>CM028137.1:795255000-797655000 GCA_016271365.2 Neoceratodus forsteri | reverse complement strand
TGCATTCTCAGGAATGGGCGGTGATCAGTGGGGGGGCCTCAGAGGTCAGTGCTGGGACCCTTACTTTTCAACATCTATATTGGGGACCTTGCAGTGGACTTGAAGGGTAGGGTGTGCCTTTTCACGGATGATACGAAGGTCTGCAATAGGGTGGACTCACAAGGTGGTGTGGAGGCCATAAGGAGGGACCTGGAGAAACTGGTGGACTGGATTGGAAACCTGGCAGCTGAAATCTAATGTGAAAAAGTGTGCGGTGATGCACCTTGGGCAGAAAAACATAAAGGCTACTTTCTTCCTTGGGGGAGAGGAAATCAAGGAAATGGGGCAGGAAAGGGACCTAGGGATTATTATGTTAAGGAATCTTAAAGTGGGGAACTAGTTTAGCAAGGCAGTGGGGAAGGCAAATGGTATGCTGGCCTGCATTGCAAGGGGTTTTACCAGCAGAAGGTGGGAGGTACTACTACCACTGTACAGAACTGTGGTAAAGCCACACCTGGAATACGGGGTACAGTTCTGGAGACTGCACCTATGGAGGGATATTGAGATGATGGAGAGAGTCTAGAGGAGGGCAACAAAGATGGTGTGGGGGTTGCGAGGGAAGCCATATGAGCAGAGGTGGAGGAAGCTGAATCTTTACCCACTGGAGACTAGGAGGGAGAAGAGGGGACATGATAGAGACTTTTGTGTACTTGAAGGGGTTAAATAAGATGAAGGAGGGGACCTTGTTCAAAAAGAAAGTGGGGACAAACACAAGAGGACATAGCCTTAAATTAGAAGGGGAGAAATACAGAAGAAATGTCAGGGAGCAGTTTTTCATGGAAAGGGTGGTGGAGGCCTGGAACAGACTGCCTGAGGAGGTGGTGGGATCCAAAATGGTGGAAGGATTCAAGAGAGCTTGGGACAGACACATGGGGTTGGGAGGATGGGCAAAAGCCCAATCACAGTATAATGGGACAGGAGGGCGGGGGGGATGTAATGGGCAGATGAGATGGGCCGGTATGGTCCTTTTCTGCCGTCAAATATCTGTGTATAAACCCATGCTGTCTCTCAAGCTGTAGACCATTACTAGTGAGAAAGATTATCAACCTCTCCTTTAGAATGGTCTCCATCAGCTTCCCCACTATGGATGTCAAGCTTGCTGGTCTGTAGTTGCCTGGTTGGTCCTGGAGTCCACTCTTGTGAAGGGGCACCACATGAGCCATCCTCCAGTCCCTAGGTACCTTCCCTGTCTCCAAGGAGGTGTTGAAGAGGTCCATCAGAGGGCCTGCCAACACTCCTATTTTGCCTTGCATTTCACAATTTCTCTGTACTGGGGTACATGAGGTGGGGTAATAAGATGTCTGTGCTGACAGTTTTGGTCACTGTTGTTTGACACATGGAAGTGCAGGGCCCAGAGGGCCCTGTGCTTCCACACCTACATACATCTGTGCATCTTCAGACCCTGCGCTCCCACAGTAAAATAAGAATACTATTATACTATCTCAAAAAGTAAGGAAATTCACTGCAGAAAACTTCATTGATGCATCAGTTAGGGTTCCTATTACAACAAAAGTATGGAAATTAAAAGTTAGGTTCCCAACCTTACTATCCCATCTCATTTCCTTACTTTCACATACTAACAAGTGTCGAGGTGTGTCTTGGGTTGTCGGCCTAACTCTCATCCCATTCTCCTATATTGTACCATCTCAGCTTCCTTACACATGAAATGGGGTGAGAGTTAGGGCAACTACTCTCAAGGCACACCCCAACACCTGTTGGTATGTGGAGGGTGGGTGGTGGTAGGTTGGGGAACCCAAACACCAAATTTCCATTCTTTTGTCACTGTAATAGGTACCCCTAACTGATGCATTAAGGAGTTTTGCATGAATATATAATATATATATATATATATATATATATATATATATATTATAGTGGCATGGTAGTGCCACTATAGTTAGGGGTTGCGACTCCATTTATGATTAAAGTGTGAAAGTTTGCAGCTTAATAACTTTGCCACTGTATTAGATGTGCCTGAAATTTGGCAGGCATGGAGCAATACCATAGATCTCAGGATCTGCCAAGTTTCGTAATGGACAGATATATGGTTGCGAAACTATAAAGTGCCATTCTGTGTCGCATTTACACTTTTTTGTGCATTCTTTGCTTGCGCCTACAGGTCACACGGTTTGCGCGACCAGTCCGAAACCTTCAGGGAACATGTGGCCAGGGTTCCTGATGTGTCTTTCAAAGATTTCGTGAAAAAATATTAAACGGTTCTAAAGGTATTCAAAAAAAACAAGTTTCCCATTATAGTCAATGGGAAAAGTTAAAACGTTTGACAGTGTCGCAAATGCAGTTTTTAGTGTCGTGAGTCAGTCATTTTTTTTTCAGTTACTGGTCGCAGAAATGCTTGGCATTTAAATTTGGGACCCTCTAGGGACACAATTCTTTTTGTGTTCACCTAGTCGAGCCCTGAGGATGCACCCCAGAAATATGTTTTTGAAATTTTTGTAAACTGTAGTGTTGCAAAGTAGTGTCGCACCTGCGAAATTTTCGTGATTTTTTTTGCAAAAGTGTCATGATTTATGACACTACTTTGCGACACTATGCCAGAATAACAGAATTCTTTGCTACCTTACTGCAAAGAACGGTTTGGTCTTTTGGGCTGAAATTTGGAGGGAAGAATGCCAAGATCCCACAGATGTACCTTTTGGTGGTTTGGTGACAAAATATTACAGGGATGCAAAGTTATGATACTCCGAAGTTGACGCTTTTTCCAATAGACTAACATTACAGCGTCCGCCATGCCTTTTGGTGCCCATATCTCAGAAACGCTTCGCGATACGGACATTTCGTTGGAAAAATGCTTAGCACAAAACTAGCCAGGAAAGTCAAAAATAATATGACATTTTAATTTTTTTTCTTCGTTTTACGTTTCCTGAGATATAAGCAATTTAGTATTCCAAGTGCTCATTTTCTGCTCCGAGGCCCATTATTATGCATACATTCTTTGTATTCACTGTGTTTCTCTGTGCAGCTCTTGGGGGGGGATAAAGGGTGTGCGCTTTTGTTACTGTTACAGTTAGCATTTCCACTGCGTTTCCGTAACTGTGTTAGCATTCCAGTCTACGCCACCGTGTTCATTACCCTTTGCGTTTTTGTTTGTGCTTGCATTTGCATTTCCATTACTGTTTCTGTTTGTGTTTCATTTTGCATCACAGTGTGCATTACCATTTGCGTTTGCATACACACTTCCATTTGCATTTGTGTTTCCTTTGGTGTCATCTTTGGTGTTACACGTTAGCATTACGTTTCCAATTGCGGTACTGTGACCCGTGCGCATTACCATTTGCGTTTCCATTCACGCTTGCGTTTCCCTTTGTGTTACTGTTCACTTTGGCGTCATTGTTGCTATTACTGTAACTGTTTGCATTTCCAGTTGCATTACCATTACTGTTTGCATCTTCATCACTGTTTGCGTTTTTGTTGCCCTTAGCGTTTATGTTTTCAGTTGCATTTCCATTGTCAATTGCGTTACTGTTTCCTTCTGCCACGCCATTGCCTTAACCATTTCTATTTCTATTTGTGTTGCTGTTACCGTTTGCATTTTTCTTACCAGTTGCATTTCCGTTGGCATTACCATTTGTTACTGTTTCCGTTAACGTTTGCGTTTCTGTTGCCGTTAACATTTGTTTTACCATTTGCATTACCATCTCTGTTTTCATTAACATTTGTGCTAGCGTTTCTCTTACCGTTTGCATTACCATTTATCTTTGTGTCACCATGTGCGTTACCATTCGTGCTTGCGTTTGCGTTACCGTTACTATGTGACAAAAAATTCACTATTTATAGTGCTCATTCTCAAAAAGGAGGGAAATTCATAGCAAAAAACTCTGTTTAATGCATTAGTTAGGGTTGTTCCACAACAAGAAAAGCGAGGAAATTCAATGTTAGGCTTCTCACCCCCATCAACAGGCATCGGGGTGTGGGTTGAGGTCATCGGTCCTACCTCTCACCCCATTCTCCTATACTGCACCACCTCAGCTTGTTTACACATGGGATGGGGTGACAGTTAGTCACCGACAATTCAACGCATACCCTGATGTCTGTTGGGGTGAAGTGGGGTGGGTGGGTGCAAGGGGTGGGAACCCTAACATCGAATTTCTCACTTTTGTTGCTGTGGAACAACCCTAACTAATGCATTAAACAGAGTTTTTGCCATGTACTCACGTATATACATACATATATACATACATTATATATATACAATTTAGCGTGCAGTGTTGTGTGGTAGATCTCTTGATGAGCCAAGTTTTGTTTCAGTTGGATTGATGGATTTTGAGCTGCATATAGTGCTAAAACATTAAAATTCTCCCTTTCTTTGCGCTTTTTTTTGTCATCGAGGTGTGCCCAGACAATTTGAAATTTTGGTTTGAAATTTTCAGGGTGCAAAGGCCTTGTCCCACAGAACTGCTTTTTGCTGGTTTGATGAAAAAATATTAATCTGTTTCAAAGTTATTTCATTTTAAGGTTTCAGGTTCTGAGCATTCTCAGTACAATTTTTTGGATAGCTTCCTGGAATGACAAAGGAATTTGGTCTTAGAAAAAAAAAAAAATTTTTCGTGAGGGGCCAGTCCTTTTTCGCAAGACACCATCTTGTTTTCCATAAAAACAAACAAAAACAAACAAAAAAAGCAACTTGAAAACACAGAAAAATTAACTTCTCCAGAGACAGCAACACATGTACCTTGGTCATTGGGACTCAGGTAGATTCTGTAGTTATCTGGTGGAAAAATGACCATGCAAGGCATTTTTTTAACATTTAAAATCCTTTTTCATGACTTGATAATTCATTTTTTGTGAGGCCTTTTTCATGAGGATCCTATTTCGTGGAAGGACCCCCACCCCTGCCTTTTTACTAAAACGACAGGTGGCATGCTGTTGGCATTGGCAGCAATACTTGGTGGGGATCCTGGGTTCAGGGAAGGATGAGGTTACCTGGCACAAGGGACCTAGGTTTGGCTACTCTGCACAGGGGCACCCAAGTAAATCCAACTACAGGAAGCAATAACTGTAATGTCCAGAACCAGAACTGGGATTTTTCAGTGTGGCTTTATTTATTAACTAACTGAACATAAACAAAGCATTGCATGGTTCCCCAAAGGGCTATGTTACTGTATGTGCAGATTAGAGGTTAACACAGTGGTCCATTTGAGGAATGAACACATTACTACAGTTGTCTGGCTTTGGACCCACCAGGCACTCAGCCCGGACTTTGCTTGCGCTTTGGATACATAGCCCAACTGGCCCGGCTCTCCTGCCGGCCACTCGACTGATGGTCCACTTGAAGAATGAACCCAAACTTTACTTGGAAAGACATCCCATCAAACAAGGAGACTCCCAAACTGTGGCTCCCCACACCACTTAGAGTCTGTGACTCCTAGAGAGATTTGTTTTCGTACTTCCAATCGAACTCCCATCAAACAAGGAGTAATTTTCCCATCCTGTGGCTCCCCACACCACTTAGAGTCTGCGACTCCTAGAGAGATTTTCAAGTTGCGACCCATGTCTGGGTACCCACCCCATCACTGGCCAAGTGCATGAGGCAAGTAGCAAAAACACAGAAGAAATCTGTAGAGGTGGACCTGGTTACTAAAGATGGGTTTTTTCCCACCTCCAGCTCCCACAGCCCATACCCGGCCATTTCTCTGGATACACACAGAAAACTTTAGAACTTTAAAATGTAGATTGAACGGTGGATGACCTGAAGCACCCCCTCTACAGCGAACTTTAAATCCATTTAAAACTTTAAACTGTTTGACTGCTCTATTTGTTTGTCCTAGTTGACATAGTCCTCCCAAATAGCAGTCCACATTCATTTCCCAACTGAAGAAAACAATATGTTTGCCCCTTCAAATGGAGCCAAACACTCACCCATTCGTTGCAGGTGCCCCACAGGTGAAGTACTGTAACCTTTGCTGTTATACAAGAACAGACAAAACAAAATCAGGCAGCTTTCTTCCAAGGTGGGAGAGGGATTGCCCTGAACCCACAGAGAACTTTTCTTCCCCGGAGGGAGGGAACTGAGACCGGGAGCGGTCTCCACCACTTTAAAAAGGTAAACACAGGAACACTCTTTTTCTTAGTGAGAGATCAAATAGCAGACTGATGCTTCCTTCTTGCTTAAGGACAAACGGAAGACTGACTTTGAATTTCCCAAAGTTCTAAACTCACTCCTGAGCTGTAGATTCCAAAGTGGCTCATGCAGCTGTGACAGTTCTATAGTGATGTCATCTCTCAAGTCTCAGCTGTGACTGAGGACAGAGTGAGACAGTGTGAAACCATTTAACTGGAGTTTCACAAGCTGCCTTCCCTGCCTACCACTAGGTCTTACTGGGATTTTAGTAACCCCGGGTAACAAAGGGGTTACACTCGCCCTTGACCAGGAAAATGACTGTCCCCAGTCATTATGCACCCGGCCTTAGGCCATCCCACCCTATGTGCTACCTGTGGAGGGGGGTGATCAGGCCCCCTCCTACCATGTGCGAGCACAGGTAGGCAACACTAAGGGCCTAGAGGCCTATAGCTGACACATCGGCCTCTACTCTATCCACTTACTATGGACACCTAGTGGCTCTGGTAGAACCGTCCAGAGCATAGCCCTGATAGATCAGCACTGCAGTCCCTATGGCCACTGAGGACCACAGCCTGTCTATCCCCTCTAATCCTCTAGGGAAAACCTATCTGCCTCTTAACATAACATCCCAAACAAAAACAAAACCCAGGGACCTCCCCGACCTTGGGCAGCCTGCAACTACTACCATTAGCAATAATAACACAGTACTTTAAATTCTACACTAAGCACTGACGAGGAACTCCGATGAGCCCCTCCTCCTCTTCTTGTCTTCTCTTCTCTTCTGTCTTCCAGGAACACCTGTAAGAAAAGACAAAAACAAAAAAAACACATCCTAATCTGCATGTACAGTCTATCTAAACAACAACCCTTACCATACAGAAAAACAAAACACTGAACAATCCCAAAAAATATATATTTTTTTTAGAAAAAAAGGTAGAAAAACACAGTATTTACATTAAAGTACAATAATGACATTGGTAACAATACACCTTTGGGGGGGATGGAGTGCCTTAAAAGTCCCAACTAGTGACCCAAGGCCAGGGCCCGTCCAATAAAGAGTCTCTCCTGGGCCGTAGCCCCGTGAAACATAGTTCTTTAAGGCAATAATCCCAAAGGGGAGAGTCTTTGCGGACAGTTCATGCACTTTTGAAGTCTGTAGTGTAGGGTGTGTACTGCAATGTCATAAAGATAGAAAAAAAGGATTTTTTTGGACTTACTAACCCCTTGAAGTATTCGGATTTCACAAACCTGGTCCCTTCCGAAGACTCTCCCTGGCAGCATTTCTTCTGATACAGCTGGGCGGACATCTTCCGGGAACCCACAGGAGTGCACATCTGGAAACAACTGGGCTGATGTCATCTCTGGAGAAGGAACCTTAGAACAGGAACAAGAAGAAAAACAGCTGGTCCGGCGTCATCCAATTACCAGGCGATGAACAGGAAACAGCTGGGCTGGTGTCCTCTCTGGGTCTGAAGTCATCTGGTGGTGCCAGTAGATGGTTGCTGAACAAGACAGTACACTGTGGACTGAAGAATATGGGGCACCTGATTCCTGGTTTATTCATACTGGCAGTTCAATAAGGGCACTTCACAGTCTTAGTGTGGCAGTATGGACTACCACTGCTCGGCTCTCCATTTTGTAGGCACGGGCTTAATTACTGGGAGGTCCTTGCACTGAGGCCAATAGTAGAGGGGGTCAGGAGCTTGAATTATTACTCCATCTGGACGCACATAATTCACACAGTGGGAGATTTCACGTCTCTCTCCGTCCACTATTCTCACTCTGTCCATAAACAGTGTCCTGCCTCTCTTCCACTGTGTATACTTTTCATGGAACAGTCTATTCTTTACATGCTGGTTAGCCCCAGGTTGCACATGTTTCATTGCTTCATCTCAGATCCAGGATTTCCTGCAGTTCTCAATCTCCTCCCAGACTCTCCAAGGAAAGGTAGGAAAGGTCATGCCAAAGATTTCATTGGACTTTCTACGAACCAGTCTCTCCTCTTTACTTGCTTTGGTCAATCTGAGACCGCTGGCCTGGCTTGGGGGTGGCCAGTCCTGGTTCTGCCAGCTTTGCATCCTCAATGAAATTAAAAATGGATCCCTGACTTCTTCTTCTGGTGAAGCCAGGGCAGTGGCATCACCACCTTCTTGAACACATTCCTCTGAGGTAAGATCTTGAGGCTGTGTACCCGTTCCTTTCTCACAAGGCCACATAGGTTCCCCCTCATCTTCCTCTTCACTGAGGATCTGAGCCCAGGAGTGAGCAGTAGTTCTCACCCCCAGACTATCCATTCATCACTGGGAGCGGAGGTCACACCTCCCATTCAAAGGCCTCCGGTGATCTCATCTTCACCTTCGAGACTTGGGCTAGCCCCCACCCAGGGACTATTGATGCTTTATCTGAACTTGCTTTCTGAGATCCAGCATCCAATGCTTCAATTTCAGATTCAGTCTCTAATTCTGCACTCTCTAACTTTGTGCCACACTCCCGAGGGACCTTCCTCCACAGGCTCCGCCTGATGCTGTGTGCTGCCAACTGCAGATTCTTGAAGTTGTGTCCATGTGGAGCCAAACGAATTTGAGGCGCTTTTACAGCCATATTTTTGTAGACATCCAGCACAGTGAGGAATCATGAAGACATCCTTCCAGCACTCAAGCACATCTGGCATACACGCACTGGATAATTAGGAATTGCTACATCAGGAGGAGTTGCCTCTATAGCACCAATTTTCAATATCTCTCAATCTATTTACTGCTGCTGTTACTGCAACCCAGGCATGATCCGGTAACGAGCTGGTCCTGAGGCCATAACTGCAGAAAAATAAACAAAAGTTCACTGTAACTGAAAGTTCCACTTTAATGAACATACTCTGTAGCTTTATAATGGCTCCTGTGCTGCTGTGTTTAGCTTACCACCCACCCTGTAATGGTGGCAGCACTCCTGTGCATCAACATTCAGACTCTGGGTCAAACCACTCTTGCCGATTTACATCAGCTACTAATAACTTTTACTCAAACTGCACAACTTGCTCTGTTCTGGCTGTTCACACATTTACAGGATTTTCCTTGGACTTTTCACATGCTGGCAACATTCATTTAATTACAGTCCCTTTATAACTTCAGGTTTCAGCACAGGATTGCCTGCTTCTACTAGTGTTGCACTTTTACAACCCACAGTCTCTCTCTGGCTGCAAACTTTAAACTGAGGCTACTTTCATTGCTATGCACACATTTAATGGCTTTACAGACTTGCACTTGCCAGCAGGACATCACACAATCGCTACTTGCAAAGCGACTGCAGCTGCACACATTTTATATGGCATTACTGAAAATCACTGATTTGAGCAGTTTTAATTCTTTTACTCACTGTTATTGTAGCAGATTGCTGCGATGGAGTAAAACGGCCTGCAGCCAGATTTTGAAGGCCTCAGATTGCAAATGGGCGGGCAGTCTCCGCGATCGTAGTATTAACCACACAACTCACTGATCCCACGATAGATTGGCGGGTTGAGCCCAATTTTAAGTAGAAAGTCACTTTTTTACTGTTTACAGCACTTTGAATACTTCACGAATGCTCCTCCACTGCCAGTACACGCACTACTCTCTGTCTCCCTCTCGAATGCTGAGGCAATCACATAAGAGCTGGCTGAGGGCCGGGACTAATGGCAAACTGACCAACCACACGACGCCATGCAAATGAGCCTCTTCTTCCTCACAAGGGCTCCTCTCCTCTCAGCGATCGTCGAGCAGGCAAATTTAAACTGAAAAGATGCACTTTTTTTTTTCCAACTGACGCCACAGCGGGAGCCCATTTCAACCATGTAACTTTGCCATTAACTCTGCAGTCTCTAGTACTGCACAGAAAGCATTTCCAACATCCAGGGCATAATTTCTCTGTTGCTACCCCTAGTTTTCCACACTTTCCTTCACAGAAATTCATTTTAAAACTAACAAAAATGCTGTAAACTTTTTTGATGCAGGACAAGGACACACACTTTGGCTTTACAGCTCCTTGGTAAACAGTTGGCATTTTTTAAATAGCAGCACAAGATTCTCAGCACACAGCAACACACTAGGGAAATTGCTTCAACTTTTTTTGGGCTACCGACTGCAAGATAGCCAAAACGCTAGCCTACTTGCCCAAGCACCTTCCTTCCCGAACAAATCCAAAGCGGTGCCTCCATTTTTGTAAGGACGCCCCACCCTGCTTTTTTACTAAAACGACAGGTGGCATGCTGTTGGCATTGGCAGCAATACCTGGTGGGGGATCCTGGGTTCGGGGAAGGATGAGGTTACCTGGCACAAGGGACCTAGGTTTGGCTACTCTGCACAGGAGGACCCAAGTAAATCCAATTACAGGAAGCAATAACTGTAATGTCCAGAACCAGAATTGGGATTTTTCAGTGTGGCTTTATTTATTAACTAACTGAACATAAACAAAGCATTGCATGGTCCCCCAAAGGGCTACGTTACTGTATGTGCAGATTAGAGGTTAACACAGTGGTCCATTTGAGGAATGAACACATTACTACAGTTGTCTGGCTTTGGACCCACCAGGCACTCAGCCCGGACTTTGCATGCGCATTGGATACACAGCCCGACTGGCCCAGCTCCCCTGCCGGCCACTCGACTGATGGTCCACTTGGCAAATGAACCCAAACTCTAATTGGAAAGACATCCCATCAAACAAGGAGGCTCCCAAACTGTGGCTCCCCACACCACTTAGAGTCTGTGACTCCTGGAGAGATTTGTTTTCGTACTTCCAATCGAACTCCCATCAAACAAGGAGTAATTTTCCCATCCTGTGGCTCCCCACACCATTTAGAGTCTGCGACTTCTAGAGAGATTTTCAAGTTGCGACCCACATCTGGGTACCCACCCCATCACTGGCCAAGTGCATGAGGCAAGTAGCAAAAACACAGAAAAATCCACAGAGGTGGACCTGGTTACTAAAGATGGGGGGGTTTTCCCACCTCAAGCTCCCACAGCCCATACCCGGCCATTTTTCTGGATACACACAGAAAACTTAAGAACTTTAAAATTTAGATTGAACAGTGGATGACCTGAAGCACCCCTTCTACAGCGAACTTTAAATCCATTTAACACTTTAAACTGTCTGACTGCTCTATTTGTTTGTCCTAGTTGACATAGTCCTCCCAAATAGCAGTCCACATTCATTTCCCAACTGAAGAAAACAATATGTTTGCCCCTTCAAATGGAGCCAAACACTCACCCATTTGTTGCAGGTGCCCCACAGGCAAGTACTGTAACCTTTGCTGTTATACAAGAACAGACAAAACAAAATCAGGCAGCTTCCTTCCATGGTGGGAGAAGGGGATTGCCCCTGGAACCCACAGAGAACTTTTCCTCCCCCCCCAGAGGGAGGGGGGCGCTGAGACCGGGGGAGCGGTCTCCACCACTTTAAAAAAGGTAAACACAGGAACACTTCCTTTTTCTTAGTGAGAGATCAAACAGCAGACTGATGCTTCCTTCTTGCTTAAGGACAAACGGAAGACTGACTTTGAATTTCCCAAAGTTCTAAACTCACTCCCTGAGCTGTAGATTCCAAAGTGGCTCATGCAGCTGCGACAGTTCTATAGTGATGTCATCTCTCAAGTCTCAGCTGTGACTGAGGACAGAGTGAGACAGTGTGAAACCCATTTAACTGGAGTTTCACAAGCTGCCTTCCCTGCCTACCACTAGGTCTTACTGGGATTCTAGTAACCCCAGGTAACAAAGGGGTTACATTTGCAAAAAAGGATTTTGGACTAAGGTTTTTTTTTCAACCTTTTTTTTTACAAGATAGGATCCTTTTTTGTGAACTCTTTTTTGTTCTTGTGAAAAAGGATCCTATCTCACAAAAAAGGATTTTGGACATAGTTTTTTTCAATCCTTTTTCACAAGATAGGATCCTTTTTTGTGAATCCTTTTTCATTTTGGAAAAAAATGGTTTATACTCATGAAGAAGGATTTGGGACTTAGTTTTTTTAACAGATGTCATTTGGAGTAAGTGAGTTTCAATGTATTTCATTGGGGTTTTTAACTTTCATGCATAGTTTTGCCATTTTTGCACATAATTATACCAAATTTTCAGTAAGGCGTTTTGGAGATCCCACCTCATGAACAATGTCAGTGGAACTGCTCAAATCCACCTTGAAAGGAGATTTTGTGGTCGGTTGGAAAAATGACCTTTCGGTCGGGATTTGCAAAGTTTCACCACCCTTGTTTATGAGGTGGGGTCATAAGAAGTGTATGTTGAAAATTTGGGGTCAAAATATGTAACAATGGCACAGTTATGCACATCCAACATATGTATATGCATGTAAGGAGGGATGGGAATGCAGGGCCCAAATATTATGGATGGATGGGAGTGCAGGGCCCTAAAAAGTCGGGAAGTTCATTGCAAAAAACTTTATTAATGCACTAGTTAGGGTTAAAGCAACAAAAGTAGGGAACTGTAGTGTTAGAGTTTCCAACCCCACCCCCACTCTGCAGGCAGCAACAGGCATGGGGTGTGCCTTGGTGTTGTCAGCGCTAACGTTCACCCCATTCTCATATACTGTACCCATCTTGTCAGTGTCAGTGGCTCAGTAGGTAGCACACTCGCCTCTGAGGCCGGGAGATCAGAGGGCTGTGGGTTCAGTTCCCACATCTGGCACTTGGGTTAATATCCCAGTACTGACACTGTAGTGCAGCATAAGAGGGGTGCTGCACTTCTGAGGTGCCGTCTTTCGGATGAGACGTTAAATCGAGGTCCCATCTGCCTGGATTGGTAATTCAGGTGGATGTTAAAGATCCCATGGCACTTATCGAAAGGAGTAGGGTGTTTTTATTGACATAAAAACATAAACAGCAACACTTTAAAGTAGGATAATCGATAGAACAACACTTTTCCATAACATATAACATAACAAAATCAAAGAGATGTGCAAGTCTTACATTGTAAACGCTACGAGAACACAAAAATCATGAGAAGTAAACTATTAACAAATATCCAGTCTACTTTTAACTCTTATTATTTGAACTTAATAAAGTGAAGAAAACCTTTCCACCATTTACGTAAAGTTCCTGGGGTCACTTGATGGCCCTGTGTATAAATCAGTATAAGCTCCTTGATGACTAACCGACTTACACAAGAGTAAGGCATTCTCTTTGATAAAGAACCCATTGAACCCTGGCTTGCCAATAAATAATATCTTAGACATCCCAAAAATAAGGATAATGTTTCTTCGTGAAATTCAGACAAATTCTTGGGATAACATCCTAGAATCAAAAATTCATAAGACATATTACCTAACCATTTAAATCCCCAAAGCTTTTCTAGGTATGACCATAAACCCATGCATATGAACATCTAAGAAAAAATGTTCCATCGATTCTTCTACATTAATACAATCCAAGTATGGGCACAATCTTTCCTGTAAAACCTTGTATCCGCATTTCCTCTGACATTCAGTTTCCGTAAAAGATCAGCCACTCGCTCTCCCATTGTTTTGAGGCATCCTCTTACAGTTTAATTGAGCTAATACACTAGAATTTAAAGTCATAGGACAATTTTTAAATCCTGGTTCTGAGGAAGAGTCAACGACATTAGAAAATGATAAAGCCCCTTCATGTTGTTATTCAGAATTACCTGTTTCTGTGTTTTCCATTTGAACAATTTCTCTGCTGGCTAAAATATGATGGAATATATAAGTAGCGATTCAGTTTAGGGGCTATAATGTACCAATTTTAAAGTATTTACCCATTGTTTTCAAGTTCCATGACTCTACTGCCTCTAGTTCTTTTTAACCCTTCTTTAATTGAGTTTGATAAAAACAAAGCATGCACAAAAATCACTGGGTCTACCTATTCCTAAACCACCCTTATTTTCATTAAATACGATAGCTCCTTTTAACAGGATTTAAGCGATTTCCCCATAACATTTGAAAAACACACTATATATTCTAGTCTCAAGAAACACAGGAAGCGGAAAATCATCGCCACATACTGTATCGTTGGAAGAAGAAATTGCTTGATTACCTGAACCCTTTTAAATTTGGTCATTTTCCACTGTTTCCATCTATTAACCTTTCTCTCTATTTTAATAATGACATCTTCCCAATTTTCAACAGGCATGTTCTGGGAACCGAACAATATCCCTAATATTTTAAGAGGTTTACGGAGATGTTAATACCTCCTGACACACTTCCTAGCACCAGTAGCTCCAATAAATAATCCCTTTGTTTTATTTAATTTATTTTGCATTTGATACCTTTGCAAAGGCCTCAAATGCAGTCACAAAATGAATTACTGAGGCCTTATCTTCCAAGTATACTACTAAATCATCAGCATAGGCTTGTATCCTTAAATGCAAATCCTCTGCCCATTCACTGTAACACCCTTCCAAATCTGTCTCAAACTATCGTTTGCAAAAGGGGTCTAGAGCTAAAATATAAAGAAGAGGGCTTAGAGGGCAACCCTGTCTAACTCCTGTAGTTAACTTAAAACCTTCCGCCTTCTGATCTTTTAAATATGGAATTACTGTATAATTATCATATAATTTCTCAATTATTTTCACTAATTGCTTTGGAACCCCATAATGCTTAAGGGTAAGGAAAAGGAACGCAAATGAACTCTATCGAAGGCTTTTCTAAGTCAGCTGCTATTAAGCATCTAGTTGACCCTAACTCAGTAAAATACTCAGTTACATCTCGAATCAACATCAGAGCAGACTGGACTCTTCTATCTGGTAACCCACAATATTGAAAGGGTGAAATAACTTCTTTAGCTAAATTCTTCAGCCTATTATTTAAAATACCAGTAAAGATTTTATAATCAGAGTTTAAAGAGTGATTGGTCTCCAGTTAGTAATGTTTTGCTTATCCCCTGACTTAAATATATAAATCAATAACCCTTCTGTAAAGAGGGATAGATTGTAGCTTTGTCTAAAAACCTAAATAAGAGACATAGGCACTGACTAAGTTCGTCTGAAAATAATTTATAAAAGTTATTGAAATCCCATCTATTCCGGGAAATATTTAGTTTCAATAACCTAATGGAGCTTGAAATCTCTGTTGGAGTGATAGGTTCCCATACCTCCGATCTCCAACTAGGTTAACTGGAATTAAAATATCTTTTAAATAGGTGGCCATAGCTGAATTGGGGATTGTTTCAAGAGGCTTCAAAGAGGTAATGTTCTACAATCACTTCTCTTAGTTGGGCCACAGAGGATACCAAATTACCATCTGAATCTTTGAGTTCCTCCATTTCATAGAATCTCTTACCTGTTTACACATTTCAATGGATCCCCAATGGGTGATTTTTTAATTCCATTAGTTAAAATGGCCTGCATGGTTTTCCTCTATCATACTGAAACTCTTTCATTTTTTCTTTAAGATTAGCAATTTGTTCTGAGTAATCCATCCTAGAAGAATAAGCTATAGTCATAAGCCTCTGTAATTGTTGTCTTAAACCTAAATAGTGCAGGAATTTGTCATTCTTTGCTCTAACTCCTTGCAATTTAAACCATTTCCTTAAGTCCGATTTAGTCTCTAACCACCAATCTCCCAAATCTGAATATAAAAGGCTACTGATAACCTGGCTCTAATAGGTATCTCACCCAGCTTGTATATAAGGGAGTTCTAATGAGGAGTTATTGAGTTTCCATCTAACTAGCCTTTTTCTTGCCTGTCTGAAAAGCTAAAAGAACTTAATAGAAAGGAATGGTCCGAGAATTCACTAGGAAATATTTTAAAAGATTCTATTTGCATATTAGGTGACACTAACATATGATCTATTAGAGAAAATCTCTTCCTTTTAAACGAAAACCTTCTCCAACCTTGTAAAGCATTATGACAGTTCAAGAGTCCAGCACTTTTATAATTTTACATAAAGCATTAGAGTCACAGTATGTTTTTATTTTTTACTAGCATGGGTCGAAATGGGACAATTAAAGTCCCCCATAATACTCTAACTGTTGTTAATAAAAGGGCTGTACTGATTTAAGACAATTAACTCTACCTGCTTTGTTTGGGGGTTATAAATGTTGATAAACCTATAGCTTAGCCCTTGCCACTTCCATCGATAATCAGGACCCTTCCTGGTATTAGATCTATCAAATTGTGTAACTGGAAGTCATATGAATTAAACACTATTCCTATACCATCTGCAGAATCTTCCCCAAATGACCAAAATGAAGGGCCCCAAAACCAATCTCTTTTAAATGCCACCAACTGATCTATGGAATACATCCATGTCTCTTGTAAAAAACAAACAGAAACAGGAAATTCATGTATATAATGAAAGAGGGCTTGTTGCTTAACCATATTCAATAAGCTATGAACATTCAAAGAACCCCAAACCAACCTCTTAACCTTTTAAGTATTTAAATCATTGTTTTTCCTCTTTTTCTTTTTTATCCTTGTAATTATCCGTGATTTGTGACCTGGTTGAAAGTGAGGATTTTGAGAGTCTGAATCTTCAACCTCTATCTCAGTGTTACCCCAAGGGAAAACAGAGCCATATATGAGTTACTGGTATCAATCTGTTCCACTGGGGAGGTGAGATTTTTGATAGTGAATTCGTAAAGATCTTCTTTGGGGCAGTACAGTCACTGGTTTATCAGCGCTGCCACCACCACCGCATCTGTGACCCCTTCCGATATAATACACTTGGAGGGAATCTGAGAGGTTAGGGGACCCATGTTGCCTTAACTATCTTAACCATTTCTGAGGATATCTCACGCTGATCCTCCCACTTGGTGAGTTTAACTTTTTGTTCAACACCTTCCCTTTTAAACCCCTTCTTTTCCAATTTCTCTTGCCTAGAGGGAGTTTCATCTGATTTGTTGCAGGGAGGGGGCCGTATCCTGAGAGTAGCTTTAACCATGGATTCTTGGGCTTTTGAATAAAACCTCAGAATTAGAACAAAGGATTTTTTGGGAGCCAAGGACATAGTTTGAACACATGGCCTTTAGTTTCCGCATAAATCGCAACTTGATAGATTGCTGCAAAACATGGTTAAATGTCCTACTCCCACAATTATCACAACGGCTGATCGTGATACACTTGAAGGTGCTGCTCAGCCCCACACTTATAACATGCACGGGCTGCCCGCTGTAAAACATACCCTCTATCTTTTCCTAACAAAAGGAGTTAGGTATATGTTCAATTCCAGCCTCTGTTTGCCTTAATTTAACTTTATACTTCCATCCTCCAGTCCAGAACCCTCTGTATCTAAAATAGGCTCTGGCTCACTTAGTACTTCACATTTTTTTTTTAACCAAAAGGTTATGTCTTCCCATCCATACCCTTCATTTCGGAACATAACTGTAACAAACTTAATCAGGGTTTTGAGAGTGGTATAACAATAAAGGGTGTCCACATAGGAGAATACTTAACTTGACCATACCTAACCCAGAACAACTCTAAAGCCTGTTGAGAACGAAAACTTATGTCATAATTGTCCTCCCTGAAATATTAATGAAAGCATAAACATCCTGAGGGTGAAATGCAGTGAGTCTTTCAACAAGGTTTTCCCCACATAATGCCTATCTGGCCTAGTTTCTAACCCTCCTTTATACCTCAGCCTCACAGCATTACGCCTAGGGGCTGCTTCCCTATGGGAATTTGAGAAAAGTTCGACATCAATGGCTTCTGTGAAGAGGGAGGGGGGGGAGGTTGTACAGTGACCTCATCTGTACTAAACCGAATGGGCTCCTGCAAGAGAATTTCCTCCCCTTTCTGCTGCTGGCCACCTGGAATCCACTCAGGAGAATGCTGAGATAAAGATAAGTTCGAGTCCCAAGCAGGATCAGGCTTCCATACACCAGCTACTGTCTGTTTCCACCCTGCTTCACTTAAAGCTTTATGAGGTGACCAAGAATCTTGTGAGCCTTTTATGTAAAAAGGGTCTGCCATCTGTATATCAGCTGTAGACTTTTTGGTTCATTTTGTCAGAAAAAAGAAATCTGTAGCCCCACTTTGGGAACCTCAGTCTTTTGATATGTAACAGCTGAGTCAGTTGCTGAAATCTCTTGACTCTGCTGTTTGAGCACAAACCCAGCTACCTTGTTCAACTGTGCTGTTTTATTTTCACAAAAAGTAGATGGCAATATATTCTGTGCAGATAAATCATTTATCTTCACTTCGTTACTTCCTTGACATTATCAGAGACCGAAACTGGCAGTAAGCACTCACTTTTAGCAGCAGAGATAATACCAGCCTGTACTGAATTCAGAGAGATTATTTGTTCTTGGGAATGGAGCTCAAGCCTTGCTGCTCTAAGCTCTCTTCCACAGAGCTGTTGACAATCTTGGGATCAGCCTTAACTCTGCCTTTGTGCTCTTCATTACAATCAGGCTGACACCTGCTGTAGTCAGGAGCTCAACACACTGCAGTGAAGCTTCATTAAACAAGGACAGAGCATTCTTTTTAACACCAGAGGCAAACTCTTTGCTGGCAACTCTATCCTGCCAGAACTATAACTTAAATAAGACACAGTACCTTTTTTTTGCTCCATATTTTGCGCCACTGTCCTGCAGTCTGTTTGCTGTGTTTTAATATCTTGGCTTTCTCTGTCAGCCTGCAGTTTTAAATTCATCTCGCTTCCTTTGGAGCTATCTGATGAAATCGGTTCTTCCATTTCTGCAGAAAACATTATCGCAGCATTTTCCTGTTTCAGACCCACATTTAGAGGTTTAATAAGCGACTTTTCTGTAGAGGTTGCAGGTTCAAATACCGACAATACTCTTTTCTTCCTGTTGTTGCAATTTCAACTGTCCAGTTTCTTTCTTTGTTTTATCCAAAACCGATTGCTCCCAGCTCACAAAAGCATCCTGAAGTTCAATATCTGATTCAATTTCAGCCAAATCCACGGCTGGAGCCTCCACAACACCTGGAGCAAGAGTCGAGGCTAGCTCTCCTGCTCCACAGACTTCCTTCTCCTTCCCTTGTCCACTTGGAGTGGCCATCTTGGAAATGGCCTGTCCCCCTACTGGCCACAATGCAGAAACATCAGCACAGCAGCATCAGAGCAGGGGAATTTCCCCGGTGTCCTGGCCAAATTTCCCTCATTCACTAAAAATACCACCAACAGCTTAATCTGGTTCAAGGTCAGTTGGCATTCATCTGTATCCCCCTCCCCCGGGTCGTGCCTGAAAATAGGCAGGATTTGTCTAGTGCACTTACCCGGTCAACAAAAGCTAAATAAATAAAAAAATAAATAAAAAATAAAATCTTAACTTACTTACTCATGGAATGGGGTGAGCATTAGGGTTGACAACCCCAGGGCACACCCCACGCTTGTTGTTACCTGCAGGATGGGGGTGGGGTGTTAGGATTTGAAACCCTAACACTGTATTTCCTACTTTTGTCACTTTAACCCTGACTAGTGCATTAACAAAGTTT
This sequence comes from Neoceratodus forsteri, assembly GCA_016271365.2. Classification (NCBI taxonomy): domain Eukaryota; kingdom Metazoa; phylum Chordata; order Ceratodontiformes; family Ceratodontidae; genus Neoceratodus; species Neoceratodus forsteri. The sequence goes on along the minus strand of CM028137.1, from coordinate 797,635,492 downwards.
TTTGCAATGAATATATATCTACAATATATTATAGTGGCGCGGTTGTGCCACTGTAGTTATGATTGAGTAGGGTATTTAATATTAAACTTCAATTTTTGCACTTTAATAACTTCATAACTGTTCAATAGATTTGCACAAAATGTCGCATGCACCATCAGAAACCCAAGGTCTCTTGATATGCCTAGTTTTGTTCCGATCAGAGGTAGGATTCACACAAGAGATGTGCTGGGTGCAGCTGAAATGCACTAGTGCAAGCAGGATGTGCTGACCAGAATCTGAGCGATCCACAAAGGCATGTGCCACGGGATGCACTATGCGCAACCCCACTGTGAATTGCACAGAAATGGCAGGGCACAAACGGGGATGCACTGAGCCACACAGGGAAGCAACCTAGTGCAATTGGAACAAGTCAGCAAGGCAAGAAGGAGCAACAGGGGTCAAAGTGCCGGTACACAGGAGTGAGGGACATGGGTCCAATGGGACAGACACACACCAGTGAGGCAAGGGCACAACAGTGGCCACAATAGACACAGAACCGGGACAAGGATCCAAGAACAGCTGAGCCCACTGGGGCAGGCACACAGAAGGGGCACACTGCAGTGGACAGTGTGGCATGAGACAGTGTGCAGATGCACATGTCATGGTGGAGGCAGTGGATAGGGCCAACCCCACAGGTGGCCAGCACCATGGCAGTGTGTGGGGGGAACACATGGGGCAGCACCATGCCAAACAGCAACCAAGACACCGAGGCACCACAGTGCCAGGCAGCCAGGCCACAACCCCAAGCATAGGAACTGCACACAGGCACACAGTAAACATGCAGCAGTGCAATGTAGGTGTGCCACATGCAGCGCGGACACAGGGACCAGGGGCAGTGACATGAGCAGTGGGATGGTGAGCCATGCACACATCACAGGCAATGGCAGTACTGCATGGAGAGGGTGGGCCTGGCAGTGGGTGCAGGAGACCAAACAATGATGCGGGCACACACAACTATGGCAGGAAGGGGATATGGAACACATTCCTGACAGTACACACACACCCAGGAAGGTGGAAAAGTGAACCAAATGGACACATAAGCAGATTGTATAAAGATTTATAAAATGGTAAATGAAATAAAGTATACACGAACAGCAGCAGTAACAAATGGTGAAACCATTTACAAGGTGCACACAACACATGGGAGTAGAAGGAGGGAATGTGTGGGACCAACAAGGGAGGAATGGAGGGAGCAGGAACAAGGGGCTATTTACAACAGTGCCCGTCAACAACATGGCTGGGGTCCACTAGCGTGGCCGTGCACCTCTGCGCCCCATCCCCACATGACTGCGTGCAGGCAGGTGCCATAGGAGGCCCCTGATGGATGCACTGAGCCACCCAATAGTGTGTTGCATGGGCTGTAGTGGTGCCTGAATGGCCCAGCTGATCCTCTGATCCAGGTTTCCCACATGGTCCTAGTCACCTCCTCCTCTGGCTGCAGCATGATGATTCTGGGGACCTTTAGCAACAACAGAGAGAACACATACTAAGGACCATAGCAGAGACATCACCCCCACCAAGCAAGAGCCCACACCACCAGAAAGGCAAAGACCACAGAGTGCGGCACCCACCTGCTCCTGCATGAGTACCATGCCTGGCCCCTGTCACAGCCTGATGACACTCCACAGCGGCCTCTGCAGCCCGCCACCTGGCCTCTAGCTCTGCAAGACACAAGAGACAGAGAGCACCATGAGTTGACACAGCATTGCACGAATCACACCCCGACACCAGTGTGCACATGCAGTGCATTGGTACCCAGCTGGTGCAACAGCAGTGGCCGCACATGCAGGCTACAGTGGTGCATGGCTGCTGTGCCTGAACCCCCAATGTGCCATCCCATGTGCATGCACCATACACAGTGGTACCCCCATGTGATACACAGTGACCCGGACACACACAAACAGCACTGCATAGTGCGTGCCCCATGTGGCATGCAGGACAGGGCAACACAGGGCATGTGCAGGCACAGACATGCGTGCGAGGTGTGGATGACCCATGTGTATGCCCCCATGTGTGGTGGGCCACATACAGCCTGCATGTGCCAGCAAAGTTCACGAACGCACAACACCTACCTGGCCATGGCAGTACACCCCTGAGTGCACGATGACGCAGATGCAGCAGTTGGTCCCTATCCCATTGTTGGAGGTTGCTGTAGCAGTGCCTGCACTGTTCCCCAGTGTGTGGAACCCCCGTGCACCTCACCAGATGATGGGCAATGGTGGCCCACACATGTGACCTGGGCACCTGCAGGTCCTCACAGCCGAACAGCTGCCCCGCCACAGACATCACCAGTGCCACCAGGTGAAGCAGCTCTATCTGTGTCCAATTCATGGCCCTGGGCCCAATTCTCCCTGCCTAGGCACTGCAGTGTGTTACAGCTCAGTGCAGCATGCACTGGATGCATGGTGTGAGACACAGAAGGTGGCACGTGCGCCAGCAGGACATGTGCAGTGCACTGCGAACAGTGTTGTGAAGTGCAATTGGCCTGACAGCAGACAGTGGCACATGCACAATGTAGACTGCCAAGGTGTGGCAGGGGTCACATCTGGGTCACACATGCATGATGCGCACACAACTGCCATGTTACGTACAGCAAGCACGATCACACAGCGCAGCCGTGATGCATGCCAGCACACCATCGTGCACACCTCACCAATGCATGATCAGGGTACAAATACCATCTACCAAGACACACTGAGCACTGCACAGGTGGGCGTGCAATGCGCAGATAGGCCTCACAATACATGGACAGGCCACACTGCACAATGGTCATCAGTTGTACAGCCGCAATGTCAATGACAGAACAGCCATACACATGCGAGGATGCACCATGGGTAGTGCAGGTGGCACATGCGTGGGGTGTGCACCACGAAGGATGCGCCTGATTCAGGCACATGCACTGAATGCTACTTGCATGTGCGGGAAACGCGCCATACACGGATGAGTTCAAACCAACAGATGCACCGTGCTGATTGAGATAAGCTGGGGGCAATTATGCAATTCACACACAATGCACTTAGCTCAGCCTCATCCTGCATGTATGGACATCTCAGCTGTTTAGCATCTCATTAACACAGGCCCAGACCTCATTTGCATGACCTGAGCCATAAATGCTCCCAATTCAGCCCGTACTGAGATTAGGTGACTGAGAGGATACACAGCCTTGAGGGTGAGTAAACAGCTAGTCCTACATGTAGAACTGCAGGTAATGTGGTGTGTCTCTGTGATTATGGGAGTCTGTGCCTACACCATGGCACATCCCAGGTGTGGGGTAACCTGTGGTGTGCAACAGGACTGTCTGATGCATGCAGCAGTGTCTGTACAGGCACAGTGGCACTGTTGCAATGCCACAGGCTGGGGCCAGCTGGGTGATCCACGCCATCAGCATGCCATGTGCAGGTACCCCTGGTGGCCATACTTGCATCCCACAACCTGTCCCACAGGTGGCACCATGGGGGGGGCATGCTGGCTGATGCGGCCACACCAACAGCTTGGTGTGCATGGTGTGTGTGCAGGGCAGACAGCTGTGTATGTGTCCATGGGCATGCAGCACCAGTGGTATAGCTGTGGCCCTACGGCCATCTGTGGCATGTGCACTGTACACACTGGACATAGTCACAATGGGCACAGCACACTGTGCACAGCCATGTACATGCACGCCCTACTGTCCCTGGCTGACAGGTGCTGGTGTGGCAGACACCATCCACAGCCTGTCAGAATGGGCCACACAGGACCCTCACAAGCATGGCTAATGTCTGTATGTATTCTCCCACAGAAACCATGATGTCAGAAGGCAATAGTATCGCTAGCAGATGGTGGCCTAACTTCACAAAGGACGAGGAGCAGGCCCTCATCGAGGCATGCAGCCTGTGGCTGGATGTCCTGACTGGCAGTGGTGGCAGCCGAACGGCACAGGCAAAGGGCTGGGAGGAGGCGGTCTGCCATGTCAGTGCTGTGGAGTCATACAACCACACCACACAGGAGTGCTGCGAGCACTGGAACAACAAGCACAGGAGGGCAAAGGAGAAGGTGGCCCACATTGAGGCATCCCTCAGGTGGACCGGGAGGTCCACCTAAGCCCCAATGAGGGGCTACTAGCTTCTACCATTACCAAGTCTGCTGTGCTGGGTGTCCCAGGAGGTGGTTTCCAGACTGGTGGTAGTCCGTCGCAGCACTGTAAGAAGCCGTGGAGCCCTGGTGTTCCTGGACCCATGTGTGCCCCAGCTGCTGTGCCTGTCCCTGTGTGCTCTGCGGTGCTACTGTGTACCCAGGGGTTGTGCCATGTGTCCTGGATGCACATGGCTGGTCCATGCCATGAATTGCGGGGGCACAACCCCCATGCCCGTGTGGCACATGGGGGGGTGCAACCACCAGCAATGCCACTGGGTGGCACACAAGGTTGTGTGTGCCTGTGTTGCCATCACCATGCATTGGTACCATATGACCACTACCTGTCACTGCACAGTGCTGGTCACAGCATGCACATGGCTGATGTGGCATGGTGGACACAGCATAGCCCTGTAGCGGACAGGCATACACACCCATGGTGCTGTAGCATGCCTCTCTGTACATGTGTACATGTCTGATGTCCGCTGATTTATATTGTGCAATAATCATGTTCTCCCTTCTTCTTTCCACAGCTCCATCACGCCTCACAGGTGCAGCCATGGCAACGGCTGCACAGGACACCATAGCGGGCAATGATGTGGGTCCGTCACACAGGGCTGATGGCACTGCGGTGGATGGTGCCATCCCTGGACCATCTACCACACCAGACCCAGTGGTCACAGCTGCAGTGGAGGCAGGCCCATCACTACTGGCACAGTAGCTGGTGAGGACACCACATGGCTGGGGTGCCTGATTGGGTACTCTGATGACAACCATGATGACACGGTGGACATCGCAGATGCCCTCCTTGTGCTCACCAGCGGTGCACAGGGGGTGGACAGTGCTGTCTCTGCAGACATCAACACCACACAGCTCGACAGGGACATGACCGACAGTGGTACATGCAGCATGCAGGTACCTATGTAGGTGGCACAGGACACCAGTGATGGCCTCACTGTATATGGTGCAGCTGCAGTGGTTGCACAACTGCCCACAGTGGCAGGTGCTGTGCACCCTGCACATGTGCCATGTGCATTGGCAGGGCCATCGGGGCATCCAGTCAGGATGCTGTGGGGCACACACCTGTGCTGTTGGACTGCAATGACACCGGCCATGGACATACAGTGGCTGAGCATGGCCAAGGCCCACCCATGCTGCAGCCTGCCATGGTGCAGCCACCGCCTGTGGATGCACCAGGGTGGGCTGTCTCACCCCCTGCTCATTGGCAATGCCACCGTGACCCTTCACCCGCTGACGACATGGAGGGCTATCTCCACCTCCTGCGTGTCACTGTGGAGAGGCAGGCTACCCTTCATGCAGAGTTCCGGAGCCACAGGACAGTGATGGTCCAGAAGCATGAGTCCACGGCTGCATGATGTGCACAGATGTTGACTGAGGCATGCCTCATATGGGTGGGCATGACCACAGCATTGTAGTGGATTGCAGCTGCTGCAGAGGTGGCAGCTGTATCTGTTGTGCACCGTGGACATCGGGCATCCAGTCGGACACCCAGGAGCACATCCTGCACACCCTGGCAGTGACGTCAGGTGGACCCTCTGCTGCTGACGCCGTCACCATATGCCTCAATGCCCAGCATCCATGGCACAGATGTTGGCCATGGGGTGGCAACACCACTGAGCGCACGTTCACGGTCTCAGTGCAGTACCCCTGTAGGGTTTATGGCTACACCCCCTGTGGCTGGTGGTGGCTCAACAGCATCCACCAGTCATGGCAGGGGCTGCCAATGTGTCCATGGTGGCTGGGGTGCCACAATGTAATGTCCTGGTCCCCGTTCCATTGGCGGAGGCCCATACCACTAATGTGCACTGCATGCTTGGCCGCTGGTGCCTGGGGTGGCGTGTGTGGTAGGCACCAGTCTCAGTGCACCACCACCACAATGGGCTCCCTGTGCAGTACCACCTGCATGTATGTCTGTACCACTATTGTGCCATGTGTCATGGGCATGATGAGTGCGTTCCAGTGTCCGCTGTGCCTGTGTGCCAGTTGCAGTGCACAGTGACGCATGACATCCCTGGCATGGTCCTGGTGGTGTGTGTGTGTGTGTATGTGTGTGTGTGCACGTGCACCACTGTCTGTGTACTGTCTAGTGTCCGCTATGCATGGCACGGCCCCTGTCCACACCATAGTGCACCTCCAGGATACGTATCTCCTATACTCACCTGCAGTTCCCGAAGTTCTCCTCCACCAGCCTGCTGCAGTATTGCCTGGCCTGTGCTGCCAGCCATGGGTCCTGGTGGCCCAGTGTAGCATCTGTGCCATGGCCCTGTGGTGGTGCATCATCCCCCTCACCCTCCTCCTCCCCAGAACTGTCGCCCTCACTGGTCTTAACAGGTATTCCATGGTCTAGGGCCATGTTGTGTAGCATACAACAGGCCAGGAATATGCCACAAGCCTTCTCTGGGATGCACTGTAGGGCACCGCCAGACCTACACGGACACTGGAACCGAATCTTCAGCATGCCAAAGACACATTCTATCATGGTACGTGTAGCGATGTGTACCTCATTGTACTGCTCCTCCACCTCTGTTCTGGGTCATCGAAAGGGGATGAGGAGCCAGGGCTTCAGCGGGCATGCTGCATCACCTGTGGGGCAGAATGAGTGTCCGTTAGTACATTGGTATCATGTGTGGCATGCACTCTGTCCCTGCTCATGGCCTCACAGGTGTGTGTGCATGGCATACACTACTGCCTGTGCCTCTCTCCTTCCCTGCAGTCCTGCATTTCTACACCAGCAGCTGTTGCATGCCACTGTCTGCTTGTGGTGTGCATGTTGCTGCTACACATGCACTGCCATGGCAGTGCTAGACTTTAGCAAGGCATTTGACACAGTCCCACACAAAAGATTAATATACAAGTTAGCCAACCTGGGAGTGGGTCCCAAGATGACAGCCTGGGTAAAGAATTGGCTGGAGAATAGGACACAAAGAGTAAAAGTAAATGGAGTCCACTCTGAAGAAAGGGGGGTTACTAGTGGAGTACCGCAGGGTTCAGTATTAGGACTGGTCCTCTTCAATGTCTTTATAAGCAACATTGCAGAGGGACTGGAAGGAAAAGTATGTCTCTTTGCAGATGACACAAAGATCTGCAACAGAGTTGATGCACAAGGTGGGGTGGAAAGGATGAGAAGGGACTTGGCAAGGTTAGAGGAATGGTCAAATATATGGCAGCTTAGATTCAATGCTAAGAAGTGCAAGGTAATGCACCTGGGAAACAAAAACCCAGGGGAAGAGTACACAATAGGGGGTGAGATGCTAACAACAACAAAAATGGAAAGGGACCTGGGGGTAGTCATAGCAGATGACCTAAAGGTGGTCAAGCAATGTGAGAGGGCAGCAAGGAGGGCTGGAGGGATACTGGGATGCATAGGGAGAGGCATCACCAGTAGAAAACAGGAAGTTATTATCCCTCTGTACAGACTGCTGGTCAGACCCCATCTGGAGTACTGCGTGCAGTTCTGAGACCCAACTCCAGAAAGACATAGACAGGATGGAAGCTGTCCAGAGGAGGGTAACTAAATGGTGCAAGGTCTGCAAACGGAAGACATTTGAAGAGAGACTAAAAGAGCTTAATATGTATAACCTCGAGGAAAGGAGGGAGAGGGGACATGATAGAAACTTTCAAGTACCTCAAGGGAATCGACAAAGTCCAAGAGGGTAGCATCTTTCAAAAAGAGTGTGCAAGAACAAGGGGCACAATTTGAAGATAGAGGGGGCAGCCTCAGAGGTAATTTGAAGTATTTTTCACAGAGAGGGTTGTGGATGCATGGAACGGCCTTCCAGAGGAGGTTGTGGAGTCAAAAACAGTGGTGGAATTCAAGCATGCATGGGACAGTCATAAGGCCATTCTAGGGGTTGGGGGTAGGAAGAAGTAGGCTGCTGGTTAACTAGGATCTGCAGCTTATCCAGTAGGTAGGGAAATGGGCAGACTGGGTGGGCCAAGCGGTCCTTAGCTGCCGTCAAATTCTATGTTTCTATGTTTCTGGCATGCTTTGTTTATGTGCCACTCGGTTCCTAACAGTGTCTGCCTGTGTCCCCTTGCACACTTCTTCTGTCCCATGGCCCGTGTGCCTACTGCACATTGTGCATGACCAGGCAGAGGTATTAAATGAGTACTTCACCTCTGTGTTCACTAGGGAGGGGGATGGGATATCTACAAAGCAAGGCACGATGGGGATAGAAGCAGCAGTGAGTGGGATCAGGGGAGCAACAGAAATGGAGCAAGAGGGAGGGAGGGAGAGGTACCCCAGGGGTGTCACATCAGGATAAGGATAAAAAGGCCAGTAAGGTGGAGGGGACAGATGATGCTATCTCCACTGAAAGGCTGTGGTTAGCCCTCAAGGCCCTAAAGAAAGACAAATCTCCTGGGCCGGATGGCATTCATACGAGAGTACTATGGGAATTGGCGGATATACCTGGCTGCACTCTGGCGGAGCTCTTCAACAGGTTGCTTTGTATACAGGAGGGTACCTAGGGATTACAGAGACATGTGGTGCCAATCCATAGAGGGGTCAAGGAAGTACCAGGTAACTATAGACCTATCAGTTTGACCTCGTGGTCGGAAAATTAATGGAGAGTATACTAAAGGTACGATTGGGGTGGACTTGGAGGAGGTGGGAGGTCTGGATAGTCGGCAACATGGGTTTGTGCCAGGTAGATCATGTCAAACCAATCTTGTGGAGTTCTACGAATGGGTAACATCAGAACTGGACAGGGGAAAGCCTGTGGATGTATTATTCTTGGACTTCAGTAAGGCGTTTGACTCTGTCCCCCACAATGGTCTGGTGGAGAAACTGATGGGGTTGGGAGTAGGCCCTTTGATGGTCAGATGGATTGAAAACTGGCTGGCTGGATGAACCCAGAGAGTAGTGGTCGGTGGGGAGCTCTTGAACCCTAGAGAGGTCGGTAGTGGGGTACCACAGGGCTCAGTCCTGGGTCCGATCCTGTTTAATGCATACATATCAGACATCAGGGAGGGTATAGGGTGTGAAATGAGTCTCTTCACTGATGACTCTAAGATGGGAGCAGTAGTTGAGGGGAAGAGGGAGGTTGGTCTCTGCAAGGGGACCTGGACACCCTGGAAAGCTGGCCTGCATGGAAATTAAATTTCATATCACCAAGTGCAAGGTGTTACATCTTAGGGAAACCCTAAACACAGGTACACCCTTGGGAGGGAGGCGCTTGAGGCCTCAATAGGGAAAAAGACCTAGGGGTCATGGTGGATGCATGTATGAATAACTCTGAGCAGTGCAGGAGAGTGGCTAGCAAGGCAAACAGGATGTTGGGATGCATCGTAAGGGAGATCACCTCTAGAAGCAGGGAAGTGATTCTGCCGCTGTACAATGGACTGGTTAGACCACACCTTGAGTACTGTGTACAGTACTGGAGACCACACTTAAAGAGGGACATACAGCTCCTGGAGAGGGTACAGAGGAGGGCAACTAAGATGATAATGAGGACTAGGGGATTTGATGATGAGGACAGACTTGAGGAGATCTGCCTGTTTTCATTGGAGGAGAGGAGAGATGGGGGACATGATTGAGGTCTCTCAAGTACCTCAAGGAATAAATAGGGTAAATGTGGAGGGATCTTTAGACTAAAGCAGGGAAGTATCACCAGAGGGCATGGTTTGAAGTTGGATGGAGGAAGGTGGGGGGTGGAGGAGGTTTTCACTGAGAGGGTGGTGGACCTTGGAATGCACTGCCTGGCGAGCTGGTTCAGAGATCCACAGTGGGGGGCTTCAAGAGAGGGTGGGACAGACACAGAAGGTGGATGTATCAGATGATGGCCTGGCCCAGGGGGGTGGGGATGGATGATAGGGGTTTTTGGAACACAAGGGGGGGGAGGACCTCGGCACCCAACTAGGGATCTGAGGTCCGAGCAGACTCGATAGACTGTAAGGCCTAATCTGCTGGCAATTAGTATGTTAGTATGTTGCCCCCTGCCCACACCTCGTGTCCTGCCAGTGGGGCCCTGTTGTTCTTTTATGTCCATGTCCCACTCACCTAATAGATGGCTGCTCAGTATGTCTCCTGTCTCGAACCTCCAGCAGAGGGCTGATTGCTGCCAGATGAAGGCATCATGTGTGCTCCCAGGGTATGTGGCGAGACATTGCTGATGCACCCTGTGGCATTGCACACCACCTGGCAGTTCACTGAGTGGTAGCCCTTCTGGTTCATATATATTATGGCTTCCTCACCAGGTGGTGCATGGATTGCCACATGGGTGCAGTCTGTGGCCCCTATGATGCCTGGCATGTGTGCCACCCTGTAGAACCCCTGCATGGCTTCTGTCCACTCCACCTGTGTGCCGGGGAAATGGATGTATTTCTAAGCATGCAGTAGCAGTGCAGTGAGAAACTGTGTGAGAAGCCAGGAAGTGAAGGCCTGTGATATGTCAATGGGACTCTGGAAGGTTCCCGTGGTGAGCAGGCACATAACTGTTGTCACCTTGGTCTCCACCGAGATGGCATGACCACGTTCGGTGGGTGCCTGCATTTCATCATGGCACGACTCTCAGAGCTGCCTCAGAATGGCCCTGTTCAGGCAGTATCGGCCTACTGTCTCCACATCTGTCAGCTGCTCAAATGACAGCCTGGCGCGATACCGCTGTGGGACAGGCCACCCACTGTGCCTTCTGTCTCCCCATCTCCTCATCCTCATGAGTACACTGAACATGGCAACTGGTGCTGCGTCCATGCTGATGGTGGAGGTCTGTCTGTCTGTGGCTGTGGCTGTCTCTGGCTCTTTGGCTTTTTGCCTCTCTGTCTCTCTCTCTCTCACTCACTCACCTCCTCTCTCAGTTGGTGTGCAGGTGCTGCTGTTCACCCGATGACCTGCGGGTGGTTTGCACTTAAGTCTGCTGCTTTTATACTTATCTTTTGAAGGTGCATTTAATATTTGCACTGGGTTTGCTCTGTCATTGCACCGTCATTTGGCACTGTGAATCATGTTGCGCTGTGTATGCATGAGTCTGCCCCTGTTTTTTGCACACGCATAACATTTGATATTGCTCATGACGCACTTGTTCAGTGCAGTGCATCTCGGATGCACTGCTGCATTCACCCAGCATGTGAATCACTTCCTGGTGCATTATCTGGATGTGCTGGTACATCTCAGTTGCGCTTAGTGCATCTCTTTTGTGAATCCTTCCCCCGATGTGCAGATTCCAAGATCTGGACAGTGCAAAATGTGTAAAAATTGCTTTTCTTTTTTTTGCTGTGTTTTTGTCAGCCCCTAGAGCCAAGGTGGTTTGGAATTTTGGTCTGAAATTTTCAGGGTGGAATGGGCCTGGCAAAGAGTAGTGCTTTTCACTGGTTTGGCAAAAAATTATTAATCCATTCCAAAGTTATTAAATTTAAAAGTTTTGGTTCTGAGCATGCTCAGTAGGCACTTCAGGATAGATGTTTGGAACAAAAAAGAATTTAGTCATATGAAAAGGATCCTTTTCTGTGTGGGACAATCCTTTTGTGAGGAAAAATCCTTCTCCATATCGCCGCCATCTTGTTTGAATTTAAAACAAAAATGTTTCAAAACCCACAAAAATGGCATCCTGCAGAAAGACCAACACATGTATCTTGTTCATTGAGACCCAGTTAGTTGGATTCTGCACTTAACTGTTGCAAGAAGGATCCCCAAATGTTTGTTTTTTTTTCATTTTTACATCCTTTTCATGATTCGCTTCCACTTTTTTGTATGGCCATAGGAAAAGAAATTTGGCCATAAGAAAAAGGATTCCTTCATACGCAAAAAGATTCTGGATTTAGTTCTTTTTTTCAATTCTATTTTCCATATGAAGGGATCCATTTTCATATGCTTGTTTTGTTCATACGAAAAAGGGTCCCTTCACAAGGCAAAAAATTTTGGACTTAGTTTTTCCAATTCTTTTTTCATTTTCAGGGATCCTTTTTTGTATGTTTTTTTGTTTCACATGAAAAAGGAGGCCTTCATAAGAAAAAGGATTTTGGACTTTTTTTTTTAAACCATTTGAACTTCAACAAGCAATAAATCCCTCAATATTTGGGCTTAAGGGACAATCTATATATCAAACCAAAGGTGTTAATGAATACAGCAGGAATAAGACATAACCCCCAAAAAAAATGTCAAGGGGCTATAGAAAAACAGAAACATTAAAAATACACTTTCCATAGGATAACATTGGAAGTTTAAAAGCCACTTGACTCACTCAGTATTTGGACTAAAAGGACAATCTATATATCAACGCAAAGGTCTTAATGATTACTGCAACAATAACACATAATTCTCCCCAAAAATGCTGGGCTATATTAAAAAGTACAAAACTTACAACATGCAAGATCTTTATGGCCATATGGGCCTCAAGGCTAGAAGCAATTCTTCTGAATCTTATTCATCCTGATCAATCCGGATTCATTAGATCTCGGAACACTACAGATAATATCAGGCGTACCATGCTACTATTGGAATATGTACATACCAGACAAATCCCTATGGCTTTATTAAGCTTAGATGCTAAAAAAGCTTTTGATAGTGTCTAATGGAGTTTTCTTTCGGATACCCTAGAGGCTCTGTCATTTCCTAGCTCTTTTCTCTCCTGACTTCAAAACATATATCATCAGCCGAGGGCCTATATCAGGATTAACGGAGCCCTTTCATCTCCCATTCTCTTACAACAGGACACTAGCCAGGGTTGCCCCCTCTCACTGTCCTTATTTATGCTGTATATAGAGCCTTTAGCAACAGCTTTGCGCTCAGATCCTCAGATAGAGGGAATTCTCCTTGGACAAAGAGCTATAAGGTTTCTCTATTTGCTGACAATGTTCTTCTTACTCTTCTTTCCCCAGAATCTTCCATACCCGCTGTGTGGGATATTGTTCAGAAGTATGAAAGACTAGCGAATTTTAAACTAAATACATCAAAAACTGAAACATTAGTGCTGTATTACCAACCATTTAGTACCCTGAGAGATTCTCTTCCCTTGAAATGGAGATGCACCAAGATAAAGTACCTTGGAATACATATTCTAATTAATATGCTCCAAATGGAATTGGTAAACTACGAACCAAGTTTTACTCAAATTCAGGAAGATCTCAAAAATGGAGGAGTCTAAAACTAACCTTTTTCCAGCGTATAGAAGCAATTTGAATGAATATTCTCCCTAGACTGTTATATTTTTTTCAGAACGTCCCACTTTTTCTGCCAATTATTATTTTAAATCCTGGAATAAAATTATTTCTTCTTTCATATGGGAGGGCCTGAGACCAAGGGTATGTTATTCATTATTATGCTTGTTTTAGGATTAAGGAGGAGTAAACCTTCCAAACTTAAGTGTTTATGCAACAGCAGTTTTCTTAAAATATTAATAATCTGACTCTCCCTCGACTTCTTGTATTTGGAAGGATATTGAATTTTTATTAATGATGTACATGATATTGAGAAGGTAGTTTTTGCCTCCAGGGCGTGTTCCCCTTCTTTGAGGGATTATCCTGAATTCACTGCACCAGTCTTGAAGATATGGCATAGGGTCAAGCAACAAAGAGCGCTGAAACAAATTTCTTTCTTTTTTACATTGATATCAGCGGATGAAAACTTTCTCCCTGCTAGTATTGATGCTACTTTTCATTCTTGAAGGAGACTGGGCCTGAACTATTTCTACCAGTTCCTTAATAGTACAGGTATTCGCTCTTTTTCAGAACTCCAAAAAGCTTTTTCTCTCCCAGGTAGAGACCTATTCCGATACACCCAGGTGAGGAATTATATTTCTGACAAAGGAAAATTACAGTGCATTCCCCCGTCCTTCCTCTCTCCATCTTTCTGGATTTTACTCAGAGATACCTGGAGGGCAATTCCTGGGAAAACTAATTGGCCATATATATAGAATGCGAGGCTTCTTTGGGTAACACTTCATTATTAGCACTAGAAGCTTGGAACAGAGACCTGGATTTATAGATTCCTTTTTCAAGTTGGAAGGAGGCAACCTCGAAAGCTATTAAAATAATGTCCTCAATATTTGGAAATAGTTTGCATGGGAATACGGTCTCGATACTTTCGATCCCAAGCCATACTAGCCAAATATCTCCTGCCTTATATAATGTCTGCTGGAGGGGTGTAACTGTAGTTAGCTGATTTGGGCCATGTTTTTTATTTTTGTCCCAAATTGACTCCATTTTGATGTACATTACAGCTTGAATGGAGATAATGTTTGGGGAAAACATTGAATTGACAGTGGAAATAGTGGTTCTTTCAATTTATCCCCCTCATAGACCACATTGGGATCACACCTTGCTCCCAGTATACTTACTTGCAGCCAGAAAGGCAATAACCTGAAAATGGATGACGGCACTGATTCCCTCATTAGAGGATTGGTGACATATAATTCAGGAGCTTTATAAGTCAGAACATTTAATTGCCAAATTGCACAACAAACTACCCCACTTTGAAATAAAATGACATAGATGGATGCTGCATATGTCTTCGGAGGATCTGGAATTTGTTCCATGGGAGGGTGGATAGTGGGAGAGGGGGCCCCATAGTGGGTATGATTTTGTGAGGTTGGTCGGCCACCTTTCTTTGGTGGGAAACATTAGGGTAAGTTCGAATTATATTTAATACTGCCAAACTTCTAATGTTGTGTGACACGTAATATGGAATAGTTAAATGCCATATAACCATTACTGTACCTATAGGTTTTCAGCTTCTGAAATGAAATTATGGTATTTTTAACTTCGTGTAACCTGTCTCTCTAAATAAAAAGAAATAAAAAAAAGAAAACTTACAACATACAACTTCCTATAGGATAACACTGGAACTTTCAGAAACCATAACTCCCTCAATACTCAGTCTTAAGCGACAATTTATGTATCAATAGAAAGGTCATAACACGTATTACAAGGATAACACATACCCCCCAATGATTTTGGGACAATATAAAAAAATGCATAAAAAATAAACAATTTAATTTCCCATAGGTTAACACTGAAGTTTAACAAGCCATGCAACAAAGGAAAGAAATTGCTGTTTTGGCACAAATGCAAGTGCAGGCCCTTCCACAGCAACATACATGTATGCATCTAGGAGGGATGGGAGCTTAGGGTCTGGAGGGCCCTGTGCTCCTGCAGACAAATAAGGATTTGATTATACTATCTCAAAAAGTAAGGAAATTCATTGAAAAAAAAACTTTGTTAATGCACCAGTTAAGGTTAAAGTGACAAAAGAAGGAAATGTGGCATTAGGTGTCAACCTAACACCCCACCCCACCCTGCAGGCAGCAACAAGAGAAACCATTATGGTCAGCCCGATGGCACTGAAGGTTGAGGTGCTGGACGCCTTACCTCACATCACACTGGTGACCCAGGTTTGGGAATGACCTTGGGTTGCTGGTGAGCTGGCACGGGGGGGGAGAGGGAGGGAGCTGGATCGAGCTGCCTAACGGCAGCTCTCCTCTCCTGGGGAGGTTGTTGCCCCCCCTCCCCGTAGTTCTGTCACTGCTGGGTGGTGGTCCAGTGATGGTGCAGGCGGTAGGGGGTGACATGAAGGGAGGGTGTCTCAAGCGTGATGTGCAAGTGCCTCCACGTGCATGAGTTCGCACTGAGGTGGGGACAGGAGAAAAACAGGGCACAAAAAAACTAAAAAAAAAATGGAAAAAAAAAAAGAAACCATTACGGTTTGCTCTCTCCTGCATCTTCCCAAATCAGGTGTGGGGTGTGTGCCTCGGGGATGTCAACCCTAACTCTCACCCCATTCTCATGTACTCTAGACATCTCAGCTTTTCTAATGATGGAGTGGACATTTGACCTCATCTGATCAGGGGAAGGGGTGGGCATTAGGGTTGGCAAACCCAAGTAAGACCCAACCACTGATTCGTTAATACTCTGGAGACCCAAATCCCTAATGTTTTTCATTTCCCTTCTTTGTGTGCTTTGTATTCTACAACCCTAATGTCTGCATTAACTTAATTTTTTGCAAAATGAGATAAATACAATATTGGCGACAGTCTTGACCCACAGCATGGGCTCAGCAGGCCCCGGCACACATGTTGATACCTTGTGGACGAGGTTCTGTGACCCACCACAGGGTGTGGCGTTTGTGCCAACACACTGTTCTGTTTCTACCCAGGCTGGGGCTGGTGCTGTATGCTGTAGCACCTTCCCCATCAGCTTTGTCCCAGTAAACCAGCTACTGAGTTCATACCTGAACTCAATGCACTCTGCACGGTAAGGCAGCGTGTTCCCCAGTGGTGGAAAGGACATCCCCGCAAACAACATTACTTGATAAATTCCTTGTTTTTTAATATTTTAATTCCAAATTTTCAACATAGTCTTCTTATGACCCCACCTCATAAACCCCATAGGTGAAAATGTTCAAATCCGTGTTGAAATGCTGTTCCACACCACAGGTGCAAAAACATATTTCAGACAGGATGTGAAAAATGGCAGCTGTACTGTTCATGAGGTGGTGTGAAAAAATGGCTATGTTGAAAATTTGGAGTCAAAATATTGAAAATGTCAAAGTTATGCGTGTGTGTAGAACAATTTAATGAATGCTCATACTCGGCCATTTTAGAAATTATCTCAAATTCACATGGCCTTTTTGGATTCGACCTCATGAACACTGGCAGTGAAATTTCTTATTCAGTCCCAAAAGGTGATTTTACACAGCGCCATGAAATCAACTTTTGGGCCTGATTAACGAAATGACAGTGCCAGTGTTCATGAGGTGGGTCCCAAAAAGGCTATGTTGAAAATTTGGTGAAAAAGTCCTAAAATTGCAAAGTTATGATCATAAGTTCAAAACACTGCTCCTCAGGTGGCGATAATGGCCATAACTGTGGTCGCCACCTGCCAAGGCTCAGCTGGAACTCTGCCCTCCTGGAACTGCTGCCCAGATCCCTCTCTAAGAGATCCTTGTCCTGTGTGATGCACCAGCTCCTCAGGTGGCGCATAACAGCTGTAACAGTGGCTGCTGCCCGCCGAGACTCAGCTGTAACTCCCCACCCTCCTGGAACTGCTGCCTGGATCCCTCTCTAAGGTACTGCCGCCTGGCTTAACTTTGACCCGACTGCCTTCTGATTGGAGCGGCGTTTTGCCAGCAGACTCTGATTGGTCCACCCAAGCTGCTTTATTGTACCTGCACTGCTACTGTGTTGTTCTTTTTACTTAGCATAGCACAAGAGGAGTAAATTTGGGTTCTGAATTTTTCAAGCTAGCGCTAGTCTGATCACTACTGTGTTTTTTTTTTTTTTTGTAAATTAAGTGTTCTGAATCTATTCAAGCTAGTGCTAGTCTGATCACTGCTATGGTTTTATTGTATATTAGTGTTCTGAATTTATCCAAGCTAGTACCAGTCTGATTATTACTGTGGTTCTAACTGTACAGACTTTGAAAAGGGCTTACACTTGGTCCTCTACTTTCTGGCTTCCCGATTTCTGCTGCTTGCCCTAGTCTGCCTTTCCTTCCTACCTCCTTATCTATCCAGCCTAGTCCCTCTACACCTTTCTAATCCTGCTTCCCATTTCTCCTATCTCAGAGGTCACTGACCCTGGACTTTCACCCCCTCGTTCTCTGATCTAACCTCCTCACAGCCATCTATCGCTAATCCTTCTTTTGTCCTCTGCCTCTCCCTCCCCTACATTTTAGACCTTTTGTTATTCCCCTGCACCCCCCTGCTGACGGGCTGACACCACTCTCCTGCCCCCTCCTCACTCCTCTGCCAGACCTTAAATTCACTCTGTCCTTTCTTTTTCCCCACTAGGGATCCTCAACCTGTGTGGTGCACCCGGCTCCTCAGGTGGCGCATAATGGCCGTAACTGTAGCCACCGCCTGCTGAGACTCAGCTGTAACTCTCCACCCTCCTGGAACTGAGTACTGCTGGCTGGCTTGACTTTGAGCCGACTGCCTGCTGTTGAAGTGATTTTTTTTCCCACCCCCCCAGGCCTCATTTAAATGCATTCTGTCCCCCTCCTTCCTCCATGACTGCTAATCCTATTGGTGCAAGCCATCTCCCTTTTAGACCTGCTCACTTTGTAAGTGCAGCCTTAGAACTACTAGTGTCCTGGAATGCCCCCTTTCCTTAAGCACCAGCTTACTGATCTACTCTTTGCTCCAGTGATCTGGGCCTCAGAGCTCCTATGCTTCCTAACTGACCAGCACTCTCTGGCCGCCTACTGACTTTGTTGCAGCACACAGGTCAGGTAGAGCATGCAGTACTGTTGTGGCACTAACCATAAACACTGCTGGTCCTTGTGTGACCTGACCAGAGATGTTTGTTGGTTTGTAACTAGCCTCTACCCACTTAAGTGTTCCCTAGCTACCAAAATTTGGGCCCAGGTGAGTACACACCTGATTGCTCCTACAGATCCTAAACCTTTGAGTCAATTTCCTTGCCTCACTGTAACCTGTTGGCCACTAGCATGGACTGCATGACCCTGCTGCTCAAGTTAGTACTGGTGTTGGCAGTCATCTGCCCTGGTGTTCTGAATGGTGCCATGGAACAACATCTCTACCATCCCACACTAATTAATAGCTTGCACTACAACCAAGGCATGGCCGCTGGAATTATCTACCATAATACTTGGGATCACTGCACTCAGTGTTGGCTTCTATCCTACATTCTACTGAGACAAGCTCCCTGCCCTACGATGAATTATACCCCATTGGCAATACCACTCTGCCTTACAGTACCGACGTACAAAAGTAGTCTTAATAAGAAAAGATGACTGTCTAGCAAGCTTGTCTATAAAATGCTCAAGGCATACCTACTGAGGCTTCTACTTATGCGCCTCCTGTTGTCTGGCAAAGTCCACCCTAACCCAGAGCCAGCCTGGCCTACTATGCACCCTGGGCATGGTATGGTTGGGTCCCTAACACTGGCTTTAATTAATGTCTGTAGCCTCCTCAGTAAGCTTGACAACCTTCAAACTTGAATACAGCTGCATAATCCTGACATCCTCTCTGTCGCTGAAACTTGGATAAACCCAAGAATACCTGACCCTGCTGTCACTTTCCCAGGATATACCATCTTTAGGCAGGACAGGACCGCTAAATGGGGTGGTGGCTGTGCCATCTATCTCAGAGACACTTTCATGGGCCACACCATACCCATGCCCAACCCTGGTTCCTCATCACAGATTCTGGCTATAAATATTTTTCTTGGGGCTCACAACAAGGTGCTTACCATAGCCTCTGTGTACTTACCCCCATAGGGTCAGGCCACTGGCTTCAATAACATCATGGAGTATCTAAGGGGCCTGCATCATAAGTCAGGACAATAATTCTGGGAGATTTTAATATAAACTGGCTGTTGCCTGATGCCCATTCCTTTAAGGATGCTGTCACAGCGCATCACCTCACTCAGCTGGACGATACTCCCACCAGATGTAACTCAAGACAGGTTCAAGTACCTTACTTGACTGGATACTGTCCAGTCACCCGGAATGTATCTCTAAGGTTGCAGTGCTCCCGATACTATAAGTGACCACTCGCCCATCACCTGTGTCTGGTAAAATAAGGACAGCAAGCCTCCCACCCAAGTTATTGTACAGGGTGTTAAAACATGGACACCTTGAACCACTCAAATCCACATCTTCGCAGACTGGACTGGTCAACACTTGAACTCTACCAGTGACATCAGTACTGCGCTGGATCTGTTCATCAAAATAAGTTACAGTGGCCTGCGACACCTATGCGCCTGTGAGAAAGAAAGATCAAAGGTACTCCAACTCATGAATAACACTTCAACTTATTACTCATCTGAAACTAAGGGATCCTCTGGCACTGTGCAAGAGCCACATATAAGCAAGTGGATATAGAAAAATACAAAGCCGCTAGAAATTAATGTACCCGAGCTATACGATATGCAAAAAACAATTATTTCAGGGAAACACTTTCTAACTCATGGGGCGATGGTAAAAAATTCTGGAGTAATCTGAAAGACCCCAAGCTGCCACCCACCATACTCAATATCAACTGAATGCTGACACTTGACCTTGTCACTATTACCAACACCTCAATAATGCATTTTCGGACCTTGGCAGTGTCCTTCCAATGGATTTCTTCGGCACTACCCCCACTAGTACATTCCAGGATTCAGCATCTTTGGGCTCTCCGTCCTGCAGTTCTATTTTAAAGAGGCCCCACTGTATCTTGTCAGGACCTACATTATCAAGGCCATCAGTAAAACCAGACTCAGCAGTGATTCACTTGACCTTAAGTTAGTCGCGCTTGTGTTAGACAAAATCCTTGTACCTATAGCTAAGATCCTCAACCTTTCGCTAAAGCTGGCTCAGCTCCCCTCCCTTTGGAAACAAGTGCTCATAACGCCTGTTCACAAAAGTGGAGATAGGTCACTCTAACACTAACTACAGACCTATCTCCATCCTCCCTCCCTTATTCAAAGCACTGGAATGCATCATGTCTGACCAGCTAGTGGAATTTCTGGAAAAACATGATATTCAATGCCCACAACAGCATGGTTTTAGAAAAGGGCACAGCACCTCAACTGCCCTCCTGGAATTTACAGGCTTCATGCACAACTCACTGGATCAGGGTAACTATGTGGGTGCTGCTTTCATTGACCTTACGAAAGCATTTGATACTGTCAACCATCTGCTCCTACTCAGACAGCTGTCATCTATTGGACTCGCCAATGATGTGCTTCCCTGGTTCAAAAGTTATCTTGAGGGCCGATTACAGCAAATAAGGATTGCCAATGTCACTTCAGAATGTAAGTCGGTCCTCGTGGTACCCCAGGGCTCCATCCTTGGACCTCTACTTTTAGTCTTTTCTTGAACACCCTTCCTAACACCTGCAACCAGAAAATACTACTATATGCAGATGAAGCTGTCATAGTCACCAGTCGCCATGACACTAAACTCCTTGAGCATTACCTCCAGCTTGACTTTGAATGTGTTGAAGAGTGGTTTAACACCCATAAACAAATTCTAAACTACAGCAAAACTAAGGTGATGTTATTCAGCAGTCACGTAGCAAACATACAGCCCAGTACCTTCACCATCAGGAACTGCTCCAGTGTCCTCCTCGAACAAGTCCAGCAGTTCAAATATCTTGGTGTCACCTTAGACAGCGTCCTCTCCTATGCACAGCACATTGATAATGCTGCAAATGCTGTGAACATCTGAATTGGCATACTTGACAGATATAAGCACATTATGACTGCTGACACCCTTAGGCTCAGGCGTGGCTCAGTTGGTAGCACATCTGCCTCTGGACCAGAAGATTGTGGGTTCTCATCCCACACCAGGATTGGACTTGCACCTAAAAATCGCTGGTATCTGATTGCAGTATTGTGGGGTACTGTACTGCTGGGGTGTGTCGTCCTTCGGATGAGACGTTAAACCGAGGTCCTTTCTGCCCATCCTGGTGTTGTCCTGGTGGGTGTCCGGGTGGAAGTAAAAGAACCCAGGGCACTCTTCTCAAGAGCAGAGAACATTCCGTGTCCTGGGCCAACATTCCCTTCCCATAAAACCGTTCATGCAATTATCCAGGCTGTGTGGGTGATGATGTGCGATATGGCCACCACACACATTCGGTCACTTCACTACCAGTCTAGCATTGCTTGTAAAGCGCTTTGGAATGTATGAAAGCACTATATAAATGCTGATTCTTCTTCTTTGTCTACATAGCTCTATAACATCCATCATTGACTTCAGTCTGGCTATATATGGCTCTGCTTCCACTACTGCCCTCTGAAGGATTAATGTGGCTCTCAACAAAGCTTGTAGACTTCTTACAGGTGCAGATCATCTAACTCACACCTGTGACCTGTATGCAAAGGCTGGGTGGCTTCCACTCCTTAGAAGGATCCAATATCAGACCTGCCTTTTAAAACCTTCCAGGTCTCCAGATGTCAGACGTCCATGGGGCAGAGGTTGTTTGCCTACAGCGCACCTCACTGGTATAATGCGCTCAACAAGGAAATCCTGACATCTCCCAAACTTGGCACTTTCAAACGGCTGCTTAAGCAGCACCTTGCCTCTTCCAGTAGCTGTGACTGTTTCTCTTAGGGATCTGCCTCCATCTTCACCCCACTTGGATTGCCGCTGCTCTTCCGTGACCTTCTTATCTCTACTTTAGTCCCCCTGTTTTGCCTGTTCCCCCTTCCCCCCTTTCCCTTACCCCCTCCCCCCTCCACTACCAGTCTACCCTCCTCAACTCTGGCACTTCTCTGTATATTGTCCACTACTGCTACCTCTCTTAGCACTTCCTTGTCTCCCCTCCTGCCTCAACAATGGCCCTACAGTCTGCCTACTCCCATGGGTTTACAGATTACTAGTGCTCTGCCAGATAGCTGTCCTTGATCTCTGTTTAGTTTTCAGTCATATGTATGTATTTAGGGTTTTTTATTTATTTATTTCATAAAATCAGATTTACAACCTTTGAGTCAGAGACTCATTTACAAAGGTACCTCATTGCAGGGAGGGTGGACAAACAAAATTGTGAGGTAAGACATTGGTAAACAATACAGGTGAGATACAAGGTGTAAAACAATAAAGCAATAACAAGATGCAGTAACTATACAAGACTTATTCATACCCTGTGACAGAGACCAGTTCTAAGTAAGCTGGGATGTTCAGGGGTGCTATGGGAGGTACTATTAGGGACAAGTACAGCTCCGATTATCAATGAGGTATTTGCGTAGGGCTATTTTGAAAGGGCCAATTCTGGGGATGTTTGTTATGTGCACAGGGAGTGAGTTATACTAAGCAGGTGCTCTATGGTGAAAGGATCTTTGGCAGAGTGAGGTCCTGGCTCTAGGTACCTGGAAGGTGGCTTTGGTGGCATTATGGGTGAGTGCCGGGCAGGAGGCCTGTTGCAAGGGTGTAGAGACCCCTGATAGAGCCTTTTTTGCCAGTAAGCAGGTGTGATATTGCAGCCGTTCATCAAAGGTGAGTATGTTAGAGGCAGAGTAGAGTAGGCATGTATGAGTTCTACTGTGGGCACCGGTCAGGAGCCTACAGGCTTTGTTGATAGAGGTCTGGACTTTGGTGAGGGCAGTAGGGTCGGCGGCTGCATAGGTAGGGAGTCCATAGTCTACCAAGGACAGAATGGACGAGGTGATGGCAAGTTTTAGGGCAAACTCAGGAAGGCAGTCTTTGTGGCGATAGAGGAGACCAATCCGGGTGTTCATGGCTGATGACAGAGCATTAAGATGGGTGTGGAAGCTAACTGCCGAGTCGAATGTGATGCCCAGATACTTGTAGGTTGATAACTGTTCAAGGGGGTGGAGTGTGCTGGGGGTGATGTGAAGGGGAGCATCACTGGAGTTATTTTGGTGGTGTGCAAAAAGCATAGATTTCATTTTTTTCAGGTTCAGGACTAGGCGGTGGTCGAGGAACCATTTTTCTGCTTGGCTGAAGGTGAGTTGCAGGGAGCTTTCGAGTGAGAGTGGGTCGGTGTGTGAGGCAATGAGGACAACGTCATAAGCGTATAGAAGCATTTTGCCTGTGCAGGAGCTAGGGAGGGTGTTTAGAAAGAGGCTGAATAGGGTAGGTCCAAGGATGGAGTCTTGGGGGACCCCGGACCATACTGGTAGGTTTGTTGACAGGGTCCCATTCAATTTGACCCATTGGGATCTATTCTGGAGGTAGCTGGAGAACCAATTCAGGGGGCCTGATGAGAATCCCAGTTGGCAAAGGGAGTCTAGCATTAATGGGTGACACACAGTATCAAAGGCCTTAGATAGGTCGATGAACACTGCACCAGCAATTTTCCCAGCATCAAGTGCAGTGTGTATTTGGTGGGAGAACTCAAAAAGGGCTGTGGAGGTGCTGTGACCAGGGTGGAAACCATGTTGTTCTGGGCATAGTATGTTGTATTTAGATAGGTAGTCCATGAGTTGCATGGGTACTATCTTCTCCAGGGCTTTGTGGGGGGGGGGGAGGATGGAGATGGGTCTGTAGTTGTTTGGTAATGTTCGGTCTCCAGTCTTATGGATGGGGGTGATTTCAGCCTGTTTCCATACACTTGGGAATTGGCCAAGGCATAGGGATCGGTTGAGGAGATCCGTGAGGGGGGCTAACATGACATCCAGTGTTAGGCGGAGTATGCTGGAGTCAAGGGGGTCACCGCTCGGGTTGTGGGAGGAGAGGACTTTTTGGAGGAAAGGTTTGGTGTC
Organism: Neoceratodus forsteri; assembly: GCA_016271365.2. Lineage (NCBI taxonomy): Eukaryota > Metazoa > Chordata > Ceratodontiformes > Ceratodontidae > Neoceratodus > Neoceratodus forsteri. The sequence goes on along the minus strand of CM028137.1, from coordinate 797,611,220 downwards.
ACGGGGTGAGATTGTCCTGAAGTGAAATGGGGGCCGAGAGGTAGTAGGGTGGTTGGATGGGAGGATGGGGTCAAAGAAATGGGCAGGAAGAACCGTACTTAGGTCAGAGAATGTTGTGTTTAGGCAGTCTGCAATGCGTGTTTGGTCCGTATAACAGTGCCATTAATAACCATCTGGGGGGCGGTATTCCCATTAAGTTCTTTTATGTTATCCCAAAGGCTTGGGCAGAGCCCCAGGAAGAGGTCAGGGTTGTTTGGTATAGCTGGCTTTTGCTTGTTTAATGGCCCAGGTGCACTGGTTACGGGCTGTTTTATAGGCTTGCCTATCCTCTGTCCTGCCGGACTCAACCGCAATGTGCCATTGGTTGTCCCTATGTTTTAGTTGCTGGATCAATGTGGGGGAAATCCAGGCAGCACTCTGCCTCTTTGGATGAGATTTGGTGATGGGGGCAAAGATGTCACAGGCCTTGCTGAAGGCACTGATGAGGTAGGCTAAGGCAGTATCTAAATCTATTGTGAGGGTGATTGGGGACCAGTCGAGCTGGGCAAGGTGCCGCTTAAGATTGTTAAGGCCCCTGGGGCAGAAACGGCGATGGGGGGTGGTATTATACTCAGGACTGAGTGTGGGGGAGGACCAAAAACATAGAACTGGTGAGTGGTCCCTGAGGGAGTCTGCTAGGATGTTAATAGACTTTATTTTGTGTGGTCAGTTAGAGAGTACTACGTCTAGGAGGGAGCTGGTCCCCCTAGCTTGGTTGAGTCTGGTGGGCTGAGTGACCAGTTGTGATAGGTCAAGGGCTGCGAAGTCATCCTTAATATGTCCTGAAGTGGGGCTGAGCCAGTTGGTGTTGAGGTCTCCTAGAATAAGCTGTTCAGCCTTGTGTGGCAGGGTGGAGAGAGATAGTCTGTGAGGGAGTGGATAGCCAGGCTTTACACTCATGTGGGTATGTAGGTGGTTGTGAGGTAAAGCGGGCCACGACTGGGGTGTGCGGTAATTTTCAGGGTGATGGCTTGTGCCCCGTGGCCAAGCTCAGGGGTTGGTAATGCATGTCCTAGAATGGAGTCACACAGGTAGATGGCACAACCACCTCCACGCTTACCCACCCGATCTTCTCTGAAAAGAGTGAAGCCAGGGAGGGAGACAGCTGAGTCTGGGGTAGATTGGGAGAGCCAGGTTTCTACTATCGTAAGAATGTCGGGTGTGTGCTGTGCTACCCAGCATTGGAGTGCTGCAGTTTTCTTTGGGAGACTGCAGATATTCATGAATGCAATGTGGAGACCATGTCCAGTGTGTGGGGTGGTGGTATTGTAGCGATTCCTGGCCCAGGTTGGGGTGGACATTCCCAGACAGCATGAGGGGTAGGGTAATAAGGCGATGGGAAAGCCTGCGGTTGTTGTGGTAAAGTTGCTTCATGGAGATGCCATGATCTCAGGGGGGTAGTGCAGGGATGGGAAGTGAGATGAGGGTAGGTATTGCTAGTGAAGAGAGGACCACCGATTACAGTGTGCAGGGATGGGGGTGGGCGTTGGTGGTGGATGGGGGCAATGGGGTGGTCCAGCGTGCAAGGTAGATTAGTGGGGAGTGGCAATAAGGTGGTCGGGCTGTAGTGGAAGGATCTGCCTGAAGGCCTGGGATTCAGGCAGGAGTACATTTATAGGAGAGCTGTAGGGATCCACAGCAGTGGGTGGGTATAGTATCAAGAGGAGGATGCAATTGTCCAGAGTACTATTGGAGGCATGTTTGTGTGTGGGATTTTGTGAGGAGATAGAGTTTGAATGCAGGGTCCCCTAGTGTTGAGAAAATATAACCTGCAGGTGGAAAAGTAGGCTGATTGGTTCTGGCACCCTCACATAATTAATAGTATAACAGAGAGAGCCGACCAATTGTGGTGGTGGGGGTGGTGGGGAGCCAGCACGCAGTGCCGGCGGGGCCAAACAATGCTCCTAATCAAGCAACGCTCTCGCTCTCTCCAAACAGCCAAGCGCTGCTCCTGAGGCATAGAAATGCATACCTATGCAGTCCGGGGGTGCGGGCAATCCTCTATCAAGGTCTTGGGAGGGCAGCTTCTCAGCCCTCACGACCCGCAGTGGTCACAAGATGCCTCGCTGGAACCCCTGGAAGTGAGAGAGAGGAGATTTAAACAAAAAGCCAGAGGCGTGGTTTCGTTAAGTGCATGCAACAGCACAAATCAAAGGGAGTCTAGTTTCACTGCACAGGTCTTAATTCGGTACTGAATTGAAGCGGGATCCATTTACTTGAGCCTGAGTACACTAGCATAGGTGACACAGCACAGCAAGCACTGTGTAAGGCTGACCAGCTGCACTGGCAACGTGAGAAATGGCCAAAAAGGGTATTTCAGTTGCAATAATGGCGTGTCATAGTATCTCCTACAGGCTGCAGATAATTTTTTTTGTTGGCAGAAACACTGTTTGAGGCTGATCTGCTGCGCAGGTGAGGGGAGAAATGGCCGAAAAGGGTGTTTCAGTTGCACTAATGGCATGGGTCACAGCATTCAGCCTCATGCAGGCTGCAGATATTTTTTTTGTTGGCAGAAAACACTGTTTGAGGCTGACCGCTGCACTGCTATCAAATTAAAGTTAACTTAAGCGTGATACATGGTTCGAGTTCCGTTTTTCTGTTTAGGCAATCTACTTTCCGACTGAGCCTGCACTTGCAAATAAATGCTGGTATTGCTTACATTAACTTTTTTAGGAACTCTGGCTAACACAGTAAAACAGTATGGCTAGTATTGCTTGCATTAACTTCTTAAAGTAAGTTCTAGGAAATACAGTAAACAGTAAAGCCTGGCAGAGAAAACTGCATTAAAAAAAAATATATCTGTATCGTTGCACCGACACTTAAGGCGCGAGGGGGATTTCAAAAAAGCAGTGTCCTTGTCTCAGGTCCTGGTTTGGTGCCAGAACACTCCGTTCAAACAATGCTCCTAATCAAGCAACACTCGCTCCTCCAAACAGCCAGGGCGCTGCTCCTGAGGCGTAGGAAATGCGTACCTATGCAGTCCGGGGTGGATCCCTCTATCGAGGTCCTGGGAGGGCAGGCTCTCCAGCCCCTCACGACCTGCAGTGGTCACAAAGATTCCTCACTGGAACCCCTATGCAGTCTGGGGGTGGGGGCGATCCCTCCATCGAGGTCCTGGAGAGGCAGGCTCTCCAGCCCTCACAGCCCACAGTGGTCACGAAGATTCCTCACTGGAACCCCTATGCAGTCCGGGGGTGGGGATCCCTCTATCAAGGTCCTGGGGAGGGTAGGCTCTCCAGCCCTCATGACCTGCAGTGGTCATGAAGATCCTCTAATCACCATGTTATTTTATATTGTAGTACTGTTTTTACCTCTGTAGGTTTCTTTATCCTTCATTTTGACGTGGAACCTTTGTAAATGAGCTGTTGTTGCTCAATGGTAATGTAATCCAAGAGTTTAATAAATAAAATAAAATAAATACATTATGTGGCACTTATCTTTATTCCTCAGTTCACGGTTCAGCTTTGAAAAGTGCAGACGTGTCTCAGTCCACAGAAGATGACAGCATATGACCTCCATTGGTAAGTATAGGGTAAGGGGGTGGGTTGGGTGCTCAGTGGGACAGTTGGGATGGGGGAGGGGATGGCGGGACGACGAGGAATGTTTTTCTTTTTCCAGGTTAAAAATAAAAGAAGTTGTGGGGGACTGTTTTATTTTACAGGAAATGTATTTAGCTACTTTGGGACACGGGGGGGAGGACTCACCAGTATCTTACACTGCTGGGGGGGACTTGTAAATGCCAACATGGGGATTGGGCCCACTGATGTCGGCAAGTATATTAGAACAATGGGCTGCAGGGAAGGGCATCCCAGTTTCGAAGTATACAAAAAATAAATAAATAAGCAACTAAATACACTGCCACTGGGGTGGGACCCCTGGTGTGCAGATAAAAGTGTAAGGTACAGCACAGTCAGGATGGTGGGGCTACAGTGACAGTAGCCCCGTCACTGTCAAATCAGTCATGACAGAGCAGGGGTTGCACTATATGACACAGTTGTCATTTGTTAGTAAATAACAGCTGTGTCGTATAGAGCAAGCAGCTGTTAACCGCCATTGAAATACATTATATGACACTAACCTTTATTCCTCCATTCACGGTTCAGTTTTGAAGAGTGTAGGTGTGTCTCAGTTCACAGAAGATGACAGCATTTGACCTCTGGAGGTAGGTAGGTATAGGATTAGGGGGGCGGTGGGGTGGTGGGTGCTCAGTGGAAGGGTCGGGATGGGGGAAGGGGGATGGCAGAGACAATGAGGGATGGTTTTATTTTTTCAGGTAAAAAAAAGATGGGGGACTGTTTTCTTTTTACAGGAATAAATGAAATTAATAATCTATTTCGAGACACAGGGGATGGGCTCCCCAGTGTCCCACAGTCCTGGGGGTGGGGTTGTAAATGACAACACAGGGACTGGGTCCCCCGTGTCAGCAGTATTAATAAAACAAGTGGCTGCAAGGGGGGGAGGCATCCAACACCAGGGGTCGGCATCCCAGTGTCATATTATAATAAATAAAAATAAATAAATACACTGCCACGGGGATTGGGGCCCCCATGTGCAGATAGTGTTTAAAGCATAGCACAGTCAGGAGGGCTTATGACAGTAGCCCCATTCCTGACCTATGAGTCATAACACAGCAGAGGTTGCACTATATGACACAGCTGTCGTTTAGTAAATGACAGCTATCTCGTATAGTACAAGTAGTTGTCGCAAAAATTCAGTTATCCATAGAACATTGATTTTTTGAACTGTGCATGCTCAGAAATGGAAACATTTTCTTAAATATTTTAAAAACTACTAAACAGCTGGATCTAAACACCACAAAAGCACATACCTTGGACCAAGCTCCATCAAACCTGAAAGCTTCAGGTTTCAAAGCCTCATATTTTTTTAGTTACTGGGTGGCAAAAAGCATCTTAAAATGTCCAAAAACTGTGAGTTTTATGCTTTTTTTACACCTCTGTAACTTAACCCCCATTGAACTGATCTACATGAAATTTGCAGGATCAGGAGATCCCGGTGCAAAGACTACCTTTTTCAAATTTCATGTAAATCGGTTGAAAAAAGGCAAAGTTATTAAGGTGCAAACATTGGGATTTAACATGAAAGTGCTCACTCAACCGTAACATACAGGTGCGACCCCGTGCCTGTATAATATATATTGTTTTCATGTCTATTTTCACTTTTTTCTCAGTGACACATTTTATAAGTGTGATAACACAGTCCACGTGTAACCCCCATACAAATGGGGGTTCCTAAACGCCTTCCCGGAGCTTGCCTAAGTGCTGTCTGCCTAACTGGCGTCCGGCGTAATGCCATTTGAATGTGGGCACTGTGAGTGCTTTTAGAGCCTCTGGTACTGTCTCTTTAAGAGCTGCCTGCCTGCAGGCTTTGATAGCTTGCAAGGGGGCTGTGGGTCTACTGCTCGACTCCCATTCGAAGCTGTTGTTTGAATCGCCCATTTCTGCCATTGATAAGCGAGCAGAAGGAGCATTGTTGAAGGATGTAACTGTTTTCTGGAATGAATGTAGCGTGGCAGTAAAATTGTTTATTTAACTTGTTTCCCTTGCAGCTGGGACTTGGTGTATTCTGCCCCTCCATTTTGGATCAGAACTGCCTTTTGGATCCAGTCGGAAGGGAAGGGTGCTTAAAATGGTGTATTGAGCGACCAACCAGAATCAGGACTCTCTTTGGAGCTGGCTGGCCTTAGGGGATACAGCCAGTAATTCTGGGAAGTGAAGTTCTGAACTATGGCGCCTTTTTGCACCAATGAGTGCAGTATTAAGTGACTGGCATATGCAGCCTTCCAATGGGATCGGGTGGCACCCAAACTAGATTCCCTGCCCAAAGTGCTAAGGGGCAGAGTCGGTTGGTGATCATGGAAGGCAGAAGGAGCTCAGGCCCCTCAACCTGCTAGTGGGCGAGCAGGCAGGCGTAGTAGCTCTGGGATAGCGCCCCTGGGGTTATATTTGGAGGCACCACTGGGACTAGTGTCCCCTAGTGGCCGAATAGACAAACTACCCCAACATGGCCAAACCAAAGGAAAACTGGAGGGATAGTACGACTAAAATTAAGTTAGACCCTGTTAAGATGATGGTGCATAAACTGATGGGGTGGGTGAAGCTGAAGAGTTGGATTTCCAAAAATTGTGTTACTACTGGATGTACCTCTGAGGATAAAGAACGCTGACCTTGTTTCTGCAGTTGAGCGTGTTAAATGTTTAGGCAAGGTATAGGTGAAGGGGCGAATGGTCGACCTACTCGACCAGACCTTACAGGTGCTGCTTTTATCCAGTGCACAAGCTAGAGTTCCTGGCTTTGAAGTGGGCCATTGTTGATCAATTTCATGACTACCTGTACGGTGCTAAGATACTGGTGAAGACTGATAACAATCCTCCAACCTATGTGCAGACCTCAGCTAAGTTGGATGCCACTGGCCATAGGTGGCTTTCTGTGTTGTCTACCTATGATTATGCTGTTGAATACAGAGCAGGCCTGAACCACATAGATGCTGATGCTCTCTCCTGGAGGTCTGTGTCCCAAGACAACTGGGTCAGGTTGTCTGAACCTGCCATTAGAGCACTTTGCCAAAAATTTGACAAGGAGGAACAGGTATCTCCTGATACTGTGGATTGCATGGTGGACTGTCTGGGGCCATCTGAGAACTGTATACCTGCTGCTTACTGTCATTTCTCCACATTAGACACTAGTGCGTTGCCCCAATTAAATAATGATAGTCTCCGGCTGGCTCAGTCCCGAGACCCCATGATAAAAACTGTTCTGGAGGCTCTGCAGTGGGGAGAGGTGTGTCAAAACTAGCTCCACTGACTTGAGAACTGCCCTGTTATACAAAGAAGGTCCCAAGTTGAAACCGATTAATAGATTATTATACAGAGAGACAGTAGATAAAGAGGGGCAAGTAGACAAACAACAACTGGTGCTGCCCACTGCTTTTAAAGAACTGGTGTTGAGGTCCCTACACAATCACATGGGACATCTCGGCATAGACAGAGCCCTTGACTTGATGAGGTCCCGGTTTTATTGGCCCAAAATGGGTGCTGATGTGGAACAGCATATCAGGACTTGTAGCCGATGTTTACAAAGAAAGACCCTGCCCCAGAGGGCTGCCCTCTGGTTAACATCACTACTAGTGCCCCCATGGAATTAGTCTGCATTGATTTCCTGAGTCTAGAACCAGATCAGAGAAACATCAGCAATATATTGGTAGTTACTGATCACTTCAGCTGTATGCACAAGCTTTCCCCAGTAAAGACCAGAAAGCAACCACGGTGGCTAAGGTACTTGTTGAGAATTTCTTTGTCCACTATGGGGCCCTCAAAGAATCCATTCAGATCAGGGAGAGATTTTGAGAGCCGTGATTAAAGAGATGCTATCCTTGTGGGGTATGAAAGTCAAGAACTACTCCTTATCATCCCAAGGGAGATCCTCAGCCTGAAAGGTTTAACCGTACATTGCTTGACATGTTGGGCACCCTGCAACCTAAAGATAAGCTTAGATGGAGCCAGCAGATTAGCACTCTAGTACACGCTTATAACTGCACCAAAGTGATGCCACTGGATTTTCCCATATCGACTGATGTTTGGGAGAGAGGCTAGGCTGCCAGTAGATGTCTGTTTCGGAGTTTCTCCTGATGGGGTTCAAGCAGCTAATCATCTACAGTATGTGCAGAAACTGAAGGCCCAACTAAACCATGCCTACCAAGTAGCCCAGACCATGGCTGCAAGACGAAATTTAGCCAACAAAGAAAGGTATAACAAAAAAGTGAAAGCAATGGAGTTTAGGGAAAGGGATAGAGTGCTGTTGAGGAATCTGGGACTGCACGGCAAGCATAAGATTGCTGACAGATGGCATCACCTCCCTCATATTGTTGTAGGAAAGTTGGAAGATTTACCTGTATACAAAGTGCGGCCTGAGAACAACTCAAAAGATGTGAAAACTACACACAGAAATCATCTGCTGCCAATCGAACAGATCCTGATAGAGGCTGAACCACCAAATGCTCCCCCCTCTGGGCCTGTGACTAGAGCCACTGCCCAGAAGAAACTAAGACCAATTAATTCCCCAGAAATCAAACTAAAGAGTCCTTCTCCATCCCCTCCATTGAAGCTGATTGCCAGTCTGTGTCCGTGGACAGTGAGTGTAATCCTGAATATTACCCTCTAATGAACTGAGTCAGTTGTTTAGGGGCAATCCTCTGATCAACCCTGGGGATGAGGCTGGGCTTGCTGGACTGTCTGAGCCCCCAGCTTTGTCTCTGGAGTCAATGCTCCCGGAGGGAGAAGTGAGTGGTATTAAATCTGAAGATATGAGCTCATTGGGACTAGCTGAACTGTCTGATTTCTCAGATGAAGGAAGTGCTGTGGGGGAGGCAACTGGCGATATGCCAGAGCAAGAAGAATATTTTGAGTGCCCTGATAGTTCCCCGGCAGTACCAGAAATGTCCCCAGCTGAGCCAAGTAGGGTGAGTTCCGAAATAGAGGGCCCTGTCCCCGAAGGTACCATGGATTCTGGGTCCCCTGCTCCTAAAGAGGTTTCCCCAGACATTCCAAGTAGGGCTGGGATGGAGTCTGAGCCTTCAGAAATTTTCCCCGAGACTCCTAGATGAACTGGCTGAGAAGTACGGCCTGTAGTGAGATTGAGCTATGTCCTTGGGCTAGCCTGTGGATCTGCCTTTGAATGTGGTACATAAAGGGGTGTATGTGTCCCCGAGCTCCTTGCCCAAACTAACCCTCGGGGATGAATCCAGACTGCTAGTATTGCCCTCTGAGTATGGTACTCCTGCCCCTGTTAGCCAGCAGGTAGCTGATAGGGAAGGGCCCCCTCTTTCCATGTGTCATGGGAAGGAAGTAATGACCTGACTTAAAAAGAAAAAGCTTGTCTATGTATGTAATATTGTATAAACAATAGTAAACTGTGTAATACAGTACTAGTGTCTGTAACAAAAGATCTGATGTGCTGTTAGTTTAAACTGTTTTGCCTTAAAGTGATTTAAGGGTAACTACTTGATGCAGATGCCAAGTTCTTTCCAGGCCAGGAAAGGTGTAACCCCATACAAATGGGAGTTCCTAAACGTCTTCCGGAGCTTGCCTAAGTGCTCCCTGCATAACTGGCTGTTCCACATAATGCCGTTTGAATGTAGGGCTTGTGAGTGCTTTAGAGCCTCTGGTACTGTCTCTTTAAGAACTGCCTGCCTGCAGGCTTTGTTAGCTTGCAAGGGGGGGCTGTGGGTTTACTGCTCAACTCCCACTCGAGCTGCTGTTTGAATCGCTCTGTTTCTGCCATCGATAAGTGAGCAGAGGGAGCATTGTTGAAGGATGTAACTGTTTTTTGGAATGAATGTAGCGTGGCAGTAAAATTGCTGTTTATTTAACCTGTTTCCCTTGCAGCTGGGACTTTGTGTATTCTGCCCTTCCATTTTTGATCAGAATTGCCTTTTGGATCCAATCGGAAGGGAGGGGCACTTAAAATGGTGTATTGAGCGACCAACCAGAATCAAGACTCTCTTGGAGCCGGCTGGCCATAGGGATACAGCCAGTAATTCTGGGAAGTGAAGTTCTGAACTATGGTGCCTTTTTGCGCCAATGAGGGCAGTATTGAGTGACTGGCATATGCAGCCCTCCAATGGGATTGGGTGATGCTCGAACTAGATTCCCTGCCCAAAGTGCCAAGGGGCAGAGTCGTTGGTGATTGTGAAGGTAGAAGGAGAGCTGGCTCCTATGCTGTGCAAGCTGTCACGCGGGAAGCGCGTGTGCAGGCCAAGAAGTCGGGTGGCAGAATCGCCGTAAGGAGCGGACAAGATCCATGGAGGAGTGCAGACAGAGGAGGCTGTACGATTACAGCTACCTACCAGGCTCACCCTGTAGAGGACTGGAGAATCGGCTTTAATTGCGCTCGGTCTGTCAGAACAAGTGAAGCTGCGTTGTGTCACCCGGTTTGATTAGTGAAAGTGATAGGGAGTTTGGAGCAGCTGCCTGGTATGGTACCCCTCTGTGTTACATATAAATGTGTGGAGCGACGTCTGGATCACAGGCCAAGTCCTGCAGTGGTGAGAGAGGGATATCTCTGCAGGAGTCGTGAGTACTAAATCAGGGTAGCTCCTTGTCAGATGTTCCTTCTGAGGGAAAGATTTGTCTGGCTGCTTCAGTGGCTGCATGAATTGTGTCTGCGGGCTCTTACATATCAAATCTAGATACCAAATGCTTGTTTCCTCATCAGGGTCCCAACCAGCTGCACCGAATAGGCTAGCCTTGTAAGGCCTGGGTACCCCAAGACAGTGACTGATAGGTTTGGCCTGTGCACAGTGCCCTGATATAGTAGTGTTAAGCTAATCAACCTGATTTCCCCCACCTGTGTTTCTTTCCCCTTCAATAAATCAGATTTGTTGTTTGCAAGGTACACTGTCTGAACTGTATATTTGTGCTCGGGTTATTGTGTCACTGTATCTTATTTTACAGGGGGGCCTCGGCACCAAGTTGGTCATTCCACTTTGGGGATAAGTGTAAGTCGTAATCCTTGGGTGAGAAGTGTTTGTGGGCCACTAGCGGAAGGAAAGGGGGGTTGTAGTGACCCAGAGGGCTGTGACCAAGTCGTGTTTGACTGTTCCAACCCCGACCTCTGGGTGGAGGCACCCGCAATTGGATCCAGGCCCCTCAACCTGCTAGTGGCAAAGCAGGCAGGGGTAGTAGCCCTTGGGATAGCACCCCCTGGGGGTTACAAACGCATACTGATATATGTAAGGAAAGGCAAGGAATTTGATTTAATATTGTACTTTTCATTAGAACTGCATCTCAAAGGGCTTTACAATCAATGAGAAAGAGTAAGAAAGTGTTGCTGACATTTTCAGTGTGTAGGGAGATTCTAACAGGATAGAGATGAGATGGATGACAGACGAGTTCAACACAGGGATGGTGTGACTTGTTCAGGGACACAAAGACAAGAAGTGATGGTTGTTGGATTCAAGCCTGAGACTTGAGGTTCACTGCTCAGTGCTCTAACCACTAGGTCAAACTGTCTCCCTCTGGATACTGCACTATGTTGTGCACATACCTCAGGGGATTAAGACACTTGGCTATGCCTCAGTTTGAACTCCTCTGTAAAGAAATAAATAGAGGTAATACAATCACTTGATCTAATTGGCCAGTCTAGGTTACATGCTGTTTTGTTATAGCAACACAACCAGGCCAAATACAACAGCATGCAAAGTCGAGCTCGAGAAATCAATGAGCCCCTGAACATTGTTAAACCAGAAGCCAGAGCAGCTATTTGTTCGGGACACCCTAACTGGTGAAGCCTGCCCCCACCCTCTAGAATACCTCCATCATTTAAAATATTTTTGAATTTCTATGGCAACATGTAGCTTTTAGAATATCCTATTTGCTTTTCAAAAGTTGGTAAAAGACATCTTAACCCTTTGACATATGATGTTTTAAAAAGCTTAATAGCCTTGTAAAGAAAAGGTTGTTGTTTGTGTTATTGCTGAATCTGCATTTAGTGCTCCAGAGTCTCTGGTGTCTTCCTGAAAGGGTGTCCCTCTGCTCCAGGAGCACTGTGTGTATGCTAGCCGGGGGTTGTTGGAGGTAATGGGTACCTTAGTGTTTATGCCAAAGGTCTCCTTAGGTAAACAGAGCCCACAATTGTTTTTATTTACTTTGTTTTTCTCCTTTGTGGCTACAGTTTTGCTCTGAGCACCTGCACCTGGAAACCTGTTCAGGTGGTACTTCAGTATGCGGGCAGGGAGAGCAGGCAGGCTGGCTAAGACTCTTGAGGATTTCAGTTTGGAATCCTCAGCCTGGATTGAATGGCAACAGCCATTTTTAGTCATTTGGGTGCAGTAGTGAGAGTAGTAGTGGAAAGGAGAAGCATCTAAGGAGGGTAGCAACTGAACGGCGGGGGCAAAGCATTTAAGGGGAACTTATCTCCTCATCCTGTGTCCCTCCATGTATCCCAGCCAGTCCAGAATATCCATGGCTCGCTCTTCTCCCCTCAGTGGTGCAACAGTAATCCGGTGGTTCCCAGTCCAGCAGCAGCCGTGAAGTCCGAGGGTGGCAGGAAATAGCCATCCTCTTCATCCTTTGGTAGCAGCTACATTATTGAAGGTCAGTGAGAAGAGGCAGGTCCAAGGCCTCCTTCCCTACCACAGGAATCATCACATGGCTGGATGGACTGGAGCCGTTGTCAGGGATGAGTGGCAACAGCACCAGCATCAGGAGCTGGCTGCTGAACAGACTTTCTTGTTTGTTTAAAAAAAAAAGGAATTAACTTATACGCTGGATGGTGCATGCAGCGTAGAGCTGCAGAGCCACATGGAGGGGCAAGCCAAGCCCACGATCAACAGAAAACAGACCGTCTATAGCTCAGCATCCCAGAGTTCCAAAGGAGCAAGCACTGTGGGGGATAGGCAGGCCCTGGGTTTCAGGATCACCTATAGGATGAAGTAACAAGCGAACCACAGGAGTTGATATGGGGAGGCAGGATTATTTAAATAACTTTATATTTATTAGGACAGCACTCCATTTCTGCCCATAGACAGTATTTAAAGGGAGAATACCTGTTATACTTTTAAGACTGCCTATGCAAGCTGTGTATTGAAAGACTGCATAGTGCTGTGTTGCCCAGTAAACTGAACTGCCGCGCCTGCCCTGTTGTAATTTACTTAATGCCCCATCAACAGGGGGCCTGAACAGTGCTCATTGCCTTAATGTGCACCCATGAAAGTGAGGCCTCACAGTACCTGTCCAAGTCGATAAGGCAAATGACTTGCAGTACGCCCTGATCTCACTGCACTACTAGCCTCGAGGAGTACCTATCACTTTCTGACTGCTTACTTAGATTATACTCTCTGCTCCAAAAACACAGTACCCACTCTGTTAACTCATCGCAAGCTCTGGTATCTGTTGCTGCTCGCTATCCTTCTGGCAGGTGATGTGGAACTAAACCCTGGTCCCTTACACCCTGAACCAAGCAGTATCGCATACTGGACTACTACTTCCAGGCTCCGTATAGCCCATCTAAACATAAGGAGCCTAACACGTAACCTCCCTGAGCTGGAGGCATGGGTTGCCTCCCATAATCCTGATATAATGTGCCTATCCGAGACATGGCTCAAGCCTTCTACCCCCGACTCCATCTGCTTGCTATCAAAGTATTGCCTTATCAGGAATGACAGGTCCTCTTCAAAGTGAGGTGGGGGTGTGGCGCTGTTTTACAAAGTGCATCTTAAAGTCTCATTGATAACCAAACCCCAATCCTCCATATGCAAATCCCTCCATGCAATTCTCTGCCTGGGTGCTAAAAATCTACATATAGCTGTTGCTTATAACCCACCTCAGGGAGGTTTATCTGCTTTCACTAACATGCTGGAGGATACGGTAGTACTGGCAGGCAAAAATGAACTGCTTAACCTAGGGGACATAAATCTAAACTGCCTTGGTCATTCTCATGAGTCTCTTCTATCTGTAATCCAGAGTTATAACCTCCACCAAGTGATAACGGAGCCCACAAGGATCTCCCGCAAGGAAATGTCTAGCACACTACTCGACTGGGTGCTAACAAATAGAGTCGATAGAATAGTGGAGATGGGCACCTTGCCAGATTGCATATCTGATCACTCCCCTATATTCTGTATGTGTGGCACTCTTGCCCCCAGACCCAACCACCACGCTATATCACATTCAGGAATTATGCTAACCTGAACCAGACAAATTTCCTGTACAAAGTCTCTTCGACTGACTGGTCTTACCTCTCCCAGCCCTTGGATGTAAAAACGGCCCTTGACTACTTCCTAGAGAAATTCCATGCAGTTCAGGACAGACACACACCCCCAGAGACCCGGTGGGTTCGCATTACACCCACTAAGTGGCTACACAAAGATCTCCTGGCTGCACTGCACTGCATATCAGGGATAAAAGCTGAAAGTGTTTCAGAAAGACATGCCTTACTGCTGACTACCAAACCTATAGGAACCAGAGAAGTGAATGCAAAAAACGGATCAGACTAGCAAAAAGCTCTTACTGTAAAGAGCTTTTGATGGAAGCGTCAAGTGACTCCAGGAAATTCTGGGCTCACATCAAATCATTCCTAGGTGCTAAGAATACTCCCTTGGCTGATGACATGATCATAAATGGGGTTCACTGTAACAACTCTATGACCATTAGGAAGCATTTAATAAACAATTCATGGACCTATCCAGCTTTACTTCTGACTTCCTCCACAGTCAGTCTCCACCTCTGACCACCTCACCCACCCCAGCTGCTCTTCCCCCTCCATTTTACTTTAAGGCTATTTCCAAATCTGATGTATTAGGCCTACTGAATACCATTTCTGACAACACTAGCGTAGGCTCTGACGGTCTAGAACCTAAACTTCTAAAACTAGCTGCACCATTTATTGGATATTTACCCTCTCTCTTTGCAATGGAGTTGTCCCGGATGTCTGGAAAATCGCCAAAATCACTCCGATCTTTAAGAAAGGTGATAAAAGAGATTTGGCAAACTATCAGCCAATTGCTATACTATCAGTTTGTAATGCCCCAGAGTTGGGGCATCACAGTAGAATAAATAAAGCTTAGAGGTACCAGGTGCCCAGGGTGCCTGTGTTATGTGTAGGCAGCAGGGTACAATAAAAGGGGCCCCTGTGAGTAAAGTTCCCCCCCTTGTAACAGGGAAACACTGTAAATAATAGAGAAAGTGCCCTGTGCAGTTGAAACTGGTAAAAAAAAAAAAATTTTAATGCAGCTGCATGAGACAACGGCCTGGATGGAATGCTGTGCTGTGCTGAGCTGCTCATGCACAACATTCCAATCCAGCCATTCCAGAATGAGAAGTTGAGTTTCAAAAGTTTAAGCAGTTTTTGGCAGTTCCTGCTGGCTGTAGAGAAGAGAGGACGCAGATGGTTAAGGGGAACCGGTAAAGAGCTTACCTATGGGTTGAAGCTGTTCCCTGAGGGCCAGTCTGCGTGCCTGCTCTGGCTCCAGCCAGTGAAGATCCCCGAAGAGCTCCATTTTGGTCCGCAGTGCCATCGGGGCACCAGAAGAAAGTGATCGGCTGGTTGCTGCGGTTTGGGCTGTGTAGCCCCGTCAGTTTATTGTTTTAACCCCCCCCCTTTGTGTTTTAAAAGTTAAATCTGGTCCCCCGTCGGCGGCATAGAAGAGCCGCATCAAGACCGTTTTTCCTGTCGGCCTTCTGAGGCCCCCAGTCATCCCCCCAACTGCCTGTAGTACTCCCTCCCACTGCCAGCATACCTTCCGCCTCCCGTGACCGCAGCAACCTCCCTCCAGCAGACGACGGAGCGGGGAGTTGGCGGCAGCACACGCTGTGCTGACCGCCCATTTCAGCAGAGATTTTGTTTTTATTTAATTTAAAGCACCCAGAAGGCACTGGGGAAAAGCAGCTAAAAGCGAAAGACCAGCGGGTCAGAAGTACCCAGATTTTAATATTTAAAAAGGGGGCGGGACCAGGCAGGAGTAGCGATGCCCAAAGGAGGGGTAAGAAGCAAGGCCATATAGGAGGCCTTATAAATATTTAAAAAGGGGGCGGGACTAGGTGGGCCCAACAGTACTGAGTGGCAGCAGGCTCTCAGAGGGCCTTAGGGAATTAAAGGAGCCCTGCCATTTTTGAGCCAACAGAGTTAAAGGGGCCCTGCCACTTCTGGCTAAAATAAAAGTTTAGAGGACCCCTGCCAGAAGTTAAGTGGGCTACCAGGCCCAGTGAAGGAAGGGCTATCAGGCCCATGATTTAATAAGGGCTACTAGGCCCAAAATAAAGTAGGGCTATCAGGCCCATAGTTAAAGAGGGCACAAGGCCCGTGATATTGGGAGGGCTACCAGGCCCTGTATTTAAAAGGGCACCAGACCCATAGATTAAAGGTAGGGCTGCCAGGCTCGAGGTAAGGGAAGGCTGCCAGGCCCAACGTAAGGTGGGGCTGCCTGGCCCGAGGTAAAGTGGGCACCAGGCCCACAGTAGTAAAGGGCGCCAGGCCCTAGTACAGGAAGGGCACCAGGCCCACGGTAGTAAAGGGCAGCTAGGCTCCAGTAAAGGAAGGGCACAAGGCCCACAGTAGTAAAGGGCAGCTAGGCCCCAGTAAAGGAAGGGCACAAGGCCAACAGTAGTAAAGGGCGCCAGGCCCCAGTAAAGGAAGGGCACCAGGCCCACAGTAGTAAAGGGCAGCTAGGCCCCAGTAAAGGAAGGGCACCAGGCCCACAGTAGTAAAGGGCAGCTAGGTCCCAGTAAAGCAAGGGCATCAGGCCCCAGTAAAGGAAGGGCACCAGGCCCACAGTAGTAAAGGGCGCCAGGCCCCAGTAAAGGAAGGACACCAGGCCCATTGTAGTAAAGGGCACCAGGCCCCTGCAAAGGTAGGGCATCCAAGCCCATAGGGAATAGGGCAGTAGGTGTACGGGCAATTAGTGTAACCAGGCTAAATAGCTGGGGCAAGTAGATTTGAGTGCTCAGGGGTAGCCAGATCCTAACGAAGACAGACCCACAGTGGAAAAGGGTCCGACTAAGGGGTGCTTGAGCACACAACCTGTTACAAAGTAATTATCACCTGTTGTATTGGTTCTACAAACTGTTTATTCTTCCAGCATCTCAACTGTTGTGTTATTGCATGAAGCACCGAAACTGTGCTGTATAAGATTAGGATTGTGGTCATTTGCCCCTGACAGCGAACAATTGCCCCTGGAAGTAAATATTCCAGTATAACGTGCCCACTGAAGTATCATTGTGCAGAAGCAGGTTCTGATTCAGTCTTCAGCATCCATCAGCTCTTACCATACAAATCTTCAGTCTTCATCAGCTCTTCATCATACAAATCTTCAGTCTTCATCAGCTCTCCACCATAGCAATCCTCAGCCAGCAGAAGACTTCAGTGACTTCTTGCTCCTTCGACTGCCGTAGTCGAAGTTGACGTCCTTTGAGTAGTCGCGGACGCCAGTTCCTGAGCAGCTTGGAAAAAAGATGACCAGAAAGTGTCTCATCCGTCCCTCCCAGACACCCGCCGGTAGACAAGTCCGTCCTAGCCAAGTGTGTTCATGGCCGCCGTTTCTTATTTTGTTCTCTATCAGTGTGGAATCCTGATCTTCACCTTTCACCTCTTCTTGTTTGTGTCGTCCAGCATCGCCAGAGCAATTCACAGGGTAGCAGCTCGAGTTTGGTGGTCCTTCAAGTGGATCTGTCACCAAAAGCAGTCCAGCAGTTTTTCTTCTTCATCCTAGGTAGTCCTTCTTCTGGATTCTTTACCAAGTCTGGTGTTTGTTTGGCAGCCCTGGTTGAGGGTAGGTGCCAGGAATCTTCTTGGTCCTTGGCAGCCCTGGTCGAGGGTTGGCACCGAGGAGAAAGCAGCAGATTTCTTCTCCTTGGCAATCCTGTAGGTGGATCCTTGCACGTTTTGGTTCTTCAACCTTGGCAGCCCAGTTTGAAGGTTTTGTGCCAAGAAAGAGCATTTCCCAGTTAGTTTGTTCACGCTCTTGTGTTCCGGCAACCCTGGAGAGTGGGTTGGCGATGCCTATGGTCTGTTTACCAACATCTCCATTCCCTGTTTGTGACCTCTCATAGGTCCCCTAGTGAGCTTGGCACCAAGCAAGAGTTTTCCCCCTTTCTCTTGACCCCTTTTCTTCAGTTGTGCATGAAGACGACGGACATCTTCATCTTATGGACTAATTGAGACTGTTTGCTGATTGTATTTTGTATGGTTAGCACATGGTAGGATAAAGTGATAGTGTGATAAAGTACAAGGGTATATCACATACATAGCTCTCTAGGTGGGCAATTGTCAGAGTCCTGGATAACAATACTGTAGAGTGACTTTAGGTCGATGTACATACAGAGTAATAGAGTGGTAATTGTTAGCTTGCATTTATAAGTAAGAGTTATTCCCCGACTTTCCCTTGTGACCATGTCTACCTTTCCCTGGTGTAAATAAAAGCCTGCTGGGCATCAAACTTCATATTGTCTCCTGCCTCTCCTTAAAGGGCGTTTCCTGGTACCCAACCTAATTCAGACCACAGGGTTGTCTCGCCACTCCACCTGCTTGAGACGACGCTGGGTGTGCAGCTGGGACGGGCGTGCTACTAGGATAGCAACCCAGTTGATAAGCTCTCTGCACTGTGGTGTCATCACCATCATAGTACATCACATCATCACAAAGACTAAATAAAATGATGGAAAAACTAGTATCAGTTCAAGTTACCGAATTCTTAACTAAATATAACCTTCTCTCGCCGATTCAATATGGCTTTTGGAAAGGTCATAGCACCTCCATGGCCTTACTCCACCTTACAAATGATGCTCTAACTGCTATGGACAACGGCCACCTCACGGGTGCAGTTTTTATAGACCTGACAAAGGCATTTGACCTCGTTGACCATCCTCTTCTACTTGATAGCCTCCGTGCTCTTGGTTTCTCACCAACCTCTGTTGCCTGGTTTAATAACTATCTATCCAACAGAACACAGCTCGTTAGATACAATTCTGCTGTGTCTAGCCCTATGGCGAACAATCTAGGTGTTCCCCAAGGATCGATACTAGGACCCCTCCTCTTTTCCATTTTTACTAATAGTATCCTGTCAAATAGCCCTGACTGCTCATCTATCCTTTTCGCAGATGATTTGGTACTGTACTGCTATGACAAAAATATACACCACATAAACCGTACACTGACCAATGCTTTAAGTCTGTTCAATCCTGGCTTTTCACCCATAAACTAATCCTTAATGTTGATAAAATGCAGACCATGCTGTTTGGTTCGACAGTCAAATTAAACAACAGCCCAATCTATTTAAAGTATCTGGCCATGATAGTGTGGTCCTCAAACCTGTACGCTCTTTCAAATACCTTGGTGTTTCCTTGATGAAAACCTCAACTTTGAGAAGCATATAACGACTTCTTGTAAATCAGTCAATGCCAAAATTGGTGCTGCCTACAAATCAAGCTATATCCTCACGAAATCGACTAGATTAGCTATAGCCCGCAGCATCTTGCTCCCGTTGTTATCCTATGGGGTAGTCACTTACCTAAATTCATCCTCTACTCTCCTAAGAAAGTGGGATACCACCTATAACAGCATCTGTAGGTATGCCTTGGCCTAGCCATGGGCTAAACACCATTGTCAGCTCTATAATGACCTAAATTGGCTACCCCTTGCTTCGGTTCGAACCTGTGCCCTTGGTTCCCTGGCCGACAATGTTCTACGAATGGGGATCCCAGTACCGCTGGCCTCCCTACTAAATCCTCTGTCCCTTTCATGGCCTCAGATCATTGGACAAATCGCTGCTGAAAATACCGAGATGTAAATCCAACAAAGGAACCCTTGCATTCTCTTACTCAGCGGCTAAACTATGGAACTCCCTGCCTCTTACAGTTCACCTAGCACCCAGCCATGCCCAGTTTAAAACCAGCTGTCACACTTTCCTCCTTAGTCAGGTCTCTTGTGCCTGCTACAAGCCCCCCCAAATCTTTTGTTCTCAGACCTCGTCTCACCTCTCTAATGCTGCATACTGTTTCCTACTCAGACTACCCACCCTGTCTTGTCCTAAATGCACTTATGTCTTTATTGTTTATGCCTTTAGCTGCTCTTATCCTGTTGTTGCTTAGCCACAATGTATGTGAATTCATTGTTATTGTTGCTATTGTAAAAGTGAACCACTGACCTGACCTGTTATCCAACTGTGTAAACCTGTCCGATCTTGTGCCTACTCATGACTTGTCTAAGTTTGATTGCTCTGTATCTTTCTCTAATGTCATTCCCCACCTACTGATTGTATTTCTCCCGGTTGTGCCTGAAAATAATCAAGTCTTGGCTATGGTACTCACCCGGTAAACAAAAACTAAATAAATAAATAAATACATTTAAGGGGGTAGTCAGTCTGAACTGTGCCTTTCTGTAAAAACTTATTATTATTTGATGTAGATTAATGACAGAGTCCACACATCTCACTGAAATGACCACCATAACTGCTATTTGAAAAATTCTTTATTGAACTGCCAAGTCAGGGGGAGAGTGATGCACTGTCTCTTCAGAGTCTGAACTGTATCCAGTGGTCATCCACAGTGGAGTTGTTTTCTCAGTTATTCTGGACCAGCTTCTTCCAGTGACAGCTTCTGCCAGGTTCTTCTTCAGCTGCTTCTGTGACTTCAGTCCCAGAAGCACAGGTGGGATCAGAATGGCTGATGATTTCAAGTTCTTCTATTCTTCAGTCCACAAGAGGTAAGCCACATAGGTTGTTTGTGACAGACCTGCAGCCGATTATTTCACTGCTTCAGCTTGTATCCTTTGCTTCAGCCCAGGAGTGGTAATGTGTACAGGTGGTCTACACTAGACCTGTAGCTGATGTTCAGTAATTTTTACATTTTTTTCAACTTGCTGTTTCTGTTCTGCAGCCTGTGTGTTCCTCCAGGCAGGGAAAACTGCCCTCCAAGAGGGTCTCCTGACATAACTGCCCTGTTGTTTCTCGTGTCAACAGGATACATTCAAATGACCACCAGGATGGCTGGACTCTAAAGTGGGTTGGTAACCAGTAACTAATGTCCTGTTGAACAGTGTTCATTTAATATTTCATTGCAATTTAGTGTCAAGGACCAAGTTATAAGTCTTAAGCTAAGCTGGCCTGGTGGCATGGAGGCGGAGTTGCAGGCTGATTTACCTCCACCATGCCAGAGACCCAGTATGATAATGGATCAAGAGTCACTGCAGATCAAGGGTCACTGCAGAGCTGGCCGAGAAAAGGAGGACTGTTTGTTTCCAAGACAGCTCTCCTCTCTCAAGGGGGGGGACACTAAATCCTGTTAGTTGTCTGCCACCCAGTGGTGGCTGGGCAGCACCACTGCAGGACCAGCAGATGTGGGCAGGAGGTTTGATGATGCAGCCCGCATGTGTGTCAAGACACATGCATGGTGTTATATCATAGAAACATAGAATCTGATGGTAGATAAGGGCCATATGGCCCACCTAGTCTGTCCATTTTCCTACTCAGTGTTGACAGCCCAGATCCTATTTGATCCTAGTGCATGCCTCTCTGCCCATCTCCAGAGTACCCTTATGTCAATCTCATGTGCTGTTGAACCCCCGTACTATTTTAGCCCCCATCATCTCCACTGGAAGGCTGTTCCATGGATCCACCACCCTTTCTATGAGAAAGTACTTCCTGACATTCCCTCTGAGCCTTCCTCCCTCCAGCCTCAAATCATGTCCCCTTGTCCTTGTGCAATGCTTCCTCTGAAATATATACCCCTAAGGTACTTGAATGTCTCTATCATATCGTCCCTCTCTCCTCTCCTCTCCTCCAAGGAATAGATATTATTATTATTTATTTATTTAAGTCTTGGATTACATATACCTTCGAGCGAAAAGTTCTTTTACAAAGGTTCCACGTCAGTAGAAAGGACAACAGATTAAACAAGACAGTAAAGTACGGTATAATAAAGTATAAATAGGAGGTACAAAAACTCATAATGGACACAAAGTCATAATGGACAGTCAACAGAGAGGAGGGAGAGAGGGGATATGATAGAGACATACAAGTATCTTACAGGGAGGAACAGGGTGCAGGAAAACACTATTTTTAAGCGAAAAAGATGTTTCAGGACTAGAGGGCATGGGATGAAGTTGGAGGGAGGACGATTCAGAGGAAACATGAGAAAGAATTTCTTCACAGAACGGGTGGTGGACAAGTGGAACACCCTGCCAGAGGAAGTGGTGGGGCTGAAACAATCACGGATTTAAGAATGCATGGGATAGACATAAAGGAATTCTAGAGGTCAGGGGGAGGAGGAAATAGACTTCTAGGAAACAAACTGAACTTACAGCTCAAATGGGCAGACTAGGTGGGCCATAGGCCCTTATCTGCTCGACACTGTCTATGTATCTATGTAACATAAAACAACAGAGACACATTATGGTAATCAGTTTCAGGCATAGAAAATGCATACAATACATTGATATCAGTAAGCAGGCTTTGTCAAGACAAAGAACACTTACAACTGCAACACTTGGTCCCTTTAAAAGGCAACTCCCACTATTCCTTGCCTCTACCACTCAATGTGACTGCCTCTCTAAGGAACTGCCTACTCATTTTACCCTAGTCGAAGGTGACTTGTAACCTCCCTAGAGCTCTACACTTTTGGCACCAGCTTCCCCACTCACCCCCTCACCCCCTCCACCCCCTGCCTCATCCACCACTTCTAATGGCACTTTTAATGTGGGTCCCTCCAGCCCCATCCACCTTGCACTTTTACCACCCACCCCTACCCTCTGACAATGGCCTTTAGCCTGCCTACTCCTTCCTGACTCCCTCCTACCCTATACTAACTCAGGGCTCAAAATTCCAATTGAAATGGTGTTCCATGCACACCAAAAAACTAGCATGGAACACCAGATTCTGCCCCTGGTAAACTGCAGTGTATACCGCTTTAAGGAGCGAGGTTCGAGCAGCCGCCATTCTAAATTTGCACCCGCGTGTGGTTTTTTTTTTTGCTCCCATTTCGGCTCTGGAGACTGGCACCTTCTAAGATGCTCCAGCCAACCGGAATGCCGCATTTTGTCTGCCCAGCCCAAGACCGATCGAAATCTTACGTTCACTGGCGAGATTTCGGTCTTGGGCTGAGCCATTGTGCACTTGCTTTCCCTCACTCCCGGGGCGGCAACCATGCTGACAGGACTCTCTCACCCAGGCCTTCTGGACATCACTGCAGCTCCAGTCTGGTAAATTTTGGGGGTGGCTGGACTGAAATGGGAGGGTGCAGGGAACGAACAGTACAATCACTATTGGGAGGGAGGGTGGATATGGGAGACTCAGATTTTCAGTGACTGAATGAGCGTTATGAGCTTTAGAAACAGTCGGGGGCTGGAATAACGGAGGGCAAATGTGCCAGATTTTGCTGGTTTTGCAGACTAGCCAGTTCTCAAAAATTAGGCAGACTGCCTAAAAAAGGAGAAATAAATGAAAAAGGCCAACAAGGTAAAACTTTTACAGGGTGGGCACTCCTAGAAAAAAACAAAGGCAACAACAAGCCTGAAAAAAACAAAATTTAGCCTTTTTGGGCACAGATTCCCTGGCACAGAACAAGGGAAAACCAACTTTGCCTTACAGTACTCGGGGCATACGTTATAGCCCAGAGATAGATTAATTGTCCAGTTTCACTCAGGGAGGGGCACTGAGCCACAAAATAACAGGCAATCTTGCCCTAATGTCCCTGATTTGATGAGGCAAAAAGGCTGATGTTTTCCCTTGGTACCTCCCCAAAAGACACCAGACATCTTTTACATTTTTTTATCTGGGCAGACTTCACCCTATGGGGGAAAAATTAGATTATGGGCAGTTAACAAATTTGCAATTAGCCAGAAGAAATGTTGTTACCTAGAACTGAGATGAATAACAAAACCTCGACACTGACTTACTCCCCTCTGCAGTTGAATCTGCAACACAGCAAAAACATTTTAGCGAGGCCCTCCAGGGCTAAAAATAAATTGTAATCATAAGTCTGCTTGACACTCACCTTGCATAGAAAATTATCTCGATTGCTGCGGGGACCCATTCTGTCTGGGGTGTCATGGGGTGGATTTATCCCAGTTAGTTCTGCATCCACTGCCCCTTGCCTGTTTGGTCAGGGCATGCTTCTTTGCTGGCAAATTATAAGAAATTGCCAGAATTGCCAAGATGTAGCGTTTCTGGAATGGAGTAAAGAACCCCAAGACCATAGCAGCAGAGAAGGAGGCTCTTAGAAAAAGAAGAGATGCTGCTTATGACAAAAGATAACAAGTGTGTACTTTTCAAGAACACTAGGTAACAAATGCAGCTTGGGTTGAGCTTGATCCTGAGAAAACGTAATGTTTTGTAAAGCATTTAGAAATTCCCAGACATTGCAGATAAAACATCAGCATATTATGAAGGGGCTGCAATAATTCACTGAGCAGTCTTTACAAAAACATGCCAAGTCTAAGAAGCACTCCCTTGCTGATGCCAGATTTGTAGCCGAATCCCAGCAGGCATCTGCTGCTGACAGAGCAATCAAAATGCTGAATTCCAATGTGGCACATCATGTACAGTTCTTAATTTGAAATGCGCATGCCTTGGCCAAACACGCTAGGCCATATACAAACTTCCAGTGGATGTGTGACCTTGACAAATGTAAATGGGTTGATATTAGGGAAACCTGTCACAATGACAAATCATGCTGCATGTTAATTAGTAATATCACTGAGGTGGAACGTAAGAAGCTGGCATAGGAGCCGGGTTATTAAAATTTTTGGTGGGGCTCAGGGGTCAGGGGTTAAGGCCCCACCCCCTGGACCAGGGTGAAAGCCCTACTGCCTGGTCCAGGGGTCGGAGGTCAACCAACTAGGGTTTAGGGGCCAGGGTTCAAAGCCCCACCCCATGGGCTAGGGGTCAGAGGTCAATCCACCATCACCAGGGGTTTATGGGAGCAGAGCACCTTTTATCATAACATGAGGGTCTGGGGGTTAAGCCCCTGGCCTCAAGTATGGGAAAGGAATTGAAGCAGTATTTAAAAGGCTTGTTTTTAAACTTTAACAGGAAGACATTTTTTTGGGGGTGGAGGCATTTGGGGTTTGATTTCCAAAGAAACTTGATATTTGTCTACTGCTGTGTGTGAATGTTAATGAATATTGTAATTACCATATGGTGTCTTTTACTGTGTTGTGGTCTTCTTTCTTCCTTAGGGGACAGGGATCAGAGGAACACATTCCTCTCTATAAGGGGTTTGGAAGGGATCAGAGGAACACGTTCCTCTCTATAAGGGGTTGGAAAGGGATCAGAGGAACATGTTCCTCTCTATAAGGGGTTGAGAAGGGATCAGAGGGAGGAGTCAGTGGATGCATCACTACACACACCAGCAACACATTCACTACTATATGGGAGCAGGCTTGGAGGGGAGAGCATCAGTTGTATACCAGGGATGTGCATGGGGGAGGGAGGCCCCGACTGTCAGGCACACTCCCTCCACCAAGTGCTACAACTGCAAAATGAAGCATGCATTATAACCAGCATCAGAAGCATGATGTGACATCATCATCCTAAGACATCCACAGTATGAATATACTGCAGCATATACATTTCACAGGTAACCTCAGTGACCAGAAAGCTTTAATAATTGCGTGTGGTCAGTGGGGCTATCTTTAATGACATACAAAGGTCTGAGAAAACCAGAAATATACTAAGCATGATCATAGATACCATGTCAGAAATATGTCATGATTTCTTTGCCAGTTCACACATACTGCCACAGTCAGTAAGAGTATGGTAAGGTAACAGGACATTGTTCCAAAATACACCATACTTTTCCTGAACAAACCACACATCCTCTATTTCACAACAATTCCATTAATGCATTTTCAGTTTATAATTTGTAAATAAATTTAGGTACGTTATATAAATGTGATACAAGTTCAGCTGCTTGCCTTTGAAGGAACATACATTGACATTAGCCATGCTGTCACAAACAAGTTAGAAGACTATAAATCTGGAGAGACACACACAGTATGCAACTAAAAGAATAAGTAGGGATGTCAACATATTCAGCAAAAGTTTACAGATTTAAAACAAATCTAGTTAGCCAACACAACATTACCCAGTGACCTCCCCACCCCCTGAATCCTGACAACTCAAGTAGACTTCTCAAAAAAAAATAAAACATTAATGCCCATGTATGGCAAGCCGTTAGGGACATAATTCATAATCTCTGGCTGTATAGTAAAACACATACACTATATGGTGAAATACATACATCATATAGTGAAATATATACATTATATAGTGAAATACATACACAATGTAGTGAACCACATACAGTATCTACTGAAATATATACATCATATAGTGAAATACATATACTGTATACTGAAATACATATATTATATAGTGAAACACATATGCTATATAGTGAAATGCTTACATTGTATAGTGAAATATACACTATCTACTGAAATCCACATACTAAGTACTGAAAATCCACATACACTATATACTAAAACAAATGTACTATGTACTGAAACATATACACTACCTATTGAGATGCATACACTACAGACTGAAACATCCACATAAACTATCTACTGAAACAAATACTCTATAGATTGTAACACATACACTATATATTGAAAAAAATCTTCATACATTATGTACTGAAACAAATACACTATATATTGAAATACATACACTATCTATTGAAATGCATACACTACACACTGAAGAAAGCACATACACTATATACATGAAACAAATACACTATATATTGAAACATCTACACTTTATATTGAAATACATACACTATCTATAGAAATAAATACACCATGCACTGAGAAATCTGCATACACTATATACTGAAACAAATACACTATATGGTGAAACATATACACTATGTATCAAACACGACACTGTAGACTGAATAATTCACATACACTATATACTGAAACAAATAAACTATATACTGAAATGGACTATGTTCTGAAACTACCCATCCCCCTGCCCCTCCCCCATGAATGTCCTGCAGCTGAACTGCTTGTCTGCTGCATTCAGTTAGCTGCTGGCTTGATGAGAAGATGTTTTTGAAACCGCAGAGCAGCTAAACAAAACAGGGCTATCTCTTATTCTACTTCTTTATGGGATTTTACATCTTGTTTTGCTTGCACACCTTTAATCAAATTTCAGAACATTGTGATGTGACAAGAAACTTTTAGAACTAATTTAAAATGCTCTAGTTTATTCTTTTAAATAAGTGCTGCCTTCATTTACTGTCAGACAACACATTTGTATAGGAAGCTAATACAGGTTATTCCTAGCATTCCTGTATACATAGGGGGCTGCATGCATTTTCCAAGTTAAATTGTTGGTTGGTTTATGTGTAATTAATTATTGTGTAAGTCCAGCAACTTATCTGAGCTGAATGCTTGGGAAGCACTTCAGGAGCTGTGGAAGTGTAATCCAAAACGTTGCTAGTTCGTACTCTATGGACTATGTTTTGATTAAGTTTTTATTTTAATGTTTTGTTTAATAAATGTTTCTTGGTTAAGAAACACTTTTTGCTGCAATCCCTCAGTATTCAGTTCTCATCAGGAGTTTAGCTGGCATATGCATATAATTTGCATTGTTTTACTAAATAACTTTACTGTGATGCCTCACTGGAGGCATGCACAGTCAGTTTTGGGGTTTGAGCTTCTCAAACTGTGTTTTATTTCTTTTTTTTTCCCATAGAGATTTTTATCTCCTTAGTCACCCTGCTATCCCTTTGCCCACTGACATTTCCAGCCCAGTCACTTACCATCCGCAGGACATACTTGCTCTGAGATCCCCCCCACACACATCCCATGTGTTGGGGCCAGGAAGGGGAGGGTCAGGGCCACTGACAAGGAGACACATATTAAGACAGAAGCAGAGCCTGGTTAGCAGTGCAGAATCTGCATCAGGTTGTTGGGTCATTCTGCCATTGGGGGTTTTCTACCTTTGGTTTCATCCCCTGGGCAGCCAAGCATGCAATGATGCAATTGCATATAAAGACACATACTTGCTTTGTGCCTGCCTGAGCCCTCCCACTTATGCAACTCCACTGCCCTGCCAGCCCTCCTCAGCTAGGTGGATGTTGAAGAAGCGGGGTGGTCAGACTTCCCCTTGTTGAGAGGAGAGCATTTTCTGAGATGCTCAATCATATCTCCCCCCAGCTAACCCCTGTGCAACCCAGGTCCACCTCCAAAACTGGGCCACTGGCATGGGAGGCAGTGCAATCACCACCAAGGTAAAAGAAGAAAAAAAAAACTGTATTTTAACTAGTCTGTTATAAACATTTTAAGTCACATCACAATGTTTTGAAATCGGATAAAGGCTTTGCAAGCAAAATATGATAAAACAATACATAAACAGATAGATAAGAGGACCCTTTTATGTTTACCTTCTGCATCTTAAGAGGCATCGGCCAGGATTTTTAGTCAATTAGGGCCCCATTTTCAGAAGGTTAGTGTGCAGAGCTAAACATTACACTGTGGGAACAGCATGCTTGGATCGGTGTCGTATTCAGCATCACTTGATGCTACCCTGATCATGTGCATGTGCATATATACTACTATGGCCATGCAAATGAGTAATCCTCTCCTGCATACAGAGCACAGTGCTGTAGAAAAGGTTTCCTTAGTGACCATAAGTACCTCCCTCTACATTTTATACTCAGCCTCTAGGCTTCTAGTCCCTAGATGCTTGATTTTGCACTTTTTGGCTTTGAACCCGAGCTGCCATGTCCATAGCACTCTAAGTTTTCTAAGGTCCCCACTCATTCTCTCCATCTGCGCCTATCAACGCTATTACAGATTGTGGTGTCATCTGCAAAAAGGCACATCTTCCCTTCCAGTTCTTCTGTTATGCCACTTATAAAGACACTGAAGAGGACGTGTCCCATTACTGAGCCCTCCGGCACCTTACTAGTCACTCTCTCCTCACTGGAGTGAGTGCCATTTACCACCACCTTCTGTGGCTGTGCGCTATCTCAGATGCAGCACTTAGGAATGCAAGACACTAATCTGAAAATGGGGGCTCACATACCACTGTAACAGAATTAGCACTGCACTGTGATAAGCATAGCTGGTACTATTTTAAAAAGCATTCTTCTGTGCAGTGCTAACCTGTTAATGTGGCACTGTACTTTTTTTTTTGCACAGGATTACTAATTGCAACCAGGTGCCCATACAACTGGGGGTTACTCTAATGCATATGAGGCGTACAGGTATATTAAATGCTTTCTTGAAGTGCTAACACACTGCGTGGGTAGTGCTAGTTAATGATTCTGGGAATCGTGTTTTAACTGTACAAACGCAGCCTGCCAGCAACCCCCCCCCCCACACACACATACACACACTGTCAGTTCTGGACACACTAAAAACATATTTCTTTGGTAGTCTGGTAGTCCCCACTCACCTAATCTAGGTAGAGTTAGAACATTTATTCCTCATTCCTGCTGCTGTTACTTCACATATTTCTCAGCCTGTCTGGTGCTGGGGAAAACAAGTTTCAGCATTAGCGACTGGCTGGAAAATAACTAAAATTGCTAAATTGTTTGTTGGGCCATCAGAGGGAAGAGGCTGCTAAAGAGTAGAACTTCAGTGAAGACCCTTGGGGGAAAAATACTGGGGACAGTCTGTACGCCTTTTTCAGCAACCAGTGAGGTGTCGCGGGAACCTTGTACTTGTTAATTTTGGTTGACAGTTGCTCCTGCCAATGGGGAGCTGCCAGAAAGCTCCCAAGGGGAAGAACTTTGTTTTCAAAGTTCAGTTTTGTGGGAGCCCCTCCACAGGAAGGGGGTCTCCAGCCCCTAGGGAGAAGGTGAGGTTGTGGGGCTGTGAGGGGGGCTGCCAACTGTCTGTCCCCCAGAGCAGGTTGTGCCTTTCCCCATCTAGAGAGAAAAGAGAGGATTTTATGGGCAGCTCTGCAGAGAGGGAGATCTGCAGTATTTTGTTGCTGCCAGAGAAGTTGCACCACAGCAATGAAATTGTTCAGAGTACAGGTTAAATGGATTGAGAAAAAGGATTAAGAAAATGGATTTGTGTCAAGAAGATGGGCATAAAGCCTCTTCAGTTTTATCTGTGCCACAGCGGTGAAACATGGATGATCAAAGATTTTTGATGAGAGAAGAAAAAGTGTAAAAGGTTCTGTCTGACCCTGGCAATGACAAGACATCAACAGGAAAAGGGAAAGACAAGGTTTAAGGACTGTTTTTTTGCAGAAAAAACGGATTGTAGAAAATGGACATGAAAACTGGATTTGAACCCAGGTTTTAAGAAGCTGACAAGAGAGCCTCTTCTGTCTGGAGTTGACTAGCACCTGCATGGTGAGAAATGGGACTTTCTTGATGTATTTTTGAAAAAGAGTTGCTGAACTTGTGTGTAAGCCAGAGCACAAGAGTGGCCACTGTGTTGGAATTGAAAGACTGTGGAGCAGGGGGATGAGCGGGTGCTGTCTAGGTGGGTGCCTGCTGTCTGTTCCTGAGATGCAGCAAGATGGGAGACTGTTGAGTTAAATCCCTGGAATTTCAGACTCTGCACAGTGCCCCCAGAGCCTGATATTCGAGAAGGTAGCTGAAACTGCTTGACTACACAGAGTAGCAGGTAACTGAGGAAAGAATGGAAATGATCTGAAGAATCAATCCTAAACGTGTTAGGTGGGGAGCTCGCTGACCCTATCAAGTGGAGCTGCTGGTGTGAGGATTGTGGGTTTGTGCCCAGGTGCTGGGGTGCTCTGACCTGTGGGGGAGCCAGACCGTGGGCATGCTCCCATGTTTGGGTCCCTTGTGGCTGGTGGGTCTTGTGTGATGCCCTGCAGTGGGCCTCTGTGGGCCGGGAGGGGGAACAGGGCTGCAAGACCTTGGGTCGCACTGAAGATCCAAGCTGCAGCTTCCACACCTTCAAGTGTTAAGCATCAGTCCTGATTCTGCATCTACTGATCCATCCTCCCCAGGGCTTCAGTCATGTGTGCCATCCTAGGACTAATACAGCAGAGCTGTGAGTGAGGGCAGGAATTGCCCTGCACCTGGGGAATATAAATATATATATATATATATATATATATAGTTATCTGTGTTCAAGTCCACTGGTGCTGAAAGCCAGTTCAAGATTTAAAGACATCAAGGGAAACATGTTGGGGGGTTGTTTGGTTCAGGTGGGTGTGTCAACGCCAGCCAACCAGTTGCACCTCAGGCCTGCCTCTTGGCATTTAGGTATTCGGGGACAAAATTCAGGGTATCTTTTTTGAACTGATACCAGTGGGTTTGGGTTTGGTAACACCTGCAGCAGTTAGATAGTCAGGTAGTTTGGTGGCTGCATTATCAAAAGGTGATTTGGGTTCAAATCAAAAGGGGGAATACTGTTTGGGAAATGTTTTTTTTTCTTTTTTTACCAACTCTTTTTCCTCTGATCACCAGAGATGTGTCCTCTCTCAGGCATCATCCCCAGTTCTCTCCCACCCAACCTGCCCCCATTCCCACACTCTGGGTCCCCTCCTGAGGCTCCGTTAATGCCTACCTCCGCCTGGCAAGAGACCTCCCTGGCTTATCCATAGAGCAGGACTGCCACTTCTTCTGGCACCCAAGACATCCAGTATCATCCAGGCAGAGGAGGCATGCAGAAGATTGGGACCCAAGTGGGTGGGGTCTGGCAGTGGGTATGAGGCCAAGGTGCACCATCACCAACCACAACTCCGGGGTGTTTCCTTGTTCATTTAACAGAGTTACAATGGTTTTAAAAAGCCCTGAGGCAGAATATTCAAGCTTTTTTTTGTGAGTATTAGACAGGTTATCAACTTGCTAATCCCAATTTGCACCTCTAAAGCAGTATAGTACTGCACAGGGTCATATGATTGCTTGGTTACCAAGTCACTAGCCCATTTGTAAGTGGCCCTAATCCATCCTTGTGCACCTGTGTAAAGCAGCTGACAGCACCTTGTGCATAGGCACATCGGCATGCTGGGAGGGTTGGGGAGGTGTAGCTATCCATTAGTGCAAAACTAGTTACTGGTTCCCCAAACCAGGTGTTATGGACTGTGCATTCCTACACTCCCAACACCTGGCCATGTCAGGCTTCTCCAAAAGTACATTGCACTCCAGGTGGGGTCTGGCAACACCACCTCCATCCTCCTGATGAAGATACCCTCCCTGCATACCCCAGTATCCCACTAGCCCTACTCACTGTTGTGCAACAGTGCCACCTTGAGATCCTCAGACATAAAAACCCCAAGATCCCTTTCATGTTTATTGACTGTCAATAAACACCCCCCCCATCCTATACTCTGCTCTTGGTTCCTATGCCCTAGGTGCACGATTTTGCACTTTTTGGCATTGAATCCAACTGCCATGCTTTTTACCACTCCTCAAAATTCACAAGATCCCTGATCATTCTCCTCACCACTCCTCAGTGTCTACCCTATTGCAAGTGTTGATATCATCTGCAAAAAGGCATACCTTCCTTTCAGTTCTTCTGCAGTGTCCCCTACATTCAGAAGGATTGGTCCCAGTACTGAGCCCTGTGGTACCCCACTGATCACTCTCCTATCATTAGAGTGAGTGCCGTTAACCACCACCCTCTGTTTCTTATCCATTTACTAGCTACTGGACTAATTGGAAGGCTACAGTCTGTAGTTTAAGGGGGTGGTGCAACTGGACACATTCCCATTCAGCCCATTTAAGGGCTGCTCTCCTCACTCCACACACAAGTATTTTTTCCTTGCCCCTCCATCCACCCCTCCTTCTCCAGCAGCATGCCTTTCTTTCCTGTGGGCTTTTCTTAAGGTACCATTAGCCAAGGGAATCACTCCTGTGGCACCCCAAGGGGTGAAACCCTCCTCTAGGGTTCCTACCCTTCATACCCATACAGGGTGGTATATCCCATGGATAGAGAGGTGAACAGCCAGTGATTATCTATGTTACACAAGCACAAAACCAGTTGCACAGGCACACTGAATCCAATTAACCATTTTGGATCCCACTCCTAGGCCATTCAGTTTCTTTACCAGCCTCCTGTGTGGCACAGTGCTGAAGGCCTAGCTAAACTCCAGCTCAATCATGTCCACTGCTCTCCCCTTATCTATTTCCCTGGTCATCCAGTTAAAGAAATCTACCAGATTCATTTGGCATGACCTTTCCCCTGTGAATATGTGCTGCCTGTGGTCTTGCAGCCCACTGGATTCAATATACTCTTAACAGTCTCTCTTTTAGAGTGGATTCCATTAATTTCCCCATGACTCAGGTAAGACAGACCAGGCTATATTTGCTAGCCTGCTTCCTGCTGATGCCCTTACAAAATGGAACTATGTCTGCTCTCCTCTAGTCCTCTGGAACCAGTGCTGTTCCAGTGAGTTGCTGAATAAGGCCATGAGCAGAACAAACAAGCACCTCCCTGCCTATTTCTCTTAATACCCTTGGGTGTATCCATCCGGTCCTATGGCCTTGTCCACCCTAAATCTGAAGTCCTTTCAATAATACTCTTTCCTTTGAAAATGGACTTGTGTCCATGTACCCCTACAGTGTTCATGCTGCTGCTTGGTGAACTGTCCCTGTCTCTCTCCTCTGTGAAAACAGTAGAAGTACCTGTTCAGGATGTATACTTTTTTTACTAATCCCCTCTGTGCAGCCTCCCTTTGTCATCCTTCTTATTCTCAGAATCCCTCCCCTTGCCTTTTTCTCCTTGCTTATGTACCTGAAGAAAGTCTGGTCTTCTTTTGATACCCTTTGGCTATGCTTTCTTCTGTCTGAGCTGTTGATCCCTTCATTACCTTACCTGTTTACCTCTGTTTTACCTGATACACCTCTCTGTTCTCATTCTTCTGTGTTTCATCATACCTCCTGAATGCCACCCTTTTACAAGCTTCTAAAGAAGGCTATTCAGATGTATCTCCCCATGTCAGTGAAGTCTGCCTTCTTGAAATCCAAAATATTTGCTGTCGTGTGACTGACTTGGTCCTGGGTTCCATGCTAAACTACACTATGTGGTGGTTGCTGGATCCCAGCTGTCCCTCCACACAGATATCTGAATTTTGTCCCCATTGGTCAGTATCAGGTCAAGAATGGCCTTTTATCTGGATCAAGCACAAGCTGCCTTAGACCTGCCCCCTGTAGGGAATCCAGGATGCTTCCGCCTCTGGCTGAAGCAGCTACCTGGGTGGACCAATCCACATCTGGCATACTGAAATCCCCCAGCAGCAGGACTTCACCTTTTGTTGCCATATTGTGTATTGCATCCGCAAGCTCCCTGTCCACTTCTTCCCCCTGTGCTAAAGGCCTGAAGATCACCCCCGCTTATATTGCTGAGCCTTTGCCAGATTCAAGGATGATCCACAGTGCCTTAGCCTCCCCCTGTCTACCCTGTACCTCTGTCTCCTTTATAGCCTCTCTGTCGTACAGGGCCATGCTCCCTCCTTTTTTACCCTCCACCCCTCCTGAACAGAGCATAAGCTGGTACATTAATGTCCCATGATTAACAGTGTACCATGTCTCAGATATTGCTACTATGTCCAGGTCTGCCTTCTACTATCAATGCCTCCAGGTCTGGGATTTTATTTCCCAGGCTTCGGGCATTTGTTACCATGCCTTCCATGTTTTGCATCCTATCCCCCTCCTTCTCTTTGCTGCTGCTCTCCTGCTTCCTCCCCCTCCCCATTTCTGCTTCATCCCCCCCTCCAGAGTTGTCTTTCTTATGTGGCCTAGAATTCAATGCTTCCCACTCTGCTTCTGCTCACGGTGTCCCAGACTTCAACTAATTTTCCTGCATGTGCCCAGGGGGGGTGATACTAAGTCGTCTGACCTTCCTGACCCCTCCTGGCCATTTTAAATGCTTGTCACTGAAGCATTCACACTTCTTACTCAGGTCACGTTCCCTGATGGATGCAGGCCATTATCTTTATACAGGCTTGCGTTCGTCCAGGTGGGGCCCCAGTCCCCCATGAAGCCATAACTCTCCATTCCATGCCATTCCTTCAACCAGGAGTTGAATTACTGGATGTAGAGTGCCCTAGCCTTTCCCCTGCCATGGACAGGTGGCAACTCTGAGAAGGAGATGGAGTATTTTGTTTTTTTTACCAGGAGAAGCATGCTAAGCTGAAGCTTGTTTACAGGTGTGACCTGGGAGCACAAGGAAGTTAAGTGACTTGCTCAGGGTCACACAGTATGCAAATGGGGGCTGTGGGATTCAAACCCAGGTCTCCAGGTTTGCAGCTCAGAGTCTTAAACCACTGCGCTACACTGCCTCGTTGAAGTGTTCTACTTGCTTCAGACTCCCCCAACTTCCTAAAATCCTTTTTGAATTCTAACTGCTTCCACTTTGTCTCCTGCCAAGTCATTCATCCCCAGGTGGACGATAACATCCAGTTCCTCCCTCCTTGCCATTACCCTTGTGATCCTATTGATCCACCTTCTCATCCCACCATGCAGTGCCTTCTGAAATGCACTTTACCTCCCTGTCCTTCCTGCTGGGTTCCCTTAACTTCACTCCTTGGGCAACTGAGTCCCCCACCAAGAGGAGCTTCCTCCTCCTCTGGGATTTTCTTTCCCCCTTTCCTGGTGCTGCATCACTGAGGATCTGCCCCTCCACCTTGGTCTCAGCTGTGGGTGCCATTGTGGGGCTAGCCCACTCCTCTAAAACAGCGTAGGAATTGCTTAACCAGACTGGTTGGGGGATGTCCTTCAGACACCTTCATGGCAACTTCCCTACAGTACCATAATGGTCCGTTTTATGTTGTCTTGTGTACACAGTGCAGACAATGTATAGTGGTGGCAGGTTTTGGAGGTGTGGTTGTGTTGTGGCCAAAGGCACCACTGCTTTTTCGGGCTGGGCTCTGTGGCACAAATGAAACAGCATGCTGTCTATGACAGCACTGCAAAAGCGTGCCACCAACTTAAAACAATTTCGCCGCTGCAATGAGGGTGCTCCCCATCACTGCAGGGCGTGCCTTGCCCGGTGTAACATTTCAATGAACATGGTTGAGGCTGTTGCCATCTACCTCTTATAATCCCCGGCAAGCCGACTATGGGATGCCCAATCCCCCTGTTGGCATAGTTAACCCCCCAAGATTGTGTGGCACACTGGGAGCCCACCCCAGTGTGCCTCTGTGTTCAAAAGCTGATTGCATCAGCATTTGCCCCTGCCCATCGCAGTGTGGCTACCATCACACCACACACTCATGGAACACACTGGGAACCCACCCCAGTTGCCCAACATTTTCCTTACACCTGTAAAAAAAAAGAAAACAGTCCTCGGTGTTCTTTCTTTCATTTTTATTACAACCTGAAACAAAGAAAATGGTCATTTGCCATTGGGTCCCCTCCCTCAACCTGCACCCATCTCTGCACACCTCACACCCAAACCCCCCGCCCCATATTTACCTCCAAAGTCCAGCGCTGTGATCTTCAGTGGAGCAGGAACACATCTGCCTCTTCAAAACCGACCACGAACTGAAGAAATGCTAGTAAGCTGTATAATGGAATCAAAGGTGTAGGGGGTCAACTTAAGTGGATATCTCATCCACTCTTGTGACTTTTGGCTCCAGATTTTCAACATGGGGTTCTTGGGACCCCACCTCATGAACTCAGTCACTGTCATTTCATTATTCGATCCCAAAAGGTGATTTCACGGTCACTGAGCAGAATTACCTTTTGGGACCCATTAATGAAATTACATTTTCACTGTTCATAAGATGGGTTCCCAAAATGCCTATGTTGAAAATTTGGAGAACAAAGTCCACAAAATGACTGTGTTATGAGCGTGCATTGTGCAGTTTCCATGCACACTCGTAACTTTGAGAACTTTCAATATTTTCACTCCAGTTTTTTCCAATATTGCCATTTCTTCACACATCCTTATGAACAGTAGAGCTGTCATTTTTCACATCCTATCCAAAATGTATTTCCTCACATCTGGCGCAGAATGCCACAGTTGCTATGGGAAATCAACGTTCAGGACATATTAACAAAATCACAGTGCCACTGTTCATGAGCAGAGGTCCCAAATGCCTTCATGAGGTGGGGTCACAAAAAGTCCATGTTGAAAATTTGGAGTTCAAATACCAACAAACGCCCGGGGCATTGAGGTTTCTAACCATAATATCCCACCTTGTATAGACTGACCAGTATCAAGGGGGTGACTTTGGATTGTCGGCTGTTGTGGTCACACCATTCCACCCCACTCCCATCCTGTAGCCAGTGACAGGCATCAAGGTGTGCCTTGGACTTTTTGGCCCCAAAATTCACCTCATTCTCCTATACTGCACCCATCTCAATGTATTTTGTTATGGAATGGGGTAAGCATAAGGCCCGATGGCCCCAAGGCACAATGTGACACTTGTTGGAGTCTGCAGGGTAGGATGAGGTAAAATGGCATGAGCGTTATGGTCGACGATCCAAAGGCACACTTCAATGCCTGTCAATCTCTGCAGGGTGGTGTGGGGTTGGCGTCACTTCCATACTTCACTGCCATTCCTAGTATGCATCTCTCTAACTCCTGCACTACCAATGCCAATGCCAGCAGTGCAACATTCAGCCTTGACAAATGCTTGTTTTCTTCTGCTTTTGCTCACTTCCTTCATGCAGATGCTGGTTGCCTTCCCTATGCCTTTACTTAATTTCTCCACTGTTCCTCTAACCCTCTCTGACAATCCTCCCCTGCTAGGCTGCTTCTGATGAAGTCTCTGATTTCTTTAAAATCCAACCTACTAAAGTCCAGGACCATCGTCTTTTTGTGGCTTGCCTCTGCACCTATCATAATATTGAACCACACTATACAGTCATCACTGGTTCCCATTGGATAGCCCACTATGGCATGACTAGGCACTATCACAGCCTCCAGTAAGTCAGGGATTCAGAGGAACAAATGGAGAAAGCATGTCCCAAATAGGATAGCACCTTTACCCCATGAGTCATTTTCAACTCTCAGCATGCTAAGTCCATAGGGCAGGAAAGGTGCTAGTGGGACATTTGCCGCCCATATGGGCTAACTAACATTTCCACACAATGCCTCTGTGCATGACTGCATGGAGGAATTATACAGAGCAGTGCCAGCCCCCACCTCCTCATCACAATTCAGATGCCCCTGATATAATAAAATGATCCCTGGCATCTAGAATTTCCCCATCCCCAATCACCAATCACCATTCAGATGCACCTGATTAGTATATTAAGAGGATCCCTGGCATATAGAGCACCCTGACTGCAAGTGTGAGCCCCCTCCCAATTCCACCCATTAAGGTTCTTCCACCCCTCTCTCCATGGTGGCTCATAAATTACCCCAGCTGCCGTTCCCTCCCACTGCAACTGTGACAGGTCCAGCCTCTCTGCTCGCCGCCTTGGCTGGCCACTTTCTGAGTGACACGAAGTGAGCACACACCTACTATAGAAACAGATGTTCTACAGTAGGCGTGCACTCACTCCCTTTCACTCAGACAGTGATCAGCCAAGGTAATGAGCTAAGATGCTGTACTGATCACAGTCACAGGGAAGTGGCTGCAATCTTGGGTAAATGGTGAGCCAATGGGGAAGGGGTGGAGGGACCTGGCTGGATGTCTTTGGAGGGGGCCCAGATTTTATGACTGGCAGGTGGGCTACTAGATGCCAGGGATCATGGAAAAATAGAAACACAGAACATAGACAATGGCAGAAAAAAAATGGTACATCCTGTCTGCCCTATTTCCCTATTAAACCTCAGACCCTACTGTCCATACAGGGTACTAGCCTTCACTATCCACTCCCTTGTTCCCTCCCTACTACTATCAGCCTGAGTAACCATTATACCCTTCACTTTTTCACAGCCATGCTGAACCATTTATGGTTTGGTGCCTGCCTATCGTTGGCAGACTATTCCACATTTCCACCACCATTTCTGGAAAATAAAACTTTCCAATATCCCTCTTGAACCTCCCTCCCATCAATTTCTACTTGTGCCCCCATGCCCTTGAACTGTTACTCATGCTAAGTAGTTCTTCTCCATTCACCTTGTTTATTCCTTACAGGAACTTGAAGGTCTCTATCGTATCATTCCTCTCTTGTCTGGTCTCCTGTGAAGACATGTTCAGTGCCTTGAGCAGATCCTCATATGATCTGTCCTGTCAGCTCTGAATCATCCTGATCACCCTTTGTCCTTATCTTTTCTGAGGTGAGGTCTTCAGAAGTTCACAACTCTGAACAGTATACCAGGTGCAGCCTCAACAATGATCAATAAAGAGGCAGTACACCTCTTTTCTTCTACTATCAGAACCTCTTCTGGCACATCCCAGTACACTATTTGCCTTACTAGATGCCTCACTGTACTAGCTTGATTGTTTAAGAGAGTCACTAATGATGAATACTAGGTCCCTTTCCTCAGCTGTAGTGGTCAGCTCTACCCCTTTTATCCGATACTCTGTCCTGGGGTTCTTGTCCCCTAAGTGAATCAATTTGCACTTTTTGGCATTGAATTTCAACTGCCAAACCTTAGACCACCTCTCTAATCTTTACATGTCACTCTGCAGTTTCCTACTTCCCCTGTCACTATTCTCCCATGAGCTTGGTGTCATCTTCAAAGAGAAGCAAACCCAGATTCATTCTCAAACGTTGTTAATGAGCATACAAGAGTCAGGATGTATCTCTGTGGCATTCCACGCTTGACTTTCTTCTCTTCTGATTTGACACCATAATCACAACCTTCTGATGCCTCTCATTCAACTAAAGCCCTCACCCCACCAAACACTGCTTATATTTTCCTTCAAATCCTGGACCTCACCCCTTGTGCGTGACCTAGCCGCCTGATTGGTCCCCTATCTCATTGGTCTGCTCAATGACTCCATGCTAACATATTCCAAAACAAAATCCTCAAAATATGGGACTGCCATGCCCTCCCAGAGCAAGACATGAGAAAGGTACCCCACCTCCCTAGATCATGGTTGAGCTCATAGCTTACTTACAAGTACATGATTTGGCCTGGTCAGAAAATAAATGTAACCCATCCCCCATGGCTTCGAGAGGTATGATCACCTCCTCAGCACCTGTACCACAGCAATAAGCTTCCCAAAGATGAGTATTTTACATCTAACTCCAGTACCAACATTGGTTACCTGTCTAAATTTTGGAAGGCTGTCAAATCTTTTCTCCCCCTCCCACCCTTTTGCCTGTCCTCAAAGTCAGTGACACCCCTATCTCTAACCTCTCCTTCATCACCATAGAGATGTAATTCCTTTTCATCACCTGCACCTCCTCTCTCCTCTCCTCCCTCTCCCCCCTTCCTCACCTCCCTCTCACCCCTGCCAGGCTCCATGATTGTCATCTCCTTCCTTCCCCCATTGTTTCTTTTCTGTCCAGTAACTCCATCCTTTAACACTGACACATTTCCTGCCCTTAATCCTTCCAAAGGTAAGAGCCCAGATGGCCTGGATAACAAGCTCTTCCATCTCTCTGCTTCTTCCTTCTTCACCCAATACAAGTCTGGCTTCTGCAAAAATCACTCCACCACCATCTCACTGCTCAGGCTCACCAAATCCATCCATAATGGTATGGATCACAGCTTCTGCTATCTTCATCGATCTAGCCAAAGCATTCAACCCTGTCTACCACCCTAATTATTAGCCAAACTCCAGGCTGCAGGCCTCTCTGACTTAGCCATCAACTCTTCCACTCCTACCAGAGGGGTAGGTCCCAAGCAGTCAAGATCAGTGACCCCCTCTCTCCTCCCTGCCCATATTCACTTGGGTCCCACAAGGATCTGTGTTAGGCCCACTACTTTTCTCCATTTTCCTTGATGATTTCCTCTCCATATGCTTGTCTGCATCCATTCACATGTACATGGGTGACACGGTCCTCTTCACAGCAGGCCCACAGACTCCAGCTAGACTTTGATCAAGTTCAGCCCTGACCACACACAAATCAGCTTTTCCTCAATGCCAAGAAGACTGTCTCCATGTCCTTTGGCACAAGGCACAGACTCTCTAGGCTCCCTCCCTCCCCTTCCTACTTTCCATACCCTGGATGGCTCCCCTGTGGAGGATGTTACCACCTTTAGCTATCTTGGTATCTGGCTGAACCAGCACTTAAACTTTTCTGAACAAGTGAATGCTATAGTCAAAAAGCTGCACCGCAGTTTGGTGCACTTTACAGGAACTGTGACTGTATCCCACCTCCGGCATACTGTGCTATTATCCAGAGAATGATCCGCCAAATCTCTTACTATGGTGATGTGGCCTACAGCATAGCCCCAGTCACTACCCTTGCCAGACTGGACACACACTTCAATAATTCTGCCATTGCACTCTAGACTATCCTTCTTGGACTCACCACTGTTCTATTTATAAATCTCTCTCCTTTTCTTTTCTTGTGGACAGACACCATGCCCACTGTGCTAGCTTTGTGGGCAAATCTGGTTTGTTTCTCTACCCTCCTATCTCTCTGATGTCCCCCCCCCACAGCCATACCATCAGAAGCTGAAATATTCAAACCCTAGCAGTCCCTTCAGTTTCCACAACCATCGGCAAAGCCACGTTCAGCCACCGCTTCCCCAAAATCTGGAACTCCCTCGCCCCAGCCATGCATCAATCTCCCTCTCATGGGTTCTTTCAAACCCCTTCAGAGATCTCACCAATCCCTCCTGCACTTGCTCTAGTTTTCCCTCTTGCTCTCCTATGACTTGGTTCTAGTTTAGGTACAGCTATAATTTGGCCCTTATGCTTCCACTCTAGGCATTATGCACAAATGTTTATAGCCAGCGTTGATTTAAACTGCTCTGTATTTGATCGCCAGCATATGTTTGTGGCTTCTGACTGCGCTTTATATGCATTGTCAATTGTTTGCTTATCACTCAAGTTCTCATGTCTTGCATGTATTATTCCCAATGTAATTTGTGGTTGTGTACCACTCTTCTCCATGTATGTTATGGGCTGGATATTCAAACTGTGCTATTTTGTGGCACAGGCCCTTGCGCTGCACAAAATAGTTGTGCAGGGGTGTGTCCAGAGCGATATTCAAAGGAGTTGCGCCCTTGAGCAACTCCTTTGAATATCACCCCCTGACCACAGCCACTGTGCATGGTGCAGTGGAACTTGCACCACTGCAAGTGGTCAGAGTGGAGCATTCAACTTGCGGTGGTGTAAGTACCATTGCGCCATGCTCAAAATCCCCATTTCAAAGGTGACATGCAAATGGGGCCATAATTCATGCAAGGTGCAGGGGGGGCCATTTGCATCTGATTATGGCCCCATTTGCATGCCATTAGCATGCAGGTGCGTCGATCCCCGAGGACTTGCGCCTGGCACCCTGCCAGGCAGCAGCCATCGGGGACCGACGCCCCCTGCAGCCTGATCGCAGGTGAAACAGTGTATAATCCCCACCACCATCCCCCACTGACCCGATCGCGGGCATAGTTTAATCCCCCACCAGCCCGATCGCGGGCTGCATATAGCTCCCCAACTTATCTTGGTGGTCAGTGGACCGAACATCCTGATCAGCGGGATGGGTGTGCAAACAACCCACCCCAAAACATCCTGGTGCCTAGTGTCCCCACCCACCCACCAGAAGCCTCCCACCCGCTCCCCAGAGGCCGGCGGGCGGCAGCATCCCACCACCTGCCGCCCGTTGCCGCCGACTGACTGCCGGTAGGCTGCACACCCATTGGTGCAGAGCAAGAGCCAATGGGTGTGCAGCCTTATCAAGACAGTCCAGATT
This sequence comes from Neoceratodus forsteri, assembly GCA_016271365.2. Classification (NCBI taxonomy): domain Eukaryota; kingdom Metazoa; phylum Chordata; order Ceratodontiformes; family Ceratodontidae; genus Neoceratodus; species Neoceratodus forsteri. Next base: position 797,569,021 of record CM028137.1, on the reverse strand, counting down.
TGTGAATGAACATATTATTCATTCACAAAACTGGACTGTCTTGTACGGTATGGCTGTATGCCCATTGGCTCTTGCTCTGCACCAATGGCGTGCTTACCGGGCAGTCAGTCGGTGGGCGCGGGCGCAGGTGGATGCCCACCGGCCGCGGGGGTGCAGGGTGGGAGGCTCGGTGGGTGGATGGGGACACTAGGCACCAGGGATGTTTTGGGGGTTGTTTGCACACCCATCCCGTGATTGGGATGTTCGGTCCACTGACCACCAGGGATATAATCGGGAGGTGGGGGAGGTTGTTATACACAATCCCGCGATCGGATGTTCGGTCCACTGGATCACCAGGGATATAATTGGGAGGTGGGGTTAATACTCAATCCCGATCGGGATTTATGGTCCACTGGACCACCAGGGATATGTTGGGGGAGACACTTTGCTGCCCGAATCAGGCTGTGGGGGAATTTATGCTATGCCCGGACCGGGCCAGTGGGGTGGTGGTGGGGATATTACTCTCTTTTGCCTGTGATTGGGCTGCAGGGGGCACAGGTGTGGGTTGAGGGCCAGCCACAGGTGGCAGCTGCTGTGTTGCGCCCTGCAGTCGCAGCTCACCTGTGGGTGGCCTGACTAGGCCCTTTTTTTGGCTCAAAGTTGTGCAGGCGCGGGTTGTGGGTTGCGCCAGACAACTCTGCACAGCCCGGCTGAATATCGGGCTGTGCAGTTTATGCATGGTTCCTCCTTCCAGTTCAGCATGCATTCATTTGCATTGCGCTGTTGCTCAGCCTGTTTTCAGTGGCACAACTGCTTCCTGCTGAATATCGCAGAATGGCGCAATTTCGGACTTGCGCATGTGCAACCCTATTGTGCATGGCGCAACCCTTTTTGAATATCCGGCCTTATGTATTTTGAAATTTTGTGCTACCTAAGGCCTAATTGTACAAGTTCCCTTTCCCCCAGGATGCATCTAGAAATGAGCTGCCCAGCTTAGTATGCCTGGGTGGGGGGCACTAGGACACCAAGGATCATTTTACTATAATAACTGGAACCATTTAAACTGCGATCAGGGATGTAGAACCTTTACATGCCAAGGATCATTTTGGTATACTACTTGGGAGCATCATAATGGTGACCAGAGGTAGGATGACAATATGAACCACTGTGTGCTCAAATGAGGGCAGGATTTTTGGAAGCAGTAAACAGTATTGCAATTTCAGTTGTTAAGCACTTTCTAAACCTTTTATATAGCACTGTGCTCTGTATGCAGGAGGGGATCCCTCATTTGCAAGGCTTTAGTAGTACATATGCACATGCACATGATCAGGTTAGTATCTGGGGCTGCTAAATTTATGGTACCTGTTCAGCCATGCTGTTCTCCACATGGCACAATGCTTAGATGTTTATCATTCCGCTAACCTTCTGAAAATGGGACCCTAAGTGACTAAAATCCCTGCCAATGCCTCTTAAGATGCAGAAAGTAAACAAAATGGATTACCCATGCCCACACAAGTGCTTACGGTGATGGTCATCCTAAAACTTGCCCTGCTGCGTATTGCAATCTCATGTTGGTGTGTGTTAACTTGACACACTACTCTTGGCATGCTTCATGAGCAAACAGTGCGTTGTCGAACACAAACATGAGAGAGCATGGCGCTGCAACCACCAAGTTGCCTAGTTACAGCAGAAGAGTTTACGAGGGGGACTGAGACTGTCAGTAAGTGCAGGCAGTTTACTTACAAACAAGTGTTTTCATATGAAAACACTAATCGGGTAGTCCGGTTTCGGGAGGTGGTGACTGGGGAGCATCACTTATCCGCATTAACATCGCTTCTTCCCCAGTCCCCACTCAGCCAGCACAATCACCCAAGCCTGGAGCCCCCCCAGGGTCTGGACTGGTTCTACATGTCTGTGTGCATCAGATCAATGATGTGCCACTGGGGAGGTAGTCCGTCACCCTGGGACCTCCCCTCTTGATTTTCCAGAACTCCAGGGTAGGTGTATGGGACCATGGACCAGACTGTCAACTTTGCAGTCCCCAACCACCACCTCAGTGCAACCCTGGAGGCTAGTGCTCATCACCACAGGGGTTAAATACAGAGAAGCACGCTGGAACTCAGTTTCTGACTTTCACCACCACACCTCTTGACTTACACATTTTGACACAGTTGACATTTAAAGGAGAACTATGCTTAAGTCTTTTTTCCCCCAATAGAAGTTGTATTTTTTCGTGTACTGGATAAAATTATGTTTTTATTCCATCTTTGCATGCCATTCAGTAACTTCAATGGGTGTTTCTGCTTTACATGGTGTTAAGTGCCCCTGCCATTTTAGAACTGTATGATGTAGCTGATGTCCCTCTCAGCCACCGAGTTTGTTCTATAAAACATGAAAGCATTGTGCCAAGAACAGAAGAGTAGAACAAGGACAGAAAGTACATTATACAGTTCAAAATGGTTCTTAACAGCAACATGTAAATCATAAATACCCAGAAGGATAACTAAGATGCTTGGATAACTGAAGCAATAACATCATTTGAAGAATTATTTGAAAAGAGCCTCTAGGAAAAAATTACTTACATGTTCAGTGCTGCAGCGCAGTTATCCTTTACAGGAAGGCAGCACTGAAGCAGCAAGACTGGATGGATGTACACCAAAGTCTCCATCATCCAACCCCCGTGTTGAACAGTTCAGCAGCAAATGCCACGGGATGGTAATGTAAAACACAACTTCTCCCACAAAGAAAAATAGCCACATCTGCTGTTGCCACCATGACATCGACTTGTATAATAAAACAGCATGGAGCAAGTGTTAGGTACACACACAACACATGCACAACCAGGATGAGAGAGAAGGTGATCAGCCCCCAGGCTTTCTCTTCCCATGCCCTCAAACCCCACATCAATCATCATGAAAATCCCAATTAAGAGCTATAAAAGCATATGCATGTGTGATGACAAGAAGGCAGTCTAGAAATGTAATGCTACCCTGTAATTACACAACCAACTGTGATATACTGTGTATCCCTCAGGATCACGAAAAACTGTGTGGCCCAGAAAAGTGTCCTGAACCAGCCCCCAAACTTACAGTGGCATTTCACCAGACATGCTCCCACAATACTACATAACGCAACATACAAGGCCTGCTGAAACACCTATATAGCAGATAAAGATAACACTGCAGGTCAGGGACATCCCCCATTTGGCTACAAGGACCACACTCGTTGATTCACTTCCATTCCCTCCCCATTAGGTTCTGCTCCACCCCACACCGACGGACATCAAAATAGACAAAAGTTCAGTTGCTTTGCTTTGGCTGGAGCTGGAGACTGGGCACCCCATTAACCAGTTACCAGTGAACAAAGTCCAAAACAGAGCAGGAAACACCAGGTTGTGTTATCTGTAGGCTAGTAGGAGGCTGTAGACATGACAGAAGACCCAACCCCCCCCTTACACACACACACACACACACACACACACACACACACACACCAGGTCCCCCACATCAAGTCACTCACACATAATTTCTGAGTACAGTGCACCCCCTTCCTGGCTGCCCTATGTGTTTAACAGCGATCAGGAGAGAGTGTGGCATAAATGGAGTCAGTACTGCATTTCACTGCATACCCATATACACTATTACCACCAGGTAGGTAGGTTACAGACAGAGAGTCGGAAAGTCTCTCTATATGCCCATGGCCATGTCCAAAGAAAGCGTAAAGTACTGTATCTCTCCAGGAGAGATACTTTAGATATACTTTTTTAGACATGCCCATGGGCACATAGAAGACCAGGGGTCAAAATTAAGTTTTGCAGCCACTAGCCAACAGAGATAGTGACTAAAAACATGCCGGCCAAACAGACACATTTCCAGAGGCACAGTTGTGTCCTAGCAATCCAAGAGCCATTATATACAATAAACCAGCTTTTCAGTAGCCACATGCCCACATAACAAGAGTGAAGTAGTAAGAACCCTAAAAATAACTCAGCTGGCTGGCAGCTGTTGCTTATTCATGCTTCACTGTGCAGTCCAATAAGGAAAGCAGCTTCCTATGTTTTGTTTTACTTTCTCATTATGTTACAATGCTCATACTCTCCACCTGACCTTTTTTACCCCTCTCAGGTGACATTTTTGGTAAACGTTTGTCAACATTGAGCAACAGAGATTTCAAAAGGGGGGAGGGGATTGAGCTACCTGGTAGAAGATGGCGTGATGATGAGGTGGGACCACAAACCTCACCTCATCACCATGCCATCTTCTCCCGACTCCCAAGTAGCTTAACACCCCCCTGAGCCCCTTCGAAATCTCTGTTGATCAACACTGATCAACATTTTGCAAAACAAATGTAACGTTGTACAGTTTTCAGACCAACACGAATATCACTGAACTGGGGTTTATTTCTTCTGACTAGCATGTGTCTCACTGGGAACAAGTCTGAAATGTTGAATTATAGCCTTAAGTGGATTCCCAAAATTTTGGTCACAATCTGAAACATGAGAAAGACTCAGTTTCGATTCATGGTGGGCAAAAATCTCTGAATCCCAGTTCAAAAAACTGGGTATTCGTTTGTCAAGGGATACATATTTCACATCTAACACATAAGCCCACAACCTTTAGTTAGAATTTTGCAGTTTGTTTTATGCCCCACAAGGCTGACACCTGGAAAAAATATTCTTCATTCCTTAATGCCAATAAGCATTTTTTCTTTTCCCCTGTGGTATGTTCAAAGAAGTGATGCACAATACATTCAATTACGGTAGTGGCAATAATTTGTTAGCTGAATATGAGGTCAGACAGACAGATGCAAAACAATGATCTGATTAGGGCTATGATCGCACTGGCAGAAAAGGTAAAGGATGCTCATATTTCAGACACTAAGTACTAGTAGTACGTGACTCTGCTCTTGTATTTCCAGGAAGAGGAGGGAAGAAACATGTCCCGGCTGTGTTGCTGCTAACCCCTGACAGGGCATTTAGGACGGGAACCAGGACCTAGCCTGCTGGCTAGCTTGCTAACTTGCTTGCTGAAGGCTTCAGCAAGACAGCAAGCAAGTTATCAAGCCAGCCAGTAGGCTAGGTCTTGGTTCCCATCCTGAAATGTCCCATGCCCCCCCATCATGCATCAAACACTGCAGAGCTGCCAGAGACAGAGTTCACCTCCATGCCCATAAGATTAGTCGCACACTGCTACAGAGACAGACCAGCATCCCACCCATCCCCACAAGCCACCACAGACACCTTATTATTACCTGTTTTGCTTATTGCAGTGCTTACCCCCATGACAGGGCCTTTAGGACAGGAACTGAGACCTAGCCTACTGGCTAGCTTGCTAACTGACTTACTGAAGGCTTCAGCAAGACAGCAAGCATGTTAGCAAGCCAACCAGTAGGCTAGCTCTCTGTTCCCGTCTTGAAGCTTCCCAGGGCCCAGCCAGGCTACCCCCCCATGCATCAGACACTGCAGAGCTGCCAGAAACAGAGTTCATCCTTATGTCCATAAGATTAGTTGCACACTGCTGAAGAGACAGACCAGCATCCCACCCATCCCCACAAGCCACCACAGACACCTTATTATTACCCATTTTGCTTATTGCAGTGCTTACCCCCATGACAGGGCCTTTAGGATGGGAACCGAGACCTAGCCTACTGGCTAGCTTGCTAACTGACTTACTGAAGGCTTCAGCAAGACAGCAAGCAAATTAGCAAGCTAGCCAGTAGGCTAGCTCTCTGTTCCAATCCTGAAGCTTCCCAGGGCCTAGCCAGGCTGCCCACCATGCATTAGACACTGCAGAGACACAGTTCACCCACCCCATGGCCCCATCACAGAGTAGTTAGTACCACTAGTCACAGACTATTGGCTGCTGCACAGACAGACCACCTCTTTTCCCCAGTCACCTGCTGGACTCAGCATTCGACCCTCCCATCCTCACCACATCTTACCTGGTTTGCTGTGCTGTCTGGGCCTTAAGGGAATGGAGGGGGGAGCGTTATCACCCAGTGCTGCCTGGTGCTGCTGGTGGCCCGACCGGCTGATGCTCCTTTCTGACTCCCTACTTCCTCTGATGTGCTGCTGCTGGGCTCACTCGCTGGCCTGCTGCCTGGGCTTTGCTGGCTGGCTGTTGCTTTTGCTGGCTGCTCTCTGTTGCCCTGTGTGCATCTGCTGTGCCTGCCAGCCAGATGAAGGACCCCAGCCGGTGACCCAGTCCTCTCTCATTTGCTGCTGCTGGCCTGGTTGTCTGCTGCTTGCCAATGACCATGTATCGCGTGCACTGGTCTCACTCCCCACCCGGCTCCCTCTCCCTCTGTGGACCACATCAAGTTGACTCCCTCTCACTCCACATTGAGTTGACTCCTTATTCCTCTTTGACACTGGCTGGCCTGGCTGAGCTTGCTGGTGTCCCCCACAGTCACTCCTGGCTGCATGCTCCAGTCTTTGTATGGGAGGCTCACTGGCTCTGCCTGGGCTGGCTGCTGGTGTGCTGCAGCTGGGCCTACTACTGCCTGCTTCCTTCTGCATTCCTTGTTTTTCTCCTGCCTCGGCTTAGCTGGCTCCTCTCTCCTGGCTGGCCTGGATGGTTGTACCATGCCGACTACCTCCCTCTGGCGCTTCTTCTTCTCTCGTCCACGCACCCTACTCTCCCCGCCGCTTCCACAGAAAACCATTGCTGACTCCCTCACCTCCTCACACAATAAAATTGCCTAGATGCCTGAACGAGCATTGCACCTAAAAGAATAAGCCCTCCCCAGCCAATCACAGTGGGCAACATGAAAATGTCTTGAACCTCCAATGATTTTCTCTGGGGTAACAAATCAAGATGCAAACATGCTAATTTTTAATAATTCCAGCTTCCCAATGGGAACCCAGAAAAAACAAAAATGCTTTGCCGCTGCCGCCCAATTTTTCCAGCCCAGTTAAAAATGGAAGGGGGGAACGATACGCAGTGGCACACTGTCACAGTTACCAGAGGGAAACCATTGGGGAAAAAAAAGAAAAAAGTGCATGATGCACAAAAATATTGCTGGGGCTTAGCCCAGGTCACAAAATACTGCTGGGGCCCATACAACCTGGCGCCTATGGAAGCTAGTGGATGTGGTGAAGAATGCGGACTTCAGGTCTGTAATGATAGATGGTGCTACAGATTCCAGTATAAAAGAACAGGAAATAATATACATAAGAACAGTAAACAAGGGGGTGCCAGGTGTTATTTTTTCTCGGCCACTACCTTCAAGAACCATAGTGGCTGTTTCTTTCTTTACTCTTACTATGCATTCTAACACAGTGTCTTGTTCCTTCTGTTATGACTTTTGAGTCTAGACCAGTGTTCCTCCACATCTCCCCAGTACCTCCTGCTGCTAGGGCACTTTTAAGCTGTCTCCCCATTTCCTTAACATTGGCCTGCCTGAAATCCAGAACCCTAATCCTTGTATGACTTTTCTCTACCACTGTGGTTACAGTAAACCATACTGTCCTGTGGCCACTGGAACCAAGGGGACTGCCCACTTCAACATCTGTGATCTTGTCCCCATTGGTCAGCACCAAGTCCAGTATAGCCCCCTCCCAGGTGGGTTCTACTACTAGCTGCCTTACTTTGCCCCTTTCAGGGTGGTCATGAAGTCCCTGCTCCTTGCTGTACCTGCAATCTGAGTGCTCCAGTCTGCATCAGGTAGGTTGAAGTCTCCCATTAGCAATAGTTCCCGTTTGGTTGCCGTTTTGTGGATGGTCTCCACCAGAACTTCATCTGTTTCCTCCCCCTGCACAGAAGGCCTGTAAACCACTCCAATGTGAATGGCAGTCTTATTTCCTGCCTCTAGGGTGTCCCACAGTGCCTCCATTCCTTCCTGTAACTCTTGAGCCACTGTTGCTTTAATTCCCTCCTTCACATACATAGCCACCCCTTCCCCTCTTCCCTTCTCTATCCTTCCTAAAAAGTGTGTATCCTGGTATGGCTGTGTAACCACCCAGTCCCCTGGGGTTACTAGAATCCTATCAGTATTATTGTTAAGGAGGTAGCAGGCAGCTGATAGGGAGCTCATTAGGGGCTTCTTTTTTTTTTCACTTTATTTCACTCTGGTCACAGCCTGTGGAACCTCTCTTGGGCATCCCTGCCCGTATTCTGCCTGCCTGAGGCCCTCTTGAACTGTGTCTCCTCTCTCCCCCTCCCCCCTCCCCACAGCACAGCACCCCCGGTTTAACCCATCTGGGGTGGGTCGCTCCCCTCCTCTTTAGGCGTTCTTCTAAGTCAGTCTTTGGCTGCAGGTGAGGGCCCCGACGGAGGAACTAGAAAGTCAGTCGTGGCGAACCCAGCTGAGGGCATGGGGGACAGGTACCATCGTCTGTTCCATGGAGCTGGTGTTTTCCCTGTTGTAGTGGTGGTCCCCCCCTTGCATGGGCATGCCTGAAACAACGACGTATGGCAACCCTGCCTGCGTCAGCCACGCTGTACATTGTAAAGCCCATGCACTGCAGTACTCCCAATGTCCACTGGGAGCTGCTGGAGTGCCGGGCTATTCCTCACCCTCCCCCTGGGGAGGAGAACTGCCCTACGGGTGTTCAACCTCTACCCACTCCTGCCAGCCCCCGGCACCCAAGCTCGCTCCCAAACTCGGGTCACTGGCATGGCACGAGGTGTGGTGTCCAGCGGTTCAACCCTCAGTGCCACTGGGCCGTACTATCATTAGGGGCTTCTTACATAATGACATCATTGTTTACTCAGCTAGCCTGAGGAAAGAATGATTAAGTCATTTGGAACTCTCGCAGCAACATAAGCCACACTATGTGGACAGCTGCTCTGGGAAGCTTAAAATGTTCAGTTGTTGTCAGTGAGAGTTTGGGTGAGGAGGTGAGTGGCAGAAGGACTGCCAGTTGGGCTCTGGGGTGAGGGCCCAGCTTTTCTCACCCTAGTGGAGTGTCATTTCTAGCTTCCAGTGAAGTGGTGAAGACCAGTGCTACAGCAGGATTTCCTGATTTCTACTCCCAGTGAAGTGGAAGGAACTGCTTGTTTTCAGTGGACTCAAGGGGCAATGAACTGAAGGTTCTGGGTGTGTTTCAGCTGCCTTGGAAAGGAACTTTGAGAGACTGTTTGATCTGCTACCCATGAGAATGCCTTTTTGCTGTTCCATGCCCTGTGGACAGGACAGCCAGTTGTGAGTACTGTTCTAGGAGACAAGGGGCCAGATATTCAGAAATGCACCAGGGGCCGGCGCAAGACCTGCATAGCACAAATCCAGTGCGGCAAGGCACACTGAGTGTGATATTCAAAGGTTGTGCAAGGCGGCATGCGCCTGCGCAACATATTGCATGTTTGCACTAGAGTGCAGTCAGGCATGCACCAGGGAGCAACCCAACATGAGCAATAGCTCATCAATGGATGCACAAGGGGCTGAGGTGCATGCACCATGACACAAATGGACCCACCACAGGCACAGCAAGGAGCAAGACTTTGTGGGGAAGGTGTTGCTGCCAGGAGATGGGAGGGCCAGGAGTGAGGCACACCCAGCCCATCATGGCAAACTGGCTGAGGAGGCCGGGTAGGCAGCTGTCCCCTGCCCATGTGCACCACAGCGGTGAACGTAGGTAGGGTGGCACCAATGGCCATGGGTGGACATCCACTGGCCACCCCCCCACTGGACAACATGCGCCATGCCACCTGGGCCACAGCCAGCAACACCCAGGCAAACGGCACTCAACTTACATGCCACTCAACCAGATCAGCCAGCCCATGGCCACCCCCAGGGCACTGCCACTGACCGACAGGTGAACACCACCATGCACAGCCCCCAAACACTATAGACGCACCACACAGACACTCTGCACACCACTGCAGCATGGTGCCACTGCCAGCTGTAAAGCAGACCCAAACACAGATGGGTAACCATATCAAACTGTATTAAAAGCAAACCACAAACAGAATGCAGTAACAATGGACAGGGAACAAGGTGTGGGGTAACTATATACAAGGCAGGCCTATCTCAGGGAAGGGAGGTAAGGGGACAGGGGCAGGGCCATACAAATGGATGGGGAAAGCAAGGGATGGGGTGACAGGGGAAGGAACAGGGGAAGCAGGCCTAACGGGCCCTACGGGTGGCACCGCCCTGCTGCTGCTGGTGCTGGCCCAACTGCAGCATCCGCTGCATCAGCCGTGCAACCTCCAGCGTCGCTGTTGTGATTTGAGTATCCTTCTCAGGAGGCGGCTGTTCAGTGCCTGATGAGGCACATACTGGACACCTATGACAAAGGAGGGAACATGGGATCACTTATTTATTTATTTTATTTATTTATTACTAGGATTACAAATACCTTTGAACCAAGGGTTCTTTTACAAAGGTTCTGCGTCAACAATGGTTGCAAGCAAAACAGTGGTAAGATACAGTACACGGTCAGGAGGTTAGCATAGAAGTAAGCAGAGGTAAGGTACAATACAGGTCATGCGGTTAACTTAGTAGCAAAAGACAGTACATGTATATAGACTAGCACAGTAGCAAACAGTCAGTGGCAAATAACAATGCACAATTAACAAGTCATTGTTAACAAGATCAGTGCATGTCCAAAACACCTTGGCCCACCCGCTGTGTGCAGCGGACAGTGGAGAAATGCACCCCTGGGATGGCACCATGGCCACCTGCAGTGGGTGCACCCACATGTGCCACTGACCCAGCATGCCATGGCCATGCAAAGCACTGGACACCAACACCACCCATGGGCCACCCACCACCAACATGGCAGGCAGGCATTGTGGTACAGCGGCAGGGTCACAGCAGCACAGCTGGCTGCCGGATGCACACTAGCCCACAAGTGGTAGCCATACACAGGTGCAATGGCCACAGTACGGCACCACGCACACAATGGGCAGAACAGCTGCAATGACATAGCATTGAAGCGCACAGGGCGTGCCCACCTCCGCTGCACACCCTTCACAACAATGTAGCATGTAACAGCAACTACCTGCACTCTGCTGCACCCGACGTGTCGGCCTGGGTGCACCTCCCCTGTAGGCCTGCATCCTGTGCTGTGGGTCCCACGGCAGCCCGCTGTGGCCCACCCAATGTGCCTGCCACTCTGGCCTTCCTCCTGTCCTCAGGACCTAGGACGGAAACAGAAACACATACACATCGGTACAGGGCAACACCATGTGCCCTCCCACCTGCACAGTGTGCACCCCAGCCCAGCATGGCCGCAGTGTGATGGCACAGCTCACACAGGGTGCACCGCCACAGTCTACAGGGAGCGTGACCCCACCGCCCCCCCACATAGCATGCAGCCCTGCCAGCCCCAAGGAACAATGAACGGGCATAGACACAGGCGGTGTACACTTACCTGGCCATGACGTGCCCTCTGGACGCGCCTCTGCAGTACCCTGAGCCGCTCCAGATCCCTCCACTGCAAGTCACCGTACCAGTGGCTAAACTGCTCTCCACTCTGCCACACACCAGTGGCCTCCTCCAGCCCAACCACCACCTCCTGCCAGACCTCGGTCCTGGGCCTGGCGAGGGGCTGCTGACCATATAGACAGCCAGCATAAGGCTTCACCAGGGCCACAAGATTCACCATCTCGATCTGGCTCCAGTTGGGAGTCCGTGGTGTGTTCCTGCATGCCATGGCTATATCACCATACAGCAGATCAAAATGGCACCCTTTAGTGCACAAGCTCCACGTGCTCGAGATGCACGCCTCGCTCGGAGATGCGCTGTCCTCGGCAATCACGCAACTCAGGGGATGCACGGTAGGTGTGTGGCCACACTGGCATGTGCTGCAGAGGTCCCTGAGGGGCACAGAGCAGGGGTCAGCACACTGTGTGATTGCGCCATTGGGACCACTATACATGATGTGCAACAGGGGCCTGAGGGTGCAACAGCCTACAAGCCTATGGTGCCTGGGCGCGATAGGGCTAATGGTGCCAGGGTGCCATAGGTCACACAGTGCTGAGCGCCATAAGCCCTATTGCAGCTGAGTGCCATGCTGCCTATCGCGCACCATGCGTACACTGTGTGAGAGGCATGTGCACAGGCCGCGTACGCATGCGCACCGATGGGCACACTGCACATATCAAAGCATTGTGCCACGACTTGTGCCGGGGCAAGTCCATTGTGCAAGTCGCAACAACGTGATATTCAGCCGGCATATGCAGATTAGCTCATCAGCCTATCCATGGCACAACGGGGGAATTTGCATCTCATTCCAGTTCTGCATCTGCTCATTTGCATGCGATGTGCAATAAAGGTGCCACAGGACTGCACAGGACATGGACCGGTATTGCAACCCTCTGAGGTAAGTTGCGCCCGCTGAGTGGACCGACAGCACAGTGGATTGGGCGGGTGGTGTGGGCTGCAGCAGCCACTGACCACAAAATATTGCCCACAGGTAGCAGCATGACCGATCGTGAAAATAGCGAGGAGCGTGGGCCTGCACTCAAGCGCAGGCCCAACTTCACAAAGGCAGAGGCGAATGCCATGATTGAGGTGTACCTCGACAGGGAGCCGCTGCTGAGTGGCACAACAGACACACCACAAACCAGGGCCATGGCCTGGGTAGAGGTGGCAGAGGCCATGAATCAGCAGGGCAGCCACCAGTGGTCAGCACAGGAATGCAAGAATAAGGTTGGCACCAACAGATGCAGGATCAAGGAAAAGGTGGTGGCAATCTGGGCTGCAGTTGTGGCCACAGATGGGGGTCAGGCCAACGTGCCACAGCTGACACTGCAGGAGGAGATGGTGGCAGTCACCATGCAGCACAGTGCCGTTGAGGGGGTGTCTGGTGGTAGCTTCCAGACTGGTGGGAGTCCATCACTGCATGGTAGATACAGCAGCGTCTGGTGGGGGCCGGCCTGGGTGTCAGTGGCACTAATGCGACTGTATTCCTTTTCAGCACCGGAATGCCAGCATGCAGTGGCAGGGGTGGTGGTGTCTGTCATGGGGGCATGCCCAGCCCTGAAGGACTGGTCTTCCACCTCCACCGGTGTCCGGGGGGCCCGATTGGCTGCAGCACACCACTGCTGTCTGGCCGGATGTCCTGGGTGTGGTGGTGGATGAGGCCCTGGCTGTGTTCCAGCGGGACACCAGCCTTGGCGTTCAGTGTGCAAAGAGACAGATCGAGGCAGGGTCTGACACCGATGATGATGCGACCATTGTCCTCGACAGCGGGGGTGTTGTCAAGGGGGAGGCACCCTTACCAATCACCCTCCATGGCAGTGCCGCCAGTGCCCTGTTGGTGGTTGTCCATCCGCTTGCCACCACCCCCAGTGTCACCGCAGGTGACAGCGGTGCGGTGCCGGTGGATGGTGGTGGTGGTGGTACAGGTGCTGCCTGGTGCACAGTGGCCTGAGGGGCAGCAGTGGCAGATGGTTGGAGATACTGGGGGGCTGGGTGCAGCACCTGCCGCCAGTGCACCAGTGAATGAGCAGCACCAAGGGGACCTCGCTGTGCAGCGCCCACCTTAGCAGGGGGTTGGGCAGTGTGGTCGCACGCCACCCGTGGGTCGGTGCAACGCCCAGGCACCCCTGGGTGCTGACCCCTTGCACAAGCACACCCGTCTGCTGCGGGCCTCTGTTGAGCAACGCTGCTTGTGGCAGGGGTGCATGCAATCCGTACCGAGGTGCGCCAGGCAGCGGAGCAGCACGACGGGGGCTTTGCACAGGTCCTGGATGCCATCAATTGACTGTGGGAGGATACAACCACAGCCCTGGATCACCTGACCACTGTGGACACGGTTAACCTAGCCTCACTGGCCACCATGGGGCGTGGCTGGCTGCCGCAGACCCCGCGGAGTGCACTGTCCACCCCACAGTCCCAGTGTCATGCGACCCCCTCGATGTCAAAGCTGGGCTCTGCTGTGGGCATTCCAGGCTTGCCTGGTGTGGGCCTGTTTGGGGGCCTGCAGACCCCTGCGAGGGCACAGTCGCGTTCCCGCAAGTAATACCCCTGGGGGACTATCGCGGAGACCCCTTGTGGTCATTGCGCAACCTGAGTCTGCTGGGCAGCCTCAGTGTGGCCGTCCATATGTCTGTGGTGGCCATATGACCAAGTGGCGGTCCTGATGTCCTCGTCTCCCTGTCCGCAGTCTGTTGCCGCCACTCTGTGTGCACATGGGTGTTACAGTATGTGTGCATGTGTGTGCCACGGACATGGCATCCATGGACAGCACCACACACTGGCTGTGTGTGCACTTGCCCAGTTGCTGGCCTGTGTGGCATGTGCATGATGATGCCAACACAGCACCGATTGCACCTGTGCACCAGTGCCCTCCATCTGATCCATGCCTGGGGCTAGTGCCCGGGCACGTGCCTGTGGGCGCCAGTGTGCGTGTGTGTGTGTTGGTGTGTGCAGGTGGAGTGGGTGGGGTGTGCAGTGCTGCGCGTTGCTGTGTGTTGCCGTGTGGTCTGGCCTCACGCCTGGACAAACCCCCCGCCTAGCTGTTGTTGGCTTGGGGCACGCCCACACATGCCTGTGTGCCGTGCCACTGTTGTCTTCCCGTATAGGGGCTTGTCCACCTACCTGCGTGCACCATAGTGCTCCTCCGCTATTGTGTCCTGGTACTGGCAGGCCATCCTGGTCAGCCAGGGATCCCTTCACCCAGGAGGGGGCTGCCCACTGCCACATGGCCTGGTGACCACATTGTCCCCACTGCTGTTCCCCTCTTCGACCTCGGCTACTATCCCATGGTCAGTGGCCAAGTTGTGCAGTATACAGCAGGCCAGGAATAGGCCACAGGCCTTTGAGGGTCTGTACTGTAGGGCACTGCCTGACCTGTCCAGGCAACAGAATTGTGCCTTCAGCATCCCAAACACACGCTCAATGATGTTCCACGTACTGGCATGTGCCTCATTGTACTGCTCCTCTGTAGGGGTTGACAGGAGCTGGTTGGGGATGAGCAGCCGGGGCCGGAGTGGGTAGCCACTGTCACCTTTGTGGAAAGAGATATGGTTAGTCTGGTGGACTGTTTTGCTGCGCCACCCATCCTTCCCAGCCACACCCTGTGATGCCCCTACCCTGGTGGCCCCCCCATGCCCTATTATGCCCAGCTGCCCATAGTCTCGGCATACTCACCCACTAGGTGGCCAGTGGGGATGTCCCCACTCTTGAACCTGTGGCACAGTGCCAAGCTGTGCCAGATGAAGGAATCATGTGCTCACCCAGGGTGTGTGGCACAGACATTGATTATGCATCCCCTTGCATCGCACACCACCTAGTAGTTGATACTGGGGTAGCCCTTTCTGTTGATGTAGGCTACCCCCTCTGGGCCAGATGGCATGTGGATGCCAACATGGGTGCAGTTGATGGCCCCTAGCATGCCAGTTATATGTGCTACCCTGTGGAACTCTTGCATGTTCACTGTACGTTCTGCCTGTGTGCCGGGGAAGTGGATGTATTCTGCAGCGTGTGGCAGCAGTGCGTTGAGGAATTTTGTGAGGGGCCATGATGCGGCCGACTGGGTTATGCCTGTGGTATCCTCTGTTGGTCTCTGGAAGGTGCCGTGGTGAGCAGGCACATGACAGCTGTTACATTCATCTCCACCATCAGGGCATAGCTCCATCTAGTGGGTGCCTGCATCTCCTCATTGCACAGCTCACAGAGCTGCCTCAGAATCGCCCAGTTCAGGTGATACCAGCCCACTATCTCAGTATCGGTGTGGTTTTCAAAGGTGGAGTGAGCACAGTACCACCTGTTCTGGGCGTACCACTGATGGGCCCTTCCACGGTCACCCTGCCCTGCCTCTTGCCTCCCCACACCCCTCATTACAGCCTCCATCTGCAAGGTGGCACTGGCCATGGCCCCTATTGTCCTGTCCCCTCTGGGGGGCTGATTCCACTGGCTCTCCCGGCTGTGTGCTGCTGTGTAGTCTGCTCCGCAGGGCCCATGCCTGTGTACCCTGCCCCCAGCTGGTGGTCTGTCAGCTGTGGCCTCTGCCACCCACCCCGTGGGTTCCTACACTGCTCCTCCTGTGCCTGGTGTCACAGGCACATGCACACACCATGGCCTTCCTGCCTGTCTCACTCACACACACACACTCACTCTCTCACACAAGGTCACACCCTCACTGCCTCTGTCCCTCTCTTTGACCCCTACAGTGTTTCTGACTGGCCTCTCTGTCTCCCTCTCTCCTGCTCCTCTCTGGCACAAGTGTCCTTCTCCTACTTGCTCCCTGTTTTTATAGGCTCAAGTGTGCTCTGTGCAACTGTCATTTGCTCCACGCTTGTGCTGTTCATCCAGTGTTGAATATCCCACTGTGCTGCATATTCATGGCTATGCCCCCTGCACTTGTGCATGTGTACATTCCCATTGCGCATTGGTGCATGGCCACTTGTGCTGCAGAGTAGCTGCTGCTGAGTATCGCTCTCTGGCGCATGTTCACAGTTGTGCAGGTGCAACACTGTTGCACAGTGTGCAACTGCTTTGAATGTCTCGCCCAGAATCTCCACATATTTTAGGGGACTCATAGTCTGAGGTGTGTGTGGTCATATATAAGGTTGGATTGCACCTGTCAGTGCCCCAGTTGACCTAGAAGAGTTAATTTTCTGTTAAACTGTTCACCCAGGAGAGTGCAGCTTGTTTTTTGGTCACTCCAGTGAGTGATGGATATGAAAAGTGTGGGACCTCTAGCATTTCAGTGGGGAATGGGGGGTTTCAATGGCGTAACCCTGAAGAATTGCAGAGACTGTCAGTTGGGGCCAAGAGTGGAAGGAACACCATCTAAAAGCTTACGAGGCAGGGATACCTGGTTCATAAAGGGCACCAGTTATACCTGAACAAGGGTCAGTGCTGCAGGTTTAGGTGTGTGACTGAATTTCACATAATTGCACCTATGTTTGAAGAAGAGTGCTGAGTGTGTGGCTGAGTTTCACTAACGGCACTCATGGGAGAAAAATGTTCGGGTGCATAACCAGGTGTCCACTAAATGCACTGTGGGGAAATGGGAAGAAGATGTTCATTTGTATGTCCATGAACTGTACTGCATGCATCCAGTGTACTGCATGCATCCAGTGTTGAATATCCCACTGTGCTGCATATTCATGGCTATGCCCCCTGCACTTGTGCATGCGTACATTCCCATTGCGCATTGTTCATG
Source organism: Neoceratodus forsteri (assembly GCA_016271365.2). Taxonomy (NCBI): domain Eukaryota; kingdom Metazoa; phylum Chordata; order Ceratodontiformes; family Ceratodontidae; genus Neoceratodus; species Neoceratodus forsteri. The sequence goes on along the minus strand of CM028137.1, from coordinate 797,551,983 downwards.
AAATGTATCTCTTCTGCCTAGATCATCCCTTGGGGGTCCACTTCTACTTTACATGGCCATCTGTTGAATAAAGCCATACTGCACAATCCCAGATACTGTTCTGGACATTCTGATTATTGCTTCTGGTTGTTGGATTTACTGGGGCCCCCTCAGCAGGTCAGATCTAGCATATGCCTAGCAGCCTCCACCCAGGACCTGGGTTGTGATTTTTACACAAGGTGATTTGTTCTTGTATCCCCACCAGTCTTCTTCTAGAAAATGAGCCAGGTATACATCCTAACGCCAAGATTGGTACCAACCTTTTGTAAAGTAAATGGTATGCCAGTATGTGGGTATCAGTGTTCCAGATTTTAATCGGAGGTGGGCTAACTAGTTAAAAAGTGGATTGGGGGTTACAGCTGTATCCCAGTCATGGTTCTCTGTGTACCACATTTCTGTAATAGCCACAATGTACAGGTCTGTGTCTGCCATCAATGCCATTAGATATGGTACTTTGTTTCCCGGACTCGGGCATTTGTTCACCCCCCCTTCTTTTCCCATTTTCTAGTCTGTGCCCTGTGATGTGTTTGAGTTATAGTTACTGTTTTCCTTCTTATTGTGACCAATTTTTTTCGTGTTTTTTTTTGTGACCGTATGCTAATTGGGATCTCTTATTTCCAGATATATCATGTGGGGGGGCTACAGTAACCCCCCGACTACATTTGCCTCCCCCCCCTTGGCTAGTTTAAATGCCTGCTGAGGAAGTATTTAAACTTTACAGTGAGGATACCTTTACCACCCCTGGATAGATGTAGGCCGTCCGGTGAATACAGTCCATCATCCCTCCAGGTGAGGTCCCAGTCCCCAGTGAAGCCATACTCCACCTCTCCACACCATTTCTTCAGCCCGGTGTTAAATTCCATGGTGCGGATGTCTCTGCCCTCTCCCTTGCCATCAACAAGAAGAACCTTTGAGAAGGTTACAGAATGTATTACTTGCACAAGACTCCTCCCCAGCTCCCTGAATTCCTCCTGTACTTTACCTATGTCTACCCCCTCTCCTGCCAGGTCATTTGTCCCCATGTGGATAATGATGTCCAGCTCCACCCTCTTTGCCACAGCCTTAGCGATCCTTAGGATCCACTTACCTCCCTCTGAACTGTGCCTCCAGGTAGGAACACAACCTCCTTTTCCCCACTGTTGCCTATCCCCAGATCTAACCTCCAAATGATGGAGTCACCAAACAGGATTTGGTTCCTCCTCCTGTGTGTTCTCTGTCCAGTTTTATTTATTTATTTAAAACTTTTACCAGGAAGGCATGCTGAGCAGACTACCACTTGATTCTAGATGCATTCTGGGGGGTGTGGGGGATGGGAGGATACATATAAAATTCAAAGTACAGACATTTCCCAAAATAATGGATGACCTCCTCATCCCCCATCATGTCCATGTCTGGAGATGCTGTGTGATTTTCCTGCTCTGCCAAGATGGCATATGAGTTAAAAGTGTCACTGACTGGGTGATGTCCCTTTGTCCCACCTCCCTCACCCTTCCTGAGCCCACCGTAGTCCATCTGTCCCTCCTTCTTGGCATCCTCTGCGGGTATGATGTCAGACATGGTGGTCCCTGTGTGTGTGTGGGGGGGGTAGGCTGCCTGGATACTTGCAAACTCTGCTCATAGTCCTGCAACCTCTGCCCTCAACACAGAGAGGTGCCTGCTGACAGGGCAGCACCACAGTGCCCAGAAGGTCTTCCTGAACACTGCTGCCCATCATCTTTCTTTGCCTATTCTTTCCTTACCCTTTCTGCATCTTCTGTTCTTTATCCTTTTATGCACCTACCCTTTGCTTTGATGCTTTTTTTCCCTTTTGTACACTGTAGCTTTTTTTCTTCTCTCGCCCCCTTTTACAAAATTGCTTTAACTATGCCCCTGCTATGATTATGGACTCCAGTTGCTTTGAGTAAGTGTGCTCAAATTCCAATGATATCAATGAAATACACCCAGAAACAGCTTCTTGTCAAAATCTTGTCACTGATCCATCAGATAATTTCAAAAAGCAGAAAAAGACAGAAACAACTTTATCAATCCCCTCTCCCAAAAATCTTGCTACCGATCACTCAGATAAGCTTAAAAAGAAGGAAAACAAAAAAAAAATGAGTCAAAACATTTGTTGTGCTGAGGGTGTGCTTACTCTCCCTTATGCTCCTCCTACTCCACAGCCCCTGCTATTCCCTGTACACCAAAAGCACATCAAAATAGGTTTGAAATTAGAAGAAATAGGATTCCAATTCAAAGAAACAACAGCCTCACCAAAAGCACACCAAAAATAGGCTTGAAATTAGAAGAAACAGGTTTCCAATTCAAAGAAATAACAGCCCCACTTAAAGCACACCAAAATAGGTTTAAAATGTTCTACAGCTCCAACACAATTTCATTAGCCCCTTATAAGTAGTAAAAAAAATCAACCTGCTACCAAGTGAAATCAACAATAAGCAGTAAAAGAAGCAATAAAAGCAGCAATGAGCAGTTACTGCACTGAAATGAATCTGATTCCTTCCCCTTCTAGCCTCTTCTGAGAAGTCAAAAAGCATCCTGCTACCACACATCTGGCTCAGTTCTGCCTCCAATAATCAGGTAGCTGAGGCCCCAGGCCAGACAATTAGCACCCTTCTCCCAAACTGCACTAAATTAAATTAAAATTTGCAGCAAGTAAAGACAGCATAGAAATAACAGCCCCAGTAAAAGTACACCAAAATAGGTTTGAAATCAGAAGAGACAGGTTTCCAGTTCTAAGAAACAGCAGCCTCACCAAAAGCACACCAAAATAGGTTTGAAATTAGAAGAAATAGGTTTCTAATTCAAAGAAACAGTTTCTGGTGGGTGTAAATGGAGGAAACTGCCCCGGCTTGCTCTGCATCTCCTGTAGGCTCCACATGATGCTCCATGGCAGGCATCCACCAGACGTGTCTTTGAGCAAGTGGTGGTTAACTCATAAATCAACAATATGCGTACGGGGGAGGGGTATTCCACTGGGACCAGGGACTCTGGGAGCTAAGCATAAAAATAAAAAAAGAAATGTTATGATAGAGTGATTAGGACCAATTTAGAGTAATTTAGGATGTATAGAGTAGAAAACACATAGAATTTGAGAGTTTATTTACAGTAAATTCATAAAGTATAGATTTCCCTTATTATTTTTAGAATTGTTCAATACATCATTTGCATTGCATGCAGTATGCTTCATGCCTTCATTGTTGGTAGTAGTAAGTGGTTATTTGCCTGGTTTCCCTTCCCCTAAACCTGATGCCCGCTGGCCGGGTTCCATATATAAAAGTTCACCTCTGGGTGGTAAGCATAGTTAGAATACTTTTCCACAAGTTATGACTGGACAACCTACACCTCGCTGCAGTCAGACCACTGCACTTTTAGTTAATGAAGATAAAAGCAAGTGTTGTAGCATTTAAAATATATATATAAAGCGTCCCCTGTTCTGAACCGCTATTGTAAGAAAACCTAAAATGGCTGCCAGTGTGATGTCACTGAACCAACAATGTTCTAGCATCCCTATGGTAGGCATTATTTACTGCACTACATTTGTGGAAAAGGCAAAAAAGACTAATGTCTTTGTGCCCAGGTCTCCAAGGGGGCACAAGCTTTCAGCTACAAAAATGAAGTCACTAGATCATTCATTCTGAAGGTTTACTGTCTCGAAAATATTCAGTACATGTTGATGGTATACACCTGCAGACAATGAACCAAAAAACTGTCTCTTGCTCAAACAATGAGGACCAAAATGTGACCTGCTCCTTTTTCACACACTGCTACTTTTATTCAACAAGACAATGAGAAAAACAGCTGTGGAATCTGAGAACCTACTTAGAGAATTTATATATTTTTTAATTTACAGTTTAAGCACCTTATTCTGTCCCCCAGCAGTCCTCTTCAGTTGTTGGCCCTCAGCTCCATCACCCATCATCCCTGGGACTCCCCACTAATTCTTACCTCTGTGGGTGAGTGGGTCTTGGTAGAAGATGCAAGAGCCTGCAGGGTGATTGGGTTCATTCTGCCATCGGAGGATGTTTTTCCTCCCCGTTTCTCCCTTCTGCGTGGGGCCAGCACACATACAATAATGCACACGCACAGCATTAAGACACTTTATGCCTCACCTTCTTCATCCGGCTGTCAAACTTGGGCAACTGCTTGCTGTGCTGCCTAATATATGCTGGGGGGCAGCCAAGCAGCAGTACATGCTGTCCTCCCCCACCTGAAAGGAGGAAAACAGCATTTGAATGCTCAATCCTCCTTTCTCTGGTTGGCCCTTGAATAACCCTGGTCCATTTCTGAACCCAGGTTACTTGTGTAGTGGGAGGTGTGGCACCCAGTGCCTCAACCCTCCGCACCACAAGGCCAACCCTATAATTTATCTTTTTATAATTACCATGTACACAAGTTTTATTTTCAGAATTTTCAGATCAGAGCTCTTTAAAGTTACTGTACTTTACTTGCATAGAGTTTCTGAACAGTGGAAGATGTCTTCGATAAACCTTTTTAATTTGTGAATAAGTGAAAATGCCAGAAAAAAGGAAATACAGAAAACGTGTCTTCACTTTAACATTAAATAGTGATGTAGCTACCCTGAATATTAATTCTCAGATGATACAGATAGTGGGATATTAATAAAGCGACACTGGATAACAGTTGTCTCCCCTTTTGCATGGTATCCTACTCAGGAATTAGAAAACATTTTAACAAAAGGCCAAAGGACTCCTCCAGGGTGGCCTCAGTGTACAAATAAGGGGGGAGTCATTTTTTTCTTGAGTTCTTATATTTTGCTTTTTAATTTATTGATTCTGTTTGTCATTTTTTAACCAGGAAAGACACACTAAGCAGTGACATTGTGTTTCCAGGTGTGTGCTGGGGGCGGATTACATGGACCTTATCGATGGGAGACTCTTCCCTATTCTTCATCGATAACTGCCGTGAGAGCTTTTACTTCCACCTGGACAATGACCAGAGATGGGCAAAAGAGACCTCAGTTTAATGTCAGATCTGAAGAATAGCACCTCAACAGTGCAGTATTCCCCATAGACTGCACTACAGTGTAAGTAATGGGTATTACCCCAAGTACCTGGTGTGGGACTAGAACCCAGGACCTTCCAATCTTCCAGCCCCAGAGGTGAACTTGCTACCTGAGACACTGACACTTATATGAAACTAAAGTAATCATTTTTATTTAGTCTTGGGAGCTATTTTTGGCTAAGCAGTCAGACTGGTAATGAGGCTAGTTGTTTAAGCATATTCTGTTTCTCCTAACTCCGTTAACTTCCTTGTTGTGTGTGGGTATTGCTATTATGTTACGGTTAACTAATGTCAATTACTATACTTCCACGTAGGCTGTACCACAGAAAGAAGTCCATACATCCTTGGTAAGAAAGTGTTACTGTCATATGCTGGTTGTCTGGGGAGGGACAGAGTTTGTTTGTTTATTCAAGTGCTCATGCTGGCCAACTGGCCCTCATGAGTCTGCCCCAGCCCCCCCCAGTCATGTCACCCAGTTTTTCCTGGTACTTACACTGACCTGTATCCTCCATGGCTTGCCTCACATGGGATTTTTTTAGACTTCTCCAAAGGGCAGCTTATTACAATCATGTGGCCTTTATTCTTAAAATAAGAAGCTCCAAACCACTGGACTGATGTAGAAAGAAACATGGCTACCAGTGGAACTCTTAATAATGGGATGGACAGTTGCCAGCCCATTGGCACAGCAGAAAGGTGTACCACTCATGATACCAGTGACCTGGGTTCAAGAACAAGCCTGGGTCGACCGGGGCCAGGGCAGGGGACTGAACATCCCAGTTGCTTTTCTCTAGGTGGGGGTTTGATCATGGGCACCACCTTCTAAGGTCCTGCAAAATCTGTTTGAGGGGGCTCCCTGCCTCTGCCTCTGAGTCAGTCTCTGTTTCTTTCACTCTTGCATCTTAAAGGCCCTAAAATTGACAAGTACGTTCTTTGTGGCAGGCTCTGGGAACCTGCCAGATTTGTAAAACATCGGATTAGTCATTTTTCTGATATCAGTAACACTAAATATGTAAAAATATAGAAACATAGAATGTGTCGGCAGAGAAGGCCCACCAGTCCCACCCAGTCTGCCCAAATTTGCTAACTGAAAGCCAGACCGAAAAACCTAGCTTTCTTGGTTAACATTTCCCCTATGTAATATGTTCTTAAATTTAGATACAAGTGCTATACAGTACAGGGAACAATGCCAGAATAGTAGCAGGATGGGTAACCACCCCAGACTGCTGTGTTGTGGGCTAATAAAGACAGTGCAGGAGGTAGGCTGAGGAACACAATAGTTCCAGATAGATTAGGGACAGCTAGCTTGGGGGGGGGTAGACGTTGCTCACAGTTGAGAGGAGGACAAGTAGGATGTTAACAACAAGAGAGGAGGGAATACAAAGGTCAGTGATAGGGGACAGTTGCAGGAGAGGATGGCAAGGGATTTAAAGGAAGAAGAGGATGGGGCTGAGTGGATAGACAAGGAGAGGGAGAACCAGAGTTTAGGAAAATGATGAGAGAAGGCAGCTTGGCCCATGGAAGTTTTTCTGGGGGGAGGTACAGTGAATGGGAAGCAGTGTTGTGCAAAGTGTAGGAGGGGGGAAGAAAGGAGGGCAGAGAGGTGTATGTGGGAGAAAGAGCCAAACCAGAATTTGCAAATAATATTGCTTTTGACTGTGTTTTCTACATCATCAACTGTACAGTATTCTCAACAAATTCTTCTGCCTTCCAAACAGTGTAATACAATTGCCAGGAACAATAAACCTTCATTTTATAAAGAGCATAAATAACAACTAGAGAAGAAAATTGCAGAGGCAAAGGCACCCGAACAGCAGGCAACCAACAAGAAGGACTGGGTACATTCTGAGGAAAGGGCAGCACATGAGGAGCAGCCACATCCAGTGGAGAGGGCACATTCTGAAGAAAGGCAGTACACAAGGAGCCGCCACATCAGGAGGAAAGAGCAGAGAAAAAGGTAGCTTTACAACAGCAAGGGAAAGGGTCGACTGCACAATAACCAAAGATAGGAAAGAGATGTAGAAAAAGCACATTCAAGCATTTTGTATGGAACAGCATCAAACACCTGTAGCTGGAATGCCAACAGGTGAGGGATACAATGGTGCAAAATAAGGGCCAGGCAACTCTAGTTGCGGTCTGTGATGCAAGAGCTGAGAAGGGAATTGAGGGAGATAATGTTATCAATGCAAACGTCATGGACATTAATGTCTAAGGAGAGGCACACATCTGTAAATCTTTTTGACAATATGAGGACAGTGTGGCAGAGGCAGAGGAAATGCCACCAACAGAAGATGAACCTTTCATTGACCCAGTATAAATTGAGGACACTATGATAGATGTGATGACATCAGATACCCCACGTGTGCAACTTCATGTACAGGGAAGTCCACCTGCAGTGCATGGACCATTAACGGAAGGCCATAGGCATATCACAAGTAACAGGGACATTCTGCCTGACACGGACATTGTGCCTGTCATGAGCAAGAGGGAAAGGGACCTGAGATGCCAGTGCCATAACAAGCCAGAAAGCTGTGCAGCTCTGATATTTCATGCCCTCGTGCCATTTGACCTACATGTACAATGGGCAAATAATGTAAATTATGACAGTGCAAGGGACAAAAAAGGGTTGCCCAAGATTTTGATCAATTGAATTCAAACACATGTAAAGTGCACTTTGACTCAATCCAACCTGTTATGAGAAAAATAAGGGACAGGATAGATGAACAGCTAAGAATGGAATGTAACAGTGAAGGGCACCCACTGACATAAAATGCATACACTGTGTTTGTATTTGTGTGGCTGGTATTTGTATGGGCACCATTTCATTTGCATTTTCATGTCTGAAAAATACTTTATTTTAATGTTCTGACTCGCAGTGTTTGTGTATTTTTGTTACAATAAGTATTTACTTTACACAACTCAATAGAAATGTCACGGCATACTGTTTCGGTTGTTGGTAAATATAGGCTGTTGAAAGAATTTGACTTCTATGTCTCTGTTATTTTTGAAAAATGCTCTGTAGAAAATGTATGCATGAATCCCATCACTACAATGGTCAGGCATGTAAACATATACTATGAGGTAAAACTTTTAAACACCCGACTGAAAATACCAGAGCAGAAATTTGGGATTTTGTTACCTGCTCCACACAATTCATAATGCATGTTGCAGTATGCGCATGCAACCTACTTTATGTATGTAAAATGGTCAGGCAAGCTAAAGAAAGGTTTCTTGAACATCTATGGGATATTAAAAATGTATAACTAAATTCAGCATTGGGTGCCCACTTTGAAAGGTTCCACAATAGTGACCCAAAAGATCTATGTTTCACTATCATAGATCATGTCAAACCACAGGCCGGAAGAGGTGATCAGAAGCAGATGTTACTTAGAAAGAATGTAGATGGATATTTACTCTCAAAGTCTTTTCCCTAAAGGTCTGAATAAGGATTTGAATCTGTCTGTGTATTTATGATGTGAATTAAGTAACACAAACATGTAAAATAAAGGATGTCAGAGTGGGGACAAATACACCCACAAGTTCCCTCTGAGTGTTTCCCCCCCTTTTTCATTTTTCTTTCCCTTTTTCCCTTTTCTTTTATGTGTTATCCTTTTCCTTTTCCTTCTTTCGTTCCCTTCCCTTGCCTTCTTATCTCCCTCCAACTTTCTTCTACTTATTTTTTCTATTTCCCTCAGCTCCCTTCCACTCTATACTAAGTTAAATTTTGTTAGTGCTGATTAATTAGATAATAAAATGGTTTTTGCTCTCTCACTCAAACAAATTATTTTTCCATCTATTTCACGTTAAGAAATAAACCTACTTCTTTTTTCTTACTTTTGAAAATATTGTAAGATGTGTTCTAGAAGTGATCGCTAGTAGCAGATCCTGAAAAGAAAAGTGATAATTATTTAGTTAATATAACTTGTACACTAAAGAAGTGTTTTTTTGTATGTTATTTCTAAATCATAAGACATTTTATTTCTAACAGTAATAATATGGGGCCCGATTCCAAGACAGCAGATAAAGCAGTGCGCAAAGTACACCAATGCGTAAGATACGCTGAACAACCTACAACATGCGAGCTACCCAGATTCAAGAGAGTTGTGAGAGATACACCAAGAAAGCAAAATCACGAGTCACAACATATCCCCGCCACCACATGGAGTAGCTCAAGAGTGGCGAAGCACTACTTAAGTAGTAACCCTACGGCTATATAATCATGTGCAAGCTGCAGACATGCAGACCCTCCTGGGTCTGTGTGGTGGCTGCTTGTGTTTGTCTGTCTGTAACTTAGTTTTTGTTGATTTACATGGTTTTCTGGTTGGAGTAACTACACCATTCTTGCTCACTACATCCGTGAAAGTCTCCTGGACTGGATTTCTACAAAGCATCATCACTAGGTATCTGCATTTTTCATTTTAAAATCATTTTAAAATCAACTTGTTGGAAGGTATCCCAAGAAAATCATAAGTGAAGCAAGGAAGTCTGACAAATTCAGTGACTCTGGGCCCTGCTTGAATCCACATTTTCGTCTGACCTGACCCATGATCTGTATTTGGGCTTTTCAAGACCTCTTTGAATGACAAAGACGCATACAGACAAAAGGATTTCACATCCTGCATATGCACAGGCAGAGTTCATCCCTTTCAGGAATTCTAACACATTCTGTGACTGTGGTCCTCAGCTGTTGATCATTTCTTTTAGCTTTTGACTTAACCACCAGGTATCAAACATTTTCAATTGAAATCAACTCTTAATGTACTTGTCTCTAAGGGCTATCTATCCAACAACCATTTTGAAGAATCAAATGAAACTTTTGGCCTGTTCTCAAAACCACTGCAACTGTGCCCTTACAGCTCCTTGCTATTACTAACTGGTCACTACCTCATGCATCATCCTTATGGAAAGGAGCATGTTAAAAAAAGGGCCCTGCTGCCCCACAGGAGCAACTTGAAACTCCTTTTAGAACATCTAATACTGCTGCTGTTGCTCCTCTCAGGCAACATTCACCCTAACCCCGGCTCACCACAACTTGGCCACAAGGTTAACAGCAGTGCATGGTCACTCTCCTTGGCAAGCATTAACATTTGCAGCCTCCTCTCCAAACTTGATACCCTCTCTGCCTGGGCTTCCCAGCACAATCCAGACATCCTATCAGTGCTGGAAACATGGCTGTCTCCGAAGATACCTGACTCTGCAATAACAATTCCCGGATATGTAGTTTTCAGACAGGACAGACTTACCAAGAAAGGAGGAGGCTGTGCCCTCTACCTTAAAGAGTCCCTCATGGGTCATGTCATGCCCGTGCCCATCCCCGGAAATGATATCCAAATCCTTGCTGTCAAAGTACTTCTCAGAACTCATAACAAGATCCTGACTGTTGTCTCTGTCTATATACCACCCAAGTTGAGCAATCTAGGCTTTCACTCCCTCCTTGACTGTATTAACTCCCTGGATCAGAATACAGAAGTTATCTTACTTGGTGATTTCAACATCAACTTGCTGGCCTCCAGCTTGAATAGTTATAAGGATGCCCTAGCTGCTGCTAACTTCTCACAAATGGTCAAATCACCTACTAGAGTAAACTACAGAACAGGGACCTGTACACTTCTAGACTGGGTGCTAACTAATCATCCAGAGCACATCTCCGAAGCAACAGTCCTCCCAGACTCCTTAAGTGATCATTCCACTATCTTGTGTATCTGGACCAACAAATACACCAAACTCCCCCCCAAAACTATTAACAGGAGAATGCTGACCCCCGGTCATCTTGAGTCACTTAAAACACTACTTAGTGAACATGACTGGTCACCAATTGATATAGCCCCCAATGTAGACACAGCACTTGAATACTTTATCACCTGTTTCAACTCAGCCTGCGATGTTCATGCTCCGTTCAAGAAGCGTAAGATCAAGGGTGTCAATAACCCATGGATGACACTAGGCCTCCTTACACAAATGAAATCTCGAGACCAGCTCTGGTATTGTGCTAAGGCTACTGGCACCCAGACTGATATCCAGGCCTACAAAATGGCAAGGAATGCATGCACCAGAGCAATCCGCCATGAGAAGGCTAACTATTACAGGAACGCCTTAGCCAGCACCTGGAATGACAAGAGTAAATTCTGGTGTAACCTTGCTGAAGTGACTGGAAAGGATCCCAAAACAACACCCACAATGTTGAACATAGATGGTACCATCACTCTTGACCATGTAATCATTGCCAACGCATTTAACACCACTTTTGCTGACCTTAGTCATGAGCTACCCCCTAACTTTTTTGATCCCACCACAGTCAACCCAGTTCCTGTTAGTTCAGATTTGCCACCAGGGCACCCTCCTTTCCATTTCAAAGCAATCCCGGAAAGCCTAGCTAAAAAACACATTCTTAAAGTGCTTGGAAAGTCCAGGGTCAGTGGCGATTCACTGGATATGAAACTTCTCACCCTCATCATTGACGAAGTCCTGGTCCCACTAACCAAAATCCTCAACCGTTCCCTCATGCTCTCCCAGTTCCCCCAAAAGTGGAAACTGGCAGTGGTGACTCCAGTCCGTAAAGTGGTGACAAGACTCACGAACAACTACAGGCCTCCATCCTCCTCCTCTATCCAAAGCCTTGGAACGGATAGTGGCTGATCAGCTCACGGAGTACCTTGTAAAATACAGCCTGCAATGTTCCCAGCAGCATGGCTTCCGGAAAGGGCACAGCACAACCACGGCACTCCTCGAATTCACCACACATATCCATCATGCACTTGATTAGGGCCAGTTGGTTGGCGCCTCTTTTATTGACCTGACTAAGGCATTTGACACTGTCAATCACTCCATTCTCCTCAAACAATTATCCCTCCTTGGTCTTTCAAGTGAAACTACCCTCTGGTTTCAAAGCTACCTCAGTAACTGGACCCAACAGGTCAGGACTGGTGAATTCCTCTCGTCATCTCTACCAAGCCACTCTGGAGTACCCCAAGGTTCTATCCTGGGTCCCTTGTTATTCAGCATATTCCTGAACAATCTCCCTGCCTCCTGCCATGACAGAATGTTACTGTATGCAGATGATGCAGTAATCTTCACTTGCCACACCGAGCCCACCTCCCTTCAGTCTCAACTACAGAAAAGTTTCACAGAAGTGGAAGACTGGTTTTGCTCACATAAACTCATCCTTAACCACAAAAAAACTAAAATAATGTTGTTCCATGGAACCCACAACAAGTACAAGGACCATGAGCTCATAATTAACAACCACGAAGGCGTCACTCTTGAGCAGGTGGATATGTTTAAATATCTGGGCCTGACCCTTGACTGCTTCCTCTTGTATACCAAACACATTGACAATATCGCTAAAACTGTGAACTCCCTTATAGGGCTACTATACAAGCATAAACATTGCCTAACGGCTGAAGCCTTGAACCTCGCTATCCAGAGCTCTGTTATCTCAACTATTGACTATGGGCTCATTATCTATGGATCCGCTACTGATACTACACTACGGCGCATAGCTGTAGCTCTTAATAAGGCATGTAGACTCCTTATTTCAGCTGCCCGCCTTTCTCACACATGTGACATTTATGAGCAGGCTAACTGGCTCCAGCTATCCGGCAGGCTAAAGTACCAGACCTGCATCCTAGCTAAGAAGACATCACTGGGCCTTATGCCCTCTGGAGTCAATCAATATTGACCCCGCATGTGTCCGCCGCCTAACTAGAAGATCGGACAGTCTAACCTTTACAATACCTGTCGGACCTCCCAAGCTCAGCGCCTACCTTGTCAGTGCCTCCACCTGGTTCAACTTGCTACCCACCCAAATCTCCAACATTGCCACGATTGGTGCTTTTAAGTGTAGACTGCGTCAACACCTCGTGGCTAGTGCCTTCTGTGATTGCTTCTTATAATCCCCTCCAGGCAGACTACCCTCAAGCATCCCTCCTCACTGCCTCAGCTCCTCCTCCTCCTCTCCTACCCCCCATTACTGGGTATAGAATGAATCTGTCTCCTTTTCATCCCCCGCTTTCCTCCTCCCTTGCTGTTTCCCATTTACCACATACTCAACGCAATGCCATCCCCATTTCTCCCCTCCTCCCTCTGTCTCTCTCTCCCATACCACCCCCTCACCACCACTCTTCTTTCTCTTTTCCCACTAACCCACTCCGAACAAGGCTTCACTAAGCTGCCTAAGACTTGCACTGTATAATTAACTTGCAACACAATTCCTTGACAATGCCTTTGGCTGCTATTATTGTAACCTTATTTGTCTTTTTTTTTGTAAGTTCATTGTAATGATCATGTTATGTTTTGTACCTTATTGTCCTTATTGCCTTGACATGGAACCTTTGTAAAAGAGCCATTGGCTCAAAGGTGTCATCCGAAATACAAATAAATAAAAAAAATAAATAAATGTTGTAGGGGCTATGAGATGGTGGGTAGTGGGGGAGAGGCAGCAAGCAGCAAAAGGCAAAAGAGGAATTTCATCTATGAAGAGACAAATGTCCTCCTGGATGAACTGGAGGCAAACCCAGACCTGATGAGGAAGGGAGGTGAGCGGCAGGAACGGCTAAAGAGGAAGACAGCATGGGATGAGGTAGTACAGAAGGTGAATGTGGTGGCACACACACGCCGTACCATGTGGGACATGCAGAAGCAGTATAGTGACCTCAAGTGCCATGCCAAGGCAAAGAGGCACATAACAGGCGAGGCGATGGCCACAGGAGGTGGCCCACAGGATGTAGGAATATAAGCACACATGAGGAGAGGGTCCTGGCATTCGTGAGCCAGCACACCATCCATGGGGACTCGGAGCTGGACACCTCCCAGATGCACGCAGGGATGGGTAAGTAGAAGTGTGAAGCATTGCAACTGTCATATGTAGATGCCAAGATAGAATGGGAAAGGGGGGTGACATGCTGCAAGCACAGTGTGCTGCAGCACAGTGGGAACTGTGAAGGTGGGGTACAGCAATGCAAAGTGGAACAGTGCACAGGAGGTGCGGGCAACGATGGAAAGCAGCCTGGCATGGTGCATGGCCCTGTTAACAGCTGACATCGCAGCCACCACAAGGGCAGTCAGCACTGATGTAAAGTTCCCCCCAGGTGCAGCAGAAGCGGACACAGGGGTAGGTAAGGTGGCAGCCAGCACCGCCCAGCATGAGGTGCACAGCAACACAGGAGGGTGTATGGTGGCATGCATGGTGGGCATTGACAGGTGTTGTTGCACTAAAGCACTGCTGTTCAGTTCACAGATGATGAGCCAGAGGACATGGGGAAGGTAAGCCATTGTCTGACTGCGCCACCGCCCTGCGGAATGGAGTTGCAGGGAACTGGGCCATGGTAAGCGTGGGTGTCACATAATGGTGCAGCAACACTGATACCCTCACAATCTCCCACAGGTGCAGATGCGATGGGACAGGTAAGGACATGGCCAGTGCCAACAGTGGTGCATGGGAGGGCACTGCAGGGGTGGGATGGAAGCAGACATGACAGTGGATGGTGCACAGATGCACTGATGTCTCCCCACAGGCACAGCAGCAGTTGACACAGTGGCGGTGGATAGTGTGCCAGACCATGCAAGGCAGGCCCAGCAGGACACAGTAGAGACAACAGTGGTGGGGGAGCATCAAATAGAGGGGAACAACCACAGGAAGATCCAGGTTTGGACCTCAGTGACTACCTGAGTTGTGGCAGCCTGGGGGGTGATATACCACAGGACCTGAGCCCCACATCCTATCAGAGGCTGCTGGAGGCCCTGAATGGGATGACATCACCTGGGGCAGAGGCACCGTGGACCCCAACAGACTACGCCGGGTTCTGCCAGACCCTCATGACAGCCCATGCTGAGCAGGCTGACATGCTGGGCTGCATACGCCTCAGCATGGACGCACACCACGTGGCAAGGGAAGAGCAAATGGAAGCACTGAAGGGAGTGCTGGAGACTGGGGTGCAGACCACCAGTAGTGCCATTGAGCAGATTGTGGAGGCCATGGTCACAGCAGAGACCAGTGCACAAGCATAGACAGCTGCCATCACCTGCCTGGCCATGGCCGTCCGGGGGTCGGTGGCACAACAGGGAAGGCAGGCCGATGCCCTCGTGGCCTTGCTGCAGGCCATGCAAGCAGGCATGTGCCAATGGCCAACAGCTGGGTGTGACGCAGCCACACATGTGGCACCAGAGTAGTGGCCAGCAACAGTCCTGCACAAGGTGCCGGACAGAGGCCACAGCGCCACAGCCATCGGAGGTGCAACTGCCAATATCACCAGCACCACCGTCGCCCTCAGCAGCACAAAGACCACCGTAACCACCAACACCAACACCAAAGCCACCCACACCACCCCCTATAGCCTTGACACAGCAGCAGCCAGCAGCACCTAACCCCCAGCACCAGTGCCACTGTCCACGCCATGGACACTGCAGCCCCCTGTGCTGCCAACACCCACAGCAATGGGGCGACAATGGGCAACGAAGGCAGATGGCCATGCACCAGTGGCAGCATGTGCTGCAGGAGCCACAGGCAAGAAGGCAACAGCAAAAATCCCTTGGGGGAGGAAGACACTGGGCACAGTGCGCAGGACCACTGGCTCACGGCAGAAGGCAGCCCAGGCGGTGACACGGCAGAAGGCCATGGTCAGCGGTGCCCCCACGAAGAGCAGCCAAGGGATGGCACAACAGTGTGTGCTACCTGCACCCTGGAGACGCAGCAGGACCTGGAGGACAATGGTGCCAGTGGCACACAGTGACAGTGGTGGCACAACAGGGGTGCAGTGTGTGCAGGGTGGGCCATGTGCCACACCAATGTCTGCAAAGCGGAAGAGGACTGGGTGGTAGCAACAGGCACAGGACTGACGTGCACCCATGGCATGATTTTGCCATTTGTTGGCTGTGGGGGTAGGTTGGCCATGGGGTGGGCACGTGGTGTGTGTGTCAGCCATGTGTGTGTGTGTGTGTGGGGGGGGCTGGGGGGCACTGTGTGGGGTCATGAATGGGCACTGGGTGATGGTGAGTGTGGGGGATGTCACCTTTATAGAAGTGTTGTGTACTATGTCACCCACGTATAACCACCTGTCACCAGTAAATCTCTGCTCCATACCGCTGCGTGTTGTCGCTCATTACCACTGCTGTGACCAGACATATGTCACAATGCATCCTGCAGAACACATTACAGCACTGCATGCAGACATGTAGGCCGCAGCTGCATGCAGTCCAGCACGCAACTGCATGGCCACAGAACACAGACTACAAGTGCTGTATACCATGTAGGCCTCAGTTTTCTGCAGGCTGCATATGCATCTCGCAGGAGGCGCACATTTTGTGCATGAGCCCCGCAACTGTGCACTTGACCCACAGGCACGCGTGCAGCGTACGCAGCTATATGTGTCTCGATCCACATGGTGTAGGTAGGCCACAGCACTGTTTTGTAGGTAACGCGCTGGAGAGCTGAATGCTGTGCAGAGGGATAGCAGTGCCACAGGACAGTAGGAGCAGGAGTGCACCAGTCTGCAAACTGGTAAGTACTGGGACACAGCAGGTCATACCTCTCAACCCCCCCTTCACAGGACAGGCCACAACAGACAGTACAGGACAGGCCTTAGGCACAACATGGCCAGATGAACACACACAGGGACACAACTGCTGACATGTCTGGGTGTGCTCCACGAGCTGTGTACCGCATCTTGATCATTATGCATGGCATGTCCACAATGGCAGCATGACTGCTACCCCACCCGCTGGCATTACAGGCAGGGTCATGTCCCCACTTCTCAGTGATAGGTATGCCATGCAGGGTGGCCTGAGGACAGTCCTGGGGCATATTCAGGGCCATACCTGATTGTCAGGGACAGTTGGGAGGTATGCAGCACCCACAAGCAGCAGGCCACAGTCACATGAGAGCACTGTTCTAACCCATGTCTTCTCCCACTGTAGCAGCACAGTGAACACACCCAGGCCATAGGTGAGTAGTAGCCACTGCACAGCATGCAGAGTTCAATTGCATGTACTACACTGCGTGCCTAACATTGCTGTTCACTGCCCCCTGTGTAGGAAATGGCACCACCACACGTGACCAGGTAGGAGGGCATTGCCACACCACTGCAGCTGCTGTAGACACTGTCTGAACCACTAGCTAATGCTGACCTGCACATTCTCCATTCAGGTGTGCCACCACAGCCAGCGAGCTGCCCAGACCAGAACTCGCAGTGCACAGACCAGGTAGGTGTTTGTCACATGTCAGTGGTGGGCCATGGGACTGTGCCCTGGGCAGGGAGGGGTCACCGATGCGTCCACCAGTCCAGTGTGTATTGACAAGTGTGCTATTCCTTCCCCCCAAGCAGGTTACAACACATGCTGTGGACATGTCCCGGGGATTGGGCCTCAGTCCGAGTGGGTGGTCACTGAATTACACCCCCATGCTGGTGAACTGCGTGCAGCAGTGGGACAGGGGTGCAGGAGGCACACTGCTGCAGAACAGGACCATGCATGGCGCACCATCAGGGCATGGCTGGGAGCAAGCAGTGGTGTGCACTGGATGGTCCGCCAGCTGCAACACCGCTGGCAGGATCTTGCGTGGAGGGATCCCAGCATTCTGGAGTGCTTGCTCAGCATGGCAAGGCACAGGGTTGCTGAGACGAGGTCGGAATGGGATGCAGGTGCAGATTTGTATGCCTACAGCTGTACATGCATCGGTGCTGTGCTGGCACAAGGACCATGGCGTGCTGTGCTGTAGACGTCTCACCATTCTCCCCATCCCCACAGGTGCATCTGGCGCATCCCAGGGAGAGCAGCATGTTCGTGTTGGCAGCCTCAGGCAGGAGGCACAACAGTGGAGGTTGGGTAAGTGAATGCAGTGAATGCCATGTGCCGTGGCCATGGCGGTCCGCCACTTCGTGGCACATGCTGTGACCATACGTGTTGTGTGTATGTATGTGTGTGTGTGTGCCACATGGCCAGGCCAAGCACTGACTGTGTACTTTGCAACCCAACAGGTGGTTGTAGCTGAATGACACTGTGGCAGAGGGCACTGCTGAGGGCCATGGCTGAGCTAAAGGCAGTGGATGCGGAGGAGTACCACCAGCACACGATGCTCAGACAGTGGACAGCATGGGTCCTTCCACCCATATCATCATCCTCGGAGGAGGGGAACCAGTGGAGGTGGGGGTGGACGCTGCAGAGAGGCACAATTTGCAGGACCATATGGATGGTGGGCAGCTGGAGCCTGATCAACAGCAGGATACTGGGCTGGACACAGTGGCAGATGTTGCAGGAGAGGTGGTCCTGGCCACACCACCTATTGGGCCCGTGGTGGTGGTGGTGGTGGATGTGGCAGTGCAGCAGATTGAGATTGCACCACCTACAGGCATTGTGCAGTGTGTGGATGCACTGGTGACAGGGGACCCTGGGCCACAGCATATGGACAGTGTCCTGGAGCAGCAGTAGGGGGACAATGTGGCCGTCATCGCTGGGGCACCTGGGGAGGTTCCCATATGGGGGGTGCACTGGACCAACAGTGACTGGTGACCCTGGTGTCAGCTATCCTGGTGGACATTAGGCTCCTGCATGGCTCCGTAGGTGCCCTGCTGACAGAGATATGCAGGACATAACTGCTGTGCTGACGCACTGCGTTGTCGGGGGTGGGCATGTATGTGTGGGTGGGAGTGTATCTATGGGTGGGATTGTATATATAGGTGGGATTGTATATCTGGGTGGGGTTCATTCTATGGGCGGGCCTGGCATTTGGTTGTTGGTGGGTACAGATGGCGTATGGGACTGTTGTGGGTTTCTGCCTGGGGTGTTATTCAGTCAAATTGTTGTGTTATGTTGTTGTCCTGGTTCCTGTTATTCACACCCTTTCCCCACTGCTGTTTGCTGTGTGTCCCTCTTGTTCCATTTCATGCGTTAAAATGTTTAACTACATCACTGGCACTGTGTATCTGTCTCAGGTGTACATGGTTGTGTGCGTGTGTGTCCCACCGTGCACGTGGGGGCTCACCTGTGGTGGTGCCTGCTGACCCCCGTGTATCCTCACTGTGCATCTGGTCTGTGTGCCAGCTGCACAGCTCGCAGCCCCTGGCACACTCCAGTGGCCTCATCTGCCTGGTGTTCTGTGTGCTACAGCTCACTGTGCATGGTCTGGCACCCTTGCTGCCACACATAGTGTGTCCCAGCTTTGTGGTGGCCCTGTGCCTGTCCAGCACCCTTCCACCCAGGAGTCCAGTGTACCCTGTGGGTGGCACCAGTGGCACAGGCATTGGTGTGTCTAACCATCATATGCCTACAGGTCTGTACCACCCGGTGCTGTGTCCCTGTTATGGTTGCACTGTTTATATGTATTGGTGGCCATGGCAGGTGCATTGGGGGGGGAGGTAGTAACAACAACAAAAATGGAAAGAGACCTAGGGGTAATCATATCAGATGACCTTAAGGTTGGCAAGCAATGCGAGAAGGCGGTAGGGAGGGCTGGGGGTATACTGGGAAGTATAGGGAGAGGTATCACCAGCAGAAAACAGGAAGTTGTTATCCCCCTGTACAGACAGTTGGTGAGACCTCATCTGGAGTACTGCGTCCAGTTCTGGAGACCCCATCTCTGCAAGGACATAGACAGGATGGAGGCAGTTCAGAGGAGGGCAACTAAAATGGTGCAGGGTCTGCAAGAGAAGTCATACGAGGAGAGACTAAAGGAGCTTAATATGTATACCCTTGAGGAAAGGAGGGAGAGGGACATGATAGAAACGTTTAAGTACCTCAGTGGAATCAACAAAGTCCAAGAGGGTAGCATCTTTCAGAAAAGAGATGCAAGAACAAGGGGACAATTTGAAGATAGAGGGGATGGCTCAGGGGCATTGTGGAGGAAGTATTTTTCACAGAGAGGGTGGTGGACATGGAACAGCCTTCCTGAGGAGGTTGTGGGGTCTAAAACTGTGGGAGATTCAAGAATGCATGGGACAGACATAAGGCAATTTTTGTGGGGGTAGGAAGAAATAGGCTGTTGGTTAAATAGGGTCTGCAGCTTATCCTCTAGGTAGGAAATGGGCAGACTAAGTGGGCCTAAGCAGTCCTTATCTGCCCATCAAAGTCTATGTTCTATATTTCTATGTGTGTCAGCCCAGCATTGTGTCTGTGGCCTCTGTGCACCTTTGCTTTCTTGTGCCCCATGCCTTTGGCACCTCGTTGCTGCCCTTTCACTCTGTCCCATGTGTGCTGGGCATATTAACTTGCATGTGGTACTGTTTGCTGTGTGTTCCACCCTGGGGCACTGCTGTTTGTCTGCATGGGTGTCACCAGATATGTCTGCTGTGGACACACTCTCTCTCCGACTGCTGCACCCCCCTTAACATGACTGTACACATCTTTTCAGTCTGCTGTCCCCGATACCAGTGCACATCAGATATTCAGTTGGCTTCCCGGATCTCTCATGGGAGTTGTACACATCTCTGTGTTCTGGGCAACAGGCATTTACACAGCTACTACATGGCCTGCTCTATCTCAGTTACTCCACATTATGATGGGACTGTTGGCAGCGGGGTTTATGGGTTGGGACAGGTACTCATGACAACTGTACATATATATATATATATATATATGGTGGGTATGCCTGTCTATGGCCTTGTTTGTGTGGTGTGATGCCATCTGTGTGTGTGTGGGGTTCGGGGGTTCACTAGCCTGTGCACTGTTTAAGACAGCATTTACCTATTCTAACTTACGTGCCTTCCACTGCCGGATCTGTGTACGCCGTCTGTTTTGGAATAGCGTTTCCATGGTTCTGGTGTGTTACGCCTGTCGTAGGCCACATTACACAGTGACGTATGCATTTTCTGTTGTATTTCTGTCATAACTTGCAGTATTCGTAGCAGTAGCGCGGGTGTGTCATAAGTGTCCTCTTGAATCGCGCTTTGTCGGATCTCGCTGGTGTAACTCTACATTTGCACTTTGGCACTGGCGCATTTCGCGCTTACACCTGGTGTAACTGTCTTGAATCGGCCCCTAGTTTGTATAAAGACGTCAAATAAGAATAAGAAAGTAAATCTAATATTGTTTACATTGACAACAGTTTGAAATGGGATTTGATAATTATTTTAACATTTGCACGTTTATAATTGGTGAAGGTATTTTTAATGCTTGTGTTATTTAGTACCTTTTGTAGTCCCACGTGTGATTAGTGTTGCTCAGTAATGATGAAATTATTAACAAATTGTTTGACTGTATGATTGATATAAATATTGTGCAATGTTTGTTGCCCCCCTCCCGATGAAGAGAGATTGTGCCCTCGAAACACTGGGGATAGTTTTGCATGCCCTGTAATAAAGTACTTTAAACTTTATTTCTGACTCCAGCCTGAGTGTATTGCTGTTAAATCTGCTTTTCACTACAATGGTAACAACATGTGACAAATAAATGTCATGAAATAGCTGGTAATAGGTGATATAGAGGTATGCTACTACAGTAAATGTGTGAGAGGGAGGGTGGGATGGATGGGATAGCAAGGGAGAAATGTTAGGTTCTGTAGCATGCAATCTGTTTTCTGTTTAGTGTACTGGCTAGATGCATGGGGGATGGTTGCAAGAATTACCTTAAATAAAATAGAAAATGTGGTGCTTTCAGACAGATGTGTATTAGGTGTTACTTGTAATGCTTATTCAGTGTTGCCAACAGCTCAGGAAGCATGCCAATCAGAACAGCGGATCACTAGTCACCTGGAGGCAGACATAAGTATTACAATAGTCAGTATTTATTTCTTTGAAGTTGGATGTCCTGTCCACAGCCTTATGGTGTGCCACAGCACGCTGTAATGTTAAATATCATTCATCATGGCGATGGCTACCATTGCACATTATCCCAATATAATTCAGTACAGAGTCACCACAGTTCAAAAACACATGCAATTAGGAACTGTTAAAAAATTGTTTAACTTAGATTGAAACATACCATGAGATGCTTTTTTTTCTTATTGTACTAGGAACTGAGTTCCAAATTGAACAAAGATAGGAAGAGATGAAGGCCTGAATGCAGAATTCGGAAGAGGAAGTATATATTTATTATTATTATTTTTTTTAATCCAGAAAGAAATGGCTATGGAGAGTGTTTGAGAGACGAAAATAGGTAGGTACTGGTAGGTAAAACTCTGTTGCTCTTACAGTGGCACTGTACAATCCTGTTTGCAAAGTTGATAGACAGATTTACAGATTATAGATTTGTACTGAGTAATACAAGGTCAGGAGGCAGATTTACAGATAACAGATTTGTACCAAGTAATACAAGGTCAGGGTCACATGTAGCCATGGCTAAATGGTAGGTAAATGTGGGGTCAAAGCTGAGAAAGGGGCAGAGGTCTGGTGGGTACTGTAGATGGGAGGAGGCAGCATTGTTACGGGTGGGTGAGGAAGGGGCTGAGCTGGTGTTACGGAGTGCGTGCCTCCACACGCATGCATGGCCGTGTGCTGGGGCCTTGGGCAGGAAGCGGGAGGAAAAACTTACCATCAAAATCTATATAGAAAAAAATAAATAAACATCTACAAGTACCTCACAGGGGTGAATAGGGTGCAGGAGGGGAATCTCTTTCAATGGAGGAAGAGCACCAGGACCAGAGGGCATACACTGAAGTTGTAGAGGAGAAGTTAAAGAGGGATGTGAGTGGTGGAGGCAAAAACAGTATGGGGCTTCAAGCATGCGTGGGACATAAGAGAATATTAGTGAATAGGCAGGGAGGAGAGAGGGTCATCGCAGACTAGGTAGGGACTATCTGGGTGGACTAAGTGGGCCAAGCAGTCTTTTCCTGCTGGCAAAAAAAAAAATGTGAAGCCAGAGCTACACTCCATCTAACGTATGTGCAGCGTCACCTGCTCTAAAGGCCACTCCATATTGTCTGGGCTGATCAGGGGCCTCCTTTCCTTATTCACTTTCGACTAATCAGAGTAGTGATTGCAATCTGTAAATCACTGACCACAAAAGGTTTTGCTAATTTTGATTTAGTTGCTCTCCACAGCTTGGTTTGAAAGTACTAATTCCAGTCCTGATAGAGTGCCCAATAATTCTAGAGAAATCTTCCTCGTCGAGAAATCCATTAACTAGCAGTAGACTTCTGATTTGGTCTCATCTCAAGAGACGCTTCACTGAGGCAGTTTTTCACAAATCTACTGACCTTCTGAGCAACTCCTGAAAGAAATCCCCAAACACTTCTTATGGCAGAATTGTGTAAAGTAATTTTATCTTGAGTGCATCTAATGTATTTGAATTTACTTCTAAATCTTACGTGTGTAGTATTTTAATAGGTACATTATCAGAAGGTTTGTACTCCTCCACATCTGCTAGTTTGGCTCTTCTTTATTCCCTCATCTTTGCTATATTTAAGAGTCCAGTAAAAACTATGCATCTCCTGATGAGAACAGCCACTTCATCGAAATCCACTTAACTAAAGTAGTCAGAGATGTGGGATGCTGAATCTCTTGATTAGTCATTTCTTCCCTGAATCACTAGACTTTCTGAACCTCGGGTCAGTGGAGCTGCCTTGCCATGTCTCTGGGTTTAACCAGTTGATTAAGGATAAGAAATGGGAGAAGGGACTCCTAAGGCAACTTTTAGGTTTCACTTTGAGCTTCTTTTCAAATTTCTGAACCATAGTTTAAGAAAAGCCAGAGAAAATTGTTTAAGATTTCAGACATAAAATTCTGAACTTTTGTTAATTTCAAAACTTCAGTTAGCCTTTCTTGATGATTCTTATGTGTGTTGTTAAGGGATGCAGAGTTGTAATGCGATAAAGGTGATAAGAAATAGTAAGAACAAGCATTTGTCAATGTCAGATGTTGTCTTGCTGGCATTGGCATTGGTAGTGCAGGAGTTAGAGAGATGCATAATAGGAATGGTAGTGAAGTATTGAACTGACGTCAACCCCACCCCTACCCTGCAGAGACTGACAGGCATTGGAGTGTGCCTTTGGGTCGTAGGCCATAAAGTTCATGCCATTTCACCTCACCCTACCCTACAGACACAGAGAAATGTCGCGGTGTGCCTTGGGGTCTTCGTGCCTTATGCTCACCCCATTCTATAAGGAAATACGTTGAGATAGGTGCAGTATAGGAGAATGGGGTGAACTTTGGGGCTGAAGACTCTAAGGCACACCTCAATGTCTGTCATTGACTGCAGGGTGGGGGTGGGGGTTGAATGGCATGAGCAATTCAGCCGACAATCCCAAGTCACACCCTTTACCCCTGTCATTCTCTACAGGGTGGGGCATTATGGTTGGAAACCCTTACGCTCCAGGCGTTTGTTGGTATTTTCACTCCAAATTTTCAACATGGGCTTTTTGTGATCCCATTTCATGAACAGTGGCACTATCAGTTTGTTAGCCGAAAGGTGATATTGCACAGTGACTGTGCCATTTGGCACCACAGGTTTGAAAACATTTTGGGCAGGATGTGAAAAATTACAGCTGTACTGTTCATGAGGAGGTGTAATAAAATGGCAATGTTGAAAACCAGGAGTGAAAATATGAAAAACTGAAGTCACGAGCTTATGTAGAAACTGCGCAATGCACGTCTGTAACACAATTATTTTTTTGATTTTTTAAACCAAATTTTCAACATAGACATTTTGGGACCTCCGCTCATGAACAGTGGCACTGTGATTTTGTTAATCTGTCCAGAAAGTTGATTTCCCACAGCGACCGCGCCATTGTGCGCCAGATGTGTGAAAACACATTTTGGGCAGGATGTGAAAAATGACAGCTGTACTTTTCATGAGGAGGTGTAAACAAACGGCAATGTTGAAAATCTGGAGTGGAAATATTAAAAATTGGTAAAGTCACGAGCGTGCATAGAAACTGCACAATGCATGCCTGTAACGCAATTATTTTTGGGATTTTGTTTTAACCACATTTTCAACATAGGCATTTTGGGTCCTCTGCTCATGAACAGTAGCACTGTGATTTTGTTAGTCTGTCCAGAAAGTTGATTTCCCACAGCGACCGCATCATTGTGCGCCAGATGTGCGAAAACACATTTCGGGCAGGATGTGAAGAATGACAGCTGTACTGTTCATGAGGAGGTGTGAAAAAATGGCAATGTTGAAAATCTGGAGTGAAAACATTAAAAATTGTCGAAGCTACGAGTGTGCATGGAAACTGTGCAATGCACACTTGTAACGCAGTCATCTTTTGGAATTTTTCACCAAATTTGCAACATAGGCTTTTTGGGACCCCACCTCATGAACAGTGGCACTGTTGTTTCATTGATTGGTTCCAAAAGGTAATTCCACGCAGTGACCGTGAAATCACCTTTCGGGACCGAATAATGAGATGACAGAGCATGTGTTCATGCGGTGGGGTCCCAAGAAACCATGTTGAAAATTTGGAGGCAAAATCCAAAAAAATGGCTGAGATATCCACCTAAGTTGACCCCCCCCCCATATTGATGCCATTATATAGCTTACTGGCATTTCTTCATTTTTCAGTTTGGCTTTGAAGAGTCCAGATGCGTCCCGCTCCACAGACAATTGCAGCGCTGGACCTCTGGAGGTAAGTATGGGGTGAGGGGGTGCAGGGAGGTGGGGTACGCAGAGGCTGGGTGTGGGTTGTGGGAGGGGCACTGGGGACTATGAGGGACCGTTTTCTTTTTTACAGGGAAAAACAAAAACGGACATCGAGGGACAGTTTTCTTTCTTTACAGGTGAACTAGAATAAATGTTGGGCACACTGGGGTGGGCTGCCAGTGTGCCCCATGAGTTTGGGGGCTGATGCCAATGGGGATTGGGCCCTGTTGGCAAAGAAAGTGTGTGTGTGGGGGTGTGGGGGGACTGATGCCGATGGGGACTGGGCCCCATCGGCAAAGAAAGTGTGTGGGGTGAGGAACATGCCAACACAGAGGATTGGCCACCCCTGATGTCGGTATGGGGATTGTGTGTGGCAGACGGCAGGAGCCGCTATGTTTATTGAAAAGTTTCACCAGGAAAGGTATGTTGGGGAGGCGTATCATCTGCTGTTGCAAGACGAGCTTGTCTATGATTGTAGCAGCAGATTTCTTTCAAGTTGGTGGCACTTTCCATAATTTCCATGTCAGGGCTAGCATGCTCGCTAATTAGGAAATGAGGGACGCACCTGCTAAAGTGTGCTCTGCATTCGCCAACACTGACACACCTCTCAATGTGGTACTACCGCCAGATGTTGCTTGCGCCTGCGCGCAAGACAACATAAAAATGTGAGATGCCCCCTCATTTTCCTTTCCGTGCAGTGATGTATTCTGATTTGCTTTGACCACTTATTGATAAATTAATAGTATAACTTTCTGGTGCCTTCAAATCTATACTGTAACCTAATTTCATCAACAGATACTGCTCTTCCTTTCTATATTTCCAAGACATTTCATGACATCGGTGACACCATTCCATGCTATGCCTCTGGTGAGACCATAATGATGTGATTAATATCATAGAATAATATGGTAGTATAGAAACAGAGAGCAGTAGTTGCTCTGGGGAGTGAGGGATTGAGGGTAGTTATACAAGCAATACAAATTAGATTATTAATTTAAAAAGGTCAAAACTTATCAGAATGTTAGACAGATATCAGAAGGAAAGCAGTTAGGTATCTTATTCTAAATAGCAACTTCTTCCTATCTCTTTTAAAGCCATTCCATGTTGTATTAGCAGAAAGAGACCCTAACTAGCAGTTGTTCTGTTTTACAGGGCTTTGTTTATGAAATGTTATCTCTTTTGACATGGTACAATTCATCTTTTTTTAACTTTTTATTTCTATCTTTCTGGATTACAGAAATAAAAAGTCATAATACATACATTGTCAATGAAGCAAAAAACAAAACAAGACAGAATTTCTCTAAATAAAACAAGCATATATATTCATTGTGACACTTCGACCTAGGATACCATCCACAGCGGGTCTGGTAAATACAGAATTCCCTGCAGTACATGAATCCTCTTGCAGAATACATAGATTGTCACAGTAATTATTATTCGGGGGGATTTTTCTTTCAGACATAATGTTTTTCTATAGCTCCTTGCTCCCATACCCCTTCTGTTTATCCTGAAGCCCCTCATCCATTCACAGAATGTGATGCAATCAATGACAATACATCACATCTTAACCAATGACTGGGCCCCATCCTGTCAAAGAATTAAACAAGCACTACTGCAGAAATGAGCAGAGTCTGCCATAGAAACCCAAGTGCCCTGCTGCAGGATTTAGGACTGTAATGCCTCACAGAACTAGGGGTCTTCAACATAAGGTATCAAAATTTGCACTGTCATGGCATGGGGTACATAAATATCAAATCTCAGTTATAACAATCAAGGAATTAAACATGTACTCGCTAGAGGAAATGAGGGAAAGAGGAGACATGACTGAAACATTCAAATACCTCAACGGTATTAATAAGGTACAGGAGGGTGACATATTACATAGAAAAAGATGCTCAAGGACAAGGGGGCGTGATATGAGGCTGGAGGGATGGAGGCTCAGAAGTGATGTGAGGAAATACTTCTTCATGGAAAGGGTGGTGGATGTCTGGAATAGCTTCTTAGCAGAGGTGGTGGGTTCTAAAATATTGGCAGGATTCAAGCAAGCATGGGATAGACACAAGGACCTTAGAAACAAGGCTCGGAGGGGGTAAGGCTGGAGATCGAATAGGGTCTGTGGTAGCACAGTCGGTAGGGAATTTTAGGGCAGACTAGGTGTGCCAGGAGGTCCTTTTCTGCTGACAACTTCTATGTTTCTATGTCAAGGCAGGCTTAACAGGAGCAAGAGTATTTCCAGTTTATATACTAACAGTGTCCAGAGCATTACAAGTTATGGTTCCTCACCACTTCATAATGCTTGCACCACCTCAGTCATAATGAAAATACATTGCCAGATCACAGGGATCTGTTAAAGCCCCAATTAGAAAAAACACTTATCCCAACAAAGTCCACAGTCCTATCATTACATTAAATCTTTAGGAAGATAACTAGATTCACAGCCAGATTCTGGACCCAGTTATTGCCCTCCTAGCTCGCTTCTACCCTAACTGCTCAACCCCCACCCCCGCATGCTCACTCAGGAACTTTTACTCCCGGCTCCTTCATGTCTTTTACATGATGACCTCTGCCGGCCACTTGGCCTTTAGAGCTTGCATGCCAAAACTATGGAACTCCCTGCCTGAGGACATTTGGCAAGCTCCCTCCTTTCGGCAGCTCAGCTCACTCCTCAAAGGGCACTTCTCCGCCAACTGCTCATGCAGCCTAAACTCACACTAGACTAGGGCCTAGCTCTCCAACTTGTTCCAGCTGTAGTTACTCAATGTTATATCCCTGACCCTGTGTAGTTGTCAATTGCACCTTCTGCCAATTTGCTGCCTTATCAGCTCAGATTTTCTGTTTTACTTGCTGTGTACATACTGTATATATTCTTGTATATATCTTTTGTATATATTCTGTGTAATGTCTGTATTTTGTATTTGATATGTATCCTCCCATCCCTAACGCCCCCAGGACGCATCTGGTATCAGTGGTAGTCTGCTCAGTATGCCTTTCCTGGTAAAACTTGTAAATAAACAAATAAATAAGTAATAAACTAAACAGCAGCACACCACTTAGGCAACACCAGCCCATTGCTGGCAAAGCAATTAAGCCTGTTCCCACTCAGTCACTCATCCTTTGGTTCTGGCTTAAGGTCTTCTCCTGGCTGAAATTACTTAGATGTTTCTTTCAACCTATCTGCCCATGTCTTTTGCATTCCTAAATTGAAATGTCTTGCCTCCATACATGATGCAGAGGCAAGCAGTGAATTGGAAAGATTTAACAAAGCCCAAAGCTCTGAGTCAGTGATGGGGCACATGACATGAGAGGTCTGGATATAACTTAATAGCAGAGTCTGCCTGCATTTGCCACAGAAGGAACAAAAAAAGGCTTGTGTTATTTTTGGATACAACATATCATAGGGGTAAATTAAGGTGAAACTTGTTTAAATTGGTGTATTTATTATTGAGTGAGGGGTAAATTTGAGACCAGCCAGAGTAGCCCACATTTAGGGGCAATAAGAACTGTGTCTAGCTAGGGTAATAATTGTCTGGCCTGGAGCCTCAGCTAGTTGATAGCTAGAGGTGGGACTGAGTCAGATTTCTGATTACAGGTTGGTTATGGCTTGTTACTGAAGACCAAGGTGACATGGTGGCCAGTGAACCAATCACAGACTTGGTAGTCCAACAGGAAGTACTGCCTTAAGGGGCTGTACAAGAAGAATAAAAGGCAGCCACTCCTAACACATCCACACACATTTGTGTCCCAGCATGTGAGTGGAACAGGTGTGAAACTGGCATCTTAGGCTCGGCAGGCATCAGCAGAAGGAAGCAGGAAGTGGGGACTCTGCCAGTCGACTTAGATAAGGTACCTGTTCATGACTGTGTAACATTCATTGCTGGAAGGCCACAAAATCAAAGGTAGGTCAAAACAGAAAATAGGACCAACACCCTGTCTAGGGTAGGAGTATAAAGGGATTTAAACAGGGTGCAGGGGAACACTAATAGCAGCCTATCTAGTGTCAGGTAGCAAAGAGTTAGGGGAAAATGAAACTGCTTCTACCACATAGGGAAAAGCAGAGACAGGTAAGGGGTAAAGGAAGGAAGAAAACTCTTCAGACAAAATGGAACTACTTGTTGAGAGGGGTTGAAGGGAAAAACTCTGTCTAGGGTAAAGATACAGAGAGGCGTGACAAACTAAAAAAGGGGAAAACTAGAAACACCCTAACAGGGGTAAGTGTACAAAAGTATTTACTAGTAACACAGGAAAAGTAGGAATTGGGAATGCTGGGTGTGGTGCAGTGCAGTGGTTGTGGGGAGGCCATTTTCAGAGAGACCTTCTGGAGACTGTGGTGCTGCCCCCTCTGCACGCACCTCTCTGGGCTGAGGGAGGAGGTCGCTAGACTCCAGGCTGAGTTGGCTAAGATTTGGGGGACCTCTTACCCCACCCAGGGGCCACAATGTCTGCCACTGTTATCTCAGAGGATGCCAGGGAGGAAGAATGGCTGGACTATGGTGGGCTCTGGAAGGATGGGATGGTGAGTCAGAGGCACATTCCTCAACTGGTACTACTACATAATTCCTACACTGCTTTGACCAGGCAAGACTGCTGGGAGGAGGCACCTGTGGTAGTTACCAGGGAGGATGTGGGAGTCCTCTGTAGTGGAGACCCCAAGGAGTGTAGTAGAGGACCCCAGAGGAGTAGGATTCAGCTTCTGTTGGGGGACTCGAATGTGAGGGGGATAGATTTGGGAATAGGAAGGGGTGAGAGGGATGTTAGGTATCTGTACAGGACCATGGCCTGGAGGGATGGGAAGTGGAACTTGAGGATCGCTAGGGCAGCAGGACTCAAGGGAGAGGTGGATGTCATAGTCCACCTGGAGACTAATGACCTGGCTAGGGATGGGGCTGAAATAGTGCAGGGGGAGTTTAGGGAGCTGGGAAGGGGTCTTAGGTAGCATGCTCAGTGGCCTTTGCTGAGGTGCTTACAGTTTATGATAGGGGTTAGGAGAGAGATCTCTGCATAAGGAGATTCAACTCATAGTTGAAGGAATGATGCAGAGAGGACAGATTTGGCTACCTTGCAGACTGGGGACCTACCTGGGAGGATAAGGGCCTATACAGGGGTGATGGCTTGCATCCATTCAGGAGGGGAACTGCAGTACTCAGTGGATGGCTTAAATGTTACTTTGATGAAGACAACCAAAGGGGTTGGCAGAAGAAATTGGGGGAACTGACATCCACTGCCCTCACACAGGCTGAAAGCAGACAGTAGGGAGAACCTGAGGGGAGAGGAATCATCATGGTACAAATTAATAAAGGAAGCAGGATGGTAGAAATGAATGAGATGGGAACAGAAGCATTAAAAAGAGAGGGGAGAAGGAAGAAGGCCAAAAAAAAGGGGTAACAAACAGAGAAGTGACAGAATCTGGAAGGCCATGTATGTGATTGCTAGAAATCTAGGAAATAAGATTCCAGATCTAGACGCCATCATGGCAGAGGATGACCCAGATAGTGTGGTCATTACTGAGTCATGGTGCACTGAAAAGCATGACTGGGGCATGACCATGCTAGGCTATACTCTGTTCAGGAAGGACAGGGTGGGAAGGAAAGGAGGGTGTGTGGTGCTTAATGTGAGGAAAAGCATAAAAGCTATGGAGATTCAAGGAATATGAAGGGCAGAGGTACTGTGGGTCACCCTTGAGACAGGAACAGAGTCACTATTCACACTGGCATGATCTACAGACCTCAAGCAGTGTGTGTGTGTGTGGGGGGGGAGTTAGATAAGGTACTGATGAAAGCCAGTGGCAAAATGGCAGCAAAGGCAGAAGTGCTGCTAATGGGGGACATCAATCTGATGGATGTAGATTGGAGCTTCCCAAGCTGCAGCTTCAGCTAGAAGCAGGGTCATCCTGGCCTTGAAGTCACAAAGGTCAGCACACCAAACAGAGGTAAACTGCACAACTGATTGATGCAAAAAAGTCAAGTTTAATGGTGCAAATATCAATTGCAGCTAGAGGCAAAACCTCTGCCAGATGCCCCTGCACTTCAACTGTTAGGTCTTCCTCAGGACTCCCTGCAGGGGGCATTCCTCATGCAACTAGTCAGCGATCTACTCATGATGGGGCAGTACTGCATCTAGTACTCACTAACAGGGACCATGGTGAAGACAGCGAGGTGGGAGACCACCTGCAGACCACTGAACACCATACAATGTGGTTCAATATAAAGACAGCTATGGAATTGAACCACTCAGGGGCAAGGGTCCTGGACTTTAGAAGGACAGATTTTATAATGATGGGTGAATGCCTCTGGGATGACCTGGTGAGAGGGAGTATGTCCAGGATGGGGTTTAGGATTGGAACAGTGGTCAAAGCTAAAAGGGGGCATAGTGAAGGCAAAAACATTTGTATCAAGCAAGTGTGAAAAAGCAGGAGAAAAAGGAGACCGCTGTGGTTCTCGAAAGAGGTAGCTGACAAGGTAAAGGCTAAAAGGGTAGCATTCATAGAAACATGGACAATGATGGCAGAAACAGACCAGTGGTCCATCTTGTCTACTCTTTCATCCATTCAGAAGGAATAAGGAGATGCAGGGGAAGGAGGATTGGGAGGTGTATCAGGGGACACGGAGAGAAGCAGGGAAAATAGTAAGGAGCCCGAAGGTGCAAAGTGAAGAGAGAATATCCCAGGTGGCAACAAAAGGGGACAAGACATTTTTTTAGGTATGTAAGTGAAAAGATGAAGACCAGGGAAAGGATTGTAACATAAAATAGGGAAGGGGACCAGGAAAAGGCAGACATCCTGGACAAATACTGTTCATTGTTCACAGAGGAAGGAGAAGAGGAGGGGTCACAAAAAAGTAACAGGAGCTTTGGAGGGAGGGAGGGAGGAGGACAATAGTTCTTTTTCAGAGAAGGGAATCCCGAAGGGACTTGTTAATCTGAAAGTGGAGAATGCAATGGGGCCAGACGAGGTGCATCCAGTGGTATTGATGGAGCTCAGGGAGGTACAGGGAGCACTTCTGACAGTCCTGTTTCACAGCTCACTGGAAATGGGTGTGGTTCTGGAGGACTGAAGGAGGGCAGGTGCAGTCCCACTTCTCAAAAATGGTAGCAGGGAGGAGGCTGGCAATTATAGGCCAGTCAGCCTGACATCGGTGGTGGGAAAGTTAATGGAATCACTGTTAAAGGAAAGTATTGTGGAATATCTTGAATCCAGTTGGTTACAAGACCCAAGGCAGCATGGATTCACATGGGTGGGGTCATGTCAAACAAATCTGATAGATTTCTTTGATTGGGTGACCAAGGAATTAGATCAGAGTGGATCGGTGGATGTGCCCCACCAATATTTCAGTAAGATTTGTGACATCATTTCACGTAGGTGGCTAGTAAGCAAGCTGGGTAGGTTAAGAGTGGGTCTGCAGGTGGCAAACTGGAAAATAAATTGTTTAGGAGATAGGCCACAGAGTGTGGTAGTAAATGGAGTTCATTATAAGAAAGGGAGGGTGACCAACGAGGTGCGTTAGGGATCAGTGCTGGGACCAGTCCTTTTTAATGTCTTTATAAGTGACATTGCAGAGGACCTGGAAGGGAAGGGAAGGTCTGCCTCTTTGCGGATGACATCAAAATCTGCAATAGGGTGGACACTCTGGGGTGGGGAGGTGAAAAGAATGAACAGAGACCCGAGAAAACTCGAGGAGTGGCCAAGGGTATGGCAGCTGGGTTTCAGTGTGAAAAAGTGACAAACAATATACTCAGGGCACAGAAACCCGGGGTGGAGTACAAAATGGGGGGAGTGGTATTGACAACCACCAAGCAGGAAAGAGACCATTGGGTAATCATATTTGATGACCTATAGGTGGCCAGGCAGTGCAACAAGGCAGTTGGGAAGGTAGTGGGATGCTGGGGTGCTTAGGAAGGGGTATCACCAACAGAAAGAGGGAAATAGTGTTGCCTTTGTATAAATGGCTGGTAATACCCCAGTTAGAGTGCTGTGTCATTTCTGGAGATCACGAACCCGATTCTCAAAGCCCTGCATCTGATGCAAGGTGCCTGTGCCAAACAGATATGGTGCCAGGTGCACCTTGTATCCAGGGCTACCCTCTGTGTGATTCCCCAAACATGGCTTGCGCCAGCCCTGCACCTTGCAATACGCTGCAACACAGCACTAGGTAGACTGCAGCTGATGCAGGCTGCAGCTTGCAACTCTCAGACAGCACCTGGTGGGAGATATTCTAAGTGCCCTTAGACCAGCCAGGGCTGGTGTACAGGGACTTAGAATATGTTCCACTGGGGCAGTCATCTATGTGCCACTGTATGCTGCTGTATCCCCTCGGTTCACCGATGGTGCCCCGTCATACCAGGTACTGTCTCCCATCCCTGATGCAGCCATAGAGGACCTATGCCACTACCCCATCCCCGATGTTGCCTGCCTGTATGTAGCATGGGCATGTGCCCCTGATCACTGCAGTGCCCAATACCTGGTGGTCTAGTGGACCCCACCCTGCGGTGCCCATTCAGCCGCCAACCATGGTCTGCATTAGCACGTACTGTATCTATGCCCTCAGTGTCTGAAACATAGAAACATAGAATTTGACGGCAGATAAGGACCGCTTGGCCCATCCAGTCTGCCCATTTCCCTACCTACTGGATAAGCTGCAGATCCTAGTTAACCAGCAGCCTACTTCTTTCTACCCCCACCCCCCAGAATTGCCTTATGACTATCCCATGCATGCTTGAATTCCACCACTGATTTTGACTCCACAACCTCCTCCGAAGGCCATTCCATGCATCCACAACCCTCTCTGTGAAAAATACTTCCTTAAATTACCTCTGAGCTGCCCCTCTATCTTCAAATTGTGCCCTCTTGTTCTTGCACACCCTTTTTTGAAAGATGCTACCCTCTTGGACTTTGTTGATTCCCTTGAGGTACTTGAAAGTTTCTATCATGTCCCCCCTCTCCCTCCTTTCCTCGAGGCTATACATATTAAGCTCCTTAAGTCTCTCTTCATATGTCCTCCGTGCAGACCCTGCACCATTTTAGTTGCCCTCCTCTGGACAGCTTCCATCCTGTCTATGTCTTTGCGGAGATTGGGTCTCCAGAACTGCACACAGTACTCCAGATGGGGTCTCACCAGCTGTCTGTACAGAGGATAATAACTTCCTGTTTTCTACTGGTGATGCCTCTCCTATGCATCCCAGTATCCCCCAGCCCTCCTTGCTGCCTTCTCACATTGCTTGCCCACCTTTAGGTCATCTGATATGACTACCCCCAGGTCCCTTTCCATTTTGTTGTTGTTAGTATCTCACCCCATTGTGTACTCTTCCCTGGTTTTTGTTTCCCAGGTGCATTACCTTGCACTTCTTAGCATTGAATCTAAGCTGCCATACATTTGACCATTCCTCTAACCTTGCCAAGTCCCTTCTCATCCTTTCCACCCCACCCTGTGCATCAACTCTGTTGCAGATCTTAGTGTCATCTGCAAAGAGACATACTTTTCCTTCCAGTCCTTCTGCAATGTCGCTTATAAAGACATTGAAGAGGACTGGTCCTAATACTGAACCCTGCGGTACCCCGCTAGTAACCCTCCTTTCTTCTGAGTGGACTCCATTTACTATTACTCTCTGTGTCCTATTCTCCAGCCAATTCTTTACCCAGGCTATCATCTTGGGACCCACTCCCAGGCTGGCTAACTTATATATTAATCTTTTGTGTGGGACTGTGTCAAATGCCTTGCTAAAGTCTAGGTAGGCCATGTCCACAGCCCCTCCCTGATCTACTACTTTGGTCACCCAGTCAAAGAGATCTATCAGATTCGTCTGGCATGACCTTCCCGCTGTAAATCCATGCTGCCTAGGGTCTTGTGCCCCTCTGGCCTCTAGATACTCGACAATTCTTTCCTTTAGAAGTGATTCCATCATTTTCCCTATCACTGAGGTTAAACTAACAGGTCTATAGTTTCCTGCTTCTGCCTTGCTCCCACTTTTGTGAAGGGGAATCACATCTGCCCTCCTCCAGTCCTCGGGTACCACCCCATCCTCCCATGATTTGTTAAAGAGGGTAGTCAGTGGTGTCACTAGTTCTACCCTTAGTTCTTTTAGAATTCTGGGATGAATCCCATCAGGCCCCATTGCTTTGTCCACCTTCAGTTTTAAGAGTTCTTTCAGAACCCTTTCTTCTGTAAATGGGCTGGTATCAACTTCTGTATCCAGAGTGTTACTACTGTTTGTTTTATGTACCTCCCCCCTCTTCCTTTGTAAATACTGAGCAAAAATATTTGTTGTCTGAGACTGTCAATCACTGTGCACATATGTACTGTATGCACCATTTCCTGTGCCACACCGGGCTTGCGACAGACACTTCCCATGTGCCAGATGTTTGCTGCATGGGAAAGGTTGCCGCATGTGTGGGGACTTAGGCACCAGAACCTCTCTTATACCTGAATTGGGTGCAGGGTCCCTGGCACATGATGCTTCAATGCAAGCTTCTGTCTGGCGCAGCTTGCGTCATTCTAAGCCCTCTTTGAGAATCGGGCCCCACATCTTCAGAAAGGACATAGACAGAGTGGAGGCAATCCAGAGCAAGGCAACTAAAATGGTGCAGTGTCTACATCAAAAGCGCTACAAGGACAGAATAAAGGACCTCATCATGTATACCCTAGAAGAGAGTGGGTGGGGAGATATGATAGAAATGTTTAAATACCTCATGGGGTAACTAAGGTACAGGAGGGAAGTATTTTTCAGTAGAAAGGTGGTCATGAGCAAGGGGACATGCTGTGAAGCTGTAGGGGGTAGAGTCAGGAGAGATGTGAGGAAGTAGTTCTTCACAGAAAGAATGGTGGATTCCAAGAACAGCCTTCCAGCATAAATGGTGGGGGTGAAAACTGTAGTGGGGTTCAAAAATGCATGGGATAGGCATAAGAAAATCTTAGTGGAAAGGAAGGGGAAGGGAGAAAGAGCCGGAGATCAAACAGGGTCTGCGGTGATACTGTAGGTGGGGAAAACTGGGCAGACTAGGTGGGCCAAGCAGTCCTTATCTGCATTCAAATTCGATGTTTCTGTGTTTAGCATCTTGATCCCCTGTGAACAATGGGTAACAGGAGTGAGCTGCAGCTGTATTATATCCTGGACCTCACCATTGGTGGTCCAAAGGGCTGGCAGTATAGTTTAGAGGTTAGAGTAATGAGCTGTGAATGAGCTTGGTGTCACGGAAAAAAACCTCTAATATTATTATGTATGACATTTGTAATATAAAAATATAGTATGTGATTGTCTCACATAAGTCAGCCTGTGCTTCCATGGGTGCCCCCCCCCACACAGGTTGCAGTGAAGCTACAGCATATGTAAACTGACCAGAGGATGTGTGAAATTGACTAGTGAAGGGAAAATCTAGAGTTTCCTGTTCTTAATTAAGACTCTGGCCATCTGCTAGAGGATAAGCCTCATAAACTTTTATGATTTCCTAGAGGAACCAATTGATAACAACATTGTGTTAAAAGCTGTAAAACCTTTGATCTGTCTTGGGAACAGGAACCACCACCAGTTCAAAGAAATGTTTGATTAAAGACTGTCCTATGTAGGAAATCATGTTTTGCTGATGTTCACATTTATTAAAATATCTCCTGGTAGAAATTATGTGAATTAACACTAAGGGAGGGTCTAACTGACCTCACAGAAGGGAAGGGGAGATGCCTCCTGAAAATGATCCAGTATCTTGGAAATAGAGTTCATATCATCTTGGGCTCTAAAAACAGAAACATCTAACTTAAAAAGTACTTACAAAAAGGTAATACATCAGATAGCAAAGATCTAAAAATACTGTGGTAGGAGTTTTGTTCTGTAATTTTCCCATTTGCTTTTGTGACTGTGAGCTCATGCTATGTATTTTATTGAACTTATTTTACAATTTTTAGTAAATAACTATTTTCTTGAAATACTGCCTGCGTCTTCCCAGTCCTTTTTTGCATGTGATTGCTGAAACCTGTGTTTAAAGCTGACAGCTGTTAAAAAGTCTTGATGGTGTTACTAAGTTTGGAAAAGGTAAGAATATACTTAAGGTCTCTTATAGAGTTTTAAGGGTTCATTTTGGAGACCTGGCTAGGTGCCCCTGGCAAAGGATTGTACCACAATCCCCAAAGAGGGTACATATCTGAGCCTGTACATTGGGTATGCTAGCATAAAGTTCACAGTTTGAACCCCCCTAGAACTTGAGGCTAACAGGTGATTCAGACCGTCACCTCCTTGTACTCCATCAGAGTCTGCCCAAGCCCTCAGCTTCTCTAGACTAGGGTCACTTCTCTGAGCAGCTGCAAACTCCTTACACATTCCCAAGGCATGGGACAAGTCCCCTTCAGTCTCTAAACTAGGGTCCCTGGCTCTAGCATCAGAACAACAAGCAGGGCGAACGCAGACATTCAAGTACCCTATTCTGGGGACCTTTGTACAATGTGTTTCTGACTCCTAAAGCGCAGTCGCTCCAACTCCTGTATGTTGCCTGTACTCCTTGGTGCAGTTCTCTCAGTCTCCCGAATGGCATTATTCAAAAGCAGAAATATGGGAAGACTGGGAGACATGCATGCGCAAAGGAGAAAATGTTGTTATGGTATCGTGATGTAGTCAAGAGGCGTTAACAACCTCTTGACATCACAACAATACCATAACAATGTTATAAACTTAGCAATTTCATTAATAATAAGCCTCTCCCATACATTACAGGGCCTGTTGCTGTTGCTTTGGATCTCATGTTACTTTCATTCAGGCATCCTAT
The DNA here is from genome assembly GCA_016271365.2 of Neoceratodus forsteri. Classification (NCBI taxonomy): domain Eukaryota; kingdom Metazoa; phylum Chordata; order Ceratodontiformes; family Ceratodontidae; genus Neoceratodus; species Neoceratodus forsteri. The sequence continues at coordinate 797,513,687 of CM028137.1, read as the reverse complement.
CTTGCAAGTTTGGCCAGTCAAAGAAGAAGTATGGGCTCAGGAACTCAGGTCTGCTAAAATATATACCCACATTCAGAATATTTATACTATTTCATTTTGTATGTAAATGTTATTAAGATTTTCTTAATTTATGTAAATTTATGTAAATTACTGTGGTACAATGTATGTCAATGTTTTAAAGTTTTTCTTCCGAGGAGCTCAGGTGAAGCATGTCCTGTCTCATATGCCTCTCAAACATAATTGTTAAAACAAAATCAACATTTGTGATATGCTTTTTGCCAACCTTCCATGGCTGCCCGAGAGGGATGGGGAAGTGTGCAGTGAGTGTATGTTGTAGCCTGTAGTGCCATCTTAGACTTATAGCAGAGGTTCTCTTGGCATAGTCTTCAAGCCATTCTAGAGGCCTCCCCAGCCTGCTTGACAGCTACTGACCATTTAGATACATGGATCAGTTTGTGACTACCCGCACACAGGGTACTGATATTGCTGGGAAAGTCTGTAGGCCTCTGCATGTGTTAAATTGGACCTCTGCACTTCAAGAGCCTAGTTACACACTGGTTTAAGTGTTTATGTATTGACCTAGGGCCGGCCGAGTGCCTCCAACCAGTCAACCGTGGATTAATTCCACAGTAGAACCATGGTCTGTCTTGGTTTAATGCTTACTTGTAACATGGCAGCATTATGACTGGAGGAACAACAGCGTGTGATGGCAAAGCACCCATGGATTAATTCCCCTTATTAATCCATGATTGCCATCGGGAACACGCCAAGCAAAGAATTAGACCACGGTTGCTATTGTGTTCTCGTGGCACTCAACAGAGCTGTGGCAATGATCGAGGTCACCAAGCCCCCGCATAATCTTTCTGTGCCTTCCTATGTTCCAGGGTTTATTTGCTTTCCTCCCACCCACCCGATGGACCTGCACAAACAAACAGAACACAGCAGTGATCGCTCTATATGCGTTTGTCTGTTACACCATAAACCGTGAATACCAGGAAACACAGAAACATAGAAACATAGAAGTTGACGGCAGATAAGGACCGCAAGCCCCATCCAGTCTGCCCATTTCTTTTTCTACCTTATAAATGTGCTATCGGCCTTTGCTCTGTCAGTGGCCTATCTATTCATACTCATCTGTATTGCTCCCTTATGCCTATCCCATGCCTGTTTGAAGCCCTGCACTGTATTCATAGCCACTACTTCCTGAGGTAGGCCGTTCCATGCATCCACCACCCTTTCTGTGAAAAAGAATTTCCTCATATTCCTCCTTAATCGGCTTCCCCTCTAATCTCATGCTGTGTCCTCTTGTCCTGCTGTTTTTCTTATATTTAAACATGTTAGACTCTTTCACCTTGTTAATGCCCTTAAGGTGTTTGAATGTCTCGATCATATCACCTCTCTCCCTCCTTTGCTCAAGGGTATACATATTGATCTCCGTTAATCTGTCCTCATATGTCTTCTGATGCAGTCCCTGCACCATTTTGGTTGCCCTTCTCTGGACTGCCTCAATCTGGTTAATGTCCTTGTGAACATGTGGCCTCCAGTACTGCATGCAGTACTCCAGATGGGGTCTAACCAGTGTCTTGTAAAGAGGGATTATTACTTCCCCTCTTATGACTTGTGATACCCCTACTAATACACCCTAACATCCCCCTAGCCTTACCTACTGCTTTAGAGGTCTACTTGGATGATTTCAGGTCATCAGTGATGATGATGATGCCCAAGTCTCTTTCTTCCTTTGTGACTGCCAGCAACTCCCCTCCCAGCCTATAGGTGGCTTCAGGGTTTCTCTTCCCTATGTGCATGATCTTGCACTTATTTGCATTAAATCCCAGTTACCACTCTTCTGACCATTTTGCTAGTTTATCCAGATCTCTTCTCATTCTGCCCACCCCATCTGGATCATCTACTCTGTTGCAGATCTTGGTGTCATCTGCAAACAGACAAGCCTTACCCTCTAGTCCATCTGCAATGTCACTAATGAAGATATTGAAGAGGACTGGCCCCAGAACCAATCCCTGAGGTACCCTACTTGTGACTTGCATCTCTTCTGACTGTATACCATTTACCACCACTCTCTGTTTTCTGCCCATCAACCAGTTTGCCACTCAGTTGACCAACTTCTGACCCACCCTGAGCCTACCCAGCTTATTTATCAATCTTCTATGTGGAACAGTGTTGAAAGCTTTGCTGAAGTCAAGGTAGGCGACATCAACTGCTCCCCCTTGGTCCACCACTCTGGTTACCCAGTCAAAGAAATCTATGAGATCTATGAGATTAGTTTATAGGAATATAGTTTCTGTCCCACCCACTCACCCATCCACGGGACCTCGTAGAATTGCACGTAAAATTGGAATGGCAACAGAAGTTGAAACAAATAGAAAGGGGAAAAATAAAGCTAATGTCAGAGTGTCTCTCTTTACCTCAGGTGATACATGGTGCTGTCTGTCTCTGTGTCATCTTTGTAATCCCTTCGCCATCACTGGCTCTGTCTGTCCTCTCACAGAAAAATGCTAAGTATGTATTCGGGAAAATAACCCGATAGTGTTTAAAAATAGTGTAGGAAATGACTGCAAGTTCTTATAACTACGGCCCACATTAGTATTAGTGAAAGAAAAAGTAATCGTTACCTCAGTATGCAAATATGCAGTTACCCAGAGTGCAACAGCAAAATAACAAAAATGTAGCGGTAAGAACGGAGCTGAAATGGAGCATAAATACGCATGGAAACCATAATAACCTACACTGTGTACCATGTATATGTGTGTGGTATGATTTTTGCCACATCTTGCATATTTGTAAAATACTGAATTAGTATATTAATAGACGTGAAATGTTGAACATGCACGTGCACCTTTTCGAGTGTGTAGAAAGTTACAGACATATTAGTGAGACATTAAAAAACTGATCTTTTCACAACAGTTTCTTGTTTCTATTTTTTTAAATTTAATTATAGGAAACAATATAAAACTCCTATATCGCTTGCCATATTACAAGCACATTAAACCACTCCAGATCATGGTTCTACTGTGGAATTAATCCATGGTAGGGTGGTTGGAGGCACTTGGCCCGCACCATGGATTAATTCCACAGTAGAACCATGGTCTGTCATGGTTTAATGTTTACATGGGGTCCAGCCCATGAAGATTCACACATGAAGTGGGTTCTGCACACTGCAGAATCATCAAGCCTTAGCAACCCTAATATGCAAGCAAAGGTTCACACAAAGATGGGATGGTTGGGACAGACAGGGACAGAGCTAGGTCTGGCACTGGGCAGCTAGGTCAGACACAGATTGTATCCCCTGTTCCATGGGGATAATTGGATTGTAGGCTATAGCAGTGCTTTAAAGACTGCCATATCCCCTTTGGACCAAGAGCATATGCTAGCTAACAAAAAAAACTTTGGAGTTTCTTCACACCAGCCATCCATGATTGTCCTTAAGCACTGGTGCTGTATGGTATGGGTGCTTGTTATGGGCAGTAGTGCAACTGAGGGCTCTGCCAGGGTGCATTTAAGACTTATGACAGGCCCCCCCACCATGTGGGCCATGAAGGCCTCTGCAGTGCAGACCATGTGCTATCAATGTTTGCATAGGATTATCATGCCCCCTTGTCAGCATCTGACCCAAAAGTCCACAATGATGAATGGACTGGGTCAGGGCTGCCCTCTGCAGGGGAAGAAAATGTAGTTGGGATGCACAGAGGCCACCACATGTGCAGAGAGGAGCTTCCATTCTCACAGTGTCTCCCTAGACATAGCAGTTTGTGGATTACCCCCACCCTTGGTCCTTGACAGAATGAGATGGGATCCAAAATGGTACATAGACTGGCAAATTACACAAGTATATTTTAAAGTATGCTTTATTATCCATAAATACTTCAGTACAGTAGTGTAATTCAAGAGAGTTAACATACTTTTTAAAGCATGATATTTACAGCAGTTAATGCATGCATCTCTTGATGTAATAGCTAGTGGGGGAACTGGTTATGCTTTAATAAATCCAAAAGAAATGTTAGAGAAAGTCAGCAATGGTACAGTAAATGGAATGTAACTGGAGGGAAAGAAACAAATTAAGCTAAATAAGCGTACCCAGAAATACTTCCTCCAAAGCAGGACAAAACTTGCTGAAAAAACAAGGAGAAAAGTAAGTGTTAGACTTGCATGCTAGAGTCTCTAAAACATCCATGAAAAAGAAATACCCTTTGAGATTTTATCCATGTAATCAGTTATAGTGCAATCAGAGGCATACATGAAAACAAATATGGCTCACATTCCCAACAGCATATATCCTGAATACCAATTAGATTACCAAATTAGATAAGTGTCAGTTTCAGTGGGTCAGCAGGTTGCATACTTATATCTGACGCTAGAAGAGCAGAAGGTTGTGGGTTCTAGCCCCACACCAGAAACTTGGTGTAAAATCCCATTACAGACATTGTAGTGCAGTGTGAAGGGGTTGCTGTATTTCTGAGGTGCAGCCTTTCAGATGAGTCATTAAGCCAAGGTCCTGTCTGTCTATTCTGGTGGTTATTTAGGATGACGTTAGCAAGGTCCTGTCTGTCTATTCTGGTGGTTATTTAGGAAGACGTTAAAGATCTGATGACACTTCTTGTAAAGAATAAGAGAACTTCCCCAGCATTCTGACCAAATATCACCCCACTCACTAAGATACCACCATAAAATGTAATCTGATTCAGTATGTCAGTTTTCATCTCTATCCCCCCCCTCCCAGGACGAGGTTGGAAAAAAGCACAATTTTCCGGTCAACAAAAACTAAATAAGTAACAATAAATAAATAAATAAATTACTAGATGGAGGGAGCGTGGCCAATAGCCTTGCTGCATGGATATTTGGAAGTTGAGCTCCTGTAAATTTATTAGCAATATAATTAAAAATTTGCCTTTTTTACACATTACCCTTTGGAACCCATACCATTTATGAGACAGAGCTCTCCTGCAGCTAGGTGGTAGCAGTTTTACTCATTGGAAATATGTGGAAGCCAGATAAACTGTTGAACTGAAGTGCTGCCAAGACCAGACTAGAGACTGCCAGACCCAGCCCTAGCCCTCTGATGGTAAATTTTCAGTGCTTAGGGACTGAATCATCCATTCTTCTACCATTTCGGTCCCGTCTGGTGGTCTGGAGATCACCTATACCCTCACCCTATATGAAATACGAACCAACTGGAATAGATGGACAAAAATGGTAAAAATCATACTGACTGGTTTGGCCAGCCCAGCCCATCAAGTTTTTACAGTTTTGGTCCAGTTCAGGTACAGTGGTCCATATTTCACAAATACTGGAAGCATTCAGTAATAAAATGTCTTTGTTGGAGGAGAAAGTGGATATAGTACAGGGAGAAAGAAAAGACATAAAAGAGATGATGGAGAAGGCCCTTCCAACAACAAAGGCTTTGGTGAAGGAGAATGGGTTAGTACAAGTCCGACTGGAACTCCTGGTAAACACAGTAACAGCAGCATAGATCCGGGTCATGGGTCTACAGTAAGGTATGGAAAGTTTGTTTATTTATTTAGTTAGTAGTATTTGATTACAGGGTAGGTACACTGGGCCATGTGGCCCGGTTATTTGCATAACCCGAGTTAAAATACAAACAGACAAAAATGTTACACAGGAACACAATACAGAGAGAGCACTATTAAATATAGTCAATTAATACTTAACATTCACATTTTATATCAGAATGTAGATAGTGTATCAGATGATTTTTTTAAATGTTACAAGTTCCAGCGTTCCTCAGATATAAGGGAATACTATTCCACATCAGTGATGCTGAGCTGGCAAATGACCTTTACCCAATTTTAGATTTAAAAACAGGGACAAAGGTCTTTTATTTGTTGATTTCAAATTCCGTTCTGAAATGTGCATATACTGCAGGTCAACCAAGGGACTCCTTGAGCCAGGGGCAACAACTTTATAGGTTAAAAGCCCCGTGCTCAACAAGCCCCTCTACTGAAATTAAAGCCAACGATGTCTATTATATAGACTGCAGTGATGTTCACATTTAATTGCTATTAATGTATATCTCTAGATTGTGTTGTATAAAATGTTGCATTTTGACTACATTGTAGCCAAGGCTTGTCCCATACTGCACTACCATAGTCCAATATTGGCAACATACTACACTATGCAATAGTTTTCTTAGTTTCATTAGTCAATAAATCACAGAATGTATGTAAACTTCCCAAATTTTTATGAATTTAGAGTACCTTATCAATGTTTTTCATATGTCAAATTTGGATCAATGGTTATACCAAAATACCGGACACTATCAGCTATATCAAGTGGAACAGAAACAGAGACAATGACGACAGAGAAAGACAAGTGGTCCATCCAGTCTGTCCGAGTTCCCTATAAGCCCTGGAACTTACTGTACCTCCAGGATTCTAACCCTCCCTGTCCTCCCTCCACCATTCTCCTCTTTGATTTTGTTGCTCTGAGCAACCACTATACTCTTCATTCCATCCCAGCCCTGCTTGAATACCCTGTTTTCACACCCACCACCTCAGCTGGCAGACTGCTCCATGGTTCCATCACCCCTTCCGTAAAGTAGTACTTCCTCAAGTCCCTCCTGAACCTCCCTCCTGTTATTTTCCACTCATGCTCACGAGACTGTGAGTTGGTGTTCAGGCTAAATAGTAATCCACAGTTCACTTTTTTTTTTTATCATATCACATTTTTCACCCCTGCAGCCACTGACCTGCCTTTCTTCCAGCCACTGCTCCAACTCCACCTCCAACCCTGAAGTTGCATGCCCAGCTGGCATATGCAACTATACCTTCAAAAGGGGCACCCCTATTGCCCCCGTGACAGGCAAGGAACCAATACTGGCACACGCCGTCCAGGCATCGTTGGCTGATGGAGTGCGGCCATCAAGCACGGTCTGTGTTGCTGTTTTTCTGGCCCCAGGAGTGCGAGCGTGCAATGACGTCAGGGCACATATGTGCCGACATCTGCCGCACTCCATACTGCTATGCCAACTCTAGCATCACCAGGGGCCACTGCAGAGCGGTGGCACCCTAGATCCCTCCCCAGGGATAGGAGAGCAGTCCTCTGGATGCTCAATCCTATCCCCCCTGCCGACCCCTGACGGCCCGGGCTCATGTCTCAATCCAGGTCGCCAGTGTGGTGCGAGGTGCGGAGTCCAGTGCCTCAACCCTCAGTGCCACTGGGCCGGCCCCACAGTTCACTTTGTTAATTCCTTTAAGGAACTTGAAGGTCTCAATCAAATCTTCCCTCTCCCTTCTGTTCTCCAGTGTGTACATGTTCAACAACATTATCATTCATCAGTACTTTGAAATCTGCTATGTTCTGTTTACATTTTGGTATGGTGCTGAATAGCATGGTCTTCATCTTTTTCCAGTTCAGTATTAACCTGCTTTTATATAACCAAGTCTGTATTTTTTGAAACTCAAAATCCATTCTTTTTTTATTCCCAGAAATCACATATTTTACAGTCAAGTATATCACCACATGACTCTTGAATGCTCACAGATATCTGGCAGGTTATTAATAAATAATGTAAATAACAGTGGGCCTAGAATGGATCCTTAATGAACCTCTTGAAAAACTGAACAAGGGAAGACAATGTATCACTAATTCCAATTACCTGTTTTCTATCTTGCAAGTAAGCTACAAACCAATCCAAGGCAGATTACACTAGACTAGCCTAACCTACTCAAGCTTTTTTCTCAACAGGTAGTGGTCCAACAAATCAAATGCCTTAGTCAGGTCAGGAGGGCGAGGACCCAAATGCATTCATATAGGCTTGGATGCCTGAAGTGGTAAACCTGTACTTCCCTTGGCACTCCATGAAGCATACTTCATTACACCTCGGAAGGTGGTCACAGAGGGGGAGTACAGCTGCATCTTTCTCATGGTTGAAAGCAGTACTGAGGAGAAGGGGGATATACAGCAATCAGACAGGCAGTGTGGCAGGGCAAGAGGTCAGAAAATTATTTTTTTTTTCCCTCAGTCACAGCTTCCATATTAGGCAGAGAGGAAAGTGCTTTAATGGCATTTGCCACAGTCACCGTATTTGCCTGAGGGGTACTTTACCTGGTAACGTTATCCAATAACTGAATGAAAATGCTGCTGACATCAGCAATGGGTTTACATGACGGCATCATTCTCAGGAAACTCAGATGGGGAGCAAGTCCATGGAGCTGTTAGTACTTACATGGAGAATTGGATGTGCCCTCTCATTTAAATAGTTTTGTGTATGTGCAGAGTTTTGTGTGCCTATATTTCTCAAGAAAAGGCAACATGTTAATATCAGGTTCATAAAAATGAGCCATGGATCATAATGTTTATCAATTGTGTATCTCTTTAGGAAAGGGGAAGCTGCTGAAGGCCATTGTAAACTGTGTTCTTATGCATAATAGTATCTTTTCTTTCTTGTAAACTCATCATTGCATATATTCCCTACTGAAAATAGCTGTCAAGGTCAGAATATTAAAATGGGTATGATGATCAATAAAAGGAAAGAGACATAATTTTAGCAGTCTCCTTGCAATGCATTTCAACATTTGATTTTTATGACTGAGCTGAATAAAGTAGAATCAGATGCCATTCAATTGCATTGTTACGCTATTGATTTTTAAAAGTGAAACTTGGTTCTAGAAAGAGTGAGCCTAGAGTACTCCCAAGGAGTGAGACTTCCAGGCGCTGTAAGGTATTTTTATTCTAAAGCACATTTACACTAACCATTGGTACAGTGGTAGGGGGCTGCTGTGCTGGCAACATGGATTCAAGTGCAGACTCGGACAGGGCACTCAGGCTGGGATACACTGCTGCTGATGGCCGGGTGGGACAAATCAGTTCATGCGCTGGTGGTCAGTTTGGCCACTAGCTTTCAAAATCTGGCAGTCAAATCAATATTTTAATGCCATCATTATTATGAGCTAGAAATGGATCAATCAGTATTAATAAATAGAAAATAAGTTTCTTGTTAATAAAGTGAAAACAAAATACAAAAAATTGAAAAAAGGAAAGAGTAGTGCCCCTTGTCCTGTGTGATGTCCTCTGGTATTTGTAGTAAGTATGGGAAGAAAACTGAAGCAGCTTCATGATCACATAATCACAACAAGTTGTATTAGGAGTCTGAAGGGAGCAGAGGCTGCACAAGTCATCAACAGACAGGCAGCTTTTCTGAAGCAGTTTAAGAAAGCTTGCAAATGCTATAGCCACCGAACGTGGCTCAAAGCTAATGACTTTCTCTCTCATTCAGCTCCCGCTGCATTACTCAAGCTGCCATCTGTTACAGCTTCTACCTACTGACCACTCGTTCTCTCACTTTGCTCCAGTGTCACAGATAGGCAGTTTTTCTGTAGACTAGTGGGACATTTTAAGAAAGCCCACAATTGGGAATGTTGGTGACAAGCAGTGCTCCAGTGCAATGGTGTGAAGGGAAAGAGCGAGTGGTTGGCAAGCAGAAGTTGTAAAGGATGACAGCTTGTGTAGCACTGTGGGAGCTGAATGAGAGAAAAAGCTATTACTTTTGAGCTATGTTTGGTGGCTATGCTAATGAACCTTTTTTTTTTAAATGTGTTATTTCTGTGCCTCGCAGACTGTCCTCTGGTGCCCATTTGAGTTGTGGAGTGTATCAGGTCTGACATGTTTGTTGTGGACATTTTGCCATGAGTGAGAGGTGGATTAGTTTACAAGAGTCCTGAGTCTGTGGGGCTAGTTTCATCCAGGTTGTTGTGCTGGGATAATGGCCGAGCTTAAAATAGTTCTCATCCAGTCAGGAGCCAGCATTCTTTTAACCCACTTCATAATCTATCTATCTTTCTATCTATCTATCTATATACAGTATCTATCTATCTATCTACAGTATCTCTCTCTCTCTGTCTGTGTCTGTCTGTCTCTTCCCCACACCAAATTACACATGACAGCCAGTGTCACTGTTACACAGGTTCCTGTATTTCTCTGCATATGTTTGTGACATAATATATTTTCCCCATGGCTGAAAAACACATAGGAATTTTAAATCAGATAATTTGCAGGTGCTTGGGTTGCGTGCCGGGCGCCTGAGTATATGGACACGTAGGTACTATACGGAGTGAATCACGGCTTCTTAGATCCATTATAAATTAGTAAAACCACTGACAACATGGTAATTTAATGAATGGATTAATCCTATTAGTACATAGAACATCTGGTGTTAAGCGGAACATAATCAGAAGAAATAGTAACTTTTTGTGTCCACTTCTAAGTGCTGTGAGGTAGTGCAATGTCACTGGGGCCAGTCACTTCGGCGCAAGGGGGGGGCCCTGCAACTAACGGGTGCCCACAAAGTATGGACATATCGGTCATTTGTTCTTTGCTCCAAAACATCTCTTTAGGGCAAAAGGAGTTGAGGTATGACATTGCTAGCCTAAAACAGGTAGTTGATTCTATTAAAAGGGACTCAGAAAAGACCACAAAGAGACTCGTGGAAGCCGAGACTAGAGTGGTGGCTTTAGAGGAGTCAGCTTCACACCTAGAAGAGGACTCTTTCTTTATGCACAATCAGTTCCAGTTAATTTGGCAGAAAATTGATGACCTAGAAAACAGAGGTTGAAGAAATAACTTACGTATAGTTGGGGTACCAGAAGGGGCAGAAGGCTCTAACATTATTACTTTCTTACAAGAACTGTTTCTGAACTTATTAGCCCACAATTGGAGATGGCCACTAGAAATAGAACAGGCACACAGGTCTTTATCTCCTAAACCTAAACCTGGTACCCCTCCCAGATCCATAGTGGTATATTTCCTCCATTTTTCCATCAAAGAAGAGATCCTAAAGATATCTAGGGAGAAAAAAATCTTTATTCTGGAAGGGGCATAGGATTTCCATATTCCAAGATTATTCGGCAGAGGTGGTTACACAAAGAAAGGCTTATACAGAGATCAGAGGGGTTCTAAGGCATTACAATATCCCTTACAGAATTAACTACCTGGCTGTGCTAATTTTAACTTTTAATGGGGTTTCACATACATTTAAAACACCTTCTGATGCTTGGAGATTTATTGAAAATAAAGTAAAGCCTAAATAAAACGGTCCAAACAGATTTGAATCCCCTCAGAATTCTAAACAGCGAATGCCACAAGAGAATACCCCTGAGGTCCTTTCAGAACAGAGGGTAGCTCAGAATTCTGTTCCCATGGAGAGTCCCAAGTCCAGAGTTAATCTTTTGGATTTAACACAGAGGCAAGAGTGGAAATCAATTAACAGGAAATGCAAAGGACTTAACGTGAGGTAGACAGAAGTCCACAACTTTTTCACCAAAAGGTACTGCCGAAAAGAAATCCATAGGGCTTTTACTAACTAATAAATATGCTGGCTTAAACAACATGGAACTCTCCCTTGAAGAGGAAAATAGTGAAGATCAGCCAATTGGGAATATCCTCTTTAACAACCAATCGGAGCCCTCCTTCCTAACTGACGTGGCAAGTCTCCCAGAACTCCCTGGTGCTTCCTTATACCCTGTGGCTGAAGGCTCCGATCTCTACAACTTTCTTCAAACATGATCCTACTTAAATTAGATTTCTTGTATTTATGTTACAAAAAGGTGCTTAATAGCATCGCAGGGGTGTTTAACTGGAAGGTGGGGTTTCTGCCATTCTACATATTGGACCTCCAGATGATTTCTTAGGTGTCATAAAGATCTGGTAAGCTACCTTGACATTTGTTCTGGTTTATTTGTTATGGCAATAACTGATTCTGGAACAAAAAAGAAAGAATGGCATTCATACATGTACTATTTTATGTTCTAACTCTATTTCTTTTCTCTCATGGGTCACATGTTTGGTGTATCTATGATTTTATGCTTCTAGCAGAATATTCATTTGTGATGAGGAAGTGTTATTTTCTTTTTATAGTTTTCTGAGGCCTATATTTGGTTTTGGTTTTGCCGATTGACATAAAGGGGAAGGGGGATAATTTTAATGCACATATGGTTCCTCTAAAAAATGAGGTTGTTATAACCAGGATGGAAGGAGTCATATGTTATGGGTAGTTGAATATAACCCCTGATCCTCTGAGGTGCATGTTTCTTTTTTTTCTCTTTCTTCTATCTCCCCTTTTTCTTAAAAGAGATAGAAAGGACAATTAATAATTTCATGGCTTAGCTATTAGGGGTTTTGAATACACCCTGCTGTTATTTTTCTGATGGTACGGCTGATACTTATATACTGATACTTATATAAGTATCCCTTTCATTTTATGGACTCTTTTCTCTATTTTAGGTAGATGTTCACTATAAAGGTGCCTTATTTGAACCATTTGTCCATGCTACGTGTTAGCACATGGAACTAGACCAGGAATGCGAGCTAATATGGGAGTTGGGGCATTACTGAAGTGTGGCTAATCCCTTTTCCAAAAAATGCAGGGGGTCCTGGGTTCTGTTATTATGGTTCCTCAGATGCCCAGTAATTGGGGGATGTGCTAGTTGATGCTTATGATATGTCTATACTCCATTGGCTCATCATCAGCCATGTTAAATGGGCTTTTCTGCATTTGAGTTATGCTGCAGGTATTGGACTGGGTGCAAGGCAATTTCTTTATTTTGTTTAGTTACACTTCAAACTCCCTTTTTGTGTCCTACTACCTCTCAGTTATATTCCACTTTTTTCCCCTCATGGTATGCATGGTGTTTCTTGCTTGTAACACTAAAAAGTCTACATTATATGTGTGTATTATCAAGTCCTTATTAATGTAGTTGTTGGGTTTAAATCCCTCATAGCTGAGTTTACTAGTCTTAGTTAGTGCTTGTCGGAACAGCGCGACTGATGTTTGAACCAGTGCCATTGGGTTTTACGGGCTATGTGGATCATGGGTTATGCTGAACGTTTGCTTAGTCATTTAGGTTTTTATCTTTATTTTTTGTTGTGGACTGATTTTACAGCCAATATTCAACTAGGATTTTTTCTTAGCTGTTACAATTTAAGATTGTTTGTAAGTATTTTTATTTTGAGTCTAGATATGTTACAATTTATAGGTTATTGTAGAATGCTTTATAACCTCCTGGGTTATGAGTTTCACTTCTGGCCCCTTTGGTCTGAGGTTGTTACCCCTGTTGCTTTTAGCTAATATATGAGAATTTATAGATGGAGTCCAAACTCAGGTAAGATGCGGAATTATTTTATTTTGCTTGTACTTCCTACTAAGTTACTTTTCCTTCTAAAGGCCTTGTGCCTGTCTTTAGTTTAGCTAGTAGTAGATCGTGATATGGTTAAGGGATGTTAATTATTTACTGACCCTGATGTTTTTTTCATCTAAACAGGGAAGGTTATAAGGTTGTCTGGGGGGGGGGGGGCCTGGGATGTTTGGTTCTATGGATGAATCTCAATAAGATAACTGAATGGCTGTTATTATTAATAAATTACTATGGGGGTCTCTGATGCTAACTGTAAATGTATCTCCTGGAATGTGAAAGGTTTAGGTACACCGGTTGAAAGGAGAAAGGTTTTAACGCAGTTGCGAAGGATGAAGGCAGACATAGCTCTTCTACAAGAGACTCATTTGTTAAGTGAGGAGGCTGAAAAATTACAGAGAATGTGGGTAGGGGAAGTGTTCCACAATTCAGTTAGTAAAAAACAGAACGGGTTAGCTATTCTCTTTAAGAAATCTTTAAATTTCTTAATGACTTTTCACAGGGTGGACTCTTCTGGTAGATGGCAAATTCTAGAAGGGAGGTTAGATGGGGTTGAGATTATCATTTGCAACAGTTATGCTCCTCACAGGGAATCCTGTTCCTTCTTTTCTGAATTTTTTGATATGGTCAGTCAAATCTCAACCAGAAATATTATGATGGGGGGACTTTAATACTGTTTTAGACCAGTGGATTGATAGAAGTAACCCTAAAAATACTAAAATAAATGATAAAAGTAGTAAGGTTATTAGGGACAGAATGAAGGACTTGGGTCTTTCGGATGCATGGAGAGTAATGTACCCCACTCAAAAAGACTACTCATTTTTTTCTCACAGACATGGTTCTTATAGTAGAACTGATGTGTTTCTACTGTCCAGAGGGCTATTGAATAACATGATTATAGCTGATATCGGACTGATTATAATATCTGACCATGCTCCTGTTTCTGTAATTTTAAATCTAGATCTTGGGGGCTACAAAACCATTACATCGGAAGTTTAATTGCTCCTTACTAAATGATGACAATTTTAGACCCTGGATTATTAAAGAGACAGAGCATTTTTTTCTTATTAATAATAACGGGGAAACCTTGCAAGTTACTCTATGGGAAGCTTTCAAGGCTTACATTAAGGGCAGAATCCTGAGTTATACCACCCTCAGGAAAAAGGAAAGGGAAAAAAATATTAGCTCAAAAGGAAAAGGATCTCCTGAATTTGGAAAGGTCTCATAAGACATGTATTGGGGGTGATAAAGATATGTTTAGGAAAATCATTCTCCTTAGATATGAAATCAATAAATTACATACAGGGAAGGCTGAATTTGCTTTATATAGAACTCAACAAAAATATTGGGAGTCGGGAGAATAGGCGGTTAAGTTATTAGCTTACAGGCTACAACAAATACAGAATAGGAATAATATGCCTAGCATTAGGGATGCATCTAAGAAGATACATAGTAAAGTTATAGATATCAACAAGGTGTTTTCAGACTTCTCTAGGGATTTATACACGAGTAAAACTGACAATAATAGGGAGCTAATAAACCAATTTCTGTCTAATGCCAATCTACCTAGGATTTCAGAGGCACAACATCAGTTGTTAGATAAAAATGTATCTATTCAAGAGATTAAAGAGACAATAGATGGGTTACCTAGTGCTAAAGCCCTGGGTTTTGATGGTTTGCCTGCCAAATTATTTGTTATCTTGAGAGATGAGATTTCTGCTATTCTGCAAAATATTTATACAGAGTCTGAAATAAATAAGGGACTCCCACCTACGATGACTGAGGCGGTCATTACTGTCCTTTTAAAAAAAGATAAAGAGCCCTTGGATCCTGCCAGTTATCATCCAATTTCCCTGTTGAATATTGAATATAAAATCTGGGCTAAGATCCAATCTAATAGCTTGCAACAGGTTATTGGTGATGTTATCCATAGAGAACAAGTGGGCTTTATTAAGGGGAGAGCAGGATCTGAAAATATTCAAAGAGTCCTTTCCACAATATGGGTGGCATCCAGAAAACAAGGCACTTCTGTTCTTTTGTCATTGGATGCGCACAAGGCATTTGAGTCTATTGAGTGGGGGTATCTGGGTGAGGCACTAGGTGGGTTTGGAATGGGTGATATCTTTATCTCAAGAATTAAAACATTATATAAGACTCCTACAGCCAAAATTTGTACAAACAGGATACTATCTGAAATGTTTACTCTTGAAAAAGGGACTAGACAGGGATGCCCATTATCTCCCTTATTGTTCATTCTGGCTTTGGAACCACTTCTTCGAACAATTAGACTTAGTAAGGACATCACTTGGATTAAGTTCCATAAGATGGAACATAAAGTTATTGCTTATGCTGATGACCTTCTTCTGTCTCTCTCTCGTCACCTCACAAATCTATAAAATCTACTATGATGTTTCAGACAAATTTAGATTTATTTCAGGTTTGTCAATTGATTGGTCCAAATCTGAGATGCTCCCCTTACATGGTAATAAGGTTTTACTTAAAGAATTATGTTTAAGTTATAATTTAAAATGGAAAGGGAATTGCATCTCATACCTGGGAATTATTATTTCTAATAATCTTGATGACATACTAGCCTTACATATTAAACCCTTGGTAGAGGAAATGAAACTGTCTTTAGATAGATGGGCCAAACTTAATCTATCCTTGTGGGTTAAGGTCAACGCTGTAAAATGATGTTGTCTCTAACAATATCATATTTACTGAATATAGTACCTTTACATATCAGTCCCCGATGGTTTACGAAATTTGACAGTTTGATACGGTCTTTCTTATGGGAAGGGAAAAAGGCAAGACTTAGTCTTGATAAGATCAAGAAACATTGGCAACGGGGGGCATGGGTCTTCGTGATTTTAAAAATTGCCACCAAGCTTTTCTATTTAAACAAACTTGCCAATGGTTACTTCCAAAGAATACATTACCAATATGGGCAAAATATGAACAAGATAGAATTTTTCCCCATCTGCTACATCATCTAATCGTAGGAGTTTATCCGAATCATCTAATACTCACCCCTTCCTAAGGAACTCTGACAAATCCATATCCTTTTTGGCAAATCAAACAGCTGCGGGTTCCATACCATCCCAATATTTTCCAATATGGAGAAACCCAAATTTTAAGTGGGAAGGGAAATGGTTAACTAATTCCTTATGGGAAAATAAAGGGATTCTTTTGCTTGGGGATATTGTGGATCCACTTACTGGGATTCTAAGGTCATTCTTAGAGCTAAGAGGGAAATATGACCTACCTCGTACACAATTTTACTCCTATTTGCAGATAAGAAGTGCACTACATAGTCTTGTGGAGGGCAACTTTGAGTCAGTAGACTTGCTGTTCCTTTTGGAAGCTGAGAAACTGGCTATACTGCAGAGAACAAACTAGAACGCATTTGAGGAACTGGTAACTTGGTAAAACATAATATTGTAGGGGACTAAGAAGGTAAGCTACACTTTCTACAGAAAGTTTCATTATTTTCTTATTGGCATTAAGAATTGCAGGATTCCATTAAAGTGTAGTAATTTTATAACCAGAGGGGTTGTAATACAACTGAAGTTGCTTGATTTCTGTGCTAGACACATAGGATTTGGAAGGATATTTGTGCAATATTTTGGAAGTGTCCTGCTGGCTGAACAGTGAGTTCATTTTTATCCCTGGACTCAATAGAGTGGTTTGTGTAGGAGCAGTGGTCTAGTACATTGTGGTGTTGGTTGACTTACTATAAAGGGCAGTACTTACCAGGGTGGTGGAGCAGTGGTGTATTTGATTGTTTCTAACAGTCACCAGTGGTTGTGGCCTACCCACCCACCATACCCCTCACCCTGCCCACCCCAGGCGTGGCATTTCCTTTATAGCCAAGGTTCTGACATCACTTCCTCAACAGGTCTTGGAGCAGAACTGTCATATTCTTAATTACCCAGCACAGTGCATAAAGCGTAAGTATACACACACACACACAAAAAAAAATTGTATATTATAAGGAAGAGGAACATGTGGGGAGTGGTGCAATGCACTGGCTGTGGGGCAGCAATTTTCCGGGAAACATTCTGGAACCTGCGTTGCTGCCCTATTTGCAGGCAACTGTCAGCTCTGAGGGAGGAGGTTGCCCACCTCCAGGCTGAACTGGCAAGGACTAAGAGGACCTCCCACCCAAAGAGCACCAGTTCCACAACCACTGCCTCAGAGGTTGCCATGTGTGAAGAGCAGATGGACCACAGTAGGTTCTGGGAGGGTGAGGGTGGTGGAACAGAGGCATAGCCCCCGAGTTGCACCTCTACACAAATCATATGTCGGTCTTGCAAATCAAGGTTCCTCTATGATGACACCCTCATTGGAGACCAAGAAGAATGCTGGGGACATCCACAAGGGAGACCCACAAAAGAGTGGCAAGGGATAACACAAGGGAAAGAAACAGCTCCTGATAGGGGACTCAACTCTTAGGGGTGTAGACCTGGGGAAGGGAGAGGAGAGGGAAGTAAGGTGCCTGCCTGGTGCCATGGCTTGGAGGGACAGGAAGCGAATCCTCAGGATTGCAGAAGCAGCATCACAGGAGAGGAAACTAGATATCATTGTCCACCTCGGGACAAATTACCTAGCTAGGCATGAGATCAGTGCAGTGCAGGATGAATTTGTGGAGTTGGGGAGGGGCCTCAGACAGGTAGCAAGCATGGTAACCTTCTCAGAGGTGCTGCCAGTCTATGGCAGGGGTGAGGCTAGGGTACTGCACACCATGCGGTTTAATGAATGGTTGCAAAACTGGTGCAGAGCACAGGGCTTTGGCTTCATTGGGGACTGGGGGTCCACCTGGAGAGATGAAGGTCTATACTGGCATGATGGTCTGCATCAGTCCAGGAAGGGAACCACGCACCTAGGTGACAGGTTTAAAGGCTTCCTTGGCAAGCTTTAAACTAGCCAAGGGGGGAGGTGCTGATAGGAAACAGGAAAGTTCAAGCCTCCCCCCACAAAGCATGGCAGGTAGTAGGGTAAACACTGAGGTACAGAGCTTGACAGAGGGCAGGACAGGGATAAATGGAAAATGGACAAGGGCAATAAGAGCAGGGATGGGGTAAAAGGATAAAGCCAACATTAAATGGAGGGCAATGAGTACCAATGCCTGTAGTCTTGAAACAAGCTTCCAGAGTTAGTAGCCCTGATGGAAGTGGAACACTTGGATATTGTGGCAGTCACAGAAACATGGTACATGGAGAACCATGACTGGGATGTCAACATACCAGGGTACCAATCTACAGAAGGGACAGGGAGGTTAAAAGAGGAGGTGGAGTAGCTCTCTACATAAGGGAAGGGATCAAAGTAACAGAACTAAAAAGTAAAGGGGGAGGACAAGAGGAACTCTGGGTCACATTGGAGACAGGGAATGGCACCACAATCCGCACAGGGGCTGTATACAGACCCCCGTCTCAAGGGGAGGAAATGGACAAGAAAATGATAGAGGGCATTCTCAAAATGGCTGAAAAAGGGGAGATACTGTTGATGGGGGACCTGAATATGCCAGATGTTAACTGGGCAACATGGATGGCAGTCACATCCAAGAGCAGGGTCATTCTCGATGCCCTACAGGGAGCATGCCTTAGACAGCTAGTGGTGGAACCCACTCGGGAGGGAGCAATATTAGACCTGGTACTCTCAAATGGAGAGAGGATCACAAACTTAGAAGTCAGTAGACACCTGGGAACAAGCGACCACTGCACAGTGTGCTTCACAATAAACACAACCATGGAGACAAGCCATACAAATACAAGGATACTGGACTTTAGAAGGGCTGACTTTGGCAAAATGGGTAAATACCTGAGGAATGCATTAGCAAATGGCCAGAAAGGAGGGGTGGAAGAACAATGGAGAAAAATCAAAACTGCCATCATGCAGGCAACAAGCCTTTGTGTGAAACAAATAAAGAAATCAAAGCGGAATAAAAAACCACTATGGCTCTCAAAAGAAGTGTCAGGGAAGGTTAAGGAGAAAAAGGCTGCATTCAAAAAGTATAAGGAATCACAGATGGAACACAACAGGGAACTGTATCAATTAAAGCAGAAGGAAGTGGGGAAGGCAGTCAGAAAAGCAAAGGCCCAAACCGAGGAAAGGATAGCCAACTCAGTTAAGAAGGGGGATAAAACCTTTTATAGGTACATTAGGGAACATAGAAAGGTTAAGCGAGGGATAGGGAAGATTAATAAAGGAGATGGGAGGTGGGCAGAAGGAGACAGTGAAAAGGCAGAGATAATGAATGAATACTTTTGCTCAGTATTCACAAAAGAAGAAGAGGAGGAGTTACCTAAACCAAACAGTAGAAGCACTCTAGATAGTGGAGTTGATACCAGTCCATTTAAAGAAGAAAGAGTACTGAAAGAACTTCTAAAACTCAAGGTGGACAAAGCAATGGGGCCTGATGGGATTCACCCTAGAATCCTAAAAGAGCTAAGGGAGGACCTAGTGACACCACTAACCACACTTTTTAACAAATCATGGGAAGATGGGGTGGTACCTCAGGACTGGAGGAGGGCAGATGTGATTCCCCTTCACAAAAGTGGGAGCAAGGCAGAAGCAGGAAACTACAGACCTGTTAGTTTGACCTCAGTGGTGGGGAAAATGATGGAATCACTTCTGAAAGAAAGAATTGTTCAGAACCTAGAGGCCAGTGGGGCACTGGACCCAAAGCAGCATGGATTCACAGCAGGAAGGTCATGTCAGACAAATCTAATCGATTTCTTTGACTGGGTGACCAAAGTAATAGACCAGGGAGGGGCTGTGGATATGGCCTACCTAGACTTTAGCAAGGCATTTGACACAGTCTTGTACAAAAGATTAATAATCAAGTTAGCCAGCCTGGGAGTGCATCCCAGGGTGGTAGCCTGGGTAGCAAACTGGCTGCACAACAGGACACAGAAGGTAATAGTGAATGGAACACATTCTGAAGAAAGGGGGCTACTAGTGGAGTACCTCAGGGCTCAGTACTGGGTCCAGTCCTCTTTAACATCTTTATAGGTGACATTGCAGAGGGTCTGGAAGGAAAGGTATGCCTCTTTGTGGATGACACAAAGATCTGTAACAGAGTTGATACACAAGGGGAGTAGAAAGGATGAGAAGGGACTTGGCAAGGTTGGAGGAATGGTCAGACATATGGCAACTTAGGTTCAATGCAAAGAAGTGCAAAGTAATGCACCTGGGAAATAAAAATCCAGGAGAAGAGTACACAATAGCAGGGGAGGTACTCAACAACAATAATGGAAAGGGATCTGGGTGTAGTCATATCAGATGACCTAAAGGTGGGTATGCAATGTGAGAAGTCAGTAGGGAAAGCCAGGGGATACTGGGATGCATAGGGAGGGGCATCACAAGTAGAAAAGGGAAGTGGTTATCCTCTATACAGACAGTTGGTGAGACCCATCTGGAATACTGTGTGCAGTTTTGGAGACCTCATCTCGCAAGGACATAGACAGGATGGAAGCAGTCTAGAGGAGGGCAACTAAAATGGTGCAGGGTCTACATCAGAAACCATAAGGAGAGAGACTGAGAGAGCTTAATATGTATACCCTTGACGAAAGGAGGATGGGGACATGATAGAAACTTTTAAGTACCTCAAGGGAATCAACAAAGTCCAGGAGGGTAGCATCTTTCAGAAAAGAGATGTGTAAGAACAAGGGGGCACAATTTAAAGTTAGAGGGGGGACGGCTCAGGGGTAATGTGAGGAAATTCTTTTTCACGGAGAGAGTGGTGGACGCATGGAACCACCTTCCTGGAGAGGTTGTGGGGTCTAAAACAGTGGAGGAATTCAAACATGCATGGGACAGACATAAGGCAATTATAGTGGGGGGTTGCAGGAAATAAGCTGTTGGTTAACTAGAATCTGCAGCTTATCCTTTAGGTAGGGAAATGGGCAGACTGGGTGGGCCAAGTGGTCCTTATCTGCCGTCAAAGTCTATGTTTCTATGTTAACTTAGTTCCTCCAACCTTGGTGGATTTTGAAAAGATAGTAACATTAGCAAATACTAAGGGGGAGGCGGGAAACTTTATCAACTATTAAATAAGTCTGGGCATGATTTATCTAGTAAATCCAGGGAAAGATGGGAGGAATGTCTTGCTTGCTCCATACATGAATCATCTTGAAATCTTTTGTGGAAAAATGCTTATAAGTCCAGTAAGGACCTATAAGGTCATTTTGTACAGTTTAAAATATTACACAACTGGTATTATATGCCTGATAAATTGCATTCATGGGGCATCTCCTCTGATAGTTGTTGCTGGAGATGTGGGGATGGTGAGGCTAATCTTTTTCATATGCTGTGGAATTGTCCCACATTAATTCCAGGGTGGATAGTGATTTGGGAGATGTGTAAAGCCATTTTACAGATTAACTTTCCTTTTGATCCCGGGATTTTTATTTTAGGGGATTCGGAAAATGTATACTCCCTATTGGGCCCTGAAAGGAGATGGCTTTTGGTAGCTTCTTTATGTTTTAAAAGACTTATATTGCTACTCTAGAAAGATACACCCCCCATCCTGAATGATTGGATTAAATCTATAGTAAAGATAGCCATTAATGAATGTATAAGCCATCTTAATAATAAGACCTTTCACAAATATGAAGTAGAATGGGCATCCTTCTTTCATTGGCTAAATACTGTTTGAGATAATTGCTACTCAATATTCACTGATGTTACATTATTACTACTATCCGTTATCCTCATAGGCAGATATATGTTAACTAAATAAATTTCAATCTGTATTTTGGTAGATGTATTTGTCTCTTACATATCCTCATGATTGTTTTTAAGTACAGTATAGTGTCATGTTATTGTATGGCAAGTTATATAATGCTTCATCTGAATTAGATATGTTTCCTAATATGTATGTTCATGGAAAAACAAAATAAAAATTGTTTTGAAAAAAAAAAAGTAATTTGCAGGTGCTTGAAGTGGAGGCATTGGTGGAACAGGGTGTGGTACAAGCAGCTGGCTACAGCAGGTACACTATGACTGTGACACGGTAGCGAACGGGCGGCTTCTTGGAGAACAGTCACAGAGAGAACACTCTGGACACCAGTTTAAATTAGCTGAAAACTGCTTAACTTTCAGTTACAAACAAAAACAAAGAGCTTGCATTCAGCTTTACGAAAAGGTTCTGGAGTTGAGTATATCTGGTAGTATCCAAAAGCAATAGGAGAAAAAAAACCCTCCTTTCCCATTGTTCACCATTCCCCTTTATTAGGCTCAGGTGTTTCTTGTTAACACTCCCCTGCAACACTCCCTCTCCACTCTGAGGGACAGCCAGCAGTCAGATCATGTAATGCATTGAGGTCTTAAAGGGCCAGCTCTAAAGGAATAGGGGTTGGCTCAAATCCCCTCCCAGACCCTGACAAAACATGTATTGCTACAGGTTTGTGATGGCATTGATGGTTGAAGGGAGTATGATGGTCACAGACTCTGCCACAGAGAAACACACCTCACCACATAGTCAGGGACAAGATAAGGCTGAAAAATGTTAGATGAGATAAAGGTGAAACTGACATATGTCTCTTTCTTTAGGGTTTTATTCTTTGTGTGAAGGGTTTGATGGGTGTTGGGAGCGATATATACTCCATTACATACTCTCCCCCTCAGAGCCATGCCTGAAGCACACTCATTAAGGGCCACCAAAGAACCACCCTCCCTAGGACAAAAAATCAGCATTACCATGCCGGGTGCCTGCCCAGTGGTGCACATCAAAGGAAAATGACTGCAGTGCCAAATAACACTTGGTGACACAGGCATTGGTGTCCTGTATGGTATGTAACCACTTGAAAGGGCATGATCAATGACAAGTGTGACCTTTTGTTCGAGCAAGTAGTACAGCAGGGTGACCACCACCCACTTAACTGCCAGACATGCTTTTTCCAGTTTGGCATAGTGCTGTTTCAGGGGAAACAGTTTCTGAGATAAATATAGTATAGGGTGAATCCAGTCCTCAAAGTCTTGTAATACACTGCCCCAGCCCCACTTCGGAGGGTTCTGCGTACAAAATGAAGGGAAAGTTAAAATCTGGACTTTGAATGACTGTCCCTTCACATGGGACATTTTTGACGGCCTGCTGTCTGACAATCTGGTGACCAATGAATCTTATTTGAGTGGCCTTCTTTTTTTTTTTTCCTCCTACTCCTCTGGTCAGCCTCCTTCAGCCCACGTGGTCCCCCAGCCCCATCACCTGCTGTTGCTGGGACTTACCTTCAGGCCGCCGATTCCTCCACTGATTGCCCCCTGTTGTGGGGCCATCGGGGAACCCCTCTAAAACCCTCTGGTGCCATGCTTAGTTTGATGGCCCCCTGTACTCAGTAGGCGGTGTGGGGTCTGCGAGGCTCCACGGGGTGGCATCCTGCCATCGGAGGTGTTTTTCCATTGTCCTTTCCCCTGATTCCCAGACCCATGGATGCTCCATGGGGATGATGGCTTGGATGCACACAAATCGAAGACATGCTAGATGACCTTCCATCAGGAAGCATTCCCCCTCCCAGAACCGCTGCTCCAGCCTTGCACGACCACCTATGGTCACCTAGGTGGCGATGTTGCAGCAGAGCAGACACCCTTCCCTCTCCAGAGGAGGACAGCATCCATTGGGATGCTCTATCCTCCTCCCCTCTGGCCAACCCCAAAATGGTCTAGGCTTGTTACTGAACGGGTTGCCGGTGTGGTGGCAGGTGAGTCATGGATGCCTCTGCCCACCACACCACCAGGCCAGCATCTTTTTATTTTAATAGTTTTTGCCACCCATTCTACTTGACCGCCTCACTCTTACTGATCCCCCTAGCCCCATCACCCAGTTTATCTAGGGATAACCTCACTCCACTTGTCCTCTGCCAGAGAACCTTCTTGGGACATGCCTGATTGCCAGTGTAGGGCATGTGAGAGATTGGGCTTCTTCTTCAAGTTGGGGGATTTTTCCACCATTTTCTAGTACTGGGTCAACCATGCATCCAATGGACGTAATGTGGGCACTCCACCTCTGTGAAGACACCCCCGGCATCCTTCTTTGTCATTCTACTGCACTGCCACCCAGATTCCTCCAGGTGGAAGACAAACAGTGGGACGCTGTTCTCTTGACTGCCCACCCCAGGCTAAGCTAGTCTTCCAATCCACATTCCACCCATTACATATTGTGCAGCTCCTAACCATTTTTCATTTGCAGCCTGTCCTTACTACCTGCTTCCATACTAAGATGGGTAGCTATGTAAAATGTATCCTGCACCTGTTACTCGTAATATTAGTCTATCTCTTCCCTCCTATCCCAAACCCCCACCCCACCCACCTCCATTCCCTTGCTGTTACACTGGGGCTGCATACAGGTACTGACTGTACCACCACACACCCACAACACTCCTTACAGCACCCTTCTGTCTTCTCTGTCCCAGACATAACTTCCCCACTCCTAGTTACTCCCATCTCCTCCCTGCCACGTCCCACTTACACCCACATTCCCAGCCAGTGGCTCTCTCCAGCTAGCCTTAAGCTTCTTAGATTCCTAGTAATAAGGCATGGGCTGCTCTTACTCCTGCTCTCTGGCAATGTCCACCCTAACCCAGGCACGATCCCTCAACCGGTTCCCTCATCCCATAACCTGGGTGGCCTCACACTAGCATCTGTAAACATCTGCAGTCTTGTACCAAAGCTCGACCTTCTTGAGGTCTGGGTCTTGCAATACCACCCTGGTGTCCTTGCAGTGGTTGAGACCTGGCTGTCCTCCGAAGTACCTGACTCCGCTGTTACCCTGGATGGATACACACTATTCAGGGATGACAGGTTGGGGAAAAGGGGAGGGGGTTTGCCATCTATCTATTCAACTCCCTGCAACTCCTGGTCCTTCTACAAATTGTTACTGAGCATGATGCTCAGGCACTGGCAATCAAAATTGCAACAGGGCGTAATGGTAAATCACTCGCTGCCATCTCTGTTTACATCCCCCCCAATAATCCCACACAAGGCTTCAATGCTATCCACAACTGAGTTGTCAAGTTACTTAACAGATCAGAAGTTGTTCCTGTTGGGTGACTTTAACATTAACTGGCTGGCCCCAGAGTCAACCCCACTCCGGGATTCAGCTGCAGCCATACACCTCTCCCAATTAGTCTCCTCCCTAACCAGAATTAGCTATAGCACAGGCACTAGCTCACTTATAGACCTTTTACTCACAAACCATCCAGAGAGATTCACCGGTATAGGGGTCCTACCCGATTCTCTTAGTGGCCACTCTGCAGTCACTTGCAGTTGGTTCAACCGCTTCCCCAAACACCCTGCCTAATCCATATACCTCTGCACCCTTAAAAAAGGAATGCTAAAACAGTTCCAGGGCTATGCCTCCAATTGTGATTGGTCCCTGATTGACACTGCCTTAAATACAGATCATAATCCAAATGCACTCTGTACTCGAGTGCCAGTGATCTTCCAAATAAACACCAACCTTCTTTTTCTTTTCCACAATACAATGAGTATTTATTTTATGGTGCCTGGATTCACATTTAGTACTTTCTGCTCCATAGAATTCAGTTTACAGCCAATATAGGTACATCCAACATAAGCACTAAATCCCAGCGCTTTGACCACGTGTGTGGTCTTCCTCAGGGGGTGATTAACGCTATAAGGTACTTCCTTTTATAGCCAATCTGCCAAAGAATTGACTGCCCCTATAGGTTAACTGGCAGAACTTTTCTCAAATTTTAAGTGGCTCTGGTGGGTTCTGAACCTTAAATTTCAAAATTTATTTTTAATGGATTTTTAAGTTTTTTAACCTTCTTTAACATTTAATCAGGTATTTTTTTTATCTAAATATCAAGTACAAAAAACAATTTAAACCATTTTTCCACAATATCTAGCTCTATGAAAATCCACAAAATTTACATAAAAAATAAATACAAAATCAGTTAAAAAAACAACTTCTGCTCAAGGAATACAATACTGAAGCTTATTCATAAGGCATTTTTATATATCTTTTGGAATTTATTCATTGGTGGTAAAGGTCAAAGTTTAGCATACTGGGAAAAGTGAACAGTCTTACTTTTTGTAGTTCAAATCCAAATAATTCCTCCGTTCATAGTGCAACCTGAACTCTCCAAGATTAGTGATCACACCTTGTATCTTTCTATTTCCATTTTTTAATTTTTTTAGGTGGATCCACCATCGAAGGATTCCAGAGCATGAACTGGAAAAAAAGGAAAAATAAAAATAAAAATAAATATAAAAAAAGGGGTTATTTGTATCATTACTTTTTTACTTTTTTAAGAATGGTTTTAAATCCCATTCTTTGTTCAAACCATATGGTTGTATGCTATTTAAAGTGAAAATCCAAAAGCTTTCTCTTTGCAAAAGTTTGTTCAGTCTATCCCCACCACGTGGGTTTCTCTGAATCTGATCGATGGCCATAAATTTGGTTCCATCTGGTCTACTATCATGTAGTTCCATATAGTGACTAACTAATGGTTTACCATAAGTTTCCACTCTAATATTTCTAATGTGTTCCTGTATTCGCTGTTTTACAGGTCGGATAGTTCTTCCAATATACAGCAACCCACAGGGACACCATAGTGAATAAACAACATGGGCCGGATATTCAAACTGCGCCCAAAAAGTGCGCAATAGCAGGAGCAAGCACAAGTCCCTTGCACCCATGTGCAATAGACGCGATATTCAAAAAAGGAGCAAGCCAAATTGCGCCAACAGCTAACGTCTGAATATCGCACAACCTGCACCATAGCTCAACTAGGGAGAGGAATTTGAGCAGATACAATGCGCTATGGCGCAACAAGGGATGTCCAGCTGAGCAGCCCAGAGGTGCCATAGTGCAAGCAGGGAACCCCCCAGCAGCAGAGCAATGTAACTGCACAACCAGGGAGGTAGGTAGGGGCCCACCACCCATGCCACAGATGGGCACAGGAACACACAGCAGAACTGACAATGCACCCCCACACCCCAAGCACTGCACAACTGGGGGAGGGCTGGAATATCCACTGGCCCATGGGGACAAGCAAACAATGCACAGCTGGGCCATGGCGCCCCAGCACACCCACCGGCAAGCTGAGACTGCCACACAAGGAGGGCGGACCACCCCGTGCCACACCAGCCCCCCAGTGCACAGCACACCCTGCACTGTGACCCCCAGACACCCCCCATGAGCAGTGACCACCACTGCAGGAAACCCCACGCATACCACCACCCCCACTGTCACACTGCAACCTCGTGTACCACAGAACCATACAAGCCAGCCCCACCATGAGCACCTAGCAGTGGGTGGCAGCACACGGCAATGCAACAACGGCAGACACAGTGCCAACACGCACAACCCCCCTGAGGCACAGCTGAGAGACCTACCATGCATCGGCACAAGAGCTACCCCACATGGGAAAGGGCATGCCCCTGACACCACCACCATCGATACAGCACCCTGCACAGTAGACAAATGACACATCCTGACCCACCACTAGCCACAGCAGCCAGCACAGACACCCACAGTGGTGCGTAGAAGCATGCATCACACCGGATGCAACACAGTGCAGGGCCAAACACACACCCATACCCAAGGGGACAATAACACAGGGACGCAGTAGTGTGGCAACCAAGCTCCCAGTGTGGGCCCATGAAAACTGAGCACACACAGCCTGCAGTCCTCCATGGCACAGGAGTGACACCCACCCTGTGCAAGCACTGTGGTCCCATACGCCACCATCATATGCCTGGAGCACAAGTCACAGACAGTGGTGCACAGCCCCTGCAACACACACAAGCCACAGCATGGAGGTTGGACTTCAACTGCGGATGCCACAGTGTCACCCGAGGCAAACATGCACCACACCAGTGACAGGAGGCAACCAAGCATTGTGACGGTTACAGTGGATGACCTGCATGGACAGCCACCACTGACATGGCATCAGACATTGCAGGCCACAGACATGCAAGGGTGTCAGCTGCACAGGCCAAGGATGGGTTGACAGGGGCACAATGGACACAGAGCATGCACCATGGACCACTGCACACAGTAATGCAATGCACAGGAAAACACACACACCACAGACACCGACTGAAAGCTCCACACCATAGACACTTCCCCATGCACACACACACTACCCATGACTGCCCACCCCAGATGCCATGCACACCACTGCAGCTGAGCACCTATAGCCAGCTGCAAATCAGAGACCACCACAGTATTCATATCAAAATATTTATATTGCAATGTATAAAACACAACTATATACAGAAAACTATGTACATATGGGGGTGAGGGACAGAAACAAGGTGGGGGTGGGTAAGGAGCAGGGGTGAACATATGGGAGAGGGAAGGCGGGGTGTGAGGGTTGGTCAAAGGGGAGAAGGTGTTGGTAGGTGCATGTGGACATTAGTGGCTGGCCTGGTCCTCCTCTGCTTATGGCTGTTGTCTGGCCCTTCTCCTCCTCCTGACCCCATGCTGGTGTATGTCCCTCAGGATGTGCAGGGACTCCTTTGCCACCTGCAGCAGCTCTTGCACAGCCTGCTGTATCCGCAGGAGTAGCCGTTCACCTAGGATGAGGGATCAGAGTCAATAGGTGTGACTGTCCATCCCCCTGCAGCCCATCCATTATGCATGGCATACAGCCATGTACCACGCTCCTGTGATGGTGTGCGCCCACCCACAGTGACCGTGTCCACAAGACATGCCCAACCAGGCAGCAACAGCCATGTGGACCACTGCACACACCCACCGCCCATGTCCTGCACAGCACCACCAAGGCCGTACAGTAACGTAGCTATGTGGTGTGCAGGCAGTGCCACAGCCATGTGCCCAGTGCACGCATGGACCACCATTGACGCACTCCCAGACATGCAGTGCCACTGGACAGTGCTGACTGTCACAAGTCGCGTGCATGGCAGTGGTGTCCATGGATGATGGCCATGCCCTGCTTCCCAACCTGTTACACAGCATGCGATAGTAATCATGGTGTCATGGCACTCACCCTCATCGGGCTGTTGTTGTCGGTGGTGGTGGTCCCCGACACGCCTGTGCGCTGCGTCCTCCTCCCTCTGCTGCCGCTCCCCCATCTGCTGCCGCTCGTCCATGCCTGTGGGAGAAAAAAGGAGAGAAAAACATCAGTACAATCCCAAAGCAAAGTCCCCCTGCCCCAATGTGTGTGCTCACCCACCCAGCCAGACCCACCCACCCCATACCCTGTAAACACCGCCACAGCCAATCCTAGACTATCCCTCCCCTATGTGCTAGACACATAAGACAGTGTTACCCATATGGACAATACAAGTGTGTAGACGTATCACCCACCTGGACGAGGCACCATGCCCCTCCTGGCACGCGACCACAGATGGCCAAGTAGCTCTGGCTCCCTCCTCCTGAGGTCCCCTTAACGGTGCCTGCACTGCTCCGATGTCCTCCTGCATCCAGTAGCCACCTCCAGGTCAGTGGCCACCCCCTGCCAGACCTGGGTCCTGGCCCTGTCCAGTGCCTCATCTCCAAACAGTGGGCCATAGTGTGGCTCTACAATGGCCACAAGGTTGGCCAGCTCAATGGCACTCCATTGTGGGTCTCTCCAGCATGCCATCTCAACCGCTATAGTAGGCAATATGGCGCTCTGCAGCATGGTACCCCACGTGGAAATGCTGCGTGGTACAGCACCGCCATTCCCTATCGCACTGTTACCAAACAGCGCGATAGAGGTGCAGCCATGCTGGACATATGGCACCAAGGGGGCAAAGGTCAGGCACACGGTCATGGGTCTCTGGCGCAAGGCCATGCACAGCGCCATTGGACGACTATGCATCTAGCGTGATTGGTTGCCTGTGTGCCAGTGCCACAGCGAACAATCGCACATTTGTGCCACAGCGCCATGTAGTGACCCTTGCTATAGCGCCACTGGCACAATGGTGGCCGTGCCCTGCATTGCCTACCATGCACAGCATGTCATCAGCATGGCAGACGCCTGCGTAAGCTACCTGGGCATGTGCAGTGATGTGTACTACGCATGCCACAGAACTGCGCCATTGGCTCAGCATGTTCAACACAATTGTGCAAAGCGCAACGGTGCGATATTCAGCCGTCATATGCTAATCATCCGATCAGCCATTCAATGGCGCAGCAGCGTGATTTGCATCTAATTAAAGTTGCTCCTCACCTAATTTGCATGGATTGCACTATAAAGATGCGACAATGTTCTGCATTGGTCATATTTGGTTACTGCAGTTTATTGGTGAGTTGCATGCTGTGTGGGGGTCTGGACTGTGGTATCAGGGACTTGCTTTGTACTGCACAGTCACAGGTAACCACTGTCATCCTTACAGGCCGAATGATGACCGAGCGAGGTCCGGGTGAGGAGGACTATGATGGTGGGTGGAAGAGGAGGCCCAATTTCACAAAGGCCGAGATGGAGGCACTCTTCGAGGCCTACCTTGATCAGGAGCCACTGCTCAGTGGATGGCGGGGCACCCCTCAGGCCTGTGCTGCTGCATGGGTGGAGGTGGCACGTGCCTTCAACCTTTACGGCAGCCACCAGCGGTCTGTGCAGGAGTGTAAGAAGAAGATGGGTATTGACAGGAGGAGGGTGAAGGAGAAGGTGGATGCCATCAGGGCGGCACATGCTGCAACAGGCGGGGGCCAGCCGGAGGTGGTGCAGCTCAGAGGACAGGCTTGCTGCAAGCATGCTGCGCAGTGCCATAGAGGGCGTTCCAGGAGGTGGCTTCCAGACGGGTGGTAGCCCATCACTGCATGGTAAGTCATGGTCTGTCTGGGGGGGCAGGGTATATCACATGCAGTAACGTGACTTTACTTTCTGTTACAGATCCTGCGCATCTGCAGGGGTCAGCGGTGGAGGGCCTGTCCACTGTGGACAATCATCTGGAGTTGGAGGAGGGACCATCCACCTCTACAGGTATACGTTGAGCATTGCAACAGTGGGTCCACCTGGCTGTCCACACTGCTGTTGTTGAGACAGGTGTGGGGGAGACCCTTCCTGTGTCTCAGCATTCTGGCATCCAAGGATGCCAGCACGCTGTGGCTGTGACTGTGGCAGAGACCTGCACCAATGATGAAGACACGACCGTCATGGGCAGTGACGTGTGTGCCATGGAATGGACACACAGCAGGCCAGCTCATGCCCATGGACCTGTCTGGTGCCGACGTGTGTGCCAGCGTTTTAGCACAGTCCCAGGCTGTGCCTGTCAGCACCAGTGGGGCAGCACTGGTGGCTGGTCAGGACAGTGGGACTGTTGCGGCCACAGCGGCAGAACAACTGATCCCTTGGGCACAGCAGGCGGAGGGGCGGCAGCAGCAGTCACCCACCGGGACTGGGGGTTCAGGGTTCTGTGGTGGCATCTGTGCACCACCTGTGGACTTGCCCATACCTGGTCCTGGTGAGCAGCGCCCACCCTCAAGGGGTGCTGAACATCAGGCCCTTGCATACCCTGAGGGATGGGATGCCTAGGTGGCAGACGACCTTTTTGACGAGCACACCCGCCTACTGCAGGCATCGGTCCAGCAGCAGATGTGGCTTGCAACGTCCATGGAGGCACTGTGTGTGGCTCTGGAGTGGGCCGAGGAGTGATGCAGCAGGGACACCGATATGACCCTGTCACGGATTGACCATTTGCGGGAGGATGTGACCGTTGCCATTGACAGGCAAACACAGACGTTCATCGCTGTCATGGCCATGATGGGCACACAGTCAGGTGCCCATGCGTCGTTCACACCGCGCAGTTTGCTATCCACTCCCCTGTTCCTGGTGTCATGCGACACCCACCCTGTCAATGCTGGGTTCAGCTGTGGGCATCCTGAGCACTCCTGGTGCAGGTATGTTCGGTGAGCTGCAGACCCCTGTGCGGGCACAGTCGTGTTTGCAGTGCCACCGGTGCCACTCCATGAGGCCTGTGGTCAGCCTGCCAGTGCTGCTGGGTCTCAGCGGGGCCGCCCACGCATCCGAGGCAGATGTGGCACTGTGCCACAAGACTGATCTGTCTCCCAGCGTGGACACTGTCTGGTGCTGCCCTGTGTGCATTGTGTGTTTCAGTGGGCAGTGCACGGGTGAGTGCCCGGCCCTGCACGCAGACACACGGTCCACCTGCACACCTTCCCTGCTGCTGTCCACAGGTACGTGTGCATGATGATGCCTGCATTGTGCTGTACACCAAAGTGCAATGGTGCCCAGCATCTGACACACGCACATGGACAGGCAGTGGACGTGGTGGCCTGTGGACATGTGTGTTGCTAGTGTTTGTGTTCCATCTCGGCTTTGCACCTGACCCCGTGCACGTTTTGTGCCCATTGTGTGTGCATGTGTGTGTGTCCATCCATGGCGTGTTACTGTTCACCCCTCCCTGGGTGTATGTGTGTGCTTCTGTGCCCTGCCACATCACTTGCCAGCATGCACCCCTGGTGTGTTTCCATGCATGTATGTGGGTTGTGCCCTAGCCACTGGTGGTTGCACATGGCACCATGACTTACCTGTGTTGGCTGAAGTGCTCCTCTGTGATGGTGTTCCGGTGCAGCTGTGCCAGCCGGATCAGTCGGGGGTCCCGTCATCCAAGGGGGGGCTGCCTATCCCCATTGTCACTGGCGTCACCGTCGTCCCCATCGCTGTCCCCCTCTTCGACCTGTACTGCTATCCCACAGTCTTTGGCCATGTTGTGCAGGATGCAACAGGCCACGAATATCCCACAGGCCTTTGAGGGGCTATACTGTAGGGCACCGCCAGAGGTGTCCAGGCAATGGAAATGTGCCTTCAGCATCCCAAACACCCGCTCAATGATGTTGCATGTGGTGGCATGTGCCTCATTGAAGCGTTGCTGCGATGGGGTTGTGGGCTGCCGGTAGGGTGTGAGCAGCCAGGGACGGAGTGGGTATCCACTGTCACCTGTGTGAAGATAGTGGAGGTTAGTGTCTTGTTCTGCTTCAGACTGCCCCAAGCCCTGTGGGCCACACCCATGGCACCTCTGGACATACCCCTCCTTGCCCACGATATGTCAGTTCTACATACATACTCACCCACTAGATGACCTGTGGGGATGTCCCCACTCTCGAATCGGTGGCACAGTGCTGACTGGTGCCAGATGAAGGAATCATGTACTCCCCAAGGGTGCCTGGCACAGACATTGATGATGCACCCACTGGCACTGCACACCACCTGGCAGTTGACACTGGCATATCCCTTAAGGTTCATGTAGATGGCACCCTCGGGGTCAGGTGGTGTGCGTATGGCCACATGGGTGCAGTCTATCATCCCTAGCATGCCAGGCATATGTGCTACCCTGTGGAACTCCTGTATGTTTGCTGTGCGCTCCGCTGCAGTGCTGGAGAAATGGATGTACTCCGCAGCATGTGGCAGCAGTGCGCTGAGGAATTGGGTGAGGATGCATGACGTGGCCGACTGTGTTATGCCTGTGGTGTCCCTTGTTGGTCTCTGGAAGGTACCCGTGTCGAGCAAGCACATGCAGGCTGTTACCTTTGTCTCCACTGACAGAGCATGACTCCGTCATGTGGGTGCCTGCATCACATCACTGCACAGCTCACAGAGCCGCCTCAGTATTGCCCTGTTCAGGTGGTACCAGCCCACAATCTCGATATCTGTGTACAGCTCAAAGCTGGTGCAGGCTCAGTACTGCCTGTTGGGGGCATACCGCCAACGGGCCCTTCCACGGCCACGTCCCCCTGCAGCATGCCTTCTCACCCCCCTCATTATGGCATCCATGTGGAAGGTGGCACTGGCCATGTCCCTGGCTTTTGTTCCCCCAGCAGCTGTTGCTTAGTGTCTCCCCGCTGTCCTGACTGCTACCTCCCCTGCACTGGGTACACCTACTGGCCTCTGCTTTGTGTGGCCCCACACCCCTTTCCTTGCCCCTCTTGTATGATGTGGTTTCCCTGGCCTGCCCTCTTTTGTGCTGCTTTTCTGTGCCTGTCTCTCCCCCTGCCTCATGTGGCTTCCCTGTAGCGTTCTTGCGCCTCTTCCTTGCTCCTTTTTATTTTGGCTCATTTCCTCTATGGCGCAACTTCCGCCTGCTCACTGTGCATGCAAGTCTTTGAACATCGCACTGTGCACTTTATGCATGGTTCCTCCCCCTTCGGTTGCGCATGCCTTCATTATCATTGCGCTGTTGCTCAGCATGTTTTCAGTGGCGCAACTGCCTCCTGCTGAATATCGCAGAATGGTGCAATTTCAGACTTGCGCAGGCGCAACCCTATTGCGCATGGCGCAACCCTTTTGAATATCCAGCCCTAAATGTACTGTTGCAGTTAAGAAAAGAGTGTATCTCAACCTTGCCACTGTAACCCTCCATTTCCAAAGTTTTTTTCTGGCAACAATAATTACAAATGTTGCACCTACCACATTTGTACATGCCAATAGGTGGAGGGGGAGCCACATTATATGCTCAGGTACAGAAGGTGAGGTGTATCTACTTCTCACTAATTTATCTTTTAGACTCTGCTTTTGAAAAAGTAATTCTTGGACTTCCACCTAATTCTTTAAAGTTGGATCATTTAAAAGCTTTGGCCAGAATTTTTTCACAATAGCCCCTATTTGACCAGCTTGATTGCTGTATTGTGTCACAAATGTGACAGGAATGTTTGCCCCTTTCTCCACTGTCTTTTTATTTTTCGGTGTGAGCAAATTTTCCCTTGGCTGAGATCTGGCCTTTTCTTTTGCACCCAACAAAATCTCCTTTTTATAACCTCTTACTTCAAATCTTCTCATCAACTCATCTGTTTGTTTTTCAAAATCCTCATTTTTTGAGCAATTTCTCCTAATCCTTAGAAATTGGCCATACGGAATAGAGTTTATTAAGGACCTAGGGTGGGATCTATCAGCTCTAAGCAAACTGTTAGTTGCTGTTTCCTTCTTGTAAGTTTTAATTTGGATATTGTTGTCACTATCTCTGAATAAGGTTGCATCAAGAAAGTTAATTTCTTTCCTGTTGTAACAAAAGGTAAACTTCAGGTTTTTATTGTTATTTACATTTAACCAATTCATAAAAAATCCTATTTCTTCTTTGGGACCCTGCCATATACAAAGTATATCATCAATAAAGCGGTCCCATCTTTTAATGTTTTTTAAGTATGGATTTATAGTTTCTTCAAAGACAAAAGTTTGTTCTCAATCGCCTAGAAAAAGATTTGCATAACTGGGGGCCATTGCTGCCCCCATAGCTGTGCCTTCTAACTGTAAATAACAGTCACCATTGAATTCAAAGTAATTATGTTTCAAAACAAAATCAAGTGCTGTTAATATGAATTCGGTGGGAAAATGTTGATATCTTGGGTTGTTTTTCAAAAAGTGTGAGCATGCTTCAATCCCATCCTCATGCCTTATACTGGTATATAGTGACTCTACATCAGTACATAACCAAAATGGTTTAAATTGTTTTTTGTACTTGATATTTAGATAAAAAAATACCCAATTAAATGTTAAAGAAGGTTAAAAAACTTAAAAATCCATTAAAAATAAATTTTGAAATTTAAGGTTCAGAACCCACCAGAGCCACTTAAAATTTGAGAAAAGTTCTGCCAGTTAACCAATAGGGGCAGTCAATTCTTTGGCAGATTGGCTATAAAAGGAAGTACCTTATAGCATTAGTCACCCCCTGAGGAAGACCACACACGTGGTTGAAGCGCTGGGATTTAGTGCTTATGTTGGATGTACCTATATTGGCTGTAAACTGAATTCTATGGAGCAGAAAGTGTTAAATGTGAATCCAGGCACCATAAAATAAATACTCATTGTATTGTGGAAAAGAAAAAGAAGGTTGGTGTTTATTTGGAAGATCACTGGCACTTGAGTGCAGAGTGCGTTTGGATTATAGTTTGTTGTTGACAGGGGCTAGCAACCCCATGCTCTGCACTGAGGTTTATTTGTGCACACGTCCGAGGAGTGTTTTGGACTACTTAAATACAGATCAGGCTTTAACCCACTTCATCACTGCCTTTAATAAAGTTTGTGACATCCTCACCCCTTTTACCAAACAAACTGTCAAAGGCAATCCCCATCCCTGGATCACCTCTGCCTTTCTTAAATCCATGGCCTCAAGAGATAACCTTTGGCATAAAGCCCATGCCACTGGTAACCCAGTGGACTGGCAAGGATACAAGATGGCAAGAAATTCCTGCACCCACGAGATCCGACTAGCTAAAGTTGCCCACTTTCAGAATAGTCTCTCCTCCTCATAGGGGAATGGAAGAACATTTTGAGACAATTTAAAAAACCTGACTGGTAAACCCAATACTTCCCCTCTCCATGCTAAACATCAACGGGTCCATCACACAAGATCATCAGGTCAGCACCAACTTCTTCAACACTGCCTTCTCAGACCTTAGTGATTTTCTCCCTCCTGACTTTTTCTCTAACTCCCCCTCACCTAACAACATACCTTGAATGCAGATTCCTGACATCATCCCCCCAACAATACCCCCACTTTCTGCTTCAGGGTAGTTTCCCCTAAGGAAGCAAAAACCTACCTGCAGCGAGTCCTGGGGAAGTCTAGGTTTAGCAGTGACACTCTGGACTTGAAACGGCTGCACTTGGCCCTTGACACAGTCCTAGTCCCTCTCATCAAACTGCTAAACCGATCCCTCTGGCTCAGCCAATTCCCCCAACAGTGGAAAGCTGCTGTGGTAACGCCAGTACACAAAAGTGGTGCTAGAGCATCATTAGCAACTACTGCCCTATCTCAATCCTTCCCCCTCTATCTAAGACCCTCAAAAAGATTGTCTCTGATCAGTTAAACGACTGTCTAAGTACAACCTCCTATGCCAGCAGCAACACAGCTTCAGGAAAGGTCACAGTACTACCACTACCCTCCTTGAATGTACTGACATTCCTCACAAAGTCCTTGATCATGGACACCTTGTTGGATCTGTGCATATTGACCTGTCAAAAGCATTTGACATGGTCAGTCATGACCTCCTAGTTGCTACCCTCCCTGCCATTGGCCTCTGACATGATTCCACTGCCTGGCTCTATAATTATCTAGGAGGACACACACAAAGGGTCAAAATCCATGATACCCTCTCCTCCAGCCAACATGTTCAATCAGGAGTTCCTCAAGGGTCTATCCTTGGGCCACTTCTGTTCAATCTCTTCCTTAACTTACTACCGCTAACCTGCTCCAGCAACCTGCTTCATTATGCAGATGATGCTATTATTTACTCTAGCCACTCCAACCCCCTCCCCCTTGAGCGTGCCCTCCAAAGTTATTTTACAGAAGTTGAATCCTGGTTCTCAGAACACAAACTTGAAATGAACTATAAAAAGACAAAGATCATGGTATTTGCTGGTACCCACAATAACCATAGCCTGCCCACTGAAGTCGCTGCTGTAAATAAGTTAGGGCCTTACAAGTCAAAGCTATGGCAACACCTCCCAGCTGAAAGCTCATGTGACTGCACTTAACCCCCTCCAGCCCCTCTCCCATTTTTTTGGTCTTCCTTGCCCTGCCCCTGCCCCTTAATGACAATGTCCACTCAGATGGCTACCTGTTTGTTTTCTGTGTTTTGATGGTTGGTTGGTTGCTTATGGGCCTTTGCCGCCGTATTTGAATTGCTGCGTTTACCTATAATGCTGTGGCTAACCATAATCTGCTGAACCTGGGATTCATTCTGTACTGTATTTTGTCTCTTCCTATCCCATGCTCTCCTATCTACAATTGTAACCTAGCACTATTTGTTTTGTATTATACTGTACCATATGTTTCTCATTGCCCTCTGTATTCCTGTAATTTTTATAATTTGACTTGGAACCTTTGTAAAGGAGTCTCTGACTCAAAGGTATTGTAATTCCGAGACTTAAATAAATAAAAATAAAAATAGTGGAATGTAGGGGAATCAACTTGGGGTAACAGGTGGCATAATCCACTATAACCATGATATACTGATACTTAGAGGTTCAAGGGTACCACCGTATCAACCCCAGTTCCTTTAAACAATGTGTGCATTATGGACATAGGAATCAAAGGGACCTTTTGTATACTTCTGGTGGCCACCTATTGACACTCAGGGCAAGAAAAACAAAAATCTGCTGCCTCCTTCCATATACCTGCCCAAAAGAACCAGGCAAGTATGCACTCCTTGTTTTTTTCCCTGCGCAAATGACCCCAAATAGGTGTAGTATGGGTCAGTCTCCGTACCTCCCTTCTTGCAGTCCGGGAACTACTAACTGATAACGTAATGTCCCCATTTGTCAGTGTCAGTGGCTCAGTAGGTAGCACACTTGCCTCTGAGGCCGGGAGATCAGAGGGCTGTGGGTTCAGTTCCCACATCTGCCACTTGGGTTAATATCCCAATACTGACACTGTAGTGCAGCATGAGAGGGGTGCTGCACTTCTGAGGTGCCGTCTTTCGGATGAGATGTTAAACCGAGGTCCCATCTGCCTGGATTGGTAGTAGTTCAGGTGGATGTTAAAGATCCCATGGCACTTATCGAAAAGAGTAGGGGAATTGTTTATTCCAAAAAACATCAATACAAATACTCAATGGAAACAAATTGAAAGTAAAACTGGAAATAAAGCATCACTATACAAATTTCAGATACAAAACAAAACAATATAAATAAAGAAAAGAAAAAATAAGTACCACAAAACATTTCAAATCCACTAAACATGTTTATAGTATTCAAAAAATAATGAACTCAGAATATGACGGTATTCAAAATCTTTTTGTATCCGTAAAGCCATCTCAATTTGACTGATCACTACCCTAGGTAAAATACAGGTATGTTGTATAGAAAAAGAACATCGTGCTTGCCAAAGATGAAACTTGATACAAGCAAAAATTACATGAATAGAGCTGGGATGAAAACGAGAAAAGTATCCTGAATATTCTCCTAAAACCAAACATTCATATGTAATCTGGCATGCTATTCCCCACCCCCATTTCTCAGACAAAGCAGACCAAAACTGTACTGTACGTGGACAATTGTGGAAAAAGTGAGTCTGGGTTTCTTCTATACCCACACATTCAATGCGGATGCAGTTTCTTTCTGTTAAAGCTTTATGTTTTAAATTTCCCTTAACCCCAAGTTTTCCATGGCAAGTTAACCATGTAATATCACACATTCGAGCCGGGATCCTCTCATCCGTAAGAACTTTAAGAGCTAGTGATACTTTCAAGGGGTTACACCTGGGAAAATCCACCTGAACAAAAAAATTCTGGGACATTATATATTGATAAAGACCTTTCCGAGTAAGCTGAAAAACCTAATCTTTTACCACCCTCCACACATGAAGCTTAGTTGCCACTATTGGCAAAAAAGAGGGAACTTTATAATAAATTTTTATAATAGGTGCTAAAGTAGACCATTTTGAGAAGAAATCCTGGAGGAAAGCCATAGTCCAGGCATCCCATGGATGACAGGTTGCGGTCGACTGTTCTTGAAAAGTAGTTTTAATAAAAAAATAAAAAAAAAAGACTACTGGGTTAATCATCCCTAGACCTCCCACCTTAATTGGAAGATAGGTAAATCCCATTTGACTGGGTTCAATCTGCTACCCCACAACATTTGAAAAAAAAAAATACTATACAAACGGGTCTCCTGATTCCTAGGTAAAGGAAAAACTGAACTCAAATAAAGAAATAAGGGAAGTAAAAAAATTTTAATGATTAATACATGTTTCTGTTTAGAAAATGACCAGTTTTTCCACAATTGTACTTTCTTTTCTCCTATTTCAATACGTGATTGCTAATTAATATCATTTAAATCTCCAGAACCAAAAAAAATCCTAGAATCTTGATGGGCCCAGAAGAAACAGTTATCTGTCCAATCATGGAAACAGAAACCCCGTTGCCTAAAAAAACCCCAGCACTATTCTCATAATTTACGGATGTTCCCGAAATCCAACCATTTGCACCGGGTGTACTAAAAAGGGAGCAACTTGTTGAAGCCGATGACACAGGATGGCGGAAAAAAATTTGTAATCTGTATTTAATAAACAGATCGGTCTCCGATTCTCAATACGGTGCTTAACCCCTTTTTTAAATAAAAAAAAAGTCAAAGCATCCGAAAAACTGGCCGTATCCATGAAGAATCCAGAATCTCATTAAAAACTAAAGTCAGGGTGACACTGATGTCATCTGCCATGAGCTTGTATAGTTAATTAATTAAACCATCTGGACCAGGTGATACTCTGGATTTTAAGTGCACTATTTCTGATTTAACCTCGGCCAGTGTTATTGGAGCATCTAGAATAAGAGAGTCAGAGGTAGTTATGGTAGGTGGATGAAAAGTATACAAATCCTCCCATAAAATGCTGGACTGAAAAACTGTACCATGTTGGGATCGCAAAAAGTTCCCTGCTATATGTAGCATGTCGGTGTCTGCAGTGCGTAGAACCCCTTGAAAATCATAAAGACCCTCCATAAGTTTACTATCCAAAGCTTGTTTGCATGCTGAATAAGGATCTGAACTTGATGAAGACTTAAGCCCATAGGATAAGTCTTCATGAATTTTGCATGCCTTGCCATAATGGTAATTCCTCATACTTTGTCTAAGTATAGCCAATCGTTCTTAACAAAAACATCAGAAACTGAAGACCGTGACAGTAGTTTATAGAACTGTGCTCTGAGTTTTAAGTAGTCAAGGTAATCTGGGACTGGGCAGCACAATGATGTGTCTTTGAGGTCCCTAAATTCCATTTTAGTGTCCATCCACCAATCCCCCAGTAAATCATATATCTCAGCTACCGAACGCCGATTATCAAAAGCCTGAAATAAACATATCTGATAGCGCCAGTGGCAAGGATTGTCCGTTTAGTTTCCATCTAGCCGGCAAGGCCAGAAAAGTCGGTGGAATCTTAGTTAAAGAATATTTTGCTTGTAACAAGAAATGATCCGAGAATTCACATGGGGCCAAAAAAAAAGAATAAGGTAACAAAAATCTGGAAGAAAAAATAAAATCAATCCGTGTTGCAAGATTACCACGTTTATAAGTGAATCCTGAATTCGAATTTAATGTTCTATAAACATCTATCAAAGATGCTGTCGACAATAATTTAAACAAGGCATGAGAATCACAATATATCTTACGCTGCGTGTGATCTTTAAATTTAATATCCAATCCACAATTGAAATCCCCCCCAGAATGACATGCCTAGGGGTAGACAAATATTGTTGCATGTCAGAAAATAAAGCAACCCTGGTTGATTTAACCTGAGGTGCATAAACATTAATGACCCGGAGAAAAAACCCTCGGCAAACACAGTCTAGGAGTAGGGCCCGCCCTGGGACTATGTCAACCAAGCCAGTAACTTGAACGAAAGAATGACAAAATAATACCCCTACTCCATCTACAATGTCTGAGCCAAAGGACCAAAAAGAGAGTCCTGCACGCCACAATTTTTTGGTGTAATTAACATCAGTAAGGGTAGAAAAATGTGTCTCCTGCAGAAAAATAATATCTGCAAGTAAGGT
This sequence comes from Neoceratodus forsteri, assembly GCA_016271365.2. NCBI lineage: Eukaryota > Metazoa > Chordata > Ceratodontiformes > Ceratodontidae > Neoceratodus > Neoceratodus forsteri. The sequence continues at coordinate 797,472,113 of CM028137.1, read as the reverse complement.
TTTACTAAAGTGCAAAAGCCCTAGATGTTTTTTTGAATTCTTGAGGCTACAAGAATTCAAGGAAACTATTGACAAAAAAGCCAGTGGGCATTAACTAAGTTTTGTCTTTTTTTCATTTTCGTCCCGACTTCTTTTTAGATGCCAAGAATTTGGGACCTCCCTCCTCATCACACTCCATCCCAGATAAGACCCCTGAGGCAACTGATAAATCAGATTCAGAGTCTCCTTCTACATCCTGCAGAACCTGAACAGTATTATGCGTAATAGTAAGGGGCGGTAAAACAAGCTTTTTTGGCATGGGATCGTGTCACTTGTTTTGGATGAGGCGCCTGAAACTCCGGGGCAGATGGGGGGGCAGTTACGAGCACCAGAGGGTCAATGCACTCCTGACCTTCCTGTGGGTGGACAACAACAGGAGGTATACCAGAAGAATCAGATGCGTCTCCTGCAGGGGGAGGTGAACCCATGTGGTCTGGACCAGGAGGATTGGGGTCAGTGAAGGCCGCTTCCTCTGTAGTTGGCCTAAAGTGGCCTTGTGCATCCGAAATCAAGGTTTCTTTATCTAACCCACCAGAATTGTTCTGGCCAGCATATGGACATTGATGATATGCATGACCCTGGGTATCACACAAATTACAGCGAAAAACATTGCAACATGTATAACTGTCATGATCTAGTTCCCCACATAAGGCACATTTGATTTTGTCACAAGCACTGCTAAGGTGACGTGAGCTTCCACATTTGTAACATGCCTTGGGTTGACCAGAGTAAAAGCAGACACCTCGATCCCTACCCAGGAAAAAACTGTTTGGAATATGTTGTACCAAATCCCCCACAATATGCAATTTTATTTTAAACCTCCAACCACCTGTCCAAATGCCCTCCCCATCAATGACAGGTTCAGGAGTACCCAGGACAGTACATTTACATTCAAGCCAATACAAATATCCCCCACATTTACCCCTTCATTTCGAAACATAACATGAACAGTTTTAAACAGTGGTTTTGTAATAGGAATTGCCCAAAATGGAGTCCACAAAGGGATTGTTTTGAGGGAATCATATTTTTGCCAAAATTTATCAAGTCCTACAAAGGATTTGAAACTGATATCAAATGTTTCTTCCCCTCGAATGTTAATAAGGGCATAGATATCTGATGCTTGGAAATTCATTGATCCCTTGAGTAGCCTGCGGGCCACGAAGAAATGGTCAGGTGGTTCCGGAAGCCTCCCCCGTACCTAAGGCGGACAGCATTCCGTCTGGGGGCTTGTTCCAAACGATTAGCTACGTAATAGGTCCGAAAAGCGAGGACCTTTATTAAATTGTTCCCTCCAAGGGGAGGAAGGGGGGGAACACCTGATGACCCAGAAGCAGCCCCAGAGTCTATCCCAACATAAAAAAAAGGCTCACCACCAGCAGCACTACCTGCCTCCATCTGCACCTCGTCAGGTTGCACTGGCCCTGGAGACTCCTGAGCAGCCATGCCCTCCGTGAAAAAGTGAGCCATTCAGCATCTGGAATCCCTTTACCATCTTTTCTCATCCAGCCTGCATCAAGCAGGGTGGTCTCCTGCTCCAGTCCCTGGCTGGAAAGCCCTCCGATGTCGCCTGTGACTTCCGCGTAGCTCCACGTTCCTCCTCTGGTTGGAAAGGCATCCCAGCCGCACCATGAACTAGCGAACCCTCCTCCTCCACAATCAGAGGTTCTGTGCACCACTCGCCATCCTGCAAATCATCCGGGCCACCAACTTCCTGATTCTGAACTGCAACAGCATCCGTAAGCTCCATGTTGTGTTGTGTTATGGCTTCTGCCTCTCCCATAGTGTGGTATTCTCCGCGGCTTTCTTGAAAGTGCTCCCGTGGTGTGCATACAGCAGAACCCTACACCACTCCATTCTCAGTCTCCATATCAGTAAGGATAGCTCCCCTGCCTTCCACAGGTTTTCCACCACCTCCACCAGGATCTGGAACAGCAGCCATCTTGGAGTCACCAGCAAAAGGGTCCCCTCTGCTCACAGGAAGCAGAGTAGGGGAATTTCCCCGGTGTCCTGGCCAAATTTCCCTCATTCACTAAAAATACCATCAACAGCTTAATCTGGTTCAAGGTCAGTTGGCATTCATCTGTATCCCCCTCCCCTGGGTCGTGCCTGAAAATAGGCAGGATTTGTCAGTGCACTTACCCGGTCAACAAAAACTAAATAAATAAAATTTGTTTCTCAGGTTCTACACTGTACAAAATATAATTTTTCAGTTTAAACATTGGAAAACATTGTGCTTTTCATTCATCTACCATTTATGCAATAAGCCACGAGGGGGTGTGGGTTATCAGGGGATTTACCACGGCCAGAGTAGTTTGCCCATGAGGCACAGCCGAGTGGATAAATCCACCCCAGCCATGGTAAATCCCCCGATTAACCCACATTCCCCGAGTGGCTTATTGCGATTTTACCTTGCACTTTTTTTTTATATAGATTAGAATAAAAGTGGCATTTTTTTTTTGCCTTTTCATTTTATTTTTCATTGAGTTTTCCTCTATTTGTTAGTGCCCTGTTGATTGTGTGGCATTTGTGGGTGAGTCGTTAGTTGCTGCCATCCTAGAGCTTCTGGGTTACTGTTTGTGTCATTGCAATGGAGTCGAGGAAAACTGTTTGTCATCGGGGGAATTTTTAATTGCTTCTTTCTTTTCTTTTTTATGGTAACATTGCTAAACTGGGATTCAAAAGGAGACAGGGACCATACAGGAAACCAACAGAAACAGAGAGACCATGTCAGCAACAGAGCAGAGAGAAAATATTATTTAGAGGTGAGCTGCGTGGAAAGTGGTTGTGGAGCGACAGTAAAAGAAGCCCGTTTATGCTTACTTTTTATGATTGGACAGTGTTTTGTTACTATTTTGGAGATACACAGAGGTGTTGTTTCGGGATCACCGTTTATTGGGGGAAACAACATGGCGGTCGGGGTTCCCCGATTTCGGGGTCAGATTGTTTTTTTTACACATGCGGCTGGCTGGCACATTTTGTGGTGATTATCAGTAGATAATCAATGGAGGTAAGGTGCCAGCCTGCCTTTGTCATTAGTCAGTGTCCGAGGTCCATGGTATAATAAGCAATAAACGATGACAGGGTGTGGGTTATGCTGGGATTTACCCACTCCTGGTGTGGTTTGGTCATGAGACAGCAGGCCGAGTGACCAAACCACACCAAAAGTGGACAAATCCCACCATAACCCACACCCTGGAGTGGTTTATTGCGATTATACAACGTTCCCCTTCACTTTTTCTAACATAAAATAAAAGAAAAATACAGTTGTTTGCTACTTCAAATAATTTTTATTTAATTTATTTTTATGCCACAAAAAACAGTTCCCTGTGCTAGGTAGAATAATGCCTCCTCCCCCGCAGTTAAGACAGTGATGTTTACAGCAAGAGAGAACGGTGTGATGTTTGTTTGTTTCTTTAGAGATAGAGCCTGCAAGTCATGATTTAAAAAAAAACATTTTGGTAAAGAGAGAGTGTGCAAGTTGCAGCTAGCTCTTTCATTGAGTGAATGGCACAGCATAGTGCGAGTGCTGAGGGGCTGTCGTTATTTAGGATGTGGTTCTGAGGTGACTGGGTTTTGCGGTCAGGAGGAAGTAATGATTGTAATCCATTGCTATTTTCTTTTAAGTGATTGGGACACTGGTATTCTTCATGGAGGACATGGGGTATTTATAAAAGGAGAGTTTGTGTACTCGAGGTGGCAGCTAACGATCTCCTCAGCAATGTGGGACAGACTCTATATTTTGAAGAGAGGTGAGGGGGCTTGCGAGCAGTCATGGAGGACAGATTGTTAAAAGAAATGGTTTTCTGTAATGTTAAGAAAGTTTGGGGTTAGAGCAATGTGCTTTGGGAAGTTTTGAAAGCTACGCTTTAGAAATGCAGCTTAGCTAGCAATCAGTATTGCAGTTTTTTGCCTTTCATGTTCAGGGGGATCAGATTGTTTACAAAGGGGGGGGGATTCTAGATGCAGCTGGCTGGCACCTTTTTCTGTGGGTCATACTAGGATTTACAACGGCTGAAAGGCGCCAGTCAGGTTTCAGCATTATTGGACCCCCTATATAGTTTAACGTTTACCACAGCTAAGTTCTGGTAGGAATTCCTGAGAACCTCATTGGCACTTTGTTCAAAACTGATGTTAGCAGGGTTTTTTAGAAATGTCTGGCATGAACTCCTGAAGGGTATCATGTGCTTCTGTAGATGTGGATGTGGTTTCCTCATTAGAGTCACCTTGGACCGTCCTTGAACCTGGATCTATGCGGTCCTCTACAACTACAATCTCAGGTAGAGGGGTCCCTTCATTTTTCTCCCTCCATTTCTGACACTTCTTATGCTTCTCTTTTGGTCCAATAGTTTAGAGCTGGTAAAGGGAAATACATGTTCTAGTCCCTCTGTCTGTGTGACCTCCAGTGGACATGTACTTGTAGTATTACTCTTCAGAAGGGTATGAAACCATCCACAGCCTCAGCCCAAAACTACTGACAGGGTATGGTTTTGGAAATTCCCACCTTTGTTATTCCTGCCAAACTGCATACATTTAACTATACTGAGCCCATAGGATATGTACGGGTATCCCCATGCATGCAGTTATGGGATCTCCCCACTTACCCAGGTTGGGTCCTACCACCAGCTCTTGAACCAGTGTCTGCCCATAGCCTGTATTCACTAGAGCCATAACTGTTTGGTTTCCCACTTGCATTGGTATTGTACTGTATATGGGTTTTTGGACAGGAACTCATGTGTGGGAGTTCTAGATATACATTCCACAAAGTCACAGTCCATATAGTCACAGTACTTACTGATATGACCCACTTTACCACAACAGAAACATATAATGTTACTATCAGGTCTATGACCTGTGCCCCACTATTTGGGTCACTGGAAAGTAAGGTCTTGGGACTGGGAAATTACACCAGGCCCTGGGGTTATAACTTTTTGGAATAGAGGGGTAGTTAATATTTCACCACTTGACCTCCCTAGAAAAGGGGAATGGAGCTACTGTTTGCACTGGGTGATCTACAGACCTCCAGCGGGGTGGGTGGGGTGGGGTGGAGATCATACAAAAGATGGTTAATAATGGGGAGGTGCTGTTGGTGGGGGACTTTGATATGCCTGATGTAGATTGGAGCCTCCCAGCTGCAGCTTCAGGTAGGAGCAGGGACATCCTGGGCTCCCTGTAGGGGGCATTCCTCAGACAACTAGATGAGGGGCCCACTTGTGAGGGAGCAATATTGGACCTTGTTCAAACCGACGGGAACAGTATTGCAGATGTCATGGTGGGTGGCCACCTGGAGAAAAGTGATCACCATATGGTGTGGTTCAATATAAGAACTGTGTCAGAAGTGAACCACACAAAGGCGAGGGTGCTGGACTTCAGGAGGGCGATTATACAATGATGGGAGAATGCCTCATGGATGCCTTAGCAGGGTTGGAGGACTTGGGTGGAGTAGAGAAACAGTGGACAAAACTAAAAGCGGGTATAGTGAAGGCAACAAACCTCTTCATCAGTCAAGTAAGCAAAAGGAAAAACAGGCTGCTATTGTTCTCAAAAGAGGTGGCTGGGAAGGTAAGGACAAAAAAGTTAGCATTCATAAGGAATAAGGAGACACAGAGGGAGGAGGATAAGGAGGTATATCAAAAGAAGCAGAGAAAGGCAGGGAAAGCAGTCAGGAGCACAAAGGCACAAACAGAGAAGATGGTACAGGCAGTAAGGAAACGGGACAAGACATTTTTCAAGTATGTTAGCGAAAGATGAAAGACCAGGGAAGGGATTGTAATGCTAAGGAGGGAAGGGGGGATTGTATGGAAGGGGACAAGGAAAAAGCAGACATCCTGAACAATTATTTTTGTTCCGTTTTCACAAATGAAAGGGAAGGAGAGAGACCACAGATCAATGTCAGACCAGGGCATTGAAGGAAGGGACATGGACACTAGTCCATTTACAGAGGACAGAGTCCTGAAAGAACTTGCAAATCGTAAGGTGGACAAGACAATGGGGCCAGACAGGATACATCCAAGGTTATTGAGGGAGCTCAGAGAGATACTGGCTGCATCTCTGACAGTCTTTTTCAACCACTCACTGGAAATGGGAGTGATCCTGGAAAACTGGAGGAAGGCATATGTAGTACAACTTCACAAAAGTGGTATCAGGGAGGAGGCTAGCAATTACAGGCCAGTCAGCCTGACTTCGGTGGTGGGGAAATTAATGGAATCGCCGCTGAAAGAAAGGATTGTTTAATATTTTGAGTCAAGTGGCTTACAAGATCTGAGGCAGCATGTATTCACTAGGTGGAGGCCATGTTTGACTGGGTGACCAGGGGATCAGATCGGAGTGGAGTGGTGACTGTGGCCTACCGAGATTTCAGTAAGGCCTTTGACACAGTTCCACATAGGAGACTCGTAAACAAGCTAGGCAGCTTAGGAGCGGGACCAAAAGTGATAAACTGAGTAAGGAATTTGTTGGAAGATAGGTGGCAGAGGGTGGTGGTAAGCAGGGCTCACTCCAAGGAAGGAAGGAAGGGTGACTTGCAGGGTGCCGCAAGGATAGGTACTGGGACCAGTCTTCTTTAATATTTATTTATTTAACTGGGTAAGTACACTAGACATGATGTATGCCTATTTTCAGATACGACCTGGGAGAGTACAAAACCAAAAAAGTAAATAAAAATACAATGAGATCAATAATAGACAAGTAGTAAAAAAATGTACAGTACAAAATGTTGTGTACAAAGCAGTTGAAGTTACGCAGGTATACAGAGTAACTGGGAGATATAAAATATTAAACATAATAAAAAGTTGAGAATGAACAATAGGTACAAAGTACAATATTTAGTGTAACCAGTAGGCAAATTACAAACATTATAACATAAGTTAACACAAAGAAAAGGCACTACCATATTGTACATATACTAGAGAAGGAAAATTAATGTGAACAGTAAAGACATGGAAAAGGTAGAAGTAAGGAGTGAAAGCATAAAGGGTTAAGGCATTTGCAGAGAAGGAGGAGACAGACATAAGTGCAACAATAACAGAAATCTTTATAGGCGACGTGGCAGAGGGACTAGAAGGGCAGGTATGTCTTTTTGCAGATGGCACAAAAATCTGCAATAGAGTGGACACTGTGGGGGAGGTGGAAAAAATTTGACTTCAGGGAGGGACCGAAGGAGCACATGTCTTTTTAATTTACAGGACCTGCTTTGGGGATTTGGGGACAACTGATACAAGGGAGCAGCTAAGGATTGAAATGGATTGGTAACAATGTTACTACCTTTATACAGGGTTGGCTGATTGTTCCTTTCTCACTGATCTTGTTTTGTGTTGTTGTTTTTGGCCGATGGTATTTGTATTTACTGGTCTTGTTTTTAGACAGACGCAGGGAAGGGCTATCCCAACCCTACTCCCATTCCACCCAACCCATGCTTTTCTCCATTTATAGGGCCTCACCCACTCAGTTGTGACTACTTCCTGTAGGTGCAGGAAAAGGTGGTAGCAGCTAGATCTAGCACAGTAGAAGGAGAGGCAGGGAACAATGGAAGCAGGGAAGAGGGTGACTTAAACTAAAGAGGGGTGTAGAATTAGGGTTGGTATAGTGGCAAGTGTAACCCCAAGGCAGTGCTATTCCAAGGGCTACTAACCCTGCCTGTCTTCCTAACAACAGGTGAGGGGCCTGGGTTCCAAATTAGCAAATACCAGGGTACCCCCTACCCTCAGTACACACAATGGATTGGTGCCTCCATCCAGAGTATGGTTTGCGTGGGTATCTAGCTAGACTGGTACAGCCCTCTGGGACGCTATAACCACCCACAGTCCCACCTAGTAACCTTCCAGTGGCAGATGCCCAATTGCAACCTTTGACCTTTACCATATGTCTCTGCACACACAATTATATGCTCACGGATGTCCCACTTACCAGCAGGGTCTCTGCTCCTGGCATATGCCCTGCAACCCCCTATAAAGATAGCTTTGCAATACAGCATGCACTTTCAACACATTCAGTAAAGAGCCTATCACTCTGTTAGGTAATAATATGATCACGAGCTAGGTTCAAAGTAACACAGTAAATCAGGTTTATTAAGGGGACGTGAACAAGGGGGAAGTAAATCTGAACAAATGATTACTGTTCAGGATTGTGCCAGGTTACTTGGCATACAATTAATTTAGTACCTTTGTTAAACAGTCTCACAACTACTGGGTACCTAGAAGGTACAGTATGCTGACTGGCCAGAATCAGTGCCCGGGGTTGCCGACATTGTAGCTGTTGTTGGGGCCCTTAATGGAAAGAAACATTCAACACACTGAAAGTGCAAAGCAGATTAAATGATTTGTATCTGCAGCTGGTTGGTCTAGTCTATTGAAACACTTAAACACTCTGGCTGAATACAATCAGGTGGTACCATTTATAATCAAACACATTTGTTTCAGGGAGCTACCCTGAATTTACTCATGGTTCCCAACGAATTGATGAAGGCCTGGTGAAATAAAAACTGATGGCTTGGAGTTGCCTTGCTTGGGGAAACAGGGCTGACATGACTCACCTCCACTTCATGGTCTTTCCCCGTAGGTGGTCGCAACCTGCAATGATCTACTTACTGTACAGGGGCTGAATCCCCAGGATGGGTCTGTCAATGGAAAAACTGTCTTGGCAACAGGAACATGTGGCATGGGCTGAATCAGCAATGGCTTCCATGTAGGAAAATGTCTCTGGAAAAGTTCAGTTCTTTGGCTGGTGACACCACCTGCTGGTAGGCAAGTTATTTGCTGTTTGAGGCTGGCTCCTTTTTTTGGCAAACATGAGTCCCTGAATAACAGTCTCCTCACACACAGCAGGCCTCAGCACCTTTTACTCAAGAAACACTAGACTCTGTTCTCTTCTCTTGCAGGTCTTTGCCTTGTGGCAATCTCAGCCGCCTTGCTGAGCAACCTTTATAGTCCTCTAGAAGGCAGCATTTTTGACTTTGATCCCCTCTTGGGATCGAAGAGTATCTCAGAAGACAATTGCAGACCTATCCCACATAGGTCCCCACAGAGCTTAGGTGCTCCTCTCGGTACGAAGGCTTGAGCTGTACTCCTTGTTGTTTGAAAGCAGTTCTCGGACTAGTCCATTTTTTCCTGCAATCTAGTTGGCTAAAAAAGCTGTCAGTCACCGTCTTATGCTCCCATTGGCGCCAAACACTAGAGTTCACAGTTTCTCCCACAAGGCACCTGAGCTAAGGACCCCTCAAGGTCCCCTGTGTCCTAGTTGTTCCAAGCCTGGGAAGTCCCAGACCAAACATGGCGGCTCCCATTGGAAAATGCATGCTGCAAAAAAGGCAGGTTAAATAACAGTCTCTATCCCAAAAACAGCAATGAACTAGCCATAAATATTTGCAGTGCCATGTAGGACTCCCTCTGCTCTGTTAGCAACAGCGGAGTGGGGCACAGTTGGGGAATGCCTGGCTGGTCGCAAGCTCTGGACCACTCGGCTCCAGCCCAGGCTATTTACAGCATACATAGAAACAGACTTTGATGGCAGATACGGACCGCTTGGCCCACCCAGTCTGCCCATTTCCCTACCTATTGGATAAGCTGCAGATCCTAGTTAACTATCAGCTTACTACCTCCTACCCCCCCACCAGAATTGCCTTATGTCTGTCCCATACATTCTTGAATTCCCCCACTGTTTTTGACCCCACAACCTCCTCAGGAAGGCCGTTCCATGTGTCCACCTCCCTCTCTGTGAAAAAATACTTCCTTCTGTTGCCCTTGAGCCGCCCCCCCATCTTCAAAATGTGCCCCCTCATTCTTGCACATCTCTTTTTCTGAAAGAGGCTACCCTCCTTGACTTTGTTGATTCCCTTGAGGTACTTGAAAGCTTCTATAATGTCCCCCCACTCCCTCCTTTCCTTGAGTGTATACATATTAAGCTCCTTTAGTTTCTCTTTGTATGGCTTCTGGTGCAGACTCTGCACCATTTTAGTTGCCCTCCTCAGGACTGCCTCCATCCTGTCTATGTCCTTGCGGAGATGGGGTCTCCAGAACTGCACACAGTACTCAGATGGGATCTCACCAATTTTCTGTACAGAGGGATAACAACTTCCTGTTTTCTACTGGTGATGCATCTTCCTGTACATCCCAGTATTCCCCCAGCCCTCCTTACTGACTTCTCACGTTGCTTGCTTACCTTTAGGTCATCTGATAGGACTACCCCCAGGTCCCTTTTCATTTTTGTTGATGTTAGTACCCCAACCCCCCATCGTGTACTCTTTCCCTGGGTTTTTGTTTCCCAGATGCATTACTTTGCACTTCTTTGCAATGCATCCAAGCTGCCATACTTTGACCATTCCTCCAACCTTACCAAGTCTCTTCTCATCCTTTCCACCCCCCTGTGTATCAACCCTGTTGCAGATCTTTGTGTTGTCTACAAAGAGACATACTTTTCCTTCCAGTCCTCTGCAATGTCACTTATAAAGACATTAAAAAGGACCGGACCCAGTACTGAACCCTGCGGTACCCCACTAGTAACCCCTCTTTCTTCAGCGTGGACACCGTTTACTATTACCCTCTGTGTCCTGTTGTCCAGCCAACTTTTTACCCAGGCTACCACCCTGGGATCCACTCCCTGGCTAACTAATTTGTTTATTAATCTTTTGTGTGGGACTGTGTCAAATGCCTTGCAGAAGTCTAGGTAGGCCATGTCCACAGCCCCTCCCTGGTCTACTACTTTGGTCACCCAGTCAAAGAAATCTATTAGATTCATCTGACATGATCTTTCTGCTGTGAATCCATGCTGCTATCCCAGCTTGAGCTAAATAAGTAAGTAAGTAAATTTTATTTTTAAGCGCTTTTCAAAAACCAAAGCACTGTACAAATAGAACAACATTTAAAACATAATACATTTAAAACAATATTGATGAAATTATTCTCCATAGGCTTTAAAAAACAAATAAGTCTTAAGCTCCAATTTAAAGCTCTCGACGGTCAGGCAGCCTCGTATCCGACGAGGTAGAGAATTCCACAGGGCAGGGGCAGTGTAGGAGAATACACGTGCCCCAGATGTCTTCAAATGAACCCTGGGAACCTCTAGCAATCTCTCACTGGTGGATCAGAGTGAATGAGAGGGGCAGTAGGGAGTATAGAGATCTTGCAGATACTGTGGTCCCTGTTCGCGTAAGGCTTTATAGGTCAGTAAACCGACCTTAAAGGAGATCCGCCACTGAACCGGCAGCCAGTGCAGCCCGTGCAGCACAGGTGTAATATGACTATTTCTAGATGTCCCAGTCAACAACCTGGCCACTGCATTCTACACTAGCTGCAGGCGGTGGATATCAACTCCTGGTAGCCCTAGGTACAAGGCATTGCAGTAGTCAAGACGGGTGGTCACGAAGGCGTGGCCCAAGGTAGGAAGGTCGGCCAGAGGAACCAGGTGTTTCACCCGGGCGATATTCCTAAGATGGTAGAAAGAGGACTTGACAACTGCCGACACATGAGATTTCAGGGTCAGACCATCGTCAATAATAATGCCCAGATTACGTACCTGGTCTGAGGTCGAGAGCTGGACAGCATTAAGCCAAAGGCCCGATGGAACCCCAGCCTATGACCCACCTCAAGGCGACCTGGGTCCACAACCAACACCTCTGTCTTATCCAGGTTTAACCTCAGCCAGCTAGCACTCATCCAGTTTCAGATTTCGGATAGACAGCTGTTAAGCAAAGAGACTGCATCATCCTGTCCGGGAATAAAGGACAAATACAGCTGGGTACATCTGCATAGCAGTGAAAACCCAGACTGTATAGCTTAATGATGTCTCCTAATGGCAGCATATATACTGTGAACAACATGGGTGCCAAGATGGAGCCCTGCGGCACCCCACAGGACAGAGAGATGGCATCAGAGGAATAAATTCCAGTGACAACCCTCTGTGTCCGGCCTATGAGGAAAGATCGAAACCAATGTAGAACTGTTCCAGACAGTCCACAAAAAAGCTGTAGATGCTCCAACAGCACACCATAGTCCACAGTATCAAATGCTGCAGAGAGATCAAGAAGGACTAAAATAGTACGAGCCTTTCGATCTCTCACAATTAGGAGGTCATTTAAAACCCGGATGAGAGCAGTCTCAGTGCTATGTCTTTTCCTAAACCCCGACTGGAGAGCATCATAGATATTGTGATTTGTGAGATGGTCGTCTAGCTGTGACGCAACCACCTTTTCAATAACCTTACCCACAAAGGGCAGGTTAGAGATAGGTCTGTAGTTAACAATCACGGTTCAATTAAGGTTTTTTAAGGAGTGATCAAATGACCACCTCCTTTAGGGGATCAGGAACCTTGCTCCAGAGATTTCCAGATAATTTCAGCAAGTATCAGGCAGATAACCTCCATGCAACCTACTAATGGTGGCGCAGAGCTCAGATCCAAACTACAGCAGTTGGTCATACAGTCCGAACAATCCTCACAACATCCATGAATTCTGGCCTACTGAAGTCAGACCAGGTGTGTTCGTTTCCTCCCGCCGATCACCGCAATCCCTTAAAGAGGGGGCTGGGCTGATGCCCGACCTAATGCTAGCAATCTTATCCGCAGAAAAACGAGCAAGTTCATCACACTTCATTTGTGAAAAATCTCTTCCAGACTATAGACAGAGTGGATTGCACAATCTGTCGACAGTTTGAAAGAGTTGAACTGGTCGGTTCCATGCGGCAGCAATCTCCCTGGACAGGAATTCTGCCTTCTTATGGGTGACTGCTGATTGATAGATACTATAATGATCCATCAATACAAGTTTGTCAGCATCCAGGCCGGATTTCCGCCAAGCCCTCTCTAGCCTTCGCCCCACCCTCCTCAGCTCCTTCAAGGACTCATCAAACCATGGAGTTCTTGGGTGCAGAGTGAGTGGGCGAACACGAAGAGGAGCAATTAGATCCAGGGCCTCACCCACTGCCTTATTATAGGCAATAATGAGATCCCCTGGCTCCATGCACTCACTTGAAATACTCGATAGGTCCAGTACCACCAATAGGCCTTCTGGGGTAACTCTCCTTAAAGGGCGATACTGGACCATCTCCATAGGGGCAGGCCTATTTGGGGGTGCCCCGAAACTGAATCTTATGGAATGATGGTCCGTCCACACATTTGTTTCCACCACCAATTGCGTGACCTCCAACTCCAGTAGAAACACTAGGTCCAATGAGTGGCCCCCTATATGGGTAGCAGAAGTAACCACCTGTGTAAGACCCAATGTGGTCATAAGTTGGAGGAGATTATTCCCAAAGTGTGAGAGTTCATTATCGACCCAGGCGTTGAAGTCGCCCAGTATTAACCACCTGGGCGACTCCAGCACCACGTCGATGATGAAGTCTACAAACTCCTTCAGAAATTCTCCACCATCACCGGGTGGACGGTAGATGAGGAAAATCCTGAACCCTACACCTGCTCCCAGGATACACTCAAAGGATCACGTGTGACCCACTGGAGTATCCACAAGACCCAGCTCCATTCTAAAAAGGATGGCTACTCCCCGGCCCCTATGATCCAACCTCGAGCGGTATATCACCGAGAACCCAGCCAGAGCAGCAGATGCCAGTATAGGGCCTGCATTCTCATCTAGCCTGGTCTCGGTGATACATGCCAGGTCAGATGTTTCAACATGATCTGCTGTAGTAGCGGTCTTGTTTCTAATTGACCTGGCATTACACAACGCCGCCCGGGTTGGATGAGTTTTCAAGGAGGATCGCAGTATCTGCCCACAATTTGTAGAGCCCTTGGGTATGGAAATCAGACAGGGAAAACCCCTCTCATGATTCCATTTTGCCCCAGGGAGTCTCCTAGCTCCCACTACATCTATCTGTCCACCCCTTTCCACTGTCCCACTCTGCCCAGTCCATCCAACCTTCAAGCGTCTTCTCACTATCCCCAATGCACGACATCTATTATAGACATCGGCTAACAAAGGGGGACAATGAAAAGGGCGGAGGTCCCAGAGCAGAGTGGGAGAATAGCACCTGACCGTCTTGGAGCCCTCCCAACACATCTTAATATACAATAAATAGCCAGATAATCAAAACTACTCAAATTAAATATCTCACTACAACAATATCCAATGCACACATCAACAACTAAACAAATTTAGTCTATCAGACTCATTACAATGAATCACTTAACTAAACAAGCAATTATTTCAAAAAATAAACAATAATAAATACTAATGCTAATAATCCATTTGGATTCTGTGGATCCTATAAAAAACAATTCCTTTTGTCCAAATTCCATATAATAATCTTGTTAACATACGAGGTAAAAATCCGGTATAACATTCACCAGGGGAAATAGCTACCATAAAGAGGAATGTCAACCCCAGCCGAGATCAGAACTACAGCCCCTAGAGATGAGGTCACCCTCCAGCAGACCCCCCCCCAAGTAGATCTAGGAGACACCAAAAGCTTCACACCCACCCTTCAGCAGGCCCAAGACTAGTGTCACCCATTCCAAGCCCAGCCAGAGCAGCAAGTACCCTGGCAGCTCACCCTACAGTAAATATTTACAGTTGTCCAAACTCTGGATAATCATAAAATAAAACACAATAATAAGTCCAGCCAATACAAAAATGCAGGCATATAAGTCCAATAAATATAGACTCCACACAGTTCAGCTGCTCACCACACCATGGCTTAAGATAAGAACTTCAAATCCCTATGAGTACTTTCCAGATAAAACCATCACGCTGTAGCAAAATTTGTGTGTTTACTCACAGACCACAGACCAGCAAATCCATTTCTCCACACAGTCAGGATTCACATCAACAGTTTCAAAACACACAAATTGAATTGTAGTGCGCAAATCATGAAGAGTAGACTGCAAACTGCAAAATCAGTATCAGAATATTCAATATATCTACACGTTAAAAAGTTTGTCAGGGAATACACACAGACGTCCAAAGACGCAGGAGCAGCAGTAATCTCAGCTTGAACCAGCCACTCCACTCCACTGCAACGTCCACCACAAGCAATTCTAAACGTCGAGATAGCTGGCAACTCGCAGCACAAAGGCAGTAGCAATTCCAACTGGAAATCCCAGGGTCATCCACTCCACAACGCCAGATCCACTGCCAGCAACTCTAGATGTTCAGCGATTTCCAGCTCCACATCAGTTCCATGGCACACACAAACAGAGTACAGTGTGCGAATTGCTTGCAGCAAACATTCCACCAATGGATCAGTCAAGCTGCAACAATCTTACCAAAAAAGCGGCGAGTCTCTAACACACAAACGGCAAATGAACAACAAAGCGTAAATAAAATAAAATAAAATAATAAGATGCGTGGGTCGGCACCAACAATAGCAAGGAGCTAGAAATGAGCTAAAAATGAATTTTAAGCAGAGAAGGCAAAGGATCTTGCAGAGGCTAGCCCAGCGTGGCCGCCATCTTGCCCCACTCGAGGTCCTCTGTGTCCCAGTTGGCCCAAACCTGGGAAGTCCCCAGCAAGACAGCACTTTAAACTCTCTTGCTGTTCAGAGCTGGTTGCACACACACTGGCTATGGCACTTAAAGGGACAGTGCCGAGACACATCATGACAGTGTCATGCAAGTCAATAGAAGAATACCAACAACCATGGATTTGTCAACTCTGGGGGACATCTGCCTGGCAGTGGGCATCAGCAGAGCCCAGGGAGACACTTAAGGTAAGCCCCCCAATTGGGGGGGTTACACTGTCCCCTGCCTAGGAAACAAGTTGTCTGAGTCACGTCTAAAATATAAGCAGCAATTAGCATTAACACATTATACTATATACAGGTTGCAACCATATACAACTATATACATTATCTGTGCAGTTTTACTATCAATATACAGTATACAATATATATATACTTTACTCTAAATGCATTTCTTTAAGCAATTGGCTTTGTTCAATTAATGACATTTTCATCTTGACATGTCAACTTTGCATTTTTCACTTTATTTTAAACAGTTACCCATATGCATTGCCTCTTTTCTTGAAGCCTTTGAGCATTTGCACTGGCTTGTAAATACCCTGTACCTTTTCATCTGACATTTTTTACTTGGTAAGGGTGACCACTAGAATAGTGGGAGGAGGGAATGATTATAGTATTGGAAAATGCAGTGAATCCTATTTTAGAAAGGGAGTTAGCTGTAATGCATACCCCTTTATGAACCACATTCATTGGTAAGTCCATGGGCTTTCCCGGTGAATCATAAGTAAGGCATACCACCAGCTTTACAACTCTACCTAATCTTCTTGGTGTAGGGGGCAGTGGCATAGTCCTTTTAACACTGGCATTCGGGGTCATCAATCACAGCTTGTTGTCCACCAATAAGACAGCTTCTGCAGAAAGAGGCAACTCTGCACTCTCTTTCTGTTCAGAGTTGTATTTGTAGTAGCATTAGACTTTTCCTGTTCTATAGACTCAATGAAATTTGAGTTATTCAGTTCATTGTTAGCACTCTCAGGAATAATAACACTTTCTGATATGAGATTTGGTTCACTAAGCCCACTTATTTCAGCTTCACATAAAGCTTCACCAATGTGTTCCTCATTTTCTTGGTCAGAACTAGCTATTTTGATTTCAGACAGTTCCACGAGGCATGAAGAATCAGTTACTTCAGAGGTCACACTTCACACTTCACTTTCCAGTGGCACTGGAGTAGTTGAAAAGGCAAGATTATCTAGCACTTCTGGGTCATCAGCATTTTGTCCAACATTGCAGGAAGGAATTCCTTGGAACAGTTCGGCTAGCTCAAAGGAAGGATAATACACACCTCTATATTCACTCTCACTAGACTCAGAATTAGTGTCATCATTAATTGCAGCATTGCTTGTTGAAGACCTGGTCTGCTGGGTAGCAGGAGGCTGGCTTAACAGTTTCTTTTGAGAGGCTGATCTAGTAACAGGCCCAGATGGGGCAGCACTTTGCGGTACTGTATCTATTACAATTTGCCCAATTGGCAGTAGGTGATTCCAGTGGATTGTTTTTACAGCTTGGGGATCACTTTCTGGCCACACTTTGCAAACTGGGAGATCATTCAACTTACTGATAACTACATAGGTAGTGTGACTCCAATGATCGGCTATCTTATGTTTTCCTTGCAATCCCAAATTTCTCATCAGAACACGATCTCCAGTTTGTAGTTCTTCAGCTTTAACTCTTTTATCATGACTTATTTTATTCGCTAGATTTTTCTTGGCAACCATAATGTGGGCAAGTTGATAAGCGTGATTAAGCTGGGCTTTGAGTTTGTGTACATATTGTAAATAGTTATTAGGTTGAATTCCATTTGGTGACACTCCAAAATAAAAATCCACTGGGAGACGTGCTTCCTGATCAAACATTAACTGATATGGTGAGAAACCTGCTGCATCATTTTTGGTGCAATTAAAAGCGTGCACTAAGGTACTTATTTGCTGATTCCACCTTGGCTTGTCCTTTGGATGAAGGGTGCTCAGCATGTCCAGCAATGTCCTATTAAATCTTTCGGGTTGTGGATCCCCTTGTGGGTGATAGGGAGTGGTCCTTAATTTTTTTATTTCCCACAGAGATAGCATTTCTTTGATTAGTCGACTTTTAAAGTCCCTTCCTTGGTTGGAATATATCTGTCGTGGAGCACCATAATGTATGAGAATTTCTCAACAAGAACCTTGGCTACTGTTGTGGTCTTCTGATCTTTTTTTGGAAAAGCCTGTGCATATCTGGTGAAGTGATCTGTTACAACAAGTATATTTCCAATGTTCTTGGCATCGGGCTCCAGACTCAAAAAGTTAATGCACACAAGCTCCATCGGTGCACTAGTGGTAATGTTTTTTTTTTTTTATTTTCTCTTTATACCCCCTTCTCCCTGCAGTACTCCCCTTCTTCGGGAGACCCCTGTGGCCTTGTATGTCTCCACTCCTCTAGCTGGCCACCAGCACAGTCCATCCCCCCCCTTGCAGCCTTGGTTATATCCCCAAGGTGGGTACAGGGTGGGGCCCTTACACCCCGATGTGTCTGTATTTCATCAGGGATGCTGTCGCTGGCACTGGTAGAGGCATTGGAGATTGGGGCATGGAGCTCCATCTACTGGGAGCGTTGCAGGGTGTTTCCTGGTTTCCTGGTCCACCCAGGCCATTGGCTCACTGGGAGAGCCTAGGAGTGGAGCACGTCAGGACGTGCATACACTCTGGCTCCTGGCCAACATCCACCATCCCTTCTTCTGTTCATCCCAGTGCACCTTCACCCGTGTTCACCCAGGTGGTGGTATAGTGGCGGGACAAGTGACCCACCCACCATGGAGGAGAAGAACATTCTCTGGGCTCTCGATCCTCCTCCCCCCGGCCGACCCTCCAGCCGCCCGTGTCTGTTCCCGAACCCGAGTCGCTGGTGCCACGAGCAGTATCCCTACTGCTGCACTGGTGGACCAGCCTACTAGTGGTAATGTTGACCAAAGGTGCTGAACTTTGTGGCTGGGCCTTTCTTTGAAAGCACCTGCTGCAGGTTTTGATATTGTGGTTTATATCCACACTCATCTTGGGCCAATAGAAATGGGCACAGACTAAGTCTGCAGTTCTCTCGCTGCCCAAATGTCCCATTTGGTCATGGAGGGCTTTCAAGACCACATGCTTAAATTTTGAAGGTAACACCAATTGTTTTCTTACAAATTCTCCATGACTACTTGTTAGTTCTTGATATAGTAGTTAATCTCGGAACTTAAGCCTGAATCCCTCCTGAAACAGTAAAGCAGTTCTTTGGTCATTAGATCGTAGTTTGGAAACATTTTTCACTTTGTTTATAGCATTTAGAACACGTCTAAGCATGGGATTGTGATACTGTTCTCTTTGAATGTCTGCCGGAGTGATTTGAGGCAAGGTACTTAAATCTAATGCTGTAAGACAACAGTAAGCCACAGGCACACAGATATCTGGAGGTCCCAGACAATCAGCTAGGAAATTTACAGTCTTGCCAGATGGATGTTTATTCTGGTCAAACTTGTGTCACAAGGCCTGTATGGATTTTTCTGATATTCGCACCCACTCTTGATTTGAAGCCAGCTTTCTGGAGTGAGCATCAGCGTCAGTATGGTCTAGGCTTGGACGGTACTCCACTAAATAATCATATGTTGAAAGGGCAGATAGCCACCTGTGATCAGCTGCATCTAGCTTGGTCAAGGTTTGGACATATGTGAGGGGGTTATTGTCTGTTTTGACTAGGATTTTAGTACCATATAAATACTCATGAAACTGGTCGACTATGGCCCATTTTAAAGCATGAAATTCTAATTTGTGAACCAGATAGTTCTTTTCAGATGGTGTAAGGCCACTGGGTGCAGTCCCTCTTCATATTCTTGATAAAGTACAGCTCCAAGGCCACTCAGGCTGGCATCTGTATGAAGTACATATGGCTTGGTTGGGTCAGCATATGCAAGCATTGGTGCATGTGTTAGCTGGTAAATACTTTCTTGGAATGCTGCGTTGCAATCTGAAGTCCATCTTGACTCAAAGGATTCACTAGGTTTAAGACAGACCTTGTCTGCTTCCTTCACAGTTCCCCTTTTGAACCTTTGAGTTATAGGAGGATACCCTTGTGTCAGGTTTAGCAGTGGCTGAACTACCTTTATGTAGTCCTTGACAAAACGTTGATAATATCCACAAAAACCTAGAAATCTCTGAAGTTCTTTAAGGTTGTTGGGCCTTGGCCAGGGGGTTAAAGCCTCTACTTTGCTGAGGTCCATTTGAGTGCCTTCAGAGGACACGATGTGGCCTATGTATTTTACAGAGCTTTGGAAAAACTGGCACTTGTCAATTGATGGTTTCAGCCCGAATTCTTCCAATCTAGCCAGGACTTTAAACAGACGAGCCTCATGCTCCTCAAGTGTTTCGCCAAACACAATGGCATCATCCAAATAGACAAGGCATTCAAGGAGGTTCATGTCTCTTACAGCAGGGTTTCTCAAATGGTGAGGCCAGCCTCCCTGGGGAGGCCCCAACCTGTTCCTGGGGAGGCTCAAGCAAGTCTGAAAAAGTACCGTATTTATATTTTGAGTTTTAGATATTTTTGTGTGAGTCAATGAGTCAAATTAAAAGACGTTACTAGTAGGTGAATGTATGTATTTATTTACTAATCGGTGACAAGGAAAGACATGCTTAACCAAGGCTCATTTCAGGTATATCCATGGAAGGGTAGGGAGCGAATATAATTGAAAAGATAGCTGTCAAACAGTCAAACAATACAAAGCAAACAATAGTGAAAACAAATCGGAACAATGAACAAATAATGAAAAGCAACAATTGACTAATTAGACTGGTAAAAGAACAGCCCAAATACAAGGGTTAACCACTGAGGTACTAGGAGCAAGAACAGGAGGGAGCAAAAGGATATCTGAAAAGTTGCTTAAGAGCAGGGTATGGGAGGGACAGGCAGACGTAGGTAGGAAGATTATTCCAGATAGAAGGGAAATAGAGACTGTAGTCTGACCCATGAAGGTATTGCAACAAGGGGAAACAATGGCTTGAGAATCAAAATAGTGGAGCAAGTAGGTTGGCCTGGGGAGAGGGATTACAATAAGCTGAATAAAATGAGAGCCAACTACTCAAATGATTTTCACTTTATTCCTAATGCACTGTGCAATGTATGCCATTTTTCTATGGGGAGGTGCAAGATTATTTCAGTATTTGTGGGAGGCTCAATATCTTTTCCATGGCATGGGGGAGGCTCACTATGCTAAAGTCTGAAAACTAATGTCCTACAGCATACTCCTTGAGTCTTTGAAAAGTTGCAGGCACTCAAGATATGCATTGGAGCATGCGCAAGAATTTGTAGAAGCCCAGGGGACAAAAAAAGGCAGTTTTTTCTCTATCCTCTGGCACCATTGGGATTTGATAATACCCGCTTCTGAGGTCCAAAATGGAAAACCACTGACTTCTGTTGAGGCAATCGAGGGCATCCTGGATGCGAGGCATCATGTACTGATGTGATATGGTTCTCCAATTAAGTGTCCTTTAATCTGCACACATCCTCACCAAACTGTCCTTTTTCAGGACCACCACAATCGGGGATGAGTAAGGGCTGCGTGATTCCTGGATGATTCCAGCTGCTAGCATTTCCTGAAGATGGTGTCTTACATCATCAATGTCCGCAGGTGCTAATTAGCATGATCTCTCACTGAATGGCCTCTCATCATGCAGCCTAATATGGTGTTCAGCGCCAGTAACGCATCCAACGTCCCATTTTTACAATCACCCTGGGTGAGATTCAGGAGTGGGCAAATCACCTTGGAATAGTCTTTTATGAACCTGCGGTAGTAGCCACAGAACCCAAGGAAACGTTGTAGTTCTTTCAAGTTATGGGTCTGGGGCCAAGTAGTCAGTGACTCAACCTTACTGGGATCGGTCTCTATCCCATCTGTAGATACTATGTGCCTCACATACTTCACAGAGTTTGGAAAAAACTGGCACTTGTCAATGGACAGCTTGAGGCCGAAGTCTTCCAATCGGTCTAGGACTTTAAACAGTCAGGTCTCATGCTCCTCTAATGTGCGTCTGAACACAATGACATCATCTAGGTACACTAGGCATTCCAGCAAGTTCATATCTCCCACCTCACATTCCATCAGTTGCTGAAAGTTGGCCGGAGCACCCGAAATCCCCTGTGGCACTCTCAGGAATTCGTGGAACCCCAAAGGACAGATGAAGGCTGTTTTCTTACAGTCGTCCATGGCCAACGGAATCTGGTAATATCCGCTGTGAAGATCCAATACTGAGAACCATTTGCTCACATTCAAGCAATCCAGGGCATCTTGTATACGGGGGCATGGTGTATTGATCTGGGACAGTCTACCGGTTCAGGGTTCGATAATCAACACACATCCTCACTGACTCATTCTTCTTACACACAGCCACAATGGGGTAGGCATATGGGCTCCTTGATTCCTGTATCATGTCAGCAGCGGGCATTTCCTGACGGTGTCTCCTCACATCATCTATGTCCGCTGGGGTGAGGTGTCGGGATCTCTCTCAAAATGGCCAGTCATCATGCAGGCATATATGATGCTCTACACCCTGGACACACCCCCATATCCCATTCTTTTAATGAAAACACTTGGTCTCTCTGGGTGAGTTTCTTGCTAATCCTAGACTTCCATTTAGCTGGCAGTGGGGAATCACCAAAGTCAAATAAGTCCAGGGTCACTCTCTCCTTTTGGCCAGAGTACTTGTTATTGGGTAATACTGCAGTGTCTGCATAGTGAACTGTAGTTAGAGTGCACCCTCTGTTCACCTGGACCTCCCAATCTGAAACATTTTGAATCTGGACTATCACTCGTCATGCATAAGCATGGGCACGGGCATGCAAGGTGCTGGGTTTAACCAATAATCCTTCTGGCAACTTTCCATCATCTGGTGCATCCAACATTAATACTTTGTTCTTTACGTTTCTTTTTAGGTGGACTTCTCCATGGATTGAGCACTGGCGTTGGGGGCCAATACCAAGGAATCAGGTTCCTTTTTCCACACTATCCCTACTGGTTCATCTGGGTCCTCTTCATTGGATTTCTGTTGCAAGTCATATGCCCTTTTTACTAAGGTTGGAGTTCTTAGGGCCTGTCCAGCCAGTTGCCATTGTTTCTCATTACAGAGTTGTGCTAGTTTCTAAAACACGTGGGCGTTTGTTCCAATTAACAGGGGAACCCCATCATATAGTCCAGTGAGGGGACACACTAGGGCCAGTGTCTCTACTTGCTCCTCTACACCAGTTACAGTTGCAGGAAAAGACAACCAGAGGTGGACATATCCTAGGTAGGGATAAGACTTGTCGCTCAGCCCCCACACATGTAGGCCTTCCAGGGATTGTAATGGCACATCAGATAAGTGTTTGTCATACCAGTCCTGAAATACAATGGTCACCTTCGACCCACTGTCAAGCACAGCCCGTATAAGAATACCATTCACAGCCACAGTAGTCTTCATTGAAGGGCCCACTATTTTGGACCAGTCTGGAGGAACAACAGTGGGGGCCTGGACAGACGATTTAGCCACAGAGAGGTTTGAGTTAGGATGGCCGAAGCCTTCACTGCGGTCATTTTGTGCACCCCTTGACAACTGACTCATTTTCCGAAGCTCTCCTTGAAGCTGGTTCACCACTTTTTCTAAGTCCTTCTGAGACTGGCATGCCCTCTTCATATGGCCATCCTTGCCGCAGTTGTAACAAATGACAGGCTCTCGGGGCATCCTTGGAGAAAACATAGCAGGGGATGCTGGAGCATCAATGGGAGATTGTGATCTGACTTCTGCTGGTAGGTACAAAGTCTCAAAAGTTCCTTTAGGGTGGCAGTCAATTCCTTGAGCTTATCCGGGAAGCTACCCTCAGTAGAGGATGCCTGAGGGTGCACCCCAACCCCCATAACAGTCACGTCCTGACAGGGGCCAGGGTCTCTGTCAGCAGGGGATACCTCAGCAAACGCACCCGGTTGTACTTTTATGACTTCCTTCAGCACATCCTCCCCGCACCATTTAGCCCATGGCGGGACACTTGTAGTGGTCTCCATTTCGGAAGGGCCTTCCAATGTCATGATCACTTGGGCTGCACTCACCCCATAATTACAATCTCCCTCTTCACCTTCTACCTCCCGGAGTTCTTTTATCAAGTCACAGTAGCCAGGTGGGTTACCTCTCCTATCCTGGAGCCTTAACTGGATGATCTGCAGTTTAGAATGCTTGGCATGTTGCAGTATGTGCCCCAATCTCACACGTTCAAATCACTGGCGGCTACCCCACCTTTCCGGTAAGCTTTCTGCAGAGCTCTTTCTAGGTGAGTAACATACACAGACAAACTTTCCCCCTTCCATTGTTTGGTACCCTGGAAGTTCCACATCAAAGTCTTCCCTGACTCAGTGCTCCCAAAATTGCCTTCAAGTACAGATAGGTACTTCTGAGCAGATGCATCAGGGTTAGTGGACCTCAAAAATTGAATGGCTTCAAGGGCGGGGCTACTCAAACGTTCTATGATTCTTTTCTGTTTCTCAACCTCCGCACACTGCCACTCAGGAACCAAGTGGGCAACATAGTCGATCCAGGTCTCCCAGTCATCCTCCCCTTGGGGGGTGGGGAGGGTGCCCAAGAAGATTCTCAGCCTTCAGTAGGAGTCGTGACTAATGGCGGGTACAGATATAGGGGCCAGCATTGGCACAGGCACAGAAGGCGGGGTAGTAACAGGTGCTGGAGTGGGAGGGGGTGTTGGGGAAGGCACACCCCCAGGTGGCAGGAATAGTTTCTTAAAGTCCTCTATGGTTTTCCCTTCCTCCAGCAACAACTTAGCAAATTTCTCCTCAAAAGTCTCAGATAATGGTGGGAGATCATCCTCCCCAGGGTCTTTACTGTCTTTTGTTATCACTTTCCAGGCGGATAGGACTTCTGAGGCAATAGTCTGTGGCACTTTAGAGCTGTCCACAAGGTCACTACATTCTACCAAGGCTATGAAAGTTTGGGTGATCAAATCAGCCTGTTGACTCACCGCCACAGGGTTTTTTAAACATTCAACTTTGGAGAGTGCTCCCTCTACAGTGTTCTTACTGGTGCCCTGGGGAATATCCAGTATAAGCAGAGCATTTTGGGGGTCGATCTCCTGTCCAGTACACCACCCCACCAACTGATGTATAGCCATTTCTACTGGGGTAGCCATTAATCTTTAACAATATCTCGTAATTTTGGGCCACTAGAAGGCACAAAATCCCAGCGGTGAGCCTCCAAGATGTAACCCCTAGGTGGTACTATCCCAAGGGCTACTACCCCTGCCTGCTTGGCTAGTAGCAGGTTAAAGGGCCTGGGTAATGAAACAGGTGCCTCCACCTGGAGGTCAGGATTGTTAATGGTCAAGCTAACCTGGGCACAGCCCTCTGGGACACTGTAACCCCCCCCCCCTTTCCCTTCTAGTGACTGGAACAATATACAATAATTACTTTCACAATGACCTTTATTCACCAGGCAATTACCCACACGGTTTGCACTTATCACCAAGGCTGGTTCCTCTAGCTTGACCCTGGGGACCCCCTGTAAACAAGGTTAAGTACAGCAAATAGCAACAGTACAATACTTTTGGCACAAACTGGAACCACAGTCAGATTAAATGCAAACAAAGTTAAAACTGATTTATTCAGGGGACTTGAACAAGGGAGGGGCATAATCAGGTTGATTTGCTTAAAAGCTGCATTAATCAGACAGTCATGCATGCAGTTCAGAGTCCCTACACAGTCGCACACTCTGGGAACCCAGGTAGGAAAATGGTGGGCTAGCCAGGAACGTTGCAGCTCGTTGGGGCCCTGTGATGGAAGAAAGTAACATGCACAACACACACTATTTGTAATCTGGAGCCGGAGGGCTCAGTTTGTGAAAGAAAAGGCAACAAAACAATCAGATGACAACACTTTTAGATTTAGCTGTTGTTGCAGGGAGCTACCCTGATGTTTACTCCTGATACCCAAAACTGGACACAGGCAGGATGAAATCGAGACTGCAGGCTGTTGAGCTGGAGTGCCCGGAGAAGCAGGGCCCACACGAATCACTAAGCGTCGTTCCTGATCAAGGCGTTGAGCAGGGGGCTGAAGGCTGATCCCCAGGTCGGTCTCTCGTTGATGACTTTCTCTGCGTAGCAGGTATTCTGGCTGGAACAGTGTAGCAGGGCCCAGGCAAAAGGAAATGGATACGAATTCAGTCTGTGGAGCTTGATACAGCCTCCAGCAAGCAAAACAGTTCAGACACACAGTGGGGAACCAAATCACGACCCACTATAAGGACACAGCACAGTCACATGTAAGGAAATTCCACTGTACCAGGCAAATGGCTCTCTGGTCGCAATTACAGAGTCTCTGCACAATCCAGGAGTTCAGAGGTAGCTGGAAGTCCTGACAGGCCGATCGTATTCAGCAAATCTTCGGTATTCTACAGGTTAAAGCCTGGTCACAATTCAGTGGCTTAATTCACTCTCCAAATTCGGTTTCAGTCCGAAAAAAGCACAGGTTCCCTCTCAGGAACAGCATGCAGGCATGCAAGCCAAACTCAGGCCTTTCCACAGTTCTCCCATGCAAATCCACTATGGATTGCTGCTTGAACTATTTCGAGCTGTTACTTCTTCACTTTCCAACTCAGCTCTAACTAAAACTGCAAGCAGTGTGGGACTTTCCCCAGGATCCAAAAGGTTTGGTTGGCTGATCTGTCTGTCAGTTACAACAAGGGCTCCCCCTCCAGGTTATTTTAAGCGCCAAAAGCCCAAAACCACAATTCCTACAAGTTTTGGCCCCACCAAGCCCCTGTAGGCAGGCTCCATTTTAGAGTCCCAAATGTACTGATTGGCCCATTCTGCAGTCCAGGACCAAGATGATGGAAACAAACAGAACTGTCTATGCTGCAAAGAAGGCAGGTTAGAACAAACTACAATATTATTATTACTCTAACAAATGATCAGCAAACAAGTACATCTTCTAACAGAACTCCCTCTCATACTAATTATGACTGCAATCCAGGCAGCTGTTAAAGAGACAGTACAAAGAGGCTATACAGGCACTCTCTGGCAATACATTTAAACTGCTAAAACGCAGAACACCAGCCTGGCAGTGAGCATTTAGGCAAGCTCAAGGAAGACTTTTTGGGAACCCTCATTTGTAGGGGGTTACAAGTGGCTAGCACCTCATGAATTATTCATTAGGCTAAATCTCTTGTTCTCAGTGGATGTCACTTTCTGGGAAAAAGCATGCACATATGTCCTGAGCCACCTTGCACTTTAGTTGTTTTGCAGAGGTGAGCTAGAGCTCCAAGTTGATGTCAGTTTCACAAGGAGAGGGTGTACTAATTTAGCTGTTTTGCAGAGCAGAACTTGTTTGCTACTGGCTGGCTCTGCAAAGTTAAACATAGGAACAACCAACATTCCCAGCCAGATTATGTGTTCTCTGACCCCCTTTTCAGTAGTTCTGGGGCTAGAGAAACTACAAACATGACTGCTTTTGTAGTCTTTCACTTCAACTTCTATTTTAACATATTTCTGGTCCCTGCTGCCATCTGGTGGGAAGAGAGGTGATTTGGTGGCAGGAGAGCACTGTTGAGTGTCTCCAAAGTTCGTGCTCCCAGGGGAGGAGCAGTTTTGCACTTTGTGCAGCTTTGAGAGCTGCTTGAAACTGAGCAACCTCCTTTCTGTGGGCTTCTCAACCCTGAAGGCAGTCCAGGGGCCGGTTGAGTGAAGAGAGTGGCGGCACACTGACCACAATGAGAAGGGAGATAAACAAGCCTGCAGAACAAATTATAGTATCTAGTCTAGCCCAAGGTCCCACAGCTACAGTCTGAACCAGGATCAAGGTGAAGGAGTGGTGCAGTGGAATGCAGAAGCAGCGCTGCAGAGAGAGCAAAAGGTAAGCCCCCCCTTTTAGGAAAGGGTTACACAAGCTTTGCTGTAAAATTCAGAGTCTCTTCACAATGGGGCCAATGGGGCCTATGCATGATGGTTAGGTATCCCGTATGCAGTGCTCAGCCACAGCCCGTATGAGAATACATCACTAATATGCACCATCTGCAGCTGTGCGGCATGCACCTAGAATACATTACTAATATGCACCATCTGCAGCTGTGCGGCATGCACGTAGAATACATTACTAATACGCACCATCTGCAGCTGTGAGGCATGCACCTAGAATACATTACTAATATGTACCATCTGCAGCTGGCGGCATACACCTAGAAGACATCACTAATATGCACCATCTGCAGCTATGCGGCATGCACCTAGAATACATCACTAATATGCACCATCTGCAGCTGTGTGGCATGCACCTAGAATACATCACTAATATGCACCATCTGCAGCTGTCTGGCATGCACCTAGAATACATCACTAATATACACCATTTGCAGCTGTGCGGCATGCACCTAGAATACATCACTAATATGCACCATCTGCAGCTGTGCGGCATGCACCTAGAATACATCACTAATATGCACCATCTGCGGCTGTGCGGCATACACCTAGAATACATCATTAATATGCACCATCTGCAGCTGTCTGGCATGCACCTAGAATACATTACTAATATGCACCATTTGCAGCTGTGTGGCATGCACCTAGAATATATCACTAATATGCACCATCTGCAGCTGTGCAGCATGCACCTAGAATACATTACTAATATGCACCATCTGCAGCCATGCGGCATGCATGTAAGAGGCACATAAGTGCACACAGCAGACACGTGCATATGACTATCGTGGCAGCAGTACACATGGCTGGAGGGGCTTTGCCATGTATCGGCATGTGCACACCACACACACACACACACACACACACACACACATATGTGCATGCAGAGCATGGCATATGTCTGACCAACATGTAGGTGAGCGGTGCAGCACTACACAATGGGGAGACCTGTCATAAACCACAAGTCTGCAGGGCCTGCATGATTGCCTGCAGCACCGCCAGAGCAGAAAGCACAGAGACATGGTCACAGGAGCCATAGGACTAGGGTGGGCATCAGGGGTTCCAGACATTGAATGGAACGGAGACCGGGGTCCCAAACCTACTGCTCAATGTAAACACAAACAACTAGTCTGGGGTCTGCTGGAGGAATAGACCACCACCAGTCAGGCTCCTGGGCTGGGCATGTACACCCCTTGTATGCCTGTGCCCTTGAAGCCCATCACACAGTATGTGCTTGTCATACTTAAGCCTACATCAATATACCCCAGGTGCCTTGGCACTCATCGACCACCTGTCCTTGTACACAGCATGCTGCACAGGGTGGCCCCCCTCCGTATGGCTGCATGCCACACAACAGTCCCCCGGCCATGGGGCAAACAACAATCACATTCCCACCCCACCCTCACCCTGCCACATGGTGGGTGGACACACAACCAGGGGTCAAAGAGAGGGGGTACATGGGCTATGATGTACTATTACTATTTAAAATCAAGCCATTCATTTAATATGTGCTCATATGCTGATCTCATGTATAGTACTACCACTGTTTTTATAACACTTTGACCTTGCTCACAACAATCCCCCTGGCTCTGACAACCAAGGTCAGCAGCATGCCACTTCTTACCAGAATAACCATCCGGGTGGTTGCTCTCTGGGTTTAGAGGACCGCATGCTGAGATGGCGAGTCTTTGTGGGAGCCTTCCCACTAGCCTGGTTATATGTGCTTATCTGCATCCTTGATGAAAGTGACGTATGGCTACCCTTCTGCCTATGGGTGTTGTCTGCTTGTGCAGGTGTGGGTGGAATGAGGGGGCTCCTGGGTGTTCTCCAGTTGTGCTGGTGTGGGTTGTTTGGTGGGCTCCTGAGTGACTTCAGCCCTGGGCAGTGTGTAAGGGTTGGCCCTGGTTAGGATGTTATCGACTATGCTTTTGAGGATGTCACCAATGCAGTTTATTCTGCCACACATAGTGTCCAGAGGCAGTGCGACTCAGAGATCAGGCGATGCAGGAACCGGCAGCCAGCCCCAAATGTTAAAGAGAAACTTCTTCCTGTACTCGAAAACAAAAAATTCTACATGAAAGCAGTTTGGCAGTGAATTAAGTTTATTCCTCAGTGAGAAGATGTAACCTTGCCCTGGTGCTTCAACCAGCAATTTGTCTTCATCAGACCCACTTTTGGTTCTGTGTGCAGGAAGTCGTTTTTTTATTCTGCCACACATGCCCCTCAACTCATCCGTTAGCTCCCCCAGCTATTCTGTGTACTACTGCTGTGTCCATAGCATTTCACATTTCAGATGCTGTACCTCAGGGTAGAAGGTGTGGAGGATCCCCTTCTGTGCCACTCGACATGTACTGTGTGTGGGATGTCATGAGGGACTGTCATCCCCACTGTCCCTGTGCTGCTCTTGGTGTGCCCCGCCACCTTCCCAGTGCACTGCTGTGAACCCCTGTCCATCAGATGGGCTGTGGCTAGAGGCTGCTCGATGATGATGAGTGGCGGTGCCCAAAAATCCTCCATATCCTCTTGCCCACCCGGGGTTGTGGTGTCCTCTATGCCGGGTTTCAGCTGGGTATTCCAGGTGTGCCTTCGGGTGAGGTTTGTGCCTGTGTATAGGGGCCTGCTGCATGTCATGTGGGTTGTATCCAACTCCTCCTCTTCGGCCTCCTGCATTTCCGTTGCCTAGCTCTTGTCCACCCCTTTGTCCTCCTTTCCACCTTCCTCCTCCTCTGCAAGGTCCATGTGCTCCCACTGGTTGCCTGCTGGGTTGGAGACAAGGCATGTGTTACTGGCTGGGGCATTGTTGAAGACATTGCACAGAATGTTTGTGGTCCTGTAGCCAGTACCACCTACCTGTGTCAGCCTGCCTTCTTTCAGCAGTGATGGGCCATGGGTACTGACTCTGATTCATGTGTGGCACCACCTCCCTATCTGGTGTGTGTTCCGGCCCGGGGTCTGTAGGATGCAATACAGGGCAGTTAGCTTGGCTGTTGCATCCTCTCTGGCAGCCCGTGTGGCTACTGGCATACCTGGGACTGTATCCATGACCTCTGCCTCCCCATGCAGGGACACCTGTGTGAGTGTATCTACCACCATGTTTTCTGTCAGCAACAGGGCATGTTCCTTGGTGGGTGGTCCACTGTCTGTAGTGGCCTGTGACCACTTGGCAGCTATCAGCTTCTGCTTGATAGCCGACCAGAGGCCACTCCACTTGTGCTTGATTGCAGCTAGTGTACATACCTCCTGGCTGGTGGCATTCATGGTCACCTGCATATCAAGCCACATCCTGGTCTTGGTCTCTGCAGGTGCCACCAGGGACTGTGCCCCATACAGAGTGGCATAGTGCTCTCTGATGTCGGATACTGTGGGTGCCAACCGTGCCACCTGATCCATGGAGATGTTTGTGGTGGACCATGAGCACCTGATCCACCATATCCATGCACGTCTCCGGGATGGTGTCCGGCCATGGTCTGTTCATTTGGATTCTGGTGTCAGGTTCAATACCATGGATAGTGCACTTCTACTGCCATTCTCTGGCACCGCTTGCCCCATTACATCTATGGCGGTATTACAAACATACGAACATACAAAGAAGCCAGCAGAGGAAGGCCATTTGGTCTATCAAATCTGCTAGTATTGCAGGGTCCACAGCTTGAGCTAATGTCCTTGCCCTCCTTCCCCACTCCTCTCATCCTCCCTACCCATGATTCTTACCTTCCCTCATGCCTATCTGAGCCTTTCTTAAAGCTGCCCACTGTCTTCAATGAGATGACCTCTTCCAGCAGTGCATTCCAAGCGTCCACCACCCTCTCTGTGAAGAAGTGCTTCCTGACCTCCCTCCTAAACCTACTGCCCTCCAGCTTAAGACTGTGCCTCCTCGTGTTATGGTTGCCACTTTACTTAAAGAGCTTAACTTCTTATGTAAGGAGCAGCATGGTTTCAGAGCTCGTCATAGCACTACGACCACCCTCACAGAATTTGCTAACTTCTAGCACTCCACACTTGACAAGGAGCACCTCTCAGGGGCCGTGTTTATAGACCTCTCAAAGGCCTTCAACACAGTTTATCACCCCCTCCTTCTTAACACATTACAACAAATTGGGGTCTGTCTTTGTCCACTCTCATGGTTCTCCAGCTATCTTTCATCTAAAACCCAATGTGTTAAAATTAATAATACCATATCTACTATGCTGCCTGTGCACTCAGGAGTTCCCCCAGGGATCTATCCTGGGTCCCCTGCTATTCAGCATCTACCTCAATGCCCTGCTTTAATCCTGCCCCGGCAACCTTCTCCTCTACGTGGAAGATGCTGTTCTTTATGCCGCACATCCTGATCCTCTCTCTCCAGTGTACCTTACAAAACTCCTTCTCTCAGATTGAACACTGGTTTGCTGAACACAGATTGGTGATCAATATTAAAAAAACTAAGATGATGCTCTATGCCCACCGCCAAAACAGATCAAAGGATTTCCCCCTGGAAATACTCTCTGCCTCTCTCATCCCACTGGAACAGGTCCAAAATTATAAGTATCTAGGTATTATATTTGACTCTTCCCTCTCATTCCATGAACATATAAAAATCCTCACCTCCACCACCAACACCTGCATTGGTCTCCTTTATAGACATAAAGACTGCCCGCCACCTGAAGCACTTCACCTAGCCATTACCTCCTCAGTGTTATCGCTGGTGGACTATGGCCTCACAATCTATGCTGCCGCCGACCCTATGGTGCTTCATCAAATACAAGTAGTCATCAATAAGGCCTGCCGGCTCCTCTCTGGTGCCGACAGAAATACACATACCTGCACCCTATATGCACTCACCAATATCCTCTCCCTTGAGGAAAGACTATTGTACCTGACCTGTCTCTTCACCCAAAAAATCCATCTGGGTTTAACCCCAATAGGTGTCATGGCTTCTCTTCAGACAGCCACCATCTCAGCATCCATACAGACCACCCCAAAACTACCTGGAAGGTGCCTAGGGTCAGGACCACTCTGGCCCAGCGATCCTTCCCCCTTAGAGCTCCATCCTGGTACAATGCTCTCCCACTGGCTGTCACATCAGTCACCAATCTAGGTCCTTTTAAAGCTCCCTTAAGGGCCCATATCCTCTCCTCTCCTCATGTCAATGTCAGTGTAACCAGTAACCTGTGGATCCTGCACCATGCCGCTAGGCCACACACCCACCCTTGGCTGGCAGTGCAGAGCCCTCACTATTTCTAGCCTACAGGCTCCTCACCTCCCTCGGTTACCATATAGTTGCACTGGACTATGAATACATTGTATTATGTATAAGACAAGGCCTCCTTGAGGTGGCTTACTACCAACTCATATCATGCATTGCTTTACCTACCAGTTGTATAGGTCTTAACCGCTCATTAGGTAAATATGTCAATAGCTCTGCCCTGTTTTAGCTGCCAAATGTGTAGGCATTAACCAGTGCTCATTGTACTGATACTCTGTATGATTGCTCACCCACATTTATTCTGTGTATGTACTGTCTGAATGTCTATGTTTTATTCTGATGTGGAGCCTTTGGAAATGAGTCTATGTAAGGGTTTTAATTCTGATTTCATAAATAAATAAATAAAGAGACTCTCCTTATCAAACTTATGTATCCCTTCCAAGTACTTGCAGGTCCCAATAATGTCCCCTCTCTCTCTCCTGTCTTCACTTCCGCAGATGCACATTGCTTACTGTGTGCTGGGAGAGCGGAGTGGATATCCATATATGGCAGGGTTCAGAGGTGTGGCCATGCCTAGGACACCTGTTCTGTGTCTGCTCTGCAAGGGCCTGTGCACATCTGTATGTCCCGCCTGCACTGCTGCCTGTTCTGTGTGTGTTCATGCATGGCACATGCGATCGCTTGCCTCCACTATACATATGGGCACACCGGTGTTATGGCCTATACGGGCATAGTTCACACTCATTAGTGCATAGTTCCAATATGTTTTGTAATGAATGTTGCTTTCTGCCCAACCACTAGCACAAGTATATTTAACTAACAGATATACTGGCTGAGTTGGGCTTCAAAAAGCAGAAGTAAAGGCTTATAACTGGAGAATCTTCTTCATTTAACAATTAAAAAGCAATACTTTAAGAACAAATATACCCAAGTCTCAGAATTATTTTGATACAAAATTGTAAGTCCCTCCATACCACAGACAATTGTAATCATAAAGCCAATAGCTCTTTTTAGTCCTATATTTAAAGTCCATTTATAGTGTTCCAAAGAAAAGTCTTCTAGATCAACATCTTCAAATTGTTATTCATAATTTGAAAATTAACCTGTTTGCTTTTTATTATTCTTCCCTTATCCAATTTGCATGTTTCTCCACTGACTTTTCAAAAAAATATTGGTGAGGACACTGAGTGAAGTAAGCTTAATAGAGATTTTTGACAGCCTGAAATGTAGAAACTTGAGTGCGATGTTTGGCTGATGTGCTGTCATATAAAGGTGAAGATCTAAAAGAGAAAGAGATGACTAAATGTAATATTTAAGATTACCATCTTGTAAATTCATAGAAACCTGTTCATCCCACTTGTATGGGAACATGCTGATAAAAGTCATATAAATAAAATACATCCACCCGCACACGTTTTCTATTCTTTCTTATTAAGGCACTTTAATAGGCTCATGCTCTGAAGGACAACCAGACAAAAATGCCTTCCATTTCGAGTTATTTGAGTTTTGACTGTTACAAATCAGCAGGCAATCTGAGATGATTATCTTTGCAGTTAAATTGCACATCTCTCATAAAATAGAAGATGAAATATGACACATATAGGTTCCTTAATATAGTGGCAGGGGAGCATACCAAAAAGTGTGTGTGTGTGTGTGTGTGTGTGTGTGTGTGTGTGTGTGTGCGGCGCTAGGGTTTCAGAATTGTATAGAATAGCTTAGATCAAGTCACTGGGAAAATGAAATGCCTCTTTGAACATATATACCTAAGTCTACTTATCTAGTTTTTAATAATTCTTAATAAGTTATACATCTTCATGAATAATACATAATTTATTATCAGAAATGCATGGGTTATTTATGATTATCCAGACAGGACAGGGCCAAGAAGTTCAGCTTTTGGAGAATTTTGAGAGTGTACAGTACAACACATTCAACTGTAAAATAAAATATTCTATACTTTTTTTTTCAGAAATATACCTTCTGTTGGTGGGATGTCAGTCTATTGTATATTAAGAACCAAAAAGACTGAAAGAAGCCACATAATAATAGCCACATAGACATACAGTTTAAAGTGTGTACAGCAACATGGCTTCTGGAAACTACACAGCACCAACACGGTGCTGTTAGGATACACAGACTATGTTCATGATGCTCTTGACAATGGTGACCTCATCAGAATGATATATATTGACCTTACTAAGGCCTTCGACCTGGTCAACTATAGACTCCTTTATTTATTTATGTAGTTGTTTACTGGGTAGGCGCTCTGATCCAAGAGACCGTTTTCAGGCACGACCCGGGTCATGAAGATGGCACAAGGATAAATACAAGTACAAAATACGGTATAGAAAATATTGAAATGAAATGCAATACAGCATAGCATAAACAACAATAAGAGCTATTGTACAGCATATTCCATCTGAGACGTACACAAGACAAAGCACCGTAGTGGTAGACAAGCAAAGCTACTAAATAATTTCAAGACATTGTTATCCACTGTAGGATAATATTCAATAGGGTGTACATAACATTGGGTGTTTGAGTTGCTGGATGACCTCAGCGAGCTTGTGAACTAGTTGGAGTGGTACAGGGGGTGATCACCCTGGGGGGCAGGTGTAAGTAGCAGCAGACATTAGGGCTACTTTGTAGTTGGATTTGAATAAGAAGTGAGAATCAGGAGGGTGAAGTGAAGTGGGCAGACTGTTCCACAGTTTAGGGGTGGCTGAGGTGAAGGTTTTACTACCCAGGCAGGTGGTGATTTGCTTTAACAAATTGTTTTTATATTGTCTCCAATCAATACAACACAAGGAACATGGGCAGCATTGCCCATAAGCCTCCTTTCTGGCATACTCAGCTGAGCAAGTGGTCAGATGCTGTCTGGGATACTAACTGGTTAAACGAGCTGCCTGATAATCTGCTGACTCTCCCCAAGATTAATCAGTTTTAAGAGATCTTTGTGGTCTACCCTAGCAGTCCAGTACAATTGTAACCATTACATTGTTTTATTCAGTTTCTCTACGTACATATCCTCTTAACTTTTTATACAACGTACTGCATGTAATTGTTCTATCTTAAGTCTCTGACCCTGACTCAACTGCATTTCCTCTGGAACTGCTTATTGTAGTTGTAACATTTTTTTGTGACTATGAATTTGACATGAAACCTTTGTAATTGTGCACTTGTGCTCAAAAGTAATCTCTGACGTTTTCAATAACTAAATAAACAAATAAATAGCTAACTAAAAAAAATAAAAGCCAACCAGCTGTCATTAGAGAATTCCCATCAGCCTCATTTTGATACACCTCCATTATTTGAAAAGTAGGGAGCCAAAATTAATTGTTTAATGCTCAGCTGTAAGAGTGAGGGGTCTGATGAGCCTCCTGCCCCCCAGCTCCACTGCTAATGATTGAACAGATCTTATTGAGGGTCACCCCAGTGGCATCACAGCAGCACATCACGCTGCAGCCTGGTAAACTGACGTATCATGTGTGATTCCCAAAATCCTACGCAGGAGATGGCAGTGGGGCTGGGCACATTAAGAAGGAGAGGTGCTCAGCTCCTGGGGGGAGGGTGGCAGCAGTGCACCAGGCATTTGTGTGCCATCTGCTGGTTGACCTTGGCACTCGACTGGTGTTGCTTGTAAAGTCAGGCTCTTACCTGTTCTATTGGCCAGAGAGGTGCAACCATAATGCCCCTGATCTTGAGGTGGTGCCCTATTTGTTATGCAGAAACAGTTGAAACAGTTGAAACGCAAGGGTCTGTTCTTTCCTTTTCTGTCTCTTCTCTGGCTGGTTGCACAACCAAATGTTCTTGTGAGACCTAGGAACTGATCACTCCAATGGTTTCACAGTTCTCTGCCTATCGCTATCTCTCTGCCTTCCCTTGCTGTTCTGTCTTTTCTTCCCCGTTGCATATCTGTGGGTACAAAAATATATGTGAATCTCTGTGTAAAACTGTATATGAAACTGGGATCCCTTTCTTTAAAACTGTATATAGTTATACTGTTGAAATGATTGCAAAGCTATTTGGAACTCAAGTGGTTAACCTGAGATGCAGGTTTTAGGCCTTTGGCAGAGCTGTAAACAAGAGGTCAGTTCTGGGTCATTGAAACTTACAAGAACATTCTGTGAGAAGCGGGCTCTCTTAAGGAGTTCCCAAAGGCTTATAAAAAGAGCAGCAATGCTTTTGCTAGAAAAACAAGGAGAATAAGAGACAGAAACTTGGAATTAAGAGATACCCTCAGAAGAAGGTATTGACTCTCTATTTGTACTGCCTTTGTAAATAGTTATATTGAATCATTTTAATTTTTTAATTTGTTGCTATTGAGAAAAATAAAATGCTATTTGCGAATTTTGAAGCTGCTCCTGGTTTTTCTATGCTTCCTGACCTGTGTCTTGATGACACTGATACTCTGCAATGTGAGAAAACATTGACAGTCTTGGGGGGGGGGTAGAATGTGCATCAGTGATTAGCAGCATCATTTTTCCGTTTCCCTGACACTTACATTTGTATGTTAGACCTTTTGGTCTAACTTGTGTGCAAGTGGCATGTACTGCAACTTTTTGAGCACTGCCTGCATCAAGAAAGTTACATGTGGCCACTCAATGGTCCAGTGGGTAGTGTGCTGTGCTCCCATGCTGGTGACCCAGATCCAGGCTCAAACAAGGTAGCTGTATCAGGCAAGTGAGAGGGCTGGGATTAGGGCCTGACAGTAGGTGCAGCTGGTGATCTGGGGCAAAAAACTATGTAGTAAAAAAAAAAAAAAAAAAGAAGAAAGATGAATGCATCACTTTTTTGATGCAAGTTGCTGTAAAGCTGGGGAACTGTCACAAATTCATCAAAACGTTAGCACTGAAACATTTTAGCACATTTATTTTGACCAAGTCACAGATCAAAACTGGGATTTTGCAACTGCTTCAAGACTTTAGAAAATCCTGGCCATAATGTTTAGACACATTTCAGTTTTATGTTTCATGAATTGTCTGCCTTTCTCCTCCCTCTGGTCTTCATTACTCCATTCATTTGTATGGAAACAGGATCCTCGTCCCCTAGAGTTCATCTGTTTATGCTGCATAATCCTTTGCTGAAGTTCTAATCCTCTGTTTATGACATTGCAGTTTGCTGCTACGGAAATTATTACCATGTCACAAATAGAGGACTGTGACTTCTGCAAAGGATTAAGCATCAGATGCACATGAACTCGAGGGGACAAGGATCCCATTGTCATCTAAATGAACCTAGAAATGAAGAATAAATGACATGCAAATACAGAAAATCTATAACATGTAAGCTAAATTGTGTCTCAATATTATGTTTCTCAAACATTTCCTAAAAGTGACATACTCACTTCAGAGGTATTTTGTAGTCTACAAACCATATGAAACGTATAATTTTTTTTTAAATCACTCTTTAGTTCCCTACATCCTGCAGATCCGACCCTTCGGGACCACCAAGGAGTAATCCTTCTACCTCGCTCGCCCTTCCCTGACCTGCCTCTCTAGTCTCCATGTAGCTATGGCTTCCCCCCAAGCGGGGCTGAGGCGGGGTGGGTAAGCACCTCAATACTCATGTCTCGTCGGACCAGAGGTAGGAGGAAGGTGAGGGCATATTGGAGGCATGCTCCGGGTGCTCCTTCTTCCTGGGTACTGCAGGCATTTTCATGTTTTTCCTGTGGGGGAGTGGCACGCACCCTACACCAAGGCATCACTGCCAGCATCGCCACTCCCCCTTCCCTCTACGTCTGCTCTGCATTTGCTGTGTCACCGGCTTCCTCCAGAGGCCAGTCAAGTGCTGAGCATAGACACCCCTTCCTCCCAGGAGAGGAGAGCTGTCTTCCGGACACTCAATCTTCTCCCTCCCCTGCCAACCCTTGATGGCCTGGGCTCACTTCCGAACCTGGGTTACCAGTGTGGTGCGAGGTGTGGCATCCAGCGCCTCAACCCTCAGTGCCACCGGGCCAAAATGTATCATTTTTTCACTTAGCTGTTTAACCCCAGGTTTGTGACCTGTGCTCTCCATTCAGGCATCTTCCCAGCAACCCCCCAGACCCATTCACTACTCGGCACATCATCAAGGCTGACAGGGATCCACACCAGGCAGGACCTGAAGCTACTGCCATCACTAAAATGGGCCAATGCACACTGACATTTCTTTTTTGTGTATTTACACCCCTCCTCCACTCCCCAGAGCCTCACATGCTTCCATTATGGTGTTGCATCCTACCATTGGCCTCTACAGCATGATCCGGACATGCACTATCCTTTGCAGAAGATCATGCTCCCAGCCCCACCGTGAGGGGCCACAGCAGTGCTAGATTTTGGGAGTTTTTCCCTCCCCATGCTGGCTCACGCAGTCCTCAGCGGTATTCCCCAACCAGGACTACACCAGTGCAGCTCCCTGGCTTGCTCCCAAATCCAGGTCATCAGCACAAAAGTGCTTTACGCTTTAGCTGGGCCATCGGGTGGCAAATGTATAATTTGCTTCCTAAAACATGATGCTGATGTAAAGATGTACAATGAACAATGTAAACCAGCTATAAAAGTGAGCAATCTGCTGACCCCCCCCCCGACCTTCTGGCTCTGTGGCCTACCCCTGGCTCCACTGCCTATGCTTGAACATGTAACCCCCCTGCAAATGGGGGTTCCCAAAAGTCTTCCAGGAGCTTGCCTGCATGCTCTAAGTCTGGGCAGTGTTCAGCGTCTGAGCTGTTTAAATGTAGTTCCAAGTGACTGCTATTTGAGCCTCCATGTACTGTCTCTTTAAGAGCTGTCTGCTTGCAGACTTAATTAGTTTGTATGGGGGGACTGTGTATTTAATGCTCGAATCCTGCCCGAGCTGCTGTCAATTCACTCTATCTCTGCTGTTGCTACATGTGCAGAGGGAGCCTTGTTGTAAGATATAACTGTTTGGCAGAAATCATTTAGAGTGACTGAGAAAATGTAGTTTGTCTAACCTGTCTTTATTTAAGCACAAAGTGTTTCAGTGTAGCTTTTTTTAATTTTGATCCTGAATAGCTGACTTGGACCAATCAGGATGATAGGGAGACCCTAAAATGGAGCCTGTGGACGAATGGGAACTTGGACTCTCAATTTTGAGCCAACCACAAGGGGATTGTATGGGCAGTGACTCTGGGGAATGTAGTTTTAACCTTGGCGCCTTTTTACACCAACAGAGGGAGTCTTATTGTGAGTAACAGCCAAACCAGCCAACAGAATGGTGTGGAGCTAAAGGAAATGCCCTACTCTGTGACTGGAAAGATTAGATCAGTTGTGACTGTGAAGAGAGAAGGAGCTCTGTGCATCTGCGGTGTATAGTTTCATGCGGGAAGCGCGTGTGAGGCCCTGAGTTTCGGTCTGCAGCCTTTGTGAGTACCAGCTTGGACTGAATCCGAGTTGTGAAGAGAAAGAAGCACTAGAAGTGTGGAAACCAGGCTCACCTGGTAGAAGACTGGAGAAATTGCTGAATCGCGCTCGGTCTGTCAGGAACTGAAGCTGCTGT
The DNA here is from genome assembly GCA_016271365.2 of Neoceratodus forsteri. NCBI lineage: Eukaryota > Metazoa > Chordata > Ceratodontiformes > Ceratodontidae > Neoceratodus > Neoceratodus forsteri. The sequence goes on along the minus strand of CM028137.1, from coordinate 797,431,985 downwards.
GTATGCTCCCAGGTATTTTGCAGTAATTGCGATTGGGATCAAGAAGCAGCCTGCCTGGTATAGTACTTTCCTTTTACATATGAATGTGCATAGTGTTTGTGGGGAATCGCTATTTCCAATCTCCCGTGCTGTGTGCTGCGTGTTGAAGCGGGAAGCAAACCCCAGCTTGTCTCGGACTAAATCCGGTTGCTATCAACTGCAGTGGGTTCCAGTCGCAAGGACCTTGTCTCTATGCCCTGTTGTTCTGGCAGTCCAGAAGAACATCCACCATACAGTCCTCAGCTTGGGTATTGTGAGTACAAGTCAGGGTATTTCGCTGCAGCCTGTTTTCAATCACAAGCGTGTCATCTAATTCTTGTTGTTTCACTGCTTCATGGACTGAGCCATCCGGCTCCAGATTACAATTGGGTATTGTGCATATATTTTCTTCTACAAGGCTCTATCCATCTGCACCTGCCAGCCAACCCCGGGCAACGGACCTGGCTAGACCCCCAACCTGGGTACCCAGAATGTGACTTTTCAGCCCTGTATATGTGCACAGTACTGTGATTTAATGCCACCAATTAACCCGATTCCCCCCTCCTGTGTTACTGCCCCCTAAATAAATCAGATTTGTTGTTGCTATACTATATACTGTCTGTGGTGTTGGTACTTATGGAAACAGTATTGTGTTTTGCTGTGTATGTTGTTTAACCTTATTTTACAGGGGTCCTCAGAGACGTGCTGCAGAATCAATCTCGAGGGTAAGTGGTATCTATATGAGTGAACAGTATGTATACATGGGGTACTGGGGCTGTAACTCCGGTGTACTGTGTGAGCCACTAGAGGGAATAAAAGGGGGTCTCAGTGTCCCAGAGGGCTGTGACCAAGCTAGTCTAACCACTACAAACCCTGACCTCTGGCTGGAGGCACCCGCCATAGGACCTTGGCCCCTCAACCTGTCCGTAGTCAAACATGTAGGGGTAGTAGCCCTTGGGATAGTGCCACCTAGGGGTTGCAAATAGATCTTTTTGAGGTCCACCCTAGTGGCGCTCAGCAGCACTGCCCAACCCAGGACCAAACCCTTCCAACTCCCCAGGTGTGCTCCCGAACATGGGGTCGCCAGAACAGAAGTGCTTAGCGCATCCACTGGCCCCATGGGTGGGAAATATATAATTTTGTTACCTATAACATTATGGTCATGTAAAGATGTACAATGAACAATGTATACCCGAAGCTGGAGAATGGGTTTGGTAAATTCTAAACCTCTGCCACTTTCTGAAAAAGATAGACTGCCAAGCCTTTTTTCAAGTTCCAATAGGATTTGATAATAAAAACAAAAATTATTTTGGGAGGGCAGTATACTTTACCAGTAGGTTTTTATCCAGAAAAAGCTTGAGATTATAGAAAATACCCAGATCAGAGGTTAAGGGTAGAGAAAGAGTCAATTGATATAACGTGAATGTTATTACAGTAAATATTTAATACTATTCTAAATTGATTTTAGTATACTGTCCCCATTTGTCAATAATTTATTAATTTAAATAATTTGTTTAAGTTTTTACAATTTAAATCACCAAATAAAACGTTTTGAGATACCAGGTAGCAATAGGAACTTATGTCCCCTTACTGCACTCAGTGAGATTGAAATGTTACGACTTTCAATGCTTGTCTCTTTGAATCTTGAAATACTGTATGCTGTTGTACTACTATTTATTCTGATCACGCATTGCTATAATTTTTTGCTAATTTAAATTACTGTGACCTTGTTCTCCCTGTCTGTGAACCAAAAGGCTCCCTATAGTCATGGGTCTAAATTCCACAGCCACCAGAAGTACATTGCCCCTGAACCAGTCATTGCACATGTCAGATCACTTGATTTTGGACCGGTTCTCTTTAATGTATATTACTTGAATGTATATTACTAGTATGCTTACTATGAAGTTTTGTACTATAACTGCCCTGTATATATTCTTCTCCTCTTGCATCAGGCCATTGACTTCTTACATCGCTTGTCAAGAAAGTCTGTAGTTAATTGTTTATGTTCTTGCAATATTTTGTCTTGACATGTACTCTGCCTAATGCCAACTTTGTTAACATGAGAGAAATGCATTGCTGGTTGCACTTGTACCTTCGTGGTTGATTCTCGATCCCGGGACGACCCTGGAAAAGGGACTGTAATTGTCTCAGTGGACTTACCCGGTTATAAAAACTCAAATAAATAAAATAAAATAAATGTCTTTATAGGCGACATTGCAGAGGGGCTGGAAGGAAAAGTGTGCCTCTTTGCACATGACACAAAGATTTGCAACAGGGTTGATACACAAGGGGGGGTGGTGGGGGTGGAAAAGATGAGAAGGGATTTGGCAAGGTTGGAGGAATGGTCATAGATACATAGACATAGACATAGATGCATAGACAGTGTCAGCAGATACGGGCCTATGGCCTACCCAGTCTGCCCATTTGGGCTTGTAAGTTCAGTTTATGTTTTCCTAGAAGTCTGTTGCCCCTTACCCCTGACCTCCAGAATTCCTTTATGTCTATCCCATGCATTCTTAAATCCCGTGATTGTTTCAGCCCCAACCACTTCCTCTGGCAGGGTGTTCTACTTGTCCACCACCTGTTCTGTGAAGAAATTCTTCCTCATGTTTCCTCTGAATTGTCCTCCCTCCAACTTCATCCCATGCCCTCTAGTCCTGGAACATCTTTTTCGCTTAAAAATAGTGTATTCCTGCACCCTGTTCCTCCCTGTAATATACCTGTATGTCTCTATCATGTCCCCTCTCTCCCTCCTCTCCTTCAGGGAGTACATATTCAATTTCTTCAACCTGTCCTCATAGGACTTGTGATGCAATCCATGTACCATCTTTGTTGCCCTCTTCTGAACCTTCTCTACCCTGTCTATGTCCTTATGTAGATAAGGTCTCCAGAACTGTACACTGTACTCCAGGTGGAGCCTCACTAGTGTCTTGTATAGTGGAATTATGACCTCCCTTTTCCTGCTGGTGATGCCCCTGCCTATGCATCCCAGCATCCTATTTGCTTTTTCTGCTGCCTTGTCACACTGTTTCCCTACCTTGAGGTCATCAGAGATGATAACCCAAGATCCTTTCCTGCTTGGTGCATGCTATATCCTCACCCCAACTGATATATTGTGCCAGGGTTTTGTGCCCCATATGCATTATCTTGCACTTGTTTGCATTGAATTTCAACTGCCAAACCCTGACCATTCTTCAAGTTTCTGCAGGTCCCTTCTCATTCTGTCTACTCCTCTGGTGTGCCTACTCTGTTACAGAGCTTTGTGTCATCAGTGAACAGTGAAATTCTGCCTTTTAGGTCCTGTGCAATGTCACTGATGAAGATGTTGAATAGGACCGGTCCCAGCACTGATCCCTGTGGTACCCCACTGGTCACTCTTCCCTCTGTGGAGTGACAGTCATTTATCACCACCCTCTGTGTCCTGCCGCCCAGCCAGTTACCTACCCACCACACTACTGTCCTGCCCACACCCATATTCCCCAGTTTGTGTAATAGTCTTCTATGTGGCACAGTGTCAAAGTCCTTGCTGAAGTCCAGATAGGCCATGTCCACTGCCCTCCCGATCCACCTCCTAGTCGCCCAGTCAAAAATTCAACGGGGTTGGTCTGATGACCTCCCCTGGTGAAACTCATGCTGCCTTGGGTCCTGTAGTCCATTGACAACCAGATGTTCCACCAATCTCTCCTTCAGTAGTGCTTCCATGATCTTCCCACACCCGAGGTGAGGCTGACTGGTCTGTAGTTTCCGCTTCCTCTTTGTTCCCACTTTTGTATAAGTGGACTACATCTGCTGTCCTCCAGTCTTTGGGTACCTCCCTGTTTCAGTGATTGCTAAACAGGATAGCCTGAGAAGTTCAGCCACCACCTCTCTTAGTTCTTTAAGGACCCTGGGTGCACCCATCTGGCCCCATTGGTTTATCAACTCTTATTACTTCCAATTCCTTCAGGACCCTTTCTCGTGTAAAGGGACTTGTGTCCATTCTGCACTATTCTCACCCCTTGTACTCCCTTCAGACCCATTTACCCCTCTTCCTTTAGTAAAGACTGAGCAGAAATACCTGTTCAATATGTCAGCTTTACTTGTCATCCTCCATGCGCCCCCATCCTCCCCTTCAGTCTCACTATCCTCCTTTGCTTTTCTTTTTCACTTATGTACCTGTAAAAGGTTTGTCCTCTCTGGGCACTGATTTTGCAATGTGTTCTTCTGTCTGAGCTTCGGCTTCCCTTACAGACCTCCCTGCCTCCCTTTGCTTCTCCTGGTACTTCTCCTATCCCTTCTACCTGTCGTCTTTTGTATTGCCTGAATGCAATCTTTTTGGCTTTCACTTTCTTCGCTACTTCTTTGGAAAACCATAATGGTCTCCTCTTCCTTTTCCTCTTGCTATCCTGCTTAATGCACAGTTCTGTTGCTTTTGTAATCCCCATTTTAAATACTACCCACTGTTCCTCAACCCCTGATTCCTGCCCCATTTCCCTTAATGCCTCTTTCAAGTATCTCCCCAAGTCTGCCCCCCGAAAATCCAGGATACGTGTTTTTGTGTGGTTTGGTTCTGCTCCTTCTGTGATTTCAAACCACAATGATTGGTGGTCACTGTTCCCCAGATGCTCCCCCACTGTTACCACCATCACACTGTCCCTGTTTGTGAGCACAAGGTCCAGTATTGCCTTCTGCCGAGTTGGTTCCAAGACCAATTGCTTGAGGAAGGCACCCTGAAAGGAGTCCAGGATAAATCTGCTCCTAGTTGATGCTGCTGCTGGGATGCTCCAGTCCACATCTGGAATATTGAGGTCTCCAACCAGTACTACTTCACCCTTGTCTGCCATCCTTTGGATGGATAGCATCAGCTCCCTATCTGTTTCTTCCTCCTGGGCTGGTGGTCTATAGCCACACCTATCACGGATGGCTGGCCCATTATCCTTTCCAGCTTAACCCACAGTATTTCTCCCCATTTGTTCCTCCTGGATATCTGTGGCCCTATATCATTTTCATATAAGTCGCCACTCCTCCCTTCCTACCTGCCCTGTCTCTTCTGGAATATGTTGTAGCCAGGTATGGCCATCTCCCAGTCGTGCTTATCATTACACCAGGTTTCAATGATGGCCACAATGTCTAGGTTGGACTGCACCATGACAGCCTCCAGATCTTCCGTCTTGTTACTAAGGCTCCTGGCATTGGCACACATGGCTTTCCATGATTTGACCTCCCTAGACTGTTTAGCTGTTCTACGCCAGCCTCTTCCCTGGTTGTCCTTTATCCCTGGTTCTCCTTGCTATCTGCCCTTCTGCTGAATTTTGCCCCTTTTCTGCCTATCCACTTCTTGGGCGATAGTCTCCATTTTTTGCACACTGCTTTGCAGAAGTAGCCGCTCCTCTGGTTCATGGTTCCACTGCTAGCTCTGGGGGGTGAGCAAGTAGGTACCCTCCTTGCTGGCCTGCCACCCCCCCCCCTGGTTAGTTTAAATGCTTGTCAATGTAGGATTTAAACTTGTCATTGAGTGCTTGGATTCCCCTCCAGGATGGATGCAGCACGTCAGGCTTGAACAAACCTCCATCCCTCAGGTGGGTCCCCAGTCACCACTGAATCCAAACCCTTCTGCACAGCGCCAGTTCTTCAACCATGAGTTAAAGTTCCTGGTGCATGCACCCCTATGCTCTCCCTTGCCTCTCGCAGGTAGTACTTCTGAGAAGGTGACAGAAGTAGCTACTTGCTTGAGACCCCTCCCCAATTTCCTAAACTCTCCTTGAACTTCCTTTGGCTCCCCATATGCCAGGTCATTAGTACCTAGGTAGATAATGACATCTAGCTCACCCTTCCATTTTGCCTTCCCAGCAATCCCCAGGATCTTCCTTCCATCCCTCCATACCGTGGCACCTGGTAGGCACCTCACCTCCCTGTCCTCCCCCTCCTGTGTTCCTAGCTGGATCCCTCTTATGATAGAGTCCCCCACCAGGATTCGCTTCCTCCTCCTCCTCTGGGGTCCACTGCTCTCCCTGCTGAGGTCACCTCCTTGGCTAACCTCCACATCCTTTCCTTACACTTCTCTGGGTACCTCTGTTTGGTTGTCCCCATTTGCTAGTGTGGCATATGAGTTCTTGAGTGGAATAAGATCTGGGATGTGCCTCTGCCTGACCACCCTAACTCTCCCAGAGCCCACTGTCATCCAAGTGCTCCTCGTTCTTGGCATCCTTTGAGGTAGCGGCATTGGACTGGGTGGTCTCTGGATAGAGGTGATGGTACTCCTGACCCAGTTTACTTCCACTCTGAGTCTGGCTACCTCATCCCACAGTCCAGAGAGATGCATGTAGATAGGGCAGCACCTCAGTGTCCAGAAGATCTACCTGAATATGGCTGCCCTGCAGCCACTGCATTGCACCACTCCCCACATCATACTGCAATTATACTGCTGTTCCACTACTTGTCTGTTACTGAAGCTCTCCTAGTTCACTTTTTATTAATTTACTGTCCTAAAAATCCTGCCACTGATCCTCAGATACTTTTCTTTTAAAATAAATAAATAAATGAGTCAAAACACTTGTCGTGCTGAGGGTGGGCTTCTTCCCCCTTATGCCTCTCCTGCTCCACACCCCTACTATCCCCTGTGTTTAGCTTCTGTCAATCAGATTTAACAGGGCATATAATTGGGGAGGTTGGGGGAAGGAGAGGAAGGGGGGACGAAAAATTGCAGCAATTAAAGACAGCAAATAAATATACCACCACTACATTTTAAATTTTCAACAGCCCAAAAACAATTCTAAGTAAAGACAGCAAAGAAATTGCAGTGTCACTAAAAGCCCACAATCTAAGTTTAAAAGAAAAAATAGCAATTACCAGTTAATGTAAAGCACTGAAAAGAATATGTTTCTTTCCCCTTCTCTCTTCTTCTCAAAAGTATGGCAACTTAGATTCAATGCAAAGAAGTGCAAAGTAATACACCTGGGAAACAAAAACCCAGGGGAAGGGTACACAATCGGAAGGGGGGGTACTAACAACAACAAAAATGGAACGGGGCCTGGGGGTAGTCATATCAGATGACCTAAAGGTAGGCAAGCAATGTGAGAAGGCAGTAAGGAGGGCTGGGGGATACTGGGATGCATAGGGAGAGGCATCACCAGTAGAAAACAGGAAGTTGTTATCCCTATGTACAGACAGTTGGTGAGACCCCATCTGGAGTGCTGCATGCAGTTCTGGAGACCCCATCTCCGCAAGGACATAGACAGGATGGAGGCAGTCCAGAGGAGGGCAACTTAAATGGTGCAGGGTCTGCAACAGAAGACATATGAAGAAAAACTAAAGGAGCTTAATATGTATATCCTCAAAGAAAGGAGGAAGGGGGGGCAATGATAGAAACATTCAAGTACCTCAACGGAAGCAACAAGGTCCAAGAGGGTAGCATATTTCAGAAAAAGAGATGTGCAAGAACAAGGGGGCACAATTTGAAGAAAGAGTAGGGATGGCTCAGGGGCAACATGAGGAAGTATTTTTTCACAGAGAGGGTGGTGGACGCATGGAACAGCCTTCCAGAGGAGGTAGTGGGGTTAAACACAGTGGGAGAATTCAAGAATGCATGAAATAGACATAAGGCAATTGTAGTGGGGGGGGTAGGTAGGAGGAAGTAGGCTGTTGGTTAACTAGGATCTGCAGCTTATCCAAAAGGTAGGAAAATGAGCAGATTGGGTGGACCAAGCAGTCCTTATCTGTCGTCAAAGTATATGTTTCTATGTTCTATGTTGCTTTGTTTCTATCTCTTCTTCCTCATGCTGTACCCTTCCCCCTCCAGGAAGTATCTGTAAATGAGACTTATATGATTTTCTGAATTGCTTACCTGGTAAAACAGTTTCACTAAGAACATAAATAAATAAATAAATAAACAAATAAATCCATACACACATACATACATAATTAAGGCCTATGCTCGTCCTACAGAGACCCCAACAGCACACACAAGGTTTTCTTAAAGTACTCACTTCTTTAATTCTTTCATTAAATAACTCATGAATACTACTAGTCATTTAACCTTTTTCAGTCACATTTTGTTTAGAACAGCCGTTGCAGTGATCATTTGTCATAATGCCAGACCAGGCCAGTGTGAACAACTTCTGGGAATTCATTCCAGCTTTTCCTAAAAATTACTTGATTGGGCCACTGGAACTTTGCTGGGCATTGTGTGTAGCAGGCTGGCATCCTACCAGTTTCAGCCACTAGGTCTTCATCAGACCTACTAGAAGCAATGTGGTCTAGTGGCTAGAGCCCTGGCGTGGGAATGGGGAGATCACAAGTTCAAACCCCGTTACAGCCAAATTCTCACTGTGTGACCTTGTACAAGTCACTTAACCTCTCAGTGCTCCATTCCACCCAGCTACAGAAATGGGTTGAAACAGGATCCTACTGGAAACGAGATGCTGCATCCCAGCTTGGCTATCCTAGGTAAATAAATCATGAAAATGTACATCCCTGTTGTTCTGGCTGTCGTTGTTGTTGTAGTGCTATCCGCACTTTACATATCTTCAAACTGTTTGTTATGAAGTTGCCACAATCAGTTACTGAAAGAAAATAATTTCCTTGACTTTTGTCCACCTCAGTGTGTCTCTTTTTATACACTAGTTACTAGTATTGTAACTCAATCAGCTCAGTGGAGCTCATCAAGAACAATGTCTCTCACTGCAAAACAACTAATTTCTCATGATGCTAATCATACCGCATAAACAAATTATATTATGCATCACTCTTTTACAAGTTAATTACCTGCTGTGAAAGCACATGCAGTATCTTATTTTAATCAACAAACTAAACATTTTTGGGAAGGATTGAATAGCTAAAAGAATTTTTCATAGCCTATCAGAAGTTTTTTTTTTGTAAATAACTTCTAAGTAGTTTTTTAATCAGTTATACATACACATACAGTAGTTAATAAAGCAGGTGTATAGATGAAAAATAATTTTCTGTTTCAGAACTTACAGTTACGCATATACATCAATACGAAGAGAGCAGATTATGAACAGTGACCTTTTCACCATGGTGATAAAGAGATGAGAAAGTGATAATTCATCTAAAAGAGTCATGGAATGTGCAGGTAAAACTTCAGCTACTTAGTGTTACCATATAGAACCCAGAGGCCATCTAGCATGTAAGTTATTGTAGTGCTTCTGTAACAGGGGATGTTTGAGTAGAAGATAGTGTATGTAGGGGGAGGGGTTTATCAGAATATTTTAGCCTAGAGAAGACGAAGCTGAGAGGGGACATCATCACAGAGTTTTGAATACTAAAGAGGATAGGGTGAAGCATTCACATGTAGCCCCTCTCTGGTGCAGTCCTGGAGAGGGCCACTGCCCCTACCTTGCTGGTCAGACCAAAGGCAAGGGGCTTGGGTTCCCATAGCTGACCTAACAGTGGTCCCTTACCAAAAGTGAAAATAAAATGGTGGTGCCTCCACCCAGAGTACATATCAGTGGGTCTGATTACCAGCAGTACAACCCCCTCGGATGTCGTACCAACCCACCTCCCCAACAGTTACCCCAACATGGACTTACCAGGATTCAAACCTCCCCACATTCAGTTGCACATTAACCTTTTTCCATTTCATCCAATACACAGGTTCACTAAAATTAAGTTCTGGATTCATCTCTGCTGCAAAACAATAACTCCATGGTTTATTTACAGGGAAGGGTTTAGGAATGAGGGTAAGTGGAATAGAGTTCAAGCATTTTCATTTTGCATTTCCCAAAATCACATTTCCCCTTCTGATTCATTCCCTTTTTTGCAATTAGTGCAGTCACCAGGTCTATCTATCTAGTTATGGGCTGCACACATGCCTAAACCCAGACCCACAGGTCACAGTCCATTAAAACCCTACAGTCCTATCACTGGGTACCCAGATTTTAGTTGCAGGCCTGAAGTGCAGCTGGTAGCCGGTGTTGGCGCACTTGAATTAAACTTTATACATTTTCCCTTTGCTTTTGGTTAGAGCTACCTTTACTTTTTCCCTCTAGTCCTTAGCTCTACCTCCTGCCCTAGGGGGCATACTTATGCTATGTATGGTCCCCAGGTGCAGGGCAATTCCTGCTGTTTACTCACAGTTCTGCAGACTCAGTCCTTGGATGGTACAGTTCACAGAAGTCCTGGGGATGGATGGATCACAGGCAGAACCGGACACATTGCTTGGGCAGGGGCACAGAGGCTGCAGCTTACTCTCTCTCTCTCTCTCTCTCTTGCTTGCTTGCAGATCTGGCAAATTGTCCCCTTCATCCCATTACAGGCCCCCTGTGCAAAGCACGTGTACAAGGCCTGTCAACTACAGGGGACCCAGACCGGGGAGTGGCCGCAAGGCCTGGCTCCCTCCGATCAGAGCACTGTAGCACTCAGGCACAAGACCCACGACCCCCTGCAGCGGCAGACCTCACTTGATGGGGGTTAGCAAGTTTCCCACCTGGCCCTGGATGTCAGCAGAAACCTTTAGCACATTCTCTTCTGCTTCTTCTCGATCTTCCTCTCTTTCCGGCCACAGTGTGCAGCCACAGCAATCCCTTTCTCTCTTTGATGTATCTCAGGAGCAGACAACAGGTAATTGAACCAGAAAGCCCCTGTCCATCCTTCTGCTTTCACAGTCTCTCAACTTTAACACAGCCACCTTTTCGCTCTGGCTCACACTGCTGTCACCTGCACACTCACAGTTCTCACCGTGCAAGTACTTAGTATTTCTCTGGATCAAAGAGGCTTACTCTTCCTTTTCTCTTTCCTCATCTCATTTATATTCCTCACCCTCTGTATCCCATCTTTTTCCAGGCTTAGACACAACCTTCATTCTTTTACCAGGCTTAGAAAGCAACCTTGGTCTTTTCCCAGGCTGAGACCCAACCTTTGTCCTTTTACTCAGGCTCAGGACACAACCTCTTCTCTCTCTCTCCCTCTGCTTCTTTGCCTTACCGCTGTGGTGCAACTTCAGGAAAATGCAGACAGTTCAGCGACCTGCAGCTTTCCATTTTTTCTTCCAAGCTGCTTATTTTTTTTCCTGATGGAGCAGACACTCCCTGCCCTGGGGGACAAATTGCTGGCAGCCCCCAGGCAGGCCCATCTTGCAGCCCCATTCTCTCCAGGGGCAAGAGCCCCCCACTCCCTCAGGAGGAGCTCCCAATTTATTGACTCCAAGTCCAACAGTCCCTGCTTTATTGGGAGCCCTTTCCTTGCTCCCCATTGGCTGGAGCCACTGTCCTTAGGCAAAAATTAATATGCATGAGGCTCCCTTGATGCCTCATTGGTGCAGAAAAAGGCACCCAAACATTCCCCAGTATTTTCCCCCAAGAGTCCTTTCAATCAGTCCCAGAGTCCCTGGCAAGAATCCTGACTCAGTGGTTGGCTGGCTGGTGTCACATGGCTGCCCAAGACGGTGGCTGTTGTAAATAGTGTCCACATATTTACAGTGTCCCAAAATGTTGAGTGCCCCCGCCACCAAACCTTCATTTTTACATCATTTCCCTACCATTTGGTAGCCACCCCGTGCCCTTCAATGTGACTGTATCCATTTACACATTTATCCAACCCTCTGCCAGTTGCTGCTGCCGTTTACCATTACTCCTAGGCAGCTCACACATACAGCCCAGTCTCTGGCTGCAGTCCATGGACACTTTATTTATTCATTCTCCCCAAGGATTGACAGCCTTCCCTTTTTCCTCAGTGCTTAATTTATTTTATTTCTCTTTTTCCCCTGTACTGGTGCTATCACTATACAGTGCCTCCTGCGCTAGACAGGACTTTGTACTTCAAAAGCACTGCCTCATGAATATTAATGAGGCAGCATCTCTGTAGCTTGAGCGCGATTGGCACTTATTAAAACTCTTTTTTCTTTCTCCCGGTTGCCTCTCCCTTTTAACTAAGTTCCCTGGTCCCTGTCTTACTTTGCCCTGGGAACAGAACTATCCAAGAGGTAACCCCAAAACTGGCCACATGAGAATGCGCTTCTTCGCATGTGCGGAGCTCACCCCAGCACTGGAGTGCCACAGAAATGGGTGGCAGCTCTGCAAACAAGCTCCTCTGGACATACTACTCTCTAAAACCCAAGCGGGGCCCAGCAGGAAAGGAGAAAACACAGGGGCAAGCCAAGAAACCAGGACCTGGACACAAAAAAGATGGGGGGGTGTACAAAAACCTCTGGGCAAACTAGCCATTTTACGGGGGCTCACAGATAAGACCCTGACGGGGGTACACACACATTTGAGTCTGTATGTATAAGCAGAACCAGTGAACATGCACTGAAGTTGGGGGGGGGGGTCAGGATACAGGAAACTATTAGAAAGCATTAATTCACAAAGATAGTAGTTAACTTGTGGAATAGCCTTCCTGATGAGGTTCTGAAACCTTGAAATTTTCATACTTTTTGTTTAAAGCAGAATTAGATTAGACATACAGTATTCATGATAGGCAGTGACATTGACATTTACACAGCATAATTAGATGTAGCATTCCGACTGTGAAGCTTTGATGTATGATTGTGTGTAAATACAAAAATTGGTTATAGTCACTGCCATATGGTAGGATAGGCAAACAAGATGGACCTTAAATTTCTTCTGTCACAAAACAATGTCACTATGTTTAAAGGGACACTGTCAACCCCTGTAGGTCTCAAAGTGTCCCTAGTTTAAAAAACACGTATTATGATTGTTTTTGTAAGCCCCATCTGTTTCAGAGGGCTTATGCTTCCATTAGGGAACCCCTTTCACCTTCAACCCCACCCCCAAGAGCTTCAGGTTTCATTAGTACTCTGGAGATTAATCCCTGCTGGATGCCTGAAGATGGCAGCAGACAGCAGGCAGATAGAGTATAAATAGTGTTAGAACAGGAAATTCAGGGTCGTTTTCCAGCCTGGGCAGTAGGCCTGAGGCGGGGGGTGGGGGCTGGGAAGAGTAGGCCAGACAGGCAAGGAGGGAGCTTGAAGGTCTGGGTTGGGCCTGTGGGGGAACCCCCCCCCCATAAGTGAAGTAGTCAGGGATGGCTTCTGGGCAGCGACGTGGTGTCAAGAAATGAGGATGGGAGCTCCAAGGGAGGATGGCCAGCTAGCTGCTGCTGTGTCATTGGGATGGGGGAGGTCTGGATAACAGATAAATGGTAGGGCAGGTAGGAGGGGACTGCCAGGGCTGTGGGAACCGTGGAAGGGTTCTCACAGGGGAGGGGCTGGTGGCAAGGGCACTCTCCCATACCCGGTGTGGCAGGGTATCTCAGCCATAGAGGGGGCCTGAGAGTGTCCTTCACCCACTTGAGGGGCCTGCTTGGAGGGGCAGGTCCTGGGGCACCGGCATTGTAAGGGCTGGGTGGGTCATAGATCTTTGGACAGGCCTTGGAGGGCAGCTCTGGGCCAGGAGCTTATCTCAAGCCCAGGATGTGTTTGGCAGGGATGCAGAGAGGAGGTTGGGGCCATCCTCTGATGGTCATCTGGGGCACCGCAAGAAAGGACAGGATGCCAGGGAGGCTAGCAAGCATTCAAGCTGTTCGGAGGGTCTGGGGTGGTGGCAGGGCCCAGGTTTCCTCTCGTGGCAGGGCAGTTCAAGGATAGCAGGGGCATGAGAATGAAGGGGATTCAGAGTCGGTGGGGGTAGCCCCGAAGCATTTGGATGCAGGCTTGGTAGAGGAAAGAAAAAGGATTACAGGGCCTGATTCAGGAAAGGAAAAAATCCTGGGACCCCTGTAGGATTCAGGCCGGGTCCAGGGGCCAGGTGAGAGAAGCAGCTCAGTTCTCCGAGCGGAGACAGGGCAAGTCGACCAGTGCCAAGGGAAAAAGAGAGACAGGGGAAAAGGTAATGAGATAAAAGTAGTGGCTTACCAGTGCCAGAGGGAAAGGAGCCTGATGATTCTTCCAAGTTGAAGGATCTGCTTAGGTAAATCAGCTGAGCTTCAAAATGTGAATAACAGCATTGCATGTACTGCCTGTTGTCATCTTATGTCTGCTCAAGAGTTTCCAGTCAAGTGAGCTTGTAAAAAGTTTAATCACTCCATGGAGCTGCTTTATTTTCTTGGAGTAAGATGGTGCCCCTGTGTCCTCTGCAATCATTTGGGGCACATGTGACAATAAAGAGCTGTTTTGGAAGAAACTGAGCTGTGACTTATTCCTTTTTAAGTTGGAAGGGGATAAATGAAATGAAAAGCCCCTTATATTTATTTGTGCCATGAGTCTGTGTTTCCAGAAGGTGGTTTCAACAGTTTGCACTAGGACTGAGGGGCTCGGGAGCCAGGGGAAGCTGGAGACTGCAGGTCTTGCATCTGGCGGCAGAGGTTTGGGGCCAAGTTAGCTAATGAGAAACAGAGAGAGAGAGAGAGAGAGGAGGGAGATTATATATATATATATATATATATATATATATATATATATATATATACTGTATATATATATATATATATATATATATATATATACTGTATATCAGGGTGCACTGGAAAGCTGAAGCCATCGAGAGGTAGGCTAAGTCTTCCTACTTTATTGCACTGTGCTAATGCTCAGAGATGTTTTATATCCTGTAGACTCTTTCCCCGCTGTATCAGTGAATTCTTTTATGCCCCTAGACAGTCTGGGGGAAGAGGAGGCTACATTTACATTCTTACAAAGACTGCTGAAGTAGCTGGCTGTTTGATTCTGATTTGTTTTTTTCTTTTAAAAAGTGAAAAACAGACAGCCTACCATACTGGTATTACCACACAAAAACATGTTTGTTTACATTCCTTGATCAGCTGCCACTGCATCTTTTCTAGACTTAGGAACACCCAAACAGCATAGTCTAGCCACTCATTATGCAGTGGGAGTTTAGGAAGCTATTATATCATGAGTGGCTGCACTTTCTGGGGATGTTTGTAGTGTTCAGGACATATTCAGTAAAAATAGATCCAGGATTTGAAACAAAACAAGGTTGGTTATAACCATACATTAGCATGCATTTCAGTTCTGCTAAGCAAGGATGTAGATAAAACAGCCAGTACTATCAATGAATTTTAGAGAAGGTAAGAAATCATCAAATGTGGGTTTCTATCTAGAAATATTATGATGCAGGAAAGGTTGACAGTGACCCTTTAAGATCTCAGATATTTAGTTATTCTCTCACCTTTGGTGTACTTACAGTATATTCCTCAAAAAGGTGCTGTTGGTGACTTAACCAAAGTTCTCAACAATATTGGTGACTGCGTGCCTCCTTGGAACATGGATATCCTCAAGGATGTTGTCTTGAATTGGAATCTGGAAAACACATCATCTTACAATGATGTATTAAGGCAGTTAAACACAAACCAGTTAAGTCCCTGCCCACCTGCTTGTCCTGTACTATGTAATGACCAATAGGGAGGATAGGATCATGAATGATGGAATGGTAGCCAAGTCCATAAGTAACCTTTCCCCCACTTATTGTATCTGGTCTTCTTGAACTCCCAGGATCCTCCGCACAAGGTGTCTACATTAAGGCCCTGTCCACAGTAGGGCTCCTGTAACGTTACAGGCATACAAAACCATTACAGAAGCCCCTAAACATGGTTTGTGTCCACACTGGTAACGTTTTCATACCGTATTAGAAAACTGTTTTTAAACCCTGATTGTAACAGATCTTTGGCACGGTTTTCAAAATGGTTTGAAACTGAACACGGTTACCTGACCAGTCTGGATGGGAATCAGTGCCGTGTTTGCCAGCTACAGCCGTTGTTGGCCCTCTGGTATGGTTTGGAAACTGTTTTTCCCTGCCACGGAATATCCCTCCAGTGTGTACAGACTTTAACTGTTTTTAAAAACAGTTCAGCTGCACCGCGGATATGATAGCATGGCAGACCCTGAACCATTTTTAAAAATGTTACAACAAAACCGTGCTCAGTGTGGACAGGGCATTACAGACTTTTCTAAAGAGGAAAGAGTAGTATCGGACACAAGGGTGTTGGACTTACAGGAGGACCAACTTTGAGAGGATCGGGTGGTAGTAAAAGAGTATGTGTCCAAAATTCATTCTAGTATGGACATTAACCAGAGGTGGGAGCTCATAAAGCTGAGGGTAATGGAGGCAACTAAAACCTGTGGCAAGGCCAAAAGTAAGAAGGTGAGGGCAAAGAAACCTAGCTGGGTGTGCAAAGGTATCATGGAAAAGGTAAGGAAGAAAAGGGCCACATTCAGGAGGTACAAAAGGACAGGAAGGGAGGAGGACAGGGGAGGAGCACCTGAAGGAAGTGAAGGAGGTGACAAAGGCAATAAGGGCAGCCAAGGTGTTCAAGGAGCTCAGGCTGGAGCAGAGAATTAAGGAGGGGGAGAAGGACTTCTTCAGGTACATCAGGGAGAAAAGGAGCTGTAAGGACAATATGGTAAGGATCAAGAAGGACGGGGTTGGGTTTAAGCAGGAGGTGAAAAGGCAAAAGTGCTAAATGACTACTTCTGCTCGGTACTTACTAAAGAAAAGGGGGGGAGAGATACCCAAAGGGGGTTTGAGGTCAGGAATGGAGGGAGAGGGGGTAGCGGACAGGGAAATAACAGGGAATAGGGTGCTGGAGGGCTTGAGGGCACTGAGGGTTGTCAAGGTGCCAGGGCCAGATGGTATTCATTCCAGGGTTCTGAAGGAACTGGCAGAGGTCTTAGCGGTGCCTTTGGCAGACCTATTCAGTGCCTCACTGGATTCAGGGTGTATACCTCAGGATTGGGAGGATGGCTCACATGGTACCTCTCCATAAGAGTGGCCCCAAGGAGGAACTGGGGAATTATAGACTGGTGAGCCTCACATCTATCATGGATAAACTGATGGAGACAATTCTGAAGGAGAGGCTGGTGGCCCTTCTGAAAGCCCATGGAGTGCAGGACAATAGACAGCATGGCTTTGTCACTGGCAGATCCTGCCAGACCAACCTGGTGGATTACTATGACTGGATAACTACACAGCTGGACAAGGGCCATGAAGTGGATGTCCTGTACCTGGACTTCAGAAAGGCACTCAGCTCTGTGCCACACGGAAGACTGGGAAGTATGCTACAAGGTACAGGGGTGGGTGCAAAGATGGTGGGCTGAGTAGTGAACTGGCTGCAAGGCAGGCAGCAGAGAGTGGTGGTAGATGGGGAGCTATCATTCCCAAGGGCGGTGATGAGCGGAGTTCTGTAGGGCTAAGTGTTGGGACCAGTGTTGTTTTGGATATTCACTGCAGACATTTTGGTGGGCATCAAGAACAAAATCCGTCTGTTTGCTGATGACACCAAGATGGGAGCAGTGGTGGATGACCTAGGGGACTGGCAAGGGTTGCAGGAGGATCTGTCAAAACTGGAGACCTGGTCGGACACCTGGCAGCTGGGGTTCAATGCCAAATAATGTAAGGTGTTGCATTTTGGGGCTAAAAACCCTAAGAGAAACTACCTACTGGGGGGTGAGCAGTTAGCTGTGACTGAGGAGGAGAAGGATCTGGGGGTGCTCATTACGGGAACAATGAACAAATCAGCTCAATGTGGAAAGGTGGCTGAAAAGGCCAACAGGATGCTGGGCTGTATTACTAGGGGTATATCCTCAAGGAGGAAGGAGGTGATTCTACCATTGTATAGATCACTGGTTAGACCACACCTGGAGTACTGCGTGCAGTACTGGTGACCGTAACTGAAGAGGGACATTAGGTTACTGGAGGGGGTGCAGCACAGGACGACAAAGATATCAATGGTCTGGGGGACTTATCTTACGAGAGTAGGCTGAGGGAATTGACCATGTACTCACTGGAGGAGAGGAGGGAGAGGGGAGATATGATTGAAACCTTCAAGTACATGAAAGGAACAAACAAGTCTTTTATTTATTTATTTATTTACTTTTTGTTGACCGGGTAAGTGCACTAGACAAATCCTGCCTATTTTCAGGCACGACCCGGGAGAGGGGGATACAGATGAATGCCAACTGACCTTGAACCAGATTAAGCTGTTGGTGGTATTTTTAGTGAATGAGGGAAATTTGGCCAGGACACCGGGGAAATTCTCCTACTCTTTTCGATAAGTGCCATGGGATCTTTAACATCCACCTGAACTACCACCAATCCAGGAAGATGGGACCTCGGTTTAACGTTGTATGGAGGGGCTTTTCAAACTAAGGGGGGGGAGGGACACCCGAGGCCACGATATGAGACTAGAGGGGGGAAGGTTCAGGAGGGAGACGAGAAGACACTTTTTTATGGAGAGGGTGGTGGCTGGGTGGAATGCATTGCCGGCAGATGCTGTATCCATTAGAACAGTAGGTGGCTTCAAAGGAGATGGGACAAAGCAAGAGGGAGGGTCAAGGCGGGGGTAGGGAGGAAGGGCAGCTGCAGAAAAGGCTGCTAGCTGCACCATCAAGCAGACTTGGTAGACCACAAAAGGCTGAAAAGCACTGTAGAGGACTGGGATTAAATGAGGTCAATGAAAAAAGGAAATTGTAGACAGCTGAGGAGAGGTCTGTGCTAGAGACAGAATCAGGTTTCTAGCAGTCCACTATTTAAACTTCCTCAAGTCAAAGCTATGTGCGACCATGAAGCTGGAATACCATGAAGAAGGAGGGCATCATTTACAGCGGCCACGTCAGTTAAGAAACATAGTGGTCTTTTATGTTCCTTTTCCTTTCCTACCTGCCTCAAACAGAAACTAGTTGCTTTCACAGTTCTCTGCTTTATATACGAACATATACGAATGTGGCAGCAGAAACAGACCACCCGGTCTGTCAAAGTCTGCTCGAGTGTGCAGCTAGCACCCCTAGTTTGCGGCTGCCCCACCCTCCTCACATTTATCATCCCACTTCTACCCCCACCTCTCCCACCCTCACTCTCCCCCATTCCCTGTCCCATGCCCTTTTAAAGCTGTTCACAGATTTACATGATACCGCCCATTCTGGTAGTGCGTTCCATTTTGCTACCACCCTCTCCGTGAACTAGTGTCTCCTCATTTCTCTCCTAAATCTTATCCCCTCTATTCTTTGCCCATGCCCACCTGGTGTCCCTCCCCATCCTTAGCTTAAAGACACCATCTGCCTCATCCTTATTGATTCTCCTCAGATACTTGAATATCTCTATCATGTCCCTTCTATCCTCCAGGGTGTACATATTCAGGGCTTCTAGACTGCTCTCATAGTCTCTCAGTAAAAACTGGGTTTGGTGGGAAATGGAGCTTTGTTCTTAGAACTTCTTCAGCCCCACTGAGGCTCTTCAGTCAACTGTATATGTAGAATTAGGGGGCCTGTTAAATAATGCCAAGGACTCTCAATATGTTCCAAAATATATTTATTTTTATTCCTATGTTTCACTCCCATAAGGACCTTGTTCACGGAGTTCCCTTTCTTTTTTCTGTTCTCTTTAAATCTGTTAATACATAATTTTATATTATTTATACTATTTTTTTTTAATTTGTATTTAAATTCATTGTATTCATGCTGTTTTTACTGCACATCATACCAAACAATGCTGTCTCCTTGTATCTTTTACTTGTTATGTTTTAGACCATAATTTCACAGCAGTTTATATTCCTCTTCTGTTTACTGTGTACCTTAAAATAACACCCATGGAAGAATGAGTTAAATTTGAGGGAGCCTGCTGTAATCTTTATAATTTCTACTGTTACTCAACTTGTACTACTTTATATCTGAGAAAGCAGCCTACCTTACTGGTTCTCAGACTGTTCTCAAACCTCTATATAGATTGCCTGTGAATACATAAGTTTAACATATCTTTGTTACTAGATTCTTTAAGGTGTATCATTCCAGATCATCAGTATTTGACGTTTCTCTATAGTAAACATTACTTACTGGTTGATTTTTGTCTGGACAGTCATGTATACTTTTTGCTGCACCATTTCAAAATAGCTAAATGCCTCTGTTACTTAGGTGTGCTGTCTTCTCTAAGGCCTCTTGAGCCCGCTTGCTATTTCCAGAGAGGATGTCTGAGCAATGGCGTCCTCATGAGCTACGGCGCGTCGCGGGAATGACTACCTGAGCAGTCTGAAGCTGATCCCTTTGTGAGGGATCTGGGAGATTTTGTGCAAAATGGGCGCTTTAATTGCAGCAGACACCTCTTAATATTTATTCAATATTTGTACTAGGCATCCCTGTGCTAGACCTTTCTTATTTCACACTTGTTTATTGTTTTTTATACACTTTTTCGATGAAAGAAAAACAAAGTACACTGTTGGCCACCTGTCATATATAACTGGGTAGATTTAGCAAATGGGTAGTAGACAAAGCAGAAGTTTACAATTTCTTATGTAGACAGTTTTACGACATAAATGTTCTTACCGTCTATTCTTATACTCTAATCTGAATGGTGGGAAGTCAAAAAGGACACTCATTACATCACATTTCTGTTTATTCTACATAATGGGAGGTCAGAAATGTCATGGTAACTCACGATTTATAAAAATAAACACATGGGATGCTGATTCATTCCTTATTAAAGAAGCTTGGACATTGCATAGTTCCCTCTGTACTTGTTTTTGGAAAAACTACTTGCACATTAATCATCATGTAACATTCCTTGTTTTATTTATATTGGCCCCTTGATGTTCGTGAGGTTCTAAATGTGTTTTTTAAACCAATTTATTACTCTGGTATTATTTTGGTATCCAGGTGTGAGCTATACTGTTTCTTAAGTATATTGTCCCCTATTTATATAAATAGACAATCTATATTTTATAAAATAGCTTATATTTGACCTACATAATGAAAGGTCACCATCCATGTTAATTTTCTCTGTTTTTACTTCTATATGAACTGTTGGGGTACTATGCTTGGCCAGACTAGGTGGGCCAAGCGGTCCTTATCTGCCGTCAAAGTCTATGTTTCTATGTTTCTGTTAGATTACTACATGTGTCATACAATTTTAATCTTATGTAGCATTGTACTCATGGCTATTCATTATATTCAAAATCGGTGTTTATATGGGTACCTATCCCACTCCCTAAAATGTCCAGTGTTTCTGTGTAATTTTTATTGTGTCTTGAATGAACACATGTATCCCTAGTTGGTTTATTACAGCAGATTTTGTCCTAATTAGTCTCTGCAACCCACCCCCTGTGGCACACCTAGGTGCATACTTGCCAATTTGTTTCTACATTCATACCTATGTTTCTTTCTAAGGTTCTCATGTAAAAAATACGTCTAATTTCAGCTGCTAATAACAAGTCTCTAAGACTTCCTCCTCTTGCTGGCACAGTTACTTGTTCCAGGCCTCAGAATCTCAAGGAAGCCCCATTGTGTCCTGCTTCATTAAAATGTTTTGCTCCGGGTGAATTTTCATCTCTATTTCTGATGTCTCCTTGTGTTTCTGAATTCTTCGTCTTAATTCCCTACTAGTTTGTCCTATACATAACGTGTCAGAAGGACATTGCACTAAATATACTACTGCTTCCGTAGTACACGAGATGTGTTGCTTGATCTCAAGCCTCTGTTGTGTATGTGGGTGTATATAGATCTGTTTTTTAGACATATGGCTGCATACACTGCATCTACCACATGGGACCATCCCTGGGGCCAACGGGCCCAATAGCAACTGTGTTCCTACATTTTCTTGTATTCTAAATTATGACTGAACTAACGTGTTTTAAATTCTTAACCTTTTTAGCTACGATAATAGGTCTATTCTGCAGTGTGACAATATGTTCATTATCTGTTTGGACTAAATACCAATGTTTATTTACTATCTTTCTGATTTCTGTAATTTAATGATTATATTTTGTAGAAAATACTATGCACTGTGCATCTGTGTGTGTATCCCCCTGTCTCATTAGGTCTTCTCTGCTTTTGCTTTTTATTCTGTTTTATGCTTGCTGCAAAATTCCCTGTTTGTAACTCCTTTCCCTGAACTTCTGTAACATTGTGTGAGTTTCTTACTCTGTGTCTTCAACTTTACTACAATTTCTTTTGACTCATGTTAGTTGTGCATATGGTATACTGTTCTTTAATTTCTGTTCATGAAAACTTTTGTTGTGTAATAATGTGTTATGAGCTGTGTGTTTTTTGTACAGGGATGTTTCTATAATGTCATTTTCTAGTATATCTGAAGATCCAGATATGATACACTTTTTTTGTCATAGTTTCTGACGAAGCTCAAGTTAGGACCTTTTTCATTTAGTTCTTCATGAAATGTTTTTAATTCTGCTTCTGTACCTAGCCATATCATAAATATATCATCTATATATCTGAACCATGTTCTGATTTGTTCATAGCATCAATTCTTATGTCTATCATATATATATAGTTTTCCTCAAATATGCTCATATAAGCGTTGGCATATGCTGGGGCCATGGTTGACCCCATAGCTGTTCCTTTATTTTGTTGATATAATTTTCCATCAAATTCAAAATAGTTTTTTCTGAGTATCACTTCAGCCATTTCCTGAAAAACTATTGTTTTGGGTTTACTGTCCCTCCCTCTCTTGTCCAATATTCTTCCCATACATTCTACATAGAAACATAGAAACATAGACTTTGATGGCAGATAAGGACTGCTTGGCCCACCTAGTCTGCCCATTTTCCTACCTAGAGGATAAGCTGTAGATCCTATTTAACCAACAGCCTATTTCTTCCTACCCCCCACAAAAATTGCCTTATGTCTGTCCCATGCATTCTTAAATTCTCCCACAGTTTTAGACCCCACAACCTCCTCAGGAAGGCTGTCCCATGCGTCCACCACCCTCTCTGTGAAAAAACTACTTCCTCACATTGCTCCTGAGCCGCCCCCTCTATCTTCAGATTGTGTCCCCTTGTTCTTGCACATCTCTTTTTCTGAAATATGCTACCCTCTTGGACTTTGTTGATTCCACTGAGGTACTTAAACGTTTCTATCATGTCCCCCCTCTCCCTCCTTTCCTCAAGGGTATACATATTAAGCTCCTTTAGTCTCTCCTTGTATGGCTTCTGTTGCAGACCCTGCACCATTTTAGTTGCCCTCCTCTGAACTGTCTCCATCCTGTCTATGTCCTTGCAGAGATGGGGTCTCCAGAACTGGATGCAGTACTCCAGATGGGGTCTCACCAACTGTCTGTACAGAGATAATAACTTCCTGTTTTCTACTGGTGATACCACTCCCTATACATCCCAGTATCCCCCCAGCCCTCCCTACCGCCTTCTTACATTGCTTGCCAACCTTAAGGTCATCTGTTATGATTACCCCCAGGTCCCTTTCCATTTTTGTCGTTGTTACTACCTCCCCCCCATTGTGTAATTTTCCCCTTGGTTTTTGTTTCCCAGGTGCATTACTTTGCACTTCTTTGCATTGAATCCTAGCTGCCATACTTCTGACCATTCCTCCAACCTTGCCAAGTCCCTTCTCATTCTTTCCACGCCTCCTTGTATATCAACCCTGTTGCAGATCTTTGTGTCATCTGCAAAGAGGCATACTTTTCCTTCCAGTCCCTCTGTAATGTCACTTATAAAGACATTAAAAAGGACAGGACCCAGTACTGAACCCTGCGGTACCCCACTAGTAACCCCCCTTTCTTCAGAGTGGACTCCATTTACAATTACCTTCTGTGTCCTGTTGTTCAGCCAATGTTTTACCAGTACCACCCTGGGACCCACTCCAGGCTGGTTAATTTGACTACTAATCTTTTGTGTGGGACTGTGTCAAATGCCTTGCTAAAGTCTAGGTAGGCCATGTCCACAGCCCCTCCCTGGTCTACTACTTTGGTCACCCAGTCAAAGAAATCAATTAGATTTGTCTGACATGACCTTCCTGCTGTGAACCCATGCTGCCTTGGGTCCTGTGCCCCACTGGCATCTAGGTACTCAACTGTTCTTTCCCTCAGAAGTGATTCCATCACTTTCCCTACCACAGAGGTCAAACTGACAGGTCTGTAGTTTCCTGCCTCTGTCTTGGTCCCACTTTTGTGAAGGGGAATCACATCCTCCTTCTTCCAGTCCTCGGGTACCACCCCATCCTCCCATGATTTGTTAAAAAGGGTAGTCAGTGGTGTCACTAGTTCTCTGCTTAATTCTTTTAGAATTCTGGGGTGAATTCCATCTGGCCCCATATACCCTCTTGGTGTGGTACAGATGTATATATAGATCCACTACATCAAATGTAACTAGAATAGTATTGTCTGGGACCCCCTTGTTTGAAAGTTACTGTAAATTCTTGATCATATCTGTAGTGTCTTTTATGTATGATGGTGTTTTTTCTACCACGGGTTGCAAATGGAAATCCACATATTTTGAAAAAGGTTCAAATATCGAGCCTATGCCTGAGACTGTGGATCTGCCCGATGGGTTTGTTGGCTTTTGTGAATTTTAGGAATGCTATAAAATGTTGGTAGTCTTGGATTTTCACTATGTGAGAGTTCTGTTTCCCATGGTTGTATCCAACCCATAGTGGCATATTCCTCTAATACATTTCTTATTTCTGCTTTGATCTTGAGAGTTGGGTCCTCTCTCAATACTTCGTAATTTTCCTCATTTTCTATCAAATTTAAACACATATCTCTGTACTGATTTCTGTCTTGGATAACTATACCCCCTCCTTTATCTGCACTTTTTATGACTATGCTGTTATCTTGTTTGAGGTTTGTTAGGGCTTCATTCTCAGCCCTTGTTAAATTTCTTTGTGTTGGTTGGTGTGAGTTCATCTTTATTGCTAAATAGCCCCATAATTTATTTCTCCACATTTTTACAGAAGGCATCTGTGCTATGTTTTTTTCCTATAGGAGGATTATACTTTGATTTGACTTGAAAATTTTGTTTTTAACTTTTGTTGGTATATGTTCTCTGGTTCTTGTGTCTGTAGTCTAAATGGATTTTTCAACCTTAAATTTCTAAAAAATTTCTGCAGGTCTACTTCAAGATCAAAAAGATTAATGGACTGGGTGGGAGCAAATAACAATCCTAGACATATTACTCTGATTTCAATTGGTGTTAATGCTCTATTGCTTAAATTAAAAATGGGGATTACAGTGCCTGCTAAGGAAAAGTTGTCCAGTACCGCGGTGGTTTGCGGTACTTGTAGCATTAGCAAATGTGACACGATGTGCGGTGGGCTATGCCTCATACTTAGTGGGGTGGTATGCGGTAGCTCAGAGTTAATTTAATTAAGTGTGGTTTCAGTACCAACCTGCAAAATGCGCCAGGTGGTGCTTTTCTTTGCATAGTTTTCTGTGCAACTTTCTCTTTCTCTGGTAGGTGTTTCAGTTATCCACAGTTGGTTCAGTTAGAGCGGGTGTTGTGACTTTCCTTTATGTAGCACTAAGTGGGCAAGCCGGCCGTGGATAGCACAGTGCAACCCTGAATGTAAAAGAGTGTAGTGAAACTCAGCGATTTTGTGGTTGTAAAATAAAACATGCTTTTTTTTAAAGTTGCATAATTGATGAGACTACTCATCAGGACACTTTACTACAAGTTGGGGGTTCAACTGTCAAAACTGTACATTGCAAGGGAGTTTGATTATGCATTGTTTACATTGAACTCTTTATTGGTACAGTATGTCAGATTACCTTCTGTTTTTATCTCTTCGAGATTGTTTATGTAAAATACTGTATTTTCTCTTTTGTCATGATTGTTTTTCTTATATTACTTTGGGCACTGATTATAATTTGACACAAAATCTCATCTTACTGTGTGGTTCCAGTGGTTGTGCTCAACAAGTAGAAGAAATGGAGGAGGGATGGACCTGTATCACTATTAAAATGTTTCTGCTGAATGATTTAAAAATAATAATAAAAAAGGGTATTGGACGCCAGCTTGCCCATTCGCCTGGTTACGGAAATGTATTTCTCTTCCACTGTTGTTAGTTTCCCACTCCTCCCCTCTACTTCTAACAGTTACACACACATCCCCAATTCACTGTTTTAAAAAACACTATTTTACTGCTGATCTCTCCCTCATACACCACTCATGCCTGATCCCCAATGTATGATACTTTTTTCAACTTTCTTGATTTCTTCTTTACACCCATTTTCTATTCCCTGTCCCTTTACCCCAGTTTGCACTCATTTTTCTTATCCATAATGCTGATCACTTGCATAAAAACTAAAGAGCAACTTTTTTGACTTGTTCTGCATTGCCTTACTCATTATATGTGATTGCACATATCTTCCTACATTACATTGTGTCTAGCGGTTCCCAACCACTCCAATTCCCAATATCACATGTTCCTACAATCCCACTACCACCTCCCTGTCCTTTCCCTGGATGTATTCCAGCTTAGCGCTCTGTTTTGCACCACTGCCTGCCCCTGCCTTGAATGCCTACTATCACATACAGTACTTAATACTGTAGAATACAAAGCAGTGCTCAGTGCCATCTTTTCAGTTCAGTTTGGTTTTTGAGCACTGTGCAGTTTGTCAGCTCTGGCATCAGTTCCTCAGAGGGCTATGCAGCATAGGTGCCAAACAAAGTGGTACTGCTAAACTTTAGACTGTAATTTTGACTGTTTTGTACACATTTACAGTAGGTCTGCTCTCCCGTGTTGGAATTGCAGTTCAGCATCCTCGGCATGTGTATGGGTATAAGATTTGTCTGCTCCCATCACAGTGACTGTGAGTGTAGTTAACTATGGAGATGTATTTTAAAGTTAAGAATGATATGTCATGAAGGAAGTTCGATATCTAATGCCTGCATCTTATACAGTACTTTGATCCACTAATTTAAATATCTGCATGGCAGTCTGTTCCTGTATGAATACCAATGAATACCAATTGATGATTTAAATGCAGTTGATGCCCACAGGTATAGAAAATGTCATTTGCAGGCTTGTTTCACTTGGTAGTATACCCCAATTGATGTTGTGAATACTGCATTTCACGACCCACAACACCTACTGGGTTGTTTTGAAAAGTTTTGATGGTTACTATGGTGGAGAATTTTTTTTTAATTCTCAGCATTTTCCATAACTGTATATATTCTTCCCTGATACACTTCCAATTGGCTTGTTTTTATTTCATTTTTTGTTTAACAGTATACTGTAATCTGTGTGGGATTTTTCAGTGCTGCAGCCTTTACTGGACCGCAATTCCATTTTTTTTTCATCTTTATGAGGAAGACCTGTGGTAGATTCAGACCTGTGCTGTACTAATTTTTCTCCATCTTGGCAGCCACTGCTCCATGTCAGTAAGCTAACAAAAATAATTTGTTGCTACAGCAAAAACTCCTTCACCTATGCAGCAGCATAAATAAAATCACATAGTGGTGGTGAAGTGCTTGAGTGAATGTACTGAGTGTAACACTGACAGTAAACAAGTTGTAAATGGTCTCATATGGTTATATTAAAAAAAACACCAGATGGCTGTTTTGATTTAGCAGATCACCACCATCTGAGGGGACGAGTGCATTATGACAGTACCCCTGAAAGTAACCACGTGTGATCATTGCACCATTTCAGTATGACCATTGTGTGAGTATGAGGGGAAAATGTAACCATAATTTTACAAATTGTCTAAAATTTTGCATCATGGCATATCCAGGTGTGACATGCAGTGGGAACCTTTTTAAAATTAGCTACCATAGAGAAAATGTCTAATTTTCCTTTGTTGGTGGACCTTTCATGACCATAGACAACTACAGTACTTCTGTGTAGCTGGATCCTCTATCTGGGCCAGCCATCAATGTCCCTTCCCCCAACTATACACACACACACACACACTGGCATGAATGAAACAGCTCATGCAGCCTGTGTGTGTGTGTGCATGATCTAAGTAACTCCATCTTACTGTATGTCACGTGTGGAAAGAAGAAAAAAATCTACAACAAGCATGTACTGTACAGTGTTATGGGGATATAGGAAAACATGCACCAATATGGGACTGACTAGATCAAAATAGGACATGCTGTACATATAAATCAAACACCTGACGTGTCAGCAACACAGTGTCTTTTTCAGCATTTACTGTAGGTCAGAGCTGTGACAATTAGGTGACAGGTTCATACATGGGAGGTAGTGTTAAAATCACATTTTAAACACTAACTTGGCATGTTTCATTTTATTTATTTATTGAAATGTTTCACCAGGAAGGCACACCGAACAACAAGTTGCTTGTCTCCCGGTGCAATCTGGAGGGAGGTGTACACAGGAAGTAACAATACTGACATACTATACATTTGATTTGACAGCAATGAGTAAAGGTTCAAACATAAGCAGTTTAAAAAGTTGCATATTATATTCATTTGGAGAGTGGTTTACAGAATAAATGTTATAGTGATTTTATATTAACAGATAATTTTGAGCAGCCATATGACTTTCCCAACATACAGGCAAATCTTTGCTTTTGAATGAGCAGACCTTCTGATATGAGGGGAAAAAAGAACACCAACAGTAAATAGTATTAAATGCCCAACAGTTATGAGGTGAACAAATGAACAGACAAAAAATAAAAACCGCAATATGTTGCGTGACATTATGTTGTTAATCATGTACAGCAGTTATCAATAAAGGGAGCTAATAATGAAGTCTTGCAAAGTAACATATTCAGACTCCTTTAAAAGATGAATTCTAAGCCACTAAAGAAGCAAACACAAAACTGCTTGAAATTTAAAATAGACCTTCTGACAGTGTCTATTTCAGTGTGATTAGCAGATGCACCATTACATCAATAGTGAAAAAATAAAACAGTGGTAACAGATACTGTACAGTGTACATGTTTGTCTAGAATACCTTGCTGCCCATTTTCGCATGCATCAACACCGTACCACCAGCTCAAGCAAAGATGTCATTTAGAATTCATGTTCTCTCAAACCAATCTCATGTCCTAACATAATTCTAATTCTCAGAGTATCAGCATAATCATATCAACATAATCAATAAAAAACAGGAAAACAACACAAAAAGAAATGACAAAACCTGTACTGGTTTATAGAGAAATTATTTTAATAGAAATCAGATGGTATTTAATTATGTGAGGACATCGGCTTTGTTTCTTTTCCCATTTAATATACAAAAATGTACAAAAAAATGGGTGGATCTGAGAGATGGCGGTCAGCCAGAGCTGGGAGAAGGGGGTTATTTCAGTCTCATTGCAGTACTGTATTGAGAAATAAGTCACACTGATTGAGACTCAAGGCATGCAAAATATATTAATCAACAAATAGATGTCACCCCCTAAAATCATCCCTAATAACTAGGCGTTATTGCATTGTGGATTAGGTACCAAACTGCAAACACAGTAACTTTGGTTTGAATACCTCGTTCCTCCTTCTTGTGGACAGTGTGATGCCAAGCAAGTCACTTAACTTCCTAGTGCTCTTGTTTCACATCACACCTTAGAACAAGCTTCATCTTCGTGTGCCTTTACTGGTTTAATAATTCTCATACAACTCACAACAGTCCTCATGTACTGGCCTCTAACGTGTTGGGTGGCTGGTCCAGATGTATGTGTTAATCTGGGCATGAACTAAAAGGATCTACAGTAAGTACCCCCAACTCTGTAAGTAATGGTGTGACAGTTTCAACACCACTGCCACATTTCTCCATACTGTATACTCTAGAACTATGACATGCCTTAACCTTTGGTCATCAAAGAAGACATGGAATTCAGACCACATTAAAACAAGCTGCTTCACACATTTTTCATACTGTAAATTACCAAGGACAATACAATTCAGATGAGCTATGGTTCTACTTGTACATATGTTTACACAGCATTCACCTATCATAGGACAGTGGAGATACACAATCTCATTTTCAGTGGGGGCCCAGCTTTGATACATTTTACAGTGTGTTTACACAGGATAGTGGAGGAGGTGAGATGCAATATCTCGTGTTTAGTGGGGTGCTGCTTTTGCAATATATTTTCAGGTCAGATCAGCTAAGATGCAACATTTCCTTTTCAGTGGGGTTTGCTGTACAGTCCTGGTGTTACACAATTTTACACTCTATTTATCCAAGACAACCTACAGTAGTTGAGATGCAATATCTCTTTTTCAAGTGGGATCTTGCTTGGACCCATTTTACACTGTATTTACCCAAGATAGTGAAGCAGAGGTACAAGTATTGTTTTCAAATGGGTCCCGATTTTACCCATTTTTATAATATATTTACCCAGGATAGCCCATGTAAAATGTACTTTTTCAATTTCCTTGGGGTCCGTGTTTTACAGTGCATTTTTCCAGGACTGAGCAGCATGGATGTACTTTGTTTCAATGGGATCTGTTGTACTGTGTCCTTCTTTTACACATGTTTACTATGCAATATATTTATCCTGGACAGAGTAGATGAGAAACAGTATCTCATTTTCAATAGGATCCTGCTTCTACAGATATTTATAATGTCTTTAGCCAAGTCTTGTACATAAGGCTAATCCAAAAAAAAAAAAAAAACTATCTTCAAACATTGGGTCAACATAAAGAAAGAAAAAAAAATAACAAGCATCAAACATTTTGAATTGACAAATGTTTGTCTTGACTTTGTCTTTGTCAAGACCTGAGGAGCTGAGGAGTCATTACAAACTCTAGAATCTAGAGTCTAGATATTATAAACTTTAGAAATCTGTCCTTCCCCATCACCACTCCAGTGGTTGTGTTCAAGAGTCAGTGTTTGAATTACATTCCTTGGATCCCTCCCCCACTGAGAACCAGTGTTTCCATTTTGAAGGGCTTTAGACGGGCTGTCCAACTGAAGGCACTTGTTTAGTTGGGGGATAGGTGTGTTTCTTTTTCATCCCTAATCCCTTCCTACACTGTTGGGAATACAATTGTCTCTGTGCCAGTGTGAAGAACTACAAAGTCCAAAGATCTGAACACATACAGTCCTTATAGACGAGGAGCTAAATATAAACCTGATTGCAATGCATCACAAAACTATAACTAGTTTGGCTTCAGGGGTTTTTTTTTCATTGTGTTAAAAAATTGGCCTTGATTTATTGCAGTAAGCCTGACAATTAATGGCTCAGCGTACGTCTCTGCAGTCCCAGATTTACATGAAAGTTGCAGACTTGGTCATCATTAGAAATGCATTGTACACTCATGGCCTCATTCTAACAGCTTCCTGAATGTACAGTATTTTACCAGTTTTCAAAACATGTCTCTGATGTTGGTCCTTTGTTCCTTAAAAAAATAACAACTGAAGACTAAAGCGTATGGGAAACTGTTAAAAACAATTAAAAACATCCTGCAATAACTCTGACTAGGTGTCCCCATAGAGTAGATCTGATACTATGGGGGTTGTGATACATTATACTCTGATTTATACAGTGTTTAGCTGCTGGACTGTAACTACTGCTCAGTTCTTCAGACCTTGTCATTTGTTTAAAGCTGATAAAGTTACAATTCATTGGTGTCCTGCCTCTACCCAAACAATGACAGCATACAGCTATGCAAGGGCAGAAGCAATACAGGAATCAAGTGGCCATTTAGTGGTTAAAGAGCAACTATTTATTATAATAAAAAACATAAAAACACTATATCATCACTAATTATATTTTAACTTAATTGTCTTCTAGTTATTTATTTTTTTAAACTTTTCCCTGCTGTTGGTCTACTGAATAGTGTAGCTAATGCAGCAATTATTTCCCAGAGTCTTTCAAACTGTATCTGACTGTCCCCTGCCAACCACACAACTGCTGTTTGTGACATCACAGTCTGTTGTCATGGTGAGCACTGTGATGTCATAAACAAAGACACTGTGAGGTAAATAGGGTAGAGCATACCTCTCAACTGTCCCTGATTTTCAGGGATGTCCCTGATTTTGCCTCAGAAATTTATTCTGTCCCTCCTAAATTTGGCATTTCTGTCACTGAAGATTAGGGATTTAAATTGCAAAATAATGCCAGCCGGTGGATTTACAGTCTAGTTCTCATTAAGAAAATGCTATTCACACTAAGAAGCATGTTGTACACAGCTTCTGGAACTAATATTACTATTTTTTCAGATGTGTCCCTGATTTTGGTCATTTGTCCCTGATCATTTTAGCCTTGTCCCTGGTTTGTGATGACGAGGGAGATTGAGAGGTATGGGATAGAGGCAGCTGTTTTCAAATGTTTTCTGTACAGGCGTTTAAGAGTGATTACCTAGATGTGCTTCAAATCTTGGAAACAAACATTGAAAAAAAAAAGTATTCTCTAGTAAATT
This sequence comes from Neoceratodus forsteri, assembly GCA_016271365.2. Taxonomy (NCBI): domain Eukaryota; kingdom Metazoa; phylum Chordata; order Ceratodontiformes; family Ceratodontidae; genus Neoceratodus; species Neoceratodus forsteri. Next base: position 797,399,999 of record CM028137.1, on the reverse strand, counting down.
GGAACATCTGAAACCTCTTATTTATGAAAGCACATGCTGAAGTGAGGAGTTGCTCTTTAACTGTTTTTTTAGCAATTTGAAGCTGCTTTTCACACCTGCTTAGCCACCTGCCACACCCACTGCAGGATTACGATTACAATAAAACAGCACTTTGACACCAGGATTCACAGAAAGGTATGAGCGTGGACAAAAGGTGTTGTTTACAAATAACCTTCCTGCATAAAAAAGCAGCCTGCATTAGTGTTACAGTGACTGGCCACTAGACATTCTATCTCCTATAAATCAACCTTTATTAAATGTTTATCAAGTATACCTGTTAACAATTTAAGCCAAGCTTTTCACAAGCAGCTGCCTGTTATCAGTCTCTCTGCAAGAGATAGACTGAAAGGTATTCTGATCCCCAGAGCAGGAAGTAGTGTTTTAGAGATTTCTGCACTTGCATTTAATGCATTTCTCCCAGAATCACTTCAATTCAATTTATTTATTTCACCAGAAAAAGGGCTCCATTGAGCAAGCTCATTCACAAGGAGGTCCTGGATAGGACAGATACGTATAATTACAGTGAGTAGTAAAAACAAGACAATCTATATGTCCTGTTTTAGCATCTACAACTATCTGCACTAAAACAAAGATGAGAATCAAAATAAACAAGCATTTGTCAATGCCGAATGTTGATTGCGTTGGTCCGTTGAGCTTGTTCACTGCCCCTGTGTCACTCGCTCGTTCTGTTTCTCCCGGTGCTGCAGGTTGTTGTTTTGTACTGGGCTCCTGCCTGCATTGGCATGTTTTGCTGCCCACAAAGAAATCTTCAGCTGTCCCAACAGAGCTCTGTTGAGGTGGCTCACTCCCCCTCTCTCACTCGCTCATTCTGTTTCTGCTGGCACTGCAGGCTGCCCTTTTGTACGGGGCTCCCACCTTTGTTGGCAGCTTCTTCTGCCCACAAAGAAATCTGCAGCAGTCCTGACACAGGTCCGTTGAGCTAGCTCACTCCCCCTCTATCGCTCATTCCATTTCTGCTGGCGCTACAGGCTGGCCTTTTGTACTGGGCTCCTGCCAGCATTACTGCCTTTTTCTGCCCACAAAGCAATGTGCAGCAGTCACGATAGAGGTCTGTTGAGCTCTCTCACTCCCCCTCTCCCACTCGCTCATTGTGTTTCTCCTGGTGCTGCCGGCTGCCCTTTTGTACTGGGCTTCTGCCTGTGCTGGCACCTTTTTCTGCCCACAAACAAATCTGCAGCTGACTCGACAGAGCTCCATTGAGCTCACTCACTCCCCCTCCCTCACTCGCTCATTCTGTGTCTCCTGCTGCTGCAGGCTGCCCTTTTGTACATTCCTGCCTGCATTGGTGGCTTTTTCTGCCCACAAAGACATCTGAAGCAGTCCTGGCACAGCTCCGTTGAGCTCACTCACTCCCCCTCTCTCTCTCACTCACTCATTCTGTTTCTGCCGGTGCTGCAGGCTGGAATTTTGTGCTGGGCTCCTGCCTACATTGCCTCTTTTTCCTGCCCACAAAGAAATCCGCAGCAGTCACAATAGACCTCCATTGAGCTCGGTCACTCTCCCTCTCTCACTCACTCATTCTGTTTCTCCTGGTGCTGTAGGCTGCCCTTTTGTACGGGGCTCCTGCCTGCATTGGCACCTTTTCCTGCCCACAAAGAAATCCGCAGCATTCCTGACAGAACTCTGGTGAGGTCGCTCACTCCGCCTGTCTCACTCTCTCATTCTGTTTCTCCTGGTGCAGCAGGCTGCCATTTTGTACTGGGCTCCTGCCTCTGTCGGCATCTTTTTCTGCCCACAAAGAAATCTGCAGCAGTCCCGACAGAGCTCCAATGGCCTCACTCACTCCCCCTGTCTCACTTGCTCGTTCCATTTCTGCCAGTGCTGCAGGCTACCCTTCTGTACTGGGCTCCTGCCTGCATTGCCACCCTTTTGTGCCCACAAAGAAATCCACAGCAGTCATGATACAGCTCCATTGAGCTCACTCACTCCCCCTCGGTCACTCACTCATTCTGTTTCTCCCACCGCTGCAGGCCGCCCTTTTGTACTCAGCCCCTATATGCATTGCTGCCTTTTCCTGCCCACAAAGAAATCTGCAGCAGTCCCAACAGAACTCCGTTGACCTCACTCACTCACCCTCCCTCACTCGCTCATTCTGTGTCTCCTGGTGCTACAGGCTGCCTTTTTGTACTGGGCTCCTGCCTGTGTTGCCACCTTTTCCTGCCCACAAAGAAATCCGCAGCACTCCTGACAGAACTCTGGTGAGGTCGCTCACTCCGCCTGTCTCACTCGCTCATTCTGTTTCTCCTGGTGCAGCAGGCTGCCATTTTGTAGTGGTCTCCTGCCTCTGTTGGTGCCTTTTTCTGCCCACAAAGAAATCTGCAGCAGTCCCGACAGACCTCCATTGAGCTCGCTCACTCCACTTCTCTCACTCACCTGTTCCATTTCTGCCGGTGCTGCAGGCTGCCCTTTTGTACTGGGCTTCTTCCTGCATTGCCGCCTTCTTCTGGCCACAAAATAATCTGCAGCAGTCACAATAGAGCTCCGTTGAGCTCGTTCACTCACTCCCCCTCTCTCACTCGTTCTGTTTCTTCTGCCGCTGCAAGCTGCACTTTTATACTGGGCCCCTGCATGCATTGCTGCCTTTTTCTGCCCTCAAAGAAATCTGCAGCAGTCCCAACAGAGCTCCGCTGAGCTCACTCACTCCCACTCCCTCACTCACTTGTTCTGTGTCTGCCGCTGCTGCAGGTTGCCCTTTTGTACTGGGTTCCTGCCTGCATTGCTGGCTTTGTCTGCCCACAAAGACATGTGCAGCAGTCCTGACACAGCTCTGTTGAGGTTGCTCACTCCCCCTCTCTCACTCGCTCATTCCGTTTCTGCTGGGGATGCAGGCTGACCTTTTGTACTGGGCTCCTGCCTACATTGCTGCCTTTTCCTGCCCACTAAGAAATCCGCAGCAGTCATGATAGACCTCCATTAAGGTCACTCACTCTCCCTCTCTCGCTTGCTCATTCTGTTTCTCCCAGTGCTGCAGGCTGCCTTTTTGTACAGGGCTCCTGCCTGTGTTGGCACCTTTTCCTGCCCACAAAGAAATCTGCAGCTGTCCCAACAGAGCTCCGTTGAGGTTGCTCACTCCCCCCATCTCACTTGCTCATTCCTTTTCTGCCATTGCTGCAGGCTGCCCTTTTGTACTGGGCTCCTGCCTGCACTTCTGCCCTTTTCTGCCCACAAAGAAATCTGCAGCAGTCATGATACAGCTCCGTTGAACTCATTCAATCACTCCACCTCTCTCACTCGTTCGTTCTGTTTCTCCTGCCACTGCAGGCTTCCCTTTTGTACTGGGCCCCAGTGTTCATTGTTGTCTTTTTCTGCCCACAAAGAAATCTGCAGCAGTCCCAACAGAGCTCTGTTGAACTCACTCACTCCCCCTCCCTCACTCACTCATTCTGTGTCTCCCGCTGCTGCAGGCTGCCCTTTTGTACTGTGTTCCTGCCTGCATTTTTGGATTCTTCTGCCCACAAATACATCTGAAGCAGTCCTGGCACAGTTCCATTGAGCTCACTCACTCCCCCTCTCTCACTCACTCGTTCTGTTTCTGCCGGTGCTGCAGGCTGTAATTTTGTGCTGGGCTGCTGCATGCATTGCCACCTTTTCGTGCCCACAAAGAAATCCACAGCAGTCACGATAAACCTCCATTGAGCTCGGTCACTCTCCCTCCCTCACTCACTCATTCTGTTTCTCCCAGCACTGCAGGCTGCCCTTTTGTACGGGGCTCCTGCCTGCATTGGCACCTTTTCCTGCCCACAAAGAAATCTGCAGCTGTCGAGACAGAGATCTGTTGGGGTCGCTCACTCCCCCGTCTCACTTGCTCATTCTGTTTCTCCTGGCGCTGCAGGCTGCCCTTCTGTACTGGGCTCCTGCCTGCATTGCCAACCTTTTCTGCCCACAAAGATATCTGCAGCAGTCACGATACAGCTCCGTTGAGCTCGCTCACTCCCCCTCTCTCACTCGTTTGTTCTGTTTCTTCCACCACTGCAAGCTGCACTTTTGTACTGGGCCCCTGTGTGCATTGCTGCCTTTTTCTGTCCACAAGTAAATCTGCAGCAGTCCCAACAGAGCTCCGTTGAGCTCGCTAGCTCCCACTACCTCACTCGCTGGTTCTGTGTCTGCCGCTGCTGCAGGCTGCCCTTTTGTACTGGGTTCCTGCCTGCATTGCTGGCTTTGTCTGCCCACAAAGACATGCGCAGCAGTCCTGACACAGCTCCATTGAGGTCACTCACTCCCCCTCTCACTCGCTCATTCCGTTTCTGCCGGGGCTGCAGAATGGCCTTTTGTACTTGGCACCTGCCTACATTGCCGCCTTTTGCTGCTCACTAAGAAATCCACAGCAGTCAAGATAGACCTCCATTGAGCTCGCTCACTCCCCCCGTCTCACTTGTTCATTCTGTTTCTCCCAGCGCTGCATGCTGCCCTTTTGTACTGGGCTTCTGCCTTTGTTGGCATTTTTTTCTGCCCACAAAGAAATCTGCAGCAGTCCCAACAGAACACCATTGGCCTCACTCACTCCCCCTCTCTCACTCGCTCATTCCATTTCTGCCGGCACTGTAGGCTGCCCTTTTGTACTAGGCTCCTGCCTGCATTGCCGCCCTTTTCTGCCCACAAAGGAATCTGCAGCAGTCACGATACAGCTCCATTCGGCTCGCTCACTCACTCCCCCTCTCTCACTCGTTCATTCTGTTTCTCCTGCCGCTGCAGACTGCCCTTTTGTACTGGGCCCCTGCGTGCATTGCTGCCTTTTTCTGCCCACAAAAAAATCTGCAGCAGTCCCGACAGAGCACCATTGGCCTCACTCACTCCCCCTTTCTCACTCGCTCATTCCATTTCTGCCGGCACTGTAGGCTGCCCTTTTGTACTAGGCTCCTGCCTGCATTGCTGCCCTTTTCTGCCCACAAAGGAATCTGCAGCAGTCCCAACTGAACTCCATTGAGCTCACTCACTCCCCTTCCCTCACTCACTCATTCTGTGTCTCCCACTGCTGCAGTCTGTCCTTTTGTACTGGGTTCCTGCTAGCATTGGCGGGTTTTTCTGCCCACAAAGACATCTGCAGCAGTCATGATACACCTCTGTTGAGCTCAATCAGTCCCCCTCTCTCACTCGCTCATTCTGTTTCTCTCAGTGCTGCAGGCTGCCCTTTTGTGCTGGTCTCCAGCCTGCATTGGCACCTTTTCCTGCCCACAAAGAAATCCGGAGCTGTCTCAACAGAGCTCCATTGAGGTCGCTCACTCACTCCCTGTCTCACTCACTCATTCTGTTTCTGCTGGCGCTGCAGGCTGCCCTTCTGTACTGGGCTCCTGCCTGTGTTGCCACCCTTTTCTCCCCACAAAGAAATCCGCAGCAGTCATGATACAGCTCCATTGAGCTCGCTCACTCCCCCTTTGTCACTGCTCATTCTGTTTCTTCCACCGCTGCAGGCTGCCCTTTTGTACTCAGCACCTGCACGCATTGCTGCCTTTTCCTGCACACAAAAAAATCCTCAGCAGTCCCAACAGAGCTCCGTTGACTTCACTCACTTCCCCCTCCCTCACTCGATCATTCTGTGTCTTCTGGCGCTACAGGCTGCCTTTTTGTACTGGGCTCCTGCCTGCGTTGTCACCTTTTCCTGCCCACAATGACATCCGCAGCCTGACAGAGCTCAGTTGAGCTTGGTCACTCCCCAGTTGCTCGATGCTAATCTGTCCCAAACACTGTTTTCCGACTGCGACTACGGTATTCTGCACTGGAAGTGTGGAAACAGATTTTGGCCAGGATATGAAAAATGACAGCTGTACTGGTCATAAGGAGGTGTGAACAAATGCCAGTGTTGATAATCTGGCATGAATATATTACTAGTTTGCAGACTTAGCAGGGTGCGTGGAACCTGCACAACACATGCTTGTAACACGGTCATTTTATAGAGTTTCATCACACAATTTTCAACATAGACATTTTAGGACCTCTGCTCATGAACAGTGTCAGTGTGATTTTCTTAATATGTCCCAAACACTGATTTCCCACAGCGAACGTGCTATTGTGCGCTGGAAGAGTGAAAACACATTTCGGCCAGGATGTGAAAAATGACAGCTGCACTGTTCATAAGGAGGTGTGGCAAAATGGCAATGCTGAAAATCTGGAGTGAAAATATTGCAAAGTTGCAAAGGTACGAGATTGCGTGGAAACTGCGCAATGCACATTCGGAACACACTTATTTTATGGACTTTCGCCACTAAATTTTCAACATAGGCATTTTAGGACCTCTGCTAATGAACAGTGTCACTGTCATTTTCATAATATGTCCCGTACATGGATTTCCCAGAGCGACCACGCTATTCTGCACTGGAACTGCAAAAACACATTTCAGCCAGGATGTGAAAAATGACAGCTATACTGTTCATAAGGAGGTGCAGAACAATGACAATCTTGAAAATCTGGAGTGAAAATATTATAAATTTGTGAAGTTACAAGCATGCGTGCAAACTAAACAACGCACGCTTGTAACACAGTCATTTTATGGCGTATCCTCACCAAATTTTCGCCATAGGCATTTTATGGACTTTCGTCACTAAATTTTCAACATAGGCATTTTAGGACCTCTGCTCGTGAACAGTGCCACTGTTATTTTTCTTAATCTGTCCTGAACACTGATTTCCCACAGTGACTGTGCTATTCTACGCTGGAAGTGTGAAAACACATTTTGGCCAGGATGTAGAAAATGACAGCTGTACTGTTCACAAGGAGGTCTGAAAAAATGCCAATGTTGAAAATCTGGCGTGAAAATATTGCAAATTCGCAAAGTTATGAGCATGTGTAGCAACTGTGCAACGCACGCTCGTAAAACAGTCATTTTTTGGATTTTTCCCACCAAATTTGCAGTATAGGCTTTTTGAGAGCCCACTTCATGAACACTAGCACTGTCATTTTGTTAATCGGTCCCGAAAGGGGATTCTGCACAGTGACCATGAAATCACCTTTCGGGGCTGAATAATGCCATTGCAGTGCCAGAATTTACAAGGAGGTATCCCAAAAACTCCATGTTGAAAATTTTGTGCCAAAATTCAAAAAAATGACTGAGATATGCATCAACGTTGAAAAAAAAAACTATTTATTCCATTATACATCTTACCGGCATTTCTTCAGTTCGCGGTCGGCTTTGAAGAGTGCAGACGTGTTCCTGGTCCACCGAAGATCGTCGCACCAGACTCCGGAGGTAAGTATGGGGTGAGGGCGGATATGGGGAGGCAGGGTGCACAGTGGGTGGGCACGGGTTGTGGGAGAGGGGGCAGGGAGACTGCCAAGGGACTGTTTCCATTTTTACAGGTATAAAAAATAAATAACATCGCGGGACCGTTTTTTAATTTTACAGGGACATGTGGTATGCTGGGGTGGGCTCCCAGCATGTCAACGGAGTCTTCTGTTTGGGGGGGTAGCTGTAGCCAATGGGGGATTGGACACCCCCGTCAGCACAGAAGGTGAAAGGGGGGTGTTACATTATGCCGAAGGGATTGGGTACCCCGTCGACACAAACATGGGGGAGGGCACATGCTGCTGAGGGGATTGGGCACCCTCCGGCAGGGGTGGGGGGTGAATATTGTTTGTGAACACGGCGGCAAGCTGCCACCATGTTCACAAACAATATCAGTGTTTCAAGGTTCTGCCCTGCAATGACGGGTTGCTCCCTCATTGCAGCGAATGGCTGACGCTGCAATGACAAGGTGGCCTGTGATTGCAGCGGCTAAAACGTTAGAAAGTTTTGGCATGCTGGCTGAACTAGTGTCAGCAGCAGCATGCCATGGGATTGGGGAAGGGGGCCAAGCCTTTACAGGTTGTGGGGGAATTGGCCACAACAGTGCCGTGCCTCCACAACCTGCTTCTGGAGAAAGCTGCCGCAATATTGTTTCTTGCGCATGCGCGCAATCAACATAAAAATGGAAGTGCTTTTCAATAACAGTTATGACCTTGCCTTTCCTGTAGCACTTGATGAGTATGTTTAAAGCTCCTATCCCAACATACAGAATAAGGTACACTGTTGTAGTGGAGTATCTCAGCAGAGCCCAATGCAAATATCATGTAAAATTATGAAGTTGCTTCTAAATGAAAATCAAAACAGTCTAGTAGTCCATAATGTGCAACAGTTTACACATGATCTGGTTTATATCAATCTCTGGCTGAGCCCTTTAGATTGCAAGAGCAGAGCTGAAATGTAAATGTTGTATTTGATTAAAGTGGACTTTGTATGCTTGTCATTTACCGTACATGCCACATTCACGCAATTAATTTTAAGCATTGTGTGTGCTTGTCAGGGTATCTAAAAATAAAAAGTAGTTGTTATTTTTATTTGTTGGTTTTTGCTCTTCTGACACATGGCACTAATCACCCACTCTGTACTGTATACTGTTTTACTTGTTAGACTCTCAAATGGTGAGGAGCTCGTACAGCAGATGTATTCATTAATAACTGATCAGTGTTAGATTATTATTTTAAGCATTGGGTTTCTCCTGTTGCACTGATGCTGACTAGTTACTTTGATACACAATTATGTCATGCTAACAAAGTCTAATAAAATAGTTACTGTTTTTTGCCTGATTTTTTAAATACAGTATATATTTTTGGGGAGCTTGGATTGTCGTCTTTTTTTTTCTCTGCTCTCTGATTTTATGGCAGGCAGAGGCAGCCCCTGTGAGTGGAGTGTGCTAGGAATTGGGAAAAAGAGAATGAGTCAACATCAGCTGCCACTGCCAGTTCAGCTAGGGAACTCTTGATTCCGGGGGGGGGGGGGAGGCTTCCTGTTATGCCAGTTTCGGGTGGATTCATGATAGGCTAGTTGTAGATGTGGAGCAAGCCAGAACTGGGATGGGTATAGGGTTATTATGTCTCCATTGGCAAGAAAAATAATTATTTAATCTCAAACCAGGTATTTGGCTCTGGAGAGCACATTGTAAGCAAGATTGGAACAGCAGAAAGGCAAAATCAATCAGGAGCTGATATGCAAGTGTTAAAGTGGGTTGGAGTCATGAGTCATTGAGCCAGAACGGTGCAGAATGTACAGAATTTAAGTAAAAAGTTAAAATAGTCACATCATAACTTGTGAGCTCACACTGGTCAAGCAGTAATGTTACAAAGTGCTAATATTTCACATTTAAGGGGTAAGGTCTGATTGCATTCAATATACCAGATGGTGGTGATCTGCCTGTGCGAAATACAATATCATAATGTATAACAATTTATGTGAAGGCACTGAGCAAGATAGAAGGGTGTGTATTAAAGTTAAACAGCCATGTGATACTGCACAATCCTATGACCAATAAAATATCACCCCTTTTCGTTGACACCCCAACGGCGAAACAAGGTGAAAGACCATTACGGTGACATTCGTGGTAATGGTCCTTTTTCCGTGTTTCATGTTCCCCCAGTGTTCCGTCCCTTCCCCGGACCAACTCTGACCTGGAGTTGGAACCCTAGAGTCCTGGAGGTGCGGGGCAGAGCCCCCACATGGGGGTGATGAGGCACAGCCCCCCACAGAAAACACCCAGTTAAGACGTGGCACAATACCTGCATCGGTATTGTGCCGTCACTGTGGGGGAGGTCGGCATTCTCACTGACGAGAAAACTTGGTGCTTCCAACAAATAAAAAGGTCCATTCTAGTAGTGACAGAATTAAGGTCATCAAATTAGTCACTGTCTGTAAGATAAACCACTAGGTGAGACATCATAACAAGGCTCTCATGAAGCCACAGAGCAGAGGCAGATATCAGCCTACAGTATATTAAACAAAAGCTATGAAACATTGTGTGGGAGGTGAAAAGGGTCAGGGGTAACTTGCATACATAATTGTAAGCCAAAGTGCATAGTCGACACCCTGAGCACCATAAAATAGAACTGTTTCACAGGAAAATAGATGTGACAGATGAGAGTTAAATGAGAGTTGTAATGTTAGTCTTTACTTAAAAAATGAAATACATATTTTGATTGTTGGTTTACAGTATATATAGCATCACAGTTATAATGGCTCCTTCAAATGTATGCCAACCATCCATGAGGATAATGTAGGGAGCTACAAGCTCATGGCTGTCATACAGTACAGTACATAGCACAAAGGACCACGGCACCTAGCATGGACACAATAATGAGTTCCTTTTGCTAGTTTGCACATTTTTGGTTTTTATTAACTAGTCACTTTATAAATGTTCAAATACTGTGTGTAATGTTTATATTTAATTTAAATCTCAAGGTTGTATATGGTGTGCTGCACCTGCGGTCAGGTTAATAAAATGTTATGAGGCTGTACATGCCTTACCCTTCCGTCATCAAAGAAGACATGGAATTCAGATCATATTACAAAAAGCTGCTTCACATGTTTTTCATACTGTACATTACCAAGGACAATACAATTCAGATCAGCTATGGTTCTACTTGTACATATTTTTACACAGCATTCACCTATCATGGGACAGTGGAGATACACTATCTCATTTTCAGTGGGGGGCCCAGCTTAGATACCTTTTACAGTGTATTTACACAGGATAGTGGAGGAGGTGAGATGCAATATCTCCTGTTTAGTGGGGTCCTGCTTTTGCAATATATTTTCCAGGTCAGAGCAGCTTAGATGCAACATCTCATTTTCAGTGGAGTTTGCCATACAGTCCTGGTTTTACACAGTTTTACAATCTATTTACCCAGTACAACCTACAGTAGCTGAGATGCAATATCTTGTTTTCAGTGGGATCCTGCTTGGATCCATTTTACATTGTATTTACCCATGATAGCAAAGCAGAGGTACAAGTATTGTTTTCAAATGGGTCCTGATTTTACCCATTTTTATAATATATTTACCCAGGATAGCCCATGTGAAAGGTACTTTTTCTATTTCCTTGGGGTCTGTGTTTTACAGTGCATTTTTCCATGACTGAGCAGCATAGATGTACTTTTTTCAATGGGATCTGTTGCACTGTGTCCTTCTTTTACATGTGTTTACTATACAATATATTTACCACGGACGGAGTAGATGAGAAGCAGTATCTCATTTTCAATAGGATCCTGCTTCTACACATGTTTATAGTGTTTTTAGCCATGTCTTGTGTATAAGGCGAATCAAAAAAAAGAACTATCTTCAAAAGTTGGGACAACAAAAAGAAAGAAAAAAAATAAGCAACAAACATTTTGAATTGACAAATGCTTGTCTTGAGTTCATCTTTGCCAAGACCTGAGGAGCTGAGGAGTCATTGTAAACTCTAGATATTATAAACTCTAGAAATCTGTCCTTCCCCACCACCACTCGGGTGGTTGTGTAAAAGACTCAGTGTTTGAATTACATTCCTTGGACCCTTCCCCCACTGAGAACCAGTGTTTCCATTTTGAAGGGCTTTAGACGGGCTGTCCAACTGAAGGTACTGGTTTAGTTGGGGATAGGTGTGTTTCTTTTTCATCCCTAATCCCTTCCTGCACTGTTGGGAATACAATTATCTCTGTGCCAGTGTGAAGAACTACATTGTAAACAAGATGGGAACAGCAGAAAGGCACGATCCATCAGGAGCTGCTCTGCAAGTGTTAAAAGTGGGTTGGAGTCATGAGTCACTGAGTCAGAGCAGTGCATGACATACAGAATTTTTGGTGTTAGCTTGTGTTCTTCATTATGTCTAGTGTGAATGAAAGTACGAATGAATAAGGTTGCCACCTATCCGGTTTTTGACTGGATAATACGGTTTTTAGGGTCCTTATCTGGTCTGGTTTTTGGGCCATTTTGAGTACTCACATACTCTTCAAACTAATGTATCAAATCATTCACTGCTTTGGCTGCATTGCATGTCCAGGTTTCAAAGAAGTTATGATGTCACAGTCATTCAGACCTGCCTTTGTTTGTAAAACCAGACTGAGTGGTGTAAAGTATGGCCATTAAGATCATTACCAGTAAAGTAACCTAATCTTTTCCACTCTGAATTGTAAGTATGGTCTTTTACTGCTATGACAGGAAACAGCTTTTACACCTTTATATGCTCTCATGTGTTTCTTTTTTTTATCATATATTCTGGTATGTTTTAGACCCATTTTTGTTAAATTAATAATCTAACTTTTATTGCCTTTAACACCACATTTGCTCTAATTTTTTGTATTACCTGAATATTCCATGATATTAGCTACACTTTGACAAGTCATTCAGATAAACAGCATGGAATGGTGGATCTAAAATTGTGGAATGTCTTAGAAATATGAAACGAAACAGCAGTAGCTGCTGAGGTAAAGGGGAACACAGCGCAGTATTAAGGGTACCACAAGCACTGATAATTAAGTTATCAAAAATTGGTCAAAGAATCAGAATACATGGCTGACATGGAAAGGAAAATGGGAGAGTGTTTAATAGAGGGCTGAGCAATAAGCTGTGGATGAACTTGGCACATCCAGCAGACCTGAGTTTGATTCCCACAGCCTCCACTTACATACTGTGTGACCCTGAGCAAGTCACTTAACCTTCCTGTTCTCCTCAGTCATTCATGTAAAATGGGCCATGTGGCCTATGGGAGTTAACTTGGTTGCCAAAGAATAAAAATAAATAACTGAATAAATAAATCAAATAAATAACAGTATAAAATGATTTCCTATCACTAGTAATATCTATTCCAAAATTACAAATGGCTTTGGAGGAGGAGCAATATACTCGCCAGTAATAAAAAAGGGGTGGAGCCAGAGGCAGAGTTTGGGGTGTGGTTTAGCATCTGGTTTTTATCTGATCCAAAGGTGGTGACCCTATGAATGAACAGAGGTCCTCCTATGGTAGTACCATCTGACTGGCCAACAGTAAGCCAATCATGTGTTACTACTATAGGAGGACCGCTTTTCATTCACATTTACCAAAAAGAAGAAGAGCACAGTCCACTAAGTGTCAATGATTTTAAACAACATTTTTATGCTGTTCAGCACTGTGTAATATATACTTGTTCCATGTCATGCTAAGGAAGTCTAATGAAATATTTACTCTTTTTTTTGCGTGAATTTTTTTACATACAGTATTTGGAGGAAGGGGCTTGGATTTTAATTTTTTTTTTTTTGCTGAGAGATGGATCACTCTGCTCACTGATTTTATGGCAGGCAGAGGCAGCCCCTGTGACAGGAGTGTGCTGGGAACTGGGGAAAAGAGAATGAGTAAAAATCTGCTGCTGCCACTGCCAGTTCAGCTGGGGAACTTTGGGTTCCAGTGGGATCCCTTCCTGTTCTGCCATTTCTGGGTGGATTTGTGATGGACTGGTGGTAGATGTGGAGCAATCCAGGTTTGGGATGGGTATAGGGTTATTATGGCTTCATTGTCATTTCTGGTGGTTTTGGTACAGTTCCTTTCGATGCTAAGAATAAGAAGCCTTTGAGGTGTCACTAACAGAAAAACAAATTGTTGGATGGTACAGCCTGAGTTTGGGAGGGATGCTTAAAAAAATTGGAGAAATAAGGTATACCGAGTCTCGAGGTACTGTACCACTACCAAACATTCCCATTCAAATACAGTAGTTCACTGAATTTGTTTAATGATCCGGGCCAAAGGTAAATCATTTATAGTACATTTGCTCTTTTTTTCTGGTTTTTGTAATTCAACTGGTACTCCATGAAAGAAATAACAAATCTGAATTGTACCAAAAATTGAATTTTAGAAGCTTTATACTACAGTTATTTATTTCACTGATGCAGGCATAAACTAATGCTGACTGGCTCTCATATACAATAATGGTGCCTATACACAAAAAGGAGCTCCTATTGCATCAGTTAAAACACATAAAGATACCACCTGTTCAGTCTTTGTAAAATGCCCGTTTACTAAAAGGATCGCACATCAGTTGTCACTGTTTGGTACAACTTTTATATTTTGGGATTGAGTTTTGACTGTTTCAACGCAGATTATGCTGTGTCTGCCTTCTGCATTTCTACTTTGCACCATGAATATGAGAGCACACTTGAGAGGCAATTTGAGAGACAATTAGCATCTGTTTATGCCTGCATCAATGTTGTGTGTAGTTAATACTGACCAGATCCCTTTTATTCATCTTCTTGTGTATTTGCAAATAGTTTTTTTTTCCGATGCAATAAGAGCTGCGACAAATTTTTTACAGAGTTCAATAGCATTAGTGATATAATGACTGCTTTAATGTCTGCTGAACTGTACTGTTAATTTAGCTGTGTAAAAATATGGGGTAATGGGTGCGCAGTTTAGCTTCTTGCTAACGAGCGTCTGCATAATGCTAACTCTGCATACATAATAAAATATTTCTGAGCACCTCTGTTGAAGCAGGACACAACCGAAAATGAAATTTTGCATCTCATCTGCTTGTTGGGACTTTAAATGATATGACAACGGTTATATCCCCCAACCTCAGGCTGTAAAATAAAATGTTATTTTTTAATTCAAATTACCTGAAGATTGACGAGTGTGTCACTGCGCAGTGGTTTGCCATGCTGTAAGTAAGCGCAACATCCCCTTAACACATTCAGACCTTGGTTTGCAATACTGTAACCTCACTGAAATGTTTTCCCTTTTGTACCAGGTCCAGCATGTTTCTTGTGAAGCAGTATTTTCATGCCTTTTTTAAATAAAAATTCCCGATTCAAGTTTAAATGTAATCACTGCCAAGTTATGAGTGACAGTTTAGCAGCGAAGGGTGCGAGCACTTGACAATATCAAAATCTGTGTGTATTGTGTAAGATTTTTTTTCACGGTTCTGAGGTGTAATGATTTTTTTTTGCGCTCTTTGTATTTGTTCAGGGATGGTGATTTTTCTAGTTTGTGTGGGAGGCGGAGAAACTGGACGCTTGCAGTAGTGACTTCAGCTGGCTACTCTGAATCAGGTGAAACAGCTGGGGGAGGGGGAGTGAATGGTTTTAGTTGGGTTAGTTCGACTTCTTTTTCTAGTTCTGCCTGTTCTACTTAGATCACAGAACTGGAATTCATCAACTGATACCTGTCTTGCTCTAATTTCAGCTGCTGCTAAAACTGTATTGATTTGAATGAGTTGGCAGCAATCCTTACATAGCATAAATGCTATATTTTGTTTTTTATTTAATTTTTTTCCAAAATCATCCTGCTTAGATGGAGGGCGAAATGTTTACTAAAGCATACCGCAAACTACAGTCCATGTATCTATTTTGGCTTTCACTTCTGTTAGGGAACGGGTGAACAGGACAGTGCCATCTGCCAGTAATTAACTACATAAAATTAAGAAAAAAAGTGAAATCTCACTATGGGCCAGCAATCATTTTGGAATGACTAGTGACTCCCATCTTGTGATGACAAGAGGAAGTGCATTAAGCAGCTTCAGCAATGCCGCATCCCTCACTGAATTACCGCTCCATGAGTTAGTACTGCAACAGTGCCGACCGTCATACCCCATTACCACCTAAATAACCAGCATCATACTGGGGTACCGGACAACTTTTCTGTAGCAGGCACTGTATGTCATCCTTTGAGGTGTCCTGCCTCTGCCTTGTGTGCATTGTCTTGTTTGCCTTCCACCTTGTCTGTCTCTCCTGCTGCCCCCCCCCCCCCCCGGAATCCTTCCCCATCTATATATAACTCTGGTTAATCCTTGATTCCTCAAGTCATATCTGCTTTTTTTGGACATGGCATGGGATGTGCTAGATTGTTCTATATCATTTGTTGTGTTGCTTCTGTACTTTGTCATTTTTGTGCATCCCTGGTATAACTACAGTTGCTATTTGAGCTTTCACATGTATTGTATATGTTATATGAAAATTGTGTTTTAAATTTTTTATAGGTGTATACCCTTCCATCTCTGTAGTCATTCATGTCCCTTATGATTTTTTTTTATTTTCTGCTGTTTTAATCTCTCCTCATAGTCCGCTAATTTCTGTTTAATATCTTTCAGATTTTTCTTAAATTCCTCTTCCTGAATCTTGAGTTTTATTAACTTCTCTGTCCATTTAATATCTGTTTCCAAGATTTGTCTTTCATCAATAATGGCTTCAATAAGAGCCTACATGAAGACACAGCTGGCTCTATTTCATATACCATCCCACTTACTACCTAAGTTCTTTGAATTAATGCCTAAATTGAGTTCTACACTGATTCTTAAACCTCTTGGTATCCTATTGTGCTGTAGATACTGTGTTAATGTTAAACCATGCCATTCCAATCAACAATTTTTGTGTTTTAAATTCTCTATGTTTTGTGACAGTTATTTGGGTGTGTCTCCCATTTGTGTAGACAGGTCCCTATCTCCTCTCATTGTGGCAAACAATTTCTTTTCTTCATCTGATAAAGTTGTAAAGTGGATGTTACTTTGTACACTCCCACCTATATCTGAAAAAAATGTTTATTCCTGTTGGTTTCATGTTTGTATTAATGGCAACTACAACTATGTCTATCAAAATGGAAGTGGTAGTGTGCAGTATGATACTAGAAGATATATTCTTTGTAATTTTCCTTTATTTTTTATTCAGAAAACATTTTTATACAAAGCTTACAGCAATTGTCATACACCAACTCCCACCATATATCTACTTGTCCTCTAAAGCAGATCTATGTTACATAGTAAAAACTGGGTTTGGTGGGAAATGGAGCTTTGTCCTTCCTAAAACTTCTTCAGCCCCACTGAGGCTCTTCAATCAACTGTATGTGTAGAATTAGGGGGCCCTTTAAATTATGCCAAGGACTCTCAATATGTTCCAAAATATATTTATTTTTATTCCCCTACATTTCACTCCCATAAGGACCTTGTTCACGGGGTTCCCTTTCTTTTTTCTGTTTTCTGTTCTCTTTAAATCCGTTAATACATAATTTTACATTGTTTATACTGTTCTTTTTAAATTCATATTTAAGTTCATTGTATTCATGCTGTTTTTACTGCACATCATACCAAACAGTGCTGTCTCCCTGTATCTTTTACTTGTTATGTTTCAGACCATAATTTCACAGCACTTTATATTCCTCTTCTGTTTACTGTGTACCTTAAAATAACACAAACATGGAAGAATGTGTTAAATTTGAGGGAGCCTGCTGTAATCTTTATAATTTCTACTGTTACTCAACTTGTACCATTTTATATCTGAGAGAGCAGCCTACCTTAATGGTTCTCAGACTGTTCTCAAACCTCTATATAGATTAGCTGTGAATGCCTAAGTTTAACATATCTTTGTTACTGGATTCTTTAAGGTGTATCATTCCAGATCATCAGTATTTGATGTTTCTGTATGGTAAACATTACTTACTAGTTGATTTTTGTCTGCACGGTCATGTATACCTTTTGCTGTGCCACTTCAAAATGGCTAAATGCCTCTGTTTCTTAGGTGTGCTGTCTTCTCTAAGGCCTCTTGTGCCTGTTTTGCTATTTCCTGCAAGAGGATGTCCAAACGCGATGACGTCACTCTTGAACTACCATGCATGTGTAGAATGACTTCCTGAGCAGTCTGAAGCTGATCGCTTTGAGAAGGATCCGGGAGATTTTGTGCAAAATGGGCACTTTAATTGCAGCAGACTCCTCTTAACCTTTATTCAATATTTGTACTAGACATCTCTGTGTTGGACCTACTTTCTTATTTCACACTTGTTTGTTGGTTTTTTATACACTTTTCAATGTGAAAAAAAACAATGTACACTGTTGGCCACCTGTCATATGTAACTGGGTAGGTTAAGCAAATGAGTGGTAGGCAAAACAGAAGTTTACAATTTCTTATGTAGACAGTTTTATGACATAAATGTTCTTACCATCTAACAAGAACATTGCACTAAATGTACTACTACTTCCGTAGTACACGAGATGTGTTGCTTGATCTCAAACCTCTGTTCTGCATGTGGGAGTCTCTTAAGTGAGTGGTACAGAGGCAACACCACCTCCCTTTCCCCTGCTGGAAATATCCCTCCGACAGTGGTGGCACTAAACACATGCAAACCATGCAATTGCATGGGGTCCCCAAGGCAGTGAGGGGCCCCCTGCCATCCTGATGACTGCTGCAGAATTTTTTTGTTTACTGTGCCTGTCCCAGACTCTTGACCCCCCTGGCCCCGGCACCGCTGCACTGGATGAATGATCCCTGCCCCTTGCTGTGTGTGTGCTGTGCCAGTAGTGATTCAAAATTTGTGGGGCACACAGAGTAAAAGAAAAGACTTGTCAATAGGAGTTGGAGCATCAGGAGGCAGCCAATCCGGGAGCGAGAAAGGAAGAAAGGAGACCAATAGTGGCAGGGACATTTCCACCAATGAGAGGTGGTCGTGGTATGGAAGACAATCAATTTCCATACAGTTTACAACTTACAACAGCCAATGAAAGTGCTGCTCAGACAGAGACAGATCCAACAGCAACCAATCATTATCAGTGTACTGGCTAGATTTTGATGTGGCAGCAATGAGGCATGGCAACAGGCTGGATTTTTCTTGCCGTCTCTGAGTGACCGACCATTAGAGGAGCTGACTAATCGCTGTGGCACTGCTCGGCTGCTGACCCTTGACCCAACCCGCCAACCATTACACAGTCCCGACTATCCAGGATCATCTCCCTGAGTGTTGTCATCATCCCGACAGTCTTGTCCATGAAGCTCAGTTGGTTGCCGTCCGTTGCCACTTGCTGGCACATACAGTGGAGGATTTTGGCCTATGGAGGCCCCATGCTCAGCTGAATGCCGGGGCCCCAAAATGTGTTGCCGGAGGGGGGCTGTTCCTTCCAAGCCATAACAGACCTCTCTTTGGTTTACGGTAGTATTTGCAAGGTAATAACCATGAACTACATAAGTCTTTCTTAACTTAACTCAAATGTAATAACCATGAACTAAATACATTTTTCTCTGGCTTAGTCGGTAAGAGAGTCTGAGAAATTCAGCAGCACTTAATAATTGTACAAGTTCAGGAAATCAAATTTTGAATACTGAAATTACTGTTCAGACACATGAATTGGAAAAAACACTTTACTGTAACATAATGAAACCTTTATTGCAGTTCTGAAATCAATGAATATTCACTTGCTAAGAATAGAGTCCGCCCATTCGACAGAAACAGGTGCTGAGTAAAAGTGGCTTAATACTGAACATGTGGAACTCTATCTCTAAAACATTGCCTGAGCACACACCACACAACATCTGAAACCCATTCCAAAGTTTTTTTTTCATAAACTGTCAGGCACTTCTGTAAAACAGTAATCTGTGCCCAGACCAGAAAACATATATATAGCAGAAACCTTCAAAACACTGTCACAAAACTTTTTGTTCCTAAGCACATGCATAAAACCTACAGTTATACAGTATCAGAGAGTAAGTGGATCCAGCAATCGTCCTGCTTCAAAAGCACACCACTGTGGTGATTGCTTACATGTTCTTTATTAATACTTCATTTTACAACACACAGAAGTTCCGAATACTGAAATCCAACAAACAGGAAGACCCACTGGAGGCCCAACTTTTCACATTGGCACTACCTGGTGGTGTTTTGTCAAGGTGTGTGGCCCTCTATAGTGGACAACATTTAACATTTATTCAACATTTAAAGTCCACATTTAAACCGATACAGCAATTAATATAAGACCACCAGAAGTGCTAAAAAGTGTAACAATATTAAAGAGAAAAACATAAGGATGATACTAACAGACTAGTCATCTAGATAACAAAACATTATATCCTGCTTGTAATTTAACACATCTAAATCACATAATGTATGTGCTTTTTTTGTAAAATGTTATTTATTTTACCATTTTGCAGAGTATATATCCATTGGTCAACAGAAGTTTAATACTCTAGTTCCATTTATCAAATTAATCACATCAACCTAACCTTACAGAAGTTAGATTATCATTCTTGTACATTCAGAAGTCCCCAGCCTTTTAAGAATAAGAAGTAACAGGTTTGTGTAACTTACATGATATCATATACATAACTCCATACACTGTACATTTTTCCAGAGACTAGGATGTACATGTAAATAAGATCCCCCAAAAAGGTTAGGAATGTATTTAAGGCCCCCATGTGGTCCTATCTACCCAAGTAACCAAAATCCATTTCACAGCTTTTGTCTTAGACATGTCTGTTCCCTCTCAGGTACTTAAAACATAGGGAACCAGTTCTGGGTCATTGCTTGCTCTAACTGACCCCACATGTTTTGGTACTTATCCATCTGATTTTTTACATTATATTGGATTATTTCCATTTTCATACATTCTAAGAGGGAATTCAACCAAAAAGCTAACGTGGGGACCTCATTAGACATCCAGTACAGTAAAATACATTTAATTGCTATTACCACTCCTAGTCTTCGGAGATCCTCATATGGTCTAGTCTGACCTCCATGGCCCACATAAAGTCCCAGTAGACTCTCCACCTGATCCAACCCCATTGGGTACACCAGCAAATTTGCCAAGATTTCCACAACCCCACCCCAGAAAGTCTGAATCCTTGGACAACTCCATATCAGATGAAAAAAAGATCCTGAATGGACACAACATCTGGGACAAAGGTCCGTTGTCTGGGGATCTATTCTATTTGCCAGTTCCAGGGTGAAATATGCTCTAGCAAAAATATTATACTGGATCATCCAGAGTTTATTATTGACTGAACACTTTAATAAATTTTTTATAATCTGCAACCAGCCCCCCCCATCAGTCCACGAGGTAAAAAATCTTACTCCCATTTTGCCTTTATTGGTCCCATGGGATCCTGACAGGCCCCCATAAGTATTCCATAACAGCTTCGTATGGGTTTAAAATTCTCATCCTCTTTCTGCCCTACAAATAATTCCTCTATAGGAGACTGCATCAGCTCCTGACCCCCTAGCCCGCTAGAGCACATTTTCCCCCGAAGCCTAACCCACAAGAAGTAATGGGAAGCATTCAGGTTAAAGTTTCTGACCAGAAAGTTAAAATGGACTGCTTGTTCATCTTGCCACAATTGACCCACTTTATATAAACCCTTTGTTTTCCATATTTTAAGAGTGTTAAGATCCTGTCTATTCTTAACAGGGTCATCTAGCAGTAAGGCAGAGAGTTCTGGGTCTGGCAAAAGAGATCTATGATGCTGGAGCATAGTATGGGCTTCTTTCCAGGCCGTAAGAGTTGAGTTTGAACAGGGGTTTGGTAATTTGACATGTTCACCAGTGTACAGAAATGTGATCATATTATAATTTTAAAGACAGGCTCTCCCTTCGTCTTCAAACTCCACCCAACCGGGCCTGCTGGTTTCTCCCTTATCAGGTCTAGAGTATGGGCCAGTTGCATAGTGACATAATAGTGCTTGACACGCGGGAGGCCTAACCTCCCCCCCCATCAATTGGAAGCCATAATATTTCTTTTTTAATTCTAGCTCATTTCTCTTGCCAAACAAGTTGTGTGATGGTGCCCTCTATTGATTTAATGTATTTCTCAGGTATACACAATGGAAGTGTCTGAAAAATATATAGGAATTGTGGCAGAACACTCATTTCAACAAGATTCACCCGCCCCAGTAGGGTAAGAGGTAGAGCCCTCCAGACAATGCATTGTTCTTTTATTTTTTGAATCACTGGAAGGAGATTAGCTTTAGCCACATGGGACATTTTTGTCGTCAGTTTTATACCCAGGTACTTAAGTGAGGTAGAAGGAGGGATCCTCGCATCTCCCAGGGAGAGGGTGGTTCCAGATTTCCCCATGGGCATCCACTCACATTTGGACCAATTTATCTTATGCCCTGATAATGGACCATAGGTTTGAAAAATGTTATACAGAATGGGCATTGCCTTGTCTGGATGTTTAAGAAAAAGCAAAATAGCATCTGCAAATAATGAAATCATGTTTTTGTTTCCTTTCCAAATAAGACCCTCGATTTTTTCTTCACTTCTAATTGTCTCAGCCAATGCTTCAATTATAAGAACATAGATTGGGGAGAAAGAGGGCACCCTTGTCTAGTTCCTCAGGACAGGGCAAATGGAATCGATGTTATGTTATTTGTTAAGATTTGAGTTTTAGGGCTCCTATATAATGCCTGGATCCATCCCATAATCCCTTCCCCAAACCTGAACTTGCGCAGAACTGCCATCATAAAAGGCCATTCTACACGATCAAAGGCCTTTTCTCCATCAAGTGCCAAAAGGGCTTCTCCTCTCCTTCCCCTCCATCTATGCATTAGGTTTAGGGTTCTTCTTAAGTTATGTCTGGCTTGCCTACCCTTTACAAATCCCCCCTGGTCCATTTGAATCAATTTAGTAAATATTTTTCCAATCTGGAAGCAATAAGCTTTGCTATCACCTTATAATCCAAATTAAGTAAAGATACTGGGCAGTAAGAGCCACATTTATTGGGATCTTTCCCTGGTTTAGGCAGCACCATGATTGTAGCTAGTGTTAGGAAGGGAGGGAGCCCCCCCCACCATCTCCAAAGCATTCTCTATCATCTGAAACATCAGAGGGCCAATTAGGTCCCACATCACTTTATAGAATTCTATTGGGATTCCATCAGGCCCGGGTGCCCTACCTCCATTTACCTTCCAAACTGCCCATTTTACCTCCTCCAAAGAAACTGGAGAGTCTATGGTTTCTAATTCCTGAGACCCAAGAGATGGCATCTGAATACCATTTAGAAAAGAGGAAACATCACCTCCTACTGGAAATTCTGAGGTATAAAAGGAGGAATAAAGTGATTTAAAGGTCGTATTAATTTCTTGTTGGTCATAAGTAATATTTTCTGCTGTATTTTCAAAAGAGAGAATTGTTCTATCTGCTCTTTTCCCCTTAATTAGACTGGCAAGCCACTTTCCT
Organism: Neoceratodus forsteri; assembly: GCA_016271365.2. NCBI lineage: Eukaryota > Metazoa > Chordata > Ceratodontiformes > Ceratodontidae > Neoceratodus > Neoceratodus forsteri. The sequence goes on along the minus strand of CM028137.1, from coordinate 797,377,270 downwards.
CCCTTATCACCTTCAAAGTAGTTCTGTGATTTTGTTATTATTAAATTCTGTTCTATTTTTAAAGAGTTCCATTGTGATAGCTGTCCCTTAAGGCGTCTCAACTCTCTTGAGGTACTTAATGAATGATTTTTCATATTTGCCCTCTCCAACCTCCCTATCTCACTCTCCAGTTCCCTCTCCTCCTCGATCGAATTCTTACTCCTGAATGTTGCATACGAAATAGTCTCCCCTCTTATAAATGCCTTAAAATGGCCCCATACATTATTAACATCTGTGTCTTCTGGGAGGTTAAACTTCAAAAATTCCGCTATTTTACTCCTAATCTGTTTAATATGTGAGGGATCCTTCAGCAATGCTAGGTGCATGCGCCACTGAGTTTCCGCTTTTTGGCCTTTTGGTATTAAAATAGTTATTTGCAATGGGGCATGATCTGAGACCACCAGGGACCATATGATGCCTCACTAATACCTCCCAATATGTCTGTAGGAAGGAACATATAGTCCAATCTGGTGTATAACCCATAAGCATGGGAGTAGAATGAATATTAACGCTCCCCTGGATGCATATATCTCCAAGTCTCCTGTAGTGCTCTACCCTGTGTTAGGGCTCTAAGGGCTGCTGAGCTCTTAGAGGGGGTCCCGTCCTTCCCCTAGAATGGTCCCATTCCTGGTCCAAGTAAGTATTAAAGTCCCTGGCTAAAATGATCTTATCAGGGAAAGGTACTAGGGTAACCCCTAATCTTGTAAAAAAATCTGGGGAGTCAAAATTTGGCCCATAAATGGAACCCAAAGTAAGCCTCATAGATCCCAGTTCCACCTCAGCCAACACATATCTGCCCTGGGTATCAGACAGAATAGAGAGCACTTTATGGGGGATCCCAGGCCAGATCCAAATGGTCACCTCCCTAGCTTTGGATGTAAAAGGGGACACCAGCAGAGACCCCCACCAAGAGGCTGCCAGTTTTGAAGCCTCCACTTTATCCATATGAATTTCCTGCAAAAAAATAATATGCCCCTTCATCTTTTTAATAGTTGTCCATATTTTTTTCTGCTTAACCACAGTTTTCAGGCCATTAACAATCCATGTTAAAAAATTAACCGATCCATAAAGTATCCTTGATGTTCTTATACATATCCTTTTGTGTAACAGGCATAATGGTATAGGTGACTCTGAGTGAAAAACAACAGAAAAACTGAACAGTCCCCAAGATATCACCCCTTAACCTCTCAACTGTAACATTATAATCATACAAAAGTCTCTCCAATGGGAGAAGACATAACTTTAGAACAGTTACCAACCTTACACTCTTAACCTTCCCTTCCCCCCACCCCACATTCCATTACTGTACAACCTCTAACTTTCGTGGATAGAGCTTTTAATCCAACAAAACCATTATTTACCTGGTATTTGGTATTTCCAGGGCTCACTAATCCACGCCCTCTATACCTCTTTCCCTTCCATCCCATAAGCCCTCTCCCTGACTGGCAGGAGAAAATATCCCCACCCTTGGAGACAAGAGGAAGCAAAATGCAGAGGGCATACTTGGAGGTGACCCTCAACTTCCCAAAGCTGAAAGGACACCCCGTGGCCAAGACAAACAGGGCTATCACTCCACCTCCATACCCACTACCACCCTTCTAGTCCCTCTCCGAGCCATTCCCCTCGTCTGAGTTTCCCAGGGGGGTGAAATGACCCATTTACAATGCTTCACACAGTTTAAAACCAACATTGCTCCAACGACCACATTTATATTTTAAGGAGAGGTAAATCAGTATTGTCCAACATTACCCTGCCCCCGAGCCCTCATGCAATCCCCTTCGCCTGCCATCCAGAGACAGTTCACATCAACAGTAACATCTTTTTGTCCACTTATACCCCTTCCCCGTCCCCCAGTGTATTAGATATTTAAACACCAACTCTCTCTTTCCACCAGCCCGGGGGGGGGGTGGTATTTAAAGAATGAAAAAATAAATTTGCTGGTTCTCTGACCATTTTTTTTATTTTAAAGCCCCCTAGTTTAATTTACATAAACAGAGCAAAGATTGCACCTACTACCTCCTGTACCCAATCTGGTTAAGGGGTCCACAATATTCCACACATCTAGACCAGTAGTACTGTATTTATCTTTCATCCCTTCATTCACACACACATTCTAGGGGCTAATCCCCAGAAAATAACTCCATAATAAGCAATGTACCAGTGTTTCCCAAAGGTCACGCAGTAACTTAGGTCCAGTATGAGTCATGGTCCATGTATATTCCACAAAACTTTCACCCCTTATCAATTGGGCCTTATAAAATATAACATAAACAAACTTTCCCATGCCCAAAAGGCCACAAGAACTGTCTGATTTGCCGCTTGATCTCCCCAGCGTTACGCTGATCAAAATAGGCTCCACAATGCAGTACAATTCAACTCTGCATCCCTGTCTTTATAGGCTCCTTCTCGGAGTTATGGGACAAAGGGAGAAAACAAAGCCTTGAACAATCAGTCACTAGGAATCCACCAGCTCTGCATTAATCCCAGCTGTAGGTACCATTTTACTTACTTTCTTGTCCTTGTATCAGCAGTGAATTTATTTAGGGCTCTCTGAGCCTTCTCTCTTCCTCCAAATCCCCCACAAACTGCAGGGCCACCTCCACCGAGTTGAACAAATGCAGTGGTTTTCCTTGAGGCCTTACAACAAGGCGGGCAGGGTAAATCAGGGAAAACTGACAATTTATGGTGTGCAATCTTCTCTTCGCCTCTGCAAATGCCTGTCTCTGTTGCTGCAATTGAAAGGAGTAATCAGGGGAAAATACTCACTCAGCTGTGCTGCACCATTAAGGGACCATGGTCTCTGGCTTTTTCTAGCACTCTCTGTCGGTCCAAGTACCTGAGAAATTTTGCTATCATGTGGTGTGGTCTCTGATCCGGAGCAGGTTTGGCCCCAGGTGATCAAGGAGCTCGTTGGATCTCCAGTTTTATCTCAGGTGGGAGATTCAGCTCTTGTTTCAACCACTTTTGGATATAACTTGCACAATCTCGACCTTCCACAGATTCAGGCAGACCCACTATTCTTATATTACAGTGACTTTCCCTGCTTTCATGATCGTCGATGTTTTGTTTCAACTTTTCAGTACTTTCCAGTGCTTTTTGTAAATCAATATGCATTACATTACTAGCGTCTTGCTGAGAACTCACTCGGGCCTCCATTTCCTCAATCCGCAGCTTGTGAGCATTCACGGTCTCAGATAAAACATTGACGTTTTGTTGAAGATGCTGTAATTGGGATGTTACATTCTCAAATCCTGTTTCCATGTGAGTCCCTAAATCGTGTTTCAAGTCTTGTATCAGTCTCTCGATTGATCTGTAGTGCTTTGCCATCATTTGTTCTGAGTACGGTTCCTGATGATTAAGCGTGTTTCCAGCAGAGGTCCCAGGCAAGTCCTGTGGATTAATTAGTCCTGTAGAACAAGATAGGCCCATCTTGGTTAGCTGAGATTTAGATCTGTTAAATGAAATCCTTGTTTGTTTTTTTGGAAGTTTTGACATTATTAGGCATTTGTCTTCCCTTTAGCTACTATTATTTAGTCAAAGGACCAGTAATTACTGCAGGATGGAATAGATATTCGATGGATTGAACCAGAGCTCAAGATTAAGCCTCCATTCTGCTCTGTAGCTTGGCCACGCCCTCCAATGTATGTGCTTTTAAAGACATTTATTCTTGTGACTTCTGTTTAGCACCATCAGGAAACATCACTTGTACCTGCATCGTGCATGTCCTGGGTACATGCTGTTAAACCCCACACTGCTTATTTTAACTATCCAGTTTTTGACAGAATATTAGTATTTTAATTTAGTAATGAAGAAAAATTGTAATAAACATATGAGCACTCACAGAAAGTTAGAAATGAACAATTTGTGCTTTTGCAGCAGCAAAGTCACAAATTATATCTATAATCAAGCTGTCTGCAAATCTGCCGTTCGATAGATATCAGTGCTAGTCCAGTCAGACGTTCCTGGGACATTGTAGAATGCAAATAGTTTTTTTTATTAATTTCAGGCAAGAAAAGCTCCTTTCCCGTGATGCTACTATAAAAGGCACAGTCAAAAGCAGACACGAGGCAATACTGAGATTTGGATACAGGTTCAGCAAATATTCCTTGTAGATGTAGTTGAACATCTCCAGAGGTGACGAAGATATGTGGTCTGAAAATGCATTTACAGTGGAGTCCACTTCGAGTGTCAGGTCGTCAGATTTAAGGTCATCCATTTTGACTTCCAAGTTCTTGAATCGTGCTTCCAGAATATCCTGATCGATAGCCTCCCACATATCATTGCTGGCACAGCGAAAACCATACACATCATGGAATATCTCCAGTTGAGAAAATCTTTCGCTCAGGCTGGTAAAAACAGCATCAAGTAATGGGAGGGAAAAGTCTCACTTAGATGGAACCTTAGGCGCTGTTGTGCCGATGCCGTCTGAATCTTCGCATAGAAACATTCGCTTTCTTTCGCAGTCTTTGTTCTGGTAATATCCTTTCAATGTTGAATTGCTCAGCAATTTCTCACACGTCAGTCTGTGCAGATTCAAATCCACTCTCCCTGTAGTTCTGCAGAGATTTTCTCTCTGCTTCAGTTTTGTTTCTGAGGGTATCCATGGCCATGTTGGGGCTCTGAAGCAGCTTGTACCAAACAGCCACACACAAAATGGATTGCCATGACCCAATCTCCTGTGCAAGGCTCACTGCTTTGGAAGCTGTCTTGCTATCTTTCTTCTTAACTGCATGTTCGACAAGTCCATTGAGGGAAGCATGCACTTCTTTTAATTGGTAGCAAAGCACTTTTATACTTTCCACAGGACACTCCCATCGGGTGTCAGACAGTCATTTTACAGTAAACTGGGTAACATGATCTTTCAAGATAGACTGGCGCGGAACAGAAGAACTAAATATAGTGTAGTGTTGCTGCAGAATGCCGGAAAAGGTAATGGGCAACACTGATGAATTTGCAGCATCCCGAATGACCAAGTTGAGGCTGTGACTGCCACAGGCATGAGCAAGGCTTTTCCATTTGCCCAAGGCGGCACCCAGTGCCGGCGAGGTAACATTCGGGACCATGCCAGGATGGTGTGAGGCAACAACTGTTTCAAGTGGGACAAGTCCCTCTTCATATCCCCAATCAATCTCTTTGCCCCTAGGGTGACCAAGTCATTCCCTCCCAGGTGGATCACCAGCACAAGCGGTGGTCGGCTAGTTAGACCACGCGCCATGATTGTATTACACAAAGCCCCCACCTCATCCCCCTTTTCCTGCCCATTTTATCACTGCTCTACTTCTTGGAATGAGTAGCTGAGTTGTATAATGGCGTGCCTTCTTCTTATGCGCTCCCTCACGTGCGGGCTGACCCACGATCCATATTTGGGGGGTTGTCGCTGACATGCCTGTAAAACAAAAGTATAAACATGTGAGTGTTCATGGGCTTGACCTAACAATCAGAACTTGTGCTGGGTTCCCCACTGTTATTTGCTGCTGTTTTTTGCTGGGGCCTTATGTAACCCTTGTACGCCTTTGAAGCCCATCTGCCAACCCCTTTTATCTGTTCCTCACTTAAACCACACCTGGCCGCTTCAGTGGCTGCCCCGATTCGGAATGAATGGGTGTTATACGCGGTCGGGTTTTTTCCCGCCATCCATAAGCCCTTCCGTAGGACTGCAGCGAACTGCCTTCTTGTAACCGCTTTCCCATCCCCGTGCACAAACAAATGACCTGCTCCCGTAGGACGACCTGCCAGATACTCACTCATTGCCCTCCATGGGCAGATATTACCGGGAGGGGCCTTAAACAGTGTAATCTTGGCCGGGGGGCCGCACTGGTTAGTTTTTGATTTCCGGAGCTGAAGACACAGTCTGTCTTGCCAGATGACAGAATCGCCCCATTGGAAATTGTTGTTCTGGCTCGGAGAGTTGGACTGCGGTACCAACTCAGACACCCGGAAGGCCCCTAAAATGCACATGTATATAGGGCCCTGAACAGCTTGGTTTCATAGCCAGAGCTGCACGTGACCCCCAGTGCTGTCAAAAGGTCGGACAATTCTGGTAGCCTAATGGGCTTCCTTGTGTCTCCCTTTTTTCTCCCCCCAAGTCTAGACATGCCCTGTACCATTTTCTTTGCAATGAAATTGTTGGTTGGGTCAGGAAACCCTCGTGTTGGAAGAAATGCAATGCCTGCTAGTTGGGCGATATGGCTGCCGGAGATTTTCCCAGGCCTTCTAGGTGTAGGATGTAGCTTTGAACCTGCCTCTGAGCCTTGTGTAGTTCCACGCTACCTCGTGACCACAAAATTGCTGGAAAGCTTCATAGCTACCTACATACTTCCTCCAGGTCGGGGGGGCCACAGCGAGCTGTACCAGTTGCTGCAATCTTGGTTCCCTAGTCTCCAGACTGCTTCCGGTATTTCTTTCGGGAACTGGTCCGCCCATGGAGCTAACTGCCTGAAGTGTTCGAGCTGAAATCGAGACAGGGCATCAGCGATAACATTTTCTTTCCCTGGCAGATGTTGTGCCTTAAAGAGATGTTATAACGTAAAGCAGCATAACACAAAGACCATAGAACCTTCATCACATCCTCGGGTGAGATGTCTGCAATTCAATATGTCCACTACCGCCCTGTTATCTGTGTAAAACAGCACTTTTTTATTTTGCCATTTTTGTCCCCACACCCTTACGGCTACCATGATGGGAAACAGTTCCAACAGTGTAATATTCTTTGTGAGTCCCATCGACACCCACTCCTTTGGCCAATGTCCCGCAAACCATGCACCCTGACAGAATGCCCCAAAACCAATGCCCCCTGAAGCATCGGTTACCATGAGTAGGTCAAAATATTGTTCCGCTGGTGTTTGCCAGATGGTGATACCATTGAAATCTTTCAGGAAAAGTTCTCAGACCTGTAGGTCTGCTTTTATTCCCTGTGTCAATCTGATGTGGTGATATGGTTTTAAAGCACCACCCGTAGCAGATGCCATCCGCCTCAGGAATGGCCTGCCAAGGGACTGCACGGCATGCAAAATTCAAGTGGCCTATCACAGATTGCAGCTGTTGAGGTCACCTTCTTTGCCTTTCCCATTTCACCCAATATGTTGCACAACAATGCCACCTTGTCTTATGGTAGCCAGGAAACCATGGCCTCTGAGTCTATTTCTATGCCCAGGTATGAGAGACATGTCGTTGGCCCTTCTGTTTTTCCACAGCGAGAGGGACACCAAATGACCCATCAGTGAGGTGAAGCCCTGTAGTGTCTCCCACATATGGTTTCCCCTTTGGCCCCATAAATGAGAAATCATCCAGATAATGGACTACATGTATGTTTCCCGTGCGTTCTTTGGTGGCCCACTCTAAAAAGGTTGAAAATGTTTCGAAGGCTGAGCAGCTGACTGAACATCCCATGGGCATAGCCTTGTCCACATACCACCGACCTCCCACTTTGAAACCCAGTAAATTCTGATCAATGGGATGTACAGGTAACAGCCGGAAAGCGGATTTGATGTCGCTCTTTGCCATCATTGCACCCTGACCCAACTGTTGTATGTGGCGCAGAGCCTCATCAAACGTTGTATACTGCACTGTGCAATCCTCCGGGTTAATGAAGTCGTTTATTGATTTACCTTTTGGGTAAGGCAGGTGATGTATGAGCCTATACTCCCCTGCTTCCTTTTTGGGAACCAGGCCCAATGGGGATACTCTTAGGTTGCGCATTGGGGGATGGTCAAATGGTCCTGCCACCCTGCCTGCTTCCACCTCCTTAGCAATTTTTTCCCCAAGGATGTTGGGAAGCAAGATTGCAGACCTCAGATTGCACGCTGTGGTTTCTATCTTGGGGCCCTTGTATGGTATCCTAAACCCATACCTGAAACCATCATGTAAATATTTTGCAGCCGATTTTTTGGGGTAGCGGTTGAGCCAGGGGGTCATCCTATGTAATCGTACCGGAGAGTTAGCCAAACTTCCCAGACCCCTTTCGCTTTTCTTTACTTGCTCCCTTGTTGCTTGATGCTCTGGGGAGTTGCCATGTACATTCGGAGAACCTGTGCTCCCCTCTGCAGGACTTGCAAATGTGCCCATACTTACAAAAGGAACGAAAACATTTTCCTCTATTGTAATCGTAACAGGCCTTCCTCCCTGCCCCTTTTTTCTGCTCTTTCCTGCGTTCTCCACTCCATTGCTGTGCAATAACATGGCCACTATCCGTGTATGTCACTACATTAGGCTGGCCACGCGCCATATAGCGAACCCACAGGTCTATGTGCGTGTTTTCCCATTTGAGATTGGGTTGCCTGGATAGCTTTAGCCGAAATTGCTCATCGTATTTCAACCATGCATATCCATCAAATGAGAGGTGTGCAAATTTTATGGTGTCCCTGTATTTTAACAGTGCAATTAATTTCTCAGGGTGCTTCATCCCATAGACCGACATAAAAATGTCAAAAGCGGCTGCCCAATTCTCAAATGTGAATGGTACCTTTGGTAGTCGTGGCCTCTCCTTTTTATACCCGTTTTCTTCGCTCACCTCAGGGATTTCCCTATGCAGTAAGGAGAACATGTCTATGAATTCCCTTTTCCATATTTTCTCCCGGATTGTGTCTGATAAGTGGTCCCCTAATGGGTCTTCCACCCCAGCATAAGCCCAGCGCTCCTTAGGTCTGGACACTAGGCCTGCCGACATATCTCTTATTACCGTATTCTGAGTGTTATCCACCCCCGTGGCTACACTCTCATGCCCTTGTGAGCCCGATGCCCCAATCTCATCGTTAGTTGGGAGGGGATGCAATGCAGGAAGCCCAACGCCTGTCCATACGTGAACCGCTGCTCTTTGTGCATTCTCCCCCTCCCCCCTAGGGCTTTGTGAGAAAATGGAGTGAGGCTGACTCGAGCGAGGATCTTGCACGCCGGTGTTCTGTTGTCCGCTTCTTCTTTGACTTACCTGACCTGCATCGGCAAGTGCTACTGCAGATCTGCCTAAATGGAGTGTCCCTAAGGTACCCCTCTCTTGTCCCAGCAGCCCCAGCCGTGCCCAGTGAATTTCCCTGACCAGGTTCATTGGTTGAATATAGCAGGTCCCCCCAATGGTGGGTGGCATTCCAACCTGTGGGTTTGTTGTAACCCCATGAGGTAAGGGACCCCAAGGGGTCAGTGCCGGCCAATGGAATGGCATGTTTCCCGGTGACCCATATGAAAAGGGCCACATAAAGGGATTCTGTTGCCATTGTTGTTGCCCTGTTCCCACTAGCCCGGGATTGCACCCTGGGGCCCCCTGTAAATTTGCCCGATTGCTTACCTTTTTTCCCCTTTTTCTTTCTAGGGGTTCCTTGTTGATGCTTTTTTGGGAACGTCTACCACTCTCGTCTGCCTTGTGCCCAGCCCTCCTCCGTTTCCGCTCCCTTAATTTTTTGGCTTTTACCATGTCCTCCCGGTTCCTTTCTCTTTTTATGCCCGTTTCCCGCAGAGCTTCAACCGGCAGCTTTTTATGCTGTCGCTATTCTGGGTTCCCTCACTATCTGATTTAGACCATACTATCGATACATCGCTGGTCTGACGTCTTCATACTCACCACCTTCTGTGGCTGGGCCACCGCTACGGCCAACGCACATCATTCCCTCTCCGGCTGCCCTTGGGCGTTCCTTCTTCTCTGTTCTGTTTTCTCCAGCCTGCCTTTTCTCCATCTCTGCCATTGGTGAAGACTTTCGCTTGTTCTGTCTGCCCCTTTTTTGCAACAGACTTTTTCTGCGCCATAGATTCTAACAATCTGGCCGATGGCTGGCTGCGCCTAGGCTGCCATCCCACATCCTCTAATGGTTCCTGTGGCCTGTGTTCTGGCATGTTAACGAGTTCCGAAACAGGTTTTAGTTGCCCGTTTTGCTGGGCTACTAGTATTTCCGGTTCTAACCGTGACATGGTTGACAGCCAATCAGATCCACCAATGTCTTTTAGGCGTTGTAGAGCCTCACGGAAGGCTTGGTCGTGCCCTTGCACTGGTATAGCCTGTGCCACCACTTGTGGCTGGCTTCCCGGTACCATAGGGTCTTGGCCATTGCCCTGCCCCTGTGGGGGGGAGTGGGCTGGATTGTCCAGAGATCGGTTATTCTCGTGCCCCAGCCATTTTGTTATTGCATATTAAGGGGCAAGGCAGTGTACTCGATGCAATACCTAAAAGACAAAGCATTAGTTAGTATAATTCAGTCCCCCTTGATAAGATATGTTTCCCCTAAAGGTAGCACTTATACAGAAAATGCCCTACCTAGCTTTTTTTTTTTCTTCCTCTCTTCCCTCCTCCCTCCCCTCTTCTCCCCTTCTTTCCTCCCCTTCCCTATCCCCCCCTTCCGTTCCTATCCCCTGTCTCTTACTCCTCCTTTTCCTTACCCTTTACGTTCACTGTTAAACTCATAGCTGCAGGACCCTTACCCGAAAGAATCGGCGTGGAACACCCGCTCTGCATACCTGAGGATAGAGGTCCCACTGTAGAGCCGACAACCCCCACAAAACCCCACAAGAGATGGGAAAATTTCCAGGGGGCTTGGGAGGAGGACTCAAAACTACAGATACTGCAGCCAAGGGAGGGGGAGCAACTTGGGACAAAAGCCACCCTGCCTAACCACCACTCTATCCCCCGGGAACCCAGCTGGGGGACAGACTAAAGCAAGGCCATTGGCAAAAATGAGGGGATACTAGAATTCAAAGGAACAGGGAAGAAAAAGGGGGCCAGACTAGCTGGGAGCCCACTGCAAGAAAGGGGCTCTGGGGAGGCAAACCCCGGACTGGCTAGATGGAGGCACCCTGTTTGTAGCACAGGGCTCAGGACCAATGTGCTAAACAAAGAAGCTGCACACAAACAAAAAAAAAGGGGACTGGGACCAAGGGAGAGAGAGAGACCAGTGGGAAAAAAAGAAAAAAAAGGGGTGGGAGGCCGGGAGGCTGTTAACAGACAGGGGACTTAGATCTGGTTAATGGCTTTCTGCGGAAAAGGACCAGGAGCCATGTTTGGAACCCGCGGTAATCGAGCAGTAGAAACGGAGCTTTTCTTGTCGCTGAAAGGAGACACCAAGCTCGTTATGATCTTGATCTGCCTGGGCTATAGCCAGAGGAAATATGACTTCCTTGTCCCGACTAGACTTACTGGATTTTTTTAAATTACTTGGGGGGGGGGGACGCCAGGCCACGAGAAAAGAAAGTCCGACCGGACCCAGAATGCAAGAGGGGGGGAACCAGGCAGCTGGCAAACAGCCAAACGGGGAAAAAAATGGCCACGAGGCAGCACAAAGGAGGCAGACTGGGGAAACCCCAGAGAGAAAAGAGCAGAATACAAGCAACCGGCAGGGCGAGAGACACCAAAGGGACCAAAGTAACAAATTTGCAGGGCAAAGCTGCCACGGAGAGGCGCAGAGAACACAAACAGCCCAAGAAAACCCACCGAGAAAACATGAACTGAGGAGCATTGGGGAGAAGCCAGCAACCACGAGGGCAGAGGCCCAACAAAACCCCATAGACCGCCAGCAACATGGGAAAAGAAGAAAAATTGAAAACAATTAAAGATGGAAACACTTACCTCAGGACCCGTGGAAGCAAACTGGAATGGGAGCGCATTAAAATAAATTGCAGGAAAACGGAAAACGGGCACCAAAACACCTATGACGGGCGCAATTAGAGGAAACTGGAAACTAAGCGTAGGAAGCACCAAGCAGCAAGCTGCAAGCTAAAAACTTTGGTGGCGGAGCTGTTCCAGGAGGAGAGATCCCTGGGACAGCTCCTTTATCCTACTGCAGATACTCCCTCTGGGGAGGTTGTAGCCAGCCCCATCCGTGGGGCTGCTCATATCAGCCACCTGCTCGGGGGCGCCTCCGCGGTGGGGGCCTCTTAGCCCACACCTCTTGGGTGTCAGGAAAATGGCCCCCGTGAGGCCGGGGCTATTATTCCAAAACTCTTCTGTACACCTTGCTGATTGCCCTTCATGTGGCTACTGCTATCATATGACTGTCCTCTGCAGTCTGTGATGCTGATTTCCATGTTCTCAAGGTGTCCCAAAAAGCTATTGCAGAAGCCCTTCCCAGTTGTATCCTCAACTGCCAGATATCCATTGAAATATTCCCTGATAGTGATGCACCAACTGATAACTCACAGGTGGCAATGAACAGCATTATTGACAGCTGCTCAGCATGGCTGATATATGGAGTGCAGTCCATAATGACAGCAAAATATCTGGCGCATTAGACCCTTTTCACTATGGCCTTAAGGGTGTGGTTCGCAATGCGTATGATAAGTCTGTTTTAAATATCTTTACTAAGATAGTGATCAGCAATTTCCTTCTTCTCAATACAACTCAAGTGCTCATTCTTAATCGGATCAAACTTTGCCAGTAATTCAGCCCGCCCGAAGAAAGTTTCCATTTTGTGGATCATGCAGCGTCATTGTATGGCCATGAAAAGCCATATTTCGTTCGGCCAAGTGACAAATGATGGCTACAAGTCTAGTTAGAACTGCTATCCAGTACTTCTGTTCCTGTAAAATTAAGTCCATGTTGGCCTGGTCAGTAGTGGTCCTAACGCTTATTCCTGATTTTAGGTTCCTCCACTTTTCCATGTTCTGCATATGTGGCTTTGAATGTTCATGTTCTTTCAGTGTACATGAAAGGTGCTGCCAGGCATGAAAACCCTCACTGGAAATAACGGTATCATGTTTACCGAATGGTGCACAGCAAAAACAAAACACTCCATCTGAAGAATGGGAATAGACAAGCCATGTTCGGAGAATTTTGTCACCATTCTTCATATGAATGTAGTAGTTCTGTACTGTAAAACTGCATGTAACAGTTTCATCATTCTTTGGAAAGTCGATATCCATAATCTACTTTGGATCTCTCTCTCTAAAATTTTGCATCATTGAGCATTGGTAATTTTATCTGGCTAAAGCACTGGGTCATCTGATAATATGCTGATATCTGCTGTGGCCACTGCATGTTAGACAGGGACAGAGTCCTTGGTTTGCATGCTGTTTGCAATTTCTTTTTTTTTTTTTTTTGCCATTTCTTTTTATGCCTCCTAATCTCCAGTGCTGTACCCGACTACCTGCCCACCCCAGCATCCCTCGTGATCCCCCCATGGAGCCTTGGTTTGACCCCCCAGGTGGGGATGAGTAGGGGCCCCCCTTAACCCCTTGTACCTTCACTCGTCTCATCAGAGTCCTCTCTGAGGGTTGCGGTGGCCGTGGATGAGGGCTAATTTCTGGCCCTCATGTTGGTGTTGCACCAGGGCTGAGCTTTTTTCCTTGTACACCCCCCCCAGAAGTATGACTGTGCTAGGACACCAAGGCCCATGCCAGCATCAGTCACGCCTCCCCCCCGCTTAACATCACAAACCTGCTGAACCTTCCAGAGGTCAGGCATGCACCGAGTTGGCACCTCCCACCCCAGAGGAGACTAGTGGTTCATTGGATGCTCAAGCCTCCTCCCCCCAGCTGGCCCTCCGATGATCTGAGCTTGTTCCTGAACCTGGGTCACCAGCATCGTAAGCGGTAGCGCTACCACTGTGCCAGTGGGCCAGCTCACTGTTTGCAATTTCATCTCATGCTTCAGCAGCATCACTATCTGCAGCTCCAGAAACAGTAGCACTGTTGTTGACACCATCTGCCACTTGTGATGCAAAGAATGTTGTTAACTTGGGGTACACTGCCAAATGCTTTGCTTTTTCATGAGAAATCTTGCACTTTTCAGAGGCACTGGGATAAGAACACTTCATATTGTTATGCTTACTTGAACAGCCCAAGCTTAGCTATCTATATAGAGTTTAGGGGGTGAAACAAAAGAAAAACTCATCATCATCTGTGAGACCTTTTCCCCCTTTTTTCGTTGGGAGACAAATCACTTATAATTCGGTATGACAGTGTTCTTTGCTAAGCTGCAGCCTCACAGCCACCCCCCCCACAAAAAACACACCCACACAGCACACTGCCATCTTCTTCTAATACCACCACACTTTAACAAAAAGTCAAGAAAAGCTGTCAATCTTCACTGGGTGCCCAGACAGTGTAGTGTCTGACTGCATTACAAACTGATACAGGAGTGGAGGTGAGATGGAACACAGTGGCTGTCCCATAACTAGATTAGCAGCACAGTGTCCCCCAATACTAGCAGTATCCCACAACAAGACTTGCATTGGAGAGACCGAGATGTTGAAGCTGCTGTCCTGCACCTACATTTCCCCCATCCCTGGGGATGATGTAGTGTCAATTCCTGTTTTTTTGCAGTTTTTCACAGACTCTGCAAGTTATACACATGAGCTCTGTGATGGTTTACAGGTTGCCCGATAGAAATCAGGCCACGGCACAGTGGGGCAAGAAAGTAAGTGAGCAAAAAAGAGAGAGAGAGAGAGGGAGATTTTTATTTATTTATTTAGCTTTTGTTGACCGGTTAAGTGCACTAGACAAATCCTGCCTATTTTCAGGCACGACCCGGGGGGAGGGGGATACAGATGAATGGCAACTGACCTTGAACCAGATTAAGCTGTTGGTGGTATTTTTTTAGTGAATGAGGGAAATTTGGCCAGGACACCGGGGAAATTCCCCTACTCTTTTCGATAAGTGCCATGGGATCTTTAACATCCACCTGAACTACCACCAATCCAGGCAGGAGAGGGAGAGAGAGAGAGAGAGAGAGCGACAGATAGACAGACAGAGACACAACAAGAGAGAGACTGGGACATTTCATTCAGAATTCATGCAGTCTTCTCTGTCTGTCTGTCTCTCTCTCTCTCTCTGTCTGTCTGTGTTGACTTGTCAGCCATGCGGTCAGTAAAAGGGAGTTTTCCCTTTTTCCTTTCCTGTTCTTTCTGGCTGGCGTATGCATTACTTACATTGACTACTTTTCAAGGTGGCAGCATACTGTGAAATTTTCCTATTTAATTTTTTTCTGGAATTTTGTTTTTAAACATAACTCATGTTATAAGTGCAATAACCAACTCCAGGATATGGGATTATTTAAGCAAAATAAGGCAGGACCAGGGGTTAGATTAACAGTCTATTAATTACCCCCAAGGGTTTAATGTAGCATGAGGCACCTATATTGCCCCTAGGTGGTGATTGACTGTTAATCTCCCGGGAATGCCTTATTGCTATTATGCAAAATTATTACAAAGGTGTTAAAAGTATACTTTTTGAATGTTTTCCTCATTATGGGGGAGATTTTTTTTATAAAATAGTTCTTCCAGCAACAGTTTAAGAATGCTGGTTAAAAATCAGAATGCATCATTCCACGCATTCAGCAGTGCCAGAGGATGGAATGCCGAGAGGAAGAATCCATGTGCCATGGTGATCAGGCTGTACATGACAGTGTAACATGGATACAATACATCATACCAAAGGAGCAATTGCCATTAATGGGTTCTAACAGCCTGATTGAGATCACAGTCCCTTTAGCACCCTATTGGCTACATATCTCTGTGGTCAGTAGGGGGCCAGGGTTCATGATCACAATCCAGTTAGTGTCTGGCTGATATATTGAAACATGCCTGACTGTGTCCCAGTCTGGATCTATGAATATCCTGGCCCCCAGCGTTTGTGTTAAAGGATATGGGCTACATTTTCAAGTAATTGCATCACAGTCTTACCACATTTTCCAGCGACTGAGACTGAAACACAGGTAATTCCATCACAAGACCACATAAAAGTCGAACTAACTGCTGTTGACTCAGTTACATGAAATTGCAGCAAAAATAATGTCTCATGCATCCCCCCAAAAATGACACATATGTTACTTTATGTAAACCTCCTACAAATGGAGGTTCCTGAAAGTCTTCCTTGGTGTGTCTAAATGCCCACTGCCAGGCTGGTGTCCTGTGTCTTAACCATTTAAAAGCTATTGCATGTGAGTGCCTTTATAGCCTCTGTGTTCTGTCTCTTTAAGAACTGCCTATGTCGCAGTGCATAATTAATCTGGGTGGGGGCTGAGTGTTTCTAAGCTCGAGTCCCTCCTGGGCTGCCAGATAATTACCCCATTCTGCCATTGCTAATTGTGCAGAGGGAGCTGTGTTAGAAGCTGTACTTATTTGCTGATTATCTATTATGATAGTAATGATAACCTGCCTTCTTTGCAGCATGGACCGTTCTGTAAATCACCACCATCTTGGTTCTGGACTGCTTATTTGGACCAATCAGTACCTTTGGGGGCCCTAAAATGGAGCCTGCCCCCAGGGGTCTTGTGGGAGTGAATTTCTGTAGGAATTGTACTTTTCACACTTTGGCGCCTAAATGGACCTGGAGGGGGAGCCCTTGCTTTGACAGACAGAGGAGTCAACAAATCACACCTTTTGGGTCACAGGGAAAGTCCCAAGCTGCCTGCAGCAGAGAGTCAGTCTGAGATTGGAGTTGAGAGAGTGAACAGCTCGAGAGATTTGAGCAACTGCTCCTGCGTAGTCGCATGGGAAATTGGTGGAAAGGCTGAGTTTAGCCTGTCTGCCTGCTGTCCCTCGAAAGGGATCTTTAGAGAGTGCTTAAATAACCGAACTATATCTGAATCAATTGTGAGAAAAGTCATCGAATTGTGACTGTACCATTGCCTGAAGAAGACCAAAGATTTGCTGTACGCGATCGGCCTGTCAGGACGTCTGAAATCACCACAGAGATCACGGTTTTGCTCAGGAAAACTGAAATTGCAACCAAACTGTCATCCGACCTGTGGTATTGTGTTTTGCTTACTATAAACGTGCTGTATGCTCTCAGTGTTCCGTGATTTGGTTCACCGCTGCCTAACTATGTCACGCTTGCTGGAAGCTGCATCCAGCGTTTACCGGACCGAATCCAAACTGTTCACCCAGCCTGGGCCCTGCCAGCTACTCCAGGAAGAGAGAACCATTGATGAAACACTCACCCAAGGATCAGCCCCCTACTCAACCATCTCGAACAGAAGCAACACCTTGGTGATTCGTGTGGGCTCTGCCTCTCCTGGCATACCAGCTTGTCAACCTGCAGTCTCCATCTCATCCCTCCTGTGTCTCGTATTGGGTAGCGTGAGTAAACTCCAGGGTAGCTCCCTGCAACATCAGCTAAATCAAAAGTGTTGTCATCTGATTCCTTTGTTATTTCCTTGTCACAAACTGAGCCTCCAGGCTTTGGATTACAAACTGTGTGTGGTTGTGCATGTTTCTTCTTTCCATCATAGGGCTCTGACCAGCTGCAACGCCGGCCTACCCCAGGGCAACGAATTAGGCTAGCCCACCTTTGTTCCAACTGGGTACCCAGAGTATGTGACTGTGAAGGGACTCTAAAGTGCATGCATGATTGCCTGATTGAAACAGTTACAGAACAAATTAGATAAATTACGCCCCTCCCTTGTTCATTCCCCCTGAATAAATCAGGTCTAATTCTTTTTGTATTTAACCTGGCTGCGGTTCCATTTTGTACCAGAAGCACTGTACTGTTGTTACCTGCTGTGTCTAACCTTATTTTACAGGGGGTCTCCAGGGTTGGACTGGTGGAACCAGCCCTAGTGGTAAGTGCAAACAGAGTGGGGATTTGTTTGCTGATTAAGGGCTATTGTATCTGTGTATGCTGTTCATTGTTTAGGCCACTAGAAGGGAAAGAGGGCGGTCACAGTGTCCCGGAGGGCTGTACCCAGGTCAGCTACGCTACCACTAACCCTGTCCTCCATGTGGAGGCAACCGTTTTCAGTAGCTAGGCCCCTTAACCTGCAACTAGTCATGCAGGCAGGGGTAGTAGCCCTTGGGATAGCGCCACCTATGGGTTATATTTATGCAAATTAAGTGGTAAATCCCCAGGAGGAGAGCACACAGGCCAGAAAAAAGCACATCACCAGCACTTGAGAGGTCACCAAAAACAGAAGCACATAACTTGTTTTAATTTAAACAACATAAAAACACAGTGAGGTTAAAGGAAGGATACCTAACAAAGCCCTAGTACTTCAACCTTTATGCCATCATGGGGGTATGACGAGGGTTACAGTATATTTATTTGGTGTGGCAAAATAGCATTCAGAACCTGTTTCTCCACTAATGTTTCGGGGTCCACGCTGACCCTTTCTTCAAGATGGCAGATTACATCTGTTTAAAAGGAACTGTTTTGCTAAATAATGTAGTATTTTTAAGAAAATTATTTAACACATCAGTTAGGATAATTCAAAACTGACTGCCCACCATTACTCAGAGGCAAGTCATACCTCTCAACTCTCCCTTATTACGAGGGACATCCCTGATTTTACCCCTTAAAATTGCTCTGTTCCTCATCTATCCTTCCCTCATGGAAAAGGTGCTGCTCACATAGAGGATGTACTGTAAATTCAGACTTTAAAGCAAAAAGTCTTAATATTCTAAAATACTTAATCTAAGATAAACTTTGTACAAGTAAACTCTTTGGTTTTCACAGTGTTCTGAGCTTGTACTCCATGTTTGAGGATGCAGAAACATAGACTTTGACAACAGATAGGGACTGCTTGGCCCACCCAGTCTGCCCATTTCCCTACCTATTGGATAAGCTGCAGATCCTAGTTTGCCAACAGCCTACTTCCTTCTAACCCCCACTAAAATTGCTTTATGTCTGTCCCATGCATTCTTGAATTCCCTCACTGTTTTTGACCCCACAACCTCCTCAGGAAGGTCGTTCCATGCGTCCACCACCCTCTCCATGAAAAAATACTTCCTCGTATTGCTCCTGAGCCATCCCCCCCATCTTCAGATTGTGTCCCCTTGTTCTTACACATCTCTTTTTCTGAAAGATGCTACCCTCTTGGACTTTGTTGATTCCCTTGAGGTACTTGAAAGTTTCTATCATGTCCCCCCTCTCCCTCCTTTTCTTAAAGGTATACATATTAAGTTCCTTTAGTCTCTCTTCGTATGGCTTCTCTTGCAGACCCTGCACTATTTTAGTTGCCCTCCTCTGGACTGCTTCCGTCCTGTCTATGTCCTTGTGGAGATGGCGTCTTAAGAACTGTATGCAGTACTCCAGATGGGGTCTCACCAACTGTCTGTACAGTGGGTTAACAACTTCCTGTTTTCTACTGGTGATGCCTTGCTCTATGCATCCCACTATAGCCTCCCCTTTCCCCCACTGTCTAGGGGTGTAAACAAACAGCAGATGGTCCAGGGTGGGGGAAGGGGTCCAAAGCAATGCGAAACAACTCGGAGCCTGTGCACCACAACATAAAAGTAGGAAAATTTAGCCTACTTCTCGATGGCTTCAGATTTCTGTGTGCCCTTGATCTCTACCTCTGTAGTCTGACTTTGCCCCAAACCTATTGCCACTGGATAGAGGACCTTCGTTCAGTCTTCAGCGTTCAGCGCCCCTGGGCTCCTGAGCCCTACGATCCCAATGCAAA
The DNA here is from genome assembly GCA_016271365.2 of Neoceratodus forsteri. Classification (NCBI taxonomy): domain Eukaryota; kingdom Metazoa; phylum Chordata; order Ceratodontiformes; family Ceratodontidae; genus Neoceratodus; species Neoceratodus forsteri. The sequence goes on along the minus strand of CM028137.1, from coordinate 797,357,919 downwards.
CTGCTGGAACACCTGAAATTACAACTCATGGCAGAAATAAATATAAGGGGCTTTCCATTTCATTCACACACCCTTCTAACTTAAATAAAAGAAAATCAGTAGACAGTTTCTTCCCAAACAGCTCTTTATTTGCTCCTTTGCCCAAAATGATTCCAGGGGTACAGGGGTACCAGCTTACTCTAAGAAATAATGCAGTTCCATTGGGCTTTTCACTGTTTACAAGCTCTCCTAGCTGGAACTCTTGAACAGACACAAGATGGCATACAGGCAGTACATACAAGGCTGTTTTCAATTTTGAAAGCTCAGCTGATTTAGCCAAGCAGATCCTTCATATCTGAAGAATCATCAGGCTCCTTTCTCACTGATGCTGGTAAGCCAAGCTTTGTTTTTCTTTGGTTACCATTTCTCTGATCTCCTCTCCTCGGCACTGGTCGGCTGCCCTATCTCTGGCATGGAGAATCAAACTGCTTCTCCCACCTAGCTCCTGGACCTTGGCTCAGATCTCAAGGGGTCCCAGGATTTTTCCTTTCTGACCCAGGCCCTGTAATCCTTGCCCTTTTTCCACTAGTTTGAGCCTGAACCCTGGTGTACCAAACAATCCCCATGCAGGCTCTGTTACTCCTTCAGTTCTCATTCTTCTGTTCTCCATGGTGCTGAGACCCTTTAAGGGTCTAACGTATCCAGGCCCAGCCTCAATGCCCATCTGAGCCATTAAGCTGCCCTGCCACGAGAGGAACCTGGGCCCTGTCACCACCCAGGCCCTCCAAACAACTCGACTCCTCTCTGACACCACTGGCATTCTCTTTTCTTCTATGGTGCCCCAGATAACCCTCCAGAGATGGCCCCAGCCTCCTTTCCATGTCTCTGCCAACACATCCTGGACATGAAATAAGCTTCCAGCCAGAAGCTGTCCTCCAAGGCCTGTCAAAAAGACCTGTAGCCCACCAGACCCTTTAAATGCCAGTGTCCTGGAATCTGCCCTTCCACATAGACCCCTTTTTTGTGGGTGAAGGCCACTCCTGGCCCCCTTACCTACCTGAGCTGCCCTGCCACACTGGTTGCAGGAGGGAACCTCTGTCACTGGCCCCTCCTCAGTGGGAACCCTGCCACAGCCCCCACAGCCCTGGAAGCCCATACAACACATGCAAAGGAATAAAACGGGTCTCCTACCTACTCTGCTATCTGCCTGCTAACCTGGCCTCCCCCATCTGGACAATGCAGTACAGGCTAGCTGGTCATCCTCCCTCGGAGCTGCCATCACTGCTCCTCAGTGCCACATCGCTGTGCAGAAGCCATCCCTAACTACTGACATGGGAAGGGGTCCCCCACAGTCCCAACCCAGACTGTCAAGCTCCCTCCTTGCCTACCTCTCCTGCTCTTCCAGCTGCCCCTTCCAGCCTCAGACCTACTGCCCAGGCTGGAAAAGATCCAGAACTTCCTGTTTCCTCCCCTTTTATACCCTATCTCTGCCTGCAATCTTCTGCCACCTTCAGGTGTCCCGCAGAGATTACCCCCAAAGCACTAATAAATCCCTAAACTTGGGGGGGGGGTAGGAGGTGGATGGGGGGTCCCTAATGAGAGCATAAACCCCTCCGAAGAGAGGTTTCTTACACTCTTCCCCCACCCAAGGAATCATTCCCTCCTGGGAATGAAGGCAAAGGGCCCAGTGGTGGTCTCCTCCCAGCAAACTGGGTATGCGCACTCCCCAGCCCTCTGAGATCAAACACACTATATCTGGCCAAAAGCACCACCCAAGCAAACCTCTCTAAACCCAGTTTTGCTCTAAATAATAAAACTTACCTGTGCCAGGAGACAAGTATAACATTTTAGAAAAAACAAAGCTATTTCTCTGTCACTAGACAATCATAATCATTGATTTCTTATTTGTTAAACTTTACCATCAACATTATAAACAGTACTGAGGTGGTTCTGAAATGTGAACAAACCCCAATATGCCTCCCTCCAAATAGAAACAGGTTAGTCTGTGTACAATCCCTGGACACACTCACTCACACACTCACTCTTGCATTCTCACACCACTCTCAACCAACATTCATACTACTAACTGTCCATAATTCTTTACATTTTAATTAGTAAAACATAATTTTAGGTTTTGTTTCGGTTTCCTTTTCTGTAAAGAAAACTATTTACAGTCATCATGTCCTGCTCCGTAAAGCAACTGTCCTGGCGCAGTGCAGAAGTCTGTAATCAGGAGACTTAGTTGCAGGTCCCCCTCCTGGAGGGAAATAGTAATCTGGATCTGGTTTGGTGGTAAGTCCCCAAAAGAATCTTGGTCTATGATGTAATATTTGGTCCATGTCCTGGCCAAGTTCTGGACCAAGACGAAGTTCTTGAAAAGGGTCAAACCAGACCAAGTCCCTGTGCGACACATTGTCTGAGCCTGCTGGATCAGTTGTTGTGATGGGACACCTCCACCTCCAGTTTGGTTCTTCAGTCAGTTCACCTGCTCCTTGAAGATCCACTCCTCCCTCATCTCCTCAGTAATGTCCCAAACCCTCTTGGTCACATATGGGTAGTCCATGTGGGAATACTCCACATGAAACCTCCTGCTGACCCATCTCTCAGCCTAGCTCTAGTCTGGCAGGTCTCTCAAACTGGTCCTCCTGGCTTGCCCTGGTGGTGACAAGATCCCCCTTCTGTACTTGATGTTCAGTGGGTCACTGGGGTTTAACCCGTCCATACAGGTCCGGTGGGTTTTGGCACGGACTGGAAGCTGTGGGGTGCAGTCCACTATGGTGATCACTGGATGATGGAAAGGCCTGGGGATGGCTCGATACACTTGGTAATCCTGGAACTGGAACCTTTTGCCAATAAACTTTTCTTCATCCAGCTCCTCCAGTTCTTTCTGAGACTAAGCACCCTCCCTGGCCACTGTTGTTGCAGCAACAGACCTGAAGCCCAGCCCGCTGGTCTTTATGAAATTCGACTCAGCTCCAGACGTAGGCTCTGACTTTACAGATGGAGCCAGTGGGCTACCGCCAGACGGGGACTGAGACAGGGACCCCCCCCGGGCCCTAGGGGATCTCACGCCAGTTTCTTGAGATCTCTGACCCTTCCTCTGCCGTGGGGATAGCTGGTAGCCTGTGGCAGGGAGCTGGCTGTGCTCCCCGTTACCTCCTAGTCCTGGTTTCACTCCTGCACCGTCTTCTTCCACTGCTTCCACAGTGATGTCTGGGGAAACGCTCCTGGCTTTAGTTACATGGCCACGAGCACTCTGTCCCAGGGAGAGTCTATCAAATGCTCCCAAATACCCACTAGCCAGTGACCACAGCACGTAAGAGCCCTTTGTTGTACTGGAAGGGAGACACCAATTGGGAACGGGTAGAACACGATTTAAACTTTCTCCTGGGGCTGAACTTGAGCAGACTCTGCACACAGGCAACCTTGTGATGCCATCCCCCCAATATCCACATCTCATGCATCGTTTGTTAGGCTGTCCTTTTCCTCCTGCTTTCCATAGCCAGGATAGCAATGATGCTGGAACTGTGGCAAGTGGTTCCTCCTGGGTGGACGCCTTCTCTCCACCTTCCTGTCCCTTGCCTGAAATGATCCAGTGCCAATCCATGGGGACCACCCACTCAAGTCATTTCCCTGCTGCACCTCCCAGTACCCACAATAAAAGAACACTCTTACTTTTGATGGAGCTTTCTGCTGTTCTGCTCCTGTGTGGGTGAGTGCCGTCCCAATCTTGTTCTTTTGACTGCTCTCTTTCTCTCTCGTCACCTTTCCCTTCTGACCCCTCTCCAAAGATGGTGCTCCCTCAGCAGCTGCTCTAGCTTCTTCTTCTCCATCTGCCAATCGGATACCGCCGGAGAGTCACGTGACCAGCTGGTCACGCATGCACATCACACCAGGCATGCTGAGGCCTACTACTTCTTCAGACCTGCCCCCCAACTTATCTTTTTTTTTGTTTAATATATTTATTAAACTTTCCAAGTGTTGCACATACATAAAAAGATTAAAAAAAAATCAGCAACATTTGTAACAATGTGGCACTGCTACATAAATTTCTACTTTACCAGGTCATAATTAATTCATATTTCTCTGCCATATTATTCCAATGCACAATTAATACTATGCCTAGCTGTGCATAATCCTAAAAAAATTACAAAAATAGTGAACAACAATCACAGAAAATAAGTTAAATAAACCACATGCCACATTCCCCCTCCATGCACATTAAGCATTATGTTCTGGAATATATAGGTTTATGGTGATCACCAGCACCCTGCCTAGGTCGACCACTACAGCCATAGCTGGCCCTAGCACTTTGGTAATTCTTTCTTCACATACCACATGTGAGCCATCATTATCTACTTTCTGTTACTCCACGGGCACAGAACAGTGCTCCCGTTGCCTACCCCACTCACCCTTCCCTTAATAGTATCACCTCTCTAGGGGTAAGGGCATTCAGAAACTTCCCCCAATCATTCAGGAACCTCTCTTCTTTGCCCTTCAGAGTATAACTTTGTTTGTCAAGTGCCAACACCCTGAGGGTGAAACACTTCCATTGAGCAACTGTTGGGGAGGAACTGGAGACCCATAGATTCTGTGTCCCATAATGGGCAACAACCAGTAAGACTCTCAGCCATCTGGGGTAAAGGCCCCACTCCCTGTCCCCTGATCTTTCCACCCCAATCAAGAGTGACTGTGGAGAAACCTCTATGGGGTGACCTTCCATCAAACATAACTCATGGCGATCCGCCCCTCCAATAAGGGGTCAGGGGAGGACCCATAACTTATCTTAAATGTGCAGCAGGGTCTACTAAGGTCAGGGAGCCTGCCAGCATTTCAGACCCAGAGACTCAGGGTCTGGTGGGGTTTTGGGGTACAGGGAACATCCTGGATGAGTCCCCACCTGTAGCCCCCCTTACCCCACTGTCTAGGGGCATGAACAAATTGCAGATAGTCTGGGGAAAAAAGGGTTCCACAACAATACGAAACAACTCTGAGCCTGTGCACCATGACATAAAAGTAGGAAAATTGAGCCTACCTCTCGATGGCTTCAGCTTTCTGTGCACCTTTGTTCTCTACTTCTGCAGTCTGACTTTGCCCCAAACCTATTGCCACCAGATACAGGACCTTCGATCAATTTGTAGCCTTCAGCTTCCCCTGGGCTCCCAAGCCCCATGATCCCAGTGCAAAACTGCTGGAACACCATCTGAAATTGCAACTCATGGCAGAAACAAATATAAGGGGCTTTCCATTTCATTCACACACCCTTCTAACTTAAATAAAAGAAAATCAGTAGACAGTTTTTTTCCCAAACAGCTCTTTATTTGCTCCTCTGCCCAAAATGATTCCAGGGGCACAGGGGTACCAGCTTACTCTAAGAAATAAAGCAGCTCCATGGGGCTATTAACCTTTTATAAGCTCACCCAGCTGGAACTCCCGAACAGACACAAGATGGCATACAGGCAGTACATACAAGGCTGTTTTCAATTTTGAAAGCTCAGCTGATTTACCCAAGCAGATCTTTCATATCTGAAGACTCATCAGGCTCCTTTCTCACTGGCGCTGGTAAGCTAAACTTTGTTTTTCTTTGGTTACCATTTCTCTGTTCTCCTCTCCTCGGCACTGGTTGGCTGCCCTATCTCCAGCACAGAGAAGCGATCTGCTTCTCCCACCTGGCCCCTGGACCTTGGCCCGAATCTCAAGGGGTGCCAGGATTTTTCTTTCTGACCCAGGCCCTGTAACCCTTGTCCTTTTTCCTCTAGTTTGAGCCTGAACCTCGCTGTACCAAACAACCCCCACACCAGCTCTGCCACTCCTTCAATTCTCATTCTCCTGTTCCCTATGGTGCTGGGACCCTTTAAGGGCCTAATGTACCCAGGCCCAGCCTCAATGCTCATCTGAACCCTCGGGCTGCCCTGCCATGAGAGAAACCTGTGCTCTGCCACCACCCAGGCCCTCCGAACAGCTCGACTCCTCTCTGGCACGCCTGGCGTCCTCTTTTCTTCTACGGTGCCCCAGATGACCCTCTAGAGATGGTCCCAACCTCCTTTCCATGTCTCTGCCAACACATCCTGGACTTGAAATAGGATCCCAGCCAGGAGCTGTCCTCCAAGGCCTGTCAAAAAGACCTGTGGCTCACCTGGCCCTTTGAATTCTGGCACCCCAGAACCTGCCCCTCCACGTAGGCCCCTTTTTTGTGGGTGAAGGACACTCCTGGCCCTCTTATCTACTGGAGCTGCCCTGCCACACTGGGTGAAGGAGGGAGCCTCTGCCACCAGCCCCTCTCCTGTGGGAACCCTGCCACAGCCTCCATAGCCCTGACAGCACAAGCAACACCTGCACGGGAATAAAACTGGTCTCCTACCTACTCTGCCACCTGCCCGCTAACCAGGTCTCCCCCATCCGGATGACACAGTACAGGCTAGCTGGCCATCCTCTCTTGAAGCTCCCATCACTGCTCCTCCATACCACATCGCTGTGCAGAAGCCATCCCTAACTACTGACTTTGGGGGGTGTCCCCCCACAGTCCCAACCCGGACAGTTGAGCTCCCTCCTTGCCTGCCTCTACTGCTTTTCCAGCCACCCCCTCCAGTCTCAGGCCTACTGCCCATGTTGGAAAAGACCCAGAATTTTCTGTTTCCTCCCCTTTTATATCCTATCTCTGTCAGCCCTCTTCTGCCACCTTCAGTTATCCAGCAGGGACTATCCCCCAGAGCAGTAATGAATCCCTAAGCTCTTGGGGGGGTGGAGGAAGTGGAAGGGGGGCCCCTAATGGGAGCATAAGCCCCTCTGAAGAGAGAGGGGCTGTCACCAGTAACCCCCCAGCCCTCCTTACTGCTTTCACACATTGCTTGCCTATCTTTAGGTTGTCTGATATTACTATCCTCAGGTCCCTTTCCATTTTTACTGTTGTTAGTACCTCCTACCCATTGTGTTCACTTCCCCTGGGTTATTATTTCCCAGGTGCATTACTTTGCACTTCTTTGCATTGAATCTAAGCTGCCATACTTTTGACCATTCCTCCAACATTGCCAAGTCCCTTCTCATTCTTTCCACCCCACTTGTGTATCAACCCTGTTGCAGATCTTTGTGTCGTCTGCAAAGAGGCATACATTTCCTTCCAGTCCCTCTGCAATGTCACCTATAAAGACATTAAAAAGGACTGGTCCCAGTACTGAATCCTGCAATACCCTGCTAGTAATCCCCCTTTCTTTGGAGAGGACTCCGTTTACTATTACCCTTTGCATCCCGTAGTCCAGCCAGTTTTTACTCAGGCTACCACCCTGGGACCCACTCCCAGGCTAGCTAACTTGTTTATTAATCTTTTGTGTGGGACTGTCAAATGCCTTGCTAAAGTCTAGGTAGGCCATGTCCACAGCCTCTCCCTGGTCTACTACTTTGGTCAATCAGTCAAAGAAATCTATTAGATTTGTCTGACATGACCTTCCCGTTGTGAATCCATGCTGCCTTGGGTCCCAAGCCCCGCTGGCCTCTAGGTGCTCAACAATTCTTTCTTTCAGAAGTGATTCCATCATTTTCCCTACCACTGAGGTCAAACTAACAGGTCTGTAGTACCTGCCTTTGCCTTGCTCCCATATTTGTGAAGGGGAATCACGTCCATCCTCCTCCAGTCCTCGGGTACCATACCATCCTCCCATGATTGGTCAGTGGTGTCACTAGTTCTCTACTTATTCTTTTAGAATTCTGGGGTGAATCCCGTCAGGCCCCATTACTTTGTCCACCTTCAGTTTTAGGAGTTCTTTCAGGACCCTTTCTTCTGTGAGTGGACTGGTATCAACCCCGCTTTCCGGAATGCTGCTATTGTTTAATTTAGGTACCTCCCCCTCCTCTTCTTTTGTGAATACTGAGCAGAAGTATTCATTCAGTATCCCTGCTTTTTCAGTGTCACCCTCTGCCCACCCAACCCCCCTCCTTTATTAAGCCTTACCATCCCTCTCTTGGTCTTTCTTTGCTCCCTAATGTACCTATAAAAGGTTTTATCCCCTTCTTAACTGAGTTGGCTATCATTTCCTCGATTTGGGCCTTTGCTATTCTGACTGCCTTCCCCACTTTCTTCTGCTTTAACTGGTACAGTTCTCTGTCCTGCTCCTTCTGTGTTTCCTTATACTTCCTGAATGCTGCCTTTTTCTCTCTAACCTTCCCCGCTACCTCTTTTGAGAACCATAGTTCTTTTTTTCCTTTGTTTTGTTTGTTTATTTGCTTCACACAAAGGTTTGTTGCCTCTGTGATGGCAGTTTTGATTTTCCCCCATTGTTCCTCCACTCTTTCTTCTTGCTCGTTTGCTAGTTGTTTTCTGAGGCACTCTCCCATTTTGCCAAAGTCAGTACTCCTAAATTCCAATACCCTTACTTTTGTGTGGCTTGACTTTATGGCTGAGTTTATCATGAATCACACTGTTTTGTGGTTGCTTGTTCCCAGATGGCTGCCCACTTCTAAATCTGAGATCCTCTCTTCGTCCCCTTTCGAGAGTACCAGGTCTCAGATTGCTCCCTCCTGAGTGGGTTCCAACACTAGCTGACTGAGGCATGCCCCCTGTAGGGCATCGAGAATGACCCTGCTCTTGGATGTGGCTGCAGGAAAGGTGCTCCAGTTAACATCTGGCATATTTAGGTCCCCCATCAACAATATCTCCCCTCTTTCTGCCATTCTAAGGATGCTTTCTATCACTTCCTTGTCCATTGCCTCCCCCTGAGATGGGAGTCTGTATACAGCCCCAATACGGATTGTGGTGTCATTTCCTGTCTCCAGGGTGACCCACAGTGCCTCCTCCCCTCCCTGTTTACCCTTTAGGCCCTTATTCTGAGGGTCTGTGTCCCTCATTGTCCCACCCTCATTTTGAGTGTCCAAAAAATAATCATGCACTGTATATCTGACTGGACAACACCAGAGACCCAAAACAAAATACAACCCCCCCCCCGCCAAATTAAGGCAGCAAGACAGAACAAGGTACACATTGTCACTCAGTCATGTCCATCTCATTACTGAAATAATCATGTACTGTATATCTGACTGGACAAGACTGGAGACTCCCCCAAAAAATACAACCCCCCAGTCAGCCAGCAAGACAGAGCAAGGTACACATCATCACTGAGTCCTGTCCAGCTCATTACTAGTCTGAAATAATCATGAACTGTATATTTGACTGGACAAGACCAGAGACACCCCAAAAAATACAGCCCTGGACCCCTCCAGTCAGTCGGCAACAAAGAGCAAGGTTGGGTACACATCCTCACTCAGCCATGTCCAGCTCCCTCCAGCACATGCACCATGTGAGATTAAGATAGAACACGATGAACAGGCTACAGCTTCCCTTCCCTTCCCTTCCTTTCCCTTCCTTCAAACAAACAAAAAAAACTGAATCTTGTTTGGGCTCTGGCTAGCAGCCCTCATGTGCCTGCATTTGGCTGCAGTAGACCCATGTTGTGTCCCTCCACTGTTAGTGGTTCCTGACATTGGGGCCTAACTGTACTTCTTGCTGCTGACGCTCTCCTGCCCTGTTGGGAGTTATGTGCTCCTTGGGGTACCCACCCACCCATGCAGAGTATGGAGTTACCACTTCACTTTGTGCCAGGCCAGCTGGTGGTATGCTACTTGTGGTGCCCACCCATGCGGAGTTGCCACTTCACTTTGTGCCAGCTGGTGTAATTTTAAAATAGCAGCCCTCACCTGCCTGCATTTGGCTGCAGTACACCCCTGCTGTTTCCCTCCCCATTGGCTGGTTCCTGACATTGGGGCCTAACTGTACTGCTTGCTGCTGCTGCTCTCCTGCCGTGTTGGAAGTTATGTGCTCCTTGGGGTGTCCACCGACCCATGCAAAGTGAGGAGTTGTCACTTCATTGTGTGCCAGCTGGTGTGGTTTTAAAATAATAAAACATCTTAACTTTAACTTCTACCATTGGACTCACCACTGCCTGGGATACTACAGCTGTGGAGAAGGAGGCCTTCTCTGGAGTAGTTGCTACCAGCAGTACTACGAAATCAGTTGCTGCAGCTGCTGCTTAGGGAGTGAACGGGAGCCACCTGATCATTGCCAAACTGAAAGGAGGGACGGGTGAAACAAAATAGGGCCACCAACCTGCTCCCACTTCTGGGTCCCTCCTCACTACACCATCTCTGTTTTCAAAGGACTGGACTACTGGAGAGGAGGACTACAGCCCGAGCCAGACAGCTTTAGTTAAGCAATGGTGTTGCTCTCTTTCACTGCATCTACACCCTCAGTGCACCCTGCCTGGTAGCGCTACACATTTAGTTCAGTACCTGACCTGTTCCGACTCTCGCCTTGGCTTCCCTTCCTTCCCTGGCACTGGTGGTCTAGACTGGCCTTGTTGAGTCTGAGTCATCATTCATTACTAGTCAAGGTCCAGGATTTGGATTTGAAAGTGGCCCAAAGAAGTAAAAATAAACAGCATAACTGTAAAAAAATAAAAGCACCCATAGGCTTTCTTTTAGTCCTTACCTTATCAGACTGCCAGCAAGAGAATTCAGTCAGGCAGAGACGATGAAGGACTGGTCTGGACTCTGGCTCTGCTCAGTGTGACCACAATGCTGATGACCACAGCTTGATGGTTGGCTCTGGCTCCAGGTGGTGATGGTGTGTGGTGAGTCTGGACCATGGTCTACAGAGTGGGCTCGCATGATAGCCCCAGTGTTCTTTTTTCTGAACTAACTTACCCATCTTTCTGAAATCTGCCCTTCTGACCCAGGACCAATGCCCTTGAATTTTTTTTTTTTCCATATACATTTTACTTCTCCTCGGAGCGGGCAGGTGGCTCCAGCCCCTCCCTCAGTGGGGACTCATCTCTTTGGCCAGTATCTCCTGTGCCCATCCCACCTGGCCATCCTCTACAGGTACCCCCCCAGTGACAGGGCCAGCAGCAAGGGGTGCCGGCATACCCCCCACCCCCGGAAGCCAACATTCAGATTGCCAGAGGTCGATGTGGGTGCAGCCAGCCATCATGGAGCCTGCCAGTTCCATCTTTTTCCTCCAGTTTTCTCCTCAAACCCATGGACATGCAACGGGCAGGGTGACTGTCTCCACCTCTGTGGAGGCAGTCTTATACTCTGTGTATGAGTCCACCCCTCTGCTAAGCATCAGGCCTGTGCTGACTCCCAGCCTCTGCTGAGTGTCAGTCTACAGCACGATGTTGAGACCCCCCCCACCCCTGAGGAAGGAGATCTGTCGGCAGACACTCGATCCTTCCTCACCCCGAGTGACCCGAGTCTGTTCCCGAACCCAGGTCGCCGGCATGGTGCGAGGTGTGGTGTCCAGTGCCTCAGCTCTCAGTTCCACTGGGCCGGCTCATTGCCCTTGAATTTTAACACTGAATTTTCCGCATGATGTTAAACCTTACTGAGTTGTGGTCCATCTACTCAGACCTCTCCTATGCTGTCTCCACTGGAGAACACCAAGTTCAGTGTAACCCCCTTCCATGGTAGGCTACCTAACCCACTGTGTTAGTAGGTACTTTATATTGCATCTTCCAGTGCCTGGCTTTGTGCACCTTTGGCCAACAGGCTTTCCCAGTCTGTAACTGGTAGGCTAAAGTCTCACATTAGTAAAACCTCCCCTTTGTGATGACCCGCCCTCAGCTCTCTACCCATATCATTTGTCTGGTTTGTTGATCTGTACACCACCCCCACCCTAATGACAGTCCCCTTGAAGACATTCCCAGGTATTTCTACAACCGTGTCATACTTACAGTTTTTTTGTGTTGTGCATGATTGTCATCCAAACATTTAAAATCAACAATATAAACCATGGGTTCCCATGCTTGTTTTTACTTTACATGGTCTCAGATAATGCCCCTTGCTGGAGAAATGCAGTAAGGTGTTAGATTATTTTTTTAAAATCTGTAATGACATCCATTATTTTAGGTGTCATCAGTGTTAATAAAAAAACAAGGACACACCATTTGTCATGATGTTTGATTTATTCCCCCCAATGTAACAATACAATGCTGATTATTTATTCTATGACTCCCTACCCATGCTAACATTTATAAAAATATTGGATATCGTTGTATGTTGTAATATGGAAAAAACATAGAGAATACTGCATGAGCAACTATGCACAACCAGTGTGTTCTGCCACCTTGGGGTTCTGAGTCCCTCTGACCTCGAGAGCAAAGCTCGAGAAGTCGGTGGGAATCAGAACCCCAAGGTGGCAGAACACACTGATTGTGCATAAAGTTGCTCATCCTGTATTTTTTATAGTGTATAGTAAGTAGTGTGTGACATGTGCACACATCAGTTCTTTCACTTTTAAAACAAAACTGGCTTGTGCAGTCTCTAGAGATTTCAGAATGATGTTGTACCACAGAAGGGTACAATCACATTCCATTACCTTTGAACTGTGGTACAGCAGCATTTTGGAAAGGATCGAATTCCATGCAGAACAATGCTCTACTATACACTATATAGAGGATAGTGTATGAGCAATCATACACAACAAGTCTATTTTTCAATCGAGAGGTTTCCGTGGTAACAGGAGACCTTGAGAGTACAGCTCGAGGGGTCTCGTTACCATGGAAACCTCAAGACTGAAAAATAAACTTTGTTGTGTATGATTGCTTATACAATGTCTTTGATAGTGTATGGGCAATCATAAAGTTATAAATATGTCCTTACTTTTTACGTATTTTAACAGGTGCCTCTCTTCTGTGGCTAGTCTCACCGCCACTGCCGTCTCCAGTGGATCAGAGGATCGCGGAACATCCACGCGTGCAGGTGTTCCATGTTGTTGTGCTGCAGTAGCTATGTAGATAGTGCGGCATAACAGATGCAATGGTGTAGCAACTGCAGCACAATAACGATGTTTGAGGGATGGATTTTCATCCTCAACAATGTTCCACCATACACTACGTATTAATACAATGACATCTGCACAAAACTTTATAGGTAGATGTAGAATACAGTAATAAACATAGTAAATGAAAGAAATGCAGGGGTCACCATACTGTTTTGGGCTATGTCTGCTTTTGTAGCAGCAGGTTCAGAGCTGGTTGGCTCAGGACAGTAGTAACTAAAAACGCTGATAAAAAAGCAAACACACATGCCAGCAGGTCAATCAATTTTAAAATACATGTAGGATAAAAAAGAGAAACAAAGCTACACTCGACACAAAGATGTGTACTTTGAGTGTTGTGAAAGGTGCCAATGGCTACTATAGTGAGGGCTTATTGCTTCACTGTCATCCTGGTCAGATCTTTAGCTGGACATAGCATAACAAGGTAGATACTTAATGTTAACTAGAAAAGAATGTGCTTATTATTATACAGAATGTAAGTATTATCCACATAAGACTTATCAGTCATCACACTACAGTCACTTCCATGTATGCAAGAGAGGTGTGCATTTACAACATCAGGAAATATCTTTAAACATTAAACATAAATTAAATAAACACAGGTTTCTGGAACAAATAGATCCTGTATTTATCATGTAAAAAATCCCTCTGAGTTGTTGAGACTGCAATAAAACTCTTTGATGTGTTCTGTTAATTGAAATCATCTATTAAAGACATTAGACTTAAAGCTATACCTGTACAGTACGTTACCTAATATGAAACATTTGCAGTAATTTCCATATAAATAGAAGGCTAGTTGAAATCATTTCTTCAAAGAATTCTAAACCCTGCTTTCTGTGTTGTGTTACTAATGAAGTTATTAAAATGCAGGTTGATGACAATAATGCGTGCTTTTAACATCAGAAATAAAGACATTACTGATGGTACAGCAAGCATCTGTTGAGATGTGTTGATGCAGCTAGTGCTCTGAGTCTGATCTGAAATGATGAGGGGATGAGTTTTGATCAATGAGGAGGCAGAATTGCCTGGACATCATTTTATGAATTTGTGTAATAGTATTAAAGGAGAACTGTTTGCTCACCTCATTAAGCTATTTCTGAACTGAGTGAAGCTTCTGTAACAGGATCACCCATGCAGGTTTAATGTTGATAGTATAGATTTCCAAAGGGAGCCTTCATCAAAACTGCAGTATGACACATAGCAGGCAGGCCTGTTGTGCTGTGCCTGTGTCCACCTGCAAGATTGTGCTTTCTGAGGTGAGGCAACTAATTCTCCTTTAAGGGGTCCTGGAGACATTTTGGGCAAATTTCATTTGCAAGGACAGTGAAAAAGCAGGAATACTGAACGAATATTTATGCTCAGTATTCACAAAAGAGGAGGGGGAAGTGCCTAATCCAATTACAGAAGCACTCTTGATAGGGGGGTCGATCCCAGTCCTTTCACAGAAGAAAGGGTTCTGCAAGAACTCCTAAAACTGAAGGTGGACAAAGCAATGGAGCCTGATGGAATTCACCCCAGAATTCAAAAATAATTAAGGGGGGAACAAGTGAAACCACTGGCTACTCTTTTTAATAAATCATGGGAGGATGGTGTGGTACCTGAGGACTGGAAGAAGGTGGACGTGATTCCCCTTCACAAAAGTGGGACCAAGACAGAGGCAGGAAACTACAGACCTGTCAGTTTGACCTCTGTGGTAGGGAAAGTGATGGAGTCACTTCTGAAAGAAAGAATAGTTGAGTACCTAGAGGCCAGTGGGGCACAGGACCCAAGGCAGCATGGGTTCACAGCGGTAAGGTCATGTCAGACGAATCTAATAGATTTTGTTGACTGGGTGACCAAAGTAGTAGATCAGGGAGGGGCTGTGGACATGGCCTACCTAGACTTTAGCAAGGCATTTGACACAGTCCCAACAAAAGATTAATAGTCAAATTAACCAGCCTGGGAGTGGGTCCCAGGGTGGTAGCCTGGTAAAACATTGGCTGGACAACAGGATACAGAAGGTAATTGTAAATGGAGTCCACTCTGAAGAAAAGGGGTTACTAGTGGGTCACCGAGAGGGTTCAGTATTGGGTCCAGTCCTTTTAATGTCTTCATAAGTGATATTGCAGAGGGACTGGAAGGAGAAGTATGCCTCTTTGCAGATGACACAAAGATCTGCAACAGGGTTGATACACAAGGAGGCGTGGAAAGGATGAGAAGGGACTTGGCAAGGTTGGAGGAATGATCAGAAGTATGGCAGCTAGGATTCAATGCAAAGAAGTGCAAAATAATGCACCTGGGAAACAAGAACACAGGGGAAGAATACACAATGGGGGAGGGTAGTAACAACAACAAAAAAGGAAAGAGACCTGGGGGTAATCATATCAGATGACCTTAAGGTTAGCAAGCAATGTGAGAAGGCAGTAGGGAAGGCTGGGGGTATACTGGGAAGCATAGGGAGAGGCATCAGCAGCAGAAAACAGGAAGTTGTTATCCCTCTGTACAGACAGTTGGTGAGACCCCATCTGGAGTACTGCATCCAGTTCTGGAGACCCCATCTCCGCAAGGACATAGGCAGGATAGAGGCAGTGCAGAGGAGGGCAACTAAAAAGGTGCAGGGTCTGCAAGAGAAGCCATATGAGGAGAGACTAAAGGAGCTTAATATGTATACCCTTGAGGAAAGAAGGGAGAGGGGGGGACATGATAGAAGCTTTTAAGTACCTCAGTGGAATCAACAAAGTCCAAGAGGGTAGCATCTTTCAGAAAAAGAGACATGTGCAAGAACAAGGGGACACAATTTAAAGATAGAGGGGTTGGTTCAGGGGCAATGTGAGGAAGTATTATTTCACAGAGAGGGTAGTGGATGCATGGAACAGCCTTCCTGAGGAGGTTGTGGGGTCTAAAACTGTGGGAGAATTCAAGAATGCATGGGACAGACATAAGGCAATTCTTGTGGGGGGTAGGAAGAAATAGGCTGTTGGTTAACTAGGATCTGCGGCCTATCCTGTAGGTAGAGAAATTGGCAGACTAGATGGGCCAAGCGGTCCTTATCTGCCGTCAAAGTCTATGTTTCTATGTCTTTACCTGGAAGCGATGTATGCACTGAAAAACTACAGTTTTATAAATGTTTAAAGGAAACATAAGTGTCAGTGTGGCTCATTTAGTAGCATATCTGTCTCTATGCCAAAAGGATGCAGGTTCTAGTCCAACACTGGACTTTGGGCTGATACTGCAAATGCTGGCAGTCCAGAGCAATACCATTGGGTGCTGTATTGTTGGGATTTGCCATCCTCAGTTGAGATGGTAAACTAAGGTCCCTTCTGCCTATCTCTGGTGCTGTTCTTGTGTGGGTGTTCAGGTGGAAGGGATTTTCACTGGTGTCTTGGCCTTGTCCCTCTCATAAACCCAGTTCTAATACAATTGTTCATGGCTCTGTGTGGGGGCTGATGGGTGGAATTGCTGTTACTACACATTTGCAGTCACTTTACTACATTTCTCCCATATTGTAATTATGTAGTCACTTTACTACATTTCTCCCATATTGTAATTTACTTTGGGCTACAATGTGTATGAAAAATACAATATAAATGCAAATTCTAACTCTTCTTACATATGATTGTAAATTTCTGTATTTTATATAGCACTGACATACATAATTTAACATTTAAGACTCTTTTAGTGTATTGTTTTGTGCTGTTTATGGGCAAAGGTATGTAGTAGCCATTAAGGAGTGGCATGAAGTTTAAAATAAATGGGTATATTCTGTCTATACTTTATATGAGGGAAACAGTCAGAAAGCAAGTATAGGGTTACCTATCTTAAAGAGATCTACTATGATCAAAACAAACAGCAAAAGTGATTACACTACTGCCTCAAAAAAGCAGGTCTGCCTAGTAAACTCTCTAGTATTAGGGTTCCATATAGAAAGCTATATGATCCAACACTCCCCCTCTCAAACCTCCCCAGACACGAGTGTTAAAAGTAGATGTTGCTGACCTAATTACCCCCATGCTATCCCCCATGCTTCAGCACAATAAAGGACCATCGAATTCAGCAGCAGAGAGGCAACTTGACTACAGTCAGGCTTGTCCTGCATCCCCATTATGGGAGTCTGAAAGAGGTATATGCTTTCAGCGTCGTGTCCTTCCATACTTGCATCAAAACATTGCTCATTCTTTCAGCTTCAGACTGAGCAGAAATTCTTAATGAATATATTATGCCACTTAAAACTTTACAAAGAGAATCATTTTCATAATTATGTGCAAGTCCCATGATAATTCTAATGTACCTGTTAATGTAAAATTGCCCATTATTGGGGGTAGGGGTTAGAAGGATTGGGCATCCTAGCAGATGCGTGCTTCCTCCAGGGAGGAAGGGAGTTACCACCATGCAGGCACCACCTGACCACAGGTATACCCATAGACTGCTCTACTAGAGGGAGGGGGAAGTTTTTTTTTTCTTCAAGCAGATGCTTTAACTCCGGCTGGCCCTGGCTTATGAACACCGCACTGCCACAGGACTTCCAACCCCATGAGGGCACCCCCTCATAGCGGACCTGTCCCGAAGGACAATAATGCCCAGGATATCCCTGCAGCAGGAATGCATGGGACTGGTAGCTGAGTCAGGAGGTCCTTAGGCATGAGTGGATGTTTCCTTAGTAGTAGTTTCCCCCAGGAAGGACACAGTGTCCAGTGACACCAAGATGTCAACCTGCACACATGCAAGCTGATGTCGGCATCTGCCCATCCCTCCACCCAGACCTCAGCAGGCTCATGTGATCCTTCCCCCAACACACCACTGGGGAACAGGCATGCACCAAGCATGGTACCCCCCCACAGAGGAGGAGAAAAGTCCCCTTGGATGCTCCTGCCCCCCCAGGCTTGCCCTCCAGCTTCCTGAGTCCGCTTCCGAATCTGGGTCGACGGCATCGCAAGCAGTTGCACAACTGCTGTGCCGGTGGGCCGGCCCAGAGGGGAAAAGTTGTCTGGTGCCATGCTAAGCATGGTTGTGTGTGTGTGCACATGCATAGCCTCATCAGTGACAGTCTTGGGGAAGGAGGAGAGAACAAGGAAACACCCTGAATAATGCAGGATAAAGCCAAACTTCTGCAAGCCCTGTGCCAGTGACTTAAGCAAACCCTCTATGGGATCTGTTTCTCCAAAGGGGCTTGGGATACCTGACGGCCCAGCCATGAGGGGGTTACATCTGTGGGAGAAGCTGGATGATTGAGCTCAGTAGGTCAGTAGAAGGGGGTAAATTGAGGAGCATAAAGAAATAAAAAAAAAAAGATGAAAATAGAATGTGTTCATTAAAGTAAGAAGAGGTTAAATGTTATATGTCTGCGTCAGATATTTACTACATTTAATAGGTTTCATTTTAGAAAGGTTGTTGTGGCTAGTGATCATTATTCATTTAGAAGGACGTGTAAGAAAAGTTATACTTTAGGGGTTATGATGTTTTGTCTATGTTTAATTGATATAGAGCATAATCACTATGATCTGCCGGGGATTAAGGGCATGGGGAAGGGGGGGTGACTAAGGGTATTGGGCTGTCTGCCACCAGGGGGTATTGTATCAAACTGAGTCAGTCATGTTGTTCATGGTTGTATATCCCTTTGGTTTGCATTTTTCTCGGGTATGTTATTAGGATTTACAATGGGGATTAAATATGGTTCCTGGAATATTAAAGGGGCACAAACTCCTGCTAAACGTTCTAAAATTTTAGTTCATCTTAAAAATCTGCAGATTGATGTTACCTTTTTGCAAGAGACACACCTCAAGTCAACAAATACCCATTATTTTCACAGGAATTGGGTGGGGCAGGCGTACGGAGCGGGCAAAGAAACCAAGAAATGTGGTGTAGCCATCTTAATTGCCCGTCGGGTACCTTTTCGACTCCTACAGGCTATAGTGGATCCTTAAGGAAGATATGTCATTGTAAGAGGCCTGTTGATCCACACAGAAGTTATTCTGGGGTCGATTTACGGCCCGCGAATTTGGATGATCTGGAATTTTTCGCCTCTATAATGTCAATACTTGCCCCTTGGTCTAAGTTACCAATATTGCTTGGTGGGGACTGGAATATTGTGCTCTCAAATACACTAGATAGATCTGGTTCTACCAGATTACAACCTTCTCCTGGTCAGAAAGCCATGCATGAATTAATGTCCTCCTTGGGTCTGGTGGACCCCTGGAAACTCGCGTACCCCGGAAGATAGAGAATATTCTTTTCATTCTCTACCGCACAACACCTTCTCCCGTATTGCTTATTTTCTCCTATCGGTGGATCATATTTCAGGGGTCTCCACAGTATACTACTCATCTAAGGCTATTTCAGATCATCGGCTGGCCTATCTCCAAGTAAGTTTTTCTCCAAATGTCCATAGAGATAGGGTTTGGAGATTCAACAATCAGATTCTAAATTCTGCTGAACATGTCCGTCTAATGTGAGATTTTATCAGGGTATACATGGAGAATAATGCCTCATCGATGCCTAGGAAGGATTTTCTGTGGGGATCCCTGAAATGTGCACTGAGGGGTGAAACAATTCGTTTGACGACAATATGTAAAGAACAAAAAAACTCAGAACTTTCTTTAAAATTAAACCAAATTACAGAGCTAGAGAGATCCCTTTCTCTTTCATTCGCTGAAGGGGATTGGATCAAACTGGAATCTCTCAGGGCCCAATACAATAAATTACTGACTGAAAAAACAGAATTCATGTTAACTCGTTCCAAAATTGTATATTTTGACCAGGGGGAAAAGGCGGGCAAATTATTAGCTTTACGTTTACATACTCAATTAGCTGAGAGAATAATCCCATCAGTCTACTCTTTATCAGGCACACTTCTAAACTCGCCCCTGGATATTGCTAATGCTTTTCGAGAGTACTATCAGCAGCTTTATTCAGCCCCCACTAATCATCAGCTTTCTCTACAGACGGAGTTGTTTCTCCAAGATATTAAGCTCCCAATACTGACCGAGCATCAAGTTGACATATTAAAACGTCCTATTGTTCTATCTGAAATTCTTGATGCTATTGACTCTCTTTCTGCAGATAAGTCACCTGGGCCCGACGGCTTCACAACTAATTTTTATAAGGCGTTCAAGGATATTATCGCCCCTATTTTGCTGGAAACATTTAATTATTTATTTAAGAATGGTTTATCGGACTCTTCGTTATCCTTAGTCACTATAGTGGTCTTCCCGAAACCTAATAAGGATCCTCTAAAAATAACTAATTACAGACCCATTTCTCTCATTAACATAGATCTTAAAATCCTAGCCAAAATTCTCTCATCCAGACTTGGTCAGGTATGGGAACATCTTATCAGTATAGAACAAGTCAGGTTTGTTAAAAATCGACTCTCATCCGACCATCTTAGGAAACTGGCCTATCTTTCTCCACATCCAGGGACTCGAACCATGCTGCCGCTCTCGTGTCCCTGGACGTGAAGAAAGCTTTCGATAGGGTCTCATGGGAATATCTTTTCTTATTACTTTCTAAATATCGAATACCTCAGGAATTTATACAATGGGTTAAAATACTGTATACAACACTATCTGCCCGAATTCAATGTAATGGTGTCCTATCCCTTCCCTTCACCTTGTCACAAGGCACACGTTAAGGTTGCCCTTTATCTCCTTACTTATTTAATCTATATCTAGAACCTCTTATTAGGAAAATTAATCTTTCTACATTGGTGAGGGGCATTCGAATAGGGCATTATGAATATAAAATATCTGCGTATGCAGACGATTTACTCTTACATATTGTAGATCCAGATCAATCCCTTCCCCGGGTGTTCCAAATCATAACACAATTCAAATCTTTTTCAAATTATAAACTAAATCGGGCTAAAACTGAGATTTTTCCCCTCAATAAATATACAATGAAAGCAGATGTAGCCCACATGGGGATACAATGAAATCTTGATAAAATGAAATATCTTGGAATTTATCTTCATCCTTCCTTGAGAGTCATGCGACAACTTAATCTGGATAGTCTGGTTTACAGTTTAACGGAAGATTTTAAATGTTGGTCTAAATTACCATTAACTTTATGGGGGTGTATAAACATCATCAAAATGAATGTGCTGCCACGCTTATTATACCCACTTCAAATGTTGAATCAGACCTTACCATACTCATGGTTTTTTCGAGTGCATGGTATTCTGAGTAAATTTATATGGCAAAATAAAAAAGTGAGAAGAAGTTATCTAAAATTAACGAGGGAAAAGCTTGACGGTGGTCTCCAGGCTCCAAATTTCTATATATACTATTTAGCAATACATCTGACACGAATCCGATATTGGCTATGGCCCAGACAGGAGGTTCATTATTTACCTTCTTGGGTCAGGATCGAACAGGATCTTTGTGATGATGCAGGGATGGACCCGAGAGTTTTACCCTTTATTCACTAAGAAGGCTTCCAAAATCTCTACATAGTACTCCTTTAAACTCTGTAATCCAGACACACCAACAGTTTAGTGTCTTTCTTAAAAAAGATAGATTAAAGGATATCGCTCAACCTGTGTTTTGCAACCCTAACTTTTTAATTGCTGATAAACCAATAAAATCTCAGTTGTTTTGGCCCCAAATAGGAATAGAGAGGGTAGAGCAACTGGTTAAGGATCAAAACATGATTTCTTTTCAGGAAGGTTGCCTTTTGTTTCAATGGAGGAAAAACTCAATTTTTAAATATTTTCAATTATTTCACTCACTGATGCAGCATTTTGGGGCTGGGGCATGGCACAACTCTCTTTCCAGTGTGCTAACCTCTTATTTGGAGACCATACCCTCCTCCCATTTAATATCCTATTCTTATGACTTTATTATATCGACAGCTACTCCGGCTGATAATCAAAGCTATGTTCAATGGAGTAGGGTTACCCAGATCTCTTCTAATTCTAAAGACTGGGCCCCTATTTTGGCACATCTATATAAATATATTAAATGGGACAAATATAGATATATGCAGTTCCGTATAATGCATAATTTATATTATACTCCTTTCAAACTACATCGTTTGGGTCTCCTGCACAACAGCCATTGCCCTAAATGTCATCAAGATGCAGCAGATCTGATCCACATGCTATGGTCTTGTGAAAAGATAGCCATCTTTTGGCAGAGTATAGAGAATAGACTAAATCCATTATTAGCTTTGACAGGCAATTTCACTATAGAAACATGCCTCATTGGGGAATATACATCAATACCTGGGGGCAACCAGAGAGCCCATATGGCATTGATCTCTGCATGCGCAAAAAATGTTATATTAAGGCATTGGAAGGATTCTACTGCTCCTAGCTATCTGGAATGGTTTAATGAAATCATGTTTGCTCTGCAAGCTGAATATACAATCGCAAAGTTGTCTAATGGTATTAAGAAATATGCTAAAAGATGGGAACTTCTCTATACTCTTCTTACAACTAATTAACTGTGTTTTTTTTTTTTTTTTTTTTTTGCCTGGTTTGTTTGCGTCCCATTCAGGAAGTGAATGTAGCTTGCAATCATGGTTTGGAGTTGAGTCACTGGTGGCAGACTGGGGTTGGATGGGCGGAGGGGCGGGGTGGGGCGAGAGTGAGTGGGAGAACCGGTAAGCATCAGATAATGTATTTAAAAGACAAAGAACCTCTGTGCGCAAACACTGAGGCAAGGGTTACCCCTAAAGGACATTTGTAGGAAGCTGTTGTTATAAGGAAATGGTTTATTAGAATATTTCAGACAGCTACTCTGTTGTGCAAAGGTGCTAACAGAAGATAGAAGACAGGGGTGCTCTGTTAGCACCTTGCAAACTGTGTGAGAGGCCTTCTGCACCATGCAATTCTGCTTAAAGTTGGACCAGCATAACATTCTGTGGTGATTTGCATATGCAGCCCATGATGCTTTGCATTGTGGGGGCATGTGTGATTTTGTATTTTTTTTTAGATAATGTATTGTTCCTTTAAGCTGTAAATGACTTATACTTATTTCTCAAATCTTTCAGTCAAATGTTTTGTTTCATACTACCTGCTTACATTAAAAAATTAAAAAAGCAATAAAGTATATTAAATAAAAAAAAAGTAAGAAGAGGGTCAAGCAGAAATGTGTTGTGTATCTGCTGATGATTCAGGTTTGGGAACAGACCCACATTGCTGGATTTGGGTGACATGGCTGGAAGGAGTGCTACTTATTGCAGGGTAGCCAGCACTGGCCTTAGCAATCCTGGGGCTATGTGTGCCCTTTCTTACTAGGGCCCTACATCGGGGGGGGGGGGCAAGGAGGATGCTTGTCCCTGCAGTACCTGCCCCATGTCTTCCTACTAGTTTAGAAAAATTGTTTTTTTTGTTATTTTTGCAAGCCCCTTGAATTCGAGTGTAGTCTCTAAGAGTTGAGGAGATCTACTGATCAGTGATAAATTCTTGAGACAACTGTAGAGGGAACCAGGAAGAAATTTGGCCAACTGGACTTCAGGAGCAACTTGGGGGCCCTCTTTCTGTGGGCTGCTGTCAGCACAGCACAGCTATGGCTGGTAAGCGCTGTCACCCACTGCAGCAGCGACCCCTTGTGGTGGGCTAGGGGCCACTGCTGTGTGGAAGGTTGCCTCAGGGTTATGGGCAATGCCAGGGAAGCGGGAAGGTCAGGTGTAGAGCACTTCTTAGTATGTGCACATCATGAGCAGAAACAGGAGATAAACATGTCCCGTGGTCCATAGGATGGGGGCTAATGCTGGCACTCTTGGGTTGAGCTCATACAAGCCTTCTCACAAGATGCACATTTTTCAGATGGGGGGGGCCTTCTCAGCCTGAAGGGCCTGTCGTGGCGGGCAGACAGTGGAAGTCAATGGAGGTGAGTTGTGAGGGACTGGGAGGTCATCAGAGGCAGCATGAGGGCTGGATGGCCTAAGGGGGCATAAATGGAGAATATCAGAAAATAAATGAAAGGGAAGGAGGAGAAATCCAGACATAAAAATAAGTTCAGCTAGCAAATGGATATTAAAACAGTTATGGAGTAATGCTACTTTTTCGTCTTAAATAATTAAATGTTCATAATAAAGATCCACTGGAAAAATGAGAACCTACGCCTGGAGCATATAGCCCTAATTAAAAATTACAATCCATTTAATTAAAAGCAGATTATCTAATATCCTGTGCTTGTTTAATTGATTGCAGTTCTGCAATAAAATGAATGTTGTAGGGCTTCTGCCGGGAAAACGCTAATAGGGATGTGTATGCATGTTGTAACTTTAAAACCTGTGAATGTGTTTTTCTATACTGCCGCTCAGTGGTAAAAACTGGCTCCTTGAATTATTACAGTTGGTTAATGTTGTATACATCTCATTTTCTTCATGGTATGGGGCTTTTTTTCTAAGATGATTAAGATTTTCACAACACAAAACTGTGTGTTTCCATTTAACTGAAATAGGTCTGAATGAATGTTTTATAGGCAGCAGCTGGCTCCCTTTGTCACGCATTGTTTATTTCTAGAAGCCATTCTGGGTTTCTAATATATGCTACTTAAAAAAAAAAAAAAATTAATTGTCCCTTCTGGTATAGCCTGGTCTCGGTGATACATCTGGTTTCCAAATGGTTTCCAGTGTGACATTACTGCAGCAGAATCATTACAAATAATTTAATTATTTACAATATATGCAATTGTAAGCCCCCCTTTGCGAGGTGGGTGTACTAATCGTATCCCTTTGAGGGCTGTTTTGGGTTTCATTAATTAAATATTTTGGCCTCTGCCCAATGGCACGAGGATTCCACAGGTTGGAGGTCACCAAAGGTACACGGGGCCATAAATGGGGGTTTTGGTGTGACGGGAGAGGGAAACCGGAGGTGGGAGTACAGGAGCAGGGGCCATTGCCTGTTGCCCGCTTGAAGAGGTTCAGTTCTGGGTGGTTGGGTGTATGAAGGTGGCAGTCTGACATGGTGGCGGCCATGGTCAGTGTTCTGGGATGGCTCTGTGCGTGAAGCCACTGAGACCTGCTGTCCCTCCGGTAAGGCCTATCTCTTTCCCTAGCCAGAGTGGGCTGATTGGCAACATGGGGAAGGGTGGCCTCGAACCTGTGGTTACCCTAGATCAAAGTGGAGTCAGAGGGAAAGATCGGAGCAGGATGGAGCCCAAGGAGAATCAGAGGGTGTGTGACTTGGAGTGTAACCACCGCCCTTATTGTGGCTGCTCTGAGGGGACCATTGGGACCAGGTTGAGGCTAAAGGAAGAAGCAGGGAGCATTCTGAGTAGAAGGATCAGCCCAGTTGTGACCGTTCAGTGGGCACGTCTGCCCTGTGAAGTCATGGAGGGAGTCACCCGCCTGGACTGGGTGTTTGTGTGCTTGAGAAGGAGGGATAGCATTGAACGGGCCCCGGATTGTGATGGCTTCCCTCAGCCTACCACCTCCAATGTTCACAGAGGATCAGTGAAAGTAGTGCTAGAAGGAAGGAGAGAGGTAACCCCAATCTGAGCCAGCTATTTCTCTTGCTTTTCTGGATTGGGAGAGTGAGAAAGTGAGAGGGGAATGTTTGGAACTTAGCTGCTGCCATATATTTGTGGACACCTGGCCCCCAGGATTTAATAGCTGCTTCCTAGAACCCAGAAGAGGTCACCTGGCCCAGAGAAAGTATATGTGTTTAGTGGGGGTCAGATCAGCCATGTTGTATCCACCTTTACCCCAGTGGGACCCCCAGATCCAGAGAACTGTAACTATACATAGTGCTATGGATTGGCCTAAGTTATTAATTAAAATGGGATCCTGGTTGACTGTATTTCTGGTGTGGACCTTCCATTTTTGAACTGTTCTGCTGTTTAACCTGAAAAGTTCTCTTGCAGCCCAGCACTGGAGATGGCACCCCGCTAGCATTAAAGGACCCATCAATGTAGTCAGATCCCAGTAAGGATTATGAAAAGTGGCCTGGTCTGCGTTTCTACTGCTGTAACCAACCCTCCCTGATTTTTACCATCAGGCATACCCCTTGACATGGGGATGAGGGGCTTGCACAATATTATGTATGCTTTATTGTACATTTGTACACCGAGTCATACCTGTAAAAGGTGACTGTGGCACCAGTGTATCTTACCTGGTTAACAAAATAAAAACAAACAAACAAAGACAGTTACACATATATACATGAATTTAACAAAAGTGTTAACATTGATGAAACGATATCAAAACTGGACATGACCCAACACAATGACCGAGTAAGAACAGGAAGTAGTAAGAGTAGATACAGTTAAGGCCCGTGGAGTGCTGATTTCAGTTGGAGGGCTGACTGGCAGATTGCTTCATGGACAACTTGGCAGATAATTTTTTTTATACAGGTTTTGATCCTTCTGGGCTGTTGTTCAGCCCTATCCCTGAGTGCCATTGGCCAGCCCGCTGTGCCTCTCCTTCTGGGAGTTATGTTCCCCATGGATCCCCCCCGTGATGGGGCCAGGTGAAGGAGGGTTGTCCTCCCCCCCCAGAGACTCTCATCCAGGTGTCCCCCATTGGAGCGGCAGGGCAGACTGCGGCACCTCGGACAGGGCTTCATGTAGCCTGGTCCCCTTCCAGTCTCCTTCTAGTTTTTTTCCCCTTTTCAGGCTACAGCAAACATGGAAAATGCATGTGTGTGTGGAGGTGTGCATGTGCTCTGGAACCACTAGCCCCTTCCACGAACCCAACCTTCGTCAGCCACCTGAGCATCGGTGCTACCACCAGGCCTCCAGCAGGTGGCAGCTAAGAGTCGGGATGGCTCACCACCCCAGTCCAAGACAGTAGAGCTGCCAGACAGCTGCTTGATCTTCTCCAAGTCCTTCCACCTGCCCAGCCCTGATCTGAGCTCATTCCCAAACCTGGGTCGCTGGTGTGGTGAGAGGTGAGATGCTGCCAGCATCCCATCCCTCTATGCCACTGGGCCTGCTGACTTGGCAGATAATTAAAAGAATAAAAGGAAACAAAAGGTCCTTTTGATCTTTTAATTATGCTGTACCTCACTGTGCTATGATATGCTACGGTGGCCACAAGTCGGAAAACATAATGCTGCTGGGAGGGCACAACTGTAGGTCTTGGGGACAGAGAGTTTGCTTGCTCTGGAACATGTTTGCACTGTAATAGGACTTACAAGGGATTAATTGCATGAGCATGTGGTTTGAAGATGCTTTAACATGGCCTGTTTTAACTGCCTTAAGTGTTACATTTAACTTAGGGGTAGAAGGGAGTCTACTTAATCTTGATTCATGACTCCTTTTTTTTAACTTTATTTTTATATCTTTGTGAATAATGCAAAGTATACAGAACATACACTTGGTTCCAAGGCATAGAAAACAAGAATAGCAAATCTTACATTAGGTTACCATACCTGTTTCCTCTTGTTATGGATTGTAGGGGAAAACCTGAAACTCAGAGTTAATTAATAAAGAAACAGACCCAAATTGACCATTACAGCATGACCAATGACACTTTTCCAAGATGAACGTCCCAATAAGTCCCAGACTGATAACACTTGTTTCGCCAACTAGTGATTACTTCGGTCCATGTACACTGAAAGGTATGACAATAGAATCAAAAAAAGGGTAAAGAATATGATAAAGTAGGGCAAAAACAGCCTACCGTGACTTAAACTGTTTGTCAGTTAAGCAAACTGTCAAACATATAGGAACTTTTATCTAACAGATAATCATATTTATAATGTAGAAATCTGTCTATACAGGTAATGGCACTGGTAATAGGTATGACACCAAATAACACAATTCAAAGCTCTGGAACACTGAGAATTTTTTTTATGTTACATGTGGGAAGGAAAAACGCATTGCACATATAGCACCTCATATCCTCCTGCCATGTGGCAGTGGCAGTCTTTACATTGCCAGGTGGAAAGCTCGTAGCATCAAAGAGGCTCAAGGAGGGTCGGCACAAACCCACTCAGCAGGTCAACCCTCTACTCCCAAAGTACCAACCTCCGAGCGCAGTCTTGTGAACAGTTAACAGAAACAGAGTAACCCTTCTGTCTGTTTTGTGGGTTTGAATCAACCTTTGGTCTCAAGTCTTGGAGGGATTCAAACTGTGAACCTCTTGTTAGCGAAACCCAATGTACAGGCTCAGATAATTCTGCTCTTGAGGGGGGGCCGATATATTTTGTGTACGGGCACCTAACCAGGCATACAAAATGAACCCTTAAAACTCTATTAAAGACCTCAGAATAAATTCTTACCTTTTCCCAATTTGGTAAAACCAGTAAGCTTTGTGCAGTGTCAGCTTTAACCATGTATGCTTCCCTTGTCAAGAAAAAGAAATTCAAAGGCACACCAAGTAGTCTCTAAAGTAGAGGTTTACTTCAAAATAGATAAAAAAATGTAAAATGTAAATACAGAACCATATCTCACAAAACATACAAATCACTTAAACAAAACAGGTTTAAAAGTGCAGACAAAATCTCCTATCACAGTATGCTTATCTCCTAACAGTGCCCGATGTTGCTTTTTCAGAGTCCAAACATTTGTGTGTAAATGGAAAACAGAATACTGTTTAAAAACTGGCTTTGCCAACCTCTTTGCGTGAGGTCACCTAGCTCCTCCCTGTCAGAATATGAAAAAATATATTTATGCGAAACAGGATGTCTTATCAAAGTATCAGATTCTGTGACCTCAGCAGAACTCATTTTTTTCAAATGACTTTCTTTGATCTATGAGCAGCTTCCCCTTTTCAGGACATCAAAGGACTTGTTATGTCTCTCTGCCAGATCTCACGGAGGTGCAACCTGCTTTTGTATCACCATGTGAATTTCACTGTGTCTCCTCTGAACGTTATAAAAGTTTATGATCTATCTTGGCAGTTGGCAAGCTGTAATTAGTCACATAAAAAGGAGAGCCTAAATTTTAAGTCTCTTCTAGCCTGTAATTATCTCTTGGCCTTCCAGGTAACACATATTAGCTAAAACCTGGGAGGGGGGGTTTGTCATTCCACAGACTGTCAGCATCTGTCATAAGAGACATTCAGTAACACATTTTTATATTACAAAAAGCATAGGTTAATCAGAACCAGCCGTCCAAGTATCACAATTCCTCCCCACCTAGACTGAATTTGGAGGCCCTATCCCCTGCATGGGATGAGCTTCCAAAATCAGTTCACTCCTTGTACACATGAGACAGCCCATTGGAGTTCTGATTCTTGGCTCCAGCCCTATGTAGAATGGTCATATCATACCCTCATAAAGCAAGACTCCATTTTAGCAATCTACCATTGTTTTTTCCCATCTGCGTCAGCCAAACCAGGGGGTTGTGGTCAGTCTGCACCACAAAATGCTGCCCATAAGTATGGCTCCAACTTCTTTAGAGCTCACACTATGGCAAGCCATTCTTTTTCCACAGTAGAGTATGCCTGCTCCCTGGGAAGTAACTTCCTACTCAGGTACACTAGTGGGTGATCTTTCACTTGGTTGGATGTCTGACTCAGTACTGCCACAATACCCACCTCTGAGGTGTCAGTCTGAACTATAAAGGGTCTGCTATAGTCAGGACTTGTCAAAACAGGATCACTGCAGAGTGCCTCCTTTAGTTTGGAAAAGGCTTCCTCACAGTCTGGGCCCCAGGTAATTTTCTTTGGCATCCTTTTCTTTGTCAGGTCAGATAGGGGAGCAGCCAGTCACTGTAATTGGGTACAAATTTCTATAGTACCCTACTGTCCCGAGGAAACTCCTGACCTGCTTCTGCATTTCTGGTCTGTGTCACGCCCGGATTACCTCTATTTTTATTTGGTTAGGACGGAGCTGTCCCCGGCCTACCACATGCCTGAAGTATGCCAATTCTCCCATGGCCACCTGGCACTTCCCGGCTTTGACAGTGAGCCTGGCCCTCTGTATCCTGCCCAGCACTTCCCTAAGGTGGGATAGGTGTTCCTCCTTGCTGGTACTAAAGATGGCAATGTCATCCAGGTACGCCATAGCGTACTCCTCAGTACCATTTAACACCTGGTTCAGCAACCTTTGGAAAGTGTCTGAGGCGCTCTTCATTCTGAAAGGCATTAGTTTAAATGCAAACAAGCCTATCAGAGTGATGAAGGCTGACCTCTCCCTAGCTCTGTCTATCAACTCTACCTGCCAATACCCCTTTGTCAGGTCAATGGTCGTAAGGTAGGTCACCCCTCCCAACTTGTCCAGGAGTTTGTCCGTCCGGGGCATCGGGTGGGTGTCTGACTTTGTGACTGCATTCAGTCCATGATAGTCCTCACAGAAATGAGTAGAGCCATCTGACTTGGACACAAGGACTACGGGTGAGGCCCAGGGGCTGTGGGATCTCTGGATTACCCCTAAATCCAGCATCTCCTCCACTTCCCTCCTAATGTCCTTTTGGACAGCCTCCAACATCCGATATGCTGTCTGCCGTATGGGCGTCTGTGTCCCTGTCTCCACATCATGCGTCACTAAGGAGGTTAGTCCAGGCTTGGTGCTAAATAATGGGGCAAAGTCTGCTAAAACCTCCCTTACTTTCTGGATCTGGTCCGGGGTCAGCTGGGGAGACAATTCAACTGCCTCCACAGAGGACTCCCACTTAATTTCCTCTAGCAAGTCCAGAAGGGGGCTCCATTGTCCGTCCCCTCCCCAGGACTACACACTGCAAACCCATGTCTGCCCTATTTGCATATGGCTTCATCATGATGACATGGTACATCCTTTCTGTCTGTCTTCTGTCAGGTAACTCTATAATGTAGTTCACGTCATTTACCTTCCTAACCACTTTGTACGGTCCTGCCCACTCAGCCTGCAGCTTGTCTTTCTGGACCGGAATAAGGACCATGACTTCCTGACCCACCATGTACGAGCAAGCTCTAGCTCTGCAGTCGTACAGCACTTTTTGTTTCTGTTGGGCAGCTGCCAGGTTGCTCTGGGCTGTCCCCATAAGCTCCTTCATCCTTTCCCTAAACCTAAGGACGTAATCCACAATGGGAGTTCCCTGGGTGGCATGCTTGCCCCCCCAGTCCTCCCGGATCAAGTCTAGGAGCCCACGTACCCGGCGTCCATATAAGAGCTCGAAGGGGGAAAATTCTGTCGACTCTTGGGGCACCTCCCTGTATGCAAACAACAGGTGGGTAAGGTATTTCTCCTAGTCCCTCCCATGCTGTTCAGCAAATGCCTGGAGCATTGGCTTCAGGATACCATTGAATCTTTCCACAAGCCCATTGGCTCGTGGGTGATATGGTGTTGTGCATCTCTGCACCACCCCACACTTCGCTCATAAACATTTTATCAGGTCTGACATGAAGGAACCCCCTCAATCGGTGATAACCTCCTGCGGAAACCCAACATGGGAGAAAATCCCAAGTAAGGCATCTGCCACTTTTTCTTTCCTCAGTGAGGATAGGGCAACTGCCTCTGGGTACTGGGTGGCACAATCCACCACAGTCCGGATGAATCTGTTCCCTGAGGAGCTGGGGGTATTTAAAGGCCCCACAGTATCCATTCCCACCCTCTGGAATGGCTCCTCCACTACAGAAACATAGAAACATAGACTTTGACGGCAGATAAGGACCGCTTGGCCCATCTAGCCTGCCCAATTCCCTACCTACAGGATAGGCTGCAGATCCTAGTTAACCAACAGCCTATTTCTTTCTACCCCCCACAAGAATTGCCTTATGTCTGTCCCATGCATTCTTGAATTCTCCCACAGTTTTAGACCCCACAACCTCCTCAGGAAGGCTGTTCCATGCATCCACTACCCTCTCTGTGAAATAATACTTCCTCACATTGCCCTGAACCGCCCTCCTTCTATCTTTAAATTGTGTCCCCTTGTTCTTGCAAGTCTCTTTTTCTGAAACATGCTACCCTCTTGGACTTTGTTGATTCCACTAAGGTACTTAAAAGTTTCTATCATGTCCCCCCCTCTCCCTTCTTTCTATGGGCAATGGAATCAGGGCGGCTTGGGTTTTCTTGCCCACCTTCCCTATTTCTTGGCACCGATGACAAGACCTGCAATACTCCTTCACCTGCTGGGTGAAGTTAGGCCAGTAGAAATTCTGGGCCCACCTCTGCATCATGCACGCGAATCCCAGATGACCAGACAACGGAATATCATGTGCAATCTTGAGCAACTGCTCACGATACCCCTGGGGAATGACAAGCTGCCTGCCTAGTACCCCTCCCTCTGTCTGTACTGCCTGAGTATACATGAGTCCATTTTCCCAATAAACCTTATGTCTGCCGTCACCTCCCTGTGCGCCATCCGAGTCTGCCCAAGCCCTCAGCTTCTCTAGACTAGGGTCACTTCTCTGAGCAGCTGCAAACCCCTCACACATTCCCAAGGCATGGGAAAGGTCCCCTTCAGTTGCTAAACTAGGGTGCCTAGCACTAGCATTAGGGCACTGAGGATCACTGTCAATCCCAACCCTCTGACAATGGGTCACCCTTCCCTCTTTGGAGTAACCCTCTGTAGCTGTGTGGTTACTTGCTACTGGGGAAATTTCTACCCCCTTTTCATTAGTCTCCCCATCTGGAGACACAGGCTGGGGAGCCAGACTCTCAGTGGTTTCCACAATGGCTTCTGTGGGGTTCAGGGAACTACAATTTTCCCTTGCCACTTGGCTATGGGTAACTGCACATACCATCCCCTGTTTGAGATTGTTGCCCAGGATCACATCCACTGCTAATGTTTTGCCTCACCAGTAAAGTCCCGTACAGTGATGTATTTATTGGGTATAAGCTGACCAGGCTCTACTACAGCCCCTTTTACCAATGTCAGGGATGTCCCTGTGTCCCTTAACCCTTGCATCTATACACCATTCACCATGGCTGGGTGCATTTGTTCCCTCATGTTCACAGGCATGCTACCAGGGACACACAAACAACCCACTTCTTTTCTAGTACCATTCTGCATATTATTGCTCATTCTTTTGGGACACTGTCTGGCAATATGCCCAGTTTCTTTACATAACCAACATTCACCTCTCTTTTCAGAGAAATCTTTTCTCTGAAACCTGGGGCTAACTGGTTTTGGTGGAGGCAGTTCAGCAGCCTCTTGCACTGTTTTGGGATCTCAGTCCTCCAGCCAGGTTTTCAGCTCTGCTAGGCATGCCCAATAAACCTGTTCTAACAGAATCACATTTGCGATTTTATCAACAGAGTTTGCTTCAATTCCTTCCCACCAATGTTTTAAAAACTGACGTTGTTTCGTGGCTAGCTCCTCGTAGCTCATGTCAGGGATTCTCCTGATCTTACAGAATTTAGCTCTGTATGATTCAGCAGTTAATTCAAATTTCTTTAACAGTGCAGCTTTAAGTTTACTGTAATCATCAGTGTCCTCATTGTCCATTTGACCCAATACATCCCAAGCTTTCCCGGTAAGTAGTGGGGATAGCTGGAAGCTCCTGGACTCTCTGGGAATTTTAGCCTGAATACAAACTTTTTCAAAAGAATTTAAAGAGGCATCCATGTCGTCCCCTTCTTTAAATTTGGCTGTCAATTTGGAATTAAATTTGTAACCCAGTCCTGTAGTCCCAGTTAAACCCAAGCCACTTACCTGCTCTGGTGCCACTGGTTGGAGTCGTAGCTTCTCCAGTTCATGTCACCTCTGGTGTTCCTGCTCCTCACGGACTGCGTCTCAGTGTTCTCACTCCCTCTTCTCCTCTGCAGCTCGCTGGTGCTCATGCTCCCCACTGTCTGCCTGTCAGCATTCTCGCTCTGCCTCACGGTCTGCCTCCCGCTGTTCACGGTCCCTCTCCCTCTGGAACTCCAGCTCCATTCTGCGCAACTCAGTTTGCAGCATGAGTACTTCTGGATCCAGGATACTGGTGACCGTCCTCTGCTGCTGTGGCCCATCACTGACAGTGGCCCTGTTGCCCTCCTCATCGGATCTGGACACTGCACTGGCTGCTAGACCTGCCACACTTGAGGTTTGGTCCTTTTCAGTCACTGTCTGTGACTCGCTGCTCTGGGTATCTGCTACCATCAGGGCATCTACGAGGTTTTGCTCAGTGGCTTTCACCTCGAACGGGACTCCTCTGTCCCTGCACAACTGCTTTAAGTAGTCTACAGCGTGCCTACTGTATTTGCAAACCATCTTCTTCCCTAACTATGGCTACTCTGACTTGCACTTTAGAAAAAAAAATATAAAATGGGTAGGAACTTGACTGTATGCCAAGTGATATAGTTCTGTCTCCTGTTTAAAAAATAAATTACTGCCTTTTTTTTCTTTGCAAGTGAGCTGACAGTCTGAAGCTGACACACTGAACAATCAGAGCTTATAATACCAACATTTTTCGCACCGCTGCCAACCAATCTGTCACAACCCCACTCAGCAGGTCAGCCCTCTACTCCCAAAGTGCCAATCTCTGAGTGCAGTCTTGTGAACAGGAAAGAGCAACAGGGTAACCCTCCTGTCTGTTTTGTGGATTCGAATCAACCTTTGGTCTCAAGTCTTGGAGGAATTCAAACTGTGAACCTCTTGTTAGCATACCCAATGTACAGGCTCAGATAATGGAAGCAACTCTTAGTGGGGGACTCTATTATTAGGGGGTTAGTCCTGGGGTCAGGAAACAGGGAGGTCAGGTGCCTAACAGGTGCCACGGCTTGCAGGGATTGGAAGCGAATCCAAAGAATTGCTGGGACAGTAAGACGGGAGGGTGAACAAGATGTCATTGTTCACCTGGGGACAAATGACCTAGCTGGGGACAAGGTGAGGGCAGTGCAGAAGGAGTTCATAGAGTAGGGGAAGGGTCTTAGACAGGTGACATACATGGTAACATTTTTGGAAGTGCTACCTGTCTACGGCATGGGGGAGGCCAGGGTACACTGCACCAGAGGATTCAACAAATGCCTGAAGATCTGGCGCAGAGTAGAAGGATTTGACTTCATTGGGGACTGGGGGACCACCTGGAGAGATGCGGTCTTGTACGGAAGGAATGGCCTGCATCCATCTGGGGGGGAACATGATCTTTAATGAGAGGTTTAAATGTTTCATTGGCAAACATTTAAACTAGCCAAGGGGGTGGCGGAATTAAACAAGGAAATACCAACTGCTCCCCCCCCACAAGTTAAGGTAGACAAACAGACAGATTCTAAAGCAGAGAAAGGAACATTTAAACAAGCCAAGGGGATGGCAGAATTAAGCAGGGGAAAAATCAACTCCCCCTCACAGAGTGAGGTAGACAAAAAGGCTGATACCAGGGCCATGGAAGCAACAAAAGGAAACACAAAGGAAGGAAACAGCAGGGAAGGCATGGAGGGAGAACATAGGAATGGGGATGGGGGGGGAGCTGGTATAGGCAGGGAGACCAAAACATGGAAAGCCATGTGTACAAATGCTCGGAGCCTGGGAAACAAGATCCCAGACCTAGAGGCCTTGATGGTGGAGCAAGACCTAGACATTGTCACGATCACTGAAACATGGTACACAGGAAACCATGACTGGGATGTTACCTTACCACAGTACACAATCTTCAGGAGAGACAGGGAGGACAAAAAGGGGAGAGGGTTGCCTAAGTACATCAGAGTGGAGGTCAAGCCAATTGAGATGGGGGAGAAAGGAAGGGGAAGAGGCTCTATGGGTCACATTAGAGATGGGAAATGGCACCACCGTCTGCACTGGAGTTGTCTTCAGACCTCCAACACAGGGGGCAGAAATAGGGTATTAATGGAAACCATACACAAAATGGCAGAGAAAGGGGATGTGTTGCTGGTGGGGGACCTAAACATGCTAGATGTCAACTGGAACACATGCAGCAGCCACTACCAAGAGCAGAGACATCTTGGATGCCATGGAAGGGGAATGCCTCAGATAGTTGGTGAGGGAGCCACACAGGAGGGAGCAATACTAGACCTGGTTCTCACAAATAGTGACAGAATAACAGATCTATCAGTGGGCAGCCATCTAGGAACAGCAATCACCATACAGTGTGGTTTAAAGTAGAGACAGTAGTAGAGTTGAGCCACTCAAAAGTAAAGGTCCTGGACTTCCAGAGGGTAGACTTTGCAAAAATGTGGGAACACGTCCAGAAAATCCTGGTGAGGGAGGGGGAGGAGTGGATGAACAGTGGCAGAAACTTAAAGGAGCCATAGCAGAGACAACAGGCCTCTGTATAAAGCTAATAAAGTAAAAGGAAAGAAAAAAACACAATGGTTTTCAAAAGAGGTAGCAGGGAAGGTTAGGGAAAAAAACAGGCATTCAGAAAATAGAAGGAAACACGGAGGGAGGGAGACAGGGAAGTATACCAGGCAAAACCAAAGGAGGTGGGGAAGGCAGTCAGGTGCACAAAGGTGCAAACTGATGAAAGGATAGCAAAATCAGTAAAAGAAGGTGACAAAACCTTTTTCAGGTATATCAGGGAAAGGAAGAAGACCAATGGAGGGATTGTGAGGTTCAATAA
This sequence comes from Neoceratodus forsteri, assembly GCA_016271365.2. NCBI lineage: Eukaryota > Metazoa > Chordata > Ceratodontiformes > Ceratodontidae > Neoceratodus > Neoceratodus forsteri. The sequence continues at coordinate 797,321,828 of CM028137.1, read as the reverse complement.
GGGGGGGGGAGCATGTGCAGAGGGGATCTGGAAAAGCAGAAATTCTAAACAAATACTTCTGCTCAATATTTACAAAGGAAGGGAAGGGGGGGGGGAACCAAAATTAGGGGGTAGAAACACACACGGGTGAGAGGTGGTTGTGGTGGACACCAGTCCATTCATGGAGGAGAGAGTCCTAAAGGAACTCTCAAAACTAAAAGTGGACAAGGCAATGGAACCAGATGGGATATATCCCTGAATACTGAAAGAACTCAGGGAGGTACTAGGGGCACCACTGACAGCCCTATTTAACAAATCACTGGAGGAGGGAGTGGTGCCAGTGGACTGGAGGAGGGTGAATGTTTTACCACTACACAAAAGTAGGAGCAAGGTGGAGGCTGGAAATTACAGGCCAGTCAGCTTGACCTCAATGGTGGGGAAAATCATGGAATCCATGTTAAAGGAAAGGATTGCGGCATATCTGGAGGCTAGTGGGGCACAAGACCCAAGGCAACATGGATTCACAGTAGGGAGATCTTGTCAAACAAATCTGATAGATTTCTTTGACTGGGTAACCAAGGTCATGGATCAGGGAGGGGCAGTGGACATGGCCTACCTAGATTTTAGCAAGGCATTTGACACCGTTCCACATGGGAGGCTAGTAAACAAGTTGCTCAGTCTGGAAGTAGGTTCCAAGGTGGTACAATGGGTCAGAAATTGGCTGAGCAACAGGACACAGAGGGTGGTGGTGACTGGAGTTCAATCCCAGGAGAGGGAGGTGACCAGTAGGGTGCCACAGAGTTCAGTTCTGGGGCCAGTCCTCTTCAATGTCTTCGTTAGTGACATTGCGGTGGGGCTGTAAAGGATGGTGTGCCTCTTTGCATATGACACCAAGATCTGCAATAGTGTAGACACTCCAGACAGGGTGGAAAAAATGAGAAGAGGCCTAGGCAAATTTGAGGAGTGGTCAAGAGTGTGGCAGCTTAAATTCAATGCAAAAGAAGTGCAAAGTCATGCACTTGGGCCACAGAAATCCTGAAGAGGAATACGAAATGTGGGGGAAGGGAGATACTAACGACAACAAAACTGGAAAGGGACTGGGGGGTAAACATAGCATATCACCTGAATGTGGCCAAGCAATGTGAAAAGGCAGTGGGGAGGGCTGAAGGGATGCTGCAGTGCATAGGAAGGGGCATCACCAGTAGAAAACAGGAGGTGGTGATGCCATTGTACAGACAGTTGATTAGGCCACATCTGGAATACTGTGTTCAGTTCTGGAGACCGCATCTCTGGAAGGGCATTGACAGAATAAAGGTGGTCCAGAGAAGGGCAGCAAAAATGGTGAAAGAATTGAACCAGAAAACATATGAGGAAAGACTGAAAGACCTCAATATGTATACCCTGGAGGAAAGGATGGAGATGTGGGATATGATAGAGACATTTAACTACCTCAGGGGAATCAACAAGGTCCAGGAGGGCAGCAACTTTCAAAAAAATGAGATGTGCAAGGACAAGGGGTCACAATAGGAGGCTTGGGGGGTGGCAGAGGAAATGTGAGGAAGTATTTTTTTAACAGAAAGGGTGGTTGATGCATGGAACAGCCTCCCAGAGCAGGACATACAGGCTAAAATGACAGGTGAGTTCAAGAATGCATGAGTTAGACAGAAGGCAACTCTAGTGATAGGAAAGAAAGGGTAAGCTGCTGATCATTTAGGATTGGGAGTTAAATAGGTGGGGAAATGGGCAGACTAGGTGGGCCAGGCGGTCCTTTTCTGCCGTCAACATCTATGTTTCCTTGTTTCTACATTGCTACATAAAGCAAGTCCCACAAACACTAATTATTTATCCCTGATCCCAGAATGTAGTGAACAACAGAAATCAAACAGGTACTCAGTCTAACACTTCCCCTCGAACCTCATCAGTGTCCTGATCAGGAGCTGAATTTTTGCTGGCGAAGTCCTCCCTTATTTTAGCTGGTTTCTTGCCTGCTTCAGCAGGGTCATTATAAAGGAAAGTCTTGCCTGAGTATGTAGTCCAGAGCTTCACTCGCAGCTGTAGGGCATGTGTGATGCCCAATTTCTTCAATCCATATCTTTCTGCAGCAAACCCCTTCCTGCACTGCCATGTGGTGAAGCTCAGGTCAGGGAAGCAAAAAATTCATGTGCCATCTTCCAGGGTTATGGTCCCTTTCTATTGAGACAAATCAAAGATATTGTTTCAAACATATTGGCCTCTTGGAACCAGAAGTAATGTACGTGGCATCTCCAAATTGGCTGGGTGTTTTCTAGGTGTAATCTGGTAGGCCTGGAGAACTAGGCATTTCAGATCAGAGTCAGATAGTTTTTTAAATAAGCTCAACATAAAGACCACTGTGTTCTGGCCCTCCATTTCCCCGGGGCCCCCCACGAGCTGAATGTGAGCAAGTCTGCCACATTTCAAGATGCTCTAACCTTATTTGGAGTTTATTTTCCTCAGACTGCTCTCATAGGTTTGATTGCAGTCTCGATTGCCTGGTGTGCCTCAGCAGATGCTGCTCCTACTTTTGTTTCTAACAACATTACCCAGTGGTTAAACAAATCCACTTTTTTATCCAGACCCTTGACATTACATTGAAGTTCCTGCACTGCCTGCAGGATTGCTCAAAGTGAAGGCTCTCTCACTGCTTCCGCTCCTGGACCATTCACAGCTGCACTATCTGGTGGCCTTTGCTGCTTCCCCTTCCTGGCCCCATGCTGCTGATTGTTTTGTGGTGGTCCCATTGGATAAAATGTTGTAATTTGGGGGAAAGGTGCAGCACCACAGTAACTAACAATTGTCATAGAAAAATCGCTGCAGAAAAGCATGGAAAGTAATTATTTTTAAAAGTTTATTCAAATTGGCTAGAGCTCCCCAGAATCATGTCCAACTCAGTTGGCTGCCACCCCCCATGACTCCTTTTAAATTTAAGGTCCTGAGAACTAACTTAACTCTAGCGGCAATTGGTTAGTGTGCCTGCAAATTAGTTATGGCTTAAGCAGTCATCTGAAACTGTTTGCTCGAAGCCAGGGCTATTGTGCCACACTATATGAACAAGTGGCAAATGGTCCTAACAGTTTGTGGCAAGGAGACAAATGTAAATGGGCTGAGTTGGCATGGGCCTGGGTGCTAACACCTGTTTCTAACCATGTAGGTTAGCAGTGATAATGGAAGCGCACTTGGAGTACTGCTAGAATTGCTAAATACATGCCATCCAGCCTGCAGCCACTGTGAGCTGGTGACTGCTCTGAAGAAACATATGACCAGTCTGGAATGGCAATTGGCTGCAAAATGGAAGTATGGGGGAGGGCTGGTAGTTAGGTAGTTAGGTAGAATTCTGAGGCAGAGGTGCAGGGGCTAGCATCTAGGACACTGGAAGGGATGCACAACTTGTGTGCTGCCAGGGCTGTGTGGTGATTACATCCTTCCTTTGGAGGGTGGGGAAATACACCTGTGGCCACTGTGAGGTGGTCAACACTCTCTGGAGGTACACTGTTAGACTTGAGTGCTAGCTGCATGCATCACAAGGGTGCAGGGAGGTGAGTGGGCAATTGAGGAAGATGGGGGGAGATGAAGCGAGGTACTTGGGCTCTAGGCAGGGAGGGACAGTTGGCAGGGACAGGTAGGGTAGGGTAGGGTAGGGAGGAGGGTGGCAGAAACTGTGATTTCTAGTGGTAAGGATAAGGGATGGATCGCAGTGGAGAAGGAAGGTAGCAGATATGGTCAGAAGGGAGCACCATAGGCTGCCCTGATGGCCCAGTGGCAGTGTGTCCTGCAGCCATGTAGGTGTCCTGTGTTTGGGAGAGAACTTAAGTTGCTACATTGGCCAGCCAGACTGCAGCAGCTGCCACTTGGCTGTGCTCTGCAGGCAGGTGGGAAGATGTTGAGCACCTGGTGGTGCAGTAACTCCTGTAGTGGGCTGGTGGAGCTTTCGCCTTCCACAGACATCCCTCATGCATCCAAACCTGTCAAAAGGCTCTGCCCACACTAGGGGGGAGGAGGGAGGACAGGGGAGAAAACAGGGTTAAAAATCCCATGACCATTTACATGACTGCTGCCATTCCTGGCTCCCGTGGGTCTAGCACCCTGACACTGGATCCTGCCCACCTGAAGGACAGCCTTGGGGTGGGGGGATTGTTTTTCCCCTGCAGATCCTACCCACAGAGGGAAAGTCATGAGAGTCATGGGATGCAGGTGGACCCAGGGGATGGGGGAATGCCAAAGGCTGAACAGGGTGTATCCATGGGACCACGGTGAGTTCTTTTCTCATGTATTTCCTTGTGTCAGTCTGTATGCACTGCCTGCTATGTTTGTTTCCTTCTACAGTTATTGTATCTCTCCACTGTAATTTTGTAGCATAGTGTATTTCTGCTGTATGTGGGTTGTATCCTCCTGGGTCGCACCTGAAAATAGACATCCAGCTGCCCAGTGTGCTTATCTGATTAACAAATGTAACTAAATAAATAAATACATACATACAAAATAGACATATACATACATAAATAAATAACTTCCTGAAAGGTGATATGGCCTTGGGTGGAAAAAGCTGTACAGAAAAAAAAAAACATGTAAGTGAGCACATTTGCCAGCATATACCAGAAACAGGTATCAGCATCTGGTTGGCCAGGTTGAGGGAAGATAACAGGGGACTGGGGCTAGTGGTGGTGGTTGGAGTCCAGCCACCAAGACACATGACCTGCCAAGGAGGAGGAGGAAGGAAAAGGCTGGGAATAAGAGCATGATGATAGTAGTCAACTCATTGGAGACTCCATAGTTAGGGCAATGAGGGAGGTGAAGTGAGCCTTGCTAGACCAGGATAGTTGCTCTTGCAACATGGTTTGCTTCTAGGAAAAAGCAAACACTGTGGGGGGGAGGGGGGCACAAAAAGCAATCAAATTGCTCCTACTATGTCTGTTTCAAGGAGTTATTCAACGTTTAAAGTGTCATAAACCCCAACGTTTCACCCTGTATTAATTATGTGGATTTCTTCAGAAGTCTGCTTACATAAATTGTCACTAGTCTTTTCTGCATAATATAGTTAAGCTTTTATGTCTATTTTTGAAGCAGCATATATCCTGGTTACATTTTTTTTTCTATTTTTTTCTAAGGATTTCTTTGGCTACTCGGGGCTCATTATATCTTGTTACAGGTTCTTATATACAGTATGCCTGTGGAGTTCTTGGCAGCCAGATGTGCTTTGCCTGCCTGGAGGGTGGGTTGAATAAGTTCTATCCAAGGATAAGCAATACAGCGGGGGATCAGACCATCACTGTCCATTTTGACATAAACTACATAGGGAGCATTTGTCTGGTGGCCATGAGGAGGTCATTCATGGAACTTGGGATGTTCCTATAAGGGAAAGGCATCCAGATTGATCTGTTCTGAGATTTCCCATATGTGAGGAGCTGCAGCAGACCATTAGGCAGGCTAATACTAGGCTAAAGGTCTGGTTCAAGAAGGAGGGTTGTGACGTTCTGGCCAAATGGATGGCCTACTGGTGCAAGGGACACCCGAATGCCTAGGATGGGCTGTACCTGAGCCAGGTGAGTAGAGTTACTGTCCAGGAGAATAAAAAGGGCAATCAGGATGTTTAAAGCTATAGGACAGGGTCAAGGAGCTGGTGCAGGGGCTCACCAAGTACTGGTGGCAGATGCTAAGAGCACAGAGGGAAGGACAGCAGACTGAGGGAGTACCAGTAGAGGAGACCCCTAAGAATGTGTGAGGAAGCATAAAAGGGATAATCATCACTTGAATGCAAGACAATATAAGAAGCACGCCCAGCAAAATGGGAGCTTAAAGACCAACTTTGCACTTCAGCGTGTGCTTTTATAAATATAATGTTTCAGGTATTACAATTTATTACAGCATATACTGTTCATTTCTGAAGTTCCTTTCCAAGGTTTACAGCACATCTTGGTAGTCTGTCCAAAAACTCTGTATGAAAAGTATATGACTCTTTATAGTTAACCTCGTAGTGCTTTTTTTATGGCATTACCATGCACACCATAACAACAGGCTTTGATTTCACAAACAGTAACTGTGAAGTTAGCAGGGGAAAGTTTGGTACATTTTAAGGACTCAATGAAATAGGTACAACATTATCTTCAATATGTAGTCGACCAACAAAAGGGAAAAAGAAAAAAAACTAGAAATGTCTAAAGTTAAAACATCATTGATATCAATCTAGTGGTTTTTAGGAGGCAGTATAGTGTAGTGGTTAAGGGCACTGAGCTGCAAACCTGGAGACCTGGGTTTGAATCCTATCAGCCCCCGCTTGCATACTGTGTGACTCTGAGCATGTCACTTAATTTCCTTGTGTTCTCAGGTCACACCTGGAAACAAGCTCCAGCTTAATGTGCCTTACCTGGTTAAACAATTTTCCCTTTACCTTTTTCATTATAGTAGAGAGTTGCTCTTTAAAGGCATAGCAATGTCCAATTAAAAAGCACCCATAGCCAGTAAGTCACACCAAAAATGGTTTCATTTAGAAAAAGCTTAACGTTTATTATTAAAAAGACATAGTGCAGTTCACATCCAACACCAACTAGGATCTCTCTGAGGAAGCTTGGACTACACCAAGCAAAATGTCAGTAGTCTGCAGCGGTGGCTGTGTCATCTGTATAATGCTTGCCATTATTTTTTGTTGTTTCTACCCATTGTATTTTTGTAGCACTGCTGTACTGTTCCTCTATTTGTACTATTGTACCCATGTTGCTGTTGTTCAACTGTTCTCCTTTTGTTGTACTCTCCCGGGTCGTGCCTGAAAATAGTCATTTTATGGCTAGTGAACCTACCCGGTTAACAAAAACTAAATAAATAAATAAATAAATCATTTTGATGCATTCAGCTGTATTTTGCCACTTCCTAGTTGGTGTTGGATGTTAACTGCACTATGTCTTTTTATTAATACATGGTAAGCTTTTTCTACATGAAACCATGTGTGACTTACTGGCTACAGGTGCTTTTCACATGGACATTTCTGCATTCATTTTTATTTAATGCCATATTGCTTTATCCTGGTGTTCTTCCCTTGTTTTGCTTCTTTAAGGGCATGAAGCACTCCAAAGGCCAGGACTTAGTGGCACTGTGGATAACAAGAAGGACATCAGGGGTCAAGCAATGTCAATGAGTCCATCTTGAGCTAGCTAGTGTGAGAGAGTCAAAGGTGATGGCTGATGTGCTGAATATAAAGTTTGTTTTTGGTTTGTCAAGGGGTACCTGAAGAGGGTGCTAACTGTAAAGGCCCATCGCATCAGAGTCAGCCATTATTCAGCCTGCGGGAGCCACACCTCTACAAGAAGCTGACTACCTGGCTAGGATCAAGCTAGGTAAGTCCCTGGTGGCAGAACCTACAGGATCATAGTAAAGAAAATTGAATGATTAGTGAGGCTCTTGCAGTAATCTGCCATGAGTCTGGCCAGAGAAGTGTTATGCTGGAGAACTGGAAAGTGGGATGAGGTTGGACCAGTGTAAGTACAGGCTGACCAGCCTAACATCCATGCTGACAAGGTCATGGAAGTAATTTTCAAGACTAGAAGTATGAAGGACATAGAAACATAGAATGTGACGGCAGATAATGACCACCTGGCCTACCTGGTCTGCCCATTTCCCTACCTACCTAAAACTGCAGATCCTAACTGATCTGCAGCTTACCTTCTCTTTCCTACCACTAGGATTGCGTTCTGTCTATCCCATGCATTCTTGAACTCACCCACTGTTTTTGCCTCCATGACCTCTGCTGGAAGTTTGTTTCATGCATCTACCACCCTTTCTGTGAAAAAGTATTTCCTCACATTACCCCTGAGCCCCCCAGTCTCATACTGTGACCTCTTGTTCTTGCACATTTCCTCTTTTGCAAGATACTGCCCTCCTGTACCTTGTTTATCCCCTTAAGGTACTTGAATGTCTTTATCATACCCCCTCTCCCTCCTTTCCTCCAGAGTATTCATATTGAAGTCTTTCAGTTTTTCCTCATACAGTTTATTGTGCATTCCCATCACCATTTTCATTGTCCTTCTCTGGATTGCCTCCATTTGTCCATGTCCTTCTGGAGATGTGGCCTCCAGAACTGAACACAGTATTCCAGATGTGGCCTCACCAATTGTCTGTACAGCGCCATCACCACCTCCTGCCTTCTACTGGTGATGCCTCTCCCTATGCACCCCAGCATCCCTCAGGCCCTTCCCACCACCTTCTCACACTGCTTGGCTATTTTTAGGTCATCTGTTATGATTACCCCTAGGCCCCTTTCCAGTTTTGTTGCCATTAGTATCTCTCCCCCCATTGTGTATTCCTCCCCAGGATTTCTGTGCCCCAGGTACATGACTTTGCACTTCTTTGCATTGAATTTAAGCTGCCACACCCTTGATCACTCCTCTAGCTTGCCTAGGTATCTTCTCATTCTTTCTGCCCCGTTTGGAGTGTTCACCCTATTGCAGATCTTGGTGTCATCCACAAAGAAGCTTACCTTTCCTTTCAGCCCTTCTGCAAAATTGATAATGAAGACATTGAAGAGGACAGGCCTTAGCACTGAGCCTTGTGGTACCCTGCTGGTCACCCCCCCTCTCTCCCAGGATTGGACTCCACTTACCACCACCTTCTGTGTCCTGTCGCTCAGCCAATGTCTAACCCAATTGACCACCTTCGATCCCGCTCCCATACTGCCCAACTTGCTTACAAACCTCCTGTGTGGAAAGGTGTTGACTACCTTGCTAAAATCTAGATAAGCCATGTCTACCACCCCTCCCTAATCAATCACCCTGGTTACTCAATCAAAGAAATCTCAGATTTGTTTGACAAGATCTACCTTCTGTGAGTCTATGTTGCCTCAGGTCTTGTGCCCCACTGGCCTCGAAATATGCTACGATCCTTTCCATCAGCATGGATTCCATTATTTTCCCCGTCACTGAGGTCAAACTTACTGGCCACTAATTCCCATCTTCCAACTTGCTCTCTCTCTTGTGTAGTGGTACCACATTCGCTGTCCTCCAGTCCATTGGTACCACTCCTTCCTCCAGTGATTTGTTGAATAGGGCAGTTAGTGGTGCCCCAGTACTTCACTGAGCTCTTTCAGTATTCTGGGATGCATCCCATCCAGCCCCATTGCCTTGTCCACTTTCAGTTTTGAGAGTTCCTTTAGTACTCTCTTCACTGTGAATGGACTTGTGTCTACCTCTCCTCCATGTGGGTTTGTACCCCCTATTTTTGGTCCCTTCCCTTCTTCTTTCTTTGTAAATACTGAACAGATGTATTCATTTAGAATTTCTGCTTTTCTAGGCCCCCCTCCACACATTCTCCCCATCACCCCATTCTTAAGCCTCATAATCCCTCCCTTGGTCTTTTTCTTTTCTCTAATATACCTGAAGAAGGTTTTGTCACCTTTTTTACTGATTTGGCTGTTCTTTCTTCAGTTTGCACCTTTGCGCTCTGGACTGCTTTTCGCACCTCCTTCTGTTTTCTCTGATACAGTTGCCTATCTCCCTCCTTCCGCATTTCCTTGCACTTTCTGAATGCCTGTATTGTTCCCTAACCTGCCACTTCTTCTGAAAACCATAGTGTTTTCTTCTTTCTTTTTGTTTTGTTCATTAACCTAACACAGAGGTTTGTTGCCTCTGCTATTGCTCCTTTAAGTTTTTCCCACTGTTACTCTACCCCCTCCCTCCCCCTTTGCCAGGATTTTCTTGAGGTGTTCCCCCTTTTTTGCAAAGTCATCCCTCTTGAAATCTATGACCCTTACTTTTGTGTGGCTTTCCTCTACCCCTGTCTTCACCTTAAACCACCCTGTGTGGTGATCACTGGACACTAGATGATTGCTCACTTGTAGATCTGTTATTCTGTAACCATTTGTGAGGACCAGGTCTAATATTGCTCCCTCCCAGGTATGCTCCACCACTAGCTGTCTGAGGCAAGCCCCCTGCAGGGCATCAAGGATGTCTCTGCTTCTGGCAGTGGCTGCAGCACAGGTGTTCCAGTCAACATCTGGCATATTTAGGTCCCCCATCAGCAACACCGCCCTTTTTTCTGCCATTTTGTGAATGGTTTCCACTAGTACTCTATTTTCTCACCCTGTGCTGGAGGTCTGTAGACAACTGCTGTGCGGATGGTGGTGCCATTCCCTGTCTCTAAGGTGACCCATAGTGCCTCCTCTCCTTCTTGTCTTCCCTTTATCTCCGTTGCCTTGATCCCCTCCCTGATGTAGATAGCTGCCCATCTATTCTCCACTCTCCTGGATTCAGCTATGCTGTAATCCCCTCCCCCCTTGACCTGGACACATTTCCCCCTTTGTCCAAGTGCAGCACTCTTTTCAATGCCTACCTATTACTCCCTATTACACCTATTCAAATTTCGCCCCCTCCCTCCTCACCCCCTCCCCACTGCAAGTCTACATCGCTCCTTACCTTGGTATAAAAGTGTAAAAATCCACTTCATTATCTTCGCCCTCCTGCTTCTATCTTCTGGTGACATAAACTCCAACCATGGACCTTGCTCTCCAAACACCACGGCATCTGTATCGGTGACTCCAGGCCTTTCCCCAACTAACCCCACCAGCATTCCACGTGGCCTAAAAATTCTCCATCTAAATTACGCAGTATTCTCCCCAAAATAGATCTACTCCAGCCTCTGGCTGTGTCACTTGCTCCTGACATTATCATCCTTTCCGAAACCTGGCTTAAAAAAAAATAGGAGACCCATCTCTATCTATCCCAGACTACACCATATCCCGGTAAGACTGGTCTGGGAGGGGTGGAGGCGTGGTAATATATGTCTTCTCTGCTATTCTGTTCCGTTCACCCACATTCTTTCTACTTCTGTACCTAAAGCTTATGAGGTGCTTGTCCTACAGCTATCCCTCCCATTCTCTATTCTTATATTTGTTGCAGGAGCCTACTGTCATCCTGGTCTCCTGTCCTCTGTTGCCACAGATCTTATCAGTACCATAGTCTCCCACATCTCTTCAGGTGCAGTGTATGTAATGGATGACTTCAACTTAAATTGGTTATTCTCCTTCCTTAAAAAAGCACGTAATGAAATTGTTGCCCATAATCTATCCCAACTTATTCTTGAACATACCTGGTTAAACCCTAAAACAAATAACCACTCCGTTATTGATTGGGCCCTTACATCTCATCCCCATTGGATCATTAAATCTGGTATGCTATCAGATGCCCTAAGTGATCACCTTATGACCTGTATGGTACATAAAATCCACAGGATCAAGGCCTCACACAAAACCCTAACTTGCTTGTATAAATCTCTGAACCTTGCTCCCCCTCCTCCACAACCTTGCCCACACAAACTGGGACCCTATTGCCTCGGTAAACTCACTAGACATAACTTCTGATTACTTTAAAGGTAAATTTCTTGACATCTGGAACCAGCATGACCCACTTTGGCATGCCAGAGTCAGAGGGAATCGCCGTTCATGGATCACCTCAGAACTCCTGGTATGTCATAGGGTTCGTTATCAAGCTTGGAAAATTAAAAAGCCTCTAAGCTCACAAAAGATTATGATGCTCATTGATCTCTGCATAACAAGTGTACAAAAATTACTTGGTGGCCAAGGCTGAGTAATTTAGCTCGACCTTTCAATCTAACATTAATAACTCCTCCAAATTCTGGAAAGTAATCCACTCCCTTTTCTTCCCCCTTCCTCTCCTCCTGCTACCCTCCTAAATATTAACAATACTCTTATTACTGATCACCTTAGTGTTACGACCGAATGCAATTCCTACTTCACCTCATGTACCTCTGCTCTACTATCTTCCTTACCCCCTCGCTTGCCTTCTGACCCCTCCACCTCACCCTGTCAACCCTCCCTACCAAAGCATTTCTCGTTCTCAAATATTTCCCCTTCCATACCCTAGATGCCTTACATGCTCTCAACCCTACCAAAGGTAGTTTGCCTGATGGCTTGGACCTTAAGCTTCTATAACTATCAGCTACAGCAATCTCTGCCCTGCTCTGTGCCCTTCTCAACCTTTCCTTCATTACGGCAGCCATCCCAGTGGTTTGGAAGCATGCCATTGTCCTTCCCTTACCTAAGAGTGGTGACCCCTCAGTACCTGGAAACTACCATCACATATTCTTCCTACCTGCCCTTTCTAAGCTTCAAGAGCACTTAGTCTTCTCACAATTATCTTCTTACCTCTCAGATACCAACTTTTTCACACCTTTCCAATTAGGGTTTTGGAAAAACCATTCCACTACTACTTCACTGATTAGGCTCATCGACTCTGTCCTCTCAGGGATGGACAGTGGCCAAATCACATCAGCCAGTTTTTTATCCAGGCTACCACCTTGGGTCCCACTCCAAGGCTGGCTAACTTGTATATTAATCTTTTGTGTGAGACTGTGTCAAATGCCTTGCTAAAATCTAGGTAGACCATATCCACAGCCCCTCCCTGGTCTACTACTTTGGTCACCCAGTCAAAGAAATCTATTAAGTTCATCTGACATGACCTTTCTGCTGTAAAACCATGCTACCTTGGGTTCTGTGCCCCACTGGCCTCTAGGTACTCAACAATTATTTCCTTCTGAAGTGATTCCATCATTTTCCCTACCACTGAAGTCAAAATAACTGGTCTGTAGTTTCCTGCATCTGCCCTACTCCCACTTTTGTGAAGTGGAATCACATTAGCCCTCCTGCAGCCCTCAGGTACCACCTCATCCTCCCATGATTTGTTAAAGAGAGTAGTCAGTGGTGTTACTAGTTCTACCCTTAGTTCTTTTAGAATTCTTGGGTGAATCCCATCAAGCCCCATTGCTTTGTCCACCCTCAGTTTCAAAAGTTCTTTCAAAACCCTTTCTTCTGCGAATGGACTGGTAGCAACCCCACTATTCAGAGTTTCTCTCTTGTTTGGTTTAGGTACCTTCCCCTCCTCTTTTGTTGTGAATACTGAGCAGAAATATTCATTCAGTATCCCTGCTTTTTCACTGTCACCCTCAGCCCACTTTCCCTCCTCTTTATTAAGTCTCTGTATACCTCCCTTGGTCTTTCTTTGCTCCCTAATGTATCTATAAAAGGTTTTATCCCCCTTCTTAACAGAGTTGGCTATCTTTTCCTCAGTTTGTGCCTTTGCTTTTCTGATTGCATTCCATGTCTCCTTCTGCTTTAACTGATAAAGTTCTCTGTCCTGCTCATTCTGTATTTCCTTATATTTCCTGAATGCTATCCTTTTCTTCTTAACCGTCCCTGCCACCTCTTTTGGGAACCATAGTGGTTTTTTCCTCTGTTTCATTTTGTTGATTTGCTTCACACAAAGGCTTGTTGCCTCTGCGATGGCTGTTTTGATTATTCCCCATTGTTCCTGCACCCCTCCTTCTTGCCCATTTGCTAGTGCTTTTCTGAAGCACTCTCTCATTTTCCCAAAGTCAGCCTTCCTAAAGTCCAATACTGTTGTGTTTGTATGGCTTGACTCTATGGCTGTGTTTATTATGAACCACACTGTTTGGTGGTCGCTTGTTCCCAGATGGCTATCCACTTTTAAATCTGACATCCTTGCTCCTTCCCCATTTGAGAGTACCAGGTCCAAGATTGCTCCCTCCTGAGTGGGTTCCAACACTAGCTGTCTGAGGCATGCCCTCTGTAGGGCATCAAGAATGACCCTGCTCTTGGATGTGCCTGAAGCAAAGGTACTCCAGTTAACATCTGGCATATTCAGGTCCCCCATCAACAATATCTTCCCTTTTTCTGCCATTTTAAGGATGCCTTCTATCATTTCCTTGTCCATTTCTTCCCCCTGAGATGGGGGTCTGTACACAACCCCCGTGTGGATTGTGGTGCCATTTCCTGTCTCCAGGGTGACCCATAGTGACTCATCAACTTCCTGTTTACTCTTTAGTTCTGTTGCTTTAATCCCTTCCCTTATATAGAGAGCTACTCCTCCTCCTCTTTTACCCACCCTGTCCGTCCTATAGACTGTGTATCCTGGTATGTTGACATCCCAGTCATGGTTCTCTGTGTACCATGTTTCAATGACTGCCACAATATCCAGGCATCCCTCTTCCATCAAGGCCACTACTTCAGGGAGCTTGTTACACAGACTGCGGGCATTGGTACTCATCACCTTACATTTATTTTTTATGGCCTTATCCCTTTTAGCCCCATCCCTGTCCTTACTGCCTTTTTCTGCATTTATCCCTGTCCTGCTCCCTACTGACTTCTCTGCCTTGGTGTTTACCTCTCTAACTACTGTGTTTTGTGGGGGAGGTTGGGATTTATCTACTCCTTTTCAGTGCCTCCTCCTTGGCTAGTTTAATTGCTTGCCAATTAAGCATTTAAACCTGTCATCTAGGATCCTGGTCCCCCCCGGACAAATGCAGACCATCGCGCCAGTATAAGTTTGCATCCCTCCAGGTGGCTCCCCAATCCCCAATGAAACCAAAATCCTGAGCTCCACACCAGTTTTTCAACCATTCATTGAATACCATGGTGCAGAATACCCTAGCATCATCCTTGTCATAGACAGGCAGCACCTCAGAGAAGGTTACCATACATGCTACTTGTCTAAGGCCCTTCCCCAACTCCACAAACTCCTCTTGCACCACTCTGATCCCATTCACAGCTAGGTCATTTGTCCCTAGGTGGACAATGACATCCAGCTCCCTCCCTCATGCATCTGCTCCCTTGATCCTGAGGATTCGCTTCCTGTTCCTCTGAGCCATGGCACCAGGCAGGCACCTTACCTCCCTATCCCCTTCCTCCCCCACTTCAACCCCCCTAATGACTGAGTCCCCCACCAGAAGTTGTTTCCTTCCCCTGTGGGGTCTCATGCCACCCTCCTGTGGGTCTCCTTTGTGGAGGTTCCCAGCATCCTTCTTGGTCTACACTGCAGGTGCCTCCATAGAGGAACCACTGTTTGCCAGAACAGCATATGAACTGTGGAGAGGTACAACTAGAGGGATGCACCTCTGTTCCACCACCCTCTCCCTCCCTGAGCCCACCTTGGTCCAACCACTCCTCTTTCTTGGCAACCTCTGAGGTAACGGTGGTGGCCCTGGTGGTCCCTGGGTGGGGGAAAAGGTTTCACGAATCCTAGCCAGGTCAGCCTGGAGACAGGCAACCTCCTCCCTCAGACCAGAGAGGTGCCTGCAAACAGGGCAGCATCGCAGCCTCCAGAATGTCTCCCGGAACACTGCTGCCCCACAGCCATTGCACTGCACCACTGCCATCTTGACTTATTTTGTGTCCCCTTTCCTGTTGCTTTGTATGCTTACTGTCTCCTCCCTCTATGTATTTTTACACTTACTTTCCTACTGCCTATGTGCCCTTACAACTCTTGCTCTTCCTGTTCTGGGACAGGAACTTCCTGTAGTCTTCCGTAGTCTCCTTCTTCCATGCTTGGATTCAGACCTCCAGCGGGGGGGGGGGAGAAAGAGTTATTTTTTTAGGTTAATTCAAGGTTGATGAAACTAACGTAAAGAGATTAAGTCAGTGCAGACCTCTCAAAACAAAAGAAGTCCAGACATCACGGCTCCTCTAGAGGTCCTGGCCTTTTCACAAGCAAATTGGGCTACCTGGCCTCCCAGCTATGCTTAATTATTCTTTTGTCTCCTTCTAAATGATTTAATTAAAGTCTAGTCCCTGACTAGCAGGAAACAGCATATCTTCTTAGTAACAAGAAAATACATCATTTGTTTGGGCCCATGGCTTTTCTTTGTACCCATGATCCCTTGCAAGTTACACTGGGCCACTATGGGCTTCTCTGATGCATTTCTCACATAAAATACCATGAAATATGATTAGAACAACAAGGTATGGCCTTATCTCAACACACTCCTCCCTTCTTAACAGAACCTGGGGGAACACACCCCTTTTTGTTAAGAGTTTCCACCAGTTCTGTCCCTTACTGCAATTGGTGGGATAGGTCATCTGCATTAGCATTAGCAGACCCTGACCTATGTTTAATGTCCATGTCGTAGGCCTGTAGTGAAATGCTCCATCTAAGGAGTCTCCCATTTGCCTTTCCCATTTGGTTTAGCTATACCAGAGGGTTGTGGTCTGTCTGTGCCTGGAAGGGCCTCCCATAGAGGTAGGGCTCTAGCTTCTTATGCGACCACACCATGGCAAGGCATTCTTTTTCCACAGTGGAATATGCCTGCTACTGGGGAAGTAGCTTCCTACTTAGGTACACAATTGGGTGATCTTTCTGCTGTTGGGATGTCTGACTGAGGATGGCACCAATCCCCAGATCTGAGGCATCGATCTGCACCACAAATGGTTTAGTTTAGTCTGGGCTGGCCAGCACAGGGGCACTGCACAGCGTAGCTTTTAGCTGGGTTAAGGCCCTGTTACATGCTAGGTCCCATTTTACTTTCTTGGGTTGCTTTTTCTTTAACAAGCTACTGTAGACAGAGGAACTGCCAGGGTGCTATAATTTGGTATACATTTTCTGTAGTATCCTGCAGTCCCCAGGAAGCTCCTGACCTGCTTCTGGGCCTCCAGCATGGGCCATGCCTCAGTGACTTCTTTCTTGGCCTGGTTTGGACATAGTTGTCCCTTCCCCACTACATGTCCCAAATATGATACCTCAGCCATGGCCACCTGGCACTTTTGGCCTTTAGAGTGAGTTCAGCCTTCTGTATCCTGTAATGCTTCCTTCAGATGGGACAGGTATTCCTTCCAGCTGGTACTAAATATGGCAATATCATCCAGATAAACCACTGCACACTCTTCAGTACCCTATAACACCTGGTTCACCAACCTTTGGAATGTGGTAAGGGCGCTCTTCATCCCAAAAGGCATCATCTTAAATTCAAAGAGGCCTATTGGGGGTGATGAAGGCTGACCGTTCCCTAGCTGTGACAGTCAACTCCACCTACCTGTACCCCTTTGCCAGGTCTACGGTTGTTAGGTAGGTCATCCCCCCAACTTGTCCAACAACTTGTCTGTCCGGGGTATTGGGTGGCCGTTGGACTTCGTGACTGTGTTGAGTCCATGATAGTCCACGCAAAAGTGGTTAGTCCCATCCAGATTGGAGATGAGGACTATGGGTGAGGCTCAGGGACTCTGGGATTTCTGGATTACCCTTAACTCTAGCATTTCTTCCACCTTCCTCCTAATGTCCTTTAGGATGGCCTCAGACACCCAGTAAGCTGTCCGTCATGTCCCTGTGTCCACATCAAGTGTCGCTAAGGAGGTTCATCCGGACTTCACGGTAAATAAAGGGACAAAGTCCTCTAAAACCTCCCTCACTTCCTGGGGCTGTTCTGGGGTCAACTGGGGTGACTGCTGGATTATCTCCACTGATGACTCCTACTTGCTTTTCTCTAGCAAGTCCAGGAGGGGATCTTCCTTGTCCATCCCCTCCCCAGGACTACAAACTGCAAACACCATGTTGACCCTATTTACATATGGCTTCATCATATTGCCATGGTACATTCTATGGGTATGTCTTCTGTGAGGCAGTTCCACAATATAGTTCACGTCATTTACCTATCAGACTACCTTGTATGGTCCCACCCACTTGGCCAGCAGCTTATCCTTCCGTACTGGAATGAGGATCATTACTTCCTGGCCTAAGCTGTACAAGCGAGCTCTGACTTTGCAATCATACCAGACTTTTTGCTTCTGCTGGCAGCAGACAGGTTGCTTTGGGTCACCCCCATAAATTCCTTCAGCTTCTCCCTAAACTTATGGACATACTCCACTATGGGAGTTTCCTGGGTGGCGTGCTTGCATTCCCAGACTTCCCATATCAAGTCTAGGGGAACATACACCCTACGTCCATATAAGAGTTTGAAGGGGAGAACCCTGTCGACTCTTGGGGCACCTACCTGTATGCGAACAACAGGTGGGTAAGGTATTTCTCCCAGTCCCTCCCATGCTGTTCAGCAAATGCTTGGAGCATCATTTTTAGGGTATCTTTAAAACATTCAACAAGCCCGTTGGCTTGTGAGTGATAAGGTGTTGTGCACCTTTGCACCACCACACACTTCTCCCACAAAGACTTCATCAGGTCCGACATGAAGTTACCCCCTTGATCAGAGATACCTCCTGTGGAAACCTGACATGGGAGAAAATCCCTAGCAAGGTGTCTGCCACTTTGTCTGCCTTAATTGAGGAGAGGGTGACCACCTCAGGGTATTGGGTGGTATAATCAACCATTGGCAGGATAAGCTTTTTCCCAGAGAAGCTTGGGGTATTCAAGGGTCCCACAGTATCCATTCCTACTCTCGGAATGGCTCCTCCACAATGGGCAAGGGAAGTAGGGCAGCTTTTGTTTTACTACCTGCCTTCCCTATCTGTTGGCACTGGTGAAAAGACCTACAATATTCCTTCACCTGCTGGGTGAAGTTGGATCAATAGAAATTTGGGCCAATTGCTGCATGGTGTGAGAGATACCCTGATGTCCAGACATGGGGATATCATGGAGGACCTTGAGCAATCACTCACAATATCCCTGGGGAATGACAAGCTGCCCGCCCATCACCCCTCCCTCTGTCCTCAAGTCCTGTGTATACAACAGTCCGTTGTCCCAAAATACCCTATGTCTCATGTCAACTCCTTGTGTCCAATCAGATTCTGCACAAGCCCTCAGCCTCTCCAAACTAGGATCAGTCCTCTGAGTGGCTGCAAAAGCTTCACATTTTCCCAAAGCATGGGACATGTCCCCCTCAGTTAGTAAACTGGGGTCCATAGCTCTAGCATCAGGGCATTCAGAGACACTGCCATCCCTAACCTTCTGACCATTTGTTACCCCTCCCGCCTCAGAGTAACCTTCTGTGGCTGTTTGGTGAATGGCTGCTTGGGGAAGTCCTACCTGCCTTTCACTGTTCTCCATTTCAGGAGACACAGGCTGTGGAACCAGCCTCCTATTGTCTTTCATGGGGGCTTCTGTGGGGTTCAGGGAATTACAAGTGGCCTTAGCCGTCTGACTGTGGGTAACCGCACACACCACCCCCTGCTGTAGATGTAAGCCCCCTGCAAATGTGGGGTTTATATTCCCATGTTTAGGCATCCCTTTCCCCCTCCTACCCCACAAGCTAGGAAATGGGTTTTAGTGCTCTGGATGCCTCAAGGTGGCAGCAGAGGGCAGAAATAGGGTATATAAGGGAGCTGACAGGAAGTATCGTGGACTTTCCAGCCTGGGCATTAGGCCTTGGGCTGGAGGGGAGAGGCTTGAAAGTAGAACCAAGACCAGGATAGATGGGCAAGTAGCGTGCAGTCAGGATGGTTTCATGTGCCACGGCCAATGAGAAGTGGGGGTATGGAGCTTCTGTGGGGATACAGGTAGCCAGGTCCTATGTCATGGGGGGCTAAGGCATTAGGGAGGATTTAGCAAGCCCAGTCGATAGATGTAGGAGCCCTTAGGAAGCCCGTTGGTGTTTTCCCAGGTCACCAGGGTTGGGAGAGCTCTGGCAGGGCCCTCTCAGGAGGGAACCCAGTGGCAGGGGTTTCCCTCGGTACCCGGTGTGGCAGGGCAGCCTGGGGGGTCGAGGGAGCCTTTCACCCATTTAAGGGGCCTGTTTGGTGGGACAGGTCTTGGGGCACCATATGTTAAGGTGTGGGCAGATTACAGACCCAAAGAAATGGTAGACCTTGAAGGGTGGTCCCATTCTGGTGCTTAAGTCAAGCCCAGGGACCATTGTAAGGGATGTGGGCCTGGCAGGGACTCCCCGTAGTAAGTGGTGACAGTCGAAACCACCATGTGAGTGAACTGGAGAGCCATGGAGGACTGAGGCAGGGACAAGTAATCAGTGGCAGGAGAGGCCTCAGTTCTGATCATCAGATCCAACCATTGAAAAGTGGGTCAGGGCCTGGGTCGTCAGAAAAAAATCCTGGATGCCCTGTGGTTTAGGCTGTTTTGCACAAGGGTCTAGGTGGGGGAGGCAGCTTGCTTTCCCACACCAGAGAAAAGGGGGATGACCAGTGCCACAGAGGAAAAGGGACCCATAGGTAAAAGTAAGAGGAAGGCTTGGCGTACATTATATGCCAGGAGATTGCAGGGATCTGGGTTCCAGGGTCTTGGGTAGCTCACCTGAGAGAGGAAGGTTAGGAGATGAAAATCCTTCTGGTGTCTGCTGAAATGATGGTTCTGCTGTTTGATATGTTCAGCCAACGTGTACAAAGTTGTAGCCCCATGGAGCTGATTAATTATTTTCTATGAAGAAATGGTGACCCCTGTATAGCTGGAATCATTTGCCATGAAGGTGAAAATAAAGTCAGTTGGGGAGAAAGCATAGTTATGTAAGAACTTACTGTAACAGAAGATCTTTTAGAGAGGTTCCTGCAGTAGGTCTTCACATATAGGACTGTGCCCCCTGGTGTCAGGTTCCAATGGCAAACTTGTAGATAGCAATCATCAACGGGGACTGCCCCCAATGTCAGGTGACGTGACATCAGCCCAACTATAAAAGGGGTGGTCCTACGCCCGCCCTCCAGTTCTTTTCCACCGGAGACCTAGAGAAAGGTAAGTAGAAAAAAATAGGGGCGAAGACTCCTAGAACCATGTTTCCTCTCTAGACCTAAGGGCTAGGCAGGATGAAAATGAAGGAAGCATTCCAGGAGTAGGGGTGGTGGTGGGAAACTAGACCTACTGCAGAAATCTCTCTCTCTCCCGAAGATCTACTGTTATGGTAAGTTCTTACGTAACTGCAATATCTTACTTCGAGAGGGTTCCTGCAGTAGGTCTTCACATATAGGACTGAATACCGAGCAGTCCCAAAGCAAATAAAATGGAGGTACAACCAGGAGGAGGAGAAGTTGCCACAGGAAATTATGACAGAAGGCCTTGTAAAACTGCAAGGCCAAAGCCAGTTCTGCACCTAGAGGCAATGTCCAGACTGTAATGCTTAGTGAAGGTGTGAACAGACGACCACGTGGCCGCTGAACAGATCTCTGCAGTAGACACATTCCTGAAAAAGGCAGTAGAAGTTGCAATACTCTGAGTGGAGTGACCTTTAAGTGCCCCCAGAAGGGACCTCCCATATTTCTGGTAAGTGAAATAGATGCAGTTGGATAACCATCTGGAAATGGTCTGTTTGGAAATAGCCTTGCCCTGGCACTGGGGAGCAAAGGCTACAAAGAGCTGATTGGATTTGCAAAGCTCTTTAGTCCGGTTTGTGTAGTATCTCAGTATCCGGTGCACATCCAAAGTGTGCAGCAGGTATTCCCACCTGTTAGAATGCTGGGGATAGTATACAGGTAATTACATGCTTTGATTCAAAGTGGTTTCTGAGACCACTTTGGGGAGAAATGAAGGGTTAGTTCAAAGGACTACTCTGTCCCTATGAAAAATTAAATAGGGTTCCATACAGACAAAAGCCTGAAGCTCAGAGACCCTTCTAGCGGAGGTCACTGTGACTAAAAACAAAGTCTTCCAGAAAAGCAAGCGCAAGTCACAAGTAGAAGCTGGCTCAAATGGAGGTAAGGTCAGCTTCTCGAGCATGAAATTCGGATCCCGGGGGGACAGGGATTCGAGATCGGAGGTTTCAAGTGAAGGATGCCTTTCAGAAAGGTTCTGGCAACCTCCAGCTGAGCTAAGGTTTTACCCTCCACCGGGAGGTGGTAGGCTGACACCGCAGAGAGATGGACCTTAATGGAGGAGTAGCTAAGGCCAGTCTCAGATAAATGTGTGAGGTACTCTAACACCTGGACCACCGAGCACGAAAAGGGATCCCAGCATCTTGCTAGGGCCCAGATCGAAAATCTTTTCCACTTCATGGTGTAAGTGGATCTAGTAGAGGGTTTTCTGGCTTCTACTAAGATATGTGTCACCTGTGAGGAGACACCATAGTGGGAAACCACTATGTCAAGAGGTGCCATGCATGAAGGTGGAGCAACTGAAGGTTCGAGTGCACTAGGGTTCCCTGCTCCTGTGGCAGAAGGTCGTGGGAAAATGGCAAGGGGACTGGGGGTTCCGGTGCCAGTTGTTGGAAAAGGGGATACCAGATCTGGCATGGCCAGAGAGGAACAATGAGGATCACATGTGCTCCTTCCTGCTGAAGTTTCACCAGAACCTTTTAAATGAGAGGAAAGGGAGGAAAGGCATAGAGACACCTCCCTGTCCAGGAGAGAGTCAGTGCGTCTCACCAAAAAGCACCATGCCCGGGAACGTGCGAGCAAAAGCTGGTTAGTTTTACGTTGAATGTGGAGGCAAACAGATCTATCTCTGGTTGACCCCATCAAAGAAAAAGTTCTTCAACCACCTCAGACTTTAGCTCCCACTCGTGAGGCCTGGCTACTGATCAACTGAGACTGTCTGCCAGGACGTTGCTTATGCCTGGGGCGTGGACTGCTGTCATGAAAAGGCTGTGCTGAATCGCCCAGTACCAGACCCTCACTGCTTCTCTGTAGAGAGGGTACGAGCGAGTTCCTCCCTGTTTGTTGATGTACCAGACAGTGGACATGTTGTCTGTCTGCACCAGAAGTGATCCCGGTACCAGGAGTGACTGAAACGCCTGGAGGGCATAAAGAACCGTCCTGGTTTCCAGAACGTTGATGTGGAGCATAAGCTCCTGGTCGGACCAAGACACCTGTGTCTTGTGAACCCCCCAGATGGGCTCCCCAACCCATGTCCATGGTGAGGATTTGGGCTGGAACAAGGGAATGGAAAGGTGTTCCCCTCGATAGGTTGGAGAGATCCTGCCACCAGCGTAGATTCCTCTGAAGGCTGTTGGAGATCATGACTTTTTGGCTCATGTCATCAGTCCTCTGATCCCATTGGACTCGGAGAGACCATTGGGTGACCCTCATGTGAAGTCTGGCCAGGGGCACTGTGGAAATGGCCGCTGCCATCAGTCCCAAGGGTCGCAGCATGGCATGTGCTGGGATCCACCAAGCCTGGGCCACGAGAGTGGCTTGAGCAACTAAAGTCTCGGCTCGATCCGATGGCAGAAAAGCCTTGCTCTGAACTGTATCAAGTACTGCTCCAATGAACTGGAGCTGTGGCGATGGTACTAGCTGGGATTTGGGCAGATTGACCGTGATACCCAGAAAAGAGAACAAGCTCAGAGTGAAAGAGAGAGCCTCTTTCAGGCTGATCGGAGAGGGTGCTGCGAGGAGCCAGTCATCCAGATATGGGAAAACGTAAATGCCCTGGCAGCAGAAGAAAGCTGCCACTACCACTACGCACTTCGTGAACACCTGAGGGGCTGAGGAAAGGCCAAAGGGAAGTGCTCGAAACTGAAAATGGTTCTCCAGGAAAGTAAAACGGAGAAAGTGGTGGTGGGCCGGGAGGATGGGGATGTGCAGGTAGGCATCTTGCATATCCAGGGAGCACAGCTGAGAATTTGGATGGAGCAGGGGAGGAGCCCCTGAAGGGTCAACATGCAAAACCTCTTGTATTCGACAGAGGTTTAGCATGCTGAGGTCCAGGATTGGTCTCAGATCGCCTGTTTTCTTTGGGACTAGGAAGAAGTGGGAGTAAAATCCCCTTCATATCTGGTTTTGAGGAACGGGTTCTATGGCCTTCTTTAGCAGAAGGGCCTAGATCTCTTTAGAGACAATGGGGATCTGATCTCTTGGATAGAAAAACTGTCCCAGCGTAAGAGCGGCTGGAATCTTGGAAATCAATCGAGTGACCCCACTGGATGAGTTATAGCATCCAAGATTCTACGGTGACGAACCTCCACCCCTCCAGGTGGAGGCTGAACCTCCCTCCGACCAGTTCCTCCTTGCTTAACGGAGGGAGCAGAAGGGGGGAAAGGAGTCAGGATGCCAAGGGGAGGGGAGCTTTTGCCCCAGAGGCCGGCTTTGGAAACTTGGCCTGGGGGTTTGTACCCCTGAACCGGGGGCGCATCTTTGGCCCTGACGCTTACCCTGGTTCTTATTCCACCTTCTTTGGTGATGAAAAGGCTTCTTTTTCTGTCCCATCAGGTACATAGAGCGTACATCCCGAAGGGAGTGTCTGCTGTCCTGCAGCCCTGTGATAATGTCTTTAGCATCGCCGCCAAAGAGGATGGACCCCCCTAAAAGGGGTGTCCAAAAGGTAGGACTGGACGTCTTGTGCCAGACCCACTATCCATAGCCAAGACAGGTGGCAGAGGCAGATCCTTGTGGCTGCTGCTCTAGGCACTGAGTCCACTGAGTCATATGTTGCATGCAATGCATGATGGCAAGAGGACTTTCCCATTCTGACCTTGTCCAGAAGCTTTTTCCTGAGGGTTTCGTCCTGGACCTCTAGGAGGTCCCTTTCCAGTTCTGAAAGAGATGCCTTCTGGAAGGCAACCATGTGGGAGACATAGTTGAGGGACCAAATGGCACAAGAGGAAGAAGAGTAAATCTTCCAGCCAAACTGGTCCAACTGACAAGAGTCCTTGTCCGGAAGCAAGGGGGCTCAGGTGTTTCGGTTGAGCTGACCGGTTGTGAGCGGCCGTGATCACCATGGAGTCAGCCTTTGGATGGGTGGTGAGGTGTTGAATCCCTTCCGGGGGATAATAAGTACAGTCTGCCTTTCTAGGGACCGCCGGGATAGAGGAAGGCTGCCGCCATATCATGGTCACCAGATCTTCATAAGGGCCCATCCATGGGGGGATGGGGATGGGATCTGAAGTAGTTAAATCCAAGTGTTCCACCAGTCTCTTGCATTGTGGATCCACCTCTTTCGAAGGCCAGCCTCCTGCTGACTGGATGGTGCATAACAGATCTCCAAAGGAAGGGTCCTCTGGAGGAGATTTTATGGACTCCTTGGGAGGTACCTCAACGGATGATCTTGGGTCCGAAAGCTCGGAATCAGAATCCATGTTGGAGGGCTCAGAACCACTGGGGATGGAAGAATCCACCCCAGAAGATCCCACTATAAGAGCACCCGATGCCCTGCCGGAGGGAGGCGGTGGAGGGGGGGGCCCTGGGTAGGGGAATATCTCCCACTGACTGCCTGATCTCCATGAGGAGCTGGGTTCTGGCATCCTGCCACCATGG
The DNA here is from genome assembly GCA_016271365.2 of Neoceratodus forsteri. Taxonomy (NCBI): domain Eukaryota; kingdom Metazoa; phylum Chordata; order Ceratodontiformes; family Ceratodontidae; genus Neoceratodus; species Neoceratodus forsteri. The sequence goes on along the minus strand of CM028137.1, from coordinate 797,296,972 downwards.
GAGGGACAGACTCGTGGTCAGGCACCAGAGGTGGCAGGGGAGGAAGCTGAAAACCTGGGTAGCCTGGGTACTGAGGGAATTGCCATGAGGGGTACTGGAAACCCGGCAATGCCTGAGAACAGTAGGAGTACCTAGGGTATCCTGGCATCGGGTATCCTGGCATCAGGGGCACGTGGCCTGGCGTCGGGTACAGAGGAGCCAGCGGTGGGCCGCCTGGTGGCAGGACATGGGGATCTGGCCCTGGGAACCTGCCTGAAGGATCTGGGCCAACCGGGGGAGGTGTCAGAGCACCACTAGGTGGCGTAGGATCCGGAAGGGCCCCTGAAGGTCCTTAGGGAGGAGACTCCATTGACGGATCCCCAGCCAGTGACAGACTCCTGTCCGGGGATGTCAAAAAACCAGGTGAAGGGGAAACTTCTGGGAGAGACACCAACGAAAGGTCAACTTGCGATCCTGTTGGAGTGGGAAGTGCAGGATTGGGCAGCGAATCCCTGGGGCAAAGAACCCGGTGGGATGATGAGTCGCTCTGCTGCTCACTCTGTCTGATGTCGGGGGCCAAGCTGCAGCCCGACGGGAGAGTGGAAGTGTCCGGGAGGCAACAGAGGAGCCGTCAACTGACTGATCGGATCTAACTGGGCTAGTGGAGGCCGGGAGACCGCTGCCAGACTGACCGGTCAGAGCCGTGCGCCCTTCGATGGAATCGAGGGGTGACTTATCGGTTAAGCAGATAGGCCACAGTACAGAAACCTCCAGAGGGGCGACCCGCGGTTGCCCGCTCACCTCAGCAGGAGGGGGAGAAGGTGCCCTGCCCAAAGAGGTGGACGGAGTACCAGAAGGAGTACTCATGGTTTTTGTAGGCCTGCCGCATGGCAACGGACTCCTGTCCCGGTGCTTCTCCTTACTCTTCTTTTTTCTTGGGACCGGTGATGAAGACCTTTCCCTCAATTCCTGGAGCTCCTTTTCCATCGATGCCAGTCGGGTCAGGAGGTGGGCCTCAAGTGTCTGCTTGCACCTGGTACAAGTTGCCTGGTTGGAGGCCTGGCAGATGGTGCACTCCTCGGTGTTGTGCTTAGAGCTTAGGCACAAGAGGCAGTGGGAATGGTCATCCCCGTGCGGGATTTGGGCTCCGCACTTCGAGCACTTCTTTTTTGGTTGAGAAGACATCAATGAAAAAATTGGTATGAAAGGTATTTATGAGGCGAAGAAAACTTCAACTTAATGCTGCGGGCGTTTGATCGCTGTTCTACTCGCGGCCGAACAAATTGAGGCAATGGCGGGAAAGAACTGGAGGGTGGGCACGGGACCGCCCCTTTTATAGTCTGGCTGATTCATGCCACCTGACGTTGGGGTCGTTCCCCGCTGATGATTGCTATCTACAAGTTTGCCGTTGGAACCTGACGCCAAGGTCACAATCCTATATGTGAAGACCTACTGCAGGAACCCTCTCGAAGTAAGATCAGTGGTTTGCGCTTTATTTGATTATAGAGGGGTATCTAATGAAATGAAATCTTTCTCCCCCCCCTCCTATCTGCAGTCTGATTAATTTGTCACGAGTTATATTCCAAGGGAAAGAATCCAGCCTCTGGGGGGCTGCAGGGGCTCTGCGGGACCACTGTAGAGAGAAAAGGGAGGTCCAGGTCTGGTTGGTCGGCTCGGGGAGTGAATCTATTGCTGAGAATGAGTAGGTAATCCAGCATCTTGAAGACAGCAGCAGGTAGGGACCATCAATTTTCCCTGGTCCAGTGTATGCAATGTCTTGTACGTTAACGCTTTGAGAGTGCCCTTTTCTTCCTGCCCGGACCACTTGTGATGTTTTAAAGTATGCCCCTAGATGGGGCAGGAAGGGAGGGGTTACATAGATTATTCCCTATAATCACATCCAGAGCTAGGTTGTCTGCCACTGCCACTTTTTGCACCCTCTCTCCTATCTCACCCCAATCAAGGAGAACACTAGCTAGTGGCAGGGTTTTTGTCTTCCCTTCGAATCCCCTCACAGTTACAGACTGATTAAGTATAAGTTGTCAACCAAATCCCCCTTTACCTGGGTAAGAGACACCCCTGTGTCCCTTACCCCATGGATCTGCACCCCATTTACAGTAACTGGGGTGTTTATGCTCCCTCATTTTCACAGTCGTACTCTCAGGGATACACAGTGCACTCACCTCTTTTTGAGGTACACTTGGTCCACCCTGCACCTTTTTAGGAAACTGCCTAGCAAGATGCCCTAGCTGCTTACAAAACCAACATTCATCATTCTTTTTTTCCAAGACATCCCTTCTTGGTAACTTGGGGCTTCCCCCTTTCTACAGAGACATTGAGGGTTTTAGCTGCCCCGAATGTGCGCTTTCCCAATTTTTCCCTGTGGCACCTGCTCTCGCACTTCCTTTCAGAGCAGGCCTGCCCTGGCATAGCAATCCGAGAGCTTGCTGTGCTGTTTTTGGATCCCAGTCCTCCAGCCAGGTTTTCAGCTCTGCTAGGCAAGCCCAAAAGAACTGTTCTAAAAGTATAACCTCCTCAATTTTCCCCACAGAGTTTACTTCCACCAACATTTTAAAAACTGCCATTGCTTTGTGGCTAGTTCTTCAAAACTCATGTCATGACTTTTTTGAAGTTTATGGAATTTAACCCTGTAGGCCTCAGGAGTTTGTTTATACTTTTTAAGTAAAGCAGTTTTAAGTTTCTCATAGTCTCTGCTGTCCTCATTTTCCATTTGGCCTAGCGCCTCATGCTCTTTTCCGGTAAACAGCGGGGATAGCTGAAAGCTCCAGGCCTCCCTGGGTATCTTATCCTGGATACAGACCTTTTCAAACAAATTCGAAAATGCATCCATATCCTCCCTTTCTTTAAATTCAGCTATTAATTTGGAATTTTAATTTATACCACAGCCCTGGAGTTTAAGGTTCGCCCCGACCACTTACCTTCTCTGGCTCTGCTCATTGGAGTCTCAGCCTCTCCAGTTCAAACTCCCTCTGGTGCGGCTTTTCCTCGGCCTCTCTCTGGTGCTGCTTTTCCTCGGCCTCTCTCTGGCACTGCTTTTCCTCGGCCTCTCTCTGGCACTGCTTTTCCTGTATCTCCAGTTCGAACTTTCTCTGCTTGAGTTCCCTCTGCTGCTGGGTTTCGAACTTTCCCTGCTCATAGAAGAAAAAATTACTCACCTTAGTAATGTTGTTTCTTCTAATGGAGTCTTGCTATAGTATGACAATTGCAGTATGATCCAATCTTGGAACTGCCCCGGAGATGAAATAGTTAACTTTCCATGAAGCATGGAACCCTGAGGGCGAGCTTGGTTAGGAAGCTCTGTCTGTTGTGCTTCAAACATAAACTGTTAGATCTTTACGAGCTAAAACTCACTAAGGTTCTGTGTGGAAGCTGTAAACCTACACTAGCCAACTGGCTACTAACCTAACCACACATTTCCTGGTCTCAAACAAAGACTCAAGTCAGGAGACCCAAAAAATGAAAAACACAACACCAATTCACCCCAAAAGAGAGGGTGTAAAAACAACAAGGTGGGCATAAATGAAGTGCCAACCCTGTAAAGCCCACCCACATCCCAAAACAGAGGCTCTGAGAGGGGCAGGCAGGGAGGGAGGTCATAATATAGCAAGACTCCATTAGAAGAAACAACATTACTAAGGTGAGTAATTTTTTCTTCAAACAACATGAAGTCTTGCTATATTGTGACAATTGCAGACTACACAGCAGTACCCCCATGGAGGAGGGACAGAACCTACTTAGGGAATAGGCTCTGAAGGACAGCTGTGCCAAACCGAGCATCACTCCTAGCCTGGATGTCCAGGGAGTAATGCTTAGTAAAAGTGTGAACTGTTTTCCAGGTAGCTGCTTGACATATTTCTAGAATAGGAATGTCTCTGGCAGCAGCCAGAGAAGCAGCTGTACCTCTGGTAGAGTGAGCCCTCAGGCCTGAGGGGGGAACTTTACCCAACTTTTCGTAGCAGAATTGGATACAAGAGACAATCCACCTGGCAATGGATCTTTTAGTGGCTGGCTTCCCTTTACCAACCTCGCCATAAGTGAGGAACAGTTGGAGGGAGTCAAACCTGTGACCCTTGGTACGCTCTATGTAGTAACTAAGGGCTCTCTTCACATCTAGGCTGTGCAGCCTCCTCTCACCAGAGGAGGAGTGGTCAGTGAAGTACACTGGAAGAGAAATAGATTGATTAAGGTGGAAATCTGAAACCACCTTAGGTAGGAACTTCCTGTTAGTCTGGAGGACCACCTTATCTCTGTGAAAGGAGATAAAATCCAGCTCCACTGACAACGCTTGTAATTCACTTATGCGTCTGGCAGAGGTGATGGCTACCAGAAACACAGTCTTCCAAGTCAAGTACTTAAGCTCAGCTGAAGACAAGGGCTCAAAGGGGTTGTATAAGCTGAGCAATGCAAACATTAAGATCCCAGGCAGAGGCAGGATCTCTGAATGGAGGGTTGGTGTGAAGCAATCCCTTAAAAACTTGGAAAATACAGGATGAGCTGAAAGAAGAGGATTTACCTGCTGAAATAAAAGCAGACACAGCTGCCAAATGCACCTTCAGGGTAGCTGGTCTCAGCCCAGAGAATTCAGATGGACCATATAATCCAGGACTGTGGGTAGATCAGCAGAGTCTGGGAAATATGCTTTTCCGAGCACCATATGGAAAACCTTTTCCATTTGGAATTGTAAGTAGCCCTGGTGGAAGGCTTCCTTGAGGCCTTCAATATATCCATTACACCTTGGGAAAGGTGTAAATCAACAAACTCTAACTCTTCAAGAACCAAGCCTTGAGATTGAGAGAGATTTGAGATTCGGATACCAAACCCATCCCTAGGCACAGGTTAACAGTTGTGATTCCTGAGAAGGCACAGGGAGGATGGACTGCTAAGGACAGTAGGAGTGATACAGGGTTGTCTGGCCCAATCTGGAGCTATCAGAATGACTTTGCAGGATTGGGATCTGATTTTGACTAGCACTTTGAACAGGAGAGGAAGGAGGAAGGCATAGAGGAACTTCCCTTCCCAACTGAGGGCTAAGGCATCCAGAGGAGTGGCCCAACACTGGGGCCTGCAGCAAAAAGAGGAAGTTGGTGATTGCCTGGGGCTGCAAAGATCTATCTGACGGTGCCCCATCTGGCAAATACTACTCCCAAGACCAGGGGATCCAGTGACCATTCGTGATGGCCCTGAGAAATCCTGCTGAGAGCATCTGCCAGGACATTGTCCTTGCCTGGGAGGTGGACTGCCATAGGGAGGTGTTCAGGGAGTAAGCCAGAGACCAAATTATCGCCTGTGCACAAGGCCATAGACCCGAGTGCCCCTTGTTTGTTGATGTACCACATTGTAGTGGTGTTGTCTGTTCTGACCTGTACAATCTTGTTCTGAACAGATTTGGAGAAAAGCTTGAAGTGCTAGAAAAACTGCTCTGAGCTCCAACAGGTTGATGTGGAGTAGAGATTCCTGGGGAGACCACAGACCCTGGGTGGTGAGGTCGCCCATGTGAGCTCCCCAACCCAAGAGGGATGCATCTGTAGTAAGGATTAGGGAGTGAGACTGAATGACAAAAGGAACTCCTTGTCTCAGGTTGCTCTGATCCTGCCACCACTGTAGAGCTTGGATCAGGGTTCGAGTTACTGGGATCAACTTGGTAAGAGGATACTTTCTTTGAGACCAAAAAGCTCTCAAATGGAACTGGATGTCCCTCATCTGAAATCTTGCTCCCTGCACAACTGCTGTGGAAGCAGCCATGTGTCCTAGGAGCTGCAGAAAATGTCTTGCTGGTCGAGAGACCTGCAGGGTGAATGAGGAGGCCAGGGAGACTAGGGTCTTTGCCCTGTCCAGAGGAAGGAAGGCCCTGGCCTCCTGTGTGTTCAGTTCTGCACCTATGAAGGTAAGAAGCTGGATAGGCTCTAGAACTGACTTCGAGAGATTCAGAAGGAAACCTAGAGAGGTAAGCAGTTGCTGTGTTATCTGAAGATGTAAATTGACCTGGTCTGGGGACTGGCCTACTATGAGCCAATCGTCCAGGTAAGGAAAGATGGCAATCTTTTGCCTTCTCCATTTATGGCAACTGCTACTGCCAGGCATTTGGTGAATACCCTTGGAGCAGAAGTGAGGCTGAAGGGCATGCTGTGAACTGGTAGTGGCCTGAGGGCAGCTCGAACCTGAGGTACTTTCGATGGGAGCTTCTGATGGGAATATGGAAGTAGGCATCCTTGAGGTCCAGGGAAGCTAGCCAGTCCCCTGGCCTTAGAGAGGGTAGGATAATTCCCAGAGTCACCATTTTGAACTTTGGTTTTAAAAGATGCTTGTTTAAGTATCTGAGATCCAGGATGGGCCGCCATTCTCCTGCCTTTTTTGGGGTAAGGAAGTACCTGGAGTACAAACCTTTGCCCTGGTGTAGGGGAGGAACCCTTTCCACAGCTCTGAGAGCCAGGAGGGTAGAAACCTCTGCCTCCAGGGCGAGTGCTTCTGATGGAGTTGCAGGTGGAAAAGATCTTGTTCTCAGCTTTGGAAATTTTTTGAAGCTGAGAACCAGTCCCTGGCTTACTACTTCCAGGACCCACTTGTCTGATGTTAAAGACTTCCAGTCCTGGACATAGTAAGCCAGCCTGCCCCCTACAGGTAGAGAAGAATCGGCTCTGGCAACCCCATCAGGGTGCCTGCTTGGCAGGGGCTTTGGGCTGAGGGGTGGAAGCAGGCCTGCTTGTACCCCATCTGCCTCTCCCTCTAAAGAACCCCCTCTGGGCATAGGCGGAAGAGGAAGCTTGGGTTTGGTAAAAAGGCCTATGAAAAGGCCTGCCCCTGCCTTTAGGAAGCTGCTTTTGAGGTGGCCTGCCTTTCCTTGGCCTATGCACTCCTATAGGTGGTCCTATATTCATCCATTTTCTTCATGTAATTCTCTGTTTGCTTCCCAAACAGAGAATTGCCCACAACAGGAAAATCCATGGCCTTAGACTGGGTATCCTGAGACAGGGTAGCACATCTGAGCCAGGCCATCCTGCGAAGAGCCACAGATGTAGCCATAACTCTTGATGAAACATCATTAGAGTCCACTGCAGCATGAAATTGCACCTTGGATGCCTCAATACCATCCATAGCCACCTGTTCCAGCTCCCTGGCAAGCTGGTCAGGGACTTGTTTTGCTACAGCCAGCACAGTATCCCATCTGGATTTCTGGTACCTAGCAGCATAAGCCATATAATTTGCCTGTCTGAGTACCAAAGATGCTGCCATGTACTGTTTCTTTGCCATAGCATCAATCTTCCTGGAGTCCTTCTCAGAGGGGTGTGAAGCTAGGGGAATATTAGCTTTGTCACAGGCTGCAGCCTGCACTACCCCCACATGACTGCATTGTTGAGTGAGGAAATCAGTGTCGGAACCTGATAAGGTATACCTCTTGTCCATCCTTTTATCCACAGGAGGTATAGTGTGAGAGTTTTAAAACTTTTACTGTCTGTTTCCGAAAAGATTTATGCAAAGGACTAGACAGTCTCCTAGACTCTGGAATATCCATCATTTCTACATAGTCAGGCTCCTCTTGGTCATCAACAGCTTCCTCAACAGGGAGCTGGAGAGTTTCAGCAACTTTCTTATAAAAAATGAAATGAGAAGGGGACCCAGAAAGCCTGGGAGGAGAAACCCCTAAGGGTCTATCTGGAGAGATGTCTGGTTCAATGGGCACATCCAGATCTTCAAAACCATATTCACTCTCCTCATATTCCCCTTCCCCCTCCTCCGGTTAATAAAAATCCTCAAAATCATAATCTTGAACCGATGGAACCGGCCGAACCAAACGCCTCCCTGATGGTGTCAGTTTGGTCGGAACCTGGGAAAGAGACTGGACAATTTGAATTGCTTTAGCTATTTCTTCAGCAGTTGGGGAGAGAACTTTTGGCTCTACGCTAGCTGACTTTCTAGTCCTTTTTGCTGGAACCGGCTCCTCCAGAACCCGGCTCTTCGTTTGCCGAGGAAGTATCGCCTGGTCAGAGGCACTCCCTCCGATTCGGTTGGTACCGAACCGGGCTGGCTCATCGGGTCAGCGGACTTTTTAGCCTCCCTTTCCCTGAGCCTACCAACTCTCTTTTCTATGGTGGCAGCAGGAAATTCACTAAATCTGGCAATCTGAATTGGGTGGTCAAACCCCAGACAATAGACACATGTGGTGTGTGGGTCAGCCTTAGCAAAGCTTCCCACAAACACTACAGTGTTGAAACCCAGTGGGTCCGGTTTTTCTTTTGGGTTTCTCAGACATAATGCCAGCCTAACCAAACTTGCCCGTTTATGGTAATCCACCAAGCAAGACACCCTTATCGGTTCCCAACCATGTCATGGGTCATGGAAAAAAACGTAATGAAATCCAGTTTTTTTAGAACCAATAAGAACCGGGAACCGCACTCTAAAAAAGGACTAGTAATTTTACAAACAACCTGATTGGTTCAAACCGAACCGATAAATGTGTACTAGTTCCACACAGAAAATCCAATGTAAAACCTATCTATTACTTACGTTACCAGAGACAGAACTAGAACCGACCGGTTGCGGTTTAATTTCGGTTAATTTTCAATTGAAAACCGATAAAATAACACTTTTTAAACCGACAATCTGAACTGAGCAGAAGGAGAAATCTCCGGAGCGACTGTTCAGTGAGGTGGAGTAAAGAATCTGACAGTTTATGTTTGAAGCACAACAGACAGAGCTTCCTAACCGAGCTCGCGCTCAGGGTTCCATGCTTCATGGAAAGTTAACTATTTCATCTCCGGGGCAGTTCCAAGATTGGATCATACTGCAATTGTCATAATATAGCAAGACTTCATGTTGTTTGAAACATAGACTTTGACAGTAGATAAGGACCGCTTGGCCCACCCAGTCTGCCCATTTCCCTACCTACTGGATAAGCTGCTGATCCTAGTTTTCCCAACAGCCTACTTCCTACTACCTCCCATTAGAATTGCCTTATGTCTGTCTCATGCATTCTTAAATTCCCCCACAGTTTTTGATTCCATGACCTCCTGAGGAAGGCCGTTCCATGCGTCCACCACCCTCCTCATGTAAAAATACTTTCTCACATTGTCCTTGAGTTGTCCCCCCTCTATCAGGGCCCCGATTTTTCTGCGGCACATCAGAGCAAAGTTCTGCGGCAGGGTTCTCATTTGCCGCAGAACTTCTGCAGCACTCAGCATCAATTTCTGTGGCAATTCTGCGGCACATTTTTACCCTTAATTTTTTTCCTTTTTTGTTTTTTTTTTGCCCAATCCGACACAATGCACGCTCGTAGCACAGTCATTTTATGGGCGTTTATCACCAAATTTTCAACATAGCCAGTTTAAGACGTCTGCTCATGAACAGTATCACTGTGATTTTATTACTATGTCCGGAACATTGATTTCACACACCGACCGCGCCATTGTGCTCTACATGTGCGAAAACATATTTTGGGTGAAGTGTGAAAAATGACAGTTGTACTGTTCATAAGGAGATGTGGTAAAATCACAATACTGAAAATCTGGGTAAATATTAAAATACTCGGAAATTCTGAGCGATAGGAACTGTACGCGCCGCTGGTAACACAGTCATTTTATGGGCGTTTGTCACCAAATTTTCAACATAGCCAGTGTAAGACCTCTGCTCATGAACAGTATCACTGTGATTTTATTAATCTGTCCGGAACATTGATTTCTTGACACCGACCGCGCCATTGTGTGCTAATATGCGAAAACACATTTCAGGTGAGATGTGAAAAATGACAGTTGTACTGTTCATAAGAAAATAATGATAAAATGGCAATACTGAAAATCTGGTGTGAAAATAATAAAATGCTTTCGAAGTTACGAGCATGCGTAGGAACTGCATAGCAGCTGCTATCGTAAAACAGTCGTTTTGGGGAATATTTCCGCAAATTTTCAACATAGGGTTTTAGGGCCTACCTCGCAACTGTGACACTGTCATTTTCGTTAATCATTCTGGAAAGGTGGTTCGGCGCGGTCACTGTGTAACCACCTTTCGGGACCAATTAACGAAATAACAGTGTCACAGTTCATGAGGTGGGGCCCCAAAAACCCCAGGTTGAAAATTTGGTGAAAAAATTCCCAGAAATGGCTGAGATATGCACTAAAGTTGAAAAAAATCCATTTAGTCCATTATACAGCTTACCAGCATTTCTTCAGTTTGCGCTCGGCTTTGAAGAGTGCAGACGTGTTCCCGGTCCACAGAAGATCATTGTGCTGGGTTCCGGAGGTAAGTATGGGTTGAGGTGGTGGTGAGGTGGGGTGTGGTGAAGTGGAGTACGCAGAGGGTGGGTGCGGGTTGGGGGAGGGGCAAAAGAAGCAACGATGGAAGGTTTTTTGTTTCAGGTTTTTTTTTTTTTTATTTTGGATTCCCACAAGGAGGGACTTTTGCCATGCTGGGGTGGGCTCCCAGTGTGACACCAGGCGGCTTGGGGCAGTGAAGCCAGCGGGGATTGGGCACCCGTCGGCAAAGAAGCATTTGCCACGCTAGGGTGGGCTCCCAGCGTGGCATTGAAACCTTTTTGGGGGCAGTGAAACCGACAGGATTGGGCACCCCGCCAGCAAGCGAAGCTTTGCCACACTGGGGTGGGCTCCCAGTGTGGCATACTAACATGTGAGAGGGCACGTTTGTTCATGCGGTGACGCAATTCCGCTGGTGACGGCAAATTCTCGGATATTTCCGTGGTTTGCCGCACCTGCGGAATCGCGGAAAACTCGGGGCCCTGCCCTCTATCTTCAAATTGTGCCCCCTTGTTCTCGCACATCTCTTCTTCTGAAAGGTGCTACCCTCTTGGACTTTCTTGATTCCCTTGAGGTACTTGAAAGTTTCTGTCATGTTCTCCCTCTCCCTCCTTTCCTCGAGGGTATATGTAACCCATAGGTGGTGCTATCCCAAGGGCTACTACCCCTGCCTGCTTAACTACTAACAGGTTGAGGGGCCTAGGTCCAATGGTGAGTGCCTCCACCCAGAGGTCAGGGTTTGCAGTAGCTCAACTAACTTGGTCACAGCCCTCTGGGACACTGTACCCCCCCCTTTCTTCCCACTAGTGCCCCACACAATACATCAGAAATATCTTCACAATATGAACTTACCCCCAGTACTGGCTCTGTCGACTGGACTCTGGGGACCCCCTGTAAAACAAGATGATACAGTGCAAAAGCCACAGTACAATACTTTAACATAAACGAATACCTCAGTCAATGTAACTTTGCTGAAACAAACAGATCTGATTTATTTAAGGAGCTGTAACAAGGACAGGGGGAAATCAGGTTAATTAGGTTAAACACATTAATAATCACAGTACTGTGTGCATATTCAGAGTCCCAAATTGTCACTTTCACTGGGTACCCAGGATGGGGGGGGGGGCTAGCCAGGATTGGTGCAGCTGGTCGGGGCCCTGTGATGGAAAAAAACACTTGCACAATACCCAAATTGTAATCTGGAGCCAGTTGGCTCAGTTCATGAAGAAATGAAAAAACAACAATTAGATGACACACTTGCAATTCGATAACAGATGGCAGGGAGCTACCCTGCTTTGTACTCACAAACTCAAAGCTGGGAACTGGATGGAAGGCAGATTGTCCTGGATTGCCAGGAGGAGCAGGCCATGTGGACAAGGTCCTTGTGACTGGACCGCATGGCAGTTCAGAGCAAATGGATGTAGTCTGGATTAAGCTGGGGTTCACTTCCAGCTTCAGGCAATCAATTCACTGTACAGGGGATTTGAAACGCGATTCCCCACAAGCACTACACACATTTATATGTAAAAGGAAAGTACTATACCAGGCAGGCTGCTTCTCTATCCCAATCGCAATTACTGCACAATACCCGGGAGAACACACAGCAGATTCAGTTCCTGACAGACCGAGCGCGATTCAGCAATTTCTCCAGTCTTCTACAGGGTGAGCCTGGTTTCCTCACTTCTGGTGCTTCTTTCTCCTTACAACTCTGATTCAGTCCACACTGGCACTCACAAACAGTTGTAGGCCAAACTTCAGGGCCCCACACAAGCTTCCCACGCGAAAACTCAACAGCGCAGGAGCCCGGAGCTCTTTCCCCCTTCCCTCTTCACAGTCACAACTCATCTGATCTTTCCAGTAGACAGAGCCGGACATTTCCTTTGAGTTCCTCCCAGTTCAGTTGGCTGATTTTGGCTATCACTCACAGTAAACTCCCCCTGTTGGTGGAAAAAAGTGCCAAAGTCCAAACTACAATTCCCAGAAGCATTGGCCATACAGTACACAGGTGGCTGGCTCCACAATGAGAGTCCAAGTTCTGATTTGCCAGCAGCAGGCTCCATTTCAAAGGTCCCCGCACAATGATTGGTCCAGTTCAGCAGTTCAAAACTGGAATGGAGGACTAGGCAAACACAGTTCTGACTGCAAAGAAAAGCAGGTTAGACAAACTGTATTTTCGTTATTACTCTAAATGATGTCTGGCAAACAGTTACATCTTTGAAAAGTGCTCACTCTGCCCACTTAGTGATGGCAGAAATGGAGCAATTTGGCAGCAGCTCGAGTGGGACTCAAACAGGGAAACACACAGACCCCCATCGAAATTAATTATGTCTGCAGACAGACAGCTCTTAAAGAGACAGTACCAGAGGCTCTAAAAGCACTCACAGATAAACGGTTTAGACGCCGAACACCATCCAGGCATGCAACATTCAAGCAAGCTCCTGGAAGACTTTTGGGAACCCCCATTTTCAGGGGGGTTACATATACATATTAAGCTCTTTTAGTCTCTCTTAGTATGGTTTCTTGTGCAGACCCTGCACCATGTAAATTGCCCTCCTCTGGACTACCTCCATCCTGTCTATGTCCTTGTGGAGACAGAACTGCATGCAGTACTCCAGATGGGGTCTCACCAACTGTATGTACAGAGGGATAACAACTTCCTGGTTTCTACTGGTCATGCCTCTCCCTATGCATCCCAGTATTTCCTCAGCCCTCCTTACTGCCTTCTCACATTGCTTGCTTACCTTTTGGCCATCTGATATGACTACCCCAGGTCCCTTTTCATTTTTGTTGTCGTTAATACCTCGCCCCATTGTGTACTCTTCCCTTGGGTTTTTGTTTCCCAGGTGCATTACTTTGCACTTCTTTGCATTGACTCTAAGCTGCCATACTTTTGACAATTCCACCAACCTTGCCAAGTCCCTTCTCATACTTCCCACTCCCCCTTGTGTATCAACCCTGTTGCAGATCTTTGTGTCATCTGCAAAGAGGCATACTTTTCCTTCCAGTCCCTCTATAATGTCCCCTATAAAGACATTAAAGAAGACCGTTCCCGGTACTGAATCCTGCGGTACCCCGCTAGTAAACCCCGTTTCTTCAGAGTGGACTCTGTTTACTATTGCCCTCTGTGTCCTGTTGTCCAGTCAATATTTTACCCAGGTTACCAGCTGAGACCCACTCCCAGGCTAGCTAACTTGTTTATTAATCTTTTTTGTGGGACTGTGTCAAATGCCTTGCTAAAGTCTAGGTAGGCCGCATTCACAGCCCCTCCCTGGTCTACTACTTTGGTCACCCAGTCAAAGAAATCTATTAGATTCATCTGACATGACCTTCCTGCTGTGAATCCATGCTGCCTTGGGTCCTGTGCCCTGCTGGCCTCTAGGTACTCAACAGTTCTTTCTTTCAGAAGTGATTCCATCATTTTCCCTACCACTGAAGTCAAACTAACAGGTCTGTAGTTTTCTGCCTCTGCCTTGCTCCCAGTTTTGTGAAGGGGAATCACATCCTCCCACCTCCAGTCCTCAGGTACCACACCATCCTCCCATGATTTGTTAAAAAGGGTAGTCAGTGGTGCCACTAGTTCTTTCCTTAGTTCTTTTATTCTGAGGTGAATCCCATCAGGCCCCATTGCTTTGTCCACCTTCAGTTTTAGGAGTTCTTTCAGGACCCTTTGTTCTGTCAATGGACTGATATTGACCCCCTATCCAGTGTGCTTCTATTATTTGGTTTGTGTACCTCCCCCTCCTCTTCTTTTGTGAATACTGAGCAAAACTATTCATTCAGTAGCTCTGCTTTGTCACTGTCACCCTCTACCAACCTCCTTCCCCTTTATTAAGCCTCACTATCCCTCTCCTGGTCTTTCTTCATTCCCTCATGTACCCATACAAGGTTATATCCCATTTCTTAACTGAGTTGGCTATTTTTTACTCAGTTTGGGCCTTTGCTATTCTGACTGCCTTCCCCGCTTTCTTCTTCTTTAACTGGTACAGTTTTCTGTCCTGCTCCTTCTTTGTTTCCTTATACTTCCTGAATGCTATCTTTTTCTCCCTAACCTTCCCAGCCACCTCTTTTGAGAATCATTGTGTTTGTTTCCTTCATTTTGTTTTGTTTATTTGCTTCACACAAAGGCTTGTTGCCTCTGTGATGGCAGTTTTGATTTTTCCCCATTGTTCCTCTACCCCACCTTCTTCCCTGTTTGCTAGTCCTTTTCTGAGGCACTCCCTCATTTCCTAAAGTCCATTACCCTCACCTTTGTGTGACTTGACTATGGCTGTGTTTATTGTGAACCAAACTGTTTGGTGGTTGCTTATTCCCAGATGGATACCCACTTTAAATCTGAGATCCTCTCTATGTCCCCATTTGAGAGTACCAGGTCGAAGATTGCTCCCTCTTGAGTGGGTTCCGACATTAGCTGTCTGAGGCATGCCCCCTGTAGGGCATCGAGAATGGCCCTGCTCTTGGATGTGGCTGCAGCAAAGGTGCTCCAGTTAAAATCTGGCATATTCAGGTCCCCCATCAACAATATCCCCCCTTTCTGCCATTCTAAGGATGCCTCCTATGATTTCCTTGTCCATTTTCTCCCCCTAAGACAGGGGTCTGTATACAACACCCATACAGATTGTGGTGCCCTTTCCTGTCTCCAGGGTACCCACTGTGCCTCCTCTCCTCCCTGTTTACCCTTTAGTTCTGTTGCTTGGATCTCTTCCCTTACATACAGAGCTACTCATCCTCCTCTTTTATTCTCCATGTCCCTCCTGTAGATTGTGTACCCTGGTATGTTGACATCCCAGTCATGGTTCTCTGTGTACCATGTTTCTGTGACTGCCCCAATATCCAGGTGTCCCTCTTCCATCAAGGCCACTAGTTCAGGGAGCTTGTTACCCAGACTATGTGCATGGTACTCATCGCCCTCCATTTTTTGATAGCCTTACCCCTTTTAGCCCTATCCCTGTCCTTACTGTCTTTGCATTTTTCTCCATTGACCCCTGTCCTGCTCCCTATAGACTTCTCTACCTTTGTGTTTACCTCACTAACTACCGTGTTGTGTGTGTGTGTGTGTGTGTGTGTGTGTGGGGGGGGGGGGCTCCTGAGATTTCCATGCTTCTTTTCAGTACCTCCCCCCTTGTCTAGTTTAAATGCTTGTCAATGAAGCATTTCAAATTATCATCTAAGATCCCGGTTCCCCTCCTGGGCAGATGCAGACAATCGCCCCAGTATAGGCCTGCATCCTTCCAGGTGGCACCCCAGTCCCCAATGAAGCCAAAACCCTGAGCTTTGCACCAGTTTTTCAACTATTCATTGAATCCCATGGTGCAGAGTACCCTAGTCTCATCCATGCCATAGACAGGCAGCACCTCCGAGAAGGTTACCGTGCGTGCTACTTGTCTAAGGCCCCTCCCCAACTCTACAAACTCCTCCTGCACTACTCTGATCCCATTCCCAGTTAGATCATTTGTCCCTAGAAACAATCAGCTACAGCTCTGACCCACCACCCCGGTGAGTGTTTTCCTTCCTATCAGCAAGACAACCTGCACAACAATTTAAAAGAAAATATACCATGCAGAAACAATTTCAATCACAGAAATATAAAGCAGTAAACTGTAGGACCTATAGGAATAATAAAACCTGCAAGCATAACATGTAAGCACAAAACAAAATAGTAACACAACAGTAACTCTGCTTAGCCAAAAGAAGCCTTACTGTTTCTCCTTGCTCTGTTAATGTTGCTCCTTACTCTGTCCTTTTAAGCAAACCCTAGAAGAAAAGAGCTCAGGTGAAACTAGTTGCTTTATGCCAGTAAACTTGAATTCCCTATGCTGCTGGGCTTCAAACATTCTGTGTTCCAGCTCCAGTTTCTTCAACTAAAGCTGCAGCCTGATCCCTTCCAGCTCCAGCTCTGTGGTGGCCTTCCTCTGGTGCTGAGGTTCTCGGTTCCCTCTGGTCTCACTGTCCTCCTCCCTGGGACTGGACACTGCAATGGCCCTTGGCACCCCCACGCCCAAGGTCTGGTCCTTTTCAGTCACTGGCTGTGACATGGTGCCCTAGGCTGCCGCCTGTTCATTAACTGCCTCAAGGATCTACATGAGGTGCTTCTTACTGTGCCCCTCATACTGGACCCTTCTCTCCTGGCACAGCTGCTTCAGCTCTTCTACAGTGTAGTCACTGTACTTAGAAGTCATTTTTCTTCCCTACACTGCCACTAGTCTGCCTTTTACTTGCAGCAAAAAAACAAAACAGGGTGTGGAACTATATTCCATAACCAATTTTCCCTTTTTCCAAACGTTTGCCCTTTTTGTGTGTGGTTTTTCAAACAGCTCGCCAGTCGCACCACTGCTCACCAAATCTGCCACCAAGCCTTCTCCTGTGGGACTGGAATTCCCTGGGCTATAGTGAATCCCTCCTGTGACAGGGGTCAGGGATATCCCTTCTCTGTTCTTTTAGCACACTCACTGTTTCACAACTGAATGCATGCCAGAGAATCCCAGGGTTCCCCCTCTCTGTGCGAGGGGGTGCAAATACAGTCTCGAGTCCGTGTTCCTGGAATAGAACCCTCTCAGCCACTGCACAATGAACCAGAAAAGCCACAGGCGTGTATAGGCTTCAGGGGGACTCTATACACCCTATTATGTGTCTTTCCCCAGAAATGCAGAGACCGGTTCAAACCCCCACAGACTCCTCCTGAGACCTTTCATATTTCTTCCCCTCCTTTTGTCCACAAGGTCCCTAGTGGTACTTCACTTTGGTAGTGTTTGGTCCTTAGAACAGTCACACAGGTGTAGTATAGTTTGAACAACCCTCCTCAAGGCAAGACACACAAAAGACACTGGCAGAATTATCTTAAAAATAAGCCAAAACACTTTACAAATTAATAAATGCAGTAAATAACTTAAAGACAGATAATTTTAGACATTGGTTACAGGATATGGAAAATAAAATAGAAGTATACAAAAAAAACTAAACTTTGAGAATTCTGGTTTGAAAATTCTACCACAAGTCCTTAGCTGCTGAATTTGAAGTGCAAAATGTTCTTAAAAGTGATAGCTGAAGTCTTGGCTCTTGGTCCAGGAAAAGTCTTGAGAAGAAATTGTCTCTGATCTCTGAGCAGACAGGGTCCTGAAATGAAATGCAAAAGACCCAGATACAGTCTTGCACCCTTGTTTTATGGGGTTTCTCAAAGGGCAGGTCCAGTGAATATTGACTTGTTCTACGATTGGCTAGCATTCCATCTCCATGTCTACACAACCAATCAGCTTTTAGTATTTTATTACAAAACAACAAATGTGCATTTCTGAATATGAGAGAAAAAATGGCTCAGAGGTCAACTAGTCTAAAACAGAATTTTAGGAAACCATCCAGCCCCCCTCCCCTTAGAAATGGCTGTAATTAAGCTACACTCAGTACAGCCATTTACTTAAATGGTAGCCCATTCATCTGTAAAGAAATTAAGTCAGTGTAGACCTCTCAAAACAAAAGGAGTCCAGACATTGCGGCTCCTCTAGAGTCTAGAGGTCCCGGCATTTTCACAAGCAAATTGGGCTACCTAGCCTCCCAGCTATGCTTAGTTATTTTTTTGTCTTCTTCTAAATGATTTAATTAAACTCTAGTCCCTGACTAGGAGCAAACAACTTCTCTGCCTAGTAACAAGAAATTACATAATTTTTTGGGAGGCCTATGGCTTTTCTTTGTACCCATGATCCCTTACAAGTTACACTGGGCCACCATGGGCATCTTTGATGCATTTCTCACATAAAAATACCATGAAATATGATGAGAACAATAAGGTATTGCCTTATCTCGCCACAATAACCACCTACCCATCCATTATTCTCTATATAATAATTGGGGAGCGTTTTCTTCCATAGAGAAACCTGGTTATAATTTGCCATTATAACCTGCGGGTTATAACGGCGAACACGTGCTGGGTTTCTCTTCCTGAGCACATGAGTACAAAGCTTCTCTTGTGCACAGCTCGCAGCACTTCTTCACACCACTTGTTTTAGTCAGTGGTTGCAATGGTCTTCACCTGTGAACACCACAGCCTGCAATTCCTGCCCCATTTTCTTCCACTTCACTTCCTGATCAAGACTAAAAAAAGAAAGAGAGAGAGATACTTAACAGCACTTCACCAGACCGCTCCTGAAGTCCCGGTAGAGATGTACAGACAGAGAGAGAGATCGTGGTAGAGATGGACAGAGAACAAGATAGAGAAAGAGAAGCAGCAGGCTGCAAATACAAGCACCCAGCACTAATACTTGAAACAGCAGCACCATCTAGTGGCCATGTGGTTCATTAAAAAAAAAATACAAGCAGTCCATTACTACAGCCACATTGTGGTGCTGCTGTCTGGGCAAGAAAATGCTCCTCAGTTATTATATAAAACAATACATGGGTGGTTGTGCAAAAACTGGAATTTTATACACACCCTTGGGGTGTGATGCTGGTTTAAACCCTTCGAGCTGCGCTCTCGTGGTTTATGAAACATCATGCCCCTTGGGTGTATATAAAATTCTCATTATACACACCCACCCATGTATTCTATATATAATACATCTGCAGTTGATCTTTCATGGGTCACAGGACCATATTATGCTGACAGATTTTATGGATCTATGATTCTGTGTAAGTTGGAAGTGATGCAAAATGTCATAATTACTGGACTAACCATAAATAATTACTTTACAATGAGTAGAACTTTATATCTTAAGTATTTTTAGACCAAGAAATTCATCAGGCCAGCTACATTTGTCTGAAAATAAAATCCAAAAATGCAGCCAAAATAATATTCCAAAAGCTTTTAAATATAGGACTATATAATTAAACAAAGTTTACAGTTAATTTGTGCTGCTTGGCAGTTTTAGCCAATGTTATTTCTTGCAGAAATAAAATTCATTCCTCCAAATGATTGATAACTATACTTAAGAAAGCATGTTAAGCACTGATGTGGAAAACTATTTTTTTATTAAGGCAATTACACAATGAGATCAAAGATCCTTTCCTTCTCCAGGGCAACCATGCTGCAGGAGATGCCAGGAATAGTGAAGATCAACATGTTTCATGCCCGGTGTTAGAACATAAATTAAAAAAAATGATACACATATAAATAACATGAAATCAAAAATACATGTGCTAGTCCCCCACCCTAAACATACATCTCTCCATGTTTCTTTGGCCCTGTACACACTGTGGATCTTAAAACGGCTATGTGCTTTAAAACATTTTAAGTCCTCCTAGCACTGTTTGGCCCTGTCCACCCTTGCATTCTTGTAACATTGCTGACAGTCTGTAATGTTACAAGAAGGGCAAACATGGTTTGCGTCCACACTGTAGCACAGTAAAACTGTGCTACAAACCGTGCTCAAAAACTGTGCTCGAAACCTGATAGGAGCAGGTTTCGAGCATGGTTTCAAACCAAAACTGTTACTTTAAACCGTGTTAACAGTAGCGTGGATGCAACCCTGCTGTAACATGGTTCAAGACAACCTCCGCCGACTTCTGTGTCTTTTTTAATGCTGCCCAAAGAGAAGGAGATACTTTATTTACATCCTGATCTCACAATGATCTCCCGAATTCAGAGATGCTATTTTTAATAGGATCCGTTACCGTGCCCATTCATGAGTATCCTGGCATGCATTGCGGTGTCCGCAATGTGCTGCAAGCATGCCTGGGAACTCAGAATGGCAAGCATGGTGTTGGATTGCAGTGTGGACACACCAACAACCATGCTCCGCTATGGAAAACAAATAATTTTGAAAAAAATTTTGAAAAGAGAAGAGCAGTGTGGACAGGGCCTTTGTGTCCAGACTGCAAGACTCTTAAAATGCTTTAACAAAAATGTTTTTAAACTCTGCTTGGTACCTAGTCTTAAAACAATTAAAAAAAATGTTTTAGAGATAGCATGGTTTTACTCACATATCTGGATAGGAGTAAAAATGTTTGAAGCTGTAACAGTTTAACTAAAACAGTTCTAGCTGCAGTGTGTACAGGCAAGTACAGTTCTGTGTGTTGCAATTAACATGAAATAGTTACAGGGAGAACAGGTTAAACACCAGCAGTGCTGACACACTAAACCGTTAGTGAAAATGGTTACTGAATAGTGTAGATGCACTGAAATGGTTTAACTAAACTAGTTTTGAAAATGGTTTTCAAAAACAGTTATGTAGTGTGTACAGGGCCTAAAAGAATAAAATGTTTTATGTGTTCTTTAATTATTAGAGCACAATTCCGAGTCTAGAACTTTATGACATCAAGGTGATTATTACACTGTTACTAGGATATAGAGAATAATGCATGGGGAAGTGTGTATAATGAGGATATTATGCACACCCAAGGTGTGCGAAGTCCCCATAAACCCCGAGGGTGAAGACTGAAGGGTTTACTAGGGCATCGCACACCAATGGTGTGCATAAAATCCGAATTTTATTCACACTCCCCATGTTTTATTTTTTATATTTACTGGTTCTTAACCAGTTAAAAAAAACATTGTTTCTTTGAAAAGTTCCAGGCTGACAGCACTCTTCTTGTGCTGCCGTGGACTCATCGCTCTGACCCGGGGTGAAGAAGACTGCTTCAGGAGGTGGGAGGTGCTGGCAGAGTGAGGGACTTGCAGGCAAGAGACCGGACAGCAAAATGGGGCCTCAGAATGCCCGATGCTCTGGAACACTCTTCCGGGACTGAGGCTGTGTCACAGAAGCAGTCCAATAATGAAAGGGGCTGAAGAGAGCCCACATGGCAGCACCGGAGGAAGTAGAAACCACTGCAACACTTATGGAATGGCACACCAAACAGGACCCGTCATCAGCACCGAGGGAACGAGAGGTGGACCACAGGTAAGCTGTTAAACTACACTTACTGACCTGTGTCCCCTCTCTCCTTCACACCACCACAGTGATGGGACTTCTTGCTGTGTTTTGGGGTGCCCTGGGTTCTTATTGGTCAGCAATAGATAATTGTTGGCAGAAGGTTTGAGAGAGGTGCTTGGGCAAACTCTGTTATTTGCGGTTTGTTATTCACACGTGTGAATAATGGAATTTGCTAGCCAGTGCCAGCAGTTGATAAATAAGACTAACCAGTAAATATACTCCATTTCAGGCTGGAGATAGAAAATTTGAGTAGTAAGTGTGAGGCTTGAAGTGCTAATCTTACCAGCTGATATTATCGTCAACTTAAATAGATTTTATCTTCACATAAACATCAACAGTACATTTTCCTTTCTTATGATGTTCTTTCCATAACTTGAACTTCACAAGTTTTTTTCTCCAGCTATGATGTGTTGGGGTGGAGGAAGTATATAAAATGTGGGAAACGGAGCAGAAGGTTGCCTCAGTGGCGAACACTAACAAATCTGTGCTGCAGGTTAAGATGCAGGTCAGACAGTGGCCAATGCAAAGAGCAGGGCAAGCGGGAAACTGATTGCTTCTGGGAACAACACTTGTAACAGGAGAGAACCTGTGCTTCAGTGGAGCTGTCGTGCTGCTGTGCTGGTTGATGGTGGAGACAGGTGTTATGTTAATTGCTTGGCAGTATGTTAATATCTCTAAAACAAGTTCACGTTCAATGCAGGGAAACTCACATTTTTAGCTCTCTAGAACTGATGAAGTGCAAAAGTCGTTTAACTCTTGCTGCTGAGCAGTATTTATTGTAGATTAGTTATTTTTGTTGTTTTCCCACCTGCAGTGCCATGTTTGCATGACCAAAGGTGAATGTTGTGGCACCTTTTTTCATCCTTATAAGATAATTTACCAGAGCCTACAAAGGAGGCAGCCACCCTTTGACTTGGCTCTCATTAATGGGGAAAGTATAGGGAAGGTCCCGATCCAGGACCCAACGGAAACTGTTGGTCATCAGACTGTGTTGTTTAATACCAAACTAGAGCTGGAGAGGAAACAGTCGCAGTCACAGGAGGGCAGATTTATGTGAGGACGTGGCAGATGTTGCAAGCAAAACTGGAAGGGGTTAGGGTTGTAGAGGAGGTGAAAACGAAGTGGGATCTGAGCAACAACCTGATTTTGGAAGTCCTGAGTATCTTTATAAGTGTGGTAGGGAAAACCAGATGGTGTAGGGAACCTCTGTGTTTCTCAAGGGAGGCGGGTAGGCTGTTAAGGAGAAAAAGAACGAATTTAAAAAATACAAAACCAGCCAAACAGAGGCGGATAGGGATGAATTCTTAAGTAGGATGAAATAGTTTGACAAGGCTATGAGGAGGGCAAAGTCTGACACCAAGCTGAGGATAGTTGAGAGAATAAAGAGAGGACAAAATGCTCTTCTGTTGCTTTCAAGAAAAATATAAAACATGAGTTGACAGTCAGACAAAGTAAAGGGAAGGGTGGAGGGAGAAAGATGAAGGGAAATTGGACATACTGAACCAGCTTCTCTGTTCTGCAATCACAGTAGATGATGAAGGGCCATTGCCTGACTGTGTCACCAAGGCAAGGGGAAGGGAGTGAAGTGTGTAAATGAAGATACAATTTCAGAGGCAAGGGAACTGATGGGATTATAAGCAGTAAAGGTGGACAAGTCAAGGGGCCTGGCTCGGCTGCATCCCAATATGCTGAAGGAGATGGGACTTGTGCTAGCTGCATCACTGCCAGCACTGTTTAACAGCTCACTGGAGTTGGGGAGAACACCTAGAGTCTCGAGGACAGATGATGATATTCCTCTGCTATGGTCTGAAGAAGGGAGGAACCAGGGAGCTAGAGACATCAGTCTGATCTGTCTGTTGTTGGAAAGTTTCTTGAAACCATTAGTAGGTTTACTGGAGGCAAACAGACTTCAGGATATTAGACAGCATGGGTCCATTGGAGGGTTATCGAGTCAGTCATTCTTGATCGACGATTGGTAGATGAAGGTGGTGTATATGGGTCCGGCAGTAGATATACTGTATCTTGACTTCAACAAAGCCTTTATCTCAGTCCCACATGGACGGTTGGCTAAAAGGTTGGGTGACCAGGAGGTGGGGGAAAGAGTACAAGATGCATAGGAAATTGGCTAGGTGACAGAATCCAGAAGAGTATCCTAAACTGGGAACACTCTGATGTTGGGGGGGGTGTTGCCAGGGATGTGACATAGGGATTGGAATTTGGGCTAGTCCTCTCCAACATCTTTATCTGTGAAACTGAAGTAGGGATTCTGGGAAAGAGCTGCTTCTTTGCAGATGATACTAAGATGTATGGAAGAGTGGATAGTAAGGCAGGGGTTAAAAAAATGAGGAAAGAACTGGACAGAAGAGAGGAGTGGTTAACAGTGGCAGAAATTGGGGGAGGGGGCATTGAGAGCTGTGTTGCAGTGGTGAATTTAAATGATACGTAAAAAACATTATGACAACAAACTATTCAAAAATCTGACTCTGTAGGTGACTAAAGGAAAGGCTGCTGTATTCATTAATGCTAAAACTACATTTATATAATTTACCTAAATGTGGCTCCAGAGCATTTGAAAATTGTAAAATCAACCTTCCAATTAAAAAAAAAACTGTCTTACCTGCTTCCTAAAATGGCCACCAAATGTGATGACATCATCGGAGTCAAAGTCAGAGAGATATATGGCTCTCTGTAGTGCTAACTAGTTATTTCTTCCCTTTGTATAGAATTGTTTCACCCAAATGGTCAAAACCATGTGCATTATTTTGTATAATGCACATGTTAGGCTATGGTTCTGTTCATTTTGTTTTCTTTAACATGCTGAAAATGTGTTTTAATCCAACTGACTTTCTCTGTGGCAAGCCACAGTGCTGTACAAGTCTTGAATAACCTGGTGATCTAGTGGTTATAGTGGATCCAGGATGCTACAGTGGGGGTGCTGGGGTGGTGGGCATGCTTAATATGCACTTTTTAACATTTTTATTAAACCGTTATATTTTCTGCTATTATTCTTTTCTAGTAGGTTTTTAACAGAACCTACAAATGTAATCCATAGTTTAAATGTAAACATTTGTACAATCAATAAATCAGACTTCTTCAACAAAGTGAAATACAGCAGCAGTAGCTAACAAGTATGTTACTCTGTGTGTGTGTGTGGGGGGGGGTTGCAGCCACACCCTTCACCACCTCCTAGAGCCACCACTTTTTTGTAGCAAAGTTCTTGTGCAGTCCAATGTTAGAGTTCATACTTTCTCGAAACTCAAGTATATGCTTGTCTTGTCTTCTTTTTCCATGGGAAAAAAGAAGAAGAGTCAGTGTAACCCCCTTGTTACCCGGGGTTACTAGAATCCCAGTAAGACCTAGTGGTAGGCAGGGAAGGCAGCTTGTGAAACTCCAGTTAAATTGGTTTCACACTGTCTCACTCTGTTCTCAGTCTCAGCTGAGACTGAGGGATGACATCACCAACAGAACTATCGCAGCTGCATGAGCCACATTGGAATCTGCAGCAGAGGAGTTAGTTAGAACATTGGGAGTTTTGAAGTCAGTGTCTTCCAGTTCAGTCTTCAGTGAGTGAGTGTGAAGTTGGGAGCTTGCTGGTAAAGCAGCTCAGTGAAGGCTCTAGGAGCCTCAGCCTGACAGAGGGCTACTTTTAAGTAGAAGGGTGTGTGTCTCCACCTTAAAGAGAGACACAAAAGATAACTGAAGTAGTGGAGACTGCTGTTTTTGGGTCTCAGTGTCCCCTTCCTTCGGGGGGGGCAAGAAAGGTTTCCCTGCAGATTCCTGGGGCAATCCCCTAGTTCTGCTTGTGAAGGAAAAGCTGCCTGTTTGCTCCAGAATTTATTTGGGAGAAAAAGAAGATTTGTGAGTCGCCTGTGGGGCACCAGCAACGTGAGGGCGAGTGTCTGCTCTTGCTAAAAGGGCCTATGTTTTTCACCCTGGGACTTGTGTGACAATATGGGGATTGAACTACTAAATATTGGGAAGCCTAGAGTAATGGGCTAAGCAAATTAAAAGTAGGTTCAAGTCCAGAGTTTGTTGAGATGCAAATAATATGTAGAGGAGATGTGACAGACGTCTACCCAGAATCTACATTTAAAAGTTCGGTAAAGGAATTGTTCAGTTTCCAGAGAAATGGCCGGGTATGGGCTGTGGGAGCTGGAGGTGGGTGGCCCCCCATCTTTAGTGACCAGGTCCACCTCTACGGATTTCTTCTGTGGATTTCTACTTTGCCTCAGGCACTTGGCCAGTGATGAGGGAAGTACCCAGACGTGGGATTGTAAGGAAAATTCTCTTTAGGAGTCAAAGACTCTAGTGTGGTTTGGGGAGCCACAACAGGATAATTGGTTCATTCCTCAAATGGACCGCGGATCAAGTGGCTGGCGGGGGAGCCGGGCCAGTGGGGAAAACCCAAGTAGTGTACAAGTCGGGCTGTGTACCCAAAGCTACGTGCAAGTCCGGGCTGTGTGCCTGGTGGGTTTAGAGCCTGAGGGCTGGAAATAGTGATAAAGTGTTCTGTAGTCTCTAATCTGCATTACCAGGAAATGTAGCCCCGTGGGGGTCCGTCTATGCTTTGTTTGTTCAGTTTGGATGTGAATAAAAGCCACACTGAAGAATCCCATTCCTGGTTCTGGACATTACAGTTATTGCTTCCTGTGTTCAGATTTACTTGGGTGCCCCTCTGCAGAGTAGCCAAACCTAGGCCCCCTGTGCAGAGTAGCCTCATCCTCCCCGAACCCAGTCCCCACCAGGTACTGCTGTCAGCTTCAACAGCATGCCACCTGTCATTTTGCTAAAAAGGCAGGGGTGAGGGGTTACAAAAATGGAGGCACCTTTGATTTTATTCTGGGAAGAAGGTGCTTGGGCAAGTGGGCTAGCGTTTTGGCTATCTGGCAGTGGGTAGCCCAAAAAGCTGAAGCAATTTCCCCTAGTGTGTTGCTGTGTGCTTTGGATCTTATGCTGCTGTTTAAAATTGCCAACTGTTTGCCAAGGAGCAGTAAAGCCAAAGAATGTGCCTTTGTCCTGCATCAAATTGTTTACAGCGTTTTTGCCTGCTTTAAAAATGAACTGTGGTAAAGAAAAGTGTGGAAGACTAGGGGTAGCAACAGGAACATTGTGCCCGGGACAGTTGAAATGCTTTTAAAATGAACTGTGGTAAAGAAAAGTGTGGAAGACTAGGGGTAGCAACAGGAAAATTGTGCCCTGAACGTTGGAAATGCTTTTTGAAAGTATGAGAGACTTGCAGGTGTAATGGCTATGATGAATGGCTGAAATGGGCTCCCGCTGTGGAGTCAGTTGGTAAAGAAAAAAAAGTTGCATTCTGCAGTTTAAATTTGCCTGCTTGATGATCGCCGTGAGGAGAGGAGCCCTCACGAGGAAGAAGAGGCTCATTTGCATGGTGTCGTGTGATTGGTCAGGCTGAGATCAGTCCTGCCCCTCAGCCAGCTCTACAGTGACTGCCCCAGCATTCGAGAGGGAGTGTGAGTGGAGTGCGTGTACTGGCAGTGGAGGAGCGTCTCGGAGTGTTAAAATCGCTGTAAACTTTAAAAAATTAGACTTTCTAGTTTAAAATTGGGCTCAACCCGCTAATCGATTGTTGAAATTGCAGAAGTGGTGGTTGAAAAGACGATCGGTAGAACTGCCCGCCCGTTTCTATTCTGAGGCCTCCAAGAACTGGCTACAGGCCGTTTTTCCCCATCTCAGCAAACTGCTACTGATAACAGTAAGTAACAACCTAAAAACTGCTCAAACAGTGATTTTCTGCCTATACCATATAAATGTGTGTGCAGCAGTGTGAGTCGCTTTGCAAGTAACGACTGTGTCAAGTCCTGCCAGCAAGTGCAAGTCTGTTAAGCCATTGACTGTGTGCATGGTAATAAATTCAGCCTCAGTTTAAAGTTTGAAGCCAGAAAGAGACTGTGGGTTGTAGCCAATGTGCAGCACTAGTTATTCAGGCAATCCTGTGCTAAAAACCTGAAGCTTTAAGGGACTGTGAATCAAATAAATGTTACCAGCATGTAAAAAGTCCGTGGAAAATCAAGTGAATGTGTTTAAAGCAAGAACAGAGCAAGTTGTGCAGTTTGAGAAAAAGTTATCAGTAGTTTGTGTAAATTGGGTGCGCAGTGGCTTGACCCAGATTCTGAATGTTGATTCACAGGAGTGCTGCTGCTGCCATTACAGGGTGGGGTAGTAAAATAAACACAGCAGCAGAGGAGCCATTTTACAACTAAAGAGTGTGTTCAATAAAGCAGGACTTTCAGTTACAGTGAACTTTTGTTTATTTTTCTGCAGTTATGGCCTCAGGACCAGCTCGTTACCCGGATCATGCCCGGGTTGCAGTAACAGCAGCAGTAAATAGACTGAGGGATATTGAAAAGTGGTGCTATGGAGGACAGCTGCCTCCTCATGTGGCGATTCCTGGATAGCCAGTGTGTATATGTCAAATATGCTTGAGAGCTGAAAAGGACGTCTTCATGATTCCTCACTCTGCTGGATGCCTAGAAAAATATGGCTTGTATAAAGCACCTCAAATTCATTTGGCTCCCACATGGACAAAGGTTCAGGAATCTGCAGTTGGCAGCACACAGCACCAGGCGGAGCCTGTGGAGGAAGGCCCCTCGGGGGAGTGTGGCACAAAGCTAGAGGGTGCAGAGTTAGAAACAGAACCAGAAGTTGAAGTTTCGGATGCTGGATCCCAGAAGGAAAGTTCGGATAAAGCATCAATAGACCTCTGGGGGGGGGGCCTAGCCCAATCTCTTAGGCGAAGATGAGATGCGGGAGGCCTTTCAGTGGGAGGTGTCGACCTCTGCACCTAATGATGAGTGGATAGTTTCAGGAGTGAGAACGACTGCTCACTCCTGGGCTCAGATCCTCAGTGAAGAGGAAGATGAGGGGGAACCTATGTGGCCTTGTGAAAAAGGAACGGGTACACAGCCTCAAGATCTTGCCTCGGAGGAATGCATGGAAGAAAGTGGTGATGCCACTGCCCTGGCTTTGCAAGAGGAAGAAGTCAGGGATCCGTTTCTAATTTCTTCAAGGATGCGAAGCTGGCAGAACCAGGACTGGCCACCCCCAAGCCAGGCCAGCGGTCTCAGATTGACCAAAGCAAGTAAAGAAGAGAGACTGGTTCATAGAAAGGCAAATGAGATTTATGGTATGACCTTTCCTACCTTTCCTTGGAAAGTCTGGGAGGAGATTGAGAACAGCAGGAAATCCTGGATCTGGGACGAAGCCATGAAAAGTGTGCATCCTGGGGCCAACAAGCGTGTAAAGAACAGACTGTTTCATGAGAAGTATACCCAGTGGAAGAGAGGCAGGACACTGTTTATAGACAGAGTGAGAATAGTGGACGGAGAGGGACGTGAAGTCTCCCACTGTGTGAATTATGTGCGCCCAGATGGGGTAATAATTCAAGCTCCTGACCCCCGGTACTATTGGCCTCAGTGCAAGGATCTCCAAGCAAATGTGCCCGTGCCTACTAAATGGACAGCCAAGCAGTGGTAGTCAATACTGCCACACCAGACTGTGAAGTGCCTTTATTGATCCGCCAATATGGACATCCAGGACTCAGGTGCCCCACATTCATCAGTTCTACAGTGTACTGGCCTTTTCAGAAACCATCGACTGGCCCACCAGATGACTTCAGATCCAGAGAGGACACCAGCCCAGCTGTATCCTGTTTATTGCCTGGTAATTGGATGACGTCGGACCAGCTGTTTTCTTTTTGTTCCTGTTCTAAGGTTCCATCTCCAGAGATGACATCAGCCCAGCAGTTCCCAGATGTACCCTCCTGTGGTTCCCGGAAGATGTCCACCCAGCTGTATCGGAAAAAATGCTGCCAGGGAGAGTCTTCGTCAGAGGTGCAGATCGGTCCCAAAATTTCCATTCTACAAGTGGCTGGTAAGTCCGAACTTTTCTATCTTTATGACATTGCATTACACCCCCTACACTAGCAGACTTCAAAATGTGTGAACTGTCCTCAAAGACTCTCCCCTTCGGGACTTTGGCCTGTTAGAACTGTGCTTCACTGGGCTCCGGCCCAGGAGAGACTCTTTATTGGACTAGCCTTCGGGCATTGTGGTCACTAGTTGGGACTTTTAGGGCACTCCATCCCCCAAATGTGTATTGTAAATAATGTCATTATTTTATAATGTAAATACTGTTTTTCTACCTTTTTCTAAAAAAAAAAATCTTTTCGGGATTCTTTAGTGTTTTGATGGTAGGGGTTTAGGTAGACTGTGTATGCAGATTAAGAGTGTGTGTTGTCTTTCTTTTTCTCACAGGTGTTCCTGGGAAGACAGAAGAGAAGACAAGAAGAGGAGGAGGGGCTCATCGGAGTTCCTCATTAGTACTTTAGTGTGTAGAAATTTAAAGTACTGTGGTGTTATTGTTATTACTGTATTAACCCTTTCCTTCCACAGGTGTGGTTGTGGGGGTAGGGAGGAGGCAGTAATGTGGTATTTTAATGGTGTGTGGTTGCAGGTTGCCCAAGGTCAGGGAGGTCCCCGGGTTGTTTTTGTTTTGGGGGTATTAGGTTAAAAGCAGATAGGTTTTCCCTAGAGGGTTAGGGGGATAGACAGGCTGTGGTCCTGAATGGTCATTGGGATCGCAGTGCTGATCTATCAGGATTATGCTCTGGATAGTTGTACCAGAGCCACTAGGTGTCCATAGTAAGTGGATAGAGTAGAGGCTGATATGTCAGCTAAAAGCCTCTAGGCCCTTAGTGTTGCCTGCCTGTGCTTTCACATGGTAGGAGGGGGCCTGATCACCCCCCTCCGCAGGTAGCACATAGGGTGGGGTGGCCTAAGTCCGGGTAAATTATGACTGCGGACAGTCATTTTCCTGGTCAAGGGCAAGTGTAACCCCCTTGTTACCCGGGGTTACTAGAATCCCAGTAAGACCTAGTGTTAGGCAGAGAAGGCAGCTTGTGAAACTCCAGTTAAATGGGTTTCACACTGTCTCACTCTGTTCTCAGTCTCCGCTGAGTCTGAGGGATGACATCACCATAGAAACATAGAAACATAGACTTTGACGGCAGATAAGGACCGCTAGGCCCATCTAGTCTGCCCATTTCCCTACCTACAGGATAGGCCGCAGATCCTAGTTAACCAACAGCCTATATCTTCCTGCCCCCCACAAGAATTGCCTTATGTCTGTCCCATGCATTCTTGAATTCTCCCACAGTTTTAGACCCCACAACTTCCTCAGGAAGGCTGTTCCATGCATCCACTACCCTCTCTGTGAAATAATACTTCCTCACATTGCCCCTGAACCGCCCTCCTTCTATCTTTAAATTGTGTCCCCTTGTTCTTGCAAGTCTCTTTTTCTGAAAGATGCTACCCTCTTGGACTTTGTTGATTCCTTGAGGTACTTGAAAGTTTCTATCATGTCCCCCTCTCCTTCTTTCCTCAAGGGTATACATATTAAGCTCCTTTAGTCTCTCCTCATCGGCTTCTCTTGCAGACCCTGCACCATTTAGTTGCCCTCCTCTGGACTGCCTCTATCCTGTCTATGTCCTTCGGAGATGGGGTCTCCAGAACTGGACACAGTATTCCAGATGGGGTCTCACCAACTGTCTGTACAGAGGATAACAACTTCCTGTTTTCTGCTGCTGATGCCTCTCCTATACATCCCAGTATACCCCGGCCCTCCCTACTGCCTTCTCACATTGCTTGCTAACCTTAAGGTCATCTGATATGATTACCCCCAGGTCCCTTTCCTGTTTTGTTGTTGTTACTACCTCCCCACCCATTGTGTATTCTTCCCTGGGTTCTTATTTCCCAGGTGCATTATTTGCACTTTTTGCATTGAATCCTAGCTGCCATACGTCCTGACCATTCCTCCAACCTTGCCAAGTCCCTTTTCATCCTTTCCACGCCTCCTTATGTATCAACCCTGTTGCAGATCTTTGTGTCATCTGCAAAAGGCATACTTTCCTTCAGTCCCTCTGCAATGTCACTGATGAAGACATTAAAAGGACTGGACCCAATACTGAACCCTACGGTACCCACTAGTAACCACCTTTTCTTCAGAGTGGACTCCATTTACAATTACCTTCTGTGTCCTGTTGTCCAGCCAATGTTTTACCCAGGCTACCCCTGGGACCCACTCCAGGCTGGTTAATTTGACTAATAATCTTTTGTGTGGGACTGTGTCAAATGCCTTGCTAAAGTCTAGGTAGGCCATGTCCACAGCCCTTCCCTGGTCTACTACTTTGGTCACCCAGTCAAAGAAATCTATTAGATTCGTCTGACATGACCTTCCCACTGCGAACCCATGCTGCCTTGGATCCTGTGCTCCACTGACCTCTAGGTACTCAACTATTCTTTCCTTCAGAAGTGACTCCATCACTTTCCCTACCACAGAGGTCAGACTGACAGGTCTGTAGTTTCCTGCCTCTGTCTTGGTCCCACTTTTGTGAAGGGAATCACATCCGCCTTCCTCCAGTCCTCGGTACCACACCATCCTCCCATGATTTATTAAAAAGAGTAGCCAGTGGTTTCACTAGTTCCTTCCTTAATTCTTTTAGAATTCTGGGGTGAATTCCATCAGGACCCATTGCTTTGTCCACCTTCAGTTTTAGGAGTTCTTGCAGAACCCTTCCTTCTGTGAAAGGACTGGGATCGACCCCCCTATCAAGAGTGCTTCTGTTAATTGGATTAGGCACTTCCCCCTCCTCTTTTGTGAATACTGAGCAGAAATATTCGTTCAGTATTCCTGCTTTTCACTGTCCCCTCTGCCCACCCACTGTTCATTCTATTCAGCCTCACTATCCCTCCCTTTGTCTTTCTACGCTCGCTGATGTACCTATAAGGTTTTATCCCCTTCTTAACTGGAGTTGGCTATCTTCTCCTCAGTTTGGGCCTTTGCTATTCTGACTTCCTCCCTGCTTCTTTCTGCCTTAACTGGTACAGCTCTCTGTCCTGCTCCTTCTGTGTTTCCTTATACTTCCGGAATGCTATCTTTTCTTCCTGACTTTCACAGCCACCTCTCTTGAGAACCATAGTGGCTTTTTCTTTCGTTTTGATTTGTTTATTTGCTTCACACAAAGGCTTGTTGCCTCTGTGATGGCAGTTTGATAATTCCCATTGTTGCTCCACACCTCCTTCTAGCCTGTTTGCTAGTGCTTTCTGAGGCACTCTCCCATCTTGCCAAAGTCAGCCCTCCTAAAGTCCAGTACCCTCACTTTTGTATGGCTTGACTCTGTAGCTGAGTTTAACGTGAACCACACTGTTTGATGGTCACTTGTCCCCAGATGGCAACCCACTTCTAGATCTGAGATCCTCTCACTGCCCCGTTTGAGAGTATGAGGTCTAAGATTGCTCCCTCATGAGTGGGTTCCGAAACTAGCTGTCTAATGCCTGCCACCTGTAGGGCGTTAAGAATGGCCCTGCTCTTGGATGTGGCTGCAGCAAATGTGCTCCAGTTAACATCTGGCATATTCAGGTCTCCCATCAACAGTATCTCCCCTTTCTCTGCCATTCTAAGAATGCCTTCCATCATATCCTTGTCCATTCCTTCCCCTGACATGGGGTCTGTACCAACCCTGTGCAGATTGTGGTGCCCTTTCCAGTCTCAAGGTGACCCACAGTGCCTCCTCTCCTCCCTCCTGTTTACTCTTTTGTTCAGTTGCTTTTATCCTTCCTTTACATAGAGAGCTACTCCTCCCCTCTTCTCCTGCCTGTCTCTCCTGTAGGTTATGTGCCCTGGTATGTTAACATCCCAGTCATGGTTCTCTGTGTACCATGTTTCTGTGACTGCTATGATATCCAGGCATCCCTCTTCCATTAAGGCCACCAGCTCAGGGAGCTTGTTGCCCAGACTACGGGCATTGGTACTCATTACCCTCCATTTCCTGATGGCCTTACCCCCTTTTGCCTCAATAGAACTATTGCAGCTGCATGAGCCACATTGGAATCTGCCACAGAGGGAGTTAGTTAGAATGTTGGGAGTTTTGAAGTCAGTGTCTTCAGTTCAGTCTTCAGTGAGTGGGTGTGAAGTTGGGAGCTTGCTGGTAAAGCAGCTCAGTGAAGGCTCTAGGAGCCTCAGCCCTGACAGAGGGCTACTTTTAAGTAGAAGGGTGTGTGTCTCCACCTTAAAGAGACACACGAAAGATAACTGAAGTGGTGGAGACCGCTGTTTTTGGGTCTTAGTGTCCCCTCCCTTCGGGGGGGCAAGAAAGGTTTCCCTGCAGATTCCTGGGGCAACCCCCTAGTTCTGCTTGTGAAGGAAAAGCTGCCTGTTTGCTCCAGAATTTATTTGGGAGAAAAAGAAGATTTGTGAGTCACCTGTGGGGCACCTGCAACGTGAGGGTGAGTGTCTGCTCTTGCTAAAAGGGCCTATGTTTTTCACCCTGGGACTTGTGTGACAATATGGGGATTGAACTACTAAATATTGGGAAGCCTAGAGTAATGGGCTAAGCAAATTAAAAGTAGGTTCAAGTCCAGAGTTTGTTGGGATGCAAATAATATATAGAGGAGATGTGACAGACGTCTACCCAGAATTTACATTTAAAAGTACAGTAAAGGAATTGTTCAGTTTCCAGAGGAATGGCCGGGTATGGGCTGTGTGAGCTGGAGGTGGGGGTGTCCCCCATCTTTAGTGACCAGGTCCACCTCTACGGATTTCTTCTGTGGATTTCTACTTTGCCTCAGGCACTTGGCCAGTGATGAGGGAAGTACCCAGACATGGGATTGTAAGGAAAATTGTCTCTAGGAGTCGAAGACTTTAGTGTGGTTTGGGGAGCCACAACAGGATAATTGGTTCATTCCTCAAATGGACCGCGGATCAAGTGGCCGGCTGGGGAGCCAGGCCAGTGGGGAAACCCAAGTAGTGTACAAGTCGGGCTGTGTATCCAAAGCTGCGTGCAAGGGCTGGAAATAGTGATAAAGTGTTCTGTAGTCTCTAATCTGCATTACCAGGAAATGTAGCCCCGTGGGGGTCCGTCTATGCTTTGTTTGTTCAGCTTGGATGTGAATAAAAGCCACACTGAAGAATCCCATTCCTGGTTCTGGACATTACAGTTATTGCTTCCTGTGTTCGGATTTACTTGGGTGCCCCTGTGCAGAGTAGCCAAACCTAGGCCCCCTGTGCCGAGTAACCTCATCCTCCCCGAACCCAGTCCCCACCAGGTACTGCTGTCAGCTTCAACAGCATGCCACCTGTCGTTTTGCTAAAAAGGCAGGGGTGAGGGGTTACATCAGCATTTATATAGTGGTTTTCATTCACATTGTATCCCAAAGTGCTTTACAAGCAATACTAGACTGATAGTGAAGTGACTGAACGTGTTGTGGCAGCTGTTTCATACATTAATATCCACACACAACCTTGGACAATTGAATGAACTGATTTTATGGGAAGGGGAATGTTGGCCAAGACAACGGGGGTCAGGTAGTGATCAAGGTGCTGGCAGCCTCACATCTTATTTCTCACAGCAATCTGCTTATATTTCTCTCCTTCTGTTTTCCTCTTCCCTGAATATAGCAGTACCTTGCAAGAGTGGCCTTCTCAGTCCCCCTCTGGTATTCATTCTTCAGTATTCCTCCTCACACCGAAAACTGGTGAGCTCATCACCCTTCTGCATCATTAATGCAAGTAGTACAGTCCCCAATTTATTTTGACATATCAAATATAAACGTATCTTTCCAGTAAGTCAGGCTTATAGCAGCAGGGAACAAGAGGAATGATGGGCTTTCCTGTCCTTAAAAGATCTAGGCTACCTTTGATTAGGCACTGTTAAATGATGGGTAGGCACATCATTATGCACGTCATTTAATAGTGCCTAATCATAGGTGGCTTAGATCTTATAGGGATAGGAAAGCCTATGTTTCTACTTGTGCCATGCTGCTATCAGCCTGGCTTACCAGAAGATCATGTTTATTATTAATATGTAACTATAACATGGGAGACTGTACTAACCACATTCATGATGAGGAAGGGCAGTGAACTCACCAGTTTTTGGTGGTGTGGGGAGCAGGTGAGAAGAATGAATGCCAGAGAGGAACTGAAGAGGCAATTCCAGCAGGGTACAGCTATATTCATGTTAGTTAAAGACATGAAGGAGGACGCTGAGCAGATCACTGTGAAATCTGAAATGTGGGGCTGCCAGCATCGTGATCACTACCTGACTGTGGATGAGAGTAGCCAGTGATGACAAATACTCAGAGTGGCAGGGCTGCACCTAAACTGTTACCTGAATTCAGTGTAGGCAGATTACCCCTCGGGGGTGTGTGTGTGTGTGTGTGTGGGGGGTGTGTGCTGACATTTGTTAAGACAATATTGAGGGAGTTGTGTATAGCTCATTCAAGCTTTGGAAGGATGGTAGCCAGCCAACTCGCATTGTGGAGTAGAGCACAGAAAAGTACTGGAGTAGAATTGCTGGGAACTGTCCTGCAGGATTCTGCAGATCACCAGTAAAGGAGCAGACTGACACTGGAAGTCAGGTTGATTCGCTCACACTCTTTGGCTTTACAGCTCCTTGGTAAACAGTTGGCATTTTTTAAACAGCAGCACAAGATTCACAGCACACAGCAACACACTAGGGAAATTGCTTCAACTTTTTGGGCTACCCACTGCCAGATAGCCAAAACGCTAGCCCACTTGCCCAAGCACCTTCCTTCCCGAACAAATCCAAAGCAGTGCCTCCATTTTTGTAACCCCTCACCCCTGCCTTTTTACTAAAACGACAGGTGGCATGCCGTTGGCATTGGCAGCAATACCTGGTGGGGACCTGGGTTCGGGGAGGATGAGGTTACCTGGCACAAGGAACCTAGGTTTGGCTACTCTGCACAGGGGCACCCAAGTAAATCCAACTACAGGAAGCAATAACTGTAATGTCCAGAATCAGGATTGGGATTTTTCAGTATGGCTTTTTTCAAAATTAGCTGAAACATGACAAAGCATAGATGGTCCCCCAAGGGGCTACGTTCACTGTATATGCAGATAGAGACTACAAGGTGGTCCACTTGAAGAATGAACCCATTTTTACTATTGTCTGGCTCTGGACCCACCAGACACTCAGCCCGGACTTGCATGCGCTTTGGATACACAGCCCGACTGGCCCGACTCCCTACCGACCACTTGACTGACGGTCCATTTGAAGAATGAACCCAAACTTTACTTGGAGAGACTCCCATCACACAAGGAGTATATTTCCCAAACTATGGCTCCCCACACCACTTAGAGTCTGCGACTCCTAGAGAGATTTGTTTTCTTATTTCCATCGGACTCTCATCAAACAAGGAGACTCCCATCAAACAAGGAGTATATCTTCCCATCCTGTGGCTCCCCACACCACTTAGAGTCTGCGACTCCTAGAGAGATTTTCCAAAGTTGTGACCCACTTCTGGGTACCTACCTCATCACTGGCCAGGCGCATGAGGCAAGTAGCAAATCACAGAAGAAATACGTAGAGGTGGACCTGGTCATTAAAGATGGGGGATGTTCCCACCTCCAGCTCCCATAGCCCATACCCGGCCATTTCTCTGGACAAACAGAAACTTAAAACTTTGACATGTAGATTAAACGGTGAATGACCTGAAGCACCCCTCTACAGCATTACTTGAAATCCATTAAAACTTTAGACTTTTTGACTGCTCCATTTGTTTGTCCTAGTAAAATAGTCCTCCCAAATAGCAGTCCACATCCCAGCTTTCTTTATATTTCCAAACTGATGAAACAATTGGTTTGCCCCTTCAAATGGAGCAAAACACTCACCCTTTCGTTGCAGGTGCCCCACAGGCGAAGTATCACATCCTTCACTGTTATACAAGAACAGAAACTGAAAACAGGCCGCTTTCTTCTATAGTGGAAATAGGGGGTTGCCCCTGGAATCCACAAAGGGACTTTTCTTCCACCCCCCCGGAGGGAGGGGGCACTGAGACCTGGACAGCGGTCTCCACCACTTTCAAAAGGTAAACAGGATCATACTTCCTTCTCCAACAAAAGGTAAACAGAAACTGCCTTTGAAAACTCCCAAAGTTCTAAACTCACTCCCTAAGCTGCAGATTCCAATGTGGCTTATGCAGCTGCAACAGTTCTATGGTGATGTCATCTCTCAAGTCTCAGCTGTGACTGAGAACAGAGTGAGGCTGTGTGAAACCCATTTAACTGGAGTTTCTCAAGCTGCCTTCCCTGCCTACCACTAGGTCTTACTGGGATTCTAGTAACCCTGGATAACAAGGGGGTTACACTTGGTCCTCCAGGAAGACCTAGTTGTTGGTTAATGAGGTGAGAGAAAAAAACACGGCAGGGAACTGTAGTACTACCATCACTGTGCAGAAGGGTGGTGATCCACTCAATGTTTACTGTGGGAACAGAAGTCAAACATTGAGAATGTGAACTGGAGAGCAATTTGTGAGGCATTTTTAACAGTTCCAACTGATGGTGCGTATCAGTATAGGTGTGCACAACCCTCTGAGGTACAAGATTATAATCTAAGGTGTGATAATTCTCTTCATGAGACTGCAAGCTCATGTGTGGCCTCAGGCAGTACTAAGGACAGGGTATGGATGGTGGGGTGTTCAACAGAAGGCAGGCTAGGTGCAGAGGGTTTATATGGAAAAAGAAAGCCTGATTTGTGGATTAACAAGACAGTATGAGCTTTGGAACTGAACAAGAATGGTACTTTGCTGTGTGACCCTGAGCAAGTCACTAAACTTCCTTGTGCTCCCAGGCCACACCTGTAAACAAGCTTTCAGCTTAGTGTGTCTCTTCTGGTTAACAGAAAACAAAATTCAGGGCATCATATAACCACTAGATCATCAAGTATTTGAAGTGTTGTACTGTAATGCAGTTTGCCAAAGAAAAAGTCAGCTGGATTGCAAAACATTTTCTGCAAGTTAAAGTAAACAAAATGAACAAAATCATAGCCTAACGTGTACTGATCAAAATAGTCCATGAGGTAATACATGGTGTTGCTCATTCTGGTACAACATTCAAAATAAAGAGGGAAAGAAGAACTAATTAGCACTATAGAAATATATGTGGATCTCTGGCTCTGGCTCCGATGATGTCATCATGACTCATCACTTAACACACTTGGGAGACATCTTAGTGAGAAACCAAGGCTGTTTTTTGAAAGTGAAAGGCTGATGTTTACATTTTTCAAAAGCTATGAAACTGCATTTATGTTATTTACATAAATGCAGTTTTAGCATAGATGTAAACAGCAGCCTTTACTTTACCTTGCTATGAAACCAGATTTTGGAGTTTGCAGTTTTAAAAACTGCTTGTTTAGGTACCCTTTAAATATGTGGCTCAGTTCCAGGTGCAAAATGGGGATAAAAGTGTCTAAGGCATGTCTAAAAGTGAAAAATGTAATGAGGAAGTATGTTCCCAGCCCCCAGACAGGTGTGTTCAATCTTATATAAAAGATAGTGGACCCCATATTTTTTCATTTCCAGCACTGATGGTCATGGGTATTGCCATTTAAAATCAATGCTAACAAGAGCCAGATAATGCACATGGGGCAAAAAGTCTGAAAATAGAATGCAGAAATGGGGTGGGTGGCAACAGAAAGTACAGCTGGGAAGAGGGACTTGGTGGTAGTATCAGGTAACTTGAAAACATCACAATGATGAAACAGGGCAGTGTGGATGGTGAATAGGATGTTGGCATGTATGTGTAACCCCCATGCTGATTTTGGGGGGTTACCAGTGGATGCCCTGTTGGCATCGGGAGGATGTGTAAAGCTGCCAGGCTGACCGGAGGGTGAGGCTTGGCGAGCATGGGGGAATTTTCAAGCACCAACTGGCATGCAGGTTGGCAGTTAGGGAGTTCGTTAGGGATTCATCAAGAAGGAAAGAGCGGTTGGAGCCAGCTCCTAGGCCCTGTGGCGAGGGTCTCCAGTCAGGGCCAGGTAGGCCCAGGGTCGGGTTGGGGAGATTGCCCCCAGCCCCAACAGCAGCAGCAAGTACCGCACTGCCCATTGGTGGGGGAAGTGGAGAACATCTGAGGCAGCAGAGATAGTGAGGCTTGGTTGGAGCCCGTTTGGCTCTGTCTGTGAGCGGATCCCTGAAGTGTGGCTGCCATGAAGGGACTGGAGAATCAAGGTGACAATGATGTTCTGGAGGGGCTGTGGTGGCAGTGCAGCCCCCTTGCCTGACTCATGTCCACCCAAATGTTTGAGAGAGCTGCTGTGGGGAGAATTTAAAGTAAAGCTGGCCTAGTGTGAGGGTAGTTGCCACCCTGCATGAACCCTGCCTGTGGATCGGCAGGGTCAGACAGCTACAGGAGAAAGAACTGTACCCATGGTAACATCTAGCCCCGTAAGGAACTACAGCAAGGTCTGAGGTATGGTTTATACCCCGCCTCCACTGGCAGGGATATGAAAAGTTATGAAAGAGATTGCCTGTTAGAGCATCCCTGAGTGCTGGGAATACAAGGGGCCCCTTCTGACTCTCCAAGGGAAATGTTGGGGATGTGAGGATCCAGGTTCAGGACCCAGGTCCCCCTAAAGAGATGTGCCATGGCTGATTGCCATAGTGTTGAGTGGAAAGTAAGATGAACTGTACATAACCCCTCCCTCTCCATGGAGCCATTGTGTGGCTTGAGTCTTTTGACTTTTAAAACAATAAAATGGTGCACGTTTGCAACCTATCTACTGCCTGGGGCCAAATCGTGTGTTTTCTAAAAAATGTTTCTCCAGACAGTGGAGCCAGCCCTGAGCCCACCAGTTGTGTATGGGAGGAAGAGATACCATCTGACAGTGCCTCGACAGAGTCCACAGTGTTAAAAGGTTAATCCCTGTTTTACATTTCAAAGGTACTGTGATTTTTATTCTCGGCTCATACATTGTTTTACTGCCTAGTCAGAGTGCTGGTGCCCCCCCTCACCTTTCTCAGAGACATTGCAACATCAAACCCCTAGACAGGGAGGGAAGGGGGGTAGCCGCTGGAAGTGTCACCTCAGAGACTGGGAGTAACTGCTATCTGCCTGTAAGTTTGAACTGAACCCAACCCCTCCCCCCAGGGCAGAAGTAGAGAAAAGTAATAGGATAATGAAGAGGTATTGCTAAAAGGCTCCAGTGTAAGCAGGAGAACTGGGGGTTTACATATGGAAAGGGTAGTAGTAGCCGGAGGAGTGAGGTGACTCTGACACAGTACAGATCCCTTGAGTACTGTATGCACTTCTGGAGTTCACATTTCAAGAATGAAAGGGGCAAGGTGAAGTCAGTATAGAGGTGGGTAAGCAGACTGATCCAGGGTCAGCAGGAAAAGACTTATGTGATGAGATTGGCAGGTCTCAATGTGTACACACTTGAAGCGGGGTGGGGGTGGGAGCTTGAAATGTAGAAATTCCTCCATGGAATAATGTAGATAGTTGAGAGTTATCCATGGTGAGTGGGAAGACATGCAGCAAGGGGAACTCAATGAAACTTGCTGGTAAGAGATTTAAGAGGGACTTCAGAAAATATTTCATCATGCATAGGGTGATGCATGGGTGGAATAGACTAGTAAGAAAGGTAGCCTGTGTGGAATCATGGGGGGGTGTCAAAACATGGGTGTGACAGACATATGGGTCTGTTAAAGGAATTGGCAAAAGGGGAAGGGAAAAAGTAGGAGTGATGGGCCAGAAGGGCCCTCACAATAAACATCAGATACAGTACATAGGGTTATAATGTGTCTATAAGCATCTGCAGTTGATCTTTCATGGGTCACAGAGTCATTTTATGCAGATAGCCTTTATAGAGCTATATTTCTATGTAAGCTGGAAGTACTGCAAAATGTCATAATTACTGGACTAATCATAAATAATTACTTTACAATGAGTAGAACTTTTCAAACTGTGCAGTTAGTTTTAGACCCTAGAATTTAGCAGGCCAACTATATTTATCTGAAAATAAAATCCAGAAATACAGCGAAATGCTTTTAAAAATAAGAGTATACATATAAACAAAGTTTACAGTTAATTTGTGCCAATTGGCAGTTTTAGTAAATGATATTTCTTGCAGAAATGAAATTCATTCTTCCAGATGATTGATAACCAAACTTAAGAAAGCATGTTAGCTGGCTAGGTGGTGTGAAGGGCTGAGGGATCACTGTCTTACCTTCTGCCACGCTGGGAACACATGTTCGTGGTGCTAGTGCTAGCGGGTCACTGGAGGTTGGCCTGGGAGGGAGAGGATTGAGCATCCTGAGGACAGCTCTCCTCTCCCAGGGAGGGGTGGGACCACAGACCAGTGCACACCTGACCTATAGCGGCAGCTGGAGGCTGGCACACTGGCTCCAAAGACAGGGGGCCGAGATGGAGCAGACACCCAGCATGCTGCGTACGGAAGCATGCGTGGCTTGGCCATTGGTGTCATTGCATGATGCAGCTCCACACTCAGGGACAGGAGAAAATGGAGGCCAAAAATACCACTGACCAGTGAGATGATGGCGCCCCACCACATTCACCGCAACTGGCCAGCTGGTACATTAATGCCAAGAGGTAAACCTCCAGTGTACGCCGGGGTGATGAGGCGGGAGGGGGGGCAGGTGGAAGGTGGCCAGTCAGTGGCAGAGAGAAAGAAACTAAAAAAAAAATAAAATAAAAAAGAAAGCATGTTAAGCATTGATGTGAAACACTATTTTTTT
This sequence comes from Neoceratodus forsteri, assembly GCA_016271365.2. Taxonomy (NCBI): domain Eukaryota; kingdom Metazoa; phylum Chordata; order Ceratodontiformes; family Ceratodontidae; genus Neoceratodus; species Neoceratodus forsteri. The sequence continues at coordinate 797,255,305 of CM028137.1, read as the reverse complement.
TATTAAGGTGATTGCACAATGTGACCAAAGATCCATTCTATCTCTAGGCCAATCACACTGCATGAGATGTTGGGAATAATAAAGATCAACGTGTTTCATGCCTGGTGTTAGAAACAGAAATAAAAAAGAATGATACCCATGTAACGGTTGGGGGCTTACCCAGATGTCACCTCCCGGTGTGTGCTGCCTTGTCCCCAATCCTGTATGGCTCCTGAATGCTCCTGCCAGCCCCACTATCTGTTTGCCTGCTTGTGGACTGGCAGAGTGAAGAAAAAATACATTTAAAAGCATAGCCGCATGCTGCAGCGGGTTTGCCAATCACCATGAAGCTCCTGTACGAGCTGCTGCGGTCGGTTCCTCTCTCTCCTTCTCACACTAAACAAGTGCCTCGACACTCACATGTAAAAGCTGCTTGGCGCGGCTGTAAGCAGCAACCTGTTGATGTGTGCCCCAGCCCCCAAGTGAAAAGAAAATGAGTAGGGGGAGGCACTTAGGGGAGCAATAAATTAAATGTTTTAAAGTGCTCTTAAGTGCAATTGAATTAAAGAGCACCTATGGCTTTAAGGAGCAGCTGAGGCTGCTCATGAATAAAAATGAGCACTTCTATGCTTGGGGTGATAACGCTATGGAGGTAGTGATGGGCTCATGCAGCCCCTTTTTAAATTTAAACTGTAGTCGCTAGAAAGGGCACAGAGGCAGCTATAGCTGCATGATTTTAAATAAATGCATTTTTTTACTGATTGTCTGTATTTTAATGTTAAAGTGGGGACACTGCTTAAAATGTTTACTGGTGGCTATGTTTTGCCATTCTTGAGATGGCTAACAGCCAGTCAGAATGCCAGGATCCTGATGCGCTGCTGTGAAGGCTGCTGGGAAAAGGAGGTAGTGCCAGGTTTTGCCACCAAGGTTGCCAGCCAATAGGGCATCAAGGAAGCCCATTAACTGCTTTTTCTGTGACTGACAGCTAGCATCAACCACTCAGCAGATGCCAGGCTTCCCCTATTGTTCTGTTCAACGAATCAGGGATTGTTTTTCTTTTTCTGAACCTCATGAGGAGAGACAATCGGTTCAGTTCAAGTTCAGTTCTATTCAGTTAGTGGATGTGAGAGTTTGAATTCAGTCAGTGTGAGTGTTGACTGAAGCTCCGTCTCTCGGGGGGGGGGGGGCTTCTGCCCTTGCCCTTTGATCCTGAAGGGCATAAACAATAGCAATGCCAGAGGTTGTTCAGAGGAATAATAATTCCAGTGTTTATCCAGTTAAAGTAGAAGAAAAAAGTTACTTTTAATTTCTTGAGGCAGGTAAGTTGCCTGATGATATAAAGTTCCTTGGAAAGAAGGAAAAGGACTGCCTGGGGGTTTGTGCAACCTACGAAAACCAGGAGGTGCCTGCATATTGCCACTGAAATGAACAAACAGAATCAAGGTAATTGGCTGGGGGTTCCTGAAGTGAAGAGGGATTTCCTGGATGCCTGTGATGCCTGAGTATGAATGGTCCTGCTTGGGGGCTTGCAGAGCATCAAATGCCAAGAGGAGCCAGTTTGAATTTCCAGTGTGATGGAGGCTGTCTGAATTTCCAGTGTGATGGAAACTGTCTTAATTTCCAGTATGATGGAAACTGAATCTGTTGCTGCACCTGATCGGTGAGTTATCCTTCTTGTTTGTCATCACCTGCATGGTGAGAAATTGAAATGAAAAATGTCTTCTGTTACCCATAGACTGTATGAGCTGAATGCCACGTGGGCAGGTGGTTGAAAATGCCTCGTTCTATCTTCTGTTAGCCAGAGACTGTTGTGAGAAATGTCAAATTCGGGTCCTCATAGGCGCCCTAACAGTATGTGCCACGTCTCCTTGGGACTGCCTTTCCAGTGAGAATTCAGAGACTGAGCTGAAAGTAAAGGACCACAACTGCCATCTGGCAGGTGGTTGAAGATTACTGTCGTGTCACACGAGGTGACTGTGATTGTTCAAAACAAGCATTTGTCAATGCCGAATGTTTGCTTACTGGCATTGGCAGTGGTAGTGTAGAAGTTACAGAGCTGCGTAATAGGAATGGCAGTGAAGTACTGAACTGAAGCCAACCCCACCACCACCCTGCAGAGGTGACAGGCATTGGGGTGTGCATTTGGGTCGTCAGGCATAATGTACGCCATTTCACCACACCCACTCTGCAGAGACTGACAAGTGTCACGTGTTCCTTGGGGTCTTTGACCCTTATGCGCACCCCATTGCATTAGGAAATACGGTGAGATGGGTGCAATATAGGAGAATGGGGTGAAGTTTGGGGCAAGAGTCCAAGGTATACCTCGATGCCTCTCAGTGACTGCAGGGTGTGGAATGGTATGAGCATCACAGGCAAGAATCCCAAGTCACACTCCTGATTCCTGTCATTCTCTATAGGGTTGGGTGATTTAGTTGAAAAGCCTAATACCTCAGGCATTCGTTAGTATTTTAACTCCAATTTTTCAACATGTTTGTTTTGTGACCCCACCTCATGAACAGGGGGAATATCAGTTTGGTAGCCAAAAGCTGCTTATGCACAGTGACTACGGGATTTAGCACCACAGGTGCAAAAATATTCCGAACAGGCTGTAAAAAATGACAGCTGTAGTCTGTCATGGGGAGGTGTAAAAATGGCTATGTTGCAAATGTGTAGTAAAAATATTTAAAAAAATGGTGAAGTCACGAGCGTACATAGAAACTGTACAACGCATACCCGTTATATAAGTAGGTTGGGGATATTTTATAGCAGATTGTCAACTCAGGCATTTTGGTGCCTCCGATCATGAACAGTGTCACTGTAATTTTCTTTATCTGTACCGAACAATGATTTCCGACAGCGACCACGCATCTCTGCACTGAATGTGTGAAAACACACTTCGGCCATGTTGTGAAAATGGCAGCTGTACTGTTCATAAGGAAGTGTTGAAAATGTCACTAGTGAAAATCTGGACTGAAAATATTACAAAGTCATGAACTAACGAGGATGTGGAAACTGCACAATGCTCACCTCAGAATAGTCATTTTATGGACTTTGTCACCAAATTTTCAACATAGCCATTTTAAGACCTCTGCTCATGAACAGTGTAACTGTGATTTTCTTAATCTGTCCTAAACATTGCTTTCGCACACCAACAGCACCATTGTGCGCTACATAATGTGATAACACATTGTGGGTGACACATGAAAAACTGCAGGTGTACTGTTCATAAGGAAGTTTAATAAAATGCACATGTTGAAAATCTAGAGTGAAATATTAATTTGTAAACCATTAGCATGCATAGGAACTGTGTAACGACGCCAGAAAAGTCATTTTCTAGGCATTTTTCCACCAAGTTTTCAACATAGCCATTTTAAGACCTCTGCTCATGAACAGTGTCACTGTGGTTTTGTTAATGTGTCCCATACATTGAGCTTGCACACCGACTGCGCCATTAATGCGCTACATGGCGGAAACACGTTTGGGCAGGATGTGAAAAATGACAGCTGTACTGCTCATAGGAGGTGTGGAAAAATGGCAATGTTGGAAATCTGGAGTGGAAATATTGAAAATTCAAGAAACCTATGGAGCGCATGTAGGAATCGTGCAACGTACGCTCAGAAACAGTCATTTTTAGAATTTTTCACCAAATTTTCAACATAGCCATTTCAAGACCTCTGCTCATGAATGGTGTCACTGTGATTTTCTTAATTTGTCCCATACATTGATTTCGCTACACCGACCGCGCCATTCTGCACCTACAAGGGCGGAAACACATTTTGGGTGAGATGTGAAAAATGACAGCTGTACTACTCATAAGATGGTGTGGGTGAAATGGCAATGTTGAAAATCTGGAGTGAAAATATTGAAATTTCGTGAACTTACGAGCCTGCGTGGGAACTCGCATAATGCAGCTAATCAAACAGTCACTTTTTGGAATTTTGCACAATTTTCAACATGGGGTTTTGTCCCTTCGAATGATGTCACTGTCATGGCAGTATTCAGTCCCAAAGGGTGATTTCGCAGTCACCGCGCAGTCACCGCGCCAAATCATCCTCTCGAGCTTGAATAACGCCATGACAGTGACATCATTCATGAGAAGGGGTCCCAAAACCCATGTTGAAAATTTGTGCAAAATTCCCAAAATGCCTGAGATATGCAAAGTTGAACCTCCTATCAGCCCATTATACAGCTTATCGCATTTCGTCAGTTCACGGTCGCTTTGAAGAGTGCAGGACGTGTTCCCGTCCACCAAAGATCGTCACGCTGGAGTCTGGAGGTAAGTATGGGGTGAGGGGTGGGGAGGCTGGGTGCGAGTGGGTGGGTGCGGGATGTGGGAGGGGGCTCGGGAGGCGGCGTGTAGGCCAGTTTTTTTACAGGTTAAAAAAAGGCGTCGGACGCTTGCCACACTGGGGTGGGCTCCCAGCGTGGCACAACAACTTTGGGGTTCAGCCGACGGGGATTGGGCACCTCCGTCGGCAAAAAAATATTGATGCTTTTGCCACGCTGGGGTGGGCTCCCAGCGTGGCACAAGGACTTTGGGGGCGTTCAGCTGATGGAGGATTGGGCACCCCGTCGGCTAAATTATTGATTGCCACGCTGGGGTGGGCTCTCAGCGTGGCACCAAATACAGGAAGGGGCGATGCGAAGGCGCGGCCGGCGAGGATTGGGCACCCGTCGGCTATCGTTGCGTCGCGGGGGCGCGCTGCGCCTGCGGCTGGGGGGGAGCTGTGTGTGAGGCAGCTTCTTATGCGCTGCTCACTCAAGCGTAGCTCCCCCTTTCAACTGTATGCCACTGCATTTTGGAGCGTGTCATAGACAGCTCCAGAATGCATTGGCTTACAGGGGCCGCGCCTGCCAGCTGGCTGCCTGAATTGGAGGAGGAGGTGACACACCTCCGAAATCTCCAATGATGGCACTATGTTTCTTGCACATGCGTGCAAGCAAACATAAAAATGAAATACAATTGACTGTAAAGCAATAAGAGACTGCAGTATTGACTGGAACCTGCAGGGTGACTAAAGCTACCTGCCACCCAACCCCCCGCCCCATCCTGGGTACCATCGAAGAAAAGAAGAAACAAACCTATCAAGTGAACTCTGTTTACGAAGGCTGTCATGGTGAAGTTGAAAAGGCTTGACAGGTGAATACCAGCATCCTTCATCTCATGCAACCCAAGCTGCAAAATGCCTGCCTTATCATGCCTCTATTCCAGGCTGCAAGATGCCTGCACCATGTCTCTAGCTTTTCAAGTCTTCAGGTTTCTGCAAGTTCCATCCACCCCAGAGCTACAGATTCAATGCCACCCGAGTTTATTTGCAGAACCGTGAGTAACCGTAGGGATTGTCCTGCCCATGGGGAACTGTACATAGTTATTAAACTTCAGGTTACACCCCACGGTGTGGAAAGTTTGAAATGCCATTTAAGCAATTGCATGGCCTTTGGGGTTATGGGGTTGTTGTTCTGATTTTAAAGTGCACCAACTGCCGGCCAACCAGCTGCATCATACAGGCCTGCAGCTAGAACCTGGGTACCCAGATAGGACTCATAGGGGTTATATTGGTACCAGTTTAGGAGTGGGGAATGTGTTAGCACCTGTGATGCTTGAAGGTAAATGCTGGTGGGAGATGGGCACTAAAAATTTATTACCTGAAAGGTGAATGTTTTCAGACATGCACAAACTGAATCCAAATGTTAACTCCATTCCACAGTGCTAGGGATAGGGGTTACACACATAAATAACATAAAATCAAAAATGCATGTCCTATCCGCCCACCCTAAACACACATCTCTCCATATCTCTAAGGCCCTGTACACACTTAGGAGGTGGGTTTTAAACAATTTTTTTAAAACGGTTTAACTCTTACCATGTTAGTGCAGTCACATTGCTGCCTCAGCCCATTTTTTGGAAGCGTTTTCAAACCCAGCGTCCTGTACACTCTCTGGAATCTCACAGAGTGATGCCAGCAACCGTGCTGTGCATCACAGGCTGTGCATAGTGGAGGACCAGCAAAGAACGGGATGAACATGGCAGCGTGTACACACAGGCAAGTGCAACCGTGTTTAGCTTAAACCATTTTAAAAACCAGGCTAAAGACTACGTACCTGGCAGGGTTTTAGCACGTTTAAAAAAAATGGTTTAAATGATGCTGTAATGTGTCTGCAAACTGTGCTAGTGCTTCTTAAACCATTTTAACTTGCTTAAAATGATTTAGGAAGCCTAGTGTGTACATGGCCTTAAGGAATAAAATGTGAAGTGTTCTTTAATTACTGGAGCACAGTTCTGAGTCTAGAACTTTGTGACATCAAGATGATTGTTACACTGTTACTAGGATACTCCATTTCAGGCTAGAGATAGAAATTCTGAGTAGTAAGTGTGAGGTTTGCTGTGCTAGTCTTACTAGCAGATATCATCATCAAGTTAAATGGATTTTATCTTCTGATAAGCATCAGCTGCACATTCTCAGGTCTTAGGCTAGTCTTTCCATAATTTAAACAAGTTTTTTCTCTGGCTAGGATGTGTCGGTGGCGGAGGAAGTGTACAAAAAGCAGGAAACGGAGCAGAAAGTTGCCTCAATGGCGAACACTAACAAATCTGTGCTGCTGGTTAAGATCTAGGTCGGACAGTGGCCAGTGCACAGAGCAGGGCAAGTGGGAAGCTCTGATTGCTTCTGGGCACAATACTAATGATAGGTGGGAACCTGTGTTTCAGGGGAGCTGTCGTGCTGCTACGCTGGTTGACAATGGAGACAGGTATATATGTTAATTGCTTGCATGTATGTTGCTATCCCTAAAACAAGTTCACTTTCAACACGGGCAAACTTAAGTCTTGAGCTCTCAGGAACTAATGAAGTACAAAAATCCTTTAACTGTTATCCCGGAACTGTACTCATTGTGGATTAGTTATTGTTGTTTTTCTGACTGCGATGCCATGCTCATATAACAAAAGGTGAATGTTTTGATATCTTTTATTTATTTATTTAATCAAAAGTTTTACCAGGAAGGCACACTGAGCAATAGTGCTTGATTCCAGGTGCGTCCTGGGGGAAGGAGGCAGAGGGAAAGGTACATTTATCATCCTTATAAGATAATGGAAGATAGTGGAGATTATTGGACCACTGGTGGACCTATGCTACTAGTGTAGAGGTCAAGTTATGCTACTTTCTCAAATCAGTCTTTGGATTATTTTTTAGTAGTTTATTTGAGTTGGGGGACTTCATCCCCCATGCCCCTTTAAAAAAACAAGGGGGTGTGAGGGGGTGAAGTCCCTGAACTCAAACAAACTGACAAAAACCAACATTAACAGCAAGCACAATCATGCGCTTTATTCACAAACGATTTACGATACTCAAGTAGCACTGGTCCGATAATCTCCACTGTCACCAAATAATGTACTAGAGTATACAAGGTATGCAGCCACCCTTGATTGGGTCCTCATGAAGAGGGAAAGTATACAGAAGAAAAAGTGCAGGGCCCACTGGGAAGCACAGATTAGCAGAGTGTGTGGTTTAATATCAAACTAGAGATGGAGAGGAAACAGCTGCACACACAATTCTTGGACTTTAGGAGGGCATATTAAGTCAGGATGTGGTAGATGTTGCAGGAGAAACTGGAAGGGGTAAGATTAGTAGAGGAGGAGGAGGTGGAATAGAAGTGAAAATTGATCAAGCATGGGGTATTGGAAGCCACAAGTTTCAGTGGAAGAGTGGTAGAAAAAAAAACAGGGGGCATAAAAAACCTCTGTGGTTCACAAAGGAGATGAGGGAGGCTATGATGGAGAAAAAGAAGGAACTTCAAAATATGCAAAACCAGGCTGACAGAGGAGGATAGGGTAGTTTTCACAAGGATGAAGGAGGCCAACAAGACTGTGAGGAGGGCAAAATCAGATGTCTGGTTGACGATAGCTGAGGGAATTAGGAAGGGCAAGAAAGCGTTCTTTGTAACTTATAGAAGTATAAAAGAACAGGAGAAAGTCATACCAAGGAAGTGGAAGCGTGGACGAAGGATAAAGTGAAGTCAGACATACTAAACCAATTTTTCTGTTCAGTGCTCCAGTGAAGGGTAAGGGGCAGTTACTTGACTGTGTAATCAAGGCAAGAGGGAAGGTGTGTGTGTGTGTGTGTGTGTGTGTGTGTGTGTGTGTGTGTGTAAATGAGGATCCAATGTTAGAGGTAAGAGTGTTGAAGGGATTACATGCAATAAAGGTGCGCAAGTCAATGGGACACCTGGGCTGGGTCCCCATGTGTTGAAGGAGACTGGACAGGTCCTAGCTGCACCACTGCCAGGTCTCTTTAATAGCTCGCTGGAGATAGGGGGAGTACCTAGGGACCCAGGGACAGTGGATGTTGTTCCCCGGCACAAGACCAAAAGACAGGATGGACCGGGGAGCTAGAGACATGTCAGTTTGATGTCTATAGTGAGGAAGTTTCTTGAACCCGTTATAAAGGAGCAGCCAGAGGAAAACTGACTTCAGGATAATAGACAGCATGGGACAATGGGAGAGGCTGTATCAGACAAACCTGACTGATGTCTTTGATTGGATATGAAGGTGGGATCAAAGGTTTAGGCAGTGGACCTGTTTCTGATCCCTGTGACACACAACTGTTGACCTGTGGACATCATGCACCTTGACTTCAGCAATGCCTTCAACTAAGTCCCACATGGACAGTTGGCTAAAACTTTGAGTGACCTGGAGTGGGGAAAGCTCACAAGACATAAAGGAAATTGAATAGGTGGCAGAACCCAGAGAGTTGTCCTAAACTGGGAACACTCTGATGGCAGGGGGATCCCAAGTGGTGTGCAACAGGGAATGGAACTGGGACTTGTTATTTTTGACATCTTCATCTGTGGTGGTGTAGGGATCCAGGGAAGATCTTCCTCTTTGCAGTTGATATTAAGATGCGTGGAGGGTGGATTGTAAGGCAAAGCAGTGGAAAGAAATATAAGAGAGGAGCTAGAAAGAAAATAGAAGTGGTTAACAGTGGTGGAAAGGGGGGGGCCTGGTGGAACTCAGTTTCAGGAAAAGTAAAGCCGCGATTCCAGGCATGTGCATCAGCACTGCCACTCATACACATGCCCAGAGTCACAGTTTTTACTTTTCAAAGTAAAATTTTAACCAGATATAATGCTACTTTTGTAAAATGAAGTACTTTGAGCAGTTCACTGAATAGCATCAATTCCGTTTTTGTAGTTACCTTATATTGCTTAAAAAATGAACTTGCACATGAATAAATTCACTGGTGCTTTGGCATCATATTCATCTGAGAACAAGCAGGAGAAGCGGCCCACTTGTATTATGGTTGGAATGAACAGCATAAGATTTTCTTTTAAATAATACACAATTGTGAGTTTCACGTAACTCTGGTGCCAGATATGCCATCACTGTGTATACAGATGGCAAAGGGCACCAGGTTAGAGTTCTTACAAAATTAGTCTGCAAAAGCTGCCAATCTCTGTTTAAAGCATGTGTGACCGCGACCTGAATAAAATAATTTTCTTTAGGTATTGTCAGTGTTTTGCATGACTGACACATCCAAAAACTGAACAGGACCAACACGTTTCAAAAATTGTAAAAAAATGTTTCAGTCCCCGGCAAAGGCAGACTGCCACAAGCTTTGTCTGTAGTATCTGGATCCAGATCATGATTTTATCAGTTGTGAGCTGTGTAAAAAGATTTACCCTGAAACTTGAAGAAAAGGACTTTAAATGAGAAGAATGTATGGCTTCTCAGTCTGCCTCTGTCACCAAAGCACAATAATGGCTCAGAGGGAGTTCCTAATGAGAGTGGAAAGCACACATCAGAGGTTTCTTCTCATAAACAGCAGCAATCCCTTTCAAAGGGGACAGATAAAAAAGATAAAGCTGCTCAGTCCAGATCAGCATGGCAGGGAGATGGTAAAGAAGTCACTAGGGGGAACCTCGATCCCAGTGATGGCAGTAATACAAATAAAAAAGCCTTAGAGCAAGTACTGGAACCAGTGGTTGCCAAGAAAAAGTAAAAAGAAAAACATGTCCATGCCACTCCTTCTGCAAAAGTAAAGGAGCAGGCAGTGGATCAAAAACAAACGTCCTCAACAGAGGATTTGGCCAAGGCATACAAGTTTTTCCAAGTCTTCCAGGCTATGAGAAACTTCCTTAATATTGTGAAGCATGGAAGTTCAGGTTGCCTTTCCCTCTAGTGAAGGTAAGAATTTGGTCTTGGGTCATCCAAGTTGACCAATCAATGCATGCAAATATCCAGTGGAAGAACATCACACAAATACCTTCAGTTAATAGTCTTTAATAGTTAGCTCCACACCTTTCAAATGGCAAAGTTTCGATAATGTCATCACTTCATCAGGCCACAGTGTTATGAATCTTCTAGCTGCGTTTATGTTTCTTTTGAAGAAAAATAAGTTTTCCTATGCTTTAGATTTCCTCACAAGCTTTCCTGCAAGGTAAAAGGCATTGTGCTGCTGGTTGGCTCCATCCATCTACTTTCTTTGGTCTTAAACAGGGTAAATAACACCCTTTTCATTTTTTCCGAAGTCCTGGGGAAAAACAGTGCCAGACAGCCGACTCCTACAGCCTACATTTGAAAGGTGAGGAGCTAATTATTTGAGACTATCACCTGAATATATTTGTGTGGTGTTCATCCATTAGATAATTTGTGCACAAACTTCCTTCATATGCCTGATCCCCCTTCCCAGGATCAGGGACTGATCATTTACCAGTGGAGGAGGAGGACATGTATTACGAGGTGGAGGAGGAGGAAGGTGAACCCATAGAACCTGAGGGTTCACCTCAGCAACAGTTTGGCTCCTCCCAGGCCCTTTATAGCACTTACGTCGTGTTCATCGAACAGATAGGGAACACGTCGAGTTCATGGAAGTGATGGGGATGGCCCCCACAAGGAAGCTGCTACTCCCCATTCACAGGATGAGATGGGAGGTAAAGGTTGTCGGGGATGCAAGAGCAGGGTGGCAGGGGGTCCACATACAATAGGATCAGCTGCCACCCAGCGGATGGACAGGGCAGTGGTACAGGATGGGATGGGGATGGGAGGGGTGCCTAGAAAAGAGGGTGTCCCAGAGGCAAATGGAGGTGCTAGGGTGGTCCTGCTCAGGAACTCTGTGATTAGGGGTATACAGTGGGAGGTGCAGGGAGGAAAGGAACCTTGTCCTGTGTGGGTCAAGAGCATCTCCGGGCTGACAGTGCACAAGGCAAAGCACATACTCTATTTCCTTGTGCAGGGAGGGGGAGGCTTTCCTGATATCTTAGTGCACCTGGGAACCAATGATATTCCGGGAAACAGTGTGTTGGAGATTCAGGCTAGGTTCTGGGAACTGGCCAGGGTCTGCCATGCCAATGGCTGCGTGATATGCTTCTCGGAGACCCTGCCAGTGCCTAGGGCCAGCTTGGAAAACAAACACAAAATTTTGGAGGTGAACGAGTGGCTGAGGACATGGGGCAAAGCTCGGTGATATGGGGTAGTGGGGGATTAGGGGGCAACCTAGGAAGATAAGGGGTTGTATGCAAGGGATAGGCTTCACCTCAACCAGGAAGGGAAGGAGCTTCTGAAACAAAAACTGACAAATTTCATACAGGACAGATGGGGTTTAAAATTGTAAAGGGGAAGGGAGGGGATGTGAGGCAGACCTTTGCGGTCCCCACAATGGGTCAACGAGATGTGGACCTGGGTCATCATGGGCACAGAGGAATGTAGTCTCTGGGGTGAAGAACAGAGACAAGGGTGGGGTTTGGAGGGTGGTCTTGATAAATGCCAGGAGCTTGGGCAACAAGATGCTGGAGCTGCAGGCTATGCTGGTGGAGGGGCAAGTGGATGTGGTTGCTGTCACCGAAACCTGGGCCACACCCGGGCATGACTGGGACCTTAACCTCATCGGGTATACTGGGCTTAGAAAGGACAGAGTGCTGGGCAGGGGGGGATGAGTGGCATTGTTTGTCCAGGATGGCATGCAGTTATGCAAAGTAGAGAAATCAGATGACAGCATGGAGGCCCTGTGGGCCGCCATGAGGACCGGGGGGGGGCAGGGCAGTCAAGATGGGGGTGGTCTGTCAACCCCTAGGGCTGGCTAGTGAGCTGGAGGTTTGTCTGCTAACTAACCTTAAGGACCATTGTGGTCCAGAAGGGGAAGGGGTGGTGATGTTAGAGGACCTAAACATGCCAGCGACTGACTGGGGGATCATGACATCCCTGGTGGCTAGGGAGCAGAAGCTGTTGGATGCCTTTCAGGACGCTTTCCTTGTGCAACAGGTCATTGACCCGACATGGAGTGGCCGCATCCTGGATGTTGTTCTGGCTGTCGGTGACCTAGTTCAGGAGCTCGAGGTGGGAGACCCATTGGCTGGAAGCGACCATGACACAGTCTGGTTTGCTCTACACCTGGGAAGGGGAAGGGATCATACAAAAACATGGCTGGTTGACTTTAGAGGGGCAGACTTTGTGTGCATGGGTCACATACTCAGGGACCACTTGGCTGGGATTCAGCAGGGAATGGATGTAGACAGTAGGTGGAAAATCATCAGGAGAGGATTACAGAGGCAACCAGGGCCTGTGTAAGGGTGAGACGCAAGGGAGGTAGATCTAGGAGGCCATGCTGGTGGACCCAGGAGGTGGAGGAAGTGGTGAGGGAAAAGAGGGCAGCCTACTGTAGGTTCAAGAGATCACAAGGAGTTTTGAATAGGGAGGAGTGTATTTGCACATCCAGACAGGTTACTAGGGTGGTGAGGGGGGCCAAGGCAACAATGGAAAGGAAATTGGCATAAGGGATCAGGAAGGGTGAAAAAGATTTATTTCAGTACATTGGGGAGAGGAGGAGAGTAAGAGGGCAGATTGGCTACAGGGGAAGGGTGGGCGGAGGAGGCGGGGGATCAGGTGGAGGTGCTCAATGAATACTTCTCGTCTGTTTTCACAAAAGGGTCAGCAAGCGAGTCACAGGATGCAGAGACACAGAGGATGGATGGGACATGGCCCTCATGAGCGGGGGTACCTCTAGTCACAGGGGAGGAGGAGGAGGAGGAAACTGACTCATATGGAGGGGGAATGCAGGATCAGAGGAGGGGTTTGGTAGCATAGATGGGGAGATACCCATTGTTAGGGTGTGGGAGGCCCTCCAGACACTAAGGAAGGACAAATCCCCGGGTCCTGATGGAATCCACCCGAGGGTGCTGTGGGAATTAGCTGATGTCCTGGCTGAGCCACTGGGCGGCTCTTTTTAATGCCTCTCTGCAGACAAGGAGGGTGCCAAAGGATTGGAGGGAAGCACTTATTGTGCCCATCCATAAGTGGAGTTCGAGGGAGGAGCGGGGCAATTACAGGCAGTCAGCCTAACATCAGTGGTGGGTAAGCTGATGGAGTCCCTAGTAAAAGAGAGGCTGGGGGTGTTCCTGGAGGAACAGGGGTCTCTGGATGATCATCAGCATGGCTTCATCCAGGGGAGATCATGTCAAACTAACCTTGTGGAGTACTACAAATGGGTGATGGCTGCACTTGACCAGGGTAGGCCTGTTGACGTCATCTTTCTGGACTTCAGCAAGGCATTTGGCTCTGTCCCCCACACAGGCCTGCTGGATAAACTGTGGAGAATGGGGGTGGGGGAATGGATGGTCAGGTGGGTGGGTAACTGGCTATCAGGGTGTACCCAGAGGGTGGTGGTGGGAGGGGGGTAGTCTCATCTCCCAGGGAGGTCATCAGTGGGGTCCCAAATTGCTCAGTTCTGGGTCTGCTCCTGTTTAATGCCTATATCTCTAACATCAGGGTGGGTATTAGGAGCACAATGAGTCTCTTTGCGGATGACTCCAAGCTGGGGGCGGTGGTGGATGGGGTGGAGGGTAGGGTGGACCTACAGGAGTACCTGGATGCTCTAGGGGGATGGTCACGTACCTGGGGGCTGAAGTTTAACACAGCTAAATGCAGGGTGCTTCACCTGGGACATGGAAACCCGGGTCAGGTATACACCCGGGGGGGGGGAACATATTGCAGGTCTCAAATGGGGAGAAGGACTTGGGAGTTCTGGTGGATGGCAAAATGTATAATTCGGAACAGTGTAGGAAGGCCACTGCCAGGGCAAATAAAATGCTGGGCTGTATTGCCAGGGGGATCACCTCAAGAAGTAGGGAGGTGATTTTACGGTTGTACAATTGCCTTGTTAGTCCGCATCTCGAATACTGCATGCAGTTTTGGTGCCTGCACCTCAGGAAGGACATTCAACTACTGGAGAGGGTCCAGAGGAGGGCAACCAGGATGATCTGGGGTCTGGGGGACAGGACTTATGATGAGAGGCTTGAGGAGCTGGACCTGTTCTCACTGGAGGAGAGGAGGGATGGGGGGACATGATCGAGGTTTTCAACTATTTAAAAGGAGTGAATAAGGTTAGTTTACACGGGATTTTTCAGAGGAAGGTGGGGGGCTGCTAGGGGGCATAGTTGGAGATTGGAGGGAGGGAGACTTAGGGGAGAAAGGAGGAGATGTTACTTCACTAAGAGTGTGGTGTAGCCATGGAATGCACTGCCTGGTAAACTGGTGTTGGTGTCTATGGTGGAGGGGTTCAAGAGGGGCTGGGACTGGTACAGGAGGGAGGTGAAGAGGAGGACTGCCAGTCAGGGGTTGGGGACCCCTAGCTGGGGGAAAGGGGATGGGGTGAGAAATCATGAGAGTGGATGCAGTGCCCATTCAGGGTGCTGATTCTCGAGCAGACTCGATAGACCTTTGGGCCTATTGTGCTGGCATTTTAGTATGTTAGTATGTTAGCTACTGTAAAATTCATGTTATCATGTAATTCAGATACTGGCATTGATGAAAAAGTTGAAAAGAAGTATCAGGGGGACAGACAGTGAGTGGAATACCAGTATGCCCACCCTGATCATGAAGGAGTGGTCCAGGCAGTTGCTTATGGTAAGATCAAAGTACCCTCCTCTGCACAGACTACTGAGAAGGATTTCAGGAACTTGAATACTATGGCAAAAAGTGTACACAACAGCTTCCCTGCTCCCTAGGTAGGCAGCTTATTTGGCAAATACAGCTCAGTACCAGAAAGCAATGTGAAATACAATGCTGGCACTTAATGATAAGGTATATGGTAAAATAGCACAGGTCCTGGCTGCCACAACAAAGTCAGCTCTGGACACACTAAGTACCAGTTCCATATGGTTGTTGATGCCAATGACTGCTTCATGAGACCTTGCTCATGCAATGCTTCTGAGGAGGTTTGCCTGGCTAAGGGCTACCATCCTTACCCGGGACACCCATACTAAAGCCATGGATTTCCCCTTTGAGGGAAATTCTGTATTTGGTGGCAAAACAGAGGCATAATTGAAAAAAAGTGTAAGAATACAAATCCACTTATAAAAATATCACTGAAAAGGAAAAGACATATATTTCTTACAGGCCCTACAAAAAGGGGAGGCAGGGGCATGATTTAATGTCCTAAACCCTATGCCCCCTATGAATACCAACCCTAAAGAGGTTACTACAGAGGCAGAGGCAGGATATGCTCCTGACGTGCTGCAGCACCAGCCCCTGAGCCCAGTCAAAATAAAACCTCTGACAATTCTTCCCAGGTCACCAGTTCACCATTGCTAGTGGTGGTAAGGCTGACCCATTACTTTCAGGAATAGGTAAAAATTATCACAGACAAGTGGGTCCCAGAAGTATTGGGTCAGGGTTGTCTCTGCAGTTCAAAAGTTTCCAAAGCTGTGGAAACCAAAAATCTTCCCAGCACATTCACTAACAGAAAGAATTCTGTTGGAACTGGAAGTAAAGAAACTGCTGCAGGCAAAGGCAGTAGGAAAGGTCCCTACCTCACAGTGTGTAAAGGGCCTGTTTTCAAGCTACTTTAAGACCTGCAAGAAAAATTGGGCATGGTGACACATATTTGATGTAAGATATCTGAACAAACATGTCAAAAAAGAAAGGGCCAAGATGGTCACATTGGGCACTATGATACCATCTCTACAGTCCGGAGACTGGTTGAGGTTACTGGAGCTGAAGGACACCTACTTCCACATTCCAGTCAGACCCAACCACCAAATATATCTCAGGTTCAGGCTGGAAACTGCCAATATCAGTTTATATCCCATCCCATTGGCCTCACCTCAGCAGCAAGGGTATTCACAAAATGCCTAGCCGTGGTAGAAGCACACCTGAGAAGACAAAGTGTGGTGGTATTTCCCTAACTAGACAATAGGCTAGTCTCAGGGAAAACACAGCAACAGGCAAGGTACTTCATACAAATGCTAAGGACCACACTAGTGAACTTGGGATTCCTTGTAAATCTGCAGAAGTCTCAGACAGAACCTGTTCAGGTGCTAGACATCATAGGTGCAAAGCTGGATACCCCCACAGGGGAGCACTTTCCTCTCAAAGGAAAGGGTATCAAACCTAATTTTCATGGCAGAATCCTTCACACTAGGCTACCCAAGGCCAGCAAGGGACTTTGAAGTTACTGGGCCACTTGACCTCATCCATACCAGTTGTGCCATAGGCCAGATTTCAAATGAGGGATATTCAGTACCACCTAAGGGATCACTGGTCTGGAAGGTGGGATTCACTGTCCAAGCTAGTGCCAATAACACAAAGACCTTTGTGCACGCACAAGAGTGGTGGAAGGAGGAAAGCAACCTCAGAGAGGACATTCCCTTCCTCCAGCAATCCACAACAAGGATTCTCACTACAGATGCTTCGCTCCCCTGGGTGGGGCACCCATCTGTAAGATCTCACAGTAAGTGGCACTTGGAGTCCACAGGAAACTTGGGAGCATACAAATCTCCTCAAGATCAGGGCAGTGTTGCTGACAATGCAATCTTTTGCTCCCAGCTGCAGGGTCATTTTGGTTAAGTTTGCACAGACAATACCACAACCATGTACTACATAAACAAGCAGGGAGAAAAAAGATTCTCAAAGCTGTGCACAGAAGCTATGAGGATCTGGGATCTGGCTTATTCCCTGGACACAAAGCTCTTTGCAGTACATCTGTAAGGCAAGGACAATGTGCTGGCAGACTCCCTAAGCAGAATCAGCTAGGGAAACCACAAGTGAACCTAGCAAAAAAAGTATAACAGTAAAGGAAAAATACCAGTCTGGTTAACTTCAAGCATGAAGAGACAAATTAGACATTAAAAAAAAGCATACCGTAGATTTAGATGTAATCTCTCAGACCATAACACACAAAGATACAGAAAGGAACAAAAACTGTTGAAGGCATTAATTAACAGGGAAAAATTCAAAACTGAATTTAGAATTGCAAATACTAAGGTCAATAGTAAATCCCAATATGCATAAATTAACAGCAATAAAAACAATTCTAGAACAATAGGACCACTATTGAATAACGGCACGGTGGTTAATGACAACATAGAAACTGCAAATTTATTTAATTCCTTTTTTTGTTCGGTCTTCAATGAGATCCTTAAATTGCCTTGTACTAAACACTGTAGTTTTGAAGATAATGAAGTCCTGTCTGCACTCAGGGGTATTAAATGTACCACTAGTCCAGGCCCAGATGAGATTCACCCAAGGTTGCTTAAAGAATTGCTACCCCCTCTTTTGGCACACCCAATGACAGTACTCTTTAATAAATCCTTAACAGAGTAGGTGCTGATGGCAGACTAGGGCAGAGAGGTACTAGTCTCCATATTTAAGAAGGGAGAACAAGGGCATCGTTGGGAATTATAGACCTATCAGCCTCACATCCCTCTGCAGCAAAACTATGGAAAAACTGATTAAACAATTTCTTGAATCTGAGCAAAATACTTAAGGACTATCTGATGAGAACCAGCATGGTTTCAAACAGGGTCACTCATACAACAAACTTGGTGTCCTTTTATGACCACGTTAGTCTAAGTCTTAACAAAGGTATACCTGTGAATGTGGTCCTGTTGAATTTCAGGAAAGCATTTGACACCGTTCCCCATGATATCTTGATCAAAAAATTAATAGCCATGGGATTCAGTGCAGGGCTGATCAGATGGGTGGAAGGTTGGCTACTGGAAAGAACACAGTGTGTTAGGATTAACGGCCAGTTATCTGAAGAGGGTTGTATCAACAGTGGGGTGCTGCAGGGCTCTGTTCTAAGTCCAACATTGTTCAGTATCTTTATTAGTGATCTGAGAATTAGTTCAATGAACTTCATCTGTAAATCTGTGGATGACACAAAGCTAGGAGGTGATGTGGACTCTACCTCTAAACACCAATCCCTGAAAAAATATTTGAATATTGTAGAGAAATGGGCAAAACCCCCCAAAATGTTATTTAATCATGACAAGAGTTATGTCTTGTATTTTGGTAGAAATAACCCCATGAATACTCATTTCTTAGACAACATAATGATTCAATCTATTGACAAGGAACGGGACCTAGGTGTGATCATAAATAATAAATTATCAGTACCAGACTACTGCAAAAAGGTAACAAAAACAGCAAATGGAATGCTCAAAACTATTCAGCGCACCATCATTTCGAGAAATGAACAATGTTTGATTCCATTGTATAAAGCATATGTTAGACCCTACTTGGATTATGGATCCCCTTTTTGGAGTCCATACCTGAAGCAGGACATTGATTTGCTGGAGAGGGTGCAGAGGAGGGCCACAAAGATGATACCACGCTTGAAAGGTAGAGCGTATGAAGAGAGACTAAAGGAAAACAGATTATTTGATTTAAGAGGTAGGAGTCAGGGGATTTACTATTGTTATTTAAAGTGCTCCAGTCACCTAATTTAATGTCTCAGTGTGGGTTCAAGTATTGTAATAGATCTACAAAATTAAGATCGCACAATAAACAGCTTATGATTCCAAGGTTTAACACAAACAAAAGAGAGGGTTACGTTACTATGTGGGCTGCAAAAACTCGGAACCAACTACCTTATGAGCTTGTAAACCTGTTTACCATAAAGGAATTTAAAAACAGACTCGACAAACGCTATTACACAAAACATATATTGGTATAATTCACCCACCTCTTGGGTGTGAGGCAATCCTGAAGGGCAAACTGCCTACTTTTGTCTTTTTGACCTAGTAAACCTGATAAACCTAGTAAACCTTGTACCAGCAAATGCTGGGCTCAGTCCTCAGAAGGTGGGGTATCCCCGAAATAGAACAGTTTGCCTCATGGGAGAACAATCAGCTCCCAAAGTGCTGTTGCAGGCCACTGGCAAGGGGTACAATCCCAGAGGGTCGCCCAGCTCAGGACTGGACAGGGAGGTTCCTGTATGCCTTCCTACTTTTCCACTTATAGAGATTGCTCTTAAAGCTCAGGGGACAGCCAGCAACAATGATTCTCATAGTCCCACACTGGGCTAGGTAGGCTTGGTACTCAGTGCTCTTGACCCTATGCATGCAAATCCAATCAACATGTCATTGAGATACAACTGTAACCCCTCCCTTCCTGCCCCATCTAGGGGCATACTTAAAATCTCACAGATGTTCAGGCAGAAAGAAAGGAGCACTCCCAAAGCGCTAACATACCAGGCATTGAACTCACTGGACCAGGGAAAATGGATGGTCCCTACCTGATGTTGTCTTCAAACTGCTGCATTACCTCCTATTTTCAGCAATGGATCCACTTCCTGAACCCACCAGCCAGACTAAGACCTCCCTCTTCTCTCTCGGAGTTCCCACAAAGCCCGAAAAGCCCCAGAGGCTGGATTCTTTCCCTTGGAATGCAAACTCATGGCAGAATTAATCAGACTGCAAAATAAAGAGGGAAACAAAATATTTAATTTTATTAAAACTCCCTCTCTACAATCAAGAGAAGCACGAACCACTGTTTTCTCCCCGAATGACTTTATTGTCACCTGCATGGCAAATGATTCCAGCTATACAGGGGTCACCATTCCTTTACAGCGAATATTTAATCAGCTCCATGGGGCGATAAATTTTTACATGATATGGCTGGACCTCGCAAACAGCAGAACCACAGAATCAGCAGACACCAGAAGGAGTCTTTTTCCCTACCCTTTCTGTCTAGGGTGTTTTACCCAAAACCCTGGAACACAGATCCCTGCAATCTCCTAGCATATGAAGATCTGGTAAGCCAAGCCTTCCTTTTATTTCTGTTTTCACTGGGTCCCCTTCACACTGGCTCTGGTCGTTCCCCCGACACTGGCATGGAAAAGCGAGCTGCCCTTCCCACCTGGACTCCAGGGTGTTGGCCCATGCCCACGAGGCATCCAGGATTTTTCTTGATGACCCAGGCCTTGACCCATTTTCCAATGGCTAGCTCTAAATGTCCTAGGCTGTGGCCCCTGTTATCCTGATTGCTTGCCTCCATCTCAGTCTCCATGGCCCCACTTTTCTCCAGGGTTGTACTGCTGTCACCACCTCCTACGGGGAGTCTCTGCCAGGCTGACATCCCTTGCTATGACTCTTGGACTTGCGTTAAGCCACCAGCATGGGACCACCCTCCAAGGCCTCCCACTTCTGTGGGTACACAGCCCACCTGGCCATTAGCTGGACTGATGCCCCAGGACCTGTCCCTCCAAATAGGCCCCCACAAATGGGTGAAAGGCTCCCCAGCTTCCTTGACCCCCCCCCAGGTCAACCTGCCACACCGGGTAGGAGGGGAACCTCTGCCACCGGTTCCCCTCCTGAGAGGGCCCTGCCACAGCTCTCCCAGTCCTGGCAACTTTGTAAAATACTAACTGGGCTTCCTAAGGACTCCTACATCCTCAAATGGCTTGCTAAAGCCACCCTAATGCCCTAGCTCCACTTGATGCAAAACCTGGCTACCTGATCCCCATCGGAGCTCCATACCCCCACTCCTCATCTGCCACGGCACATGAAACTGTCCTGACTGTACTTTACTTTGGGGGGAGGGTTCCCCACTGGCTCTCCTGGACCACCGATCTCCCTCACTTGCCCACCTCTCCTAGTCCTGGTTCTACTCTCCAGCCTTTCCCCTCCAGCCCAGGCCTAATGCCCAGGCTGGAAAGGCCCAGATACTTCCTGTATGCTCCCTTTTATACCCTATCTGCTGCCCTCTGCTGCACCCTTGAGGCATCCAGAGACTAACCCCCAGAAGAAAACCCATTTCCTAGGTCGGGGGGGGGGAGGGGTGCCTAAAAATGTGGGAATATAAGCCCCGCTTTTGCAGGGGGCTTACACTCTTCCCCAACCCAGGAAATCATTCCTTCCTGGGAATAATGGCAAGGGTCCAGTGATGGTCCACTCCCATCAGACCAAGTATGCACACTCCCCAGCCTTCTGGAAATGAACACACCATGTCTGGCCACCAGGCACCACCCAACCTGCCTACCTAGCCCCAAACTATACCCTAAAATTTAATTCCTAAACTCTACCTGCACCAGGAGATAAATCTAAAGTTGTAGTCACAACTATCATTATTTCTTTTTTAAACAGTAACAACAATCACTTTTTTATAATGATTATGCATTTCCAAAAATGATTCTGTATCTTTAAGCTTTATGCTAAAACATTAATGAGGTAGCAGACAGTCTCCTTATATACCTCCCACCAAAATTTAAAATAAGTTTCTCTGTGTACAAAACCCTAACCCATTCTCTCACACATGCTTCCACACATTCTCACACCAATCTCTCAGAAACATATTTTATCATGATATGTAAAACAGTAACTATAACATTTTCAGTTTAAGAGCTTGATCAATAAAGAGTCACCACATCAACTCCGTAGAGCAAGAGTCCTGGCGCAGTCCACAAGTTCTTTAGTCCCAGAGGCTTAGGTTGCAAATCCCCCACCTGGAGGGGAAATAATATGCTGGATCCGGCTTAGTGGTCACCTCTCCAAACAAAACCTCGGTCCAAGATGTAATACTTGGTCCAAGTCCCAGTTAAGTCCTGGACCATAGCAAAGTGTTTGAGAATGGTTAGTCCTAATCAAGTCCCCGTATGGCACATTGATCGTGCCCTTTGGAACAACTCCTGAGATGGGGCACTTCCTCCTCCTGGATGGTTCTTCAGTCTTTCCAGTTGTTCTTTAAAAATCCAGTCCTCCCTCATCTCTTCAATAATGTCCCAAATTCTTCGTGGCATGTATGGATAGCTTAAGTTTGGATATTCTACCCTCAGCCTCCTGCGAACCCACCTTTCAGTCTGGCTCCATTCAGGCAGGTCCCTCATGCTGGTTCTCCTTGCTTGACCTCTCTGGTAGCCATATCCCCTGTTGATATTTCAGATTCAATGGGTCACTTGGATTTAACCTATCCATTTGGATCCGAAGGGTCTTGGCCTGGACCGGGAGCTGCAGGGTGGCAACTTTGAAGCTGATAGCTGGGTGTTGGTATGGCCTAGGGATTGTCCTAACCACCATGTGATCCTGGAACTGGAACTGGCTGCCAGCATATTTCTCCTCATTCAGCTTCCTTGGGTCTTGGGGGTCACCAACCTGTCCACTGGCTGCACCTGGTACAGGTACAGGCTCAGGGCCACTCTTCATAGATCTGGTCTTGCTCTTGGCACCCAAGGCAGGCTTCGATTTGCTGGATAATGCTGGTGAACTACTGCCGGACAGGGGCCGTGGTAAGGGTCCCCTGGGCCCTGGAGGATCCTCAACTTGTTGACTGAGACCCCTGCCATTCCCTCTGCCAGTGGGATAGCCAGTAGCAGGTGGCAGAGAGCTGGACAGATGTCTGTGCTCTCCATCACCTCTGCCTTTTTCTGGTACTCCTGCACCCTCATCTTTCATAGACTCCACTATCAGGTCCAGGGATTCACTTCGGGTCTCATCCACTTAGACACGTGTGCTTTCTCCTAGGGACAATCAAACCCCTCTGAATCCCCACTGGCTGGTGACCACTGGATGAATAAGCTGGCAGTGGAATTGGGAGTGTACATCCCTCTATTTGGCATCGGTGGACTACTTAAATAGTAAGGGCATATGGGCAGCCTGGTTACTGCTTCTCCCACAAATCCACACCTCAAGCAACGTTCATGCCCCTTGCATTGTCCCCCAGCCTTCCAAAGCCAGGAAAGAATTGAGGCTGGAACTGTAGTCAGGGGTTCCTCCTGAGGGGTTGCTTCAGGCCTCTCTGTACCTCCCCCTGCTACTACCTGCTGACAATCCATTTGGATGCCTGCACTGGCATTTCCTTCCCTCACGGTCCCACAGTCACTTGGAGCCCACAGTCCTTTTGCTCCAAAAATAATGCAGCCCAGTTCACTTGCCTGCTTCTCCAACAATGCACTCCCACAGTGATCTCTTTTTCTCAGCTTTTGCTAGTGCCATTTGCCTTTTCTACTTTACAGCTGCTACTGGATTCTCTCCATCAGCTCACTCACTCTGGTCCCCAAGATGACGCTTCCTCGTGCAGTTATAGTTCCCTTTGCCCATCCTCCAATCAGGACCTCTCCTAAGGGTCATGTGATTGGCAAGTCACTCATGTACACCACACCAGCAGGCCAGGCCTAATGCCTGCTCCAGGCCTACCCCAAAGCAATTCAAAGTGCACAACAGGGCCCAACCAGGCCGGGAAGCCTGCACACTGTGGACCGCATGGCTCGGGATCTGGTGGTGATTTTTAGGGTTTGGAGAACATCCCGGATGAGTAGCCCCCACAATGTAACCCCTCTCTTCCTGCTCCATCTAGGGGCATACTTAAAATCTCACAGATGGTCCTGGCAGAAAGAAAGGAGCACTCCCAAAGCACTAACATACAAGACATTGAACTCACTGGACCAGGGAAAATGTATGGTCCCTACGTGATGCTGTCATCAAGCTGCTGCATTACCTCCTATTTTCAGCAATGGACCCACTTGCCGAACCCACCAGCCAGACTGGGACCTCCCTCGTCTCTCTTGGAGGTCTCACAAAGCCCCGAATGACACAGAGGATGGATTCTTTCCCCTGGAATACAAACTCATGGCAGATTTAATCAGACTGCAAAATGAAGAGTGAAACAAAAGATTTCATTTCGTTAAAACTCCCTCTCTACAATCAAGTGAAGCATGAACCACTGTTTTCTCCCCAAATAACTTTATTGTCACCTTCATGGCAAATGATTCCAGCTATACAGGGGTCACCATTCCTTTACAGCAAATACCTAATCAGCTCCATGGAGCTATAATATTTTACATGATATGGCTGGACCTCGCAAACAGCATAACCACAGAATCAGCAGACACCAGAAGAAGCCTTTTTCCTACCCTTTCTGTCTCGGGTGTTTTACCCAAAACCCTGGAACCCAGATCCCTGCAATGTCCTGGCATATGAAGATCTGGAAAGCCAAGCCTCCCTTTTACTTCTGTTTTTACTGGGTCCCCTTCATGCTGGCTCTCATCATCCCCCCCCCGACACTGGCATGGAAAAGCGAGCTGCCCTTCCCACCTGGACCCCTAGGCTTTGGCCCATGCCAACAAGGCATCTAGGGTTTTTCTTGATGACCCAGGCCCTGACCCATTTTCCAATGGCTAGCTCTAAATGTCCTAGGCTGAGGCCCCTGTAACCCTGATCGTTTGCCTCCGCCTCAGTCTCCATGGCCCCACTTTTCTCCAGGGTTGTACTGTTGTCACCACCTCCTACGAGGAGTCTCTGCCAGGCCCACATCCCTTGCTACAACTCCTGGGCTTGTGTTACGCCACCAGCATGGAACCACCCTCCAAGGCCTCCCACTTCTGTGGGTCCACAGCCCGCCCCGGCCATTAGCTGGACCGTTGCCCCAGGACCAGTCCCTCCAAACAGGTTCCTACAAATGGGTGAAAGGCTCCCCAGCTCCCTCGACCCCCCCAGGCTGCCCTGCCACATCAGGTATGAGAAAACCTCTGCCACCGTTTCCCCTCCTGAGAGGGCCCTGCCACAGCCCTCCCAGCCCTGGCAACCTGGGAAAACACTAATTGGGCTCCCTAAGGGCTCCTACATTCTCAAATGGCTTGCTAAAGCCTCCTTAATGCCCTAATCTGACTCGACGCAAAACCTGGCTACCTGGTCCCCCTAGAGCTCCATACCCCCACTCCTTGTTGGCCATGGTGCATGAAACGGTCCTGACTGTACTTTACTTTGGGGGGGGTTCCCCACTGGCCCTCTTGGACTGTCGAGCTCCCTCACTTGCCCTCCTCTCCTGGTCCTGGTTCTAGTCTCCAGCCTCCGTCCTACAGCCCAGGCCTACTACCCAAGCAGGAAAGGCCAAGATACTTCCTGTACGCTCCCTTTTATACCCTATCTGCTGCCGTCTTGAGGCATCCAGAGAACTAACCCCCAGAGCACTAAACCCAGTTCCTAGCTTGGGGGAGGCGGGTAAGGGGGAAAGGGTGCCTAAAAAATGTGGGAATATAAGCCCCGCTTTTGCAGGCGGTTTACACAACCTACTGATCCTATCTCAGGGCAGAATGATATTCCTGCTGTATTTGGTGGCCGAAAATAAGTACCTTAAACACATCAGGGTCTTGGTAATAAGAAAGCACATCACACAGAAATCTAGGCCTTCTCTGTTTACTTCTATTCAGCACAGATACGAGAGGAAAACTGAACTTAACACACAGACAGGAAGACTCACACAGGAAGTACATTTCTTAAAGCTGTACTGTCTAACATTTCTTAAAGCTGCACTACACATAACAATCCCTCCTAACTTAGCTAGAAAGTACGCAAGTCAATAATTCAGAAATAATATGAAACTATTAAAGTTATTACTACAATGTCCCTTTTGGTTAATCTATGTCATTAAACTGTAGCTCTACAAGTCCATGCACTTTGGTGGACGTCTTATACATCCTGAACGACGTAGTAGGACTGGAGGCTGTTGCTCTGGAATCTGATTAGCATCAGCCACATTTTGTCTCCATTGCTGTGTTTCTACTATCTGTTCCTGTTCTTGTTCTGGAACAAATAATGCTGGATAACTACCCCGACTCTGGGTATCCCCTTTTTGGTTCCATCTCAGTTCTAGTATGTAATTGGTTCACATGTTTCAACAACATTTCCAAACTTTTTTTCAACCACACGTTCTATCCATCTCTTTGGGCCTGCATACATCCTGACCCACACAAGATCATTGGGTTTGAAGGATCTGGTGTTAGGAAGCATTTCAGTTACTCACTTGTAGCCTAGAGGGTGAAGAAGGTCCAATTGAGTTTGAATCTGACGTCCAAACAACAATTCTGCAGGGGATATTCCCGAGACACAATGTGGTGGTGTTCAATACATCGCAAGACAATCCAAAAGGGCTATTTGTATTCCCATCAGTGTAGTAGGATTAACTTTGTCCATACTCTTTTTAAAAGTCTGAACCAGGCGTTCAGCTTCGCCATTTGAACTTGGATGGTAAGGTGGTGAGAAAATATGGATACCACGTTGCTGGTAAAATGCTTGGAATTCAACAGACATGAACTGTGGTCCATTATCGGAGACAATCACTTGTGGAAAACCATGGGTAGCAAAGATAGATTTCAACACTTTGATGGTACTCTCAGTAGTTGTTGAAGACATTTGGTGAATTTCTGACCATTTACTATAAGCATCAGTTAAGAGTAACCATATGGAATTTAAATAAGATCCTGTGAAATCAATATGCAACCTTTGCCAGGGTTTTTCAGGTCATTCCCAATGGTGAACTGAAGCTCTTGTCAGATTTCTCATCGATACAGCACAACCTTCACATCTTTACACAAGCTGGTATATGTCTCTGTCAATGGAAGGCTACCATATGTGAAGTCTGGCCAGGGATTTCATTTTAGCAATGCCTGGATGGCCCACATGCAAAAGAGTCGACACATTTGATTGATAACATTAGGGTACTATGACACGCAATCCCCATAGAAGACAGCCCTCCGCAATGGACAACTGCTGTCTCTTTGTATAGTAGGGTTGTAGCGCAGTCGAACAAGTAGTGCCTTGTGGCCAACCATCAAGCGTATACTAATACACTTGTTTCAAAATTACATCTTGACTAGTCACTCTTGCAATGTCCTTGGCTAGTACTGGAAGCTGATCTAACTGCTGTAGCTCCATTGCACACACAACAGTAAAGTCCTCCATATCTTTGAATTGCACTGGAAAACTATCTGGCCCCACCTGGCATACTAATGGCTCTTCTTTAAGTCCCACATCGAATTCCATATCTCTGTGTAAACCCCACCCAGGTATGCCGTTTCTATCTGACAGCTCAACCTGGTGTGCTGGGTTCAGGGAGGAATATGTCACTCAGCACATTGGCTAGGTTTGGCTACTCTGCACAGGGGCACCCAAGTAACTCCGGACAAAGGAAGCAATAACTGTAATGTCCAATATCAGAAGTGGGATTCTAAAGTGTGACTTTTATTCACATCCAACAGAATAAACAAAGCATAGATGGACCCCCACAGGGCTACACTCTTGGTAATGCAGATTTAAGGAGACCAGAACATATCCTCATCACTTTAGCCCTCAGGCTCTGAAACATACTGGGCACACAGCCCAAACTTGTACGCTGCTCTGGGTTTTCCCTGGCTTGGCTCCCTTGCCAGCCACTTGGACACTTTCCATATAGCATGGAAACATTTACTGGTGGCTCCCTAAACCACCTATGAGCACTTCTGCTCCATAAGGGAATCTTCCTCATCAATCCCACATCTGGGTACTTTCCTTAGGCACTG
Source organism: Neoceratodus forsteri (assembly GCA_016271365.2). Taxonomy (NCBI): domain Eukaryota; kingdom Metazoa; phylum Chordata; order Ceratodontiformes; family Ceratodontidae; genus Neoceratodus; species Neoceratodus forsteri. Next base: position 797,227,787 of record CM028137.1, on the reverse strand, counting down.
GCCAAGTACCTGAGAGAAAGCAACAGCTGTCCCAGAGCAAATCCATAAAGGTGAATTTGGTTACTACTGATGGGGGTCTCCCACCTCTCGCTCCCATAATTCATACCCGGCCATTTCTCTGGACTGTAACACCTCATCCTTTAACACACTTTGCTGTGTAGATTCTTTTTAAATGTATTTCATATTCAATCTACTGTCTTTACATCCCATTTGTGCTGGACTTGAACATACTTAAAAAGTGGCTTTGTCAATTACTCTAGACCCCCCACAGAGTTAAGCAGTCCAATCCCCACATCTTCCAAACTGTACTTGACTGTCTTTCCTGACCCCACAGTAACAGTCCCTTTAGGTTCATCTTGATACAGGTGAAAACACATGGCCCTTTAGCAGAGCGAACTCACCCTTCGGTTGCAGGTGCCCCACAGGCATTTCCTCCTCAAGGAACTCTCATCCAGAGCTTCTGGTGCCTCAGCATGAACTTATACCAGGCAGCTTCTTTTTCCTAGCCAGACCAAGGGAGTTTGCCCATGGAAGCAGGCTAATTCCTTCCCCCCATCCCCGCAGGGATGGGGCCCTGAACCATTGAAAGCGGTCTCCACCACTTCAATATGCTCTTCTTGTGTTCCTCTTCAGGTGAGAACACACACACACCTATACCAAAATAATAGCTCTTTGTCAGAGCTTAGAGCTCTGAGGGCCTGCTTACAGCAGAGCACTTCTTTAGACTACACACACTGTACTGAATTCTACAGACTGACTTCAAATTCCCCACTGTTCTACTCTAATCTCCAACTGCAACATTCCAGTGTGGCTTATGCAGCTGTGACAGTTCTAAATGATGTCATCCCTCAGTCTCAGCTGAGACTGAGAACAGAGCGAGACAGTGTGAAATCCATTTAACTGGAGTTTCACAAGCTGCCTTCCCTGCCTACCACTAGGTCTTACTAGGATTCTAATAACCCCGGGTAACAAGGGGGTTACATCTGGATATTGGTGACCTCGACAAGGCATCTGCATTTCCATGCTGGTCCATTGGTTGGCATGTAAACTCAGAATTATAGACAGACAAAATTAATGCCCATCTTTGAAACTGGCTAGCGCCTGTTTCTGGAATTCATTTTTTCTGGACTGAAAATTGTCACTAGTGGCTTGTGATCCGTCTTCAGGTGAAACTTGCGACCTAGCAAGTATTGACAACATTTCTGGACTCCAAACACAATTGCTAATGCCTCTCTTTGAATCTGGGCATAATTCCTTTCAGCTGCAGAGAGTTTATGTGAAGCATGGGCTATTGACTTCTCCACTCCTTCTGGATCTGTATGGAAAAGGACAGCTCCTATACTCACAGGACTAGCATCACAGGACAATGTGATAGGTAAGTTAGGGTTATAATGAGTTAAATTATTCACATCGGTTAGAGAGAACTTGATGACTTGAACTGCCTTACTGTGGCCCTAGGTCCACTTCTACAGAGTACCTTTATGTAACAGTTCGTTTAGGATAACACATTTAGTGGCTAAGCCAGGTATGAAACAGTCATAGTAGCGCACCATATCCAAAGAATGAACGCAGCTCTGAAACATTCTGTGGTTCAGGCATGTGCACAATGGCTTCCACTTTTTCATCATTTGGACGAATTCTGTCTTTTGTCAATAGTGTGACCCAAGTATGTGACACTTGGTTGACAAAATTGGCATTTTTTTCCTCCTGAGTCTGAATCCACTCTGTTGCAATCTCTCTAAAGTCTTTTGTAAGTTAAGTAAATGTTCTGCTTCTGTCTTACCCGTGACAAAGATCTCATCCAAATAACAAATAACACCTGGTGTATCACCTGCTGTTTGCTCAGTCACGTTTTGAAAATAGCCAGTGCAAAACATAACCGTTTGTACTTGTACAGTCCTTGGTGTGTATTGATCACTACCAATTTCTGAGAGTCTTATCCAGCTCCACTTGAAGGTATGCATCAGTGAGGTCCAGTTTAGAGAACCCCACACTACCATTCAGTCTATGAAAAAGTTCCTCAGGTAAGGGAAAAGGAAATACATCTGTGCTAAGTACTGGATTAAATGTCACCTTAAAATCTCCACATATTCAAACCTTACCACCTGGTTTAGATACCACCACAATTGGAGTAGCCCAATCTGAACCTGAAACCTTTTCCAGCACTCCTGCTTTTCCAGTCTGTCCAATTCTGCCCCAACCACCAGTTTAAAGGCAAAAGGAAGTTTCCGTGGTTTATAAAACTTAGGGACTGCATTAGGCTTTGTGACAAGCTTGGCTTTAGCTGTTGTGCAACATCCCAGGCCTTTCCACACTCTAAATACATGTCTAAAATCTCCCCAAGCTTGGGCAGATTACTGCTTTGTGGTACCTGGACAGCAGCAAGTAGCCAAAATCTGCTGGATCAATATGAATGTTTAGATGAACCTGAGCATCTCTGCCCAAATTGTTGACACCCTTTTTTGAAACAGAAAAGTTAAAGGTGTACCAGTCTTGGGAGAATCAGTTCTGCGTACCAACATGGTAAACAAGCCCAGTGGCTGAACTGGTTGCCCTTCAAATGCATGCAGCAACTTATTACAAGGAGACAATGGTGGCTTATCCAGATCAGACCATGTCTGATGGTTAATAAAAGTAACCGGGGAAGCAGAGTCTACCATCAAATGCAACTGACACCTCAGTTGTGGCAATTGAAGTAACACATAGAAAGGAGGAACATCTTTAGTCTGCATTTGTGGTGCAATAGGAACCACTGCACTGCCTGTGCTCTCCAAACTGACCACTGCAGTTCTCCTGCTCCTGCAGACCTTAACAATATGCCCCTGATGTTTACATGCATGACACTGAACGTCTCTGAATTTGCACTGGTCTCTGCTATGCTGGGAAGACCCACATGATGCACATTTGTACTGGCCATGCAGTTTGGGTGGAGTGGTTGAATTTTTCTTTGAAAACAGTAAGTTTAGACTTAAGTTTGAGCTGTTTCAATTTGGGGTTTACTGCATCTACTTGTACCTCATTTTTAGTGTCCATCTTAGCATGTGCTTCATTTTCTGCTGCCTCATACATTTGTGCCAGCTGTAAAAGTTCCTCAGTAGACTTCTTGACACTTACAGAAAGTAATTGCTGAATACGATGTTCACTATTCAACCCCATAACAAACTTATCAGCTAGATTAGATTCAAGATGCTCCTTGCTCCACTCACACGTGAGAGCTAAGTGTTTGATCTCAGCCAAATAAGATTGTAATGACTGATCTGGTTTCTGGTGGTAACTGTAGAATTTATAATGTTAAGCCCTTGGAAAAGTTGTTAAACTGTATTGTGCTTTCAATTTAGCCTTTAGCTCTTGATATGACAAATCATCAGGCTTGTCTGGTGCACACAGACTGCATAAAAGTCTGAAGGTTTCACATCCCAAGAAAGCACAAAAAGCAGCTCGAATAAGCTCACCCTGTTGCTGATCATTTGCAGATTGTATGGCAGAATTAATTAATAACCACTGATCAAACCGTCTGAACTAGGGTTGTCAGAACCCTCTGAAGTTCTGGGTTCTAGTTCTAGTCTAGAACTTTTCAAAAAGTTCTAGGGTTCTAATCTTTTTTAGAACTTCTTAGAACTCAAACCCTATTTTTTAAATTGTGCTGCCTAATTGATCTATAGCTCTCTCTCCCTCTTCCCTTCCTTTCCACAATGACTCCCTTGTGCCATTCCACCCACCTGCAGGGTAAGGGTGTTTTTTTTTTCTTTTTTTAACTACTTTAATTTTGGTAGCACAGAGGAAAACACTGGAGTTGCATGCTAGGCTAACCATATCCCCCCTCAGCAGCCCATACCAAAGCAGACGTAGTCAGGCTCAGGTGGTACACAGGAGAGACACTAGACAGCACAGCATTTTAAATCAGACACTGACTGTAGACAGTACAGTAGACACGAACAACACAGCAGAGCAGAGCAGACTGCCAATAAACATAATTAAACACCACCTACCCTTGCCTTCCTGCAGACTAGAGCTATGTTAGCTCAGGTTGAGCAGTTTTGTGCTGCTTTGCTGATTACTATGCTGGTCACGGTCACTGGTAGAGCCACTGACCACTCCAGACACAACAGGAGAGAATGCCTCCTAGATTGCAGCAGGCTTCTTTTCCTGGGTGCTCCCTGACCCTGACTGGCACCCAATCAAATGGCCAATACTAGTGTGTAGCACCTGCCAGCTTAGAACTGCCTTGTGCAAACTGTAATCCCCTCGCTCCCACCACCTCCTCTGCTTAATTACTTTGTCTTGTTGTTGTCCATACAGCATAGTAAGCATATAATCCCCGCAGCATGATGATGTTGCTGGCTATCCCCAATTACTGCTCACCCCACCCACCGAACTGCAGCACCACCAGTCAATCCTACCTCCCAGTTAGTTGTTGCTTGCAGCAGCAGCACCTCCACCTCAAGCCACCAGCAGTCTGTATTCCTAGTGAGCCAGCACCCCTGGAATGGCAGACTCTCCTAGCACCAGCAGCAGCAAAGAGGCTGAGTGTTGGGCATGTGAGTCTCGACATTTCATTTCCATCATTTCGCTCCGCCACTTTCACTCTCGTCATTTCACTCCCACATAATTTCCTTCATGCAGATTCACTCACAGGCATTTCCTCCCGCTTACCTACTATTGTTCCCCTTCCCCATCCTTGTACCAATCCCCCTCCCTCTCTGCTCTCAACCAGTGAGATCTTTATAGGTACTAAGTAACAGTAAGCAGAATGCCAATTCAGTTTATCTGCTTAATAAAAGACTTTGCTGGTGCCGAGTTGGTGGTCTTTGTATATCACAAAGTCTAAAACAATATACCAACTACAGTACTAGCTAAGTGTTTGACTAAATTAAATTCGTGCTTATGGAAGATTTAAAATGTATGTCCAAGGTCTGCCTTAGCATTCCGTCACTGACTAAGCAATTTGTCGGTGTCAGTGTCAGATGGTGGAAAAATACTGTATGCATCAGTAAATAAAATGATTCAGGAAAGTGATGCAAAGAAATCAAATCTCCCATCAGGACAAATATTACTACACTCCTCAGAGCACTGTCAGGCTGAAGCAGCGAGGTTTGTTTTAATTTTTATTTTGTAGTACCTAATGGTGCAGAGACAGGAGCTGCTGGTGAATGGGAGGGTGGTGGTGTTCTGGGTCAAAGAGAGAGGGAGTAGGGCGGACAGTTGCAGATTGGAATCTGAGCAGACATCTCACTTCTGTCATTTCACATCAGTGAATTTGCTGAAGGAGCGTAATGATCAGGAGTGAATTGGAACGGGAGCGAGAAGTAGGGAGTGAAATGATGGAAGCATAATGTTGCGCTCCCATGCAGGACAAATGTGCTCACCTTGCCACCTTATCCCCCATAATTATACCCTGCATCATACCTCTCCAGTGTCAGACTGTCCAGTGTCCAGAGTCAACCTCACCGCCCCAGGAAACAGCAGTCAGTGGCACTGCAGTGCCGTTTTAGTAATAAAAAAAAGTCGAACCCTTTTGTGAACCCTCTAGTGTTCGAGTTCTAAATTAGAACTCGAACACCAGGGTTCGAGGAGGGTTCGAATCTTTCTCAAACAAGTTCTGACAACCCTAGTCTGAACCATGTATCCCAGTCCATTCCTGTAAAAATCTCAAAGCTGGCTGAAGTTGCCATGATACTGCACAGTTCCAAATTGCTTACTTGCCTCCAATGCAGAAAGTCACAAAATAGTGTAATTCAATAAGCTGGAGCTATGAAAATTTTCACCATCCTTGTCGCCAGTTTGTTGTATTTGGTGGCCAAAAATAAGTACCTTAAACACATCAGGGTCTTGGTAATAAGAAAACACATCACACAGAAATCTAGGCCTTCTCTGTTTGCTTCTATTCAGCACAGATACAGGAGGAAAACTGAACTCAACACACAGACAGGAAGACTCACACAGGAAGTACCTTTCTTAAAGCTGTACTGTCTAACATTTCTTAATGCTGCACTACACATAACAATTCCCAAATCTCAGAACACCACATTAGAGGGCATGGTTCTTGAAGGGCTAGAATTTTCAAGTTTGAATCTGTCAGAGGAGGTGCCAAGGGTTCTTAAGTTTTACAGAAAACCAGCACCTAGGAAAGCATACTCCTCTAAGTAGAAAAGATTCTCATACTGGTGCACCCTCAGAAAGATAATCCCAAGGCAGGCAGGGCTGCCTACAGTTCTGGATTACCTAGTATACTAACAGTTCGTAGGTCTTAGACCTTTAAACCTGAATGTACACTTGGCAGCTGCGTCAGCCTACACATCAGCAGGCAAAAACAAGTCCTTGGACTAACATCCTGTCTTTAAAATGTTCTTTAAGGGCCTCAATCACTTGTATACCCTGTAAGGGACCCAGTCCTTCCATGGAATTTAAATATCTGTCTTACCCAGTTGCTGGAGGCTCCCTTTGAACCTATGGCTACAGCTGATTTAAAATATGTCACATGGAAACAGTTTTCCTGATAGCCATGATATCTGCCAGGAGTGTAAGAGAACTGCAAGCCCTCTACAGATTCAGAATACATCATTTTCCACATTGAAAAACTAGTCCTTAGGACCAATAGAAAGGTCTTACCTAAAGTGGTGGAATTTCAACTGAACCAGTAAAGCTGCCCTTTCTGTGCTCTACTCTGAACATTCTAGTACAAGTGAAAGAAACTGCACTGTCTGGATGTAAAAAGAACACTAGATCACTACACGGAAATGAGAAAGGATGTCAGGTCCCAGAGCACACAGCTTGTTGTTACCTATGGATGGAGGGCAAAGGTAAACCAACAGCTAGGAAAACTCTCTCTCATTGTATAGTGCCCAGCATACAGTTCTGTAATGAAAAAGGCTGGTAAATTACTTCACAAAGGCCTAAGGGCACATTCCACAAGGGGCATACCTGCCTTTGTGGCAGCCACAAGGGGCATCCCCCTTTTAGACATTTGTAAACATTCACCAGGCTTCCTCTCTTGTAAATTTTAAGATGGAGTTAAAGCATTACCTATTACAGATTTATGTATGCAGTTGTTATATGTATAGTATTTGACATGTTTATTGTATGTATATTGTGAATCTTGTTTGATGTATTTTTGCCTGGGTCGGGCATGAAAAGGGACCTCTTGGTCCAGTGTCCTTACCCAGTTAACAAAGAATAAATGAAATGAAAATAAAGTAACTATGTGGAAAAAAGTGCACACCTTCACAAAGCCCCACTGCCTAGACACAGAAACAGAAATTGACAGCAGATAAGGGGGGCTTGGCCCATCCAATCTGCTCATTTCTCCCTACCTACACTATTACTGCAGATCATGCTCAATCTACAACTCTTTCTCCCTCCCCCCTTCCTTTCCAGTATGATTCCCTTGTGCTCTCCAGAACCGGACACAATACTCTAGGTGGGGTCTTACCATTGAGCTATATAGAGGCAACACAGCCTCCCTCTTTCTGCTACTGATACCCCTCCCTATGCACCCCAGCATCTCACTTGCCCTCCCTACTGCATTGTTGCACTGTTTGGCCATCTTTAGGTCATCCAGACCGACTGCACCCAAATCTCTTTCCTGCTTGGTGGCCATCAATACCACTCCACCCATTTTGTACTTCGCTGCTGGGTTTTTGTGCCCTAAGTGGAATATTCTTACCCTTTTTCACATTGAAACCCAACTGCCATACCCTTGACCACTCCTTTAGTTTTCTCAGGTCTCTCCTCATCCTTTCCACCCCCTTGGAATGTCCACCATATTGCAGATTTTGGTGTCATCTGCAAAGAGACAGATCTTTCCTTCCAGCTCCTCTGTAATGTCACTTATAAAGACATTAAAGAGGACCAATCCCAGCACTGATCCCTGAGGCACCCCACTGGTTACACTCCCTTCCTTGGGGTGAACTACGTTTACCACCACACTCTGTCGCCTGTCCCCTAACCAATTTCTTATCCAGTTAACCACCTTTGGACCCAGTCCTAAGCTACCAAGATTGCTTACTAGTCTCCTTTGTGGCATGGTGTTGAATTCCATACTAAAAATCTAGGTAGGCCACGTCCACTGCTCCACCCTGATCTAGCTCCTTGGTCACCCAGTCAAAGAAATCTATCAGATTCATTTGACATGACCGCTCCCCTGTGAAACCATGCTGCCTCAGATCTTGTAACCCACTGGATTCAAGATATTCTGCAATCCTTTCCTTCAGCAGGAATTCCAGTAACTTTCCCACCACAGATGTCAGGTTCACTGGTCTGTAATTGCCAGCCTCCTCCCTGCTACCACTTTTGTGTAGTGGGACTATATCTGTCCTCCAGTCCTCTGGAACCACTTCTGTTTCCAGTGAGCTGTTAAATAGGACTGTCAGAGGTGGAGCCAGTATTTCCCTGAACTCTCTCAATACCCTTGGATGCACCCCATCTGGCCCCATTGCTTTGTCCACCTTCAGATTAGGAAGTCCCGTCAGGACTCTTACCTCCAGGCATCACGTGATGCGTTGGTCTAACTAACAGCTCTTCATGTCAGCTCCTGCCTTCCCTTCTCTATTTCAGTATTTTTCTGCTGTTTAGCGAATGATAACCTTGGAGAATTACCAAGTCCTTCTCTGTTTGCTATCTTGACTTTGGGGATCTACTTACTGGTATTCAAGATGGATGCTGAAATCAAAAACGAACCCCTGAAACATATACCACCTTCTACCCCGGACAAAACAGGTAAGAAAGCCAAGGCCTAAGCATCCTTGACTGGATGCTCCTCTACTGCTGCTGCGCTGTCATCTCCATTATCAGAGGAGCATTTCCTGCAGGAGTTTTTCCCTTTCAAAGATGAGCTGCTGGAGCTAACTAAAAATCTCAAAATCTTGCACTTAACAGTTGAAGATCTTACCCAAAGTGTAGGAGATACTGAAGTGAGGACCCACTCGCTGGAAACCTGGAGACTGAGGATGGATCCTGAAGTGGTAGCACTTCGCCAAAAGACTACCCACTTTAAAGCAAGGCTCGAAGACCTGGAAGGTCAGAACCAAAGGAATAATGTCCTTGTGTTCGGTCTCCCAGAAAAAGTCGAGGGCACCAATCCTATCTTGTTTGCCCAAATTCTCACCATAAAGTTAGCTGGCCCTTCTCCCAGTGGGCCTTACATATTAACATAGACTTTGACGGCAGATAAGGACTGCTTGGCCCATCTAGTCTGCCCATTTCCCTACCTACAGGATAGGCCACAGATCTTAGTTAACCAACAGCCTATTTCTTCCTACCCCCCCACAAGAATTGCCTTATGTCTGTCCCATGCATTCTTGAATTCTCCCACAGTTTTAGACCCCACAACCTCCTCAGGAAGGCTGTTCCATGCATCCACTACCCTCTCTGTGAGAAAATACTCCTCACATTGCCCCTGAACCGCCCCCCCATCTTTAAATTGTGTCCCCTTGTTCTTGCATATCTCTTTTTTTGAGAGATGCTACCCTCTTGGACTTTGTTGATTTCACTGAGGTACTTAAAAGTTTCTATCATGTCCCCCCTCTCCCTTCTTTCCTCAAGGGTATACATATTAAGCTCCTTTAGTCTCTCCTCATACGGCTTCTCTTGCAGACCCTGCACCATTTTAGTTGTCCTCCTTTGGACTGCCTCTATCCTGTCTATGTCCTTGTGGAGATGGAGTCTCCAGAACTGGATGCAGTACTCCACATGGGGTCTCACCAACTGTCTGTACAGAGGGATAACAACTTCCTGTTTTTATCTGGTGATGCCTCTCCTATGCATCCCAGTATACCCCAGCCCTCCCTACTGCCTTCTCATTTGCTAACCTTAAGGTCATCTGATATGATTACCCCCAGGTCCCTTTCCTTTTGTTGTTGTTACTACCTCCCCCATTGTGTAATCTTCCCTGGGTTCTTGTTTCCCAGGTGCATTTATTTGCACTTCTTTGCATTGAATCCTAGCTGCCATACTTCTGACCATTCCTCCAACCTTGCCAAGTCCCTTCTCATCCTTTCCATGCCTCCTTGTGTATCAACCCTGTTGCAGATCTTTGTGTCATCTGCAAAGAGGCATACTTTCCTTCCAGTCCCTCTGCAATGTCACTTATAAAGGCATTAAAAAGGACTGGACCCAGTACTGAACCCTGTGGTACCCCACTAGTAACCCCTCTTTCTTCAGATTGGAGTCCATTTACAATTACCTTCTGTGTCCTGTTGTCCAGCCAATGTTTTACCCAGGCTACCACCCTGGGACCCACCCCCAGGCTGGTTAATTTGATTATTAATCTTTTGTGTGGGACTGTGTCAAATGCCTTGCTAAAGTCTAGGTAGGCCATGTCCACAGCCCTTCCCTGGTCTACTACTTTGGTCACCCAGTCAAAGAAATCTATTAGATTCACCTGACATGACCTTCCCACTGTGAACCCATGCTGCCTTGGGTCCTGTGCCCCATTGGCCTCTAGGTACTCAACAATTCTTTCCTTCAGAAGTGACTTCATCACTATCCCTACCACAGAGGTCAAACTGACACGTCTGTAGTTTCCTGCCTTTGTCTTGGTCCCACTTTTGTGAAGGGGAATCACATCCACCTTCCTCCAGTCCTCGGGTACCTCACTATCCTTCCATAATTTATTAAAAAGAGTAGCCAGTGGTTTCACTAGTTCTCCCCTTAATTCTTTTAGAATTCTGGGGTGAATTCTATCAGGCCCCACTGCTTTGTCCACCTTCAGTTTTAGGAGTTCTTGCAGAACCCTTTCTTCTGTGAAAGGACTGGGATCGACCCCCCCCCCATCAAGAGTGCTTCTGTTAATTGGATTAGGCACTTCCCCCTCCTCTTTTGTGAATACTGAGCAGAAATATTCATTCAGTATCCCTGCTTTTCACTGTCCCCCTCTGCCCACCCACCGTTCATTCTATTCAGCCTCACTTTCCCTCCCTTTGTCTTTCTACGCTCTCTGATGTACCTATAAAAGGTTTTATCCCCCTTCTTAACTGAGTTGGCTATCTTTTCCTCAGTTTGAGCCTTTGCTATTCTGACTTCCCTCTCTGCTTTCTTCTGCCTTAACTGGTACAGCACTCTGTCCTGCTCCTTCTGTGTTTCCTTATACTTCCAGAATGCTATCTTTTTCTCCTTGACTTTCCCAGCCACCTCTTTTGAGAACCATAGTGGCTTTTTCTTTCCTTTTGATTTGTTTATTTGCTTCACACAAAGGCTTGTTGCCTCTGTGATGGCAGTTTTGATGATTCCCCATTGTTACTCCACCCCTCCTTCTAGCCTGTTTGCTAGTGCTTTTCTGAGGCACTCTTCTGTCTTGCCAAAGTCAGCCCTCCTGAAGTTCAGTACCCCCACTTTTGTATGGCTTGACTCTGTAGCTGAGTTTAACATGAACCACGCTGTTTGATGGTCACTTGTTCCCAGATGGCAACCTACTTCTAGATCTGAGATCCTCTCACTGCCCCCATTTGAGAGTACAAGGTCGAAGATTGCTCCCTCATGAGTGGGTTCCAAAACTAGCTGTCTGAGGTCTTCCACCTGTAGAGCATCGAGAATGGCCCTGCTCTTGGATGTGGCTGCAGCAAATGTGCTCCAGTTAACATCTGGCATATTCAGGTCTCCCGTCAACAGTATCTCCCCTTTCTCTGCCATCCTAAGAATGCCTCCTATCATATCCTTGTCCATTATCTCCCCCTGACATGGGGGTCTGTACACAACCCCTGTGCAGATTGTGGTGCCCTTTCCAGTCTCCAAGGTGACCCACAGTGCCTCCTCTCCTCCCTTCCCTGTTTACTCTTTTGTTCAGTTACTTTTATCCCTTCCTTTACATAGAGAGCTACTCCTCCCCCTCTTCTCCCCTGCCTGTCTCTCCTGTAGGTTATGTACCCTGGTATGTTAACATCCCAGTCATGGTTCTCTGTGTACCATGTTTCTGTGACTGCTACGATATCCAGGCATCCCTCTTCCATCAAGGCTACCAGCTCAGGGTGCTTGTTGCCCAGACTACGGGCATTGGTACTCATTACCCTCCATTTCCTGATGGCCTTACTCCTTTTTGCCCCATCCCTGTCCTTCTTACCTTTGTCACTTTCCCCATTTACCCCTTCCCTTCTCCCTATCGACACCTCTATGTTGGTGTTTGCCGCACTTACTACCGTGATCTTTTTGGGGGGGGCTAGGATTTCCCTGCTCCTTTCCAGTGCCTCCCCCCTTGGCTAGTTTAAATGCTTGCCAATAAAGCATTTAAACCTATCACCTAGGATCCTGGTTCCCCTCCTGGACAGATGCAGCCCATCATGCCAGTATAGGCTTGCATCACTCCAGGTGGACCCACAGTCCCCAATGAAGCCAAATCCCTGAGCTCCCCAGTTTTTTCAACCACTGATTGAATCCCATGGTGCAGAAACACCCTAAGCTCTCCTACGCCATAGATGGGCAGCACCTCTGAGAAGGTTACCGTCACGTGCTACTTGTCTAGGCCCTCCCCACTTCCACAAACTCTTCCTGCACTCTCTAATCCTTCTTAGCCAGATCATTTGTCCCTAGGTGGACAATAACATCCAACTCCTCCCTGTGCAGCTGCTCTGGTAATCCGAGGATTCACTCCCTGTCCTCAAGCCATGGTGCCAGGCAGGCACCCTACCTCCCTCTCCCTTCCTCTACCTTCCTAACAATGGAGTCCCCCACCAGGAGTTATTTCCTTCCCCTGTGGGGTCCCCTGCCACCCTCCTGTGGGTCTCCTTTGTGGAGGTTCCCAGCATCCCCCTTTGGTCTCCACTGTGGGTGCCTCCATAGAGGAACCACACTTTGCCAGAATGGCATAGGAATTATGGAGAAGTACAACTGGAGGGATGCACCTCTGTTCCACCACCCTCACCCTCCCTGAGCCCACTGTGGTCCAACCGCTCCTATTTCTTGGAAACCTATGAGGCAACGGCAGTGGCATTGGTAGTCCCTGGATGGAAGAGGAGGTCCCACAAATCCTGGCCAACTCAGCCTGGAGATGAGCCACCTCCTCCCTCAACCCAGAGAGGTGCCTGCAGATGGGACAACACTGCATCCTCCAAAATGTCTTCCGGAAGACTGCAGCTCCACAGCCACGGCACTGCACCCCTTAACTGTTTGGAATCCTTACTCTTTCCCTCTGTTTTTTTTTCTCTTCTCTCTCTACTTACTTTCTGCCTGAGTGCCATTTAAGCTCCTGATAGACCTGTTCTGAGACAAGAATATCCTTTATTTCTCAGTAAACCCATTACTTGCTCAGAGGCAGACCTCCAGCAGCTAGAGGGGGCAGGAGAGCTACTCTTGCCCTTCTAGGATGATGGGTCTTTGGTGGCTCTGAGATCACTCACTTCCTATTCCCAAACAGGAAGTTCCTGTTGTCAGTCAAATCCTGTGTCTGTAAAAGTAGAACTAGCTTTGGGTGGGAGGGTGGAGGGAAGGGAAGAAGGGTAATATAGTCCCAGTAGAGAAGTCCAGTCACACAGCAGTCCTTTCTCCTGGTGTCTTCTGTCAAGCTACTAGCAGAATCCTTCTAAGGCAGTCTTTAAATTTAGCTTCCTTCTAGCTAAGCCACTCCCCCTACTTACTAGATTTTTCTACAAGTAATTTAAACTGCACAGCTATCAAGTCCTTTCAATCATCTGAGATTTACACCTAGATAACTGTTCAGATAACCATTCAGTTCAGTTAACTCAGACAAACACACACTTCTTTTTGTTTTTGTTAGTTAGTTTTTTTACCCTAAATTAAAGGTCCAAGTACAAAAGCTCTACTTCTTTAGTCCCAGTAGAGAAGTCCAGTCACACAGCAGTCCTTCCTCCTGGTGTCTTCTGCCAAGCTACTAGCAGAATCTTTCTAAGGCAGTCTTTAAATTTAGCTTCTTTCTAGCTAAGCCACTCCTGCTACTTACTAAATCTTTCTACAAGTAATTTAAACTGCACAGCTAACAAGTCCTTTCAAACACCTGAGATTAATACCTAGATAACTGTTCAGATAACTATTCAGTTCAGTTAACACAGACAAACACACACTTTTTTAGTTTTGTTAGTTAGTTTGTTTTTTACCTAAATTAAAGGTCCAAGTACAAGAGTTCTACTTCTTTAGTCCCAGTAGAGAAGTCCAGTCACACAGCAGTCCTTCCTCCTGGTGTCTTCTGCCAAGCTACTAGCAGAATCTTTCTAAGGCAGTCTTTAAATTTAGCTTCCTTCTAGCTATGCCACTCCCCCTACTTACTGTATCCTTCTACATGTAACTTAAACTGCACAGCTATCAAGTCCTTTCAATCACCTGAGATTTACACCTAGATAACTATTCAGATAACCATTCAGTTCAGTTAACTCAGACAAACACAAACCTTTTTTGTTTTGTTTGTTAGTTTGTTTTTCTTACCCTAAATTAAAAGTCCAAGTACACGGGTTCTACTTCTTTAGTCCAGGTAGAGAAGTCCAGTCATACAGCAGTCCTTCCTCCTGGTTTCTTCTGCCAAGCTACTAGCAGAATCTTTCTAAGGCAGTCTTTAAATGTAGCTTCCTTCTAGCTAAGCCACTCCCACTACTTACTAGATCTTTCTACAAGTAATTTAAACTACACAGCTATCAAGTCCTTTCAATCAGCTGAAAATTACACATAGATAACTGTTCGAATAACCATTCAGTTCAGTTAACTCAGATAAACACACACTTTTTTTTGTTTTTGTTTGTTAGTTTTTTACCCTAAATTAAAGGTCCAAGTACAAGAGTTCTACTTCTTTAGTCCCAGTAGAGAAGTCCAGTCACACAGCAGTCCTTCCTCCTGGTGTCTTCTGCCAAGCTACTAGCAGAATCTTTCTAAGGCATTCTTTCAATTTAGCTTCCTTCTAGCTAAGAAACTCCCCTACTTACTAGATCTTTCTACAAGTAATTTAAACTGCACAGCTATCAAGTCCTTTCAATCACCTGAGATTTACACCTAGATAACTGTTCAGATAACAATTCAGTTCAGTTGACTCAGACAAACACACACTTCTTTTTGTTTTTGTTAGTTAGTTTTTTTACCCTAAATTAAAGGTCCAAGTATAAGGGCTCTACTTCTTTAGTCCCAGTAGAAGTCAGTCACAAAAGCAGTCCTTCCTCCTGTTGTCCTCTTAAGCTACTAGCAGAATCTTTATAAGGCAGTCTTTAAATTTAGCTTCCGTCTAGTTAAACCACTCCTGCTACTTACTAAATCTTTCTATAAGTAATTTAAACTGCACAGCCAACTAGTCCTTTCAAACACCTGAGATTTATACCTAGATAACTGTTCAGATAACCATTCAGTTCAGTTAACTCAGACAAACACACACTTTTTTGTTTTGTTTGTTAGTTTGTTTTTTTTACCCTAAATTAAAGGTCCAAGCAGAAGAGATCTACTTCTTTAGTCCCAGTAGATAAGTCCAGTCACACAGCAGTCCTTCCTCCTGGTGTCTTCTGTCAAGCTACTAGCAGAATCTTTCTAAGGCAGTCTTTAAATTTAGCTTCCTTCTAGCTAAGCCACTCCCACTACTTACTAGATCTTTCTACAAGTAATTTAAAGTACACATCTATCAAGTCCTTTCAGTCACCTGAGATTTACAACTAGATAACTGCTCAGATAACAATTCATTTCAGTTAACTCAGACAAACACACACTTTTTTTTTGTTTTGTTTGTTAGTTTGTTTTTTTTACCCTAAATTAAAGGTCCAAGTACAAGAGTTCTACTTCTTTAGTCCCAGTAGAGATGTCCAGTCACATAGCAGTCCTTCCTCCTGGTGTCTTCTGCCAAACTACTAGCAGAATCTTTCAAAGGCAGTCTTTAAATTTAGCTTTCTTCTAGCAATGCCACTCCCCCTACTTACTGTATCCTTCTACATGTAATTTAAACTACACAGCTATCAAGTCCTTTCAATCACCTGAGATTTACACCTAGATAACTATTCAGATAACCATTCAGTTCAGTTAACTCAGACAAACACAAACCTTTTTTTGTATTATTTGTTAGTTTGTTTTTTTAACCCTAAACTAAAGGTCCAAGTACAAGAGCTCTACTTCTTTAGTCCAGGCAGAGAAGTCCAGTCACACAGCAGTCCTTCCTTTTGGTTTCTTCTGCCAAGCTACTAGCAGAATCTTTCTAAGGCAGTCTTTAAATGTAGCTTCCTTTTAGCTAAGCCACTCCCACCACTTACTAGATTTTTCTACAAGTAATTTTAACTACACAGCTATCAAGTCCTTTCAATCAACTGAGATTTACACCTAGATGACTGTTCAGATAACCATTCAGTTCAGTTAACTCAGACAAACACACACTTCTTTTTGTTTTTGTTAGTTTGTTTTTTTACCCTAAACTAAAGGTCCAAGTACAAGAGCTCTGCTTCTTTAGTCCCAGTAGAGAAGTCCAGTCACACAGCACTCCTTCCTCCTGGTGTCTTCTACCAAGCTACTAGCAAAATCTTTCTAAGGCAGACTTTAAATTTAGCTTTCTTCTAGCTAAGCCAATCCTGCTACTTACTAAATCTTTCTACAAGTAATTTAAACTGCACAGCTATCAGGTCCTTTCAAACACCTGAGATTTACACCTAGATAACTGTTCAGATAACCATTCAATTCAGTTAACTCAGACAAATACACACTTTTTTGTTTTGATTGTTAGTTTTTTTTGTTACCCTAAATTAAATGTCCAAGTACAAGAGTTCAACTTCTTTAATCCTAGTAGAGAAGTCCAGTCACACAGCAGTCCTTCCTCCTGGTGTCTTCTGCCAAGCTACTAGCAGAATCTTTCTAAGGCAGTCTTTAAATTTAGCTTCCTTCTAGTTATGCCACTCCCCCTACTTACTGTATCCTTCTAAATGTAACTTAAACTGCACAGCTATCAAGACCTTTCAATCACCTGAGATTTACACCTAGATAACTATTCAGATAACCATTCAGTTCAGTTAACTCAGACAAACACACACCTTTTTTTGTTTTGTTTGTTAGTTTGTTTTCCTTACACTAAATTAAAAGTCCAACTACACAAGTTCTACTTCTTTAGTCCAGGTAGAGAAGTCCAGTCATACAGCAATCCTTCCTCCTGGTTTCTTCTGCCAAGCTACTAGCAGAATCTTTCTAAGGCAGTCTTTAAATGTAGCTTCCTTCTAGCTAATCCACTCCCACTACTTACTAGATCTTTCTACAAGTAATTTATACTACACAGCTATCAAGTCCTTTCAATCACCTGAGATTTAAACTTAGATAACTGTTCAGATAACAATTCAGTTCAGTTAACTCAGACAAACATACACTTTTTTTTAGTTGTTCATTAGTTTGTTTTTTTTTTACCTTAAATTAAAGGTCCAAGTACAAGAGTCCTGCTTCTTTAGTCCCAGTAGAGAAGTCCAGCCACATAGCAGTCCTTCCTCCTGCTGTCTTCTGTCAAGCTACTAGCAGAATCTTTCTAAGGCAGTCTTTAAATTTAGCTTCCTTCTGGCTAAGCCACTCCTCCTACTTACTAGATTTTTCTACAAGTAATTTAAACTGCACAGCTATCAAGTCCTTTCAATCAGCTGAAAATTACACTTAGATAACTGTTTGAATAACCATTCAGTTCAGTTAACTCAGATAAACTAACACTTTTTTTTTGTTTTGTTTTGTTAGTTTTTACCCTAAATTAAGGTCCAAGTACAAGTTCTACTTCTTTAGTCCCAGTAGAAGTCCAGTCACACAGCAGTCCTTCCTCTGGTGTTTTCGCCAACTACTAGCAGAATCTTTCTAAGGCATTCTTTCAATTTAGCTTCCTTCTAGCAAGAAACTCCCCTACTTACTAGAATCTTTCTACAAGTAATTTAAACTTCACCTATCAAGTCCTTTCAATCCCCTGAGATTTACACCTAGATAACTGTTCAGATAACAATTCAGTTCAGTTGACTCAGACAAACACACACTTCTTTTTGTTTTTTGTTAGTTAGTTTTTTTACCCTAAATTAAAGGTCCAAGTATAAGGGCTCTACTTCTTTAGTCCCAGTAGAGAAGTCCAGCCACAAAGCAGTCCTTCCTCCTGTTGTCCTCTGCCAAGCTACTAGCAGAATCTTTATTAGGCAGTCTTTAAATTTAGCTTCCGTCTAGATAAACCACTCCTGCTACTTACTAAATCTTTCTACAAGTAATTTAAACTGCACAGCTAACTAGTCCTTTCAAACACCTGGAGATTTATACCTAGATAACTGTTCAGATAACCATTCAGTTCAGTTAACTCAGACAAACACACACTTTTTTTTTGTTTTGTTTGTTAGTTTGTTTTTTTTACCCTAAATTAAAGGTCCAAGCAGAAGAGATCTACTTCTTTAGTCCCAGTAGATAAGTCCAGTCACACAGCAGTCCTTCCTCCTGGTGTCTTCTGTCAAGCTACTAGCAGAATCTTTCTAAGGCAGTCTTTAAATTTAGCTTCCTTCTAGTTATGCCACTCCTCCTACTTACTGTATCCTTCTACATGTAACTTAAACTGCACAGCTATCAAGACCTTTCAATCACCTGAGATTTACACCTAGATAACTATTCAGATAACCATTCAGTTCAATTAACTCAGACAAACACACACCTTTTTTGTTTTGTTTGTTAGTTTGTTTTCTTTACACTAAATTAAAGTCCAACTACACAAGTTCCTTCTTTGGTCAGGTAGAAGTCCAGTCATACAACAATCATTCCTCCTGGTTTCTTCTGCCAAGCTACTAGCAGAATCTTTTCAAGGCAGTCTTTAAATGTAGCTTCCTTCAGCTAAGCTGACTCCACTACTTTCCTACTAGATCTTTCTACAAGTAATTTATACTACACAGCTATCAAGTCCTTTCAATCATCAATATTAAACTTAGATAACTGTTCAGATAACAATTCAGTTCAGTTAATCAGACAGACATACACTTTTTTAGTTGTTCATTAGTTTGTTTTTTTTTACCTTAAATTAGGTCCAAGTACAAAGTCCTGCTTTAGTCCCAGTAGAAGTCCAGCCACATAGCAGTCCTTCCTCCTGCTGTCTTCTGTCAAGCTACTAGCAGAATCTTTCTAAGGCAGTCTTTAAATTTAGCTTACTTCTGGCTAAGCCACTCCTCCTACTTACTAGATTTTTCTACAAGTAATTTAAACTGCACAGCTATCAAGTCCTTTCAATCATCTGAGATTTACACCTAGATTTCTGTTCAGATAACCATTCAGTTCAGTTAACTCAGACAAACACACACTTCTTTTTGTTTTTGTTAGTTAGTTTTTTACCCTAAATTAAAGGTCCAAGTACAAGAGCTCTACTTCTTTAGTCCCAGTAGAGAAGTACAGTCACACAGCAGTCCTTCCTCCTGGTGTCTTCTGCAAAGCAACTAGCAGAATATTTCTAGAGCAGTCTTTAAATTTAGCTTCCTTCTAGCTAAGCCACTCCTGCTACTTACTAATTCTTTCTACAAGTAATTTAAACTGCACAGCTAACAAGTCCTTTCAAACACCTGAGATTTACACCTAGATAACTGTTCAGATAACCATTCAGTTCAGTTAACTTAGACAAACACACACTTTTTATGTTTTGTTTGTTAGTTTGTTTTCTTTTACCCTAAATTAAAGGTCCAAGTACAAGAGTTCTGCTTCTTTAGTCCCAGTAGAGATGTCCAGTCACATAGCAGTCCTTTCTCCTGGTGTCTTCTGTCAAGCTGCTAGAAGAATATTTCTAAGACAGTCTTTAAATTTAGCTTCCTTCTAGCTAAGCTACTCCCCCTACTTACTAGATTTTTCTACAAGTAATTTAAACAGCATAGCTATCAAGTCCTTTCAATCATCTGAGATTTACACCTAGTTAACTGTTCAGAAAACCATTCAGTTCAGTTAACTCAGACAAACACACACTTCTTTTTGTTTTTGTTAGTTCATTTTCTTACCCTAAATTAAAGGTCCAAGTACAAGAGCTCTACTTTATTAGTGCCAGTAGAGTAGTCCAGTCACACAGCAGTACTTCCTCCTGGTGTCTTCTGTCAAGCTACTAGCAGAATCTCTCTAAGGCAGTCTTTAAATTTAGCTTCCTTCTAGCTAAGCGACTAATGCTACTTACTAAATCTTTCTACAATTATTTTAAACTACACAGCTATCAAGTCCTTTCTAACACCTGAGATTTACACCTTGATAACTGTTCAGATAACCATTCACTTCAGTTAACTCAGGCAAACAAACACACACTTTTTTTTGCTTTGTTTATTAGTTTTTTTAATCCTAAATTAAAGGTCCAGAATGCAAAGTTCTACTTCTTTAGTGATAAGTCAGTCACACAACAGTCCTTCCCTGGTGTCTTCTGCCAAGCTACTAGCAGAATCTTTCTACAGTCTTTCAATCTAGCTGCTTCTGAAATAACTTTTACCAACTAGCTAGATCTTCTACAAGTAATTTAAAGTGCAATATCAAGTCCTTCAGTCACCTGAGATTTACTAGATAACTGTTCAGATAACAATTCAGTTTAGTTAACTCAGACAAACACACACATTTTTGTTTTGTTTGTTAGTTTATTTTACCTAAATTAAAGGGTCAAGTACAAGTTCTGCTTTTAGTCCCAGTATAGAAGTCAGTCACCAATACTCTTCCTCCTGGTGTCTTCTGCCAAGCTACTGCAGAATCTCTTTCGACAGTCTTTAAATTTAGCTTCTTTCTAGCTACACCCCCTACTTACTGTATCCTTCTACAGCAACTAAACGGCCAGCTATCAAGTCCTTTCAATCACCTGAGATTAACACCTAGATAACTATTCAGATATATTCAGTCAGCTAACTCCAGACAAACATACCATTTCTTACTTTGTTTGTTAGTTGTCTTTCTACCTAAATTTAAGTCAAGCACGAGTTCACTTCTTGGTCAGGTAGAAGTCTAGTATACAACAAAACTTTATCTGGTTTCTTCTTCCACACTACTAGCCGAATTTAAGACATTCTTAAATGGCCTCCTCTAGCTGCCACCCCCTACTATATCTTTCTACAAGTAATTTAAACTACAGGAATCAAGTCCTTTCAATCAGCTGAAATTTACACAAAATAACTGTTCAAATAACCATTCAGTTAGGTTAACAGAAAAGCACACACTTTTTGTTTGTTTGATAGTTTCCCTAAATTAAGGTCCAGTACGAGTTCTACTTCTGGTCCCAGAGAAGTCCAGTCACACATCCTTCCTCCTGGTGTCTTCTGTCAAGCTACTAGCAGAATCTATCAAGGCATTCTTTCAATTTAGCTTCCACAAGCCACTCCCACTCCCCACAGATCTTTCTACAAGTAATTTAAACTGCAGCTATCAGTCCTTTTAATCCCTGAGATTTACAACTAGATAACTATTCAGATAAAACCAGTTCATAACTCAGACAAACACACACCTTCTTTTGTTCTGTTTGTTAGTTGCTTTTTACCCTAAATTAAGGTCCAGTACAAGATTTCTATTCTTTAGTCCTAATAGAGAAGTCAGACATAGCAGTCCTTCCTCCTGTGCCTTCTGTCAAGATAGAGAATCTTTCAAGGCATCGTTAAATTCCTTCCTGGTGCCAATCCCACGCAGTAGATTTTTCTGCAAGTAGTTAAGCACAGCTATCAAGTCCTTTCAAACATCTGGGTTACATGCAGATAATTCGATAACCATTCAGTTCAGTTGACTCAGACAAACACAAACTTCTTTTAGTTTTTGTTAGTTTTACCCTAAATTAAAGGTCCAAGGCAAGACTTCATTAGTCCCAGTAGAAGTCCAGTCACACAACAGTCCTTCCTCCTGGTATCTGCCAAGCTACTAGCAGAATTCTAAGGAGTAGATAAACACAGCTCTTCTAGGTGCCACTCCTCCTACTTGCTAATTTTTTCTATAAGTAATTGAAACTGCACATCTAACAAGTCCTTTCAAACACCTGAGATTTATACCTAGATAACTGTTCAGATAACCATTGAGTTCAGTTACCTCAGACAAACACTCACTTTTTTTTTGTTTTGTTGTTTTTTTTTTTTACCCTGAATTAAAGGTCCAAGTAGAAGAGTTTGACTTCTTTAGTGCAAGTAGAGAAGTCCAGTCACACAGCAGTCCTTCCTCCTGGTGTCTTCTGCCAAGCTACTAGCAGAATCTTCAAGGCAGTCTTTAACTTAGCTTTTTACATGCCAATCCCCCTCCTACTTACTGTATCCATCTACATGTAATTTAAACTACAGCCTCAAGTCCTTTCAATCACCAAGATTTACATGATAACTATTCAGATAACATTCAGTTCAGTTAACTCAGACAACACACCTTTTTTGTTTTGTTTAATTTATTTTCTTACCAAATTAAAGTCCAATACAGAGTTCTGCTTCTATAGTCCGGAGAAGCCGAGAAACAGAAATCCTTTGGCTTCTTCTGCCACTACTAGCAGAATCTTTCAAAGGCAATCTTAATGCAGCTTCCTTCAGCCAAAAAACCAGTTCCACTGAATGATCTGATAAATTTAAACCACAGCTATCAAGACCTTTCAGTCACTGAGATTTACACATAGATAACTGTTCAAATAACCATTCAGTTCAGTTACTCAGACAAACACACACTTTTTTTTTGCTGCTTGGTAGTTACCTCAAACAACTGGGTCCAAGCACAAGAGTTCTACTTAACTGGTCCCAGAGAAGTCCATTCAGCGGTCCTTCTCCGGTGTCTTCTGTCAAGCTAGCAGAATCTTTCTACAGTCTTTCAATTAGCTTCCTTCTGGTAAGTCACCACTTACTTGATTTTCAACAAGTAATTTAAACTGCACAGCTATCAAGTCCTATCAATTATCTGAGATTAACACCTAGATTACTGTTCAGAGAATCATTCAGTTCAGTTAACTCAGACAAACACACACTTCTTTTTGTTTTTGTTAGTTCATTTTTTACCCTAATTTAAAGGTCCAAGGCAAGAACTCTTCTTAGTCCCAGTAGAAACCAGTCAACAGCAGTCCTTCCTCCAGGTAACTTTCCAAGCACTAGAATCTTTAAAAGGGTCCTTAAATTTAAGCCTTCTAGCTAACACACCTGCTACTTATAAATCTTTCAAATTTAAACTGCACACTAACAAGTCCTTTCATCACCCATTTACACCTAATAACTGTTCAGATAACAATCAGTCAGAAAACCTGAACAAACATGCACTTTTTTGTTTTGTTGTTGCTTTTTACCCTAAATTAAGGCCCGACACAAGGTTCTTCTTCTTTAGTCAAAGAGAAGTCAGTCACAGTCCTTCACTCTGGTGTCTTCTGCAAGCTACTAGGAGAATCTTTAAAGGCTGTCTTTAAATTTAGCTCCTTCAGCTAAGCCACACCTGCTACCACTAAATCTTTCAGCAAGTAATTAAACTGCACAACTAACAAGTCCTTTCAGTCACTCAGATTTACCTAGATAACTGTTCAATAGCAATTCAGTTCAGTAAACACAGACACATTTTTTGTTTTGTTTGTTATTTTTTTTTACCTAAATTAAAAGGCCAAGTACAAAGTTTTCTTCTTTAGTCAAGTAAGAAGTCCAGTCACACAATAGTCTTCCTGGGTGTTCTGCCAAAGCTACTAGCAGAATCTTCAAAAGTTCTTAATTTAGCTTCCTTCTAAACCTCCGCCCTGAGTCCTCTCATGTAACCGAAACCACACAGCTATCAAGTCCTTCAATCACTGAGATTTACACCAGATAACTATTCAGATAACCATTCAGTTCAGTTAACTCAAAGACACCTGTTTTTGTTTTGTTTGTTAGTTGTTTTCTTAACTAAATTAAAGTCACAAGTACATGAGTTCCACTTCTTTAGTCAGGTGAAGTTCATTAATACAACATCCTTTCACCTGTTTCTTCTGCCAAGCTACTAAAGAATCTTTAAAGCAGTCTTAACGCCTTCTACTGCTAAACCCCACTACTTACTAGATCTTTCACAAGCAATTTAAACTACAGCTGTAAGTCCTTTCAATCAGCTGAGATTTCCACACAGATAACTGCAAAATAACCATTCAGTTCAGTTAACCCAGACAAACACACATTCTTTTTTTTGTTAGTTTTTTTTTTTACATAAATAAGTCCAAGTACAAGAGTTCTACTTTAGTCCCAGAAGTCCAGTCACAGCAGCCTTCCTCCTGGTGTCTTCTGCCAAACTACTAGCAGAATCTTTCTAAGCATCTTTCATTTAGTTTTCTAGCTAACCACCCTACCTCCTATATCTTTCTAAAGTAATTTAAACTGCACACTATCAAGTCTCAATCACCTAAGTTAACACCTAGATAACTATTCAGAAACCATTCAGTTCAGTTAACAGACAAACACAGACTTTTTTGTTTTATTAGAAGGTATTGTACCTAAATTAAGGTCCAAGTACAAGGTCTGTTTCTTCAGGCCCAGTAGAAGTCCAGTCACAACAGTCCTTCCTACTGCTCTTCTACAAACTACTAGCAGAATCTCAAGCACAGTTTTAAATTTAGCTTTCTTCTATATGCCAACCCCTTCTTACTGTATCCTTCTCCACGTAACCCAACTGCAGCTATCAAGTCGCTAAATCACCTGAGAGTTACACCTAGATAACTATTCAGATAACTATTCAGTTCAGTTAACCAGATAAACACACCCTTTTTTGTTTTGTTTGTTAGTTTTGTTTTTAACCACATTAAAAGGCCAAGTAGAAGGTTCTTACTTAGTCAGGAAGAGAAGCACAGTCAACAATCCTTCCTTTTGGTTTCTTCACAAACTACTAGCAGAATCTTTCAAGCAGTCTTTAAATGTAGCCTTCTAGCTAAGCCACCCCCTGCTTTAGATCTTTCATAACTTAACCATACAGCTATCAAGCACTTCAATCACCAGATTTACACCTAGATAACTGATCAAATAACCATTCAGTTCAGTTAACTCAGACAAACACAATTTTTTGTTTTGTTTGTTAGTTTTTTACCCAAATTAAAGGTCCAAGTACAAGAGTTCTACTTCATTAGTCCCAGCAGAGAGTCAAACACAGCAGTCCATTTCCTGGTGACTTCTAAACTATTGTAATCTTTCTAAAGCATCTTTCAATTTAGCTCCCTCAGAAACCACTCCACTTACTAGATCTTTCTACAAGTAATTTAAACTGCAAACTATAAGTCCTTTCAATCACCAGAGATTGATACCCAGATAACTATTCAGATAACATTCGCTCAATTAATTCAGACAAACACACTTTTTGCTGTTTGTTAGTTTGTT
This sequence comes from Neoceratodus forsteri, assembly GCA_016271365.2. Taxonomy (NCBI): domain Eukaryota; kingdom Metazoa; phylum Chordata; order Ceratodontiformes; family Ceratodontidae; genus Neoceratodus; species Neoceratodus forsteri. The sequence goes on along the minus strand of CM028137.1, from coordinate 797,202,639 downwards.
TTACCCAAAATGAAGGTCCAAGTACAGTTCCACTGCTAGTACCAGTAGAAGTCCGTCACATAGTCCTTTCTCCAGGTGTCTCTTTCAAGCTGCAACAGAACTCCTACAGTCTTTAAATTTAGCTTCCTCTGCTCACCTACCCCCACGCGGTTTTTCTACACACTGAAACTGCACAGCTATCAAGTCCTTTCAATCATCTGAGTTTACCTAGATAACTGTTCAAAAACCATTCAGTTAACTCAGACAAACACACACTTCTTTGTTTTGTTAGAAGTTTTCACCTAAAATAAAGGTCCATTCAAAACTCTACTTTAGGCCCAACAGAGAAGTCCAGTGAAACAAGTACTTCTTCCTGGTGGCCTCTGAGTTACAGAATCTTACAAGCAGTCAACAAATTTGCTTCATTCTACAAGCTCCCGCTACTTACTAAATCTTTATAAAGAATTAGCTGCACAGCTATCGTCCTTTCAACACCTAGTTACACCAGATAACTGTTCAGACAACTGCTCAGACAGCTAACTCAGAAACATAACTTTTTTTTTGTTTGTCAGTTTTACCTAAATGTAGTCCAAATTCAAGAGTTTCTTCTTAGTCCCAGAGAAGTCCAGCAAAAGCAGTCCTCCACCAGGTGTCTTCTGCCAACACAGCAGAATCTTTCAAGGCTTTCTTCAATTTAGTTTCCTTCTAGCTGAAACCACTACCTCCTATATCTTTCTACAAGTATTTAAACTGCATCCTCAAGTCCTTTCAATCACCTGAATTAAACCTAGATAACTGTCAGAAAACCATTCAGTTCAGTTAATCAGACAAACACACACTTCTTTTGTGTTGTATTGGTATTTTACCTAAATTAAAGGTCCAAGTACAAGAGTTCTACTCTTTAGTCCCAGTAGAAGTCTAGTCACATATGTCCTCTTCTGGTGTCTTCTGTCAAGCCGCTAGCAGAATTTTCGCAGTCTTATAATTTAGCTTCCTTCTACTCCATTACCCCTGCTAGATTTTTCTAAAAGTAATCTAACTGCACCTATCAAGTCCTTTCAATCATCAGGATCACCCAGATAACATTCAGATAACCATTCATTCAATTAACTCAGACAAACACAGAGTTTTATTGTTTTGTTTCTTAGTTGTTTTTACCCCAAATTAACGGGCAAGACAGAGCTCTACTTTAATCCCAGTAGAAGTCCAGTCAACAGCAACCCTTCCTCCTGTGTCTTCTGCAAAGCTGTAGAATATTTCTAAGGCAGTCTTTAAATTTAGCCTTCTACAAGCCACAACCGCTACTTACTTTATCCTTCACATAACCGCTGCACAGCTATCAAGTCCTTTCAATCACCTGAGATTTACACATAGATAACTGTTCAGATAACAATTCAGTTCAGTTAACTCATACAAAACACACTCTTTATTTTGTTTGTAGTTTTTTCTAATTTAAAGGTCCAGAGTTCACTTTAGCCTCAGTAGATGTCAGTCACACAGCAGTCCTGTCTTGTGTCTTCTGCAAACTACTAGCAGAATCATTCTAAGGCAGTCTTTAAATTTGCTTCCGCTCAGCCACTCCCCCTACTTACTAGATCTTATACAAGTAATTTAAACACACAGCTAACAAGTCCCTCAATCACCTGGATTTACACCTAGATAATCAACAACAAACCACTTCTGTTAACTCAGACAAACCCACACTTTTTGTTTTGTTAGCTTGGCTTTTTCCACCATAAATCAAGGTCCACAAGAGTTCTACTTTTTTATCAGTAGAAGTCCAGTCCTAGCTGTCATTTCTCTGGTGTTGCTTTCAAGCTACTAGCAGAACCTTTCTAGGCAGTTCTAAATTTATCTTCCTTCTAGCTGCCAATCCCACTTACTGATTTTCTCAAGTAATTTAAACTGGACAGCTATCAAGTCCTTTCAATCATCTGAGATTTACACCTAAATGACTGTTCAGATAATTATTCAGCTCAGTTAACTCAGACAAACACACACCTCTTTTTGTTTTGGTTAGTTAGTTTTTTTACCCTAAATTGAAGGTCCAACTACAAGAGCTCTACTTCTTTAGGCCCAGCAGAGAGGTACAGTCACACAGCAGCCCTTCCTCCTGTTGTGTTCTGCCAAGCTACTAGCAAAATCATTCTACATAGAAACATAGAAACATAGAAACATAGAAACATAGAAACATAGAAACATAGAAGTTGACGGCAGATAAGGACCGCAAGGCCCATCCAGTCGGCCCATTTTTCTACCTTATAATGTACCATCGCCTTGCTCTATCAGTGACCTATCTATTCATAGTCATTTGTATTGCTCCTCATGCCTATCCATGCCTGTTTGAGCCTACTGTATTCATAGCCACCACTTCTTTGTAAGCTATTCATCCATCTACCAACCTGTGAAAAAAATTCCTATATTCCCCTTAATCGGCCTCCTCTAATCTCATGCTGTGTCCTCTTGTCCTGCTATTTTCTCATATTTAAACATATTAACACTTTCACTTGTTTATGCCCCTAATTTAAACCTCTCGATCACACCTCTCTCCTCCTTTGCTCAAGGGTATACATACCCAGTCCGCTAATCTGTCCTCATAATATTTGATACAGTCCCTGCACCATTTTGGCTGCCCTTCTCTGGACCGCCTCAATTTGCTAAAAGATTGGAGGAGGCACATGGTACCACTACACAAATCCAGCAGCAGGGAGGAGGCGGAACTATAGGCCGTCAGCCTCACCTCAGTAGTGGGGAAGATCATGGAGACATTGCTTAAAGAAAGGACAGTGGGGCATCTAAAAGCCATCGGAGCCCAGGACCATAGGCAACACAGATTCACAGCGGGGAGGTCATGTCAGACAAATCTGGTTGATTTCTTCGACTGGGAGATAAAGGAAGTAAACCAGGGTGGGGCAGTGGATGTCATCTACCTTGATTTCAGCTAAGCCTTTGACACCGTCCCACATGGCAGGCTGATAAACAAGCTGGGTAGACTGGACATGGGGACAGGGTGGTAAACTGGGTTAGAAACTGGTTAACAGACAGGAGGCAGAGGGTGGTGGTAAATAGGTTGCAGTCTGGGGAGAGGGGAGTGACCAGTGAGGTGCCTCAGGGATCGGTCCTGGACCCAGTCCTGTTCAATGTCTTCATTAGCGACATTGCAGAGGGACTAGAGGGAAAGGTCTGCCTGTTTGCAGATGATACCAAGATCTGTAACAGAGTGGATACCCCAGAGAGGGTGGAGAAAATGAGGCGGGACCTGGGGAAGCTTGAAAAATGGCATGAGGACTGGCAACTGAAGTTTAGTGCAAAATTATGCACCTAGGACACATAAACTCTGGGGAAAGCTATTGAATGGGGGGGGGCTGCTGACGGTCACAAAGGAGGAAAGGGACCTGGGGGTTATTATTTCAGACAACGTGAAAATATCAAAGCAGATTACTAAGGCAGCTGGGAGGGCCAGTGGCATGCTGGGGTGCATAGGCGAGGGTATCACCAGCAGAAAGATGGAGGTAGTAATGCCATTATACAAAACCATGGTCAGGCCTCACATGGAGTAATGTGTGCAGTTCTGAAGACCGCACCTTTGTAAGGACATTAACAGGCTGGAGATGGTCTAGAGAAGGGCAACTAAGATGGTACAGGGCTTGCAACACAAGACTTATGAGGAGAGATTAAGGGATCTCAATATGTACTCACTGGAAGAGAGGAGGGAAAGAGGTGGCATGATAGAAACATTCAAGTACCTCAAGGGCATAAACAAGGTGCAGATGGGAGACATTTTCCAATACAGGAGGAGCACAAGAACAAGGGGGCATGATATGAAATTGGAAGGCGGGAGGTTAAGAGAGAATGTGAGGAAGTTATTCTTCACAAAGAGGGTGGTGGACGCACGGAATGGTCTGCCTCAGGAGGTGGTGGGAGCAAGCACTGTAGATGGATTCAAGCATGCTTGGGACAGGCATAGGGGAACCATAGAGGCACAGCAACAGGTGGGTCAGAAGCAGTAACCCAGTACAAGGGATTACGGGCAGACTAGATGGGCCAGGCGGTCCTTATCTGCTGACAATTTCTATGGTTCTGTGTTTCTCTCTGAGGTTGCTTATCTTTTTCTACCAGTCTAATGCCTGTACCAACGTCTAAGTGACCAGTATTGGCTGCTCTACATGTGCCCTTTTTTGGTGCCACTGTCTTCTTAGATGATACTGGACATCTCTCATTTGCAATCTTGGCCATAGTGCCACTTCTGTGGGCAAGGCCATGTGTACTAGAAACTTTAGGAATTTCTGGGCAGGCTTTTTTTGGCCTACCAGTCATGAGTTTGCACAGTGAATGAAGGTATCAACTCACCGAGTAGGCAGGTATGCCCTCCCTTGTGCTGTGTTCAGTTCTGCACCTATGAACCCCAGTATTTGGCTGGGTTCTAGGTGGAACTTTTCCAAATTCAGGAGGAAACTCAACTGGTGCAGTGGGCTTTTTAAACTTTGAGTGCGCTGCCTCCTCCTCCTGTGTTTTCCCACATATTAGACAATCATTTGAAGCAGCAGTGGAATGAAAATGGGCTCAAACTTGAGCCCACCTTTTTTCCTTCCTAACTGATACCAGATGTCTTCCAGTTTATTTTGGAAGTAAAATTTTCAGTTTCTGTCATCATTTAAGTGTAACCCCCTGCAAATGGGTGTTCCCAAAAAGTCTTCCTTGAGCTTGCCTAAATGCTCACTGCCAGGCTGGTGTACTGCCTTTTAGCAGTTTAAATGTGATTGCCAGACAGTGCCTGTATAGCCTCTGTGCACTGTCTAAGAGCTGCCTGGATTGCAGTCATAAGTAATCTGAGAGGGAGCTCTGTTGAAAGATGTTACTATTTGCTGAAAATCATTTAGAGTGATAATGATAAAGTAGTTTGTATAACCTGCCTTCTTTGCAGCAAGGACTGTCTTGTTTATCCCCACCATATGGCCCAGGACTGGGAATTGGACCAATCAGTTCTGGTGGGACCTAAAATGGAGCCGGACTACAGGAGCTGTCTGGAGTCAAAATCTGTAGGAATTATAGTTTTGGGCTTTTGGTGCCTTTTTGCACCTGAAGGGGGAGCCTTTGTTGTGACTGACAGACAGATCAGCCAACCAAACCTTTTGGATCTTGGGGGATTTCCCAGACTGCTTGCAATTTTCAGATAGTTCTGGGCTAAGAAGTGAAGAAGTACGAGCTCAAGTGATTTGGGCAAGAGTTCTGTGTAGTTTTGCATGGGAGAACTGTGAAAGGGCTGAGTTGTGGCCTGCATGTCTGCCTGCTGCCCCGAGAGGGAGAGAAGAGAATTATTTCGGACTAAATCCAAGTTTGTGAGAACGAAGTAAGCCACTAATTTTTTACCAGGCTCAGACCTGAAGAAGATCGAAGATTTTGCTGAATGCAATCGGCCTGTCAGGATTTCTAGCTGCTTTTGAATCCTCGGTTTGTGCCGAGACTTTGCGATCATGACCGGAGAGCGGTTTGACTGGTACAGTAGAATTTCCTTATATGTAAATGTGCTGTGAGTAAGTTGTTGGTGGGTCGGGATTTCGTTCTCCACTGTGTGAACTGTGTTCTGCTTGCTGGAAGCTGTATCCAGCCTAAAACGGACTGCATCCGAATTTGTCTCTATTTGGCCGGGGCCTTACCACACTGGCCCAGCCAGACTACCCGCTGCACAGAGAAAGCCATCGATGAGAGACCTGCCTGGGGATCAGCCCCTACTCCACGCTTGAACAGGAATGATGCCTCAGTGATTCGTGTGGGCCCTGCTTCTCCTGGCACTCCAGATTAACCACCTGCTGTCTCGATTTTCATCCAGCCTGTGTCCAGTCTTGGGTATCATGAGTAATCATCAGGATAGCTCCCTGCAACAACAGCCTAATCTAAAAGTGTGTCATCTGATTGTGAACTGAGTCCTCCAGCTCCAGATTACAAATAGTGTGTGTTGTGCATGTTGTTTTCTTCCTTCACAGGGCCCCAACCAGTTGCAACATTCCTGGCTAGCCCACCACTCTCCATCTGGGTACCCAGAGTGTGTGGCTGTTTATGGACCCTGAATTGCATGCATAACTGTTTGATTAATAGAGCCTTTAAGCAAATTAACCTGATTATACCCCTCCCTTGTTAAAGCCCCTTAAATAAATCAGATCTAACCCTTTTTTGCATTTACCCTGACTGTGGTTCCAGTTTGTGCAAGAGTACTGTACTGCTGTTATTTGATGTGTATAACCTTGTTCTACAGGGGGTCCCCAGGGCCAGGCCAGAGGAAGCCTTGGTGGTAAGTGCAAACAGTGTGGGTACTTGTGTCATGTATCAGGGGTATTGTGAAAGTGATTATTGTATATTGTTCTGGCCACTAGTAGGAAAGGGGGGGGGTTACAGTGTCCCGGAGGGCTGTGCCCAGGTTAGCTTGACCACTACCAACCCTGACCTCCGGGTGGAGGCATCCATTTCAGAACTCAGGCCCCTTAACCTGCTACTAGCCAAGCATGCAGGGGTAGTAGCCCTTGGGATAGCACCACCTAGGGGTTACATAAGAATTTTATGAAAGTTTTAAAATAATTATTTCTCAAGAAAAAAGATGGCTGCCTCATTTTTGCATAGAAATAATACTGAGTGCCTGAGGAGGGTAATAATCCAGACAAAATGCAAATGTACCATACACAGCAGAAGAAGCATCCAGAAAACCCATATCAACAGTTATGCCAATATGTTTCATAACCATAGCAGAAAATTAGCTTTTTGGAAGAACTTTTTTCATTGCACTGCTGCTTTAAATAAGAAAACACCACTATTCCCTATCCGCGCAGGTGTGCTGCCACCACTACAGGTATATTGTTAACACTCTGGATGCTGAGGTCAGGCTGAAAGTCATTGCTGTGAACTGGTACTGTGCAAGGTGCCCCCTGAGCTTCAGGTATTTTCTGTGGCATGGCCTTATGGGTATATGGAAGTAGGTATCTTTCAGATGCAGAGACCCTAGCCAGTCCCCTTTTTGCAGTAATGGAATCATTGTTCACAGTGTTATTAGTCTGAACTAATACTTTTTCAGGTGCCTGTTCAGTAACCTCAGGTCCAGAATTGGTTGCCATTTCCCATTTTTCTTGAGTGTGACAAGGTATATGGACAGGATGCCCTTTCTCAGCTGGGAGACATGGACCGTTTGCATTGCCTTTAATCACAGTAGATATAGCACCACCAGTTCTAATAGGATTTTTGCTCAGAATTTTGAGCTGGAAAAACTCTGATTTGGTTTAGCTTTTGAAATATTTCAAAGCAAACGGTTAAACCTGTCTTACTACCTCCAGGACCCATTTGTCTGTGGCAATTGTTCACATTCAGGGAGGTGATAAGACAGATGTCCTCCTACTGGCAATGAGTCTGTGGCAATGTGGGCAGAATTGTCAGGGGCTGGGCTTTGACTGGGCTGGAGGAGCTGAGGCAGACTTCTGCCTTGCTCCTCGTCTGCCTCTGCCTCTCCATGTGCCCTCTGAATTGGATGTTGATGTGCACATAGGGTCTGCTGTAATATGCCCTTCCTATACTCTCTTCTATAGGGCCTATAAGAGGTGGAGAACCTTTCTTTTCCAGTTGAATTTTTGGAAGTTGCTTTTTGTTTATCAATCTTTTTATGTAGGCCTGTTTTGTTTCCTCATAAAGCAGGACCTTAAAGTGGAAATCAATGGATGCTTACCTGAACCACATAAAACCTTCTGATTGACATTATATTTGCTAGGCACCTAGAAGCAGTGTCATTCACATTAACTGCTTTCTGAAATTGGCACCTGGCAGCTTCAAGACCAGCTTTCACAGTATGCTCCAGGTTAGTCTTTCCTGCACTGGAAAGCGGTCACTCATAGGCAGGACATTATCACACAGTGCCTGCTAGTAGTGCGCAGTGCAGCTAAGATAGGCTGCCATACTCAAGAGCAGGACTGAGGTAGTATAAGTCTTAAGTAACATGTAGTCAGCTTCCTTGAGTCATTGTCAGAGGGTGTGGCTGCCAGGGGAACCTTTTCACAGGCTGCTGTTTGGGCCATTCCCTGATGATCAGGGTTGGCATATAGAAATTCACAGCCCTCCATATCCACCTGGTACCTTTTTACAAACTTTTTATCAACGGCCAGCACCATGAAAGGTGTTGCTAACTCCCTGGCAGTGGCCTTTATGAAGGACTTATTAAAGGGAACTGACATCCTTTTATATGAACATATGAACATACGAAGAAGCCAGCAGAGGAAGGCCATTTAGTCTATCAAGTCTGCTTGTATTGCAGGGTCCACAGCTTGAGCTACTGTCCCTGCCCTCCCTTCCCACTCCTTCCATCCTCCCTACCCATGATACTTACCTTCCCCCATGCCTATCACAGCCTCTCTTAAAGCTGCCCACTGTCTTCAATGAGATTACCTCTTCCGGCAATGCATTCCAAGTGTCCACCACCCTCTCTGTGAAGAAGTGCTTCATGACCTCCCTCCTATACCTCCCACCCTCCAGCTTAAGACTGTGCCCCCTCATGTTATGGTTGACACTCAGCTTAAAGAGACTCTTCTAATCAACCTTATCCTTTTCAAGTACAGTACTTGAAGGACCCAGTCATGTCCCTTCTCTCTCTCTCTCTCTCTCTCTCCTATCTTCCAGGGAGTACATGTTCGGTGCCTTCAACCTCTCCTCATATGCCTTACCCTGTTGACCCATTATCATATTTGTGGCCCTCCTCTGGACCTTCTCCTGTAGGTTAATGTCCTTTTTGAGTTGTGGATGCCAGTACTGAACTCCATACTCTAGATGCGGCCTTACCAGTGACCTGTACAAGGCAGTATATCCTCCTCTCTCCTACTACTGATCCCCCTAGATATGCATCCCAGCATCTTGTTTGCCTTTGCTGCTGCTTTCTTGCACAGCATGGAGTGCTTCAGGTCACTAATGATCATCACTCCCAGGTCCTTCTCCTCCTCCTCTGATACAGATACTCGGACTCCACCCAGGTAGTACTCTGTCCTTGGATTCTTGGCTCCAATATGCATAACTTTGCATTTCTTGACATCGAAGCCAAGCTGCCAGATCCTGGACCACCTCCCCAGCTTTTCCAGATCTTCCTGTAGGTCTTGTATCCCTTCAGCTGCGTCCACTGTCCCGTAGAGCTTGGTGTCATCTGCGAATAGGCACATTTTGCCCTTAATACCATCCCCAATGTCATTGATCAAGACATTAAACAACACTGGCCCCAGCACTGAGCTCTGTGGGACCCCACTGGTTACCTCTCTGGTGCCAGATAACTCTCCCCCCACAACCACCCTCTGGGTTCTGTCCCTCAGCCAGTTTTCCACCCATCTGGCCATCTGTTCCCCAACCCCGAGATCCACCAACTTCCTGATCAACCTTTTCTGGGGCACAGAGTCAAAGCCCTTACTGAAATCAAGATACAGGATGTCTACTGCTTGAAGTCAATCTTAGCATTCTCATGAATTCTACTTCCTCTAGATCTATGTCAGCTTTTGTGGATGGTAGATATGGCACACGTCATTTGGCCCAGAAATGCAGAATTGCTGAACAGTCTTCAATGACTCTGGGAGGGGAAATAGCAATTGTGTAAGAACTTACCATAACAGTAGATCTTCAAGATAGGTTCCTGCAGTAGGTCTTCACATATAGGACTGCACCCCCTGGCATCAGGCTCCAATGGCAAACTTGTAGCTAACAATCATCAGCGGGGACCACCCTCTGGCGTCAGTTGACATGACGTCAGCCCGACCATAAAAGGGGAGGTCCCGCACCCGACCTCCAGTTCTTTTCCACTGGAGACCTAGAGAAAGGATACTAGAAAGAAAGGAGTAACAACCCTCGAAACCCTGTACCCTGGTAAGACCAGAGGGCTAGGCATAATAAAAAAGGAAGATTTCCAGGAGCTGGGGAAGGTGGGTGGAAAACTAGACCTACTGCAGGAACCTCTCTTGAAGATCTACTGTTACAGTATGTTCTTACGTAACTGCTGTATCTTCCCCCCTGTTGGAATGCTGAGGATAATAGACCAGCAGTTCAACGCTCTGGTTAAGAGTCATCTCCGAAACCACTTTCGGAAGAAAGGACGAATTAGTCTTTAGGACCACCCGGTCCTTATGGAAAATCAAATAAGGCTGTCTGCAAACAAAGGCCTGAAGCTCTGAAACCCTTCCAGCTGAAGTAACTGCAACCAAAAACAGAGTCTTCCATGACAGAAAGCGCATATCACAACTTGCTGCCAGTTCAAAAGGGGTAAAGTAAGTTTCTCCAACATAAAATTAAGATCACAGGGAGGACAGAGGTTCTGGACTGGAGGTTTGATGTGAAGGATACCCCTCAAGAAAGTTCTAGAAACCTCTAGCTGTGCTATGGTTTTGCCCTCTACCGGAAGGTTGTAGGCCGACACTGCAGAAAAATGGACCTTAATGGAAGAATAACAAAGGCCAAACTCAGAAAGATGTATGAGGTACTCTAACACCTGGGAAGCCGAGCAAGAAAAAGGGTCCAAGCTTTTGGCTGTGGCCAAAATGGAAGATCTTTTCCACTTCATGGCTTAAGTAGATCTGGTGGGGGGTTTTCTGGCTTCCACCAGTACCTTAGCAACCTGAGAGGAGACTCCATAGTGAGCCACTGCTATGTCCACAGGTGCCACGCATGAAGATGGAGAGACTGAAGGCTCAGATGTACCAGGGTGCCCTGTTGCTGAGACAGAAGGTCTTGAGACAGTGGCAGAAGAACCGACAGTTTCTAGCGCTAGTTGTTGTAACAGTGGGAACCAAATCTGCCGGGGCCACAGAAGGGCAATCAGAATCAAGTGGACCCTTTCTGCCTGGAGTTTCAACAATACCTTCTGTATGAGAGGAAATGGAGGAAACACATATAGAAACCTCCCTCTCAAAGAGAGAGAGACAGTGCGTCTTGCCAAAAAGCACCATTCCTGGGAATGAGCAAGCAAAAGTTGGGTAGTTTTGAGTTGGATGGGGAGATTTGATCTGGCCGACCCCATTGAAGAAACAGGTCTTCGACTACCTCCTGCTTTGATTCCCACTCGTGAGCCCTGGCCACTGATCACCTGAGACCGTCCACCAAGGTGTTGTGTACACCTGGATCGTGGACTGCTGTCAGAAGCAGGCCATGCTGAAGAGTCCAATACCATACTCTCATTGCTTCCCTGCAAAGAGGGTACAATCGGGTACCCCTTGTTTGTTGAGGTATCAGACAGTCGCCATGTTGTCTGTCTGGACCAAAAGTGTTTCTGGGAATAGTAATGACTGGAAGGCTCTGGTCTCCAGGATGTTCATGTGAAGGTGTTGCTCTTGAGGAGACCATGAACCTTGAGTTCTGTGATCCCCCAAATGGGTTCCCCAACCCATATCAGAGGCATCCGATGTGAGGGTCTGGGAGGGAGCCCAAGAGTGGAAGGGAGCTCCCACCAACAAGTTGGTGAGGTTCTGCCACCACAGGAGGTCTTTTTGAAGGCTATTGGATACCATGACCAGTTGGTTCATGCTGTCCACTCATTGATCCCATTGGACCCGAAGAGACCACTGTGTAACCCTCATGTGCAGCCTGGCCAGGGGGATGGTAGGAATGGCCACTGCCATAAGACCCAAGAGACGAAGCACTGAGTATGCTGGGGTCCATTGAGCTTTGGCCACCAAAGTAGCCTAAGAAGCCAAGGTCTCGACTTGATCCAGTGGCAAGAAGGCCTTGCTCTGGACTGTATCCAGTACTGCTCCAATAAATTGGAGGCACTGAGAGGGTACTAGATGGGACTTGGGGAGACTGACCGAGATGCCCAGCTGGGCAAACAGATCCAGAGTGAAGGAGAGGGACTCCTTCAGGCTGGCCGGAGATGGCGCTGAAAAGAGCCAGTCATCCAAGTATGGGAACACATATATTCCCCTGCGGCAAAGAAATGTCGCTACCACCATGAGGCACTTGGTGAAAACCTGGGCCACTGAGGACAGACCAAGGGGAAGTGCCTCGAATTGAAAATGGATCTCCTGGAAGGAGAATCGAAGGAAGTGGCGGTGGGCTGAAAGGATAGGGATATGAAGATAAGCATCTTGCATATCCAGGGAGCACAGCCATGTGTTTGACTGGAGCTGGGGAAGGAGTCCCTGAAGAGTCAGCATGCAGAACTTCTTGTACTCCACATAGAGGTTGAGCATCCAGGATAGGTCACAGATCCCCTGTCTTTTTTGGAACTAGGAAGAAATGGGAGTAAACCCCCCTTTGTAGTGATTTTGAGGGACGGGTTCTATGGCCACTTTTCGTAGCAGGGCCTGAATCTCCTGGTGGATGATAGGGATCTGATCCATCTGGTAAAAAGACCTTCCCAGAGGGTTTGGAAGTAGGATCTCCAGGAACTCGATGAAGTGACCTTTTTGCATGAGTTGAAGCAGCCATACATCTGCTGTGATGGCCTTCCACCCTTCCAGGTGGAGACCGAACCTCCCTCCTACCAGTTCCTCTGAGGGAAATGGAGGGAGCAGGAGGAGGGGGAGTGAGTCAGGATGCTGAGGGGAGTGGAGCCTTAGATCCTGAGGCTGCTTTGGAAAACTTAGCCTGAGGGGCTTGGGCTCCAGAACCAGTGGTGTGCCTCTTGCCTTGATGCTTGTTCTGGTTCTTGTTCTGTCTTCTCTGGTGATGAAAGGGCTGTTTCTTTTGACCTGTCTGATACATAGAGCTCATGTATCTAAGGGATCAACCACTCTCCTGCAGCCCTGTAATGTTGTCTTTTGCATCACCATGAAAGAGGAAGGAACCCCTGAAAGGTGCGTCCAAGAGGGATGATTGAACATCCTGTGCCAAGCCTGCAAGGCGCAGCCATGCTAGGCACCAAAGGCAGATTCCTGAGGCCGCAGGCCATGCTACGGAATCCACAGAATCATAAGTGGCCTAGAGGGCATGATGGCAGGAAGATTTGTTCATGTGAACCTTGTCAAGCAGTTTCGCCCTGAGATTTTCATCAGGGATCTCCTGAAGGTCCTTCTCCAGTTCTGAGAGAGAGGACTTCTGAAAAGCCACCATGTGGGATACATCGACTAGATGGCACAGGAGGTGAACGAATAGATCTTCCTACTGAATTGATCGAGCTGTCTTGAGTCCTTGTCTGGTGGGGAGGAACTCAAGTGCTTAGGCTGAGCCGAGCAGTCATGCGCAGCAGTGATAACCATAGAGTCAGCATTAGGATGGTTGGTGAGGTGCGAGATCCCTTCCGGAGGGAAGTAGTTTCTGTCAGCCTTCCTGGAAACAGCCAGTATGGAAGAGGGCTGATGCCAGATTGTTGTGACAAGATCCTCGTGTTGACCCATTCAATGGGGAATGGGTAGAGGGTCTGTGGTAGACAAATCCAAATGTTCCACCAGCCTTTTGAACTGAGGATCAATTTCCTTGGATGGCCAACCCCCTGCTGATTGAATGGTTCTCAATAAGTCCCCAAAAGAAAGATCTTCCAGGGGGGATTTTGAGAATTCTTTGGGATGAATTTCAACCAGTGAACGAGGTTCCAAGTGGTCGATAGTAGCATCTGAATCTGAATCCAAGGGCTCTGAACCACTGGGAATGGAAGGGTCCAACCCGGTGTTGCCCACTGGCAGAGAACTCACAGCATGTCCCACAGGAACTGGAGGGGGAGGTGGTGCTCTAGATAGAGGAATTCCTCCGATCGGCTGTGACTGTCTAAGTTCGGTTAGGAGCTGAGTCCGAGCATCCTGCCACCATGCCAGGATAGATTCACGATCAGGCAGTGGTGGTGAAGGAGGAGGAGGCTGGTACCCAGGATACCTGGCCAAGGGCTGGTAAGCAGGATGATGCCAGAAAGGGTACTAGTATCCTGGTAAGCCCAAGGGATATCCAGGCATTGGATATCCAGGTGAAGGATATCCCGGCATCAGGTAGCCCGACGTCGGGTGTCCTGGCATCAGAGGCACTGTGCCTGGCATCAGATAAGAAGGGTCCAGCAGAGGGCAGCCTGGTGGTGGAACATGGGGATCAGGCCCCAGAAAACCACCAGAGGGTCCCGCAGGAGGAGTGGAAGGCCCTGCCAGGGGAGGTGCCAAATGACCGCTGGGCAGCGGCAAGGGATTAGACATCATGCCCGAGGGTCCTGAAGGAGGGGGGGCTCCATGCCTAAAAGATCCCGGTCCAGCGACGGATCCCTGGGAGGGCAGGAACCATAGGCGAAAAGAACTAGGCAAAGGGGGGAGCTCTGGAAGACAGGTCCGGTAATGATCCCAACGGAAGGGAAAGGTCGGGAATGGGTGGCAAATCCCTGGGGATAGGTATCGACAGGGATGAAGTGTCCCCCATGAGCACACTCATCCCAGCTTCAGGGTCCTTGAGGGAGCCCAATGGGAGAGCAGATGCATCTGTGCGGTCAATGGGGGATCCATCGTCTGGCTTATCAGACGTGACTGGGCTGGCTGCGGAAGGATCGGGGTCAGGCTTATCGGTTTGGGCCAGTCGCCCAGCAGCAGGGCCGGAGGATGACTTATCAACAGTGCCATGAGTGGGAGAACTGATAGAAACCTCGAGAGATGCAACCCCCATCTGCCTGCACACCTTGGCCAGAGAGGGAGAAGGTGTCCAGCGCACAGAAGAGGACAGAGTGCTGGTACTCATGGTTTTAGAAGTGGAAGGTCTCCTTTGTGGTGATGGGCTTCTCTCCCAGCGCTTCTCCTTGTCCTTCTTTTTCTTCTGTTTTTCTGGGGCCGGAGATGATGATGACTGCTCCCTAAGCTCCTGGGGCTCTTTTTCCATAGAAGTTAGCCTTTGGGTAAGAAGGTGGGCCTCGAGGGTCCACTTGCATCGGGTGCATGTGGCCTGGTTGAACCCCTGGCAAATGGCACACTCAGCTGAGTTGTGCTTAGGCCCCAGGCAGAGGAGGCAGTGGGAGTGGTCATCCCCATGCAGGATTTGGGCTCCACACTTAGTGCACTTCTTTTTGAGATGAGTAAACATACTCGCGATCGAAAAATCATGAACATTTAGTAGGAATATGATGAAAAGCATCGAATACTAAGCTGGCGACTGATCGCTGTTCTACCACTTCTGTCAAATGAACTGAGCGATGACAGGAAAGAACTGGAGGGCAGGCGCGGGACCGCCTCTTTTATGGTCGGGCTGACATCTTGTCACCTAACGCCGTGGGGTGGTCCCCGCTGATGATTGCTACCTACAAGTTTGCCTTTGGAACTTGACGCCAGGGGGCGCAGTCCTATATGTGAAGACCTACTGCAGGAACCCTCTCAAAGTAAGATCCTAAGTTCTGTGCTTTAGACACCTCAGGCTCAATTGGTTCCTCCTCTTCTTCTCCCCCTCACCACAATGACCCTCTTCATTATACTGGGTTTGAAGAGGGCATGGGCAGCAGCAGGAATTCCCTATAGCCTGCATGACTTGGAAAACTGCCACATTCATTTGAGGTCCTCCACAGAGGGGATCCTTTTCTCTGGTACTGGTTGCTCTGTGTCTGCAAAGGAACCATGTGCATTTGCACTGGTTGGTCCAACCTCCTGCAGGCAGAGGAACCATATTTTTTTTGTTTTTTCTTCCCAGACGTTGAGGGCAACAGCCAGTCAGAAGACCATTCATTTCTATTGCCATCATTTGCATCACAGCTTCCCCAACCAGATGTCCTGTAGTCATTAGTGGGATTTGATGATGGCTTAGCAATCTCGCCAGTCTCCTTTGGTAGAGACAACTGCTTGTAGCATTTTTCAGCACCCAATGTACTCGGAGGATGCTGTGAGAGTAGGGAACTGTCTAGTGCATGCTTTCCACCCTCACAGGAGCCTTCTTTTATATTTATGGTTGTGATTTTTTACATACTGTGGAAGATGCTGGGGCAGACAGTGACATCATTTTAGCTGCCATTTTTTTCTTTTAACAATGAAAACGCAGTTTTTTTGGGGGGCTGTCTACCCTTGCCAGGAGCTGCCCACGGTAAAATAACTTTTTAAAACATATGGGCCTGTTCAGTTTTTAGGCCTCTCAGTCATACCAAATTGCCTGAATAGGATGCCAACAATATTTTTAGTTAGTGTACTAAAGAAAACAGTGCAACTATTTTAAAACTAAACCAATTTTAAATAAAAATAAGTTTTTAAATTATTTTAAGGTCCGGTTAACAGTGAGAAACTAAACCTGGAACTACTGTGAATCACGGTTTCCTTTATTCCATGAATCAATGTGGAATAGAAAAGACAAAAATGCAATAAAATACACTTAAAACTAACAAAATTAATACAGAGTATTGAACAACTAAATAATGTTACAAAATTACAGATTTTTTGTTTTTGCTGGACAGTCTATATTTGGCTTCGATGTGACACAGGGAACACGAATGACCAAACCAGAACTAATAATAGCTTTGTACATTGATAAAACCTATACACTCTCCCACGGCTGATCCCCAGCTCTGATGTCAGCCACGGGAGGTTCTGGAATGCACTCGGAGCAGTGTTTGTCTCAAAATGCCAGCAGGAAGGATGGCAGGATCAATCAGATAAACTTAGAATACTACAACGTGCCAGAAGGTACAGTTTTTAGTTTTGGCAGAAAGCATAATTGAGGGCTGCCCCACACTATGGTGTGGCACATGTGCAAGTGAAGTGGACATTTCCCTTTAAGTGAATGGCACAAATTGTACCTTTACTGACACCCATGGTTTCAGTTGCTGTGGCTTAGATTGGCATACATGTTTAGCCAGAGGAATTTGAAACCAAACTAGGCAGTGAATTAGATAAAAGCACTATCACACAGGACCCCTTAGAAACCCCACCACACTGTATTGTTTTGGCCATATCTGAGAGGGTTTTTTGTTTATTTGTTTTGTTTGTTTTTAAAGTTCTGCATTCGTCATGCAATTTGAGAAAAACTCCAAAAATTGCAAAAAACAAATTATGGAAATATTGCGGAGTATAGTGAAAATAGTGAATTTTGCAATAAAACACTGGGTGCAATTTTACAGTGGCCCAGCTTATATCCAAACTAAAACTGATTTTGCTGATTACACTGAGTATAGCATGCAACTGGCTAGATAACTTAATTTGCTTATTTTCACTAATAGGAAAACTACATCTTACCTGGATTCTATTTCCATCCACTGTATGCTCAGAATTGATAGGGAAACACTGCACCTTCTTTATGTTCAGCTCTGCCTGCTCTACTGATTCTTGGACAGCCTGAGAGTCACAGGTCAGTGTAACTGAAGTTTTTCTTATGACATGGCCTTCTGTAGTACTGTAAACAGTTTCCTCCTTGTGGACATCATTAGGCGTCTTGGACCATCGTTATGAAAACAGATCAAACAGATCTACAAGCTGAGCATATTTTGCTTTAAAATCCTGTTGGAATTGTTCAACTGGATCAGATTTTAACATTTCCACACCTGTATTAAGTAAAGCCTTTGCCTTCTCCAATTCCCGTCTTAGCTGGTTTGCGGACTGAAGAAAAACAACTTGGTTCATTTCCTTCAAAGCTTCTTTGCAATACCAAATTAAGCCTTCAAGATAGGATATAATTCCCATCAAGGCCTCCACATGACTCTGAATATAGGATTTCTGCTTTACTTTTACATTTTTGAGGTATTTCTGAATATCTCTTCCTGTCTCTTGGAACTGTCCATGCAATGCAAGGAATTTACTTTCTGCTTTTTTTGCAGATTTGCATTTGGCTTTCTCTAGGTTGCCTTTCAACATTTTCAAGACCTTTATATCATGCTCACATGCCATTTTCACTATAAAAACAAAATGTATAGTTAGATTTAGGGTGGTTATGGGATCATGCTGTAGTTGAAGCAAGCTCTGCCCTGGGATAGTCAGTCACACAGGGTTGTTCTACTAAACTGTAACATTTCTAAATTGGACGGCAGTGTGATACGTAATTATAACACAGAATTATAAACCAGAAGCTTACATGTTTGAATCCCACCACAGCCACTGTCTCCTTGCAAGACCTTGAGCACATCACAAATTTCCATGAGTTTCATTCCTTCTAGCTGTAAAATCCACAAATATAAAAGCAGAACTCCGCTGAAATGGCATGTGGCATCTCAATTGGGCTACCATAGGTAAACAAATTGTAAAGCAAATTCTGGCTGCAGTGGTTCATACATGAAGAGAAATGTATTTTGTTGTTTATGGGGGCAATCCCGCTGATATCATTGATGTACGAAACACACAGTTCCCCTTGCTGCTTGGACAGAAACCCCAATCGCAGTCTATAGGCAATGTGGGTTCTTTCTACCAATTTCTGTCTGCATGGGTGTCAAAAGAAACTTACTTACTGTACCTTACAGCTATAGTTCTTTTAATTACTGTTTTTATCCAATTGCGATTTTAAGCAGATAGACTGCATATATACTCTGTTCAAGAATGTCAGAGTAGCCTAAACCAATCCAAGCATTGATTGCATGATCCTTGAACATTAAGGGCCAGATCATTCAGCAATAAAGACCATAATAATGTTATATTATAATCACATTATTTTTATATTTCACAAAAATATAATAATTTTGGGCACTATGCATGATGATAGTCTGGCCCTATATGCCCCAATACATGGTGCATAGAACTAGAATATGCACATCCTGGGTATCAAATGGACACCCAAGGATGCACGACAGGCACACACCTGCTCCACACCCCTGTCTGGAACCATGCACGGGTGATCAGTGTAACTATGCAGCTGGTCCGGACATGGGGCAGGAAGTGGGCATGCCCACTGAGGGCCTATGAATTGCAACATGTCAGATGCCTTTTATGCTCCACTGGGCCTGTGTCAAGGGGGATTCACTTACACCAGCCAGAGGGCGGCTGTAATGGCTGGACACCCTCTCTAACCAGATGGTAAAAGGAAACATGGTGCCCCACAGCCAAGGGCCCCTGCCCCTATTAATGCCTTGGAGGGTTAGGTGGTGGTGGCAGGCTGTGGGGTGCTGTCTTACATATTTCAATCATTTTGATTTAGGCTGTAGCAGACATGGCAACCCATATGTGGTCCTCCATATTCCATGATCTCCAGCTCCCATGGAGCAAGGGATCCATTGTGGGGCCCAATCGAGGCTTCTGATTGAAAGCCTCCTACCTAACCCTCCAGCCCACCATAACCCTTACACGGAGTCATGCAGCTACGCTCGGGCCACCCAGAGGGTCATGCCTACCAGACTTACTAATCCCATGGGGCCAGCTACATGGTGTTCAGTTGCACAATCTGGTATGTGCTCCTACTGACGCATACCAGGCTTCTTAATACATAGGACCCAATATGAACAAACCATATTTTTTTTTTTTTGCAGGGTCTATTTCTGCACCCTACTCTCGGGACATCTCTCAGGGTCTCGCTGACAGCCACCACACTCAACTGCCCACCAGAACTGGCCACTCCAGAAGCTACATCAGGTATGGAGGGTCTGGGACTCTCCCTGCCCCACGGAGAGGCTCCAGACCCCAAGGAGAACTGGTGAGTCAGCCAGTATTGGACGTGTGGTGGGTCAGCTTGCCAGAGATCACCGTCACCTCACCCGAGGGTAGAGGGATTTTCTTGTTGCATTTCCTCCCCTGAGGTACGGATGTGCAATGACATCCTGTCCAGCATGTGCATGCTCCTGTATGCACCTGGAAGACATCTGCTGCTGCCCCAATCACCATGCTTCTTTCGCCATGCACTGCAGTGCCCCCAGCCTCTGCCAGGGGATGCCAGCACCATGGAAGAGCCCCAAACCCACCCCAGAACTAAGAGAGCTGTCTATGGACGTTCAATCTTAGTCCTCCCCTGCCGACCCCCGACGACCCGGACTCATTCCCGAATCCGGGTCATCGGCGTGGCACGAGGTGTTTCATCCAGTGCCTCAACCCTCAGCGTCACTGGGCTGGCAACAAACCATATTTTTGAATAACATTTTTAAGAAACTTAACAACTAAAATCTATTATAACCAACTTATAAGTTTTGGAGAAAACTAGACATAAATGAAAAATAAAATTTCTGCATTTGTCTGAAGGACCTATACCCATCCTAAGAGGGGAGACCGGGAGGGTAGTAGTATCAGATGAAAACATCAGTTAGAAGAATTATAGTAGTTACTAGGAAGGTAACGTTTTCTTCTAATAACATCAAAGTGTTTATCTGCTTATCATTTTAAGCAGACACCGCACAGTACCACAAAGAGGTGGGTTCTAGGATTACAGAAAATAGGTTCTGAAGGTCAGATGCCCAAAACCTAGTGCATCCCTTCTGGAGGGTACATTAATACAGAAGTTGATGGAGAGGGAATTGGATGGGAGGGGATGGTCCGGTGTCTTTCTGTTGCATCAGGAGGAGAGGAAACAGGGGGAAATGGAGGTGCTGATACACCTGGGTACCAATCATCTGGAAAATCAGTTAGATAGAGATGGTGAAGCCGAACTTCCGTAGACTGAGGGACAAACTGGTGGCACAACCTGCGTCCCTGCCCTTTTCCAAAGTGCATCCTGTGTGTGGCAGGAAGGGGAAGCAGGACAGGAAAAGGAGTGATATAATTGAGGAGTTTAATAGGTGGCTTATAGGGTGATGTCAGGGGAAGGGGTACCACTTTGTAGGAGATTGAGAGAACTTCTGGGATAGGAGACACTTCAAGGGCAACAGACTTCATCTGACAAGAGAGGGGGACTTGCGCACTGAAGCAGAAGTTTGCTGTCTATAGCAGATGTTTAAACTGACTGCTGGGGAGACTAGAACTAGAGGAACCACAGCGGCAGGTGAGAGGAAGGAGATCCCAGCTAGTACTACCCCCACATCCCAGCGGTTGTAGCAACACAGTTGATGCAAAGCGGCTTATGGCTTCAACTGGACTAGGTGAGAAGACATTACAGAGGGGAAATGTAAAGTGCGCAAACACCAAAAAAAAGGAAGAGAGGACAAGGACAGCACAAGGGTAGTAGCAATGGAGGATCAGTGGTCAGATGGAAGAGGGTATGCCTTAACACCAGAAGCCTGGGTGGCAAGTTAGCAAGCTCCAAGCGCTGATGGTGGACAGTGAGGTGGAGCTAGTGGCCATCACATAAACGTGAGCTTTGGAAAATAATGACTGGGACCTGATGGTCCAAGGGTACTCATTGTTTACAAGGGATAGAGGAACAGATAGGGAGGAGGAGTAACCCTTTTGGCAAGCAAGGCAGTGAAGTGGTAGAAGATTTTCGCATCAGGGTAGCAGTAGAGAGACTGAGTCATTGTGGGTGCAACTCAGCAGCCCCAGACAATAAGCTGCACTTGACGGAAATCTATAAATCTCTGGGGCAAGGAGAAGAAGGAAACAGAGAGTTCAGGGAAAAACCTGAAAGAGGGGTGGCAACGGGGGAAGTAGAGGTGGTGGGTGATCTGAACCTCCCAGGCATTGATGAGATACTCCAGTGGCCAGGAACACCAAAAGTCAGGTCTTGCTGGATGCCTTCCAGGACTGTCTGCTGGTACAGCAAGTTAAGGAATGCACCAGGCAGACTGCAATTCTCAATGTGGTGCTCAGAAACTCAGAGGTGATTGGAGCTGTGGGAATATGGGAGCCAGTAGGGAACAGCGCCAACACTCCATTTGCTTTGAACTTGCCCTTGGGTCCAGAAAACCCCAATTGAGAGCTGAAGTCCTGGATTTCAGAAGGGCGGACATTAACAAGCTGAGAGAGCTG
Organism: Neoceratodus forsteri; assembly: GCA_016271365.2. Classification (NCBI taxonomy): domain Eukaryota; kingdom Metazoa; phylum Chordata; order Ceratodontiformes; family Ceratodontidae; genus Neoceratodus; species Neoceratodus forsteri. The sequence goes on along the minus strand of CM028137.1, from coordinate 797,180,980 downwards.
GTCAGAGAAAAGGTAGTCAGGGTGGACATCATACAGTGTGATGGAAGAGAGATGGGCGCAATGAGGGGAGCCATTCTCGAGGCATCTAAATTATGCATGTTAACGGTAACCAAAAAGAACAGGTTCAAGAGACCATTATGGTTCTCAGCAAGAGTTCGGGAAGTGGTGAAGGCAAAGAAAAAAGCCTTCTACAGGTATAAAGAAAAGCAGAAAGAGAAAGAATAGGAAGAATACATATTGAAAAATAGGGAGGCAAAAGCAGACACAAAGCTGTGTATTGTGAAGGGGGTCATGGGCACAGAAAACAGTTCTGCCAATATATTAGGGAAAAAAACAAGAATCATAAAGTTACGAACATACAAAATTGTCAGCAGATAGAGGCCATAGAGGTCTATTGAGTCTGCTCAAGTGTGTAGCTAGTTATGCTATGTAGCTCCCCCCCCAACTCCTCCTGTCGTTGTCCCCCCTCCCCTCTCCTTTCACTGCAGCCCATCTTCCTCATGGGCCCTGCTGGTCTAATCTTCTTCTTTACCCTGTCCTAACCCCTCTTAAAGCAGGTCACTGACCTTGCCGCTACCACCTCCTCTGGCAACTCATTCCACCCCTTCACCACTCTTTCTGTGAAGAGGTGTCTTCTCACCTCCCTCTTGAAAATGCCCCCTACCAATTTCATTCTATGTCCCCTTGCTGCACCTTCCTTCCTTAGGGTAAAGATTCCCTCGATGCTGGTCCTGTTTATTGCCTTTAAATATTTGAAGGTCTCAATCATGTCCCCCCCTCTACCTCTCCCTCCTGTCCTCCAGAGAATACATGTTAAGCTGCCTCAGTCTGTCCTTGTAAGTTAGTAGCTGGAAGGTAGGTTGATAGAGGAGGACGGGCAAAAGACCACTGTCCTTGATGATTACTTTAGTTCATTTTTCACTAAAGAAAACTGGACCCTTACCAGAGAGTGGCATCAAAGTGGCCACTAAGGGGGTTCTGGAGAAGAGGTAATCAATATTTACAAGCAAAAGAATCCAAAAAAGTGGTGGCAGCACTAAAACTAGCAAAGGTCCCTGGACCAGATGGATTGCATCTGAGGTTACCATTGAGCTGGCAGCAGAAATGTCTGAACCCCTGTTAGGTCTATTTAACAGCTCTCTAAGGATGGGGGAAGTTCCAAGGGATTGGAAGGTGGCAGACATAGTTCTACTCCATGGGGAGGGGGGCAAGGAACATGCGGGGAACTGCGGACCTGTCAGTCTTACCTCCATTGCAGGGAAGCTGATGAGGTCACTGGTCAAAGAGGACCTCATGGCCTACTTGGACAGCAACAGGCTCCAGGACAGTAAACAGCATGGGTTCATGACAGGGAAGTCTTGAAAGGCTAACATGATAGGATTTTTTGACTGGATGATGAGGGAATTGGATAGGAGCCATGCTGCTGATTTGCACTGCTTCAGTTTCAGCAAGGTCTTTGACTCAGTGCCTCACAGATGCTTGGCTTACTCAAGGCAGCAGAAGCTGGGAGGGAAGTTTGGGGGAAGGATGGGGATGGCTAAGACTCTGGAGGGACAATAAGTCCCAGGGCTAAATAGGGAACTTAGGCAGACTAGATGGATCATTGGTCTTTTTCTGCTGTCATTGTCTATGTTTGTATGCTTCTAACACAGTAATGGGATGGAAGGAAAGTTGTGGGCTGAAGACAGAGTTGCAGGTTTACAGATTCCAGTAATGGAATGTCTCTGAAAGGTGCTATGGATGCAGCTGTGCTTGTAGTAGAATCAGCCCTAGTTCCAGAAAGAGTCAATACAAAAGATTAAGTAAGGACAGTCTTTTTAGCTGCTAGCTTTCCTTGACCAACCTCACCAAAAGTGACAAACAGCTGAGTGCTGCCAGTTCTGGATCCCTTGGTTCTATCCAGATAGAAACTCAAAAAATTTTTTTTTTTTTTTACATCCAGGCTGTGCAGTTTCTCCACACCTGTATTGGAGTGAGGTTTGGAGAAATAAAAAGGGAAAGTCACAAGCTGTTTCATGGGAAATTCATAACCACTTTTGGTAAAAAAAAGAATTCCATAAAGGTTTTTATCCTCCTTGACAGAACCGTCTACTTCTCAGCCCTGTCCCCATGTACTGTAGCTGTCTCTTACCTCCTCTTAGTCAGAGGGTCCTTATCCCTCATGGAGTTGTCCACATGGCAGGCCAGGAGGGTGGGTTGTCCTCCCCCCCACAATTTTTATGCATATCCAGATCTGTTCCTGGACCAGAGCAGCAGAGTAGGCCACAGAATGACAGGTAGAGCTCAGTGGAGCCCATCCTCCATGTTTTCCTCTTTTCTCCCCAGGCCTATGGACATGCAATGGGCACAATATGCATGCTCCACCTCTGTGGAGATGCCCCTGGTGTTCTGTACATGGGTTCCCTTCCCACTGTGTGACTCACTTGTGCTGACACCCAGATACTTCCAGGTGGTAGTCAACAGCAAGACATGGTAACGCCCCCCCGCCGAGGGAGGAAAGCAGTCCTACAGATGCTCAGTCCTCCCTCACCTGGCCAGCCGTGGAGCGACCTGCATCCGTTTCCAAACCCGGATCGCTGGTGTGGCACAAGGTGTGGCGTCCTGTGACTCAACCCTCAGCACCATAGGGCCAACTTTGATAAAAAATAAAAAAATTTACATGAAGCCTAAGTACTACTTTATGCCCTGTGGAAGACCACAATATAACAATCTGAGAAGAGGCATGAAAAGAAAAAAATTACTCGCCATAGTAATGCTGATTCTTCCAAAGAGATCCCTCACTATGCTTAACAAGTGCAATCATTCAGCAGGAATGAGCTGCCCCAGAGCTTAGAATTTTATGCTAGTGTAACCCCACTCTGGGGTGAGGGCATACCTTTGTGGGGCTATGGCCTGCATTGTGTCTTCACCAGTGGCTCTGGTGGGATTTGGGCCATGTCCTGCCTGTTTCTTTGTGGTGGCCACTGCCATGTTCATTTAGGTCCTCAGCCCAAGCAGAGATAAGGGCCAAGGTCCGCTGATGGTGCTGCACCTCTGGACATTTCTGGGGCAAGTGTTCAGTCCATGGGGTGGCCGTGAAGCAGTGGACCAAGAAATGTAAATAAAAAATATGACCGCCATGCACCGTGTTGGTAGGCTGGCAGGATGAAAATGTTAAAGGAGTCATGGCTCTATTAGTCTGGGGTAAAGAAAAGGCGCGAAATGGCAAGTGTTGTTTTGGGAGCCTCAATGGGCATAAGGGGCCTCCTATTAAGTAAATTAAGTGTTTTCTGGCCCTTCAGGATAAGCAGAGCCAGGACATATAAGTTGTAGCCCCTGAAAGGGCTCAGAATTACAACTGTAGGGCTGGTGTAATTTGGGCAACAATGTAAACAAATATGGCGGCCACACCAGGACTCCTGCAGCAAGGGGGTACTGCTGGGAAAAGTCAAGGGGCATCTGGTGAGCCCGGCAAAGCTACAGCCAATGAGAGTGGGAGGTTCAAAAAGTTATAAAAAGGACTGCTTTGCCCACCGAAAGGGGGGATTCATTTAGAAAATCATAGGAGAGAGGGCGCGAGAGACTGCTGTGGGCTTCATAGCTCAAAGGCCTACTCCTTCAGCTTAACAGCCTGGCTGGCCACTAAGAAGCACACGAGGCAGAGCAGCTGCAAGAATCAGAGCACAGGGATGCTGCAGAAAAGAGTGCAAAGATTTTGCAGCCACAAGTAAAGAGTAAGGTGATTCTGAAGCTGAGAACTCAGAGGCTCTGACCCTGTGAGCCCCTTGGAGGAGACAAAAGCTGTTTCCCTCAGAGGAACAGGAAGCTGAAACTGCCTAACTCTATAGCTTAAGAGACTTTGTGTATATGGGTTGGAGCTAGAGACTGTGCCAAAGTCCAGCTGCAGTTGCTGATCCAGAGAAGAGAGGCAAGATGGCATTTGAAGTCAGCTGCAGCATGTAGCTCAGCCTTTCTCCGGCATGAAAGTTCATGCTCCTGCAACCATTTCTGTCAAATACACACTGGAGGAAACGAATGAGTGAATGAATATGTTCCACAAGCCATGGAAACCTGGAACAGATGGAACTTGATAGCTACAAAAAAAAAGAAAGCAAAACTTTTCCGGCAGTTTGGAATCAACATGACCCCAAAAACCTTCAGAATTCGGAACAATCTCACGGGAATAAGAAAACATTCAATAAATCAGTTAAACAACTGGACATGCAAACCAGACTTAAAGCAAGCAAAACTAAAGCTGGCATTCCAGACCAACCTGTACCTAATGGTGGACAAAAAGGAATTAACTCCTGGCACTTTGTTTACAAAGGACTCTGATCACTGCACCATTCTTATGGACCCAATGTTTCTCTTTAAGAACATGCCTGTTCAACAAAATGGAGACTAGCAAGGTGCATTACTTGGCACCACAACTGCGGCAACAGTGATACACACAACGACCAAACCAGAGGAACCAGCAAGCTCTGCAGGTCAGGTCAGTTGGTAGGAACTGGAGACTACAGCAGGGTCACATTGTCCAGATGTAGAGGTGAGCCCTCTGGCCGAGGACCCTCTAAGAAGCAAAGAAGCAGAACGTTTACTTGTCTCAGGTACATTTTTGTTTTTACCTGCCCACAGCACTTGAAAGAAGGGGGAGATCCAAAGAGAAATGATACCTCACACGGCACTCCACAGAGGAATAAGCTGGTACTTACAAGTCCGGATAGGAGTGAGCCAGTTCCCTCACAAGTGTCCCAGAATTTGTTAAAAGAGATAGGAAATGATTTACAGGTATTTTCAAATGTTAAATAAATCATAAATAGCGAGCAATGGTCTCTGTATGTTTTTGTCATCATTGTATATGTTTAAATGCATAATTACATGCTGCCCTATTAATGTGGAACCTCCAGCCCTTTAACTCACTGACTAAGGCTAGCCGCCAAAGCGCTGGGGTTTGGATGAGAGCCCAAGTCTCAAATAAATGCAAGTTTGCTGATATACTGTATCTTGGTTACTTTCTTTTGCTGGAGTGCTGTGTGCTTGGAAAAGTTCCTATTAATGTGGAACCTCCAGCCCTTTGACTGACATTTTTTTTTTAAATCGGGAGTCAGTGCGTGCCAAGCTGTGAAATGATACATCACTGACTCTGATCACAGACTGCTGAAGTGTGTACACTGGACTGGCAACTGTTAAAAATGGACATCATGAAATCACACTCCTTCTGGCCTGTGTAAATGATGCCAGGCTTGTAAACAACTAGCACTGACCAGCTTACTCTCCGCTCCCCCCCAGCTTGGTCAGTCACCTTACAAATAACAGAAAAGGTCAGGATATTAGTAAAATCTTGTTCCTGTGATGTCCTGTACATCCTCATAGTTCAAAGTCAAACAGTAAATATCCACAAAGTCACAGGAAAGGGGGGGTGCACAGAACAAAGGGGGCCACTCTTCTCACAAACTGCGATTATCAAAACCACTCAGTGCACTCCTGTGAAAAATGAATCATGACAAAGGAAAATTCACTTCTTCAAAGGCTGCTGTACTTTTTATGCAGTACTGTGCTCTCAATAACCATTCTAATCTAGACTGCAGTTAGCCCAAAGTATTGTGTATCAAGCAACTTTTCTTAGTAAAAAAAAAAAAATTCATAGACCTTCTATCTTGCCTTTTTTCCCTGCCCAGAAACCCCCTTTATCCCCTTGTCCGTCATGGAGAAGACCAGTAGTGGTGGTGGTGGGGGGCAGTAATGCTTATGCACAATGTGGAGTGGGACCTCAATCACTATTTTAGCATGGTTATTTACTAGGGAGGGAAAAAAAACAACTACAGTCATCTAAAGATGCCCTTGGCTCTCTGCTTCAGTGCTGTATCAGACATGGCCTTGGTTGGTAATTCATGCTCCTACCCCTTCTCAACCCCTTCCCCCTGTCCCTTCCTCCAAACCAGAGCATAAACTTTATCTTTGGTGATCCTATTGCACCCCTCAGCCACTTTCCCCTTTGCAGTGTGCTCATTCTCTACCCGCATGTTCAGAGCGGCCCATCCCTCCTTTACTGTATGTAAACCCTCATGGTCTTGTAGCATCATATCAACTGTGTCACAGCTCTATTTTTCTTCTTTGGGCATAGCAGCTCCTCCATTTCTTGAGCACAGCAATATCTAATTCTGACCTCCCACAGAACAGAAAACTAAAAAACCTGAATGAATTTAAACATTGCCATGATCTGACCCTTTTACTAAAATAATTATATATTAATTTTATTGAAACTGATCAACTTTTAACTGAAACCCTGAGAACACTAACATATGTACCCATCTGGCATAGTGCTGCCTTGCTTGCTATGGGCCGAAAGAGACTTTGGGTCAACTTTTCCCTCGCAGGCTTAGCGATTTCCCTATTTTGAGCAAACTAAACTATGAGGTAGTAGAAACCACCAGCCAACCCCCCCCTGGCATTTATTAATTAATTTAACATGTGGAAGTACATACACTATCGTTGGATCTTTAATTCTGGATATTTGGGGTTCCCGGGGTACATATTAGCCTTACTTTTATTTGCTCATTGGAGCCCAAAACCCTCCTATATCTCTTAAAGGTACCTCTTTAAAAACTGCCCATTTTTAAATGAATTTCAAACATTTAGGAATTTAGACATTTCTATTGAGATAATCAGTTTTGCTTCATACGTATCTTTAAACTTGGAAAATCCATAAGGAGTCACAACACAGCAGTATCTTATTCTGAGCAACAGCAGAACATAAACTAAAAACTGGCCGCTATTTTTAGAGAAGTTTAATCATTGCTGTGGCAAGCTCCTTTTAATTGAAATACCTAAGTTTATACATGAGGCCTTGAAAACATTAACAGTTGCACCTGCATGGCATAGTTCTGCCTCGACTGCTGGGGGGGGGGGTGAAAGAACACAGGGCCGCCTTCCAAATAAAATAGTCAGCAGTATCCTGTTAAGTCCCAGTGCATAAATACCTTCTGTAGCCTGACCCTAAAAATTGGTCAGCCCTCAATATGGTTCCGTCTTCAGGTTTTGCCTGGGATTGTCTTCCCAATATCAAATTCTTGCAATACATTGCCAGGCCTTTCACTGTCCTCGGTGGTGGGTTGCAGTACATCACAGCTGGCAGCCTCAGGCTTGCCAGTTTCATTCAAAGGGGAGATGTTTATCAATTTCCCAAGTGCTGCCACCGGCTTCTTACTTCCATCTTCATGCTGAGCTGGATTGCCTTCCTCCACTTCCATTTGGTAATGGCTGGTGCTGATTTTTAAACAGTTGCTGGTCCAGTGCACACACTTCAGCAGTCTGTGATCGGAGTCAGTGACATGTCATTTCACAGCTTCGCACACGCTGACTCCCAATTTTAAAAAAAGGCAGTCAAAGGGCTGGAGGTTCCACATTAATAGGGCAGCATGTAATTATGCATTTAAACATACAATGATGACAAAGACATACAGAGACCGTTGCTTGCTATTTATGATTTATTTAACATTTGAAAATACCTGTAAATCATTTCCTATCTCAACAAAGGAGAACTTCTAGCAGACTGGGTGGAGAGAATGATTGTAACAATTGTGATTTGGGGGTTGCTACCCAGAACCTAGTAAATTCAGCTCCAAGCTCAGCTGAGAACTCTGTAACACGGATACAAAAGAACTCTCAAACTCAAAACACTCAACAAGAAAAGGAAATGTCTAATTGGGCAGAGCAAATCTTAAAAAAATTCGATAACATTGACACTCAACTTCAAAAAATAGTCTTTAGAAAAGAAAATTGACCAGTTTAAGACACTAACTCAGCAACTTATGAAAGAAAACAGTGAACTCAAATCTAACGTACTACAGACCCAACAAGGAATATGAGAACTGGAAGATAGTTTTATACCTTTAAAGAAACAACTATCGGTCCTGCACCAATTTAATAATGAGTTTAAAAATAAGCTGAATGACCTTGAAATGCATGCAAGGAGAAAAAAATGCCCATATTTTGGGAGTACCAGAAAGTTGGGATACCAAAATCACCTTAAGAGACACCCTTAAGCAGGTAGCCGCAGCTTACATGGATATGGACCCATCAAACATTAATGCTGATATGGACAGAATTCACCGTACATACCAGGCCAATTCAAAGCAGAGGCCACCTAGACCCATAATTGCAAAACTCTTTCGTTCAGAAAACAAAGAAATGTTAATGAATGCAGTGTATAAAAAAAGGCAATCAACTTATTGGGTGGGTCAATAGCAATCTATAATGACCTACCACCCTACACAATACAAGAGAGAAAGAAATTTGATGCCATAAGGAAAACATTTTGGGAAAACAACTTTAATGTTTTAATGCTACTTCCAGCAAAAATTAGAGTGGTGGTGGACATCTTCACTTATACATTTAACTCACCTAAAGAAGCATTAAAAGAGTTAAAGCATAAACTGCATACTATGTTTTGAGGCCTGATACTGTACTGTCAGTACTGGATATTGGATGAATGTGTGCCCTGTGAGTGTTACTTTTTTTGTTTTTGTTTTTGTTTTTTCTTTCTCCCCTTAGGTAGATGAAGTATTGGTGGAAGCAAGTTGTATATGTATAGATGTAACATCCTACATTAGGAAAATTAATTTATACAATCAGGACATAGCCTAACAAAAGGGGGGGAGAAAAGAGGATCTTTTTTTTTTCCTTTTTCTCTTTTGTTTTATTCTGTTTATTATCTGACAATTTAACAGGTGGTTGTGGTAGGGGGAGGGGAGAAAAAAACACAAGTCAATGGGTTTATACCATGACCCATTTGGATCATACTGGGGGGTGAAACAAGAAGAGTGCTACGATACAGCTGTTTTATGAACTACCTCTCAATATATGTTAGGTTTTTGTTTCTGAGAGAGCAGACAGAATACTTGAGTTTATTTTTAAAGAATCTTGATTGGGTTATTAGGAAGGAGAAGGGGTGGGATATTATTATTATTACTTTCTTTTGCAGAATTTATATCTCAGTCAAGACAATGACAAGATTTGTGGGGGTTTGGGGTTATGTAAGGTTTAGGGAATTTAGGATAAGGGGAACCTTATCTTTATCCAAAGACTTGAGAAAAAATAGAGAGATGGTGTAAGTTATGTAACCATGAGTTCAAATAACTGGACATATCAAAATTATGGCTTACTCAAAAATAATTACATGAGCCACCTATGACATCAATGGACTTAGTACACCAATCAAGAGATCATGCATACTGACATATATTAATACATTAAAAATTTATATCAAAACCCTACAAGAAACACATTTGAATGATAATGAATCAAAAAACATGTCTAGAAACTGGATATCTCACAACTTTTTCTCACCAGGTACTAAAAAATCAGCTGGAGTGACAATTTTAATAAGAAGAAGACTACACTTTAATTTACTTGATAAGTGGGCTGATCAAGAGGACAGAATTATTATTATTAAAGGAACCATTTTCAATAGTATTAATATCACTATTGGTTCTGTCTATGGTCCCTTTCAAAATTACTCTAACTTCACAGGGAATAAAACACAAGCATTGATTCAAAACCAACCTATTAACCTTATAGTGATGGGGGATTTTAATGCCTTAAATGGTCCTTATATATACAAAAATAAGAACACCTGAAATAACAATGGGAAAATATCTGGTATCTTGAAAGCCTTAGAGAAGAACAACCTAATTGATCCTTGCCGAGTACAGACCTCTAATTTAAAAGAATATACATATCACGATAAAAAAATAAAAGCTTCATCAGACTTGATTATACCTTTATTACAAAACTTTTAATGTCCTCAATCGATTCTACTTCTATAAAATCAATTTTATATTCAGATCATGCTTTAGTGGAGATTCGACTAATTTTACAACCAGAAACAAGTCCTACGGCAAGATACTGGTTCTTTAACAATTATCTTCTAACAAATAATGACTTCATTGATAAAATTCAAGCAATACTACAAGAATTTTGGTTCTACAATTATACTGGCCAACAAACCTTCTCTTCATTATGGGATGCATTAAAATCCATTAGAAGAGGAACATGTATATCTTGCCAAGCCTGGATCAATAAAAATAAGAGAAATGAGGAGCAGCTAATTCAGAAATGACTTAAAGAATTAGATAGGGGGCAGTATAGTGCAGTGGTTTAAGGTTCTGAGCTGCAAATCTGGAGACCTGGGTTTGAATCCCACAGTCCCCACTTGTATACTTTGTGACCCTGAGCAAGTGACTTAACTTACCCGTGCTCCCAGGTTGCACCTGTAAATAAGCTTTCAGCTTAGTGTGCTACTCCTGGTTAAACAACTGAAAAAAAAGATAAATTGATACTCCAAGATTATGATAAATATATTATAGAATGGCATGAATATAGCCTAAAGTGGCAGAAAAAACTAAATCAAGAAACAGAGAAAAATATCCAAAAAGCTAAAAAGGTTAAATATCTACAAGGATAACTATTGGCTCACCTTTTTTAAAAAAGATGTGAAAACAACATTATAACAAATTTAAGGGACTCCCAGAAACAGTTAAAAACAGAATGGTTTGATCTGTCAACAATTACGTCAGTCTATTTCACAAGTATATACAAAAACATAACAATAGTAAACTTAGAAACTATGGAAAACGTTGTATCTGATAGTAATGTTAGACCCTTTAATATGCAAAATGTTCCTTTTATTATTGAAGAGATTAAAAAAGCTATAACAGATTTACCAAACAACAAGAGCACAGACCCTGATGGTTTAACAAACAAATTCTATAAAGCATTCAGTGATTTACTGGCCCCATGGCTACTGAAAATGATACAAGAATGGGTGGATGAGAAGGGGATTATTCCCTCTTCTATGCCACAAGCAAAACTAATTTTAATACATAAGAAAGTGAAACCAAAAGACCAACCAAGCTGCTATAGACCAATCGCATTACTTGAATAGCGATTATAAAATAATAGCAAAAACAATCACCAATAGACTGCTTGCCATAATTCCTCTCTACATCCACCAAGACCAAAATGGTTTTATCCCAAGAAGAACTGCAGCTACCACAATAAAAAAGATACAGATGTGTATAGAATATATTCAGGATCTACAGAACCCTTGTTTTGCTCTGGCGCTTGACACCAGTAAAGCATTCAATTTAATCAACAGAACATATCTCTTTTACATCTTAGAGAAATGAAAAATTCTTTATAATATATTAAAGACAATTTGGGCCTCATTTAGTAACCCCACTGCCAACATAATAGTGAATAATATTACAACACCAGAGATCCAAATGGAGGTAGGGATCGGACAGGGCTGCCTCCTGTCTCCACTGATATTTATACTGTGTCATGAACCCCTACCAAAAAATATTAGGAGATGCCCTGAAATTAAAGGAATACAACTAAAAGATATAGAAACAAAACTGAGAGTGTTTTCAGACAACATATTTGTTATCTTTACAGATCGCAACAATTCAATTAATGCACTGTTAAAAATTATTAACACTTTTTCTTCTTTTTCTGGTTATCAACTAAATTAACAAAAATCAATTATCATGCAGTTAACGAGAGGTAAAACAGACAGATTTTCAATCACTAAAGAAATTTCATAAAGTTAAACAAATGAAATATTTAGGAGATGTTCTCACCAACCAAATGAAAAAAGTATCACAATAAATTATAAAATAGCAAAAGAAAAAGTTGTGGGAAAGGTGGATCTTTGAAACAAATGTGTCTATCTCTTTATGGGGAAAAATACAAACTATTAAAATGATGGTCCTTCCTTATTTGGTATTCATATTACAATCAATGGTAGGTGTTCCTAATCAAAAATGGTTTGCCTACATTAAGAGATCCTTTTCGAAATTTTTGTGGAGAGGAAGAAAGCCAACGATTGCTTGGGCTACACTCATGTTACCTGTTAAAGAGTGAGGCTTTGGCTGTCTAGGTCCCCTATACTTATCTACTAGCATAAACATTGGCGTCATTATGGGAATGGGCTTTTTTTCTCACAAAATGAAGTCTCAATCTTACAAGAAGTGATAAAAAGTACCCCAATACTCAAACAAATGATATTTTATACTTTACTAATTATAAAAAGTTGAAAGAGCGGGGAGTTCTTCACCATGTATATTTATATGCCTCCAAGGCAAAAAACAGGTTGGGACTTGACTATATCCCATGGTTACATGCTCCATGTTATATTGCTCAACTGCAATCCAGCCCCCACATCATTCAGAACATATAAATTACTTCAATCAGAAAATATTTGTTTATGGAAATATTTAATCAGAGATAATCAATTTGTTTCATTTCAACAGTAAAAAGATACAGTAATAAATTCTAAGATAAAAAATTATGTAACATACAAACTAATATATAATACCTTCAAAACTTACTGTCACACGAAAAAGATAGACGAAAATAAATTAAAATTCTAGAATCAGAGGGGAAAATTATTAATTTAACAAGGAGTAAAAGATTATCTTTTATATTATGATCACTAAATCACAGAAAGTTACTAATTTAAAACAATACAAGTCATAGGGAAAAGAAATGGGAAAGACACTTCAAGAAAACCAATGGCAGGCAATAAGAGTGGGCGTCAATATAAACATTTCAGCAAAGAATAAAAGGATACAACAGAAAATAATAAATAGAGCATACATTATTCCTGAACTCTTAGCTAAAATAAATCCATCTTATTCAAATAATTGTTGGCGTGGGCGCAACACTATGGGATCACATCTGCACAACCTGTGGTCATGTCCCACAAATTAATACTTGGTGGAAAAACCTCAGCATTGATTTATCTAAACTTCTAGAAATAGAAATCCCTTGCAAGGTTACAATATTATTGTTGAATTTATATGGTTCCTTACATCTATCTCATAACCAAGAGAAAATACTTAGTCTGGGGTCATTGGATTTAAAAAAATATATTAAACCACTGGAATAAACAAAGCCTCCCTCTGTGTATTAAGCAACAATGATGGTACACATTTAAGGAAACTGCTTCATGAAAGACTAGGTTATGTGATTGAAGACCTTGACAACTTTGAAAATAACTCATGGACTGAACTGATTGCACTACTACCTCCACCGCTGGAGAGTTCTGCCCAGTTGAAAGGTAAGGGATACCACAGCTGCAGCAGTTTGAAATTGGTGGCTTTTATTTTATTAAGTTCCCTAGCTGGAGCTTATTTTCTCTAACTCCCTGTACTGCTGCCAAGCTCTGCTTTTGTTTTTCGGTCCGCTCACCCTCCTCCACCTCCGTCCTTTATTAAATACACTTCCTTCTCCCACCTTCTTCCCTGCTAGTAGTCCCCTTAAGTAAGGAGGTGTGGCAAAATGCCTTCAATTGCATCTTCATCATTACAGCTTTTCATGCTGCACCCATCTCCCAAAAGGCACTCCCACCCTGTTGCAAAGTGTGCCTGACCTCATCTTTTAATCTGACTATATGTCCCAGTGTTGACATAGTAATACACTCTCTTGGGTCAGTTTGTGGCTACTTTTTCTCTTCTCTACCATGCTACTACACTATATCGCCATCCTCCCTCTATTATTCCCCTGCTATCCCTCCCTCCTCTGACCCTGTTTTACTGACTAAAAACTTGGTACTCCTCTCTCTGTCTCTCTCGCTCTCTCCCCTACCACTGCCACTGCCTCTTTGCTTCTGCTGGCCAACACCTGGTTACACAACCCTTGGCAGATAAGCACTTTGATTTCCCCCCTTGTATCCACCCCAGACTGATTCCCCTAATTACCTCCATCAGGTCTCCCTTAGCCTCTTCAATTCCCCACCTATCCTCATGCTGCAAACGCATGACCCCCCCCCCTTGAAATTTATGATAGCACTGCTGCTTTTGCTAGCAGGTGACATTGAGACCAATTCTGGTCCTGACTGTGACACAACTATGGAACTCCCCCGTGGTCTAAAGCTAGCTCACCTGAACATCAGGCGTCTACTCAATAAAATCTTGCTGCTCCAACCTTTGGTTCACTCTCTCAACCCTGATGTTCTGATCATTACTGAAACCTGGTTAAAACCACACATCGAAAATGACTGTGTCTCCATCCCCGGCTACTCCCTCATCTGCCAGGACTGGTCTGGAATTGGAAAAAGTGGTGGAATAGCCATGTATATTGCCTCTTCTCTCACATTCATACCTATCCTTGCAACATCCCTCCCTTAGTCTCATGAGTCCCTGTTAATGAAAATCTCCATTCCCTGCTCCATCCCTATTTTCATTGCTGGGTCTTACTGCTGCACCAGGGTACCCACATCTTCAATCACTGACCTCCTAGCTTCCCTCCAAACACATGCAGCCAATGGTGAACTACATATTCTGGGAGATTTCAACATGAATTGGCTCGCTCCTTCTCACTCCAAAATTCGACAAGACATAGCTGCCCTAAACCTTGCTCAGCTGCTAAATGAACCCTCCCATCTAAATACCAAATCCCTCAACCATTCTCTGATAGACTGGGTCCTCTCTTCCCACCCACACCATATAATAGCAGCTAGACTACTCCCCGACTCATTCAGCAACCACCACCTTATCCATGCAGTTCGGAAAATCCACCGCTCCAAATCCCCTCCCAAAATCCTGCTGATCCACTCCTATAACTCCCTGGATATTGTTTCTCTTCTAAATGACCTGTCTACTACAGACTGGTCTTATATCTCCCCCATGCCCCCTCCATCGACTCTGCACTCATTTATTTCAAGTCAAAACTTCTCTCCTCTTGGAATAAACATGCACCTCTGAAATGTATCTGAATGCATGGTACCCACCTGCCCTGGGTCTCTGCTAACCTCTTGGACTGTCTTCATGCTAGGGACCAAGCATGGAATACCCACAAATCAACCGGCCTTCCCACAAACTTCCAGAGATTTAGAATGTTTTGAAATGCCTGTACCAGGGCAATCAGACTTGCTAAGACTGAATATTTCAAGGACACCTTCCTAACTAACATAAACCATCTCTTCAAGTTCTGGAAGGTGGTCAAATCCCTATTCCACCCCCCATCCCAGCTCCCCAATCCTAAGATCAAAATTGGCAACAGCACATTGTCTGACCCTCAGTATGTTGCTACGGTGTTTAACTCCTTCTTTACCTCCTGTGCATTGTCCCTGCTGTCCTCTCTCCCCTCTGCCTCTGCCGACCATGCCCTCCACAATTCCCCTGAACCTGCCTCATCTCCACACTCCTTCTCCTTTAGCCCCCTTACCCCTCAAGGAAGTATTTAATGCTCTTATTACACTCAACCCCTCCAAGGGTAAGTGCCTCTCTGGGCTGGATGCCAAAATGCTCTACCTATCCGCCACTGCTATCACCTTTCCTCTCGCTGCTCTTCTAAATCTTTCTTTCTCACTCACTTCTGTTCCTGCCGAGTGGAAACATGCTACTGTTGTCCCCTTCCCTAAGGGAGGTGACCCCTCCTCCCCTGGAAGCTACTGCCCTATTTCTCTCCTCCCCATTCTCGCTAAACTGCAGGAACGTCTAGTACTATCTCAGCTTTCCTCCTTCCTTCACTCCACTTCCTTTTTCCCTCTGTATCAGTCTGGTTTTAGGAGATCCTATTCCACCATTGCCTCCCTGCAGAGGATCACTGACTCCATCCAAACAGGCATGGATCAGGGACACATCACCTCTGCCATTTTCATCGACCTCGCCAAGGCTTTCAACACTGTGTCACATCCCTTCCTCCTAACTAATCTTTCCAATGCAGGGCTATCTAATGTGGCCACTAGCTGGTTCCACTCCTGTCTAACAGATAGGTCACAATCTATCCGGTTTGGCAACTCCCCCCCCCCACTAACCATAACCACTGGTGTGTCCCAAGGATCCATCCTTGGCCCCCGGCTGTTTTCTGTCTTCCTAAATGACCTGCCCTCTGCCTGCCCACATACTTCTATCCATATGTATTCAGACAACACCATCTTATATGCATCTGGCCCCTCCATAACTGATGTGGCGACCAGACTACAGCATGACTTTGATCATGTTCACTCTGGTTTCACTCAAATTAACTTCCTGTATGCCAAGAAAACAGTCTCCATGACCTTCAGCTCAAATCAGAGACTGTCTTGGCTCCCTTCCTCTCCTTCCTTCCACACCCTGGATGGGACACTTCTGGAAAACTGCTCCTCCTTCAGATACCTTGGGGTCTGGCTTGACCAGCACCTCAATTTTTCTGTACATATAGGGGCCATACACAAGAAACTGCACCCTAAACTGGGTGCCCTCTACCACAACCGGGGCTGTATCCCATTGCCAGCTTGCTGAGCTATTGTACAGAAAATGATTCTCCCCATACTCAACTATAGGGATGTGGTTTACAGAGTCACTCCTTCCTCCTCTTTAACCAGACTGGACACACTCTTCAACTCCTTCTGCTTTTTGCCCTTGACTGCCCCCCCCCCACACACACACACCACTGTACCTTTACCAGTCTCTATCCCTCCCTCCTTAGGGGACAGACAGCATACCCACTGTGCCAGTTTTGTGCCCAAATTCTGGTCCCAGTCCTTGCCTTCCTACCACTCCTCCTACCTCTCCACCCTACCCTCTCCCTCTTATTTGCTCAGAAACTCAGACCCTCTATCCTTTTCTGTCCCCATCAGACCTCCTCAGCAGGTCAGCCTGCCTTTCCCTATAGGTTTCCAAATCTTTGGAACTCCCTACCACACTCCATTCATTTGGCCCCTCCCCTCAGGTTTGTAATTCCCTCATTAAAAGCTTTTACCACACCCCTTGCACTTATTTCTAACCCTCTTGCCACCTCCTCTACCGTATCATTCACCCTCCCGCCTGCCACTCTACTATTCCACCTGTCTGGTTGTCACTGGGTGATTCCACTATGGTAGTCCTGTAATAACTGTATTATATAATTCTATAACTCTGTATCCTATTGTATAAATTTTTTAAATACTGTATAAGTCATACTGGATTGTTGCTGCTATTCTGCTTTATACTTGTGTAACTCCTTTCATAATTGCTCGCTGCTATTTCACTTTATATTATTAACTGCTATTGCTGTATAAATGCTATTGCCTGTAATCTCCCCATCTGTTTCCCCCTCCACCCAGGACACATCTGGAAACAAGCACTTCTAACTCCAGTAATAATCAGGTATTCATAACTTTCTGCAGTAAGCCTTCCAGGTAGGACTGCCCAAAGAGAATAGAACACATGCAAATGATGGAATTCTTTGCATGTGAGAACTTTTCAAATGCTGCCTCTACTAACTGCCAGTATTCTAAACCTCCTCAGATTTTTCTCTCCGCCTGAAAAGTCTGGTCGCTCAGAGTTCCGTTCGTCTAACTTTCATCTGCATGAAGAAAACTTCAAAATGTATATATAAGTATATTTTGTTTTCATTTGCTGCCTTCTACTATTTGTATTTTGTTGTTAAATCTTTAGTTTAGCTTAGTTAGTTTGTTTTTCCCAATTCCTCTCGGTTCGGGTATAACTGTGGGGGAACTGGGTTAGTTTTGTTATTTATTTATTTAGTTTTTTGTTGACCGGGCAAGTGCACTAGACAAATCCTGCCTATTTTCAGGCACGACCTGGGGGGAGAGGGATACAGATGAATGCCAACTGACCTTGAACCAGATTAAGCTGTTGGTGGTATTTTTAGTGAATGAGGGAAATTTTGCCAGGTCACCGGGGAAATTTCCCTACTCTTTTCAATAAGTGCCATGGGGTCTTTAACATCCACCTGAACTACCATCAATCCAGGCAGATGGGACCTCGGTTTAACGTCTCATCCGAAAGACGGAATTTAGTCGAGTTTTTCTGACTAAAAACCCCTTAGTTTACAAATTTAATTTACTTTAAATTCTTATTTTGTAACCAATAACTTTGGTTACCAAACTGCTAATCCCAGTTCCCTTTTCTATTGCTGGTTTGGTTCCCCGGTTCCTTCTCAGTTCCAGAACCAACTGTGACTGCTTGCTTTATTTAAAAACAAACAAAAAAAAGGGCTTTTTATTTAGCGGTTGCTATTTTTTCTCCATTTTGGACAATATGTCAGAGTCAGAGAAACCTAAAAGGAAAACCACTGAGCCTGGTTTCAAAAACAGTATACAGTGTGGGGAAGTGTTTGCAAAGGCAGACAAGCACAGTTTGTACGTGGCCTGATTTGGTTACGAACATTTAAATGAGGAAAGCGATGTCTGTAAGACATTCCCAGAAAAAAACAGTTGAAAAATGCCTTGAATAGCTTGAGAAGAAGCTTCCTCAGAATAGGGATCCCTCTGGCTCTGACCAACCGATACCCCCAGTTACTGTGGGTGAAACCACATCTGTAATTGCCTCTACCCCCGAGATGCGTAAAAAAGGTACAAAGATGATCAATGAACCGACTGACTCCCTGGTTCCCTCAAAAAAGACTAAAAAGTTAAAACACACTGAACCCCCGCCTTTCAAACTGGGGACTTCTGTGTCTGGTCTGGCTATGCCTTCAGCTCAGGAAATTGCCCAGGCTTTCAAAATCATCCAGGCCTCGCAGGGCACTATTCCTCCTGATCAGCAGCCTCCTGCCCCATCTCCAGGTCCCCAGGGTGGCAGTACTATAAAATCTTCTTTCCCTGAGAAAGAAGACTATGGTGATGATGAGGCGGACAAAGGGGAACCTACAGAACCTGAGGTGTCCCCTGAGCAAGAGTCTGGTTCTCCCCAGGGCCTCTGAGGACTACTACTCTCATTTTACATTTGTTCAGAAGATGGCTGATGCCCTGGACATCACCACTTCTGAATAGATTGAGGATGAGGAGGAGGTGGGATGCATGGAAATGATGGGGATGACCCCCATAAAAACCCTCCTCCTCCTCCCTGTGAACAAGTTTTTTAAGAAGGATGCCTTAAAACTCCTTCAAACACCTAACTCCATTCCTCCTCTTGACAAGAGGATGGATAAAAATGGATAGGGAGGGGGCAGAGTTCCTTTTCTCTCATCCTGACCACCAGGGGGTCATGCAGCAAGCTGCCTGTGACAAGACAAGGGTCCCTTTATCCTCCCATCCTCTAGATAAGAACTCTAGAAAAACTGATAGCATGGCCAAGAAGGGGTACCTGTCAGCCTCCCTGGCCATCTGCCAAGCCAATTTTCAGGTCTATGCTGCCAAGTACCAGAAGTCACAGTTGCAGTCAGTTTTGGCCATGGTCCAGAAAGCCCCCTCGCCCTTGTCAGATGACCTGGCTGAAACTGTCAGGTTTGGGTTAGAGGCAGCTAAGTATCAGTTACAGATGGCTGCTGATACAAATGATACTGCAGCCAGATGGATGACTAACACGGTGGCACAGAGGAGATTTGCCTGGCTCAGGGCCACAAATTTTACTCAGGATACTCAGTCTAAGGCACTGGATGTCTCCTTAGAGGGTATTTCTCTTTTTAGGGAATCAACGGATGTTTACATGAAAAAGGTGGATGAGTACAAGGCCACTTATAGAAGCAACTCTGCAAAAGAGAGAGCTTCACCGTTCACCAGGCCTTATGGAAGGGGAGGCGGGGCAGGTCCTTTCACACCAGGCCCTTTTTACAGCCAGTGGCCGCAACCCAATACCAGTGGTATCCACAACAGGGATACTTCAGGGGCAGGGGTAGAAGGGTTTCTAGGCAAGGGTCTCAGGCTCAGGCCCAGCCTCAGCCCTAGACAAAGCAGACCCTCTGAGGCACAGGCTGCCTCCTCCCTCCCTGTCGGAGGCAGTCTGTCCCACTTCCTCCAGGCTTGGCTGAACATCACCACAGACAAGTGGGTCCTGGAGGTGGTGGGTCAGGGTCTGTCTCAGGGTCTGGACTTCAAATCCCTTCCTCCTCAGAAAAACAGGGTCTTCAGTTCACCCTCCCTAGCAGAAAAGAAACTGCTAGAGTCAGAGGTTTGAAGCCTGCTGCTGCTAAGGAGGCAGTAGAACCTGTTTCAACCCCTGAGAGGAAAGAGTCTCTATCCCAGGTACTTTCTCACTACAAAGAAAAATGGGAAGTGGTGGCTATATTGGATCTCAGCGCTATAAATAAGCATCTAAAGAAACCAAAGTTCAAAATGGTAACTTTGGCATTGATTCTGCCAACACTCCAAAAAGGAGATTGGTTGGCATCACTGCACCTAAAAGATGCCTATTTCCACATCCCCATAAGGAAGTCCTACAGAAGACATCTCAGGTTCAGACTCCCTTCGGGTCATTGCCAGTTTTCAACCCTGACTTTTGGCCTTTCTTTGGCCCCAAGGGTGTTCACAAGTGCCTAGCAGCAACAGTGGCACACCTTCAGGCAGGCTACAGTTTTCCTGTGTCTGGACAACTGGCTGGTAGTGCAGGTGTAACCCCTAGGTGGCACAATCCCGAGGGCTACTACCTCTGCCTGCTTGGCTAGTTGCAGGTTAAGGGCCTGAGTTCTGAAGCGGGTTCCTCCATCCAGAGGTCAGGGTTGGTAGTGGTCAAGTTAACCTGGGCACAGCCCTCCAGGACACTGTAACCCCCTCTTTCCTTACTAGTGGCAGGAACAATACACAATAATGACTTTCACAATACCCTGATACACCACACAAGTACCACACTGTTTGCACTTACCACTTGGGCTTTCCTCTGGCCCCGCCTCACGGACCCTGTAAAACAAGGTTATACACAGCAAATAACAGCAGTACAGTACTCTTAGCAAACTGGAACCACAGTCAGGGTAAATGCAAAAATAAAGTTAGATCTGATTTATTTAAGGGCGTTGAACAAGGGAGGGTCTAATCAGGTTAATTTGCTTAAAGGCTGTATCAATCAAACAGTTATACATGCACTTCAGGGTCCATAAACAGTCACACACTCTGGGTACCCAGATAGAGAATGGTAAAGCTAGCCAGAATGTTGCAGCTGGTTAGCCCTGTGATGGAAGAAAACAACATACACAACACACACTGTTTGTAATCTGGAACCGGAGGGCTCAGTTCGTGAAAAGAAAACAACTAGACAATCAGATGACACACTTTTAGATTAAGCTGTTGTTGCAGGGAGCTACCCTGATGATTACTCACGATACCCAAGACTGGACACAGGCTGCACAAAAATTGAGACAGGAGGTGGTTAATCTGGAGTGCCAGGAGAAGCAGGGCCCACACGAATCACCGAGGCATCGTTCCTGTTCAAGCATGGAGCAGGGGGCTGATCCCCAGGCAGGTCTCTCATCGATGGCTTTCTCTGTGCTGCAGGTAGTCTGGCTGGGCCAGTGTGGCAAGGCCCCTGCAAAATGGAGACAAATTCAGATACAGTCCATTTTGGGCTGGATACAGGTTCCAGCAAGCAGAACACAGTTCACACAGTGGGGAAGCAAATCATGACCCACTAACAACTCACAGCACATTTACATGTAAGGAAATTCTACTGTACCAGGCAAACCACTCTCTGGTCATGATCGCAAAGTCTCGACACAAACCGAGGATTCAGAATCAGCTGGAAATCATGACAGGCCGATCGCATTCAGCAAAATCTTCGGTCTTCTTCAGGTATGAGCCTGGTAAAAAATCAGTGGCTTACTTCATTCTCACAAACTTGGTTGAGTCAAAATAATTCTCTTCTCTCCTTCTCATGGGCAGCAGGCAGACATGCAGGCCACAACTCAGCTCTTTCACAGTTCTCCCATGCCAAACTCACACAGAACTCTTGCCCAAATCACTTGGCTGTTACTTCTTCACTTCTCAGCTCAGAACTAACTGAAAATTGCAAGCAGTCTGGAAATCCTCAAGATCCAAAAGGTTCGGTTGGCTGATCTGTCTGTTAGTCACAGCAAAGGCTCCCCTTCAGGTGCAAAAGGTACCAAAAGCCCAAAACTACAATGCCTACAGAGGTTTGATTCCAGACAGCTCCTGTAGTCCGGCTCCATTTTAGTTCCCACCAGAACTGATCAGTCCAATTCGTAGTCCTGGACCCAGATAGTGGAGACAAACAAACAGTCTTTGCTGCCAAAGAAGGCAGGTTAGACAAACTACATTATCATTGTTACTCTAAATGATTTTCAGCAAATAGTTACTTCTTTCAACAGAGCTCGCTCTCAGATTACTATGACTACAATCCAGACAGCTCTTAAGAGGCAGTACACAGAGGCTATACAGTCACTCTCTGGCAATTACATTTAAACTGCTAAAAGCACAGGACACCAGCCTGGCAGTGAGCATTTAGGCAAGCTCAAGGAAGACTTTTGGGAACCCCATTTGTGGGGGGGTTACACCCTTCCCTGCCTGAAGAAAACTTGGTGTCCACATCAAGTCTGTACCATCATGCATCAGTTAACATAAACATATTACTTTACTATACATATTCACTACACTTCATGATACTATATCCATTCTGACAACACATTGTGCATATTTCACACAGGTAAATTGAACATTAGTATACTGAAGCAGGTAATAACTTCTTGTACCTTAAACAATGCAAGAGAGGGCCCTTCCCTATCAGCTAACTTGGGGCTAGAGGGGGCAGGGGCACCATGGTGAGAGGGAAAGACAAGTAACCTGGAATTGGCTGTCAAGCTCAATTTGGGCAGTGAGCTTGGTGAGACATAAACACCTTTGTGCACAACATTGAGAGGCAAATCCACTGGCCTCCCGGGAGAATCATAACCGAGGCATACTACTGGCTTGACAGCTCAGCCAGTCTTTCTGATAGGGGCAACTGCAGTCTCTGTACTCTCAGCACTGGTCTGGGGACTCTCATCATTTGTGAGGGGTGCCTCTGCCTGGGTGGGAGTCTCCAAACTTGGGGCACTGTTGGCTCCTTGCTCTGCAGGCTCTGTTTCTACAACACTTGACTCATTTTGCAAAGGCTTAGGCACAATCAAGCTTTGAGGCACTGAAGGGGGGTGGTCAGCACTCTCATAGTGTTCAAGGTCTGGTATGTCACCAGAAAGACTCAAACCCTCAGCCCCTTCTTCAGGCACATCATACAGTTCCACAATACACAGAGACACAACATCTTCAGATGTGATACTTTGCACTTCACTTTCTGGGAGCATTGGCTCCAAGGACAAAGCTGGGGTAAGACAGTCCAGAAGGCCCAGCTTCATCCCACAATTAATCATGGGTTACCTTGAAACAGCTGACTCAGTTCATAAGAGGAGTAATAGGCATAGTCTCACTCATGTTGCGTCAAGTGGACTGACAGTCACTATCATTCTGGGCCTGCAGCAGAGGAAACCTTAAATCTGTGACCACTGGGGTAGGTTGACTCTGTCTCTTTCTTGCAGTAGCATGAGTCACTGGCCTAAAGGGCTCAATTTCTGGGGGTTCAGCCTCAATCATGACTTGGCAGATAGGTAGAAAGTGGTTACGGTGCATGATCTTGACTGCTTTGGAGTTGTTCTCTGGGCGCACCTTGTACACAGGTAAATCATCCAACTTTCCAACTACTACATGTGGAAGATGGTGCCACTGATCAGCAATTTTGTGTTTACCATGCAGTCCCAAATTGCCTAACAACACACGGTGTCCAGGTTGAAGCTCTTGAGCCTTAACTTTTTTATCATGCCTCTCTCTGTTGGCTAGATTTCTCTTGGCGGCCATTGTCTGGGCCAGTTGATAGGCATGGTTCAATTGAGCTTTCAGTTTTTGCACATATTGCAAGTAGTTTTTGGCTCAGACCCCATCTGGAGAGACCCCAAAACAGATCAACTGGAAGCTGGGCCTCTCTCCTGAACATGAGGCAGTAGGGGGAGAACCCAGTAGCATCATTTTTCATGCAATTGTATCGTGTACCAAGGTGCTAATCTGCTGGCTCCATTTATGCATGTCTTTTGGGTGGAGGTGCCCAGCATGTCTAGAAAGGTGTGGTTAAAACTTTCTGGTTGAGGGTATCCCTGCAGGTGATAGGGGTGGTTCTTGACTTTCGCAACCCTATAGAGAGAGAGACATTTAAGTAGTCGACTCAAAGTCTCTGCCCTGGTCAGAGTGGATCTGTTGGGGCACCATAGGGATGAAGACATTTTCCACTAGCACCCTGGCCACAGTAGATGCCTTTGATCTTTGGTGGGAAAAGCTTGTGCATACTGTGTGAATTGTCCGTAACCACTAACATATTGCCAGTGTTCTGCTGATCAGGTTCTAAACACAAGAAGTCTATGCAGACTCATTCCAAGGCGGTGCTGGTAGTAATATTAACAAGGGGGGAAGCCCTCTGAGGCAGGGTTTTTCTTTGCAGGCAGCGACTACAAGTCTTTACATGGTGCTCAACATCAGTCCACATTTTGGGCCAGTAGAAGCGAGATCGTACCAGGTCAAGGGTTCTGTCAATACTGAGGTGTCCCATGTGATTGTGGAGGAACCTCAGTACCAAATCTTTAAAGGCCATGGGCAGGACCAATTGTTGCTTGTCTACTTTGCCACTAAGATCTACTGTCTCTATATACAACAGATTGAGCAACTTCAATCTGGGGCCTTCTTTAAACAATAAAGCAGTTCGCATGTCAGTGGAACGTAACTTAGACACATCTTTCCCCGCACGCAAGGCATCAAGTGCTGGCTGAATCATAGGATTTTGGGACTGAGCCCACTGAATGCTGTCATTGTCAAATTGAGGTAGTGCACTACTATCTAGAGCAGAGAAGTGGCAATAAGCAGCTGGTATGCAGGTGTCAGAAGGGCCCAAGCAATCTACTAAACAGTCCACTGTGTCTGCAGACATCTGTTCATCTCTATCAAACTTTTGGCACAATGCTCGAATGTCAGGTTCAGACATCCTGACCCAATCACTCTTGAAGTGGGCCTTATGATAGGGCATCAGCATCAATATGGTTCAGGCCCAGTCTGTATTTGACAGCATAATCATAGATTGATAACGCAGAAAGCCACCGTGCCCAGTGGCATCCAACTTAGCTGAAGTCTGTACATAGGTCAACGGGTTATTGTCAGTCTTCACCAATATCTTTGCCCCATAGAGGTATTCATGAAACTGGTCAACGATGGCCCATTTTAGAGCAAGGAACTCCAACTTATGCACAGGGTAGTTTCGTTCGGACAGGGTCAAGCTCCTACTGGCAAAAGCTATGGGTCTCAGGCCATCCTCATGGTCTTGATACAGCACCACTCCCTAGACCCTGTAGACTAGCATCCATTTGCAGCACATAGGGTTTGGTGGGGTCAGCATAGGTGAGGGTGGGGGCATAGGTGAGCAGGTATATGATCTCATGGAAGGCTGCTTCACAGTCGGGCATCCAGTGGGGCCCGAAGAGTTAACCTGTGCAGAAGTATACTTTTTCTGGTTCTTTAACGGCCCCCTTTCTGTATTTACGATTGGAAGGAGGGTAACCCTTGGTAAGGTTCAAGAGTGGGCGAATCACCTTGGAATAGTCTTTTATGAACCTGTGGTAGTAGGCACAGGGCCCTAGGAAATGTAGTTCTTTCAGATTATGGGGCTGGGACCAAGTAGTCAGTGCTTCAACCTTACTGGGATCAGTCTCTATCCCTTTTATAGATACTATGTGCCCCACATACTTCACGGAGGTTTGGAAAACTGGCACTTGTCAATGGACAGCTTGAAGCTGAAGTCTTCTAGTTGATCTAGGACTTTAAACAGTCAGTTCTCATGCTCCTCTAAGGTGCTCCCAAACACAGTGACATCGTCCAAGTACACCAGGCATTCCAGCAAATTTGTATCTCCCACCGATGTCCCATCAGTCACTGAATGGTGGCCAGGTGCCCGATATCCCTCTGGTATCCTCAGAACTCTTAGAACCCCAATGGACAGATGAAGGCTGTTTTCTCATGGTCTTCTGGGGCCATTGGGATCTGGTAGTATCCGCTGATGAAGATCCAACACCGAGAACCATTTGCTCCCACTCAAGCAGTCCAAGGCATCTTGTATATGAGGCATAGTGTATTGGTCTGGGATGGTCCGCCGGTTCAGGGTTTGATAATCAACACACATCCTCACAGACCCATTCTTCTTACACACACCACAATGGAGAGGCGATGTGCTCCTGGATTCTTGTATCAAGCCAGCAGTGAGCATTTCCTGCAGGTGTCTTCTCGACATCATCTATGTCTGCTTGGGGCAAGGTGTCGAGACCTTTCTCAAAATGGCTGCTCATCGCAGGCGTATGTGATGACTCCACACCCTGGACACATACCACATCCCATTCCTTCAACGAAAACATATGGTCTCTCTGGGCAAGTCTCTTGCTAATTCTAGCCTTCCATTCAGCTGGCAATGCTGAATCACCAAAGTCAAACAAGTCTGGGGTCACTCTCTCTCCTTCTCATCAGGGTGCTTGTTGCTGGGCAATACTGCAGTGTCTGTGCAGTGTACCGTAGCTAGGGTGCACCCTCTGTTCACCCGGATCTCACGATCTGACACATTGTGAATCTGGACCATCACTCGCCATGCATAGGCATGGGTACGAGCAGGCAAGATGCCGGGTTTGACCAATAATCCCTCTGGCAATTTTCCATCTCCTGCACCCAACATCAGTATTTTGTTCTGACATCTTTCTGGAGGTGGACCTCCCTTGAATGGTACACTGGGTGTTAGGGCCAGTACCATTGAATTGGTATACTTCTTCCACACTATCCCCACTGGTTCATCCTGGTCTACATCCTTGGGTTTCTGTTGCAAATCATAGGCCCTCTTGATCAGAGCCAGAATTCTCAGGGCCTCCCAGTCCATCGTCCTTGTTTCTCATGACAGAGTTGTGCCAGTCTCCCAAACATATGGGCATTTGTCCCAATTAACAGGTGGACCCCATCATACAGTCCAGTGGGGGACAAATTAGGCCAATGTCTCTACTGTTCCTCTACACCGTTACAGTTGCAGGAAAAGACAACCAGAGGCAGACATACCCTAGGTAGGGATAAGACTTGTCGCTCAGGCCCCACACATGTAGGCCTTCCAGGGATTGCAAAGGCACATCAGATAAGTGTTTGTCATACCAGTTCTGGAATACAATGGTAACTTATGACCCACTGTCAAGCATCCCAAGTATAAATACCATTCACAGTCACCGTAGTCTCCATTGAAGGGCCCACTGTTTTGGACCAATCTAGAGAGGCAGTAGCAGAGGCCTGGACAGATGATTTAGCCACAAAGAAATTTGGGTTAGGGTTTCTCAAACCTCACTGCAGTCATTTGAGCACCCTTAGCCATTGATTTGCTTTCAGAGCTCCCTTGGAGCCTGTTTACTACTCTTTCTAAGTCCTTCTGAGACCAGCATTCTCTTTTCATATGGTCATCCTTTCCACAGTTGTGACAAATGATAGAGTCCTGGGTCATCCTGGGGAGAACACTGATGAGGAAATGAAGCAGTAGTAAGAGATTGGGGTCTAGTATCTGCTTGCAGAGGTGAGAGTGGTGCAACGTGTCTTAACAGTTTCTTTAGAGTGGCAGTCAATCCGGTGATCTCAGCCTTGGAACCACCTTCAGTAGCGGATGCCTGAGGGTGCGCCCCCACCCCCATGGCAGTCACATCCTGAAAGAGACCAGAATCTTGTTCTATGGGGGAAACCCTTGCAGAGGCACCTGTCTTCAACTCTCGGACTTCCTTTAGTAGCTCATCTTTCCAATGCTGGGCCTAGGGCAGGAAGTCCTTTGCATTCTCAGATTGCTCGTTAAGTGCCGACTTTTGCCCCCGAGCCTCACTTGGCTGATCACTCGTCACTTCTGGCATAGCAGCAGATATGGGTGCAATTCCCATGGGGTCAAGATTTGCCCAGCCCCCGATTTCTTTTAATAGCTCATCATAAGAGGGGGCAATTCCAGTCGGGTGGCATGGCGCAACTGAAGCAGTAATAATCTGAAAATGGAACAGACATAAGGATCTGGTCCAGCCTAGTTCAATCTAATTCATTTGACAGCAAACTACCCTTTCTGAGGCACCTTGTAGCAGCTTTCAAGCCGAGGTACATACACAGACAATGGCTCCCCTGGGTACTGCTGAGCTTTTCTTACTCTCCACAACAGATCCTCATCTGAATCCGGGCTCCTATACACATTTTCCAATGTATCAAGATAGTCCTGTGCAGTTGCTTCGGGGTTATTGGCTCGCTTGGCACGGATGGTAGCCAGGGCAGGACCTCAGAGGCTCTCACTCAGCCTATTTCATTTCTCTGCTTCTGAGCATTGCCATTCAAGTACTAGAGGGGCAACACAGTCTATCCAGGTCTTCCAGTCATCCTACCCCTAGGGGGTGGGAAGGGTGACTGAGAAGATTCTCAGCTTTCGGTAGAAGTTGTGACTAATGGCAGGTACAGATATAGGGGCCAGCATTGGCATGGGCACAGAAGGTGGGGCAGTAACAGGTGCTTGAGTGGGAGATGATGTTGGGGAAGAAACATCCCCAGGTGGCTGGAATAGTTTCTTAAAGTCCTCTACTGTTTTCCCTTCTTCCAGCAACAACTAGCAAATTTCTCCTCAAAAATCTCAGATAATGGTGGGAGCTCATCCTCCCGGGTCTTTACTGTCTTTTGTTATCACTCTCCAGGCAGCTGGAACCCCTTCTGGGGCAACAGTCTGTGGCACCTAGAGCTGTCCACAAGGTCACCACACTCACCAAGGCTATGGAAAGTTTGGGTGATCAAATCAGCCTGTCGACCCACCACAACAGGGTTTTTTAAACATTCAACTTTGGAGAGTGCTCCCTCTATGGTGTCTTTACTGGTACCCAGGAGAATATCCAGTATAAGTAGAGCATTTTGGGGGATGATCTCCTGCCCAGTACACCACCCCACCAACTGGTGTACAGCCATTTCTACTGGGGCAGCCATTAATCTTTAACAATAATTTATCATTTTTGGCCACTAGAAGGCACAAAACCCCAGCAGTGAGCCTCCAAAATGTAACCCTTAGGTGGCACTATCCCAAGGGCTACTACCCCTGCCTGCTTGGCTAGTAGCAGGTTAAGAGGCCTGAGTTCTGAAATGGGTGCCTTCACCCGGAGGTCAGGGTTGGTAGTGGTCAAGCTAACCTGGGCACAGCCTTCCGGGACAATGTAACCCCCCTCTTTCCTTACTAGTGGCTGGAACAATACACTTTATATAATGGGCACAAAGCAGACCTCAAATTCTCTATCCCGATTGGCTGACTGGCACCCTTCTCCCATTGTAAAACCTACAATCACCCCATGGGAAGAGGAGCTCAGCCACATCAGTAACTCATTTCAAGATTAATCTGAGCATTGCCAGCCCGAAACTCGCAAACACAGCAATACCTGCTGAACAGCAGTCCCCAACTCGTGTGTCAACTCTCATTTCAACCGGCAGACAGCTTCAAATTCCTTACCTCCCCAAAACTCACCTACGGGGAAGAAAATTTTACTTGCTCCCCTCCATCCTTGTTTCTCCTCTTACCTTGTTCCCTGTGTCTCCGTCCCATTTCTTCTCATTGAGACCTGCCTGCTAGCAATTTTGAGACACATCGAGGCTCTCTGAGATCTCCCCACTGCTTTCTGTCACAGAGCCACACACACAGTGCTCAGACCTTCATTGGAATAGGATTGCGTGACCACATGCCGACTCCATATTATGAGGAACTGTCCCTATCCTATTCCATGCTGAATCGGGTACGGTATGGGTCCAAGTGTGCAAAGAAATGAACACATTAGTTGCGATCACCACTAAACTCACATCTCTTTCATATTTTTCTTTCGATTCCACCCGGTTTTCCAATATACAAAATTACACTGTTAAATAGCTAAGACCTACTCAAGAATGAATGTATATTATACACTGATCTGATCTAAAAAAAACTAAATAAAAAGAAATCTAACTCTTTTAATGCTGCCCCACGAGAACAGGTACCAAGCAACCGCTCAAGCTATCACACACAAAACTCACTTCGACTCCATCTCGCTCTCCACCCACCACCATATTCACCGTTGACTAATAAACGTGCCTCAGAACACAAAAATGCCACTACTAGAACAAAAAAAAAATACAAATGGATACTATATCGCTTTAATAGACTAAACGGAGCTAGAAGAAATGCTCACCATCTTATTTTTTTCAATATATAACATTTTCTCTCCTACTGCAGCCACGGTCCTGCTTTTTACATCCAGCCACCGCTCCACTCCGGCCACACCGGGTTGCATGCCTGCTGGCGGACACAACTACATTCTGCAAAGGGGCCCCCATAGCCCCCCGTGCCCAGTGAGGAAACCAGTACCAGCACATGCCTCAAGGCATTGTCGACCAGCAGAGCTGTGGCTATCAAGCTGCCTCGGACCCGTGCTGTGATTTTCCTTGTTCTTTCCCCATTGGGACCATGGACGTGCAATGACGTTTATGCATATATGTGCAGACGTCCGCCGTGGTCCCCCTTCCCTTACACCACTGCCTGCGGTACCTCCGGGCGTCCCCAGGGGTCACCGCAGCACAGTGTAAAGTCCCCATCCCACCCCAGGACTAGAAGATCTGTCTCCCAACACTCAATCCCAGTCCTCCTCTGCCGACCCCCGACAACCCGAGCTCATTCCCGAACCCGAGTCACCGTCATAGCGTGAGGTGTGGCGTCCAGAGCCTCAACCCTCAGCACCACCGGGCCAATGCTCACCATCTTAGAAAAACAAACTCCCAAATCTCCACCAAATGGACTATTTTCTCTGGCATAGTAACACTTTCACTATTTCTCCTATTTAAAATGTAAAACAAATTGCTAAAAATAAAAAACAAAATTACTAGACACAAAATATTAACATTGTATAATAGCAATATCCCACGAGAGGGTGTTGGTAATGCCAGGATTTACCCACCCCTGGGGTGTTGGTCACTTGGCTATGCCTCGTGACTGAACAACACCCCAGGGCATGGGTAAATCCTGGTATCACCAACACCTTCTCGTGGTATATAGCTTAAATAATGACTTTCACAATACCCCTGATACACCACACAAGTACCCACACTGTTTACACTTACCACCAGGGCTTTCCTCTGGCCTGGCCCTGGGGACCCCTGGTAAAACAAGGTTATACACAACAAATAACAGCAGTACAGTACTCTTGCACAAACTGGAACCACAGTCAGGGTAAATGCAAAAAAAAAAGCTAGATCTGATTTATTCAAGGAACTTGAACAAGGGAGGGGTGTGATCAGGTTAATTTGCTTAAAGGCTGTATCAATCAAACAGTTATGCATGCACTTCAGCGTCCATAAACAGTTACACACTCTGGGTACCCGGATGGAGAATGGTGGGCTAGCCAAGAACTTTGCAGCTGGTTGGGGCCCTGTGATGGAAGAAAACAACATGCACAACACATACTATTTGTAATCTGGAGCCACAGGGCTCGGTTCGTGAAAAGAAAACAACAAGACAATCAGATGACACACTTTTGGATTAGGCTGTTGTTGCAGGAAGCTACCCTGATGATTACTCACGATACCCAAGACTAGACACAGGCTGGATGAAAATTGAGATAGCAGGTGGTTAATCTGGAGTGCCAGAAGCAGGGCCCACACGAATTGCCGGCGTTGTTCCTGTTCAGCGTGGAGCAGGGGCTGACCCCAGGCAGGTCTCTCGTCAATGGCTTTCTCTGTGCATCGGGTAGTCTGGCTGGGCCAGTGTGGCATGGCCCTGGCCAAATGGAGACAAATTTGGATACAGTCCATTTTGGCTGGATACAGCGTCCAGCAAGCAGAACACAGTTCACACAGTGGGGAACCAAATCATGACCCACTAACAACGCACAGCACATTTACATGTAAGGAAATTCTACTGTACCAGGCAAACCGCTCTCCGGTCATGATCGCAAAGTCTCTGCACAAACCAGGGATTCGAAAGCAGCTGAAAATCATGACAGGCCAACCGCATTCAGCAAAATCTTTGGTCTTCTTCAGGTATGAACCCTGTAAAAAATCAGTGGCTTACTTCATCCTCACAAACTTGGATTTAGTCCGAAATAATTCTCTTCTGTCCCTCTCAGGGGCAGCAGACAGACATGCAGGCCACAACTCTGCCCTTTCACAGTTCTCCCATGCCAAACTACACAGAAATCTTGCCCAAATCACTTGGGCTGTTACTTCTTCACTTCTCAGCTCAGAACTAACTGAAAATTGCAAGCATTCTGGGAAATCCCCAAGATCCAAAAGGATCAGTTGGCTGATCTGTCTGTTAGTCACAACAAAGGCTGCCTCTTCAGGTGCAAAAAGGTGCCAAAAGCCCAAAACTACAATTCCTACAGCTTTTGACTCCAGACAGCTCCTGTAGTACGGCTTCATTTTAGGTCCCACCAGCACTGATCAGTCCAATTTGCAGTCCAGGAAAAAGATAGTGGAGATAAACGAACAGTCCTTGCTGCAAAGAAGGCAGGTTAGACAAACTACATTATCATTATCACTCTAAATGATTTTCAGCAAATAGTTACATCTTTCAACAGAGCTCCCTCTCAGATTACTTATGACTGCAATCCAGGCAGCTCTTAAAGAGACAGTACACAGTGGCTATAAAGGCACTCTTTGGCAATCACATTTAAGCTGCTAAAATGCAGGACACCAGCCTGGCAGTGAGCATTTAGGCAAGCTCAACAAAGACTTTTCAGGAATCCACATTTGTAGTGGGGTTACATAGGGAAATCACCAGATCAAGTTAGATGATATCTACAGATCACCCAAGAGCTCTTGTAGTCTCTGGGGTTCCTAATCAATCACAAAAAAACATTCATCATTCCTGCACAAATCCTGCAGTTCATAGGGGTAGAGATCAATATCCTGCAAGGCAGGGCTTACCTGCCTCTAGACAGAATCAGAAGTCTTCAGCTGATTGCAAATTCATTCAGCTTGCACAAACCCAAGACTGCAAGGCAGTTCCTGCAGTTACTGGGCCATATGGCTGCATCCACAAGCACAGTGCTTGGGTCCAGGTTCCAAATGAGAGACATCCAGTTCCACCTCAGGGCTCACTGGAGCCAAAGAAAGGACCCTCTGTCAAAGCCCATCCCAGTAACAAGGACTTTCCTACAAGCACTCCAGTGGTGTAAGGAGGACCCCAACCTAAGAGAGGTAGTTCCTTTTCAGAGAGTCTCCCTCAGTTGTTCTCACTACGGATTCATCCCTGCTGGGTTGGGGTGCCCATCTAGGAGATCACATGACCCTGGGCACCTAGTCAGCTACAGAGTCCCTTCAGCACATAAATCTACTGGAACTGAGAGTTATGTTGCTGGCTCTAAAAGCTTTCTCAGTACTGGTGCAAGGGAAGGTGGTGCAAATCAGAACAGACAATACCACCACTATGTACTACATAAACAAGCAGGAGGCACCAGGCTGGGCCTCCTCTGTGCAGAAGCCATGAAAATCTGGTTCCTGGCTTACTCTTTGGGAGTATCCTTGCAGGCAATCCATCTGCCAGAAAAAGACAACACCTTGGCAGATGCCTTAAGTTGGATCAATCAGGCCCATCACAAATGGACCTTGGACAGGCAAGTGGTGCAAGTGATCTTCAGGAGGTGGGCACTCCAGAGATAGACTTGTTTATATCCCACCAGAACCACCACCTGCCACAGTACTGCTGCAGACCACCAGATCAGGGTACACTTCCTCTGGATGCCCTGGCTCTGGATTGCTCAGGAAGGTACCTGTATGCGTTCCCTCCCTCCCTTTCCCCTGGTTTTCAGGGTATTGCTTAAGCTCAGATCCCACTCAGCATCTCTAATCTTGATAGCTCTGGATTGGACTAGGCAGCCATGGTACTCTCTACTGCTCTCCATGTCTGTAGCCAAACCAGTACACCTCCCTCGGAGGCACAATCTGTTGCCCTCCAATCATGGAACTCTACGGTACCCGAACCTCAAGTCTGTCAATCTCAAGGCTTGGCTTTTGAGGAACTAGAATATGCTAATTTACTCCTCTCTGAAGCAGTGTTAAACATCCTGAGAGGTTACAGGAAACCATCTGCTAAGAAAACCTACTCTTCCAAATGGAAAAGGTTTTCGATTTGGTGTTCGGCTAGAGGCTTGGTGCCAGTGCAGGCTGGAGTACCAGCTGTTCTCGACTACCTCTCTCATTTACATTCCCTGGGACTACAGCCCAGCTCCCTAAAGGTCCAACTTGCAGCAGTGTCTGCTTAGATTTCTGCTGGAGCAAACAACAGCCTCAGAACCTATTTTTAGGAGGTTTTTTAAGGGACTGGCCCATTTGCATCCCCCTCACAGGGAACCTATGCCAGCATGGGACCTCAATGTGTGTATAGCTAAGCTCATGGGGCCCTCCTTTTGAACCCATGGCTACAGCTCACCTGAAATATGTCACATGGAAAACAGTCTTCTTAGTGGCAATGACTTCTGCAAGAAGAATCAGTGAGCTTCAGGCTCTCTATCAAACAAGACTATATCTCTTTTCATAAGGATAAAGTAATCCTGAGAACAAACAGAAAATTCCTCCCAAGGTGGTTTCAGATTTCCACCTTAACCAATCTATTACCCTACCTGTCTTTTCGCTGAGCACTCCACTTCTGGTGAAAGAAGGCTCCACAGTCTGGATGTCAAGAGAGCTCTCAGTTACTATATGACAGCCACTAAGGTCCATAGGCAGGACAGAAAACAACTGTTCCTGACTTATGGGGATATGGGAAAAGGTAATCCAGCTTCAAAAAGGTCTATTTCTTGATAGATAGTCCAGTGTATCCAATTCTGCTACACTAAAGCTGGTAGGGAGCCCCCAAAAGGATTGGGGGCTCATTCCACAAGAGGGACAGCTGGGGGAGAAAATGGACAAGAAAGTGATAGAAGGCATCCTTAGGATGGCAGAGAAAGGGGAGATATTGTTGATGGGGGACCTGAACATGCCAGATGTTAACTAAAGCACCTTTGCTGCAGCCACATCTGAGAGCAGGACCATTCTCTATGCCCTACAGGGGGCATGCCTCAGACAGCTAGAGTTGGAACTCATTCAGGAGGGAGGGAGCAATCTTAGACCTGGTACTCTTAAATGGGGATGGAGAGAGGAAAGGATCTCAGATTTAGAAGTGGGTAGCCATCTGGGAACAAGTGACCACCAAACAGTGTGGTTCACAATAAACTCAGCTGCAGAGTCAAGCCATACAAAAGTGAGGGTACTGGACTTCGGGAGGGATGACTTTGTCAAAATGGGAGAGTGCCTCAGAAAAGCATTAGCAAACAGTCAAGAAGGAGGGGTGGAGCAACAATGGGGAAACATTAAAACTGCCATCACAGAGGCAAAAGCCTTTACGTGCAGCAAATAAACAAATCAAAATGAAAGAAAAAAACACTATGGTTCTCAAAAGAGGTGGTGGGGAAGGTTAGGGAGAAAAAGAGCATTTAGGAAGTATAAGGAAACACAGAAGGAACAGGACAGAGAACTGTACCAGTTACAGCAGAAGGAAACGGGGAAGGCAGTCTGAATAGCAAATTCCCAAATCAAGGAAAAATAGCCAACTCAGTTAAGAAGGGATAAAACCTTTATAGTACATTAGGAGAGTAGAAAGACAAAGGGAGGGATAGTGAGGCTGAATAAAGGGGATGGTGGGTGGGCAAAGAGGGACAGTGAAAAAGCAGGGATGCTGAACAAATACTTCCGCTCAGTGTTCAAAAAAGAAGAGGAGGGGGAGGTACCTAATCCAATCAATAGAAGCACTCTGGATAGGGGGGTCAATCCCAGTCCTTTCACAGAAGAAAGGGTTCTGAAAGAACTCGTAAAACTGAAGGTGGACAAAGCAATGGGACCTGACGGGATTCACCCCAGAATGCTAAAATAATTAAGGGGAGAACTAGTGACACCACTGACTACCCTTTTTAACAAATCACGGGAGGATGGTGTAGTACCTGAGGACTGTAGGAGGGTGGATGTGATTCCCCTTCACAAAAGTGGGAATAAGACAGAAGCAGAAAACTACAGACCTGTCAGTTTGACCTCAGTGGTAGGGAAAATGATGGAATCACTTCTGAAAGAAAGACTTGTTGAGTACCTGGAGGCCAGTGGGGCACAGGACCCAAGGCAGCATGGATTCATAGCGGGAAGGTCATGTCTGATGAATCTAATCAATTTCTTTGACTGGGTGACCAAAGTAGTAGACTGGGGGCTGTGGACATGGCCCACCTAGACTTTAGCAAGGCATTTGACACAGTCCCACACAAAAGATTAATAAACAAATTAGCTAGCCTGGGAGTGGTGGTGGTAGCTGGACCTGGACAACAGGACACAGAAGGTAATAGTAAACGGAGTCCACCTGAAGAAAGGGGTTACTAGTGTAAGCTGCAGGCTTCAGTACTGGATCCTTTATAATGTCTTTATAAGTGATATTGCAGAGGGACTGGAAGGAAAAGTATGCGTCTTTGCAGACACCACAAAGATCTGCAACAGGTGTTGATATACAAGGGGTGGAAAGGATGAGAGGGACTTGGCAGGTTGGAGGAATGGTCAGAAGTATGGCAGCTTGGAGTCAATGCAAAGAAGTGCAAAGTAATGCACCGAAAACAAAACCCTGGGGAAGAGTACACAGTGGGGGGGGGGTAGTAGTAACAACAACAAAAATGGAAAGGGGCCTGGGGTAATTATATCAGATGACCTAAAGGTTTGCAAACAATGTGAGAAGGCAGTAGAGATGGCTGGGGGGATACTGGGATATATAGGGAGAGGCATCACCAGTAGAAAACAGGAAGTTGTTTTCCCTATGTACAGACAGTTGGTGAGATCCCATCTGGAGTACTGTGTTCAGTTCTGGAGATCCCAACTCCGCAAGGACATAGACAGGATGGAGACAGTCCAGAGGAGGGCAACTAAAATGGTGCAGGGTAGGCAACAGAAGCCATACGAGGAGAGACTAAAGGAGATTAATATGTATACCCTTGAGGAAAGGAGGGAGAGGGGAACATGATAGAAACTTTTAAGTACCTCAAGGGAATCAACAAAGTCCAAGAGGGTAGCATCTTTCAGAAAAAGAGATGTGCAAGAACAAAGGGACACAATTTGAAGAGAGAGGGGGGACAGCTCAGGGGTAATGTGAGGAAGTATTTTTTCACAGAAAGGGTTGTGGATGCATAGAATGGCCTTCCTGAGGAGGTTGTGGGGTCAAAAACAGTGGGGGAATTCAAGAATGCATGGGACAGACAAAAGACAATTCTTGTGGGGGGTAGGAAGAAATAGACTGTTTATTAACTAGGATCTGCAGCTTATCCAGTAGGAAGGGAAATAAGCAGACTAGGTAGGCCAAGCAATCCTTATATGCCGTCAAAGTCTAAGTTTCTATGTTTACTTTAGCAGTGGCCAGAGATGTCCCATTGCTTGATATCTGTAAAGCAGCTACTTGGAAAACAGTACACACCTTTACAAAGCACTACAACCTGGATATTCAATCTAGAAGTGATGCTAGGTTTGGCACAGCAGTCCTGCAAAGCTTGTTTCCAAAATAACGTCTCGTGCCCACCTCCAGTGGTACTGCTTTGTAGTCTGCAGAAAATTATGAATAGCTGAGTATTACTGGGGTTAGAAGAAAAAATTACTTACCATAGTAATCTTGTTTCTTCCCAGTAATACTGAAGTATTCTAACTTCCCACCCTACTTCCCCTTCCAGAACTTCAGCCTCTGCACTCCGCATGCTGTGCTACCAGAACAAAGTATATCCCTTTGTATGCATATTCTCCGCAACTAGTTATGGTTTTAGTAAATAGGGTTCACTTGTACCCCTTTTAGGGTAAGTCTGACAAATCTCATGGTGTTTCTTAATTATATTGCTCTTCTTCCAGTTGGAGGTTGGTTGGTTTGTTAGCAATTTTTGGATTTTTTCAAATCCTAATTATATTAATCATTGTAATCATAGTATTATACCCTCTTGGGTCTGCCTTTCCAGGCTCTTAGAAAATCTGAGGAGGTTTAGAACACTAGCAGTTAGTAGAGGCAGCATTTGAAAAGTTCTCACATGCAAAGAATTCCATCACTTGCATGTGTTCTATTCTCTCGTGGCAGTCCTACCTCGAAGGCTTACTGCAGAAAGTTATGAACACCTGAGTATTGCTGCTCAGTATGTTTCTCTTCAATGAGAAAATAAATGAAGCTATGATAAGACTATAATCAAATAAAATCTCTCTATTTGTCACAATTTGGGAAGGTGGGCTTATAGGGCTGAAGCCATTATGAATTCCATTATGTCAAGTTAAAGTAAATTAAACTTTCACATTCATAGGAATGTAACTTCTGTTTATTTACATTATAATATTTCTGAATGTAAGGAAGACATTGTTTTGCTGTATAAGTATGTATTCACTAGATATATGAATTCTTGAAAAATAATAAAAAAAATATTTATTAAAAAAAAAGTTGCTGATCCAGAGAAGCTGTGTGAGCTGGGGCTACAGACTGCAAAAGAGCCCAGCCACAGTGTCTGTTCCAGAGAAGCTGTGTGCCAAGCAGAAAGTCTAGGGGACACCCGTGCCCAGTCCTCCAGACCACCAAGGAGAGCTCTGAGAGAAGATGTCAAGAGGCCTGTCAGGTGAACACTGCATACAAAGGCCTCAGAGGCAAAGATTTGAAAGGCCTGACAGGTGAAGACCAGCTGTTGTCTGTTTGCAACCTGCAATTGGTGCACCACCAACAATTCCAGCACACAATGATACCATGTGAGCCAAGCCATCCGAGATTCCCCTGCTTCAGAACTGTAAGTACTGTACCTTTCAGATGCTGCTCAGAGCAATTACTTTTACCTAGTTAGCTAGTCAGAAAAAGGAGTTTAAGTCCTGGGCAGGACTATGCCAAGCCTCAGCTCAGCCCAGGCATTAAGGTCTAAGTTGCTGTGTTTAAGAGTTATTTTGGCCCCAACTAAAGTACTTTAAAGACTGTTACCCTCCCGTATCTCAGCACCCCAGTGTGGTACCCACTGCAACAACTGACTGTGTCTTAATGACTGTTTGGGAAAGTCAGATGCACATGCAGGTGGGAGGTGAGGGATATGTGGGTACCATTTGTTGCTTTTATTACTGTTGTGTTATTTTCTCCCTTTTCATCCCTCCCATAATAAAACAGAAAGTTGCTTTATGGTACATTTTAGCATTGCTGGTTATTGTAAGCTGTTTGCATTTACTGTGTGGGAAGGAACTGTAGGGCAGTTACTGCATTTTCTCGGTGGTGATAACCTGTAGGTTATCCACAGTTGTCCCATATCACTACTCCAGGTGGAGGCACCATGCTACTTCTCTTCTGTCCACTAGAACCCAAGCCGCCCCTTGGACATGTGTCCAGGTGAGACCCATAAGCACCGGAACAGCCATGGTGAGTCAAGAGGCTGTTACACTAATTAGAGAATCTTAGAATGAAATTCAAAACTCTGCTGTGTGGTCAAGCTCACCTACTACATTCTAATGGCATATTTATTGCTAGAGCTACAATGAGCAGTGACCACTAAACTAGCTAAATGGCTACCAAAATTTATCAAAAAACAATTTAAAAAGTTTTCAAATACTTTTTCAACATAACAGAACAATTTCTAAAATGTAATGAAAAATTTAAGAAGCGTA
Source organism: Neoceratodus forsteri (assembly GCA_016271365.2). NCBI lineage: Eukaryota > Metazoa > Chordata > Ceratodontiformes > Ceratodontidae > Neoceratodus > Neoceratodus forsteri. The sequence goes on along the minus strand of CM028137.1, from coordinate 797,141,574 downwards.
GATCACTGAGTATTGTTAGACACTGTAATGAGTGATGTTCAAGCAAACAGAAAGAACTGAGTCTTGTGTGAACCATTTCCAGGTTCTGGAAGGGGAGGTAGGGATTAGGATTGTTAATTATGGTGCAGGATCCCTCCAGAAGAAAGAACATTACTATGGTAATTCTTTCTTCAAACTCCAGGAATCCCTCACTAATGCTTAACAACTGCAGACTCCAAAGCAGTACCTTGAGAAGCTGGGTACAGAACCTATTTAGGGAAAAGGTTCTGCAAGACGAGTGCCAAAGCTGGCATCCTTCTGGACTGTATGTCTCAGGCAGTAGTACTTTGTGAAAGTATGTTCTGTTTTCCAGGTAGCTACTTTACAGATTTCCTGCAGGGAAACACCTCTCGATGCTGCCACAGAGGTAGAGGTGCCCCAGCTTTGCCATAACAGAACTGTATGCAGGAAACCATCCAATGAGAAATTTTCTTGGATTCTGGTTTCCCTTCCCCACTTCACCAATGGCAACAAACAACTGAGCGCTAGTAGACCTTAAATCCTTTGTGTGGTCCAGGTAATAGTTTAGAGTTCTCTTAACATCCAGATAATGGGGTTTCTGTTTTCTTGAGCTGGATTTTGCTGTAAAGAATACTGGAAGTATACCTGACTGATTCAGATGGAATTCAGACACCACTTTAGGAAGGAACTTTCTGTTACTGTAGTTCATAATACTAACTTGTCCCCATGAAATATGATAGTTAGGATCTGTGCAGAAGGCTTGCAACTCACTCACCCTCCAGGCAGATGTCAATGCCCCCAGAAAAACTGCTTTCCAGGTGGCATACTTCAGAGCAGCAGTTGCCAGAGGCTATAAAGGAGCCTTCAGCTGAGCAATACACAGAATCAGGTCCCATGGAGGGACTGGATCCCTTACTGGAGGGTACCAGTGATTAACTTTGAGGTGTAGATTTTCCTTGTTGCTGGTTTCCTGGGAACTTAAGCACTTCCATAACCTTTTCAGAAAGATTTAATCCAGTGAACTCTAATTCTTCAAGTACCACACTCTGAGACGCAGAGTTCTTGCATCTGGGAATGTTATCCTGCCCTGAGACAAAGTCAGCAGATTGTATCTCAGGGGAAGCTTAATAGGATGTCTGATGGAGAGGGACAGGAGCAAGGGAGTATCGAATCTGCCTGGTCCAATCTGGAGCTATGAGAATCATTGCTGATGATTCCCTTCTCAGTTTTAGCAGTACTCTCAGCAAAAGTGAGAAAGGTGGGAAGGCATAAGGAAACTTCCCTGACCAGTTGAGGACCAGAGCATCCTCTAGGACTGTATCCACCGATGGCGGTCTGCAACAGAACAGTAGGAGCTGGTTGTTTTCCCAGGATGCAAATAGGTCTATTTGTGAAGTATCCCACCTTCAGAACACTGTTGTACTTGTTGGTTCAGGATCCACTTGTGATTTCCCTGGTTGATTCTGCTTAGGGAATCTGCCAGCACCTTGTCCTACCCTGACAGCTGTACTGCCAAAAGTTGGACATCCAAAGGGGCATGCTAGGTTCCAGATCTTCATAGCTTCTGCACACAGTTTTGAAGATCTCGTTTCTCCTGTTTTGTATATGTAATACATGGTTTGTTGTTGTCTGTCCTGATCTGGACAGACTGACCCCTGATGTTAGAGGAAAAGGCCTGCATTGCCAGGTACACTGCCCTGAGCTCCAGGAGGTTTATGTGTTTCTGAGTCTTATGTGTGCTTCACATACCATTTACAGTAAGGTCCTCCAGGTGGGCACCCCACCCCAGGAGGGAGGAATCTGTAGTGAGTATGACTTAAGGTGACTGCTGAAGGAATGGAGCCCTCTGAGGTTGTGTTCTTCCTTCCACCACTCCAGTGCCTTTAGCAGACATCTTGTGACAGGCACTAGTTTTTAAAGTGGATCCCACCTCTAGGACCAATGGCTCCCTAGGTTGTACTGCATATCCCTCATTTGAAATCTTGCACCTGGCACCACTGAGTAGATGATGCCATGTGCCCTAGCAAATTTAGAAGATCCCTTGTAAATCTGGGCTGATCGACCTTCAAGGATTTTGCAGTAGCGATCAGATTTTCTACCCTTTCCTGAGGAAGGAATGCATTCTCTTGTAGGGTATCTAGCTCTGCACCTATAAAGTCCGGAACCTGAACTGGTTCTCTTTGTGACTTCTGAACATTCATAAAGAAGCCCAGGTCCTCCAATATGCCTTGTGTCAGAAAGGGCAAGGGCTTGGCCTCCTGGTGTGATTTTCCTGTGAATAGCCAGTCAACCAGATAGGGAAAAACCACCACCCCTCACCTCCTCAAATGTGCTACCTTTACAGCTAGACACTTTGTGAACACTCTTGGTGCAGAAGATAGACCAAAGGGAAGGGCTGTGAATTGACAGTGACAATTCCCTACCCTGAATCTGAGGTACTTTCTCTGGCTGGGTCTGAATGGTATGTGAAAGTAGGTGTCTTTCGGACTTCTGGTAACGTCACCATCTGACATGGCCAGTTGATCTTATACTGTGCTGCCCCCTACTTGACAAAGGTCCCAAAATATAGGCTAAGTCACAGAAACCAAGTCTCTTTTGTTACAGAGTGCAATAAATTGTTTCTAGGCAAGTGATCAGTGATCAACCTGACCAACCCCACAGTGGTGCTTAGCAGCTGGGAGTCCAATGGTTCTACCAGCAAGGCATCTGTCTCCAGAGTCAAAGTGATGAGTGTGAACAAAGTGGGACCCCCACCAGAATCTACCTCTAAGAAGCAGAAATTAGATTTAATTCTACAAGGGTTACAATAATTTGGGAGGAGAATAAATGGCCCTGGCAGGCATTCATCACGACATCCAATGCCTCCAACAGTCATCCAATGAGCAAGCTGCCCTCACAGCACTGGATTCCCACACAGACCATGCAGGCTACCTCTGCTGAGGCCCTTCAGAAAATTGCTGCACTGGAGAACAAGTGTGAGGACTTGGAGGGCGATACACATTATGATCTAGGTCATGCATGTTACCAAGGTTTACTACCCTTGGAACTCATTCAAACACTTGTGGTCATATCTTGTCCATTTCTGTCTCACGAACTTGGGAAGAACTTAAGTAAAGGTTAGAAATGTATGCCCTGATCCCCATTTTACAATTTAAATCTCTTGTCGTAGGGTCTTTTTGTAAACAATGTGATTGTTTTGGTTGAATAGAAGCACTTTTTAGTAAATTGTCATTTAAAATAGGAATGTTATTACGGGGTATGTTTGTTTATATTATCTGGTTTTGAAATGTCTGTAATGTATTGTTCTTGTAAGTATTTTTTATGTATGGACACAACTGTAAATGAGAGTTTCTCTCAAATTAACATCCAATCAAAATTGATGATGATGATGAGGATGATACTGGCGTAAAAATATGTGAATATATGGTGTCTGGGAGAAGGCTGAGGGATCAAACATGATTTTGTTTTTGGAAACCTTTTTCCACACCCTTCTTGATCTCTCACCAGAATTTGTATTGGGCATTGAGAGAGCACACCAGGCATCCCCCTCCCATGGGAGAATACGCAGCAGTGCCCACGATCCATTGTCCTTCAATTTCAGAGTTTTGTGGTGAAACAAAAGATTCTGCTGTGTCTCTAGCAGAAAAAGGAACTGTTCTTCGAAGGCCAGAGAGTTTACTTGGACCACAATTACTCACTTCGAGTTATGGAGCAGCTTAAGAAATATGGCCCTATATTAGCAGTGCTACACAACCAGAAACTCTGTTTTCGGACACCTTTCCTGGACAGATTGAGAGTTTTTTATCCTGATGGTCCCGTTCTCTATGCCAACATCAGTGAGGCTATTGCTGGACTGCAGGAAAAGGGCATACCTGTCCTCAAGTCACCACAGTCTGCTAACACTGCAAGCCAGCCAGCTCGATGGTTTGACCCATGGGATATCACACAGCGAGCATGACACTCACAAGCTGCAGCTACCATGAAGGATATTCAGGCATTACTGCAATCTTTGAATACTACTTTGGAGACCTGAGAGCTTTATTCAGGTGACTGACTTCAATCTACTGGACACTCTGGTTTGGCTCTGACTCTACTCTGGAGTGCACTTAATCTGTAACTGCACCAGGTTTCATACTGCCATGTCCTCATTTATTAGTTTGAACGCCTTATTGTGCTGTGTCACCCAGGCATCGCTGCAAACTTTTACTATTGTTCCCAGTGCATTCAATTTTGAGGACTGGCTTTACTCTCCCAGCCCTGTTTGGTGGGCTGTGATGTAGCTCCTGAGTGCATTCACTTGATATCTGCATGACATTAGACTGCAATATACAGTCTGTTTGACCTGAACAATTAACTAACCCTATTTCTTTTTTAGGTCATATGGCGCTCATGCTTCCTATGAATGCTCTTCTTTTTCTTAATCATGTAAGGTGCAGACTTTTACCCTTCATTTCAGAAGTTGCATGTCACAGTTTTCATGCCTTATTAGCATTCTTAACTACTCCCTTGCATTTACAACATCAGGATAAATGTTGCAAAGATGGCTGCCCCAGTATTATTTGTGAAGCTGACTGCCAAGGTGGGGGCACCTGCTGTTTTAGTTGACCCCAAACTGCCTCTTTTTCTTGGGCAGCCCCATAGTGCGGCTGTTGATCATCACTGATTGCTCCTTATTTACTTTTAAATCCTCCAGTTTCAACATAGCAGGGCCCCCAACATGCTACCCAACATAACATTCTCCCAGCCTCGCTTGTTGGGCTGTGATGCAGCTCCTAGGTGTATTTATTTTATATTTGCTTCGCTCAAGACTTCTGTGTACTGGCAATTTGAAGTGCACATTTAATTAGCTTTGTTTCTTGCCTGATTATGCAGCACTTCTGACCCCTAAGAATGCTTTTTTCTTTTCTTGTCACATAAAGAGCAACCTTTTGCACTTTTCATTTTGATATTGCCTTTCCTACTTTTAATATCCAGTTAGTCTCCCTAACTTGACCTTTCTCATTTGCAACATCAAGATGAATGTTGCTGCAGTGGCTGCCCTAGTATTCATTTGTGGAGCTGACCACTGAGAGAGAAGGAGCACCTTCTATTTTACTTCAATACTTTACATGTTGGGCGGATACACGGAGGGGAGTAGTTTATTCTGTTGAGTGTTTTAATTGGTGGCTCCTATCTACTTCACACACCCCAGTCCTCACTATAGCAGGACCCCCAACGTATGTGCTAGTATGCAATTAAGCTGATGTAGTAGACTGAATAATTAATACAGAGAGCCCTCGGGTCCCACCAGCATATGTATAAGGTGGCACTACAGATCGCTTCTGCTGCTGGGGTCCAGTTTATAACATGGTATTTTCCAGGTTTTTCAATTGGCTAGATTACTGTACTTAAAAAGCATGGAGGTAGACAGCGAGATATACTGCATACTGCATGCCACTTCCTATCTTTTTCAAATTTGTATGGGTGGTGACAACCCTACTCATTCCCCTTCCCCCCCAAACTACACCCTTTACTTGCCCTTGGCTTGCATACAGGAGGCCTGTGGCACCTTAGGCACATATCTTATCTCCTCCCTGAGCAAGTGGAGGATCTCCCCCTTCTAGTTGCCCAGTACATTAGACAACATATACTCTAGCTCTCCTACCTTGGAAGTTCACATACTTATTTCACTAGGAACCTCCATTATTTGATAGTGTTTTTTTGTGGTGTTTTACTGTTTGTGGTTGTTGTGGTCTATGTTCACTTGGTCTCTGCGTCCTATATACGCTTTAACAGCCATGCTGCGTTATTGGATTGTACTGAATTCTATGCATATTTAAGCTATCTTCCTACAGTGCCACAGTATCTTCACAGTTATGGAGTCCACTCCACAACTGGAACATATGGTTGGAGGAGTGCTGTACTATGGGCATGGGGATCCTTATGGTGTTTCTCTCATTTTTCATTACAATGTCTTATCAAGGGACATTACTATACTGCCAAATGTTAATGGTTTAAACAACCCGGTCAAGCACTCTAAGGTGATCACTGCTATCAAAAAACATCCTGCCTTTGTGATAATACAGGAGACCCATCTGTCTACTTCAGAGCATCAAAGGCCCCTGTCCACACTTGTGCTCTTGTAACGCCACTGGCAGTCTGTAATGTTAGGTTCACATTTTATGCAGGTGAACACAGAATGAAGTGTTATCACTATGATAACATGTTACTAGTTTCAGCTTGTTAGCCATTCTCTTCATGCCTGCTTTATTACCTTTATTGGACCAACAAGAGGAATGATGGCTTGCTTACAAGAGCCCCTTTGAGAACCCAGAGCAGCTGGCCTGGTGGAACTGAGGGCTGAGGCACAGGACGCCACATATCGCACTACACCGCAACCAGGTTCAGGGGCAGACTCTGGTTGTCGGGGGTCAGCAGGGGAGGAGGATTGAGCATCCAGAGGACTCTCCTCTTCTGGGGTGGGTTTGTGGGTTACCTCGCTCGATGTGACACCCAGTGGAGACTAGGAGGTACCGCAAAGGAGCAGTCTGTTTTGGGGGTGCACTGGCAGATGTCAGTGAGGGTACCCTCGTCAGACGCTCATTACATGTCTGGCATTTCGAGGGCAACACACACATACAAGATAGAAAAACCCTGGTTGGTGGGGAGGTGACAGCAGAAGCTCTAGGGCCGCTCCCACATGCCTCAGTGCCAGCTCCAACCCCCGACATGACTCTTCGTGGTCCCCACCTCCCTGTCTGGTGTTCACAGGGGGGGGATCCAACTCCTGATTCCTTGGTTGCAGAAAGGGGTTCAGGCGGGGCAGCAGAGGAGCGACTGAGTGGGCCCCACCCAAGAGTTGCCCCACCACCAGTGACCAGAGCAAAAGAGAATTAAAAAAAAAAAAAAAACAGAGCAATATTAGACAGAAAAACAAACTTTTACACATCAGTGTGACAGATTAGAGGAGTGATTAGTTAAGAAATACAACTAAAGAGATAAGGAAGCATCCTTAAAATCCATAGGAGGGAATGGCTCAAATGTCACAGAATGGAATGTTCATGCAGTAAATTATCTGTTATTAAAGAGCAAGTGCTTAGTAAGGATATATACCCTAAAGAATGAAGGTTTGCAGCCCTTTGCTGCCTCTACAGTCATTAAATATGCTATTATCTGTTTCTTTACTTACTTTTCATAATTGTTTAAGTTCGCTGTGTGCACAAGCGCAGCAAACTTCTTGAAATGAGTTGCTTTTTGAGAGGTGTGACACTGTCTGTCCAATGCAGAGTGCTCTGCAAGGGGCTCAACTGTGCCACACCAATCATCAGCCAGGCTGATTGTGACCGTGTTTTGCCTGAGACGGTCTGCACTTGAAAAGAAAAAGTTGCACCAATCATGTGGTGACTTTTTCCTTTCATCTGCAGCTCACCACCCAGCAAACAGCTTTTTGCATCCCGATCAGCCTGGCTGACATCATCCCCCCTTCCCCCATCACCCCACTGGTCCAGCCTTTTCCACTCTCACTGCTGCCTCCTTACTCCGCTCTCACTGTCATGGGGAGACAACCAGGACTTTTGTCCTAGGCCTCGAGGTGTGGGGGGGTCCGCCTGAGAAGCCGGTGTTTTTTTTCATTCTGGTTGCTTCCCCCCACATTGCCTGGTACCCCAGCCCCACAAGCCCAGAGGGGGTCTTTTATTCCTTTATTCATGGCACAATCCTCCCCTCCCGCCTGCCTGCCCACCCGCCTTGTCAGCGTAGTACCCCGGAGTTAGGGACATGATAACAAAATGGAGACTCTCTCCCCAACGTGGGATTTTCTTTCTTTCATGCCCCCTTCCCTTCCAGTCCCTTGCCTGTAGTCCCACAGACCCCCCCCCCGCTCTGTCTCTTTGTTCAGTTTTGCACTGTTCGGTGCCAAGAAGGGGGGCCATAGGGAAGAGACCCTCCCTCCAAAGTCATGGTGCCTGATCCTCAGGGGCTGCCTAATGGGACCTCCACTGTCCTACAAAAGAGCTGGGGAGGGGCTACAGTGAGGGTTTGGTGGCTGATCATGGAGAGTTGAGGATACGGGGAGTACAGACAATAGAAAGTTACCTGGGGGTCAGTCCATGGCTCCTTTGGCACTGCTCCTTCCCAGAAGTTGGGCAGTAATGGCAGTAGCAGTGTATGGAGATCAGGTGAAAGCATGGCTCCCCGACATGATCTACCCATCTTCCCTGAGCCCCAATTAGTGGTGGTGGCAGTTTTCAGGGTGGATCAAAATGTGCAGCCAAAAATTAGTCTGGGCGGAAAGTGCCCACCAGTCTGATTACTTCCCCCTAGCAGCAGCAAAAGAAAAATGCTGGGTGTGGGCATATCTCCCCAGCCACGTCCCCAGACCTCCAGCAGCAGTAATGATCCCTGGACCATGGTGGTGAGTGGGCTGTGTGCACGGAGTTAATTTTACTCATGCCAGAGGAGCCGGGGGTGTGTGGAGGAAAGATAGAGGTGGGCTGAGTGCCTTGGGGAGAGAATCTAAGTGCCACAGCTCCAAATAGGCACAAGGGGGTAGAGTGAGCTCCTGAAGGGGGCAGAAAGCCCTAAGGAGAAGTGGGATTAGTGGATGGGGGCCGAGGGTCCCAAGGGAGGACCAGAGGATCCCAGAAAGGGTGGAGGCTCCCCAAAACAAAATAGAGATGGACAGTGCACCACAACTTTAATGCCCCTTGTAGCCATTCCTTAAATCCCAATGTGTTTAGGGTGCTACAGACCCCTATTAAAATATGCGCCAGAAGCGCTAGGCATGGCCACCAACCAAAGACCTCTTGGGGAGGAGTGGGCTGTGAGGTCCAGCACCCAGGCCCTCAGGCATATTGATTAGTGGGTAGGGTTGGGCAAAGCCCTCATTAGTATTCATAAGGGGGGACCAGGCTCAAGAGTCCCATAGACCCAGGCATAGGGGCAGTTAGTAATATTGATAATGAAGGAATGTGGCTACAGATGTAGCCCAGGCAAAAACATCTTTGAAGGTACAGTACTCTGGGGGAGCGGGGAGGAGAATCAGCCCATGGCCTAAGTCGCCCATGGAGTTATGTGGATGTGCTCTGAGCCTAACCGAAGCTTGCTTAGTGTCCCCCAAAGATACTATCCCCCCCCCCAGTAGCCATCACTAGCCACCTAGACTACTAAATAAATTACTGCCCACTCAGCCACCATTAAAAAGGGGTTTTTAGCTGAACGCCCTTCCCCAAGGCACACTCCCTTTACTCTGCTTTTACTCATCTTACATTTTTCCCTTTCTTAACTAACCTGTTCTTTCTTCTGTCTCTACAGGTCTGAAAGGATATGGACTCTGACCCCATCAGATAATTATAATATTATTTCTCTCCTGTCCTTTCCACACTATTTAACCTTCCTAAGAACTGCAGATCCTTTGTGACTGCCTTGTCTCTTCTTTTAACAGGCATAGTGGAAAACATCTCCCCAGGACTTCCCTATTGCACCCTGCACTCAGGTAACTCCCTCTCTTTTACCTATATTTTGGTGGGATTACTGTAACAGGAAGTGCATCTGTACTACTTAATTCTGTGCCTCATCTGTGCTCCTTATCATCGCCTTTTCCTCATGATGTGGTGGCAGTGGCACAACATTTTTGTTTAAATAAAGTATTTGCCCAGGATAGCCCAACTTTCTCATTTTACTTTCCTCTTAACAAAAGTTAGCATTGGGCACTGGACTTGTTTAGGGCCACACAGAAAGTGGCACATAGCATTTGAACTTCGGTCTATTGGTTAACTGTTGTGTGGTACATCCCAAGGCTACATGACCTGCCCATCTACTGCATATAGTATATTGCTCCCATAAATTGTGAATCAATAAGAACCTTGTATTGTTGGCGAGAAATGATGCTGCTCAACTGCATGTAAAGAAGCCTGCACTGGGACCTGTAGCCCTGCCCCACCCAGTACAGTACCTCTACCAACGGCGAACTTCGGCATTGACAAATGCTTGTTTTATTTTACCAACTGCTAGTGAAAAAAGAATACAATGGAATCCTTGTAATTTGAAGTCAGAAACTGTTTACTGGCAAAGCTGGCAGTGTATTTCAAAGGGAAATTGCAAATCTGTTTTCAATTTTTTTATGCAGAAATAATACTGTCTACCACCAAAATATTGTATATTTAATAAAAGTACGAAATTGTGATAACCTGTGATCTTTTGTCATAATTTAGCATGTGACATTTTCTTCATAACCAGATTTTGCTTGGGAAGAAGAAAGAGAAACTAATTATTGTTTTAAAAAATGTAAAGTCATATGGATGGACCACAATAGTGCAAACATATAAAGGGCAAAGTTTGTTGCTGAAAGAAGTGTGAAAAGTAAAGGCAAAAACCTACTTGTTTCACTGTGCTAACACATATTTTGTTAGAAAAGTAGAAAGTAATTACTAACACATCAAACTACAATAGATAAAATAAAAGAATTTGTTAATTTCTTAGAAGTAAATACTTGATCTTTAAATGTCTTACTGAAAGTAGTTAAGTGTGTGTGTGTGTGCGCGTGTGTGTGTGTGTGTGTGTGTGTGTGTGTGTGTGTTTGGTACTAGAAACAGCAGGTCTGCTGTATGAAATTACAGTCTATGAACTCATCTGCCTCAGTGCTTGCTCACTAAGGTTCTTTGTCTATGAACTCATCACCCACCAGTTAAAATCAAACCTCTAACACACATAGTTCAATAAATTAGATAGAACCATCCTGTATATAACCATATTAAAAATATGTAAGACCGATACTGTATCTGTCCATGTGTTGTACCTGAAACGAGAAGGAAGCAGGAGCACAAACATGTTATTAAAATGAAGACTTCCTTCCATACTGAGCTTGCTCAGAAGTATTATTTATAGTCTCCTTAATCATACTCCTATGCCTTTTTGCATCTGAGCAAATGACTTTAGTGACATGACTGTATTAGTTATCAACAGCTGTTCCTCCAGACTTTGCATTATTGTAGAATATATCAGTGGAATTGTCACCCAAGTGAACCAATAAATGTATATATGAGTTAAAAAAATGAAGAGGACTGAAAAACCAGTGGGACAACATTTCTTTCAGGCTGATCACTCCATCTTTGACAAGATGCCATGTCACCCAACTGTATTCAAGTAGTGCTTCTGACCATCACTCCCCAGTGCAGGCAGTCCCTTACCTTTCACCTGCACACAGTTCACAAGCATGTTGGGTGCCATATTACACCACTGTTTCCATGCAGTGCTTCTGAGCATCGCCCCAATGCAGGCAGTCCCCTTTCACCAGCATGATAGGTGCCATGACACCCCATTGTGTTCATGCAGTGCATCTGAGCATCACTCCCAGTGCAGGCAGTCCCTTACCTTTCACCAGCAAGCAGTATGCAACAGGGATGGGTGCCATGATGCCTCGCTATGTTCATGCAGTGTTTCTTGGCATCACTCCTCAGTGGCAGGCAGTCCCTGACCTTTCACTAGCACACAGTACGCAAGAATGTGGGGTGCCATATTACACCACTGTGTCCATGCAGTGCTTCTGAGCATTATTCCCCAGTGCAGGCTGTCCCTCTCCTTTCACCAGCATGCAGCACACCACTGTGATCGGTGCCATGTCCCCCACTGTGTTCAAGCTGTGCTTCTGAGTATTACTCCCCTGTGCAGGCAGTCCCTCACCTTTCACCAACATACAGTTCACTACCGTGATGGGTGCCATGTCACCCCATTGTGTTCATGCAGTGTTTCAGAGCATCACTCACAGTGCAGGCAGTCATTCTCCTTTCACCAACATGCATGCAGTTTTATGGGTGCCATGTTGCCCCTCTATGTTCACAAACATATTTGTAGCAAATGCAAGTACCCCAAGCATGCCTGAATATAGCCCCAAAGCAAAAAACATGAACTCAGCACAGTTCACATCCCCTGCTGGACAATTAGTGCAAATTAGCACAGTTCACTAAATTTGCTATACTCAAACATGTTTGACACAAAGTGTGATTGCCCCAAGCATGTTTGAATATAGCATCTCCAGCAAAATGAGGCACTAAAATGTGCACTCAGAACAATCTACATCCCCTGCTGTCTACAGAGAGATAAAGTATCTGGCCACTGAAAACATACAGGCTGTGATGCGCTAACTCATTTAGGCATCCCAGACCTATTAGTGTTACAATAGGTACAATCAGGACCTCAATGAAAATGAGATCCTGCATGTTAACTGACTTGTCCTGGTTAACTACATTATAACAATGTACAAACGTAGGACCCCAGTAAAATTAGGTTCTGCATTTTATCTAAATACACTGGAAAATGTATAAAAGCAGGACCCACCGAAAATGAAATATTGTAGCTGCTCTATCCTACTAATGACACACGCACCCTATGTGTGTGCACAGCTGTTGTAACAGTGATGTGTGTACGTGTGTTTGTGTGTGTGTGTTGTGCACATTTTCATGGGTATGTCCAGAACTAAAACACTTTTCATCATGCTACCTTTGATGTTTATGGTCTTGTTTTTTTTTTTCATTGTGGTATAAATGTGACACTTTTACATTATTTATTTATGTACAGTGTATTTATTTCAAAAGTTTCACCAGGAAAGACATATTGAGCTGAAAATAGCTTATTTCCAGATGCCTCCAGGGAGGGAGATGAGAGTGAAAACATAAAATAACAATATACAATAAAACATCACATAGAGATATAAAATAAATAGTATAAAATGAACATGAACGAGGTTCATCAGGCAGGTCAAATTATAGGCAAAAAGTTTACAAGGACACAGCAGGGAATCTGTCCCATGGGCACAAGCAATAGTACTTTCCAATGGTGAGGACACCAGGTTAGGGCGCCGAAGGAAGAAGCCCAAATGGGGGGGGGGGAATGCAGACAAGTGAAGGAGGAAGAAGAGAGGGAGAAGGGTTGGTGAGGTGCGTGGAGGGGCAAGGAGAAAGAGGGGAAGATAGTGAATTGAGAAACGTGGAAGGGCTATGACTAAACGGCAGCCACAGAAGGAAGCAGTGTGGTCATGGAGAAAGAAGTAAGAGGGTAAACTGAGGAGAGGGGAAGGACTACAACTCAAGGACAGGCGCAGGAGGTAGCGGTGTGGTCATGAAGCAGAGATGAGAGTGTTTGGAAGAGGTGGAGTGAATAGTTAGGGGGAGAGAGGTCTAAAGTTTAGGAAAGCAGAAAGAGAAGGCAGCCTGACCAGCGTAAAGATTTTACATCACAGTAATACAACTAAGTCACACATTAATTCTGTCTCTTCTCCCACATCAGTCGCTCCTCTGGTTTTTATTTTGATAAATTTCATTTTTGTTCTTTGGTCAGTTCCACAGCTTTTTGCTTGGTAACTTATTTTGTCCATTTATTCTTAAGACATAATTGTCCTCTTTATCTTTGTCACATTTATTCAATTTCTATGAATTTTATATTCTGTATTTTTGTATCTGTTATCTTTTCCCTTTCTCCTTCCTCCAGGACACAGCTGCTACTAGCTCAGTATGTCTTTCCTCATAAAACCTTTGAAATAAATAAACTTTATCACATTAATGTATTGGCAGATGTTGTGGCTCTGAAAAGAGTTTGTTAGAATAGTGATCCAGTGTATCAAACTCAGTTCCTTGCCATCTGCACTTGCCAGGAACTGTCCACAGAAAAAAAACCTCTTTAAAACTCATGGGGCCTGTTCTGTTTTTTAGGCCTCTCAGTCAATGCACAACTGCCTGAAAAAGGTGCCAAGGAAAAAAAATTACTCACCTTAGTAATGTTGTTTCTTCTCATGTGTCCATCAAATTGGCATCAATCTGCAGGAGTGTGCTGCCCCAGAAACAGAACTCTTCGCAAATTATATAATTTAGAATACAAGTTCAGACTCTGCAATGTGGTTATGCACCCCCTGCTGTTCTAACGTGAGATTTGTTTCTATAGTCGCAGGAGCAGTGACCACTAAAAGTAACTAAATAACCACAGAAATATTTCTAAAATTTTCTTTACGATTTTGTAAAATCCAACCAAATTGAAGCAGACATGTAAAATAAAATGATCATAGTTTAATAATTGTTGAGGAATTGCACTAAGTAATGTTCAAGCAACTTTAAGATAAGAATTGATTCTTGTGTGAACCTATTAGGTTCTACAAAGGAGGAAGGGTCAGGATTTATAAGGCTCTTTGATGGATCTTTGAGAAGATGCAACATTGCTATGATGAGTAATTGTTTTCAAACAACAGGAATCCATCAATGAGATACCTTACAAAAGCAAACTCACTAGCAGTAGCCTTGGGGAGATGGGTCTAGAACCTATTTAGGAAAAAAGGTTATGCAAGATAGCAATTTCAAAAGTGGCCTCCCTTCTGGACTGTATGTTTAAACAGCAGTGCTTTGTGAAGGTGTGTACTGTTTTCCAGGTAGCTATTTTACAGATTGCTTGAAGGGGATGCCCCTTGTGACTGTCACAGAGGCAGAGGTGCCTTATGTGGAATGTGCTTGTAGGTTCTGGGGTACCTAGCCTTCTTATCCATAACAAAACTACATGCGGGAGGCAATTCAAGGAGACAGTTTTCCTAGATGCTGGCTTACCGCAACCTTCCATAGGAAACAAAAAGCTGTGTGCTCCAGGACCTGAAATCCCTTGTCCGGTCCATGTAAAGACCTAGTGCACTTTTGCATCCAGACAGTGCAATTTTGTTCACCTGCACTAGAATGTTAAGGACAGAGAACAGGAAGGAAACTGACAGGCTTAATTGGAATTCTGATACCACCTTAGGTACAAACTTCCTAGTGGTCCTTAGGACTATTTTATTCATGTGGAAGATTATGTAGTTTAGACCAGTACAGAGGGCTTGCAGTTCACTTACCTGCCTGGCAGATGTCATGGCACTCAGGAAAACTGTTTTTCAATGGGACATATTTTAAATCAGCTGTAACCACAGGCTCAAAAGGAGCCTCCAACAGCTGGGCAAAACAGATATTTAAGTCCCAATAGAGGGACTGGGTCGCTTATAGGGGGATACTGGTGATTGAGGCCTTTAAAGAACCTTTTAAAATAGGTTGTGAGGCCAAGAACTTGTCTTTATCTGCTGATGATGGCTGGCACAGCTCAGGTGTACATTCAGGGTTGAAGGTCTCAAATCTAAGTACGGTAAGTGTACCAGGTAGTCCAGAACTGAAGGTGATCTTCCTGAAGGCACACCCATATGAGAATCTCTTCCACTTAGAGGAGTATGATTTCCTTATTGCTCATTTTCTGGAAACCTTCAGCACCCTCAGCACCTCTTCTGACAGATTCAAACTAGGGAATTCTAGCTCTTCAAAAACCATACCCTTAGATGTAGGGTTCTGAGGTCTGGGAAAGTTATACTGCCCTGAGATAGAGTCAGCAGGTTGTACCTTAGTGCAGGTTGATTGGAATCCTGTTGGGTAGGGTCAAAAGCACTGAGTACCAAGCTTGTCTGGTCCAGTCTGGGACTGTTAGGATCACAGTTGCTGGTTCTCTCCTGAGCTTTGAACACTTTCTATATGAGTGTGAATGGTGTGATGGCATACAGAAACCTTCCTATCCAATCCAGAACTAGGGCATCCTCTGGGCTGTGCCCCTTGCTGGTGGCCTGCAACTAAACTCTAGGAACTGATGATTCTCCCAAGAGACAAACAGATCTATTTCTGGAGTACCCCAACTTCAGGAAGCAGTACAGCTCAGTGATTAAGAGCACTGAGCTGCAAACCAGGAGACCTGGGTTTGAATCCCATCAGCCCCCACTTGCATACTGTGTGATGCTGAGAAAGTCACTTAAAGGATACCTAAACTATACTTTATGCAACTTTTATTTTTTTGTAAATTACTCCATAGGCTTGTAAAGGAGAGGCTGTTGTTTACATTTATACTGAAACTACATTTATTAAAGTAGGATACGTGCAGTTTCATAGAACTTGAAAATTGTAAACAAAGCTTCTTCTGATTCAAAATTCTGCTCTCAGAATTCTAAAATGGCTTCACAAATGATATTCTCATGACAGAGCTGACAGCTGTGTTCTAGCTCTTCTGTTTCATATGCAAATAATTTTAAAATGAAAAATGATAGCCTGGTACTGTGAGCATGAAAGTTGTTCAGCACAAAGATATCTACAAAATGAGTGGTGTTTCACTTATACATACCTTTTAGTTTTTTAAATTAGCAAAAAAAGCGGCAGAAGATTCAATTGTTTGTCACTTTTTCAACAAACAGATGCAAATAACTTTAAAACAAAAAATTATGGTGGCTAGCAGCCCAGCCAAATGGACGCTTGATCTCCGAGCTCCTGCTAAAACCCCTAAATCATCCGGGTTAAATCCGTTTTCTTCTACCTAAACGGCATGACTACTTGGTGTTATTGCCTGTGTAGTTATTGCTCATCGAGCAACTGATTCCTGAGTCCTTAGCTGCTCTGTTTCCAATAGTTTCAGCGGTCTCTGAGTTGCCGTGCCTAATCACCTGCCGAGATGGATTCTGCGTCGGGACACAGCCAGAGGCAAGGCGACATGCCTGAAATTCGCCAAATGTTCGCGGAGATCCTGCAATGCATGGACAGGCTTGATTTAGCCACTAAGCAAAATTCAGCAGATATTATCGACCTCTCACAACATGCATGTGTTACTGAGCACAGACTGGCCGAAGCTGAGGATGGGTGGCAGAAAGCCAGTGCTCGGTTGCAAGAACAAGAATGACTCATCCACGTACTTTGGGACAGGGTGGAGGATCTTGAGAACCAGAGCTGCCGTAACAATTTGTGGTTTGTCGGATTCCCCGAGGGTTGTGAGGGGACTGATACAATTCCCTTCTCACAAAAAGAGCTGCCCGGCATGCTGGACTGGCAATGTATGGCCCCGCTTGAAATAGATAGGGTCATAGAACTCTAGCCCACCACCCCAAAGCTGGTGCCCATCCACGCACAATTTTGGCCCATTTTCTTCGCTTTCAGGATCGAGAAATGATCACCAGGCTGGCACGTACAAAGAAAGATTTGTACTGGAAAGGGCATAAAATACAGATCTTCGCAGACTACTCTCAGGAGGTTACCACTAGGCGTAGGGCCTTCAAAGCTGCCCGCAGAGCCGGCACTGAATTGGGACTAGAGTATTCCCTAAGGTATCCAGCCTCACTCCGGACCATCTATAATGGTGCCCCCAGAGTCTTTGATAATCCTATGGCTGCGGAAAATTTCCTTTTGGCTCAAGCTCCTAAATTGTCCTGGGGCCGTCTCCATGAGCTTTCTGGCTCAAGAGGCCTACCTTAAGCAAGTCGTCACGATGGAGACATCATTGCATGTTTCTAATTACCATGCTTCGAGACTCCTAAACATCAGAGTACTCCCAGCCATTTACCCCACAAAAACCCGGGAAGCGACAGCAAAGACGAACAGGAGACAGCAAAGGCTTGAAGGGGCATATAGATAAAACCCCACATCTCCAGTCAGAAGCCGTGAGCGGAAGTTCTGATTTATCTGTGATGCAGAGCTCTTTTTCATCCTGACATGAACAGCAAGTTCCAGGCTCTGATGGATTTGCCGGCTGATGGCTCCCCTGTTGCCCCTCCTCTGCCTCCCCAATCTACCCCTTCAAAAGACACTGGGACTAAAGCGGATAAAAATACTGCACGAACCGATGTAGAAGTTTTACCCTGGAATGCCTCGCACTCATCAGACAACCTGCCTGAAATAAAGCCACTGGAAGATACAGCTTCAGTCACTGAAGCCGTGGGCTGACATCCCTTATGTCATTTTGCTCTTTGTCATCTGTTGGGCTGGTATATACTCTCTGTGATACTCCCCATGTATAAGTTTTTTCTCTAAGGTGTTCTCTTTCTCCCCCCCCCCGGGTTTAATGGAGGTTGGATGAACGGGGGATTATCTTTTGTAACTGTTTTAATGTTCCCCACCTTAGTTTAATAACTCGAGGGGTTTCACTGGGCTTCGCTTGTGCACATTCCTCCCATCTGGAACGCATGGGCTATAAATGTGGACTTGCAGGCTCAACTTCTTGCCTACCAAGTTTCCAAGTCCTTCTTGGTTTGCTGGGGCCTAATGCGAGCTTCCGTTCCTTGTAAAGTGCTCCTGAATATTTTTTTTTTAATGTGTGATGAAGGTCTGGGTAGAAGGACTCGTTTGCGGATAGGGGACTAAGACTGGTAGTCACCAGATTTCGAATAGTCCTCCCTGTTTAGTGTAGTCCTTGATTACACTACCCCCAGTGACCTCCGCTGGTATCTAGGCTGTTTTAATGGTCGGTACGCTCAGCGGTTGCTGGTCTGACAAGGGACTGTTTTGAGTCAGGGTATGGGTGGGAATGGTTCATGTTATTGTTGATTCTTGGTTACACACAATTAGTTTGTGTACTCTATTGTTAGGGATGATTTCTGTCCTGGAAATACTTTTGAAACTGTTGTTCTGTGTGTAATAATGGCAATCTGAATCTAGTGCTATATATTGTATTATGGATATAGGTAGGAGATTGAGCTTAGAGGACATAGTTTACTTGAGAGGTGCTTCCTCTCGTACTCTCTTCAACCCTATTATTTCAGTGGTCATATGGGGACTAGATTTATCTCTTGAATGTCCAGGGCTCAGTTCACCATTAAGCGTGAAAAGGTTTTGCTCCATTTAAAGATGTTGCAACCATGGTGGTGTTTCTCCAAGAGATGAAGCTATCCCTTTGAAGCCAAGAAGGTCAATGTGACTGGGTAGCTGCAGAGCTACATAGTGCAGCGTGACCCATAAAAGGAGTTTCTATTTTATTTCACAAAAATCTGGTGTGGCAAGTGAAGCAGCACAAACATGATAAGGAGGGAAGGTGGATCTTGGCAGATGTGGAGACCCCAATGGGCTCTCTGATTCTTTATGCCCCTAATCAGGACTTCCCTCAGTTCTTTTTTACTTTCAACCAGGCCCTTTCTGATTTTAATGAAGTCAACGCCCCAGTGCTAGTGGGTGAAGATTTTAACTTAGTTTTGGATTTCTCTATGGACAGAAATAATAAAACTCCTGAACCTCATAGGCAAGCGCTCAAAGCGGTCCAGACATTAATGTCAGAGCATATTCTGCTGGATGCCTGGAGAACTATGCATCCAGGTGTATATGACTATTCCTGCTTCTCTTAGACTCACGGCTCATCTGGCAGAATTGATTTCTTGCTTATTTCATCTGGTCTATATGAAAAAGTTACTAGCTCTGATATGCATCCAATATATGTTTCGGACCATGCCCTCAAGAATTAGGGATCAAACTGGGATCGGAATCCCCCCCAATTCCTACATGGTGGCTAGATCCCCTTTTACTGGAAGATGCCGACTTTCCTCGCTGGTTGGGACCTGTGGTGCAGGAATATTGGAAAACTAATGATAATGGGGAAGTGAATGATTAAACTTTATGGGAGGCCTTCAAGGCCACCCTCCGAGGCAGAATCATTGCATACACCTATGCCAGGTGGAAGCAGCTTGAGGCAGATCAAAGGGCTCTAGAAAAGCAACTAGCCTCCCTGGAATCTCAATATAAATCTTCAGTCCCCTCTCAGTCCTTATTAGCACAACTAGCTAGCACCAGAATCTCTCTAAATGCTCACCTGACCCGGCAAGCAGAATTGAATCTCAGATGGTTGTGCCATTCCTATTGGGAAGGGGTTGAAAAAGCCAGCAAACTTCTGGCTTATCGGCTTAAGCAATAACAGGCATCCTGTACCATTCATGCATTGAAAGACAAGCATGGGGTCCTGACTCACTCCCACAAAGGAATGAATGGGATCATGGCCCAGTTTTATGAGGCATTGTATGCAGACCCTCATCCCCCTGATCCATTGATTATTCAAAAGTTTCTGGATAAATTTCCTATCCCTCACTTAACAGTCTCTGACACAAAATTGTTGGATGCACCTTTCACTGTAGCGGAGGTGGAGAAGGCTATTACCTCCCTAAACCCTCGGAAAACTCCAGGAAGGGATGGACTTCTACTGATTTATATAAAATCAGGGAATAAACCTGGCTCCGTACCTGATCAGGATGTTTCAACACTCATTACAGTTTGGACTTTTGCTCCGTCCCTGAGAGAGGCTGCTATTACAGTGCTTCCAAAAAAAGGGAAGGATCCTCTTTTCCCAGGCAGTTACCATCCCATTTCTCTCATCAACGCTGATGCTAAAATTCTGGCCAAACTCCTTGCAAGTAGACTGGAATGTTTCATGTTAAATCTGATTCACCCTGCTCAGGCGGGCTTTGTTCAAGGTCGATTGAGGTTGGACCATCATAGTTTGCTGCTCGCTTTTGCATCACACCACATTATCTAAAAGCCCTCTGTAGCCCTAGCAATTGAATTTGAAAAGGCATTTGACTTCTGTTTAGTGGCCCTTTGTTCCTCACTCTTCCAAAATGGGCCTAGGACCTGGTTTTATTGTCTGATACAATTAGTTATGCCTCCCTATGGCTTCTGTCCTGACGAATGGTATTATCTCTGTCCTTTCCATTACAAAGGAAAGGAACTAGGCAGGTGTCCTCTCTCCTTTTATTTGTCCTGGTTATAGAGCCCTTAGCTATTGTCCTTAGAGAACCTCTAAATCATGGATTACAAGTGGGAGATAATATTTTCAAAACGCTTTTATACGCGGATGATCTGCTCATCACCACGGAGTCCTCCTCCGAGGTGATTGATAATATCCTTGATATTTTGGCCACTTTTGCCAAAGTGTCAGGTCTTAAGATAAATCACTCTAAAACTGAAGTGCTTCCCTTAAATTCAAGGGCTCCCGGAACCAACTTTATAGCTAGAGGTCGTCAGTGGTCCCCTAATGTTATAAAATATCTGGGTATTATCCTCCACTGAAATGCAGGAAAATGCTCTCTGCTAATTTTATGGCTTTATTAGATTCCCTCAGAAAGGACATGGGAAGGTGTAAGGCCTTAAGACTGTCGCTGCTGGTAAGATTGACTCATCAAAATGATGGCTGCCTCTAGGATATACTATCTAGCTCACTTACCCATTGCTATCTCCCAGAAATGGTTTCAGAAACTTGATGCATTAATGGGTAACTTTTTATGGGAGGGAGCCCAGCCTCGGTATAGTAAACTCAAATTACATCAACACTGGAGAAAAGGAGGTTAGTGCCTTCCTTGGCTTCAGAGATATCATATGGCCTTCATTACTTCATAGACTATTAGATGGTTCTCTAGGTCTGGTCTGGCCTCCCCAACCTGGCTTCCTTTGGAGGTATCACTGGTTCATGCTCCTTCACCAGCGGTGGTGCTCTATAGCAAGAAAAAATTACCCCTGGGTATCTCTCCCCCTATACATGTTTCCATTTTGTATTGGAAGCAAGCCCTCTCTATTTTGGGACATGACCCAACCCCATGGAGACATATGCTCCTGTGGAATAACCCAGCTCTACAGATAGGGAAGTCCCCAATATATTGGAAATACTGGGAGGCCCAAGGTATCTTCACGATCCAGGATTTATTACTCCCAAACACTGTCATACTGGATACCTATGAATCACTAAAAGACAGATATGGTCTCCCCCACTCTCATTTCTGGAGATATCTTCAGATTAGGAATGCTATATTTCACTTGCCAAATGCCCCTCGGGACGGGGAGGTGCAGCATCGACCTCATCTGTTAACTGCATGGGGGAAGCAAAATAAGAGCAGGGCCAGTGGGATTTACTCTGCTCTTAGGGATGCTACTGTTGACCCTACCCAGTGGGTTAAAGCACAATGGCAAAGGGACTTTCAGGTCTCAATCTCCGATCAGCAGTGGCAACACGGCTGGATCAGAGCTCATATGGCCTGTCGTGATAGGCGCACGCATCTTATTATGAATAAGACCAGTCACAGATGGTATAGGGATCCAGCCAAGCTTCAGAAGATGGGTCTTCTTCCAAATTATACCTGTTAGCGATGTGGTAATTTGGAGGCGCATTTGTTTCATGTTCTCTGGGACTGCCCAATCTGCATTCCTTTTGGACATCGATTCAGGGCATGTGCCAACAAATCTTTCCAGACATCGTTCCAGATCCACCTCTTTTGCTTTTGGGATGCACGCAGCCAAAAGTGTCCAAATGCAACCCAGGGGCTAAGTGGGTTACTGCAATTGGGGCTGTAGCCAAACGGCTCATATTATTAAATTGTAAATCCTCAGTGACACCATCCTTTCAAGATTTTCTTCTGGCATTAACCCAGGTTACTATATTTGAAAGAATTTCTAGCTTTGCGGTTGGTTCTACAGCTCAATTTGAGAAATTTTGGCAACCCTTTCTGCAGTCTAAATATTGTCATAATCTCTCCAATTGACCTGTTTCGCATCCTATTATTTCCTCTGGGCTGGATATTTTCCCTCTACTGGATGCGGTGCCCTCACCCCTCTTGGTCCCAGCCTGTCCCTTTATATAGCTCCTTATCTAGTGAAAGATTGCCTTCTTGTATATAGTTGATATGGTTACACGGATTTTAGATAGGCTCACACCTGTTTCGCAATCTGGTGTTGGAATTGATCCGGCAGGATTATATATTTTTTAATTTTTAATTCATTGTAATCAAGTACCGTAGGCCCTAGAGGCACCTGGGATTCAGCCGGACCCTTGTTAATCATGGTTAGTTATCTGTCTGTTTCTGTTTTGGCCTGTACATTTTAAATCTATATCATTGAATGTTTTGTCACACTCTGTTGTATCTTTACCTTTAACCGCACCCTCCTGGCCTCTCCAAATGTTGCAGTTTGGCCTGGATTTATGTGTACTACTGCATGTTTTGTGATTGTCCTATCAAAAATAATAAAAACTGTTAAACTTAAACCAAAAAATTATAGCATGGTACAGTGAGCACAACATTTGTTCAGCACAAAAATATCTACAAAAAGAGTGGTGTTTCATTTATATATACCTTTTAGATTTTTTATAACTAGCAAAAAAAAAGCAGAAAATTATTTTTTTTTCACATTTTGCAACAAGCAAATGCAAATAGCTTTAAAACAAAAATTACAGTATGGCATGATGAGCACAGAAGTTGTTCAGTAAAAAATATCTACCGAATGAGTGATGTTTTATTTATAGATACCGTTTAGATTTTTTATAATTAGCAAAACAAGCATTTGTCAATGCCGAACATTCGCTTGCAGGTATTTGCAGTGGTGCTTGGCACGTATGGTGCTTTACCCTAATGCCCTGTGCAATTGCTGGTATTTGCACAATAAATTTTCAGCATGACCTTTGTTACCCCCATTGTGCTCCATATGCGGAAATATATTTGGGCAAGATGTGAAAAATGACAGCTGTACTGCTCATAAGGAATGTGGTAAAATGGCAATGTTGAAAATCTGGAGTGGAAATATTGAAAATTCGCGAACCTACGAGCGACGGGAACTGTGCAACGACGTTGTAAAACAGTTATTGTTAGGAATTTTTTCACCAAATTTTCAACACTGGCATTTTAAAACCTCTGCTAATGAACAGTGTCACTGTGATTGTCTTACTGTGTCCCATACATTGATTTTGCACACCGACTGCGCCATTGTGCACTACATGGGCAGAAACACGTTTTGGACAGGATGTGAAAAATGACAGCTGTACTGCTCATAAGGAGGTGTGGTAAAATGGCAATGTTGAAAACCTGGAGTGAAAATATTGGAAATTCGCAAACTTACAAGCGTGCGTAGGAACTGCACAACGCACGCTCATAAAACAGTTATTTGTAGGAATTTTTTCACCAAATTTTCAACATAGCCATTTTAAGATCTCTGCTCATGAACAGTGTCACTGTGATTTTCTTAATGTGTCCCATACATTGAGTTCGCACACCGACTGCGCCATTGTGCGCTACATGGGTGGAAACATGTTTTGGGCAGGATGTGAAAAATGACAGCTGTACTGCTCATGGGGAGGTGTGGTAAAATGGCAATGTTGAAAATGTGGAGTGAAAATATTGAAAATTCACAAACTTACGAGCGTGCATAGGAGCTGAGCAATGAACACTCGTAAAACAGTCATTTTTAGGAATTTTTTCACCAAATCATCAACACGGCCATTTTAAGGCCTCTGCTCATGAACAGTGTCACTGTGATTTTCTTAATGTGTCCCATACATTGAGTTCGCACACCGACTGCACCATTGTGCGCTACATGGGTGGAAACATGTTTGGGCAGGATGTGAAAATGACAGCTGTACTGCTCATGAGGAGGTGTGGTAAATGGCAATGTTGAAAATCTGGAGTGAAAATATTGAAAATTCAGAGAACTTACGGGCCGTGCGAGGAACTGCACAACGGAGACTCATAAAACAGTCATTTTTAGGAATTTTTTCACCAAATTTTCAACACAGCCATTTTAAGACCTCTGCTCATGATCAGTGTCACTGTGATTTTCTTAATGTGTCCCATACATTGAGTTCGCACACCGACTGCGCCATTGTGCGCTACATGGGCAGAAACACGTTTTGGGCAGGATGTGAAAAATGACAGCTGTACTGCTCATGAGGAGGTGTGGTAAAATGGCAATGTTGAAAATCTGGAGTGAAAATATTGAAAATTCGCAAACTTACGAGCGTGCATAGGAGCCGCGCAATGAACACTCATAAAACAGTCATTTTAAGGAATTTTTTCACCAAATTGTCAACACGGCCATTTTAAGGCCTCTGCTCATGAACAGTGTCACTGTGATTTTCTTAATGTGTCCCATACATTGAGTTCGCACACCGACTACACCATTGTAGCGCTACGTGGGAAACACATTTTGGGTGAGATGAAAATGACAGCTGTACTACTCATAAGAAGGTGTGGTAAAATGGCAATGTTGAAAATGTGGAGTGGAAATATTGAAAATTGCAAACCTCAGAGCGTGCATAGAACTGCATAGCGACACTCAGAAAACAGTCATTTTAGGATTTTTCACCAAATTTTCAACATAGCCATTTTAAGACCTCTGCTAATGAACAGTGTCACCATGATTTTCTTAATGTGTCCCATACATTGATTTCTTATACACGACTACACCATTGTGCGCTACATGGAGTGGAAACACATTTTGGGCAGGATGTGAAAATGACAGCTGTACTGCTCATAAGGAGGTGTGGTAAAATGGCAATGTTGAAAATCTGGAGTGAAAATATTGAAAATTGCGAACTTACAAGCCTGCGTAGGAACTCATAGCATGCGCTAAATAAAACAGTCATTTTTGGAATTTTTGCACTAATTTTCAACATGGAGTTTTGGGACCCCTTCTCATGGTGATGTCACTGTCATGGCATTATTCAGCCCCAAGGGTGATTTCCACAGTGACTGCTCACTGATCTGAAATCACCCTGGGCCCGAATAACGCCATGACAGTGACATCATTCATGAGAAGGGGTCCCAAAAACCCCATGTTGAAAATTTGGTGCAAAAATTCCAAAAAATGCCTGAGATATGCAATAAAGTTGAAAACCCCTATCTAGCCCATTATACAGCTTACCGGCATTTCCTCAGTTCGCGGTCGGCTTTGAAGAGTGCAGACGTGTTCCCGGTCCACCGAAGATCATCGCGCCAAGCTCCAGAGGTAAGTATGGGGTGAGGGGTGTGGGAAGGCAGGGTGCATAGTGGGTGGGTGCGGGTTGGGGAGGGGTGGGGAGACTGCGTGGGATGGTTTTAATTTACAGTTTTTTTTACAATTGTCGAGCGGGGCGTTTGCCACGCTGGGGTGGGCTCCAGCATGGCAGAAGATGGCTGGGGCCGTGGAGCCGGACGGGGATTGGGCCCCCGTCGGCTGACAATGCTGAAGTTTGCCACACTGGGTGGGCTCCAGCGTGGCAGAAGATGGCTGGGGGGCAATAAGGAGCCGACTGGGATTGGGCACCCCGTCAGCAAACAACATAGACGCTTGCCATGCTGTGGCTCCCAGCATGGCACCAAAGCTTTGTGGGGTGGCATGACCCGGGGTGGCGACGGGGGGGCAGCGTGATTTTCCAGGCGACAGCGGTGGTTTGCCGGAAGTGAAGACCACCACTGTCATACACAGCTCCCGCACCCATTGGTGCAGGACCACCACGCCTGCTCAACTGAGCAGTGGATTGCAAGGGAGAGGCACACCTCCAAAGTGTGCTACTCTCCCAAAACGTTCCTTGCGCATGCGCGCAAGCGAACGTAAAAATGGCAGCAAATTCAATCATTTTTTGCTCTTTTGGAGGTATGGAATAAATGGATTATGCTACCTCCATACTGGAAATATTGTTGATACTTTTTGTTCTCATGCTGATTGACCTGATGACATCACTTGTGGTTTCACCACTCATGATATGCGTCAGGTCAATAGGCACTCGAACAAAAAATATCAACTACATTCTGCAGAAGGGTAGCATATCCTTATATATTCTTTGCAAAAACTCTGTTAATGCAAAATTAGAGTTGCTATTAAAGTGGCATTAGTATGGAAATTTGATGTTAGGGTTTTCAACATACAGCAATTTATTTTTTTTATTTTAGTCTTTGGTAACCGGGTAAGGCCCACTAGGCACAAGTGCCCATTTTCAGGGGCGACCTGGGAGCACTGGGCGGTTAAGTGACTTGCTCAGAGTCACACAGTATGCAAGTGGAGGTTGTGAGAATCAAACTCAGTTCTGGTCTGCTGAATGTACCAAGCTCATTCACACCTCGTTCTTCTAACCTCTAGGCTATACTGCCAGCCAGTATTGTGGCGTTTTGGTATTGGTCTGCCACAACGGACCCTTACCTTCCTCCAAGATCTGCAAGGCCCATCTCTTGCTTCTGTGGTGTATACTTTCTGGACCATGGGAATAACAGACTGACACATACAATAAATGTAGAAGTAAAGGAGTTTATTCTCATACTACAGAGACAGCATACCAAAAGAGTCTAGCCTGGACAGCAGACTCACACCAACTGCTTGACCACAGAGAATTCCAGAGATTCCCCCCAAGCCCCTCCTAAAACAGCAATAACACATCAACATCTGTTCAGAGCTCTTAAAGGGGCGGCATCAGGACTTAAGTCCAATGCTAAGGTGTACTCCACACCACCCCCAGGGCAGTGAATGGGAGCACTACTCAACAAGCAAACATTATCAAATACAAGAAAAGTTTAAAAATTGTAAGCAGGGCATGACAGCAGGGAACTGAACAGTAGACCACTGTGATGGGAGGGGAAGGATCACAACCCCAATGGTGACCAGGTGGAGACGTACTAGGGGAATGGGAACCACCATAGCAACTTGAAGCTCATTTAGGGCATCAAGTTGCACAGTGCAGGGAAGGGGGAAAGGAAGAGAGAGAGAATGGGTATTAGCTGGAAAATACCAAGCACATAAGATGTGATTAGTGCAATAAACAGTGGCAGAGTAATACAATACAAATGGAACTGTGCATTTGAATAGACATTCCTGCAAGGAAAACGGTTAATACCATGCATGCAGTACCATGAATAACAGGTGCACTGGAATGAGGTACCAGAAAGCATGTTCTGCAGGAACTATTAAGAGAGAATACCACTAAAAGAATTACATATATACAAAAGTTCAAAACCGTCGTTGACTTTTCCGGTCAGTGGAAATAGTGGCATGTGTTCCCTGAAACAGTTGTTGACAGGCTGGAGTTAGGTTATCATAAGCAACCCACAAGTTCTGTGAGCTGTCAAAGTCACACCACTTGACTCTGTAAGTTCGCCACTTAAATATTTCTTTCCTAAAATCTTCTCGATCTTGTACACAGAGGTGTGCCCAAGAGAGTCCTGAGAAGAGGAAGAAGACTGAGATGCCCCAGGAAGTTCATCTGGCTGATGATCAGGCAAAACAGAATCTGGGTGGAGATTGTCGAGAGTGTGAGGGGCAGAAGCAACTGGTTGCAGGTTATCGGGAGGAACTTCTGATTCAGACAGGCTAGCAGGCTCAAGTGCAGCTTCATTATTGGGTGGACTGGGATCATCTGGAACGGTGTTACTCAAGTACCCATGTTTCAGATGGCTGATGTGGACCTTGTTATGTACAAGCTTTCCATCAGATTTGCATTGCAAACAAACGTGAACTGCAGGAAGTTTTTCCATGATGTAGAAAGGACCAGTCCAAGGGTGGAGCAGTTTCTTTGTGGAGCCCGGAACCAGGACAAATCGATACAGGTAGACAATGTCCCCTACAGAAAATGAAGGCTCTTGAGATTTGGTTGCTGATGTGCGCTGCATGGCAGATTGTCTCAGTCCCAATGGTGACTGCCATACGTCCTAGCCAGTTCAAGCTGTTCCAGTAGAGGAATGATGAATGAAGAAGCTGACTTTGGAACCTCTAGTAGTGAGAGATCCCTGTCCAAGGGAGTTCTAGGATGGCTCCATGGACCAAGAAAAAGGGGGGTGTACTCTGTACTGTCAATACAAGGGCTGGTGTTGTAGGCGAATTGCACAAATGGAACAAAGCAGTCCCAACTGTTGTGAATTTCATCCGGGTACTTGGAGAGTGTGTTTAGAATGGTAGACATCATTCATCCACTCTGTCCATTGCACTGCAGATGATAACTTTTTGTTTGTGTCTTCTTAATGTCGAGAAGTGTGCATGTTTTTCGAACAATTGTTGAAAGGTAGTTAGTGCCTCTGTCGGAATGCAGATACGAGGAGGGCACTGTGACGACAAATAACAGTGTTGAGGAAGGCATTTGCTACTGTAGCAGCTTTTATGTATTTTAGGGGAATCAGTTCCAAATACTTTGTAAGATACTCCACAAAAACAAGAATGTATTTGTTGCCAGAGTCAGAACATGTAGGTAACGGTCCCAGAATGTCTGTGCTAACTCTTTGGAAGGGTTCAGTAGCTACAGGCATTGGAATGATGTGTGCTTTTGTTGGTTTGGTAGGAGGCTTCCTTTGGGAGCAGAGCTGGCAGGATTTGACAAATTGGACAAGGTCCTTGTTCATGTGAGGCCAGAAGAAGTGAAGCCTTGTCTTTTCGAGAGTTCTGTGGATTCCCATATGACCTCCAGAAAGTGGAGAGGCATGAGTGGAGAGAAGAACTTCATTAACTAGAGAGGCTGGCACAACTAACTGTACATGAGTTCTATCCATGTGATGGCCCTTGCCTTACTTGGTCCAAATGTGACACCATCATAGAGGAAGTATTGTGATACAAGGAGAAGTACATCCTGGTGATGTTTCTTCTGTTGTGGTAAAGTTCCAGACTCGTAAGTATGAGAGTATATCTGCAAATTGAAGATCTGCTCTTTGTTGCTTTTGAACAGTTGCCAGGAAGAGATCAGAAGTAGGGGAGGTGAGAAGCTCTTCAGCTGTTTGGCGCAGGTGAGGATTTGTGTTCTTTTCTGACAATGCCGGTGGTAGCAGCAAGGCAACTTGAGGTGCCATAGGAGTGTCCACAGGAAGCAAATCTGTAGCATGGAAGGGAAGAGTCTATAAGTAGGAGTCTTCATCTGTTCAGGATGATGCGGAGGGTACCATATCCAGCTTACACTATCAGCATTGGAGTGAACTCGACCTGGTTTGTACTGAATTTCAAAGTTGTAGCATTGCAACATGGCAATCCATTGGGAGAACTTGCCTACTGGCTCCTTTTTTTGTGTGCTTTATTTTTTATTCATTTTATCAGACAAGTGATTTTTCTTGGTTCCAAAGCATAGAAATAGATACATACATAGAGAATATACAGGAAGTAGTTTCTTATCTCCCTTAGTTACGTCATGGGAAGGGAAGTTCAGTTATAATAACTTTATATAATATATATATATATATATATATATATATATATATATATCAATTGCTTTCTCAGCCATGACCATGGACTACATGCTTTAAATTTAAACAAAAGTCCCAGGGTGCCAGACCCACTAAGTCAAAAGTGACTCATATAAAGTCCATGTAAACACTGATGATAGGATAATTACCACGATAAGGGTTGTTACCTTTAAGCAAACATTCCAACTTAGAGAATGGCAGTACAGAAGAATAATAAAATGGCACAAGCAATACACACTCAGGCATTACAGTAATGCTCAGAACAAAACTTTAAATATATGGTGGAATTAGACCATGGAATTAGACCCCAGTGATATGTAGTAACAGGACAAAGTAATTTTTCAAGTGTCAGTAAGTTCCACTGGGTCCAGCTCTTTCTGTGAGAAATCAGTTTTGATTTTAAGGAGCCACTAAGAAGCCACCTGATAGACAGGCCTACCCCCAAGGCAACACCCAGCAAAGCTACTTAGAGAACCCTGCCTCCATTCCAGCCTAGCCAAGGGCTTAAGTAAGCTATCAGTCCTCTTTAAATGCTCTTGGTACTGCCCTTCCCTAACCCCCCCCCACACACACATACACCCTACTTGACAAAGCCCTCTGAGCTGCTTCCCACCATCACAGCCCCCATTTCATTATCCCCATCTCTCGCTCTTGTGGTAGGTTGAAACCCAGTCCCCTTGTTTCACTGTCACCAGCCTCTCGCCATCTGGGATAGCGGTTTAACCTCATGTAGTTACTCGCCATAGTATATCAAAGGATTTGGAGGTTTCAAGGGGTGTGCTACCTAGGGCAACCAATTATAAATAGAATACTAAGCTATTACAACTGCTCTGTTTTTCTCCTATTTCTCTAATTCTCATGTAATCACTCTTTAAATCCTAATGATCAGGCCTCTGTAACTACCGAATATGTGTATTGTCTTACTGTCCACCATGACGTGGAACCTTTGTAAAAGAGCTCACGCTCAAAGGTCTTTCTGAAATACTAATTAAATAAAAAATAAATAAATAAATAGTTTACCCACTTCAGATGGATCAGAAAGAATGAAAGTTTTACCTGCACAGGAAATTCTTAGCTTTGCAGGGAGCAGTAGTGAGTGGCTGATTCCCAATGATTTAAGCTCACCACAAACAGCGTCAAACACCTTCCTGCACTGCCTCATGGCATAACTGAGATCCAGAAAGAAGTAGAAATGCTGGCCTTCAGGCAGATGCAGTATCCCCTTTGTTTTAGCCAAGTAGAGGATCTGGTCCCGAACATGTTGCCCCGCAGTCACAATCAGAATTGTTCGAGGAAGGTCAGAGTTCTCTACTGATTTTCTGGGTGTGATTCTGTAAACTTTAAAGATTGCCTCCACTGGTTCAAAATGTAGAGTTGATTGCAGCAGGTTGTAAGCATACTGTAAGGGATCATTCCCTTCCACTTCTTCTGGTATCCCTAGTAAGCGCAGATGGTTCAATCAAGCCCCATTTTCCAACTGCTCTAGGTGCAAATGGAGTAATTTGTTCTCCAGGACGAGCCCCGCAGTCATGGCAGATGTCCTGTCCGTGGATTCTTTCACCAAGCGTGCCTCCACTTCAGTCATCTCCATTTTTGTTTCAAGGGCTGACACCCAGGAATTATAGGTGTCAAGTTTTGCATCCAGTGCTTTCACCGAGGTATCGTGTGCTTTCACTGCCTAGAGAACAATGCTATTGGTGGGCTCCAAGTCTCCTTCTGCTCTGGGTGCTAGGCCACTGGTTCCAATTCCTTCTAGTGGCCTGCCATGCTTGCCTCGGCCTGATTCATGCTGTCTTTTTTTCTGCGGATTCCTCATAACTTTGGATGGAGTTTCTTCAAAATTAAGTACACAGTGAGTTCTGAGCAACTATACCACAGTACGAGAGAAGTTTGAGTTAGTAACTTTGAAAGTTTATGCCATTTATTTTTGTAAAGTCAGAGAGCGCTCTAGGGTATGTGACCTGCTCAGTCAACTGCAAGCTATGCCTCCCCCAACCTACTGGCTCCTTCATTTCGAACAACCATATGAGGGCTGAGTGATCAACAAAAGCCTTAAAGGGGGAGAAGCGGAGAAAACAGTCAAATTTCTTTATGGTAAAGACCATGGCTAGACATTCTTTTTCTGTGATGCCATAGTTTTGCTCAGCTAAGGAAAGGGAGTGCCCGGCATAGGAGATGACCCATTCTGTTCTATCTTGTACCTGACATAGCACAGCTCCCACTGCAAAGGAACTAGCATCTGAGTAGAGTTTCAAGGGTTGGTCAAACCTTGGGTAGGCCAGTACTGGAGAAGAGATCAGTTTGTCTTTTAAGGTTTCAATGGTTCTTGGTACTCGGTAGTCCAGGAATATTCACACCTCTTTTTGGTGAGGGTGTAAAGTGGAGCTGCAATCTGTACATAGCTACAAATGAACTTTCTGTAGTATCCAGACAAGACTAGGAAAAATCTAAGGTCCTTGAGATTGTTAGGTTCTGGATAGTCTCTGACTGCTGAGAGGTTGTCTGGGTCTGAAGAGATGCCTTGAGAACTGACAACATGTCCCAGGTAATGAATTTGTTGCTGTGCAAAATACTTCTCTGGGTGAAGCTTGAGGTTGGCTTTTTGGAGACGTTCAAATACTTCCTTGAGGTGCTGGAGGTATTCTGGAAAAGTTCTGCTGAAAACAATAACATTGTCTAGGTAAACTAAGCAAGATTTCCATGACAACTTACATAGTACGGCTTCCATAACATGCTAAAATGTAACAGGACTGTTCCAACGTCCCACAGGCAGTCATTTAAATTGAAAGAGTCCCAAGTGACAGCACCAGGTTGTGTATGGATGAGAGGCTGGATCAATGTAGACTTGGTAGAAACCACTCTGTAGGCCTAGAGTGGTGAAGTAAGCTGGGCTGGCCATGCCAAGACTCTCTAAGGCGTCCTCTGTTGTGGGTAAGGGATGATCATCTTGCACCGTGTAAGCATTAAGCTTTCTGTAGTCTACCACGAAGTGATACCCTTTGTCCTTCTTTACCACTAGCAGGCATGGTGTACGCCAGGGACTCATAGACTCTTCACTGATGTCCTGGTCAAGCATGACTTTTATCATGTTTTCTAGGACTTGTTTTCATTTGTGTCCCACCTTGTAGGCTCGCTGATGAATGGGTTGCTGACCGGATGCACCTCAATAGTGTGTTGTAGGATATCACAACATCTGAGCTTGTTATCTGGACCAACAAAGACATCTAGGTAGCCCTCCAGGAATTTTAAAAGTTGTTCTCTCTCTGTTGAGGATGCCAGGAGTTTAGAAGAGGTAGTCGGTACTGAAGGGTAACGCTGGTGATGCTGGGGTGGTTGTGATAGAACTGACTGGATTAGAGCTGGTAGAACCAGGCTGAGATTCTTGCATTAGAGGAGCTGGTCCCTGTAGACAAGCAAGCAAACTTTCTGGTAGTGGCACCCTTGGAAATGACTACTGGCTTATCTGTGAAGTAGCTGCATTTCTGGAAGACTGTTCCACCATGCATAGCAGACAAGGTGTTCCCTGGGAGAAGACCTGATGAATGCAGAGCAGGGAAGCCTATGACAATGCCAACCACACCTTGTGGAAGAGGTTCACCTCAGATCTTGGCAATCAGAACCATCTCAGTCTTAGGAGGTGCAGTGATGGACCCTGTAACCGTGAGTTGCCTCTGAGGGTCTAGTGACACTTTGTTTGATCCAAAATCTAGGATGGCTTTGTGAGCTTTAAGGAAATCCATACCAAGAATCACTGAAGGTTGTAGCTCAGGTACTAGGTAGAATTTGACAGTAGCTTGCTGTGAGCCAAAGCATAGCTTGAGATGGATCACGCCTGTGATAGGTACCTTAGCAGCATTGGCTGTGATAATGTACTTTAGATCAGCTGAAGAGACATTAGGTAAGTGATGAACTGCTTTGTTGGTCGAAATACTAGTGTTAATAACTGAGATTTTAGCTCCAGTGTCAACCAAGGCACATGTGACCCAATCTCCGATGGTTACAGGGACATAGTTAGATGAGAATGGTGATCTAATGACAGGGACATTGGCCCCTGGAAGTGGGAGGGTGCCAGAGTGGGTAGTTGGAGGATGTTGTTTGCTTGAGTTGTGAGAGTCAGAGGAGCGGTCAGTTGAAGTGTTCCCTGCCCAACAGGAGCCCTTGTGTGTGGGCAGCTCTCGTTTCTTGATAGTTGCAATCATTGTGCTGATTGTACTGTAGTAGGCACCTTTAGTTCCTGTTATCTTGGTTGTTATTATGGTACTTTAGCTTTTGGCAAATGCCAGCAGTGTGTCCTCTGTTATCCACACCACTGGCAGGTCACAGGCTCACATGAAGGCGAAGGTGGCTGCAGAGCATTAACAGAAGTAGTCGAAGAAGCTGAGCTTAGGTGTAAACTATTGACAGTCATGATGAGCTTGTCTATCATGGCTTGTCGCTGCTGGGCACATGTTGTTAGTGCCGCCAATTGTGACGAATGAGGTGCTGGTGCACTTATGGTCTGAAACAGTGAAATGGACTCCTGTGCAAGTCGTACTGCTTGGATTGTGTCCATCCATGTTGTTGGCTTCTGCTGAATGACATAAGTGCAGAGTTGAGGAAGCAGGCCTCAGACAAAAGCTGTGATCTGATCTTTTTCTGTTTTCTGTAGATGTTTGCAGCATGACTCAGTGTAGACTATGAAGGTTTCCAGGGACTCAGAAGGTTGCATTGTGCATTCCCACAGCTGTTGTTCCAGTAACCAAGAGGGCTGTGCGTGGACAAAATGGTCTCTGAAAGTCGTATACAGAATAGCAGTATATCCTTTGACTTGTTCTAGAAGTGCATTATACCAGGAAATGGCAGTCCCTCTCTGAAGTAAGCGCAAGGTATTGGAAATACGCAAGGGATCAGTCCAACCATTGAAAGCAATCCAGGCTTGGAATTGCTCAAGCCTGTCGACAGTGTCTTCATGAGACCAAGCTCAGAAGGCAACTCTCTGTAGGCTGGTATGGACAGTGGACAGGGATGACATAGTTCTAATGTAGGCAAGGTCTGCTTGAATGGCTTGCATAGCTGGTGCCCCTTGGAGTGAGAGGGAAGCTTGGATGTCCTGCAGGATGGTTTCTATGTTGTTGCTCCACTCCAGCGAGGTGAGTGAGGGTGGAAGTGTGGGTGCTGTGGCTTGTGTAATGCCGTCATTGTCAGACATTGTGGTTGGAGGTATGCTTTGGGTCCCCGAGTGAAGGTTGTAATTATGAGAAGGAGTTGCCTTCATGCAGCAGATGGGACATCGTGGAGCAGATGGATTCCCATGGAGAAAATTGTTGTTGTAGACCAAAGTACAATTATTTGTAAGCAAAGTCTATCAAACGACGTCTCAATAAACAATTCCAACTCAATTCTGTGTCGTCTGTTATTTCAATAAAGTTTCTTTTGCAAGATGCAGCTATTTATTGCAGTGTCCATTCATTTCAATGGGTTGTCATTCAGAAATATGGCTGCCATTACTTTCCATGGAGTGAGGTCATTTCGAACAAGCTAGTGCCCCTCACAAAGATGGCTGCTGGACCTGTAGCATAGGCTTCTTGGCTAATTTGGCATTCCCAAAATGGCTCCCAACAGGGGTAAAGGGTGCTTCCTGTTTTGTAGTTGTAGGCAGTGGCTTATGTCAGGGCAGCAGAAATAATGCAAGATGGCCATTCTGCAGTCTTTTCAAAAGATAAATGGTGGGCTTTGGTTTGGCTGAGTGACTCCCATGCTATCCAAAGTATTTGTGTTAAGAGATTTATTGCTCTCTTCAAGGTTTAGAAGCCTGGAATACTTTCTTCAGACAGAATTGGCAAAACAAATGTCTGTGTATTGGAAGGCACTTCGAGCTAAAATAACAGTAAGCCATATGTCTCTGGTTTAAGAGTTAATGAATAGGCAGTCCACAGTGGTGCTCAGGCTTGCATGATTATAATTTACAGTTCATTTAGTTAGCAGGCTTGTAATATGCAGCACACATATTTTTTCTTTCACAGCCTACAATGTTAGAGAAGAGCTGCTTCACAAGCAGGAGAGAGTTCACTGTTTTTTTTTTGTTGCTGTTTTTTCACTGCAGCTAAGGCTGTGGTGCAAGCAACATGTAAGCTGTGCAGGCATACTGTGACAATGAATTGGGGTACCCAGTGACACAGACAAGTGAGATAGGGTCTGGGCAGAAGAAGGGCCGCATTCTCCACCAAGTGTGGCATTTTGGTATCAGTCTGACACAATAGTCCCCTACCTTCTTCCAAGATCTGCCAGCCCCATCTCTTGCTTCTGCAGTGGACACCTTCTGGACCATAGGAATAACCAACCGAAGCATAAAATAAATGCAGAAGTAAAGGAGTTTATTCTCATACTACAAAGACAGCATACCAAAAGAGTCTAGCCTGGATAGCAGATTCACACTGACTGCTTGATCACACAGAATTCAGAGATTCCCCAATCCCTCAAAAACAGTAATAACACACCAACATCTGTTCAAAGCTCTTAAAGGGCGGTATCTGGACTTACACCCAATGCTAAGGTGTACTCCACAGTATTGTTTCACACCCTGCCATATGTTAGTGCTGACTTACAATTTACAGTGTGATCCTATGGGAATCATCTGCTGCACTTCACAGGTGGTTGAAGGCATTTAACTGTGCTTCATGCCTCACAACCCACCTTGGGCATGTGGTAATTTAGCATTGCATCACACCCTGTCATGTGTAATTCTTTGCTTACAAGTTACATTGTGATCCTAAGGCAATTTTTTACTGCATTTCCCATGTGGTGTGCAACTGTGCATGTGCAACCATGGCTACAGAAGTGCTTGTTTGCCTACTTGATGATGGATACCTGTGGCTGCTTGTGCTTCCTTTCCCCCATTGGCTGCTTTGGGGGGGGAGGATGCAGAGCTAGTGTTTAAAACCCTAACATCACATTTCCATATTATTGCAGCTTTAATAGCATCTCAAACTGATACATTAACAGAGTTTTTTTTTTTTGCAAAGAATATATCAGGGATATGCTACTCCCCTCCGGAAATTATTGTTGATAAGGTTTGTTCGAGTGCCAATTGACCTAGCAACATCACAAGTAACGAAACCACAAATGATGTCATCGGGTCAATCAGCATGAGAACAAAAAGTATCAACAATATTTCCAGTAGGGAGATAGCATAATCCATTTATGCCATACCTACAAAACTGTGAAAATAAAACATTGAATTTGCTGCCATTTTTTGCCGATTATGAAAAATCTACAAGGTATCTATAAATGAAACACCACTCATTTGGTAGATATTTTTTTACTGAGCAACTTTTGTGCTCAAAGTACCATGCTGTCATTTTTGTTTTAAAGCTATTTGCATTTGTTTGTTGCGAAAGGTGAAAACAAATGAATTTTCTGATTTTTTTTTGCTAATTATAAATAAACTAAAAGGTATATATAAATGAAACACCACTCATTTTGTAGATATTTTTGTGCTGAACAAATGACGTGCTCACAGTACCATGCTATCATTTTTTCTTTTTAAGTTATTTGCATTTTTTCTTGAAGAAATGACAATTGAATTTTCTGCTGCCCTTTTTGCTAACTAAAAAAACTAAAAGGCATCTATAAATGAAACATTACTCATTTCATAGATATTTTTGTGCTGAACAAATGTAGTGCTCACAGTACCATGCTATCATTTTTTCTTTTAAAGTTACAGTATTTGCATTTGTTTCTTGAAGAAATGACAAACAATTACATTTTCTGCTGCCTTTTTGTGCTAATTAAAAAAAAACTAAATGGTATCTATAAATGAAACACCACCCATTTGTAGATATGTTTGTGCTGAACAACTTCTGTGCTCACAGTACCATTCTATCGTTTTTCATTTTAAAGTTGAAGTTATTCACATTTGAATACAGTTAGAAGAGTTAGAACACAGCTGTCATCTCTGTCAAGAGTGACATCTTCGTGGAAGCCATTTTAGAATTCTGAGAGCAGGATTTTTGAATCAGAAGAGGCTGTGTTTACAATTTTCAGATGCTGTGACATTGCATTTATCCTACTTTAATAAATGCAGTTTCATGATAAATGTAAACAACAGCATCTCCTTTCCAAGCCTATGGAGTAATTTACAAAAATAAAATGTGCAAAAAAGATGGTCCAGGTATCCTTTAACTTCCTTGTGCTCCCAGGTCACACCTGGAAACAAGCTCTGACTTAGTGTGTCTTTCCTGGTTAAACAACCCCCACTCCTTCTGAAGACTGAAACCAGTGCTTGCTGGTTCAATGTGTATTCATAGTTTCCTGGCTGATTCTGCTTAGGAGTCTGCCAGCACATTGTCCTTGCCTGGCAGATGTACTGCAGAAAACTTTGTGTCTAGGGAGTAAGCCAGATCCCAGATTGTCATGGTGTCTGTGTACAGTTTCAAGGATCTTGTTCCTCCTACTTGTTTATGTAGCACATTTACCATATGTATTATTGTTTGTCCAAATTTGGATAGAATAACCCTAAAGCTCAGAGGAAAAGAATTGCATTGCCAGTAGTACTACCCTGAGCTTGAGGAAATGTGTGCTCCTGAGTCTCCTGAGGGCTCCAGATGCCACTTACGTGAGGTCCTCCAGGTGGGTACCCCACCCTAGGAGTGAATCATCTGTTGTGGAAATACTTGTTGGGGATTGTTAGAGAAAGGGAAAGTTCTCTTTGAGGTTTTCATCCTTCCACCACTCTAGCGCTTGCACAAAGGCATTTGTGACTGGCAGCAGGTTGAAACAGAAACATATAATTTGACAGCAGGTAAGGACTGCTTGGCCAACCTAGTCTGACTAATTTTCCCTATGTACATTATTACTGCAGATTGTACTTATCTACATCTCCTTCTTCCTTTTAACCATGATTTCCATGAGCCCATCCCATGTATTCTTGAACCTCACCACTGGTTTTGCCCCCACCACCTCAACCGGAAGGACCCATGACTCTTTCTGTGAAGAAGTATGTCCTCAAATCTCTCTTGAATCTACCCCCTTCCAGCTTTATAGCATATCTCCTTGTTACCCGAGCATGTTTTCTTCTAAAAAATACTTCTCACTTGTATCTTATTTGCCCCATGAGGTATTTAAAGGTCAGTATAATATCCTCTTCCTCTCTTCCAGAGTGTACATATTGAGATCCTTTAGTCTCTCATCCTAGGGATTCTGATGTAGTTCCTGCATCATTTTAGTTGCCCTCCTCTGTACTACCTCCACTCTGTGTATGTCCTTCTGGAGATGCGGTCTCCAGAACCAGACACAGTACTCTAGGTGGGGTCTTACTGGTGATCTATACAGCGGTAACACCACCTCCTCTTTCTCCGGTGATATTCCTCCCTATGCACCCCAGCATCTCACTAGCCTCCCACTGCCTTGTCACACTGTCTGTCCACCTTTAGGTCACCCAATATGATTACCCCCAGATCTCTTTCCTGCTTGATAGTCATCAGTACCACTCCATCCATTTTTTACTCTGCCCATGGGTTTCTGTGCCCTAAGAGCAATATTGTGCACTTTTTCACATTAGTACTGATCCCTGAGGCACCCCACTGGTCACCCTCCCATCCTCAGAGTGGACTCCTTTTACCACGACCCTCTGCTGTCTATCCCCTAACCAATTTTGTATCCAGTTTCCTGCCTTTGGACCCACTTCTAAGATACTCAGCTTGCTTACTAGTCCCCTGTGTGGAATGGTGTTGAAAGCTTTACTGAAATCTAGGTAGGCAACAACACCACTCCACTCTGATACAAATCTTTTGTCACCCAGTCAAAGAAATTTTTCATATTCATTTGACATGACCTCTCCCCTGTGGACAGTGAGTCTGACCTTTGGAACCTGTGATCTCTTAGATGGTATTGAATATCCCTCATCTGAAATCTGGCCCATGACACCACAACTGTGGATGAGGTCATGTGCCCACTAGCTTCAGAAAATCCCTTACAGGCCTTGAGCAGCCCAGTGTGATGGATTCTGCACTAGCAATAAGGTTTGAAACACTTTCTGTGGAAGGAAAGCTTTCCACTGCAAGGTATCCAGTTCAGCACCTATGAAATCCAGCACCTGCACTGATTCTGTCTGCGACTTTTGCAAATGTATTAGAAATCCCAGGCTTACTATGGTGTTCCTTACCTACAGTACAGAGCAGCTTGCTTCTTATTTGGTTTTGTCCGCGACCAATGAGTCATCTAGGCAGGAAAAAACAACACACCTTGTTTCCATAGGTGAGATACCACCATGGCTAGGCTCTTTGTGAATACCCTTGGTACTGAGGTAAGACTGAAGGGAAGGCTACAAACCAGTAATGGCAGTTTTCCAGCCTGAACCTGAGATATTTTCAGTAGCTGGGTGTGACTGGAATGTGGAATTAGGAATCCTTCAGACCCAGTGACTGCAACCAATCTCCTGACTGTAGGGATGCTATCATTGTGCCCAACATGGCCATCACAACTTTTCTTTTTGATATGCTTGTTCAGATATTGTAAGTCTAAAATGGGTTGCCACTCCCATTTTTCCTGTGGGTCAAGAAGTATCTTGCAAACATGCTCTTGCCCCTGTGGAGTAAGGACCTTTTCTGCTGTTTTTATCTGAAGTAGTTTCTTTACTTCCAGTTCCAGCAGTATTCTTTCTGCTGAGGAATGAGCTGTAAAAATTTTTGATCTCTGCAATTTTGTAAACCTTCTGAATTGTAGGAACAATACCAGATCCATTACTTCCAGGAACTACTTGTCTGTGGTAGTTTTTACCCATTCCTGAAAAGAGTGGATCAGCCTCCCTCTCCCCCCACTGACAACGGTTGAATTACGACCTGAACAGAATTGTCAGGAGTTGCGTATTGGCTCCAGCTTGGGGGCTAGTGCTGGAGCACACCTGGAGCCTCTCCTGTCTCTGCCTCCATAGTAACCTCTTTGAGGCTGGTACTCATAGGCAGTATTAGGTCATGGATAGGGATGTAAGTTTGTCATGGCAGTCACACACTTCATTGATCCCATGATGTTTGATCTTTATTCAGGACCTCAATGACTTTCACTAGTGTCATCAGAATGTAACAATGATGACAGTACCACAACATTTACTACTGTTTACTAATGATTTCATGAACAAACAATGAGTCATTAAAACTCATCCATGACAAACTTACATCCCTAGTCATGGATAGTAACCTCTGCCCTTGCCTCTCCTTCCTTAAGGCCTTAGGGAGTAGAGGACTTTTCTTTCTCAGTGTTACTTTTAAAAGTGGACTTGTATTCATCCACTTTTTTCCATGTATGCCTGTGTTTTTCCACCAAATAGGGATTCCTTCAAAGGGGAAATCAATGACTTTAGCCTGAGTGTCTTGGGTAAGGATGGTAGCCCAGAGTCAGGCAAACCTCCTCAATGCCACTGAATAAGCCAAGACTCACAAAGCAGCCATTTGGAACTGGTATTTAGTGGCATCAAGGTCTGGCTTTGCTGTGGCAGTCAGATTCTGTGCCACTTCACCACCCACTTTATCACTCACTGCCAGCATTGCATTGCACAATGCTTTCTGGTACTGGGCTGTGTATACTGAATAAGATGACTGCCTCAGGAGCAGAGAAGCTGTTGTGTACACTTTTTAGGTAATAGTATCCAGTTTCCTGGAAACCTTTTCGGAGACTATGTGGTGAGATACATTTTGACCTTCTCAAAAACAGCTGCCTGTACCACTCCTTCATAATTAGGGTGAGAATACAGGTATTCCACCACTTGTCTGTTCACCTGATACTTCTTTTCAACTTTTTTACCAAATCCCACAGCTGAATTCGGTGCAGACATGACTTTTGATGTAGTCTTTTGGAGAGACTTGTGGTTAGGGGCTAGTAGTCGCCTTGTGGGGCTACCCCAGCATGTCCATGAACTCCATTTTGTCTTCATTCCCCTCTGTTTCATAAGATGGGATGTTGAGGGTGTTCATCATCTATTTAATGAGCATGGAGTAAGAGGTGCAATCCTTGTGGGAATAGGAGGGGAATCAAACTCGATCAGGTGAGCCATCAGGATCTATGGGTTCACCTTCTTCCTCCTCTTTGTAATACATATCCCCCTCCTTGACAGGCAAGAGGTCTGGAACCAGAGCTTGAGGAGTGGCAGTTACATTAAACAGATTTTCCATAGCCTGGAAGGCTTGGAAAAATTACTATACCTTAGTCATGTCCTCTGTAGAGGGCATTTGTTTCTGATACACTGCATTTTCCTTTAACTTTGCAGCAGGAGTGGCATGGACTTGTTTTTCTTTTTTTGTAACCAGACAGTTCCTGGGGTTACTAGGATC
Organism: Neoceratodus forsteri; assembly: GCA_016271365.2. Lineage (NCBI taxonomy): Eukaryota > Metazoa > Chordata > Ceratodontiformes > Ceratodontidae > Neoceratodus > Neoceratodus forsteri. The sequence continues at coordinate 797,099,571 of CM028137.1, read as the reverse complement.
CCATCAGTTTTAGATCAGGCAGGTAGCCTGGGCAGTTCCAGAGGGTGTAAGGCTCTCTGAAAAACATTACATCATCATTTGCTTAGCTCTTTTGGGGCAGGGGATGATGTGGTGGAATTTAGAACTCTCACAGCAGCACAAGCCTCAGTATGCTCTGCTGATGCTGGACTTCTGTGAGTCAGTGTGTAGAGTCTGGAGAGTGAAGCTGAGAGTTCTGCAGGCAAGTGGTGCTTTGCCAAGCCCACTTGTCAGAGGGAAGGACCCTCAGTTTTGTTATTTTCTGTCCTAGTACAGTAACCAGCAGCCAGTTTTGTGGGATGTGGTGGTACCAGATCCTGTGAAGCCCTGAGGGGATGAAGATTTATTCAGAAGGAGAAATGGGACTGAAGGTTCAGTGAGAAGTTTGGGGCAACTCCCAAAACACTGTGAGAGTTAACAGTACTGCCCAGAATGTAGAGACTATGTGTTTACAAAGCAAAAGCTATGGATTTTGTATGAGAACTGTGGAATTTCAAGAGTTTTAACAAATACCTTGGGGGGCACATCATGCTATAAGTACAAGGTTCATTTGTTGTTCAACTGTGGGTTGGCTGATGCCTTGTTAGGAGCCCATCAAGGTTAAGATGCAGGTACTCAGAACCTTTGCACAAAGAATATGCTGTAAGGATATCTTTTGTGGCCCCTGTGTGGCTAGAGAATCCAGTTTTCCGAAAATGTAATGGCAGAGAGAGTGTCTAGCTTGGGCTGGAGTGAGCTGAACCCTCATCCAGGTTTCAAGGAGACCTAACTGGTTACAAGGAATAGTCTAAGGTGTTAACATAGTTCACCAAGTGGTGATCAAATTTAGTGTTGTGGCATCAACCACTATACATGCGCTAGTAAAGTCCAGAGATCCCTAATCAAAGGGATGGGCATCTATGGGAAGTGTTCTTGTGAGAAATCTCAGTACTGCAAGAGTGAGTTGTGAAATGTTTTTGCCTGCTACAAGTGTGCCATCTGTGTCAAACAGCTATAAGCCCTGGGGACACCATCACATTTCTGTTAACACTCTGTCAGGAATAAAGCCATACAGTAAAATCCCAGGTTCTGGTTGTGGACATTCCATCACTGAGTGCCTGTGTGAGTTTTGGGGCCACCACAGATAGGAGACATGCCATAGCCCTGGCACCTCTCCATGGACCTGGGTATAAATAGAAATGTTGTTTTGTGCACTCCCCCCCCCAATCTCTGAGATGCCTGAGCCAGGTATTGCCCTAATGCCAGGGGTGATACCTTTTTCTGCTACCTGTGGTTGTTGCCTTGTCTGAGTAACACAAAAGGGGGGTTGGGTTTACATTTTCCTACCAGTAACTGTTTCCAGCACCTGCTCTGAGACCCTTTACCTTGTATTTTTGAAATCACTGGGATCAGGGTTCCCCTATCAGACACCTTGATGTCTTTTCCATCCTTTCTAAGTCTTTCTGATGGCTGAGAAGATGTATTTTTTTTAAAGGTTCTCTTTGACAGGGGCTGCTGCCTATGAATTGAAGAATCCTGTGGTGTGTGTTTTCTCCATCATTAGGGAATGCCTTCCAAGCCTTTATTTTGCTTTGATTACATACAGACAGACTGAGAAGCCATCAGCTCTTCTCTTTTTAAAACCATTTTCCTTTGGGTATTAGTGAAAATTGTTTTACAACATTAAAAATTAAAATAAAATCATTTTCTGGACCCAGGCACTTTAGACAAAGCTAGTGGCAGTCTGCCTTTGCCAGCAGCTGAAAACGCTTTGTACAATTTTTAAAACCTGTGTATCCTGTTCTCTCTTCAGGTCTATCAGTGATGCCAAACACTATTAGAACCTATCATTTTTAAATAAATGGTTCCAAAGCAAAAAGCAGTGGTGAAAGAAATTTCATACACCAAAAATGATAAAACCACTTCAAATCTATTTAAAAAAAAGTATGCAATTAAGTTTTTTTACCTAAAATGTGGTTGGTCTCCCAAGGTCAGGAACCACATTGTCAAGCGTCCATCTCCGGCTCCTGGGAAATGAATGGAAACTGGATAAATCGCACAGTTTATTGAAATAAACACTCTGTGATGCAGAGTATCGAAAAACTAACTAATAAACAAACTACAAACAAAAAGTAAAAGTGATTTAAGTTGTGGACTAGAAGACTGGATGTGACTTTGGAGCAACTGCACTCTTCAGCAGAGAAACAAATCTGACATTAGAACAGCTGGGGGAGTGTGCTAATAGTGTAGAGTTACAACTTGTTTTCTAAATTCTACAAGTTCTATCTCCGGGGCAGCACACTCCTGCAGATTGATATCATTTTTAAAGCTTCTCATTGATGGATTCTTGCTGTTTGAAACCACTTCAGATTGTTGTGCTTGGTATAAAAAAAAAGCACTGCAATTTTAAAAAATAAAGTCAAATAGAACAAAAAAATGTATGTTTAGTCCGTTTAAGGGACATGGTCTACTTTCATCAGACCATTTTGTCCCCATTCAAAAGGTAACTTCAGCAATCTAAATTAGCTTTTAAGGCATCTAAGTTGAAAGGTGCCATGAAATAAAAGTGTTTTTTTTATCATTTAGATCAAATTAAATAACCTTGATGATCCCTTTGTTGCTTGCTGCCTGACGCTGAAACACATTCATAAGAACGTCCACCTCAGCATGGCACTGAAACACCAGACAACTTGACCATGGATGAGTTTTGGAAATTTTAAGCCACACTGACTCAGGGGTGTAGGCAGGAATACTCACTGCACAAATTTGTGTACTGTTTTGTTGAGTGACTGTCCCAAATCACATGCCTTTTTGTTATCATTATCATTTTAATCCGTACTATTTAAGTTAGGGTAGGCCACTGAGCAGTGTCTGTTTAAACTTTTATTGTTTAGGGGATAGATATGTGTGCCACCTGTTTAGAGAATAGATGAGTCATCTGACATCAATCTGATTTGTTTGTTATGGGAGAAGCATTTAGAGAGGATGTGTACATTTTTTTAATGGGGGGCAGCAGTTGGAGAGCGTGTGTACAAAATAGAAATTTCTGGCTACACCCCTGCACTGACTGAATACTGTTTTGGATATTAGATAGTCAGTTGAACTTATTCAGATCATTCTCCTCTAGAAATGAGCACCAAATCACAGGTAAAGAAAAAGCTATGTTTGAAGTGAGAAGCCGTGACACCAAGCATGCACATTAGCATCACACCATTATTTGTGGTAATTGGGAAATATGATTCATAACTCACACAACTTAACAGACAACGGTAAAGTTAGACAGGGAAAAAGGGAACAAATGACACACCTTATCTGGTGTAGGCCTATGGAGGCAGGAAGAAAGGGAAGAAACTACACCCTATCTGGAGTAGACTACAAAGAGGTGGAGGGAGGGTACCCACCCTATCTGGAATAGGTCTGAGGAGGCAAGGTAGAATGGAGAGAAAGAGTTACACCCTATCTGGGGTAGGTCTACAGAAGTGGGGAGGTACCACACCCTATCTGGGATAGGCCTGAGGAGGAGGAGAAAGGAGGGAAGGCACTATGCCATATCTGCGGTAGGCCTGCAGAAGCAAGAGGGAGAGGGGGCTAGTTACTGCAATGGACAGGTTCCTCTCCAAGCTAGTAGGAAAGAACCAGGTATCTGAGAGAAAACAGGCAGAAAAAACAGCACACACACTAGGTTTGAAAAAATAATATAGTTTTTATGGTGCAACATAGGAAAGTGAACAGAACAGCCCTTACATATCACTACCCAAAGTGGCTTCCTCGGGTGTGTGGCTGCTTTATCATTAAACTATATTTTAGTATTTTCTCAAACTTACTCTGTACGCTGTTTTGTTTTTTTCTGCCAGTTTTCTCCTCTTGATCATACAGCAGCATCACAGCAGGTGTACTTTCCCTTTTCCTGCACAATATGTTTTCATTTTGTTGAAGAAGTACCCAGTTACTTTTTGTAACATAAAGCTCCACAGTAGTATTTCTCAGATCATGGATGAAGCCTGTACCAGCCAGTACACTCTACGTTGACGGCGACTAGCAGAGACTATACAGATGATTCGGAGACCACGGGTTTCTGCAGTTCAGAGACTGCTAAAGGACAAGGTGCATTTGCCTTTAGGACAGCTGAACTTAGTGCCATACCTCTCAAGTGTCCCTGATTTTCAGGGACGTCCCTGATTTTGGCTCAAAATTTTACTCTGTCCCTCCTAAAATTTGCGTTTTTGTGGCTAAACAGTGGGGACTGTAAGCACAAAACAATGTCAAGCATTAAAGTTACAGACTTCTTCTTCTTTAGAAAATGCATTTTGCACTAAGCCACATATTATACCAGCTTTCTGGGTGGATATCTCTAATTTTGAAGATGTGTCCCTGATTTTGGTACTTTGTCCCTGATATTTTAAAGCCTTGTCCCTGATTTATGAGGTAGGAGGTTGAGAGGTATGCTTAGTGCTAGATGTCAAGATATAAAGGACATTTAGTTAATGAATCAGGGAGAGAGTGCCACTAGCCCAAAATAACAACCTATTTAAAAACTTCAAAATATTCTATAAAGAGGTCAACATCTGGTTTGATGAAATAACTTTGTGACAGTATTTGGAGGTGGGATGAATTCCAACAGGATTATGAGTTTTAAGGCACTGTCCTTCAACACCCAGAACCTCAATTTAAAAGATAGATAGGAGAAATCGCTTGAACACTGCTTGAAACAACTGGTGATTATTTTAATAGAACAAAACAATAGAAATTACAAGTCAGTGAAATCAGACATTTAAAAAAATCCAAGATGAACTTAAAGATTAAGGTTTCTTTTGGATAAGCAAATTTACTGTGTGTTACTACAGTATTTTCTTTTGTGCTCACAGGTTTTGTTATTGTTTTGTGCTTACATTTTACTGCTTTATTGTTCTGTGATTCAAATTGTTGTTGCAGGGTATACTTTCTGCTGTATTATTACAGGGTGTGCCTACATGTTTGTTACTGTTTTTTGCTTACAGATTACTGCTGTAATCTTCTCCTATTCAAATTGTTTTTTGCAAGGTATATCTTCTGTTACTGCTTTATTTTTCTCTGTAGCAAAGTGTTTTTTGCAGGGTATATCTTCTGTGAAATTGTTACATGTGGTGCTTACAGGTTTTACACTTTCATTGATCATTAGGCTAAGCTTTCAGGGCTACTGCATTTGTTGTTGGTTGATTGTTTCTTCTCTTACCTCCTTATTTCTTTCATCCATGGTTCTTGTTTTTTGGCAGGGGAAGGGCTCAACCACCCACCACTATCACCAACCACCCCATGCTACACTCCTTTTCTAGAGTAGCACAGTCATGACATTTCCTGTAGCAAAGCAGGAAGGGAGGATCAGAGTGGTATCCACACAGTGACCTCACTTACAGGGCACAACTAATTTAACTTGTTATAAAAGTTATACAAAACAAACAAAAAATGAAAAAAAAACATTTACTTTTATTTTCCTTCTAATTAATTGGACCAGGTTATAAATTTGGCAGCTCAGCTAGAATGGATATTATTAACTGCAAGAACTATGGGACACTTTTCAAAATGGCAGTTATACAGGATTTAGGATGCTGTCCTACATGTTGGACCATTGGAGATCTAAGGGCTCAGCTCCAGGCAGCATTGGGCAAAGATTACATGCCTCAAATCGCATATTCAGAAGGAAATATATTTCAAGAACCACCCGCCATTTTCCCAACATCCAACTGAAGCACCTCGACCACAGAGGGCAGTTGGTCCAGGAGGTTGGCAGGTGGTTAGAAGGGGCAAATTGGGTGCCCATTCACTCAATGCTCACCAATGTTTCACATCCACAAACCACATAAAAACTACAAACAGGTATTTTCCTCTCTCTCTGAAATCAAACAAAGGGGCAGAGGACACTACAGAGCAGGACACTGCAGCACAGGAGCTAGCACTACAAAACCCACCCAAAACAGGGACCAAAACAAAAAAAGCAAAAAGGAAAACCAAAACATTTCTGATCATAGGTGACTCCATGATTGAGGAATTGATACCTCACCTCTAGCTGGGGTAATGGTCAGATGTCTCCCAGGTACATCAGTGTGGAGAGACACTGACCACATTGCTAAAATCGCACAGGAAGCAGGAGAAAACATAGACATCCTGGTACACATGGGGACTAACAATCTCACCAGCCAATCAGTTGTGGAGACCAAGGAACACCTGATCAGGCTGGGAGACAAACTGTCATCCATTTTGTCCAGTAGCTCCTTCTCTGAGATCCTGCTGGTCTGGGAGAGGGAGAAAGATGAACGGAAGGTCAGAGAAGGAGAGATAGGGGAGCACAACATGTGGCTCAAGGGCTGGTGCCAGGAAAAAGGACACAAATTTGTAGGTAACTGGCAACGGTTTTGGGAACAAAAGTTCTTTAAATTCAATGGACTGCATCTAACTAAGGAGGGAGTTAGTGCATTGGAGCAGAAGTTTGATGTCTTTGCAGAATATTTAAACTAGCAAATGGGGAGAGGGGTGCAGCACCTGATACATCAAAAGGGAAGAACACCCTTCCCCCTCAACTAGTGATCAAACAGGAGTTCAGCATGTTTGTAGTTCATTTGCCTCACCAGGTCAGGAAAAAGGTCTGACTCCCCATACAATGCACAGGGAAATGCGGACCACACGCAACAACTAATGTACCGAAATCGGGCCAATAGAAAATCATGTACACAAATGCCCGCAGTCTGGGAAACAAGATCACAGACCTGGAGGCAACAATGAAGCTACAGAAATTCAGAATACACATAAAGAGCCAGAAGAACTGTGGGTTACCCTGGAAACAGGAAATGAGACAGCCATACAAACTGGGGTTGTCTACAGGCCTCCAGACCAGGGGGAGGACATGAAAAAATTACTCACCTTAGTAATTATGTTTCTTCTAATGGAGTCTTGCTGTATTCTGACTAGTGCAGTTAGCTCCAGCACTTGAACTGCCCCGGAAAGAAAAGGGTTAAAATTCTATGCCAGGCATAGAGCGTTGAGCTCAAGCTTAGTTGAAAACTCTGTCAGTAGTTCTTGAAACCCAACCGTCAGATTCCTACGAGCTAAACTCACTGACTTAAATAATGTGGAAATTGTAAAATTTCTACGAGCCAACTAGCAACAAAGGTTTTAGATTCCTAAAAGACTCAAGTCAGGAAACCCCAAAACCAAAAACCAGGTAATAAAGCATAAAAATTCTTAATTAATAAAACACAAAATACCCAACACAACAGAAAGTGGACAAAAGACACCCTGAGGGTGCAACACTGCACCTGCCCACCAACTTCCCAAAACAGGTTCTGAGAGGGGAGGCAGGAAGGGAGGTCAGAATACAGCAAGACTCCATTAGAAGAAACATAATTACTAAGGTGAGAAATTTTTTCTTCAAACAACACAAAGTCTTGCTGTATTCTGACTATTGCAGACTACCAAGCAGTACCTCCAAGGAAGAGGGACAGAACCTACTTTGGGAATAGGCTCTGAAGTACTGCTGTGCCAAACCTAGCATCACTCCTAGCCTGGATATCCAGATAGTAATGCTTGGTGAAGGTATGAACTGTTTTCCAGGTGGCTGCTTGGCAAATTTCTAACAAAGGAATATCCTGGGCCACAGGCAAAGATGCAGCTATACCTCTAGTGGAATGAGCCCTCAGGCCTGAGGGTGGAATTTTTCCTAGTTTCTCATAGCAGAATTGTATACAAGACACAATCCACCTGGCAATAGTTCTCTTGGTGGCAGGTTTGCCCTTACCTACTTCCCCATAAGTGAGGAACAACTGGAGGGAGTCAAACCTGTGACCCTTTGTACATTCTATGTAGTAACTAAGGGCTCTTTTAACAGCTAAACTATGTAACCTCTGCTCTCCTGAGGAAGTATGATCAGTGAAGAACACAGGAAGAGACATAGATTGGTTTAAGTGGAAATCAGAAACCACTTTGGGTAAGAACCTTCCATTGGTTCTAAGAACCACCTTATCTCTATGGAATGAAATGAATTCAGGTTCAACTGACAGGGCTTGCCATTCACTGATATGCCTGGTAGAGGTAACAGCAACCAAAAACACAGTTTTCCAAGTCAAGTACTTGAGCTCTGCTGAGGACATAGGCTCAAAGGGGGGGTTGCATAAACTGAGCAATGCAAACATTCAAATCCCAGGCAGGAGCAGGATCCCTAAAAGGGGGATTGATATGAAGCAATCCTTTGAAAAATTTACAGAATACAGGGTGAGATGACAAAGAGGAAGGCTTCCCCACTGACAGGAAGGCAGAAACAGCTGACAAATGAAATTTGAGAGTAGCTGATCTGAGGCCTAGGCTATTAAGGTGAACCATATAATCCAGAACTGTAGACAATTCAGCAGTGTCTGGGGATATATGCTTCTTGGAACACAAAATGCTGACTCTTTTCCATTTGGAGTTGTAAGTTTTCTGTGGCAGGCTTTGAGAAGCTTTGAGAATATCCAGAACCCTTGGGACAGATGCAAGTCTGCATACTCTAACTCTGCAAGAGCCATGACTTGAGATTGAGTGACCGAAGATTGGGGTATCAAATCCTCCCCTGAGAGGAGGTTAACAGGTTGTAATTCCTGGGAAGAGACAGGGGAAGATGGACTGCCAAAGACAATAACAGGGGGTACCAAGGCTGCCTGGCTCAGTCTGGAGCAATCAGAATCACTTTGCAAGGTTGTGACCTTACCTTGACTAGAACCTTGAACCGTAGAGGAAAGAGAGGGAAGGCATAAATAAATTTGAAAGAAATTTGCCTTTCCAGTTCAAAATCAGAGCATCCAGAGGGACTGAGCCCAAGACTGGGAGTCTGCAACAAAACAGAGGAAACTGGTGATTGTCTGGGCTGCAAAGAGTTCTATCTCTGGAGTGCCCCACCTTGAAAAAATCACCAAAGGATCCAGAGACCATTCGTGATGGCCCTGGGAAATCCTGCTCAATGCATCTGCTAGCACATTGTCCTTTCCTGGGAGGTGGACTGCTACCAGAGAGTCTGTAGGGAATAAGCCAAGGACCATATTTTCATGGCCTCCATGCACAAGGCTGTGGTCCGAGTGCCTCCCTGCTTGTTGATGTACCACATGGTAGTAGTGCTGTCTGTCCTGAACCACCTTGATCTGTACTGACTGAGAGAAAGCTTGCAGGGCCAGAAGTACTGCCCTGAGCTCCAGGAGATTGATATGAAGAAGGGATTCCTGAGGGGACCACAGCCCCTGGGCTGTGAGAACCCCCAGATGGGCTCCCCACCCCAAAAGAGAAGCATCTGTGGTAAGGACCACAAAGTGAGTCTGAGTGACAAATGGAACACCTTGCCTCAGATTGTCCAGGTCCTGCCTCCATTGAAGGGCCTGAATTAGGGTCTGTGTAACAGGAACTAGTTTGCTAAGAGGATCTTTCCTTTGGGACCAAAAAGTCCTCAGATGGAACTAAATGTCCCTCCTCTGAAACCTGACCCCTGGAACCACTGCCATGAAAGCTGCCATGTGGCCCAAAAGCTTAAGAAAATGCCTTTCTGGTCTAGAAACCAAAGAGAGGGAGGGAGGAAGGAAGGAAGAGGCCTGCTGAGAGATGGCTGTTGCCCTTTCTAGAGGAAGGAAAGCTCTTGCCTTGACCGTGTCCAGCTCTGCTCCTGTAAAAGTGAGGAGCTGTACAGGCTTGAGAACTGACTTGGAAAGATTGAGAAGAAACCCCAGGGAAGTGAGAACTTGCTGGGTAACCTGCAGATCTGACTTGACTTGGTCTGGGGACAGGCCCACAAGGAGCCAATCATCCAGATATGGAAACATTGAAATCCTTTTTCTTCTTAAAAAGGCCACCACTACTGCTAGGCACTTTGTGAACATCCTTGGGGCTGAAGTTAGGCCAAAGGGCATTGTTCTGAACTGGTAATGGCCCGAGGGCAATTCGAACCCGAAGTACTTTCTGTGGGAGCACCTGATGGGAAAGTGAAAATAGGCATCCTTGAGGTCTAAGGAGTCTAGCCGGTCTCCAGGCCTTACAGAGGGAAGAATTGTTCCCAGAACCACCATTTTTAGGTATCTTAGATCTAGGATGGGTTGCCACTCCCCTGTCTTTTTTGGGGTAAGGAAGTACCTGGAGTACAGACCTTTGCCCCTGTATGGAGTAGGAACTCTCTCTATGGCTCTTAAGGCCAGTAGATATGAAACCTCTTCCTCCAGAGCAAGGGTTTCTGATGTATTTGCAGGTGGAAAGGATCTGGGTCTCAGTTTCGGAAAATTTTTGAAACTGAGAACCAGCCCCTGGCTTACAACCTCCAGGACCCACTTGTCTGAGGTAACAGACATCTAGTCCTGGACAAAATAAGCCAGCCTGCCTCCTACTGGAATGGGGGAGTTGACCCGGGCTGACACATCAGGTGTCTGCTTGGCAGGAGCCTTAGGCTGAGGGGTGGGTGCAGCCCTGCTCATCCCCATTCTGCCTCTCCCTCTGAAGAACCCCCCCTCTGAGAAAAGGGAGATGAAGCCTGCGCTTGGTAGAAAGGCCTGTGAAAAGGCCTGCCCCTGTCCCTAGCTTGCTGCCTTTGAGGAGTTGTCTGCCTCTCCTTGGCATGGGCACTCCTATAAGTGGTCCTGTACTCATCCATTTTCTTCATGTAATTCTCTGCCTGCTCCCCAAACAGAGAATTACCCACCACAGGGAAATCCATGGCCTTAGTCTGGGTGACCTTGTGAAAGACTAGTACATCTGAGCCAAGCCATTCTCTGAAGAGCCACTGATGTAGCCATGACTCTTGATGACACATCATTGGAGTCCACAGCAGCATGAAATTGATCTTTGATGCCTCAATCCCATCAGCAGCCACCTCTTCCAGCTCCTTGGCTAGCTGGGAGGAAGCCTGCTTAGCCAGTGCCTGTACAGTGTCCCACCCGGACTTCTGGTACCTGGCTGTACAGGCCATATAGTTGGCCTGCCTGAGTCCCAAAGATGATGCCATGTACTGTATCTTCCTGGAGTCTTTGTCTTGGGGGGGGTGAAGCCAAGGAAATGTTTGCCTTGTCACAGGCTGCAGCCTGCACTACCCTCAACATGGCTGCATTGTTGATAGAAAAACTCCATATCCGAGCCAGATAAGGTGTACCTCTTGTCCATTCTCCTGTCAAAAGGAGGTACAGAGTTAGGAGACCTTAGAATTTTTGTGCCTGTTTCCCAAAGGACTTATGGAGGGGAATAGACAGTCTCTTAGACTCTGGGATGTCCATCATCTCAACAAAATCAGGCTCCTCCTGATCCTCCACAGCCTCCTCCATGGGAAGCTGGAGGGTTTCAGACACTTTTCTGTAAAATAAATAGTGAGGAGGGGACCAGAAAGCCAGGAGGAAACACCAGAAGGTCTGTCTGGGGAGATGTCCGTTCCACAGGCACATCCAGACTTTCACCATCATCATCATCCTCTTCAAAATCCCCTCCTCATCAAACTTCGGTTCATAAAAGTCTTTGGGGAATAATCTTGAACCGGGGAACTGACTGAACCGAGCCCCTGCCAGAAGGCGCCGGATCAGTCGGAACTGGACGGAGCGACTCAACAATCCGAATTGCTCTGGCTATCTCTTCGGTGGTTGGAACATGAAGATCTGGATCCGAACCAGCTGATTTATCCTTGCGCTTTCTTTTAGTAGGAACCGATCCCTCAGGATCGGATCTCCTCTTGCTCGAAGAAGTATCACCCTGGTTAGAGGGCACGCCTTTTGGTTCAGTAGGAACCGAGCCGGGCTGGCCTTCCAGGTGAGTGGATTTCTTGGCCTCCTTATCCCTAAGTCTACACAACCTTTTATCCAAAGTAGACTTAGCAAAATTCTTGCAAATTTGGCAGTCTGAATCGGGTGGACAAACCCAGACAATAAACACAAGTGATATGGGGATCGGCCTTAGCAAAGAACTCCCCACACACGCTGCAGTGTTGAAACCCAGTGGGCCGGTTTTTCTTGGGTTTCTCAGACATGGCCAACCTAACAACGTACCCTTTATTCGGCAACTGCCAGGCAAGACTCCCTATCGGTATCTCACCGTGTTACCGGTGTTGGAAAAAAACGTTCAAATCACTTTTTTTTTTTTAAAACCAATATGGACCGTTAACCACACACTAACTTTTCCACAAAAGATTTTACTAAAGGATCGGTTCAGCCGAACTGACCGAAAAATACAGTTTTTACAATTTTCACAAAAGAACTATCCTAAGTACTTACAGTACCACAGACAGAGTCCTGAACCAACAAACGGATCTTATTGCGGAATAAATCGGAGTAAAACCGACAACTTCAACCAACTTTGAACCGAGCAGAAGGAGAAATCTCCGGAGCGACTGTTCAGTGAGGCGGAGTAAAGAATATGATGGTTGGATTTCAAAGTACTACAGACAGAGTTTTCAACCGAGCTCGAGTGCAACGTTCTATGCCTGGCATAGAATTTTAACCCTTCTCTCTCCAGAGCAGTTCAACTGCTGGAGCCAACTGCAATAGTCAAAATACTGCAAGACTTCATGTTGTTTGAAAGATACATTACTGTTAGAAGATATACAAAACATGACAGCTAAATGGGAGGTTCTGATAATGGGAGACATCAACATGCCAGATACAGATCGGTCAATACCAGCAGGAACATCCACCAGAACTAGATACATAGTGGATTCCCTGCAGGGAGAGGGCTTCAAACAACTAGTACAACAACCCTCAAGAGACAGGGCTATCCTGGATCTAGTACTGACCAACAGGGAAAGGATCACAGATCTCCAGGTAGAAGGTCACCTTGGGGCCGGTGACCATCACATGGTATGGTTCAATTTGGCCACTAGAACTAAATCATTCCATTCCAAGGCAAACATACAGGACTTCAGAGGAGCTGACTTTGATAAGATGGCCAACAGAGTTAAGCTAGCCCTGGCAAGAAGAAATACAGGTGAGGGGATACAGGCACAGTGGAGCGTTAATATGATGAAATACTTAAAGCAACATCCCATTGTGTTAAGGAGAAAAGTAAGAGGAAAAGAAGGAGGAAACCACTTTGTTCCCAAAACAGTAGCAGAAAAGGTCAGAGCCAAAAGGCTAGTCAGGAAATATAAGGAATTCAGCAGGACAAAGATAGGGAAGCATGCCAAACTTTTCTAAGGAAGCAGGGAAGGCAGTAAGGCAGGCCAAGGCCCAAACTGAGGAAACACTAGTATGAATAGGAAAAGAAGGGAACAAGACTTTCTATAGATACATTAGTGAAAGGAGAAAGTCCAGAGGGGGTATTGCTAAGATCAAAGGGGATAAGGGAGAGTGTGTGGAGGAGGACCAAGAAAAAGCAACTATCCTAAATAGATAGTTCTGCTCAGTATTTACTGAGGAGAAGGTAGGGCAGGGCCCACAGCTTAGCACCATGGACACAGTGGGGAGGGAGGTGTGCACAAGTCCCTTCACAAAAGAAAGGATCCTACAAGATCTCATTAAGCTCAGGGTGAACAAGGCAATAGGATCTGATGGCATACATCCCAGGGCACTAAAGAAGCTAAGGTGGAACTAGCAGAGCCATTATCAGAACTGTTTATTGAGTCTCATGCAAGAGAGGTCACAGAAGACTGGAGAAGGGTTCATGTCATCCCGCTACAAGAGTGGCAGCAGGGAGGAGGCAGAGAACTACAGACCAGTCAGTCTTACCTCAGTAGTGGGTAAAATTATGGAGGCACTCCTTAAAGAAAGGATAGTGCAACACCTGGAATCCATAGCAGCACAGGATCCAAGACAGCATGGGTTTACAACAGGAAGGTCCTGTCAAACTAATCTCATAGAATCTCATGGAAGGAAGATCCTGGGGATCACTGGGAAGGCAAGACGGGAGGGTGAACTGGATGTCATCCACCTAGGTACTAATGACCTGGCAAATGGGGAGCCAAAGGAAGTTCAGGAAGAGTTTAGGAAATTGGGGAGGGGTCTCAAGCAAGTAGCTACTTCTGTCACTTTCTCAGAAGTACTACCTGCGAGAGGCAAAGGAGAGCATAGCGGTGCGTGCACCAGGAACTTTAACTCATGGTTGAAGAACTGGTGCTGTGAGGAAGGGTTTGGATTCATTGGTGACTGGGGACCCACCTGGAGGGATGGAGGTTTGTTCAAGCCTGATGGCCTGCATCCATCCTGGAGGGAGTCCAAGCACTCAATGATAAGTTTAAATGCTACATTACAAGCATTTAAACTAGCAGCGGTGGCAGGCCAGCAAGGAGGGAACCTCTTGCTCACCCCCACAGCTATCAGTGGAACCAGTGAACCAGAGGATGGCTATCTCTACAAAGCAGTGTGCAAAGATGGAGATTAGCACCCAAGAGGTGGATAGGCAGAAAAGGGAAAAATTCAGCAGAAGGGCAGACAGCAAGGAGAACCAGAGATAAAGGACAACCAAGGAAGGGCTGGAGTAGAACAGTGAAACAGTCTAGGAGGTCAAATCATGGAAAGCCATGTGTACAAATGCCAGAAGCCTTAGCAACAAGATGGAAGATCTGGAGGCTGTCATGGTGCAGTCAGATCTGGACATTCTAGCCATCACTGACACCTGGTGTAATGATTAACCACGACTGGGAGATGGTCATACCCGGCTACAACATATTAAGAAGAGACAGGGCAGGCAGGAAGGAGGGAGGAGGAGTGGCACTGTATGTGAAAAATGACATAAGGGCCACATAGATCCAGGAGGAACAAAATGGGGAGAGATACTGTGGGTTAAGCTGGAAAGGAAAATGGGGCCAGCTATCTGCACAGGTGTGGTCTATAGACCACCAGCCCAGGAGGAAGAAACAGATGGGGAGTTGATGCTAGCCATCCAAAGGATGGCAGACAAGTGAGTTAGTACTGGTTGGAGACTTCAATATTCCAGACGTGGACTGGAGCATCCCAGCAGCAGCAGCAGCTAGGAGCAGATTTATCCTGGACTCCCTTCAGGGTGCCTTCTTCAAGCAACTGGTCATGGAACCAATTCGGCAGAAGGCAATACTGGACCTTGTGCTCACAAACGGGGACAGTGTGATGGGGGGTAACAGTGGGGGAGCACCTTGGGAACAGTGACCACCAGTCATTGTGGTTTGAAATCACAGAAAGAGCAGAACCAAACCACACAAAAACACGTATCCTGAATTTTAGAGGGGCAGACTTTGGGAAAATGGGGAGATACTTGAAAGAGGCATTAAGGGGAATGGGGCAGGAATCAGGGGTTGAGGAACAGTGGGCAGTATTTAAAATGGGGATTACAAGAGCAACAGAATTATGCATTAAGCAGGTTAGCAAGAGGAAAAGGAAGAGGAGACCATTATGGTTTTCCAAAGAGGTAGCAAAGAAAGTGAAAGCCAAAAAGATTGCCTTCAGGCAATACAAAAAGACACAGGCAGAAGGGGATAGGGAAAAGTACCAGGAGAAGCAAAGGGAGGCAGGGAGGTCAGTAAGGGAAGCCAAAGCTTAGACAGAAGAACACATTGCAAAATCAGTGGGTAGAGGGGACAAAACCTTTTACAGGTACATAAGTGAAAAAAGAAAGGCAAAGGGAGGGATAGTGAGACTGAAGGGGGAGGATGGGGGCCGCATGGAGGATGACAACAGTAAAGCTGACATATTGAAGAGGTATTTCTGCTCAGTCTTTACTGAGGAAGAGGAGGGTAATGGGTCTGAAGGGAGTACAAGGGGTGAGAATGGTGCAGAAATGGACACAAGTCCCTTTACACGAGAAAGGGTCCTGAAGGAACTGGAAGTACAAGAGCTGATAAAGCAATGGGGCCAGATGGATGCCCAGGGTCCTTAAAGAACTAAGAGAGGTGGTGGCTGAACCTCTGGCTATTCTGTTTAGCCGATCACTGGAAACAGGGGAGGTACCCAAAGACTGGAGGACAGCAGATGTAGTCCCCTTATACAAAAGTGGGAACAAAGAGGAAACGGAGAACTACAGACCAGTCAGCCTCACCTCAGTAGTGGGGAAGATCATGGAAGCACTACTGAAGGAGAGATTGGTGGAACATCTGGTTATCAATGGACTACAGGACCCAAGGCAGCATGGTTTCACCAGGGGAGGTCATGTCAGACCAACGCCATTGAATTTTGACTGGGTGACTAGGAGGTGGATCAGGGAGGGCAGTGGACATGGCCTATCTGGACTTCAGCAAGGCCTTGACACTGTGCCACATAGAAGACTATTACACAAACTGGGGAATATGGGTGTGGGCAGGACAGTAGTGTGGTGGGTAGGTAACTGGCTAGGTGGCAGGATACAGAGGGTGGTGGTAAATGGCTGTCACCCACAGAGGGAAGAGTGACCAGTGGGGAATTCACAGGGATCAGTGCTGGGACGGTCCTGTTCAACATCTTCATCAGTGACATCTGCAGAGACCTAGAAGGCAGAATTTCACTGTTCGCTGATGATACAAAGCTCTGTAACAGAGTAGACACACCAGAGGGTGTAGATAGAATGAGAATGGATCTGCAGAAACTTGAAAAATGGTCAGGGGTTTGTCAGTTGAAATTCTATGCAAATAAGTGCAAGATAATGCATATTGAGCACAAAAACCTGGCACAATATATCAGTTGGGGGTGAGGATATAGCATGCACCAAGCAGGAAAGGGATCTTGGGGTTATAGTCTCTGATGACCTCAAGGTAGAAACAGTGTGACAAGGCAGCAGGTAAAAGCAAATAGGATGCTGGGATGCATAGGCAGGGCATCACCAGCAGGAAAAGGGAGGTCATAATTCTGCTACAAGACACTAGCGAGGATCCACCTGGAGTAAAGTGTACAGTTCTGAGACCTTACCTACGTAAGGACATAGACAGGGTAGAGAAGGTTCAGAGGAGGGCAACAAAGATGGTGCATGGATTACATCACAAGTCCTATGAGGACAGGTTGAAGGAACTGAACATGTACTCCTGGAGGAGAGGAGGAGAGAGAGGATATGAAAGAGACATACAAGTATCTTACAGGGAGGAACAGGGCAGGGATACACTATTTTTAAGTGAAAAGATGTTCCAGGACTAGAGGGCATGGAATGAAGTTGGAGGATGATTCAGAGGAAACATGAGGAAGAATTTCTTCACAGAACGGTGGTGGACAAGTGGAACACCCTGCCAGAGGAAGTGGTGGGGGCTGAAACAATCACAGGATTTAAGAATGCATGGGATAGACATAAAGATATTCTGGAGGTCAGGGGTAAGGGGCAACAGGCTTCTAGGAAAACATAAACTGAACTTACAAGCTCAAATGGGCAGACTGGGTGGGCCATAGGCCCTTATCTGCCTACACTGTCTATGTATCTCTGTATCTGTAGATTTCTTTAACTGGGTAATCAGTGTGGTGAACCAAAGGGGTGCAGTTGTTGTTGCCTACGTTGACTTCAGCAAAGCTTTCAATACTGTTCCACATCAAGATTGATTAATAAGCTAGGTAGGCTCAGGGTGGGTCAGAGGTTGATGAACTGGGTGGCAAACTGGCTGGCGGGCAGAAAACAGAGAGTAGGGTAAACAGTATACAGTCAGAAGAAATGCAAATCACAAGTGGGGTATCCTCTGGGATCAGTCATGGGGCCAGTCTCTTCAATATCTTCATCAGTGACATTGCAGATGGACTGAGAGTAAAGTTTGTCTGTTTGCAGATGACACCAAGATCTGCAGCAGTAGATGATCCAGATGGGGTGGGCAGAATGAGAAGAGATCTGGATAAACTGGCAAAATGGTCGGAAGAGTGGCAACTGAGGTTTAATGCAAAAAAGTGCAAGATTATGCACATAGGGAAGAGAAACCCGAAACTACCTATAGGTTGGGAGGGGAGTTGCTGGCAATCACAAGGGGAGAAAGAGACTTGGGCATCATTATCATAGATGACCCAAAATCATCCAAGCAGACCACTAAAGCAGTAGGTAAGGCTAGAGGGATGTTAGGGTGTATTTGTAGGGGTATCACAAGTTGTAAGAGGGAGGCAATAATCCCTCTTTACAAGACACTGATTAGGCCCCATCTGGAGTACTGTGTTTAGTACTGGAAGCTACACTTGCACAAGGACAGTAACAAAATGGAGGCAGTCCAGAGAAGGGCAATCAAAATGGTGCAGGCACTGCATCAGAAAAGATATGAGGACAGATTAACGGAGCTCAATATGTATACCCTAGGGCAAAGGAAGGAGAGAGGTAATATGATTGAAACATTCAAACATCTTAAGGGCATTAACAAGGTGAAAGAGTCTAACATGTTTCAATATAAGAAAAATAGCAGGACAAGGGGACACAGCATGAGATTAGAGGGAGGCCGATTGAGGGGTAATGTGAGGAAGTTCTTTTTCACAGAAAGGGCGGTGGATGCATGGAACGGCCTACCTCAGGAAGTGGTGGATATGAACACAGTGCAGGGCTTCAAACAGGCATGGGATGGGTATAAGGGAGCAATACCGATGAGTATGAATAGATAGACCATTGACAGGATAAAGGCCTATAGCACATTCATAAGGTAGAAAAAATGGGCAGACTGGATGGGCCTTGCAGTACTTATCTGCTGTCAACGCCTATGTTTTCTATGTAACCCCTTCCTTGTTTAACTAGGAAGGCACACACCTCTCCAAGTCTAGGGGAAAGAGAGGGTTGGGGTACATTGTTTTGCCATAATAGACAAGGTGAACTTAGCCTGCTATACAAAACTAACAACCAAGTGTGGCAACTGCCTGGCATACACTTGGTAGGGACCAATTGCCATGGCCAACAACCCGGGTCCCTGGGAGAAAACGTTTTCTCAGGACTATGCTAGGTTTGCACTTCTGGACAGGGGCACCCAAGTAACTCCAGACACAAGGAAGCAATAACATCACTGTCCAAACCAGGCTGGGATCCTAGAGTGTGGCATTTATTCACGTAACAAAGTAGGAATAATCACAAAGTGAAGATGGACCCTCCATGTGGCTACACACACTTGTAATGCAGATTACTGAGGTACATACATTCCTGAATTCCCGTTTAGCATAGGATGAAGAAAACACACACTGGTGAACACACTGGGATACGGCCAGGTACTGGTACATTTCCCATCATCTAGGTACACACGGCCAGTACAACACTTTCCGTATATCATGAGGAATGAAGGTGGTATACACGACACAAAGGAGCACATACAGGCTCAGAACTTTCAGAAAACACTATACTAGGGTAAACTGAAAGAAAACAACCCACATCCAGGGTAAACACTTTCTCAGGCATTGGCCAATTGCACTGAAGAAAAGTAATAGGTGCCCTTCAGAACCCATAGAGGTAAACTGGTTACTCCTGATGGGGGTCTCCACTTTTGTTTCCAAGATTATACTCAGCCATTCATCTGGTTAATAACACCACACACTGTAAAACTTTGTAGATGTTGTCTTAAATGTTTACCACACTTAACATACTACAACTAAACACCTCAGGGGTGTCAGAATTAAAAAGTTCTGTACTTGGACAGTCACATACAGGACTCCAACATAGTCAGACACTTTTCAAAAGAAACACTGGGTGGATAGGGTCCCTTTTTCCAAAGAAAATTCACCCTCAAGGAAGTGCAGGTACTCCTGGGTCTACACAGAAAAATCACACAAGTACTCACAGAGCAGATGTACAAGGCAGCTTTCCAAAAGTCCTACTTGAACCTGGGGATTGCCCCTGAATCCTGGAGTTCACCCTATCCCTCCTGGGCTGGGGCACAAGGGAAAACATAAACAAGGTCTCCACCACTTCTAAACAGGAACTGTTGTCAACCACTAAAGTGAGAAACACACAAAAACTGGTAGCTCTCTGACAGAGCTGAAGTGAGGAGCTGCCTAACTGCAGCCTCCTCCTGAACTCCAACCTACAGACTCTCCCAACATTCTAAAGCTAGCCCTAGCAGCTGCTAGCTAGTTTGGCTTATGCAGCTGCAACAATTCTAAATGACATCATCCCCCCAGAGCTCAGCCGAGACTGAGAACAGAGAGAAACAGAGTGAAACCCATTTAACTGGTATTTCACTAGCTGCCTTCCCTGCCTGCCACTGATTCTAACAGGGATTCTAGTAACCCCTGGGAACAAAGGGGTTACACCCTTTGCCAGGAAAATGACTGTCCCCAGTCATTACCGTACCCAGCACCAGACCATCCTACCCTATGTGCTACCTATGGGGAGGGGTGATCGGGCCCTCTGCTACCATGTGCTAGGCACAGGCAGGCAACACTAAGGGCCTAGAAGCCATTGGCTGATGCATCAGCCCCTACACTATAATCTTACTATGAAGAATCAGAGACTCTGGGAGAAATGCCCAGAGCATGGCCCTAACAGACCAGAACTGTGGCCCCTATGGCCGGTCAGGACCACAGCCTGTCTATCCCCCTAGCCCTCTAGGGAAAACCTATCTAACCAAAATCTACCACAGGGGAACCTCCCCCCAACCCAGGGTGCCTGCAAACCAAAACACTGAGCAATAACACTATACCAAAGCATTACACTCCCACACTCCCCCACAAATACACATGTGGAAGAAAAGGTTAACACATGTTAGCACAGTACTTTAAAAAACACTTTAAAGCACAGAGGAACTCTGATGAGTCCCCCCAAATCCTCTTCTGGACTTTTCGTCTTTCTTTGTCAGGATCACCTGAAAGAGAAAAGACAAACAAAACACCCCAAATCTGCAAAACACAGTACTATTTCCCCTCCATCAAAACACTGGAGAATCCCAAAACTATTTTATAGAAAAGTATAAAAATAGAAAACAGTAGAAAATGCTGACATTATGTACAATACAACATTTTAAGGGGATGGAATACACTAAAATTCCCATCTAGTGACAATACAGTTGTGCCTGAAGGCAAGGTCCATTAAAGAGTCTCTCCTGGCCAGAGTCCAAAGAAGCACAGTTCTTGAAATACTGTAATCCCAAAGGGGAGAGTCTTTGTGGACAGTTCAACAGTTTATAGTCTGCCAGGTGTAGGATGTGTATTGCAATGTCAATAAAGTAAAAAAAAAAGTCTGGACTTACCAGTCCCTTGAAGAACGAACAACAGGATCACCTACTTCTCCAGCCGAAGACTCTCCCTCCCTCCCTGGCAGCATTGTTCGAATACAGCTGGGAAGATATCTTCCGGAAAACAGATGATGAAACAGGAAACTGCTGGGCTGGTGTCATCTCAGAAATCAAACCATGGAACAGGAACCAACAGCTGGACTGATGTCATCTGGCATCCTAGGCGATGAATCAGGACAAACAGCTGGATTTAGGTCATCTGGAAGTCCAGGTGAGGAAACTGGAAAGGCACACTGCAGGACTGATGAATCTGGACACACCTTGGATCCTGGAACACCAGTCTGGCTGAACAACATGGGTACGGAAACTGCTGGATGGCAGACACTTCGCTGTCACTGCTCTGCTTCCCTCTGCGTAGGCATGGGCATATTCACAGGAGAGTGGCACCACTAAGGGTAGTACCACTCTGGGTCAGGTGCAAGAACTATGACCCCACCTGGGTGTTCATAACTAATGCTGTAGAAAGTTTCTCTTCCTGCTTTTCTACATATCATAGTGTCCATGAACAATGTCCTGCCCAATTTCCAAAACTTTAGTCCATCATTTATGACTCTGTTTCTGACACAAGGGGTTGCACCTGGATGCAGATTCTTGCTTGCTTCCTCCAGTAACCAGGCTTTCCTGTTTTGCTCAATCTCCTCCCAGACTCTCTGAGGAAAGTTAGGCAAGAACATTCCATATATGGCATTTGCCCTCCTAAGAACCAGTCTCTCCTCCTTACTACTCATCTCCAGTACACGGCCACTGGCACGGCTTGGGGTGGCCAGTCCTGGTTCAACCAGTACCACATACTTGAAAGCACGGTAAAACTTAATCCCGATCATATCTGCAGGCAGGGCAGTGGAGTCACCAGCTTCTTCCTCTGGTTCCTCCGAGGCAAGAGCTTGAGGACACTCACTGGAACCCTCAACAGAAAGATACATATCTTCCTCCTCCTCTTCCTTACTCAAAACTTGGGCCCAAGAGTGATCAGTCATTGTCACTCCCGAGACAGTCCACTCTTCACTGGGAGTGAAGGTAGACACCTACCATTCTAAATTTTCTCAAACATCGTCCTCCTCTACTAGGCTAGGACTAGGACCCTCTCTCCGTGGGTCCACGGATCCTTCCTCCGCATTGTCCATTTGCGACACAGGCATAGAAACATCATGAGGAATCTGCCCTTGCAGTAAATCTACAGTCTCTTCCTTTGGGCCACACTCTTCTGGGCCTCCCTCAACAGGTTCAACCTGGTGCGGTGTGCTGCTACATGCAGGATTTTGTACTTTTGTCCAAGTGGGAACCAAACAAATTTCAGGTGCTCTGAACAGACCATACTTCACTAAGCAACCCAAACAGTGAGGAATTAAGAAAACATCCCTTCCAGCCTTGAGGCACATCAGGCATACTCTCACAGGGTAGCTGAGAATTTCAACATGAGAAGGCAAACTGTTACAGTAGAAACATTGCTCTATTTCTTTTAGCTTGGCAACCTCCTCAGCTATCATAGCTCGGGCATGATCTGGGTAGCGGGATGGTCCCAAAGTTATATCTGTAAATAAACACATTAAAGTTCATTGTTACTACACAGTTCACGATACTTGGAACAGTCTCTCAAAATGGCTCCCTGCTGCTGTATTTACATTACTGCCCCACCCTCTAATGGCGGCAGTAGCATTCCTGATGCATGCACAGATCTGTCTCTGACTCAAGCCACTGCGCATCTGACTTTCTGCATACTGATAATTTGCTCCTACTGTGACAATTGCACTGCACTTACTTTCCTCAGCACATTTATATGATTTCTGGACTTTACAATTAGCTTTCTATCAATTTTACTTGCTTCGAGTCACTAAAAGCCACAGTATTTCTAGAACAGGATTGCCTGTTTGTTGCAGCCTCTCATACAACTCACAGTCTCTCGATTTGCTCAGAAAATTATACTGTTGCTGAACCCATAATACATGCTTACAGTCTATTGCTCAGAAGTCTTGTTTGCTTTGATTACACTTTACAGTCCTTCTTTGCAAAACAATCACACTGTTTACACACAGATCTAGCTGGCTTTGTTCAAATCACAACACAGTTTGAGCTCAAGATTTGTTGAATGCTACTCACTGAATCAGTAGCTGGCTTGATCCGTGGAAATCTCAGCCTAAAGCTGATCTTGTAATGCCTCTGAGTTAAAACAGGCTGGACAGATCCGTCAATTGTCCTACGAACACCACGCTTGCTTCCCAGCTAGTCGGATACCGGTTGAGCCCAATTTTGAACAGAAATAGTCTGTATTTACAGATTTAGAATGTTCACAGTCCCCTCAAAGGTTTTCTCTCGCCTAACCAGCTCGCACACCACTCACCCTCTCCCTCTCGAACACTAGGCTACACTCTGAAGCTGACTAGGGGGTGGGACTGATTGCAGTCGCACCAATCACTCGATTCCATGCAAATGAGACTCTTTCTCTCTCTCTGTCCTTGCGCTCTTCCTCCACAGCAATCGTTGAGCAGGGCAAAATTAAAACTGCAAACTGAACTTTTTTCCTCAGCTGAAATTTCATGGCAGGAGCACCGTCTTGGTTATTTCTTTAGCGACTCCCCCATTTCACACAACAAGCACATGAAACTTTCAGGGCACAATTGTCTCTGTTTCCTAACATCCACAATACTTTTTGCCACAGAAAACTTGAGAATTAAAGCTTGTAAACGTTCTCTTGATGCAGGACAAGGGCATACACATTTCAGCTTTACAATCCCTTGGTAAACGGTGGCACAACACACAGCAGCACATGAACAGCAGACACACAGCGGCACATCTGGATGGCACCATCCTAGGCAAATCCTTTTGTGCAAAGCTTCCAGTTTTGGGCTACCAACTGCCAGACAGACAAAACACTAGAACTAGCTTAAGTAAACTATCTTTTGTTTTCTCCCAAATTCAAAACACATCGTCGGACAAGCCCACATTTTGTAACCCTCCCACTGGCCCTTTGTTTAACTAGAGGCACACCTCTCCAAGTCTAGGGAAAGAGAGGGTGGTGGTACATTGTTTTGCCACCATAGACAAGGTGGACTTAACCTGCTATACAAAACAGACAACCAAGTGTGGCAACTGCCTGGCACATACCTGGTAGGGACCAATTGCCATGGCCAAACCCGGGTCCCTGGGAAAAAATGTTTGTTCAGGACTATGCTAGGTTTGCACTTCTGGACAGGGGCACCCAAGTAACTTTAGACACTAGGAAGCAATAACATCACTGTCCAAACAAGGTTGGGATTCTAGAGTGTGGCTTTTATTCATGTAACAAAGTAGGAATAATCACAAAGCAAAGATGGACCCCTATGTGGCTACACACATTTGTAATGCAGATTACTGAGGTACAGACATTCCTGAATTCCCATTTAGCATAGGATGAAGAAAACACACACTGGTGAACACATTGGTTCCTACTGGAAATTGGCAGATATGGCCAGCTACTGGTACATTTCCCATTGACAAGTCACACATGGACAGTACTATAACACTTTCCCATATTTCATGAGGAATGAAGGTGGTACACATGACCACAAAGGAGCACATACAGGCTCAGAACTTTCAGAACCCACTATACTGGGGTAAACTGAATGAAAACACCCACATCCAGGGTAAACACTTTTCTCAGGCATTGGCCAATTGCAGTGAAGAAAAAGTAATAGGTGCCCTTCAGAACCCATAGAGGCAAACTGGTTACTCCTGATGGGGTCTCCCACCTTTGTTTCCAAGCTTATACTCGACATTCATCTGGTTAATAACACCATCCACTGTAAAACTTTGTAGATGCCATCTTAAATGTTTACCACACTTAACATACTACAACTAAACAACTCAGGGGTGCCAGAACTAAAAAGTTCTGTACTTGGATAGTCACATACAGGACTCCAATGTAGGCAGACACTTTTCAAAAGAAACACTGGGTGGACAGGGTCCTTTTTTCCAGAGAAAATTCACCCTCAAGGAAATATAGGTATTCCTGGGTCTACACAGAAAAATCACACAAGTACTCACAGAGCAGACGTACAAGACAGCTTTCCAAAAGTCCAAATTGGACCTGGGGATTGCCCCTGAATCCTGGAGTTCACCTCATCCCTCCTGGGATGGGGCACAAGGGAAACCATTAAACAAGGTATCCACCACTTCTACCCAGGAACTTGTCGACCACTAGGGTGAGAAACACACAAAAAAATTAAAAAAAACTGGTAGCTCTCTGACAGAGCTGAAGTGAGGAGCTACCTAACTGCAGCCTCCTCCTGGAACTCCAACTACAGTCTCTCCCAACATTCTAAAGCTAGCCCTAGCAGCTGCTAGCTAGTGTGGCTTATGCAGCTGTGACAGTCCTAAATGACATCATCCCTCCAGAGCTCTGCAGAGACTGAGAACAGAGTGAGACAGAGTGAAACCTGTTTAACTGGCATTTCACTAGCTGCCTTCCCTGCCTGCCACTGATTCTAACTGGGATTCTAGTAACCCCTGGAACAAGAGGTCACTTATGTAAAATGTTCTCATACATCTGAATTTAAAGATCTCAATACTAATTTAAAGACTAATAACTGCAAAGTAGAGAATGAGGTGGAGGGACGCAAAAAAAGAGCAAATATGAATGTGATAACAGGGACTATGAAGGTGGTAATGTGTGGGACTAGAACCACAAATACCATTCTCGAAGCAGGGGGACACTCTAGAAGTAAATGTAGAGGTAAAAAATCATATGATGAACAGGAGCCCTTCAAGTGGGAAAATACAGGAATGAATAAACAAACAATGCACAATAGGGTTACGCCTGTGCAAGTCAGAAAATGCGCCATTCTGCAATATTCATGCTGAGCAACAGCGCAATGCTAATGAAGGCATGTGCAACCAAAGGGGGTGGAACCATGCATAAAGTGCGCAGTGCAATATTCAAAGACTTGCTCAATGCACAACAGTGGATCAGGCGGCAGTTGCGCCATAGCGGAAATGAGCCAAAATAAAAGGAGCAAGGAAGAGCACAAGAAACGCTACAGGAAGCCACATGAGGCAGGAGAGAGACAAGGCCAGAGGGACAAAGAGGGCAGGCCAGGGAGATCAGAGGACAAAATAGGGGCAAGGGAAGGTGTGTGGGGCCACAGAGTGCAGAGGCCAGTAAGTGTACCGGTGCAGTGGAGGTAGCAGTCAGGACAGCAGGGGAACAGGCAACAACAGCTGGGGGAGAGCTCAAGCTAGGGACATGGACAGTACCACCTTCAACATGGAAGCCGTAATGAGGGGGATGAGAAGGCATGCTGCCGGGGGGCGTGGCCATGGAAGGGCCGTCGGCGGTACTCCCCAACAGGCAGTAGTGAGCCGCACCAGCTTTGAGCTTTACTCAGATGTCAAGATTGTGGGCGGTACCGCTGAACAGGGCAATACTGAGGTGGCTCTGTGAGCTGTGCAGTGATGTGATGCAGGCACCCTCACAAGCGGAGTCACGCTCTGTCAGTGGAGACAAAGGTAACAGCCGCATGTGCTTGCTCCACAGGTACCTTCCAGAGACCAACAGGGGACACCACAGGCATAACACAGTTGGCCACATCATGCATCCTCACCCAATTCCTCAGTGCACTGCTGCCACATGCTGCGGAGTACATCCATTTCCCCAGCACTGCGGTGGAGCGCACAGCAAACATACAGGAGTTCCACAGGGTAGCACGTATGCCTGGCATGCTAGGGGCGATAGACTGCACCCATGTGGCCATTCACAAGCCACCTGGCCCTGATGGGGCCACCTATATGAATCGGAAGGGTTATGCCAGTGTCAGCTGCCAGGTGGTGTGTGATGCCAGTGGGCGCATCATCAATGTCTGTGCCACACACCCTGGGGAGCACACGATTCATTCATATGGTACCAGTCGGCACTGTGCCATCGATTCAAGAGTGGGGACATCCCCACAGGACATCTAGTGGGTGAGTATGCATGTAGAACTGACAAATCGGGGGCAAGGGTGGGTAAGCCACAGGTGCCATGGGTGTGACACACAGGGTTAGGGGCAATTTGAGCCTGAACAAGACACTAACCTCTACTGTCTTCACACAGGTGACAGTGGATGCCCACTCCATCCCTGGCTGCTCACACCCTACTGGCGGCCCATGACCCCATCATAGCAATGCTTCAATGAGGCACATGCCGCCACACACAACATCATTGAGCAGGTGTTTGGGATGCTGAAGGCACGCTTCCGTTGCCTAGACACCTCAGCGGTGCCCTACAGTATAGCCCCTCAAGGCCTGTGGATATTCCTGGCCTGTTGTATCCTGCACAACATGGCCAAAGACTATGGGATAGCCGTGACAGTTCAAGAGAGGGGACAGCGATGGGGACGACGGTGATGCCGGTGATGATGGGGATGGGCAGCCCCACCTTGGACGACAGGACCCCGACTGATCCGGCTGGCCCAGCTGCACCGGGACACCATCACAGAGGAGCACTTCACCCAACACAGGTAAGTCATGGGGCCATGTGCAACCAACAGTGGCTAGGCACAACCCACACACACAGGAAACACACCAGGGGTGCATGGACGCCAAGGAAGTGGCAGGGCACAGAAGCACACACATACACCCAGGAAGGGGTGAACAGTAACACGCCACATGGATGGACACACACACACACACACACACACAGTAGGCTCAAAGTGCACGGGGGTCAGGTGCACAACAGAGCCGGAACACAGACACTAAAAACACACATGTCCACAGGCCACCACCTCCACTGACTGTCCATGTGCGTGTGTCAGATGCTGGGCACCTTTGCACTTTGGTGTACAGCGCAATGCAGGCATCATCATGCACACGCACCTGTGGACAGCAGTCAGGAGGGTGTGCAGGTGGTCCGTGTGTCTGCGTGTAGGGCTGGGCACACACCGGTGCACTGCCACCGAAACACACATTGCACACAGGGCAGCACCAGACAGAGCCCACACTGGGAGAAAGCTCAGTCTTGCGGCACAGTGCAACGGCCACCTCGGATGCATGGGCGGCCCCGCTGAGACCCAGCAGCACTGACAGGCTGAGCACGGGCCTCATGGGGTGGCACCGATGGTCCACCAGGGGTTCCACTGCGTGAACGCGACCTTGCCCGCACAGGAGTCTGCAGCACACTGAACATACCTGCACCAGGAGTGCTTGGGATGCCCACAGCTGAACCCGGCATCGACAGGGTGGGTGTCGCACGATGCCGGGAATGGGGAGTGGATAGCATACTGCGCAGTGTGAGCAGCACAGGGGCACCTGACTGTGTGCCCAATGTGGCCACGACAGCGACCAATGCCTGTGTCTGCCTGTCAATGGTGGCGGTCACATCCATCCACAAATGGTCAATCCATGACAGGATCCTCTCATTGTCCCTGCTGTGTCACTCCTTGACCTACTCCAGAGCCACACACAGTACCTCCATGGACGTTGCAACCCGCATCTGCTGCTGTACTGATGCCTGCAGCAGGCGGGTGTGCTTGTCAAAGAGGTCATCTGCCACATCGGCAACCTGTCCTTCAGGGTATGGAAGGATCTGATGTTCAGCACCCCTTGAGGGTGGGCGCTGCTCACCAGGACCAGGTATGGGCAAGTCCATAGGTGGTGCACATAAGCCACCGCTGAACCCTGTACCCCCAATCCCGGTGGGTGACTGCTGCTGCTGCCCCTCCACCTGCTGTGCCCAAGGGATCAGTTGTTCCACTGCTGTGGCCGCAACAATGCCAGTGACCTGTACAGCCACCGGTGCTGCCCCACCGGTGCTGACAGGCACAGCCTGGGACTGTGCTGACGTGCTGGCACACACGTCAGAACCAGCTAGGTCCATGGGCGTGAGCTGTCCTGCTGTGTGTCCATTCTGTGACACACACGTCAATGCCCATAGTGGTCATTGCATCATCACTGGTGCAGGTCTGTGCCACAGCCACAGTGTGCTGGCATGCTTGCATGCCAGACTGCTGAGACACAGGAAGGGCACCCCCACCTGTTTCAATGACATCAGTGATGGCAGCCAGGCGTGCACACTGGTGCAATGCACACTGGCTACCTGCAGAGGTGGATGGTCCCTCCTCCAACTCTGGATGGCCATCTGCAGTGGACAGGCCCTCCACTACTGACCCCTGCAGACACACGGGATCTGTAACAAAAAAGTGAGAACACGTTAGTGCATGTGATCTACCTTCCCCCCCCCGGCCATGACATACCATGCAGTGATGGGCTACCACCTGTCTGGAAGCCATCTCCAGGAATGCCCTCAATGGCACTGCGCTGCATGCTTGCAGCGAGCCTGTCCTCTGCCGGAGTCAGCTGCACCACCTCCGGCTGGCCCGCCTGTTGCAGCCTGCCGCCCTGATGGCTGCCACCTTCTCCTTCACCCTCCTCCTGTCGGGTCCCCATCTTCTTTTTACACTCCCACAGAGCACTGGTGGCTGCCGCAGGTTGACGGGCATGCCACCCCTCCATGCAGCAGCACGGGCCTGAGGTGCCCGCAGTCCACTGGAGAAGTGGCTCTTCATCCAGGTAGGCCTCGAAGAATGCCTCCGTCTCAGCTTTCGTAAAATTAGGCCTCCTCTTCTGCCCACCATCATCCTCCTCACCCATTCCTTGCTTGGTCATATCACAGCCTGTATGGGTGAGAGTGGTCACCTGTGACTGTGCAGTACACAGCAATCCCCTGAGACCATAGTCCAGAACATCACACAGCATGCAACTCACCTATAAACTGCAGTAACCGAATATGGCCACTGCAGAACAGCGTCGCATTTTTATAGCGCAATCCATGCAAATTAGGTGTGGCGCAACTTTAATGAGATGCAAATCACGTTGCTGCGCCATTGAATGGCTGATCAGATGATTTGCATATGACGGCTGAATATCATGCTGTTGCACTTTGCGCAATTGTATTTATGCGTGCTTGAGCCAAAGGCGCCAGTTCTGTGGATGCGTGAGTACACCACTGTGCATGCCCAGGTAGCTACCCAGGCGTCTGCCATGCTGATGACGTGCTGTGCACGTAGGCAGTCAGGGCACAGCCACCATTGTGCCAGTGGCACTATGGTGACGGTCACTACATGGCGCTGTGGCAAGCCTGCGCAATAGTTCGCTGTGGCAATGGCACACAGGCGACCAATCACGCTGGGCGCGCAGAGCGTCCGATGGCGCTGTGCGTGGCCATCGCCAGAGACCATGACCCTGTGCCTGACCTTTGCCCCCTTGGCGCTGTACATATGGCATGTCTGCAGCTCTATCACGCTGTTCGGTGACAGCACGATAGGGAATAGCGATGCTGTGCCGACAGCGCGATAGGGAATAGCGGCATATTGTATTGCGCAGCAATTTCACGTGGGGTTGCCGCACTGTGGAGCACCATATTGCCTACTATAGATCTGGAGATGGCACGCAGAAGAGCCCCCAATGGAGTGCCCTCGAGCTGGCCAACTTGGTGACCGCTGTGGAGCCTCACTATGGCTCACTGTATGGGGAGGTTCCCCTGGACAGGGCCAGGACCCAGGTGTGGCAACAGGTGGCCACTGACCTGGAGGCGGCCACTGGCAGAAGGAGGACCTCAGAACAATGCAGGCACCGCTATGGGGACCTGAGGAGGAGGAGCCAGGGCTACTGGCACGTCGGCGGTCGTGCCAGGAGGGGTGTGGTGCCTGCGTCCAGGTCCATAGATCCATCTATGCACCTGTATGGTCCATATGGGTAACACTGTCTATTGTGTCCAGCACATGGGGAGGGTTGGTCTAGGGTTGGCTGTGGCGGTGTTTACAGGGTATGTGATGTATGGGTCTGGCTGGGTGGGTGGGCACACTCATTGGGGCAGGGGGAATATGCTTTGGGATTGTACTGATGTGTTTCTCACCTTTTGTTTCCCACAGGCGTGGCAGACCGGAGGAGGGCCATGGCTGAGCAGCAGAGGGTGGTGGCAGCAGTACCGAGCATGGCGGTGGAGAACCACAATGCCAGCAACAGCCCGATGAGGGTGAGTGCCATGATAACATGATTGATATTGCATGCTGTGTGACAGGGTGGGGAGCAGGGCATGGCCACCATCCATGGAAACCACTGCCATGCACGTGACATGTGACAGTCAGCACTGTCCAGTAGCACTGCATGTCTGGGAGTGCGTCAATGGTGGTCCATGTGTGCACTGGACTCATGGCTGTGGCACTGCCTGCCCACCGCATAGCCACGTTACTGTACGGCCTTGGTTGTGCTGTGCTGGACATGGGTGGTGTGTGTGTGCGCAGTGGTACACATGGCTGTTGCTGCCTGGTTGGGCATGTCTTGTGCACACGGTCACTGTGGGTGGGTGCACTCCATCACAGGAGCGGGGCACTTGGCTGTATGCCATACATGATGGGTGGGCTTCAGGGAGATGGACAGTCACACCCATTGACTCTGATCCCTTGTCCTAGGTGTCCGGATACTACTACGCATTGAGAGATCCATGCAGCAGCTATTGCAGGTGGCCACAGACTCCCTAGAGATCCTGCAGGACCTCCAGCGGCATGGGGTGCGGAGGAGACGGAGACCCCGGGACCAGCACCAGGCAGCAGGGGAGCAGGCTGGAGAACAGTAGCTGGGCATCACCTCCCCTTTGACTAGCCCTCACACCCCTGCCTCTCTCCCAGTTGTTCACCCCTACCTTACCACCCTACCTTGTACCCGTACCTCCACCCTGTTTTGTACATATGTAAATAGTTGTTGATGTTATTGTTGTACTTGTTGTTTTTGTAATACAGTTATTTTGATATGAATACTGTGGTGGTCTCTGATTTGCAGCTGGCTATAGGTGCTCAGTTGCAGTGGTGTGCATGGCATCTGTGGAGGTATAGTCATGGGTATGTGTGTGTGTGTGTGTGAGGAGATGTCTCTGCTGTGGGAGTGGCTTTCAGTCGGTATCTGTGGTGTGTGTTGTTCTCTGTGCATTGCATTGCTGTGTGCAGTGTTCCATGGTGCCTGCTCTGTGTCCATTGTGCCCCTGTCAAGCTGTCCTTGGCCTGTGCAGCTGACATGTTTGTGGCCTGCCAGGTCTGCTGCCTTGTCAGTGGGTGCTGTCCCTACAGGTCATCCACTGTGACCGTCACAATACTGGGTTGCCACCTGTCACCAGTGGGGTGCATGTTTGCCTCGGGTGACACTGTGGCCTCCACAGTTGCTGTCCCACCTCCATGCTGTGTCTTGTGTGTGTTGCAGGGGCTGTGCAGCATTGTCTGTGACTTGTGATCCAGGCATATGCTGGTGGCGTACAGTGCCACAGTACATGCATAGGGTGGGTGTCACCCCTGTGCCATGGTAGACTGCAGGCTGTGTGTGCACAGTTTACATGTGCCCACACTGGGGGCTTGGTTGCCACACTACTGCGTCCCTGTGTTGGTGTCCCCGAGGGTATGGGTGTGTGTTTTCCCTGAACTGTGTTTGCATCGGTGTGCTGCATGCTTCCACGCACCACTGTGGGTGTCTGTGCTGGCTGCTGTGGCTCATGGTGGGTCACGCTGTGACACCTGTCTACTGTGCAGGGTGCTGTATCAATGGCAGTGGTGTCAGGGGCACGCCCTTTCCCATGTGGGGTACCACTTGTGGCGACACATGTTCGGTCTCTCAGCTGTGCCTCGGGGTTGTGCATGTTGGCACTGTGTCTGCCATTGTTGCATTGCTGTGCCTGCCACCCACTGCTGGGTGCTCATGGTGGCTCTGGCTTGTATGGTTCTGTGGTACATGAGGTTACAGTGTGATGGGGGTTGTGCATGGGATTCCTGCAGTGATGGTCACTGCTCATGGGGTGTCTTGGGGTCACAGTGCAGGGTGTGCTGTGGACAGAGAGCTGCTGTACAATGGGGTGATCCGCCCCCTTGTGTGGCAGTCTCAGCTTGCCAGTGGGTGTGCTGGGGCAACATGACCCAGCTGTGCTTTGTTTGCTTGTCCCCATGGGCGGTGGATATTCTGTCCCTCCCAGTTGTGCTGTGCTTGGGGTGTGGGGTGCATTGTCAGTTCTGAAGTGTGTTCCTGTGCCCATCTGTGGCATGGGTGGTGGGCCCCTGCCTACCTCCTGGTTGTGCAGTTCCATTGCTCTGCTGCTGAGGCTCCTGGCTGTGCTATGGCGCCTCTGGGCTGCTCAGCTGCGTTGCCGTAGTAAGCGCATCATATGTGCTCAGCTTCCCTTCCTGGTTGCGCCTATGGCACAGGTTGTGCGATATTCAGACCTTGGCTGGTTGTGCAATTTGGCTTGTTCCATTTTGAATATCGCATCTATTGGCATGTGCACAATGGACTTGTGCTTGCTCCTGCTATTACGCATTTTGGGCACAGTTTGAATATCCAGCCCACTGCTTTTTAGAGAAAACAGCAGACAGAAAACTTGGAGAACCAGGACAACAATATCAACAAAGTAGATAACAAAGGAGAATGAAGAAGAGGACAAGGTTGGGGCAATAAACGCAAAATTTGGAGTATATTGAGCTGAGAAGTTCAGTTTGGAACGTGTGACTGAACAAGAAGTAATAATTATATCTTTAGTTCCCCTCACTCAACCACAGATTGCCCGCTTATCTAAAGGACTATCTTATGTACTGATATTTGACTTAAACTGCTTTGATTTAGAATTCAACGTTTTTGACTTCTCCATAAGTTGGATTTAAAGGTATTTTGTAAAGACAAAGATTGTCATATTATCATGGCTTTTTGCCCTGAGATAGAAGATATTTATTTTTTTTTTTTTTGTTTACTGATAAGTGCACTAGCCATGAAATAACTATTTTCAGGCACGAACCAGGAGAGTGCATCAAATAGGTAACACAAATACATTGCAAAGGTACAAGAGTATTACAAGGGGTCAAAAACAGTCAGTGAAAGGTGATATATACAGCTAAGCAACATGATACGAGGTAAAACATCACTAAAATTACATGTAGGGTAAGCAACAGACAGCATAAAATACATTCCGTTGAAATACATAACATAATGAAATAAAAACAGCACAAAGTCAGTGTAATAAGCACAGTAAAAATAAAAGCTAACAACGAGGTACAGTAGGTAACTGGTAGATTTAAGTGCATCTAATCAGACACTTGAGGACTGATTAGAGGGGAGGCAGGATTAAAACAGCAGAGATTTTATTTATTTATTTGTTAACTGGGTGGGTACACTGATCCCAGGGACCATTTTCAGGCATGACCCACGCCAATCAGATGGCACATCCATTACAAAATATGGTTATAATACAATCACAGTTGGAGAAGCAATAACAAGTAAAACAATACTGAAATGGCAATACAGTGGAAATATGGTGTACATACATATGACAAGCGATCAAAGCCTCCAAGGACTTTGGCTGTACATGATGCAGGCATCTAGCAATAAGTGCATATATATGTTATCATGCTAGTCATATGCTATATGTGGTGTGCGCCATCATTTGGTATGGCATTTACATACTAGTTTTCCCAACAAGGCTTCCCTAAGGTTCTGTTTGAATAGTTGGGGAGAGACCGGAGCCTGAGATGCGTTAGGAAGGGAGTTCAAATACTTGGGTGCTGCATATGAGAAAGCTCTCCTACCCATCTCGTTAAAGCGCTTGGGGCATTCCAACAGTCTGCAGGAGGATGGCCTCAGTTCTCGACTGTTACTTTTTAATGTTAGCAGCCCTGACAGAGGCAATCTAACACCATCTTATAAGGCTTTTTCTATGAATGATCCAAGCATGAGGTCTCTCCGATCGGCAGGGGGGAGCCACCCTGAGGATTGCTAGAGATGGCAGTGGTGAGTCTGGAAAGGGGCAAGAGTGATGAATCTGTAAATATTGTTATGGGCTGTGTTCATGCAACTTAGTAGCAATGGGGATGCGATGGCAATTACTGAAGAGCACTATTCAAGAATGGGAAGGAGATGGCCACGCCCAATCGCAACTCTTGCATCGGGTGTCAGTAGG
Source organism: Neoceratodus forsteri (assembly GCA_016271365.2). Classification (NCBI taxonomy): domain Eukaryota; kingdom Metazoa; phylum Chordata; order Ceratodontiformes; family Ceratodontidae; genus Neoceratodus; species Neoceratodus forsteri. The sequence continues at coordinate 797,064,592 of CM028137.1, read as the reverse complement.
TGTCTCAGTCGATAACACAGTCCTATTCGCTGATTCACCTTCCTAACTGCTGAGCTGATGTGGTGCTCATACACAAGAGATGGGTCAAGTGTAATCCCCACGTAGTTGAAGTCTCTTACCTGCTCGAGAGTTGAGCCATCGTGGTTAGTGTACTGAGAGTCTTGGTGTTGTTGGGTGTGCACTTTGTGAGCTTTGGTTTAGAGCCGAACAACATGCATTTTTTTTTGTTAGTGTTTACAAGGAGTCTGTGCTGTGTGAACCAATGCAGCTGCATTAAACTGTGTTTAGGTCTTGGTTTAGCCTAGGGATGTTGTTACCACTTTGTAAATAATGAGGTCATCTGCATAAATTATTCTGTTGCTATTTGTAGGTACCATGAGCAAAGGGTTAACATAAAGGAATACAGCAAGGGACCTAGAACAGAGCCCTGGGGGACCCTGGTCTGCACTCGGAGAGGGGTTGATAGGGCAAGCCCTATTCTCACTAGCTGTGTTCTGTTGGTTAGGTAGCTTCTGACCCAGTTAGTGACATTACTGGGGAAGTTAAGGGATGCAAGAATGTCTAGTAGTAAGACATGTCCCACCATATCGAAGGCTTTTGATAAGTCTACAAATATCGCCCCTGTGAGGGGAAGGATTTAGTGAGAAAAAAGGGAAGAGGGATGGTAGAAAGTACTATTAAAAGTATAAAGAGGCAGAGGGGAATTAAGTTGGGTCAAAACAAGTGCAGGGCTCACTAGACATAGATGATAGCGTAGTTCCCTTTTAAAGATGAGGATGGGATTTTGCCTGCTGAAGAGCTAGAGGAAAGGAGTTCCAGAGCATAGGACCAGCATGATGAAAGGCTCTGGAGCCTTTGGATATTTGACACCTTGGCATGTAAAGTAGAGACTTGTCCACTGAACACAGTCTATAGTAGTAAGTTTGTGGTACAAGCTTCACAGCAAGTGAAGATGGAGTTTGATTTCTAATTACTGAATCAACGAGAGAGTATAAGAGTATAGTCTGCAAGCAGAGAGGAGAGCCATACCAGGTCACTGTAAAGTTGGCAGTGGTGCTTGAGGCGAGGTGACAAGGGGATACCAACATATATTATTATAAGTAACGTCCCATGTATGAAGGGTAGATTTCTTTACTGTAGCAAAGGTGGGAGCACCATATGTGAAGGCAGGGAGAAAGATGCCTCTGGCAATAGCCAGCATAGCAGAGGAGTTAGCATATAGCTGTCCTTATGAGTAACTCCTAATTTAGTATTCACTGCTTTGCAGGTGGACTGAATATGAGTTGAAGACCAGGGATTGATCCAAGAGGACTCCCAGGTACTTAAAAGATGTTACACACTCTAGTTAGTCCCACCTGGAGCACCATATCATCAGGGACATTTGACAGGCCCTGAGCTTAGAGCAGAGCCTAGTAGCATTGCTTGTGTTTCTTTCCTTGAGTGTAAGCTATGGTCAGTCAGCCAGTTTTGTATGTTCTGAGATCAGAGGAAAGGGAGGCATTTATGCTGGTGACATTGTCAGAGCTGGAATAGAGGACAAGATCATCTGCATAGAGAATGGATGAGCAGGAATGAAGATAGTCAGCTATATCGTTAAGAAACAGTGAGAAGAGAAGGGGTCCCAGGATAGAGCCCTGGGGAACAGCAATATTAATGATAGCTCTATCAGAAAGAGAGGAATTAAATTGAACAGTCTGAGTTCTGTTGGACAAATAGCTGCTGAACCAGTTGACTACAGAGGGTAAAAAGCACAGACTGTGGAGAGTGGAGAGAAGCAGGGGATGATCAATGAGATCAATGAGATCAAAGGCCTTAGTCAGGTCTATAAAAACTGCCCCTGTAAGTAGACCAACATCCATATGGGAAAGCGTATCAGCTATGAATTTGAGGAGAGCTGTTGTGGTACTATGACCTTTCTGAAACTGTGCTGAGGTCGGAGAGAAGGTTGTACTTTGTTAGGTAGTCTATAGTTTGGCTAGCGACAAGTTTCTCAAGAATTTTGCTTAAGACCGAGAGAATGGCTATAGGCCTGTAGTTTGTGATCTCCTTAGGGTCTCCTTTTTTAAAGATAGGTGTTATGCAAGCAATTTTCCAGAGGCCCAGAACCATGCTGAACAACAGAGACATTGTGAAAATTTTAGTTAGAGGGGAGGCAATAAGAGGTGCTGCAAGTTTCAAGAGCCTAGGTTCTAGGGCATCCGAGCCAGAGTTGGTGTTGTTAGAGTTGGTCAGAAGTAGCCTTAGGACCTTGGTCCTTGAGATTTCCTTAAAATGAAACAGGGGGATGGTAGGCTGTTTGCAGGAAGGAAAGCAGGGGTTAGCTGACTGCAGTGTAAAGGAGAACTGAGAACCTGCTTGTGGTAATGGGAAGGAGGAGGTGTACTGAGATAAATCCGAGAACATACGATTGAAAGAGTTAGCTATATTGACACGGACATAAATAACACTACTGTTGTACCCTAATATTATCTGGAGAGTCTGTTATAAATGTTTCTACAGATGATTGTGGGGAGTGGGAAAATAATGATTTTCTAATAAATGTAGCTGAAAAGTTAGCTAATGCTAATGCTGTAATATCTGATACTCAGACCACTCAGATATAAGAAAAAGCAGATTCAGTGTTTAAAGGAAAAAGTATCTTCTGTCCCAATTCCCTGAGTACAATAAAAAAAATATTTGAATGATTGATTCAACAAGATATTTTATCATTGTGGAGACTCCTGCAACGCGGCTCTGTAATATGTCAGCCAAGCATTGGAAGGCTCTTAGAGAAAGGCAACTTGCTGATTGAAAATGTTACTGGAAATTGACTTTGATCCCACAGCCCCTTTTACAAACATCTTATTTCATATAGTAGATTCAACATTTGAAGTGAGCAATATACACAGTCACAAGAGTGCTTTTTAGAGCAAATCATCACTTTGCCCAACACTTTATATCCTGCCTAAAATCCAGAAGTCTGTGAGGACCCTCCCAAAAGACCCATTGTTTCAGGAATTGGGCCACTAGCAGAAGGTCCCTCCAGATTTGTGGATTACTTTCTTAAACAACTAGTGATGAAAAGCATAACTTATTTAAAGGACACAACAGACGCTCCTTTGAAATTAGAGGGCTTATTCTGGGACGAGGGATTACACCAGTTTGCCATACATATAACATCTTTATACACCAATATATCCCATGTTAAAGGAGTGGAAGCTGTATGGAATGTTTAGAAGCTGAGCCAGTGTTCAAGAATGTTCCAAAACAGTTTATTGTACAACTTTTGGAGTGTGTACTGAAGCACAGTTATTTTGTTTTCAACAACAGCTTCTACTTGCAATTAAGAGGCATATCTATGGCGGCAGCATTAGCACCCTTGTATGCTAATGTATTTATGTCAGATTGGGAAAAGATGGTACTTTTTGTTGACTTGAACTCCCACCTCAGACACACTGTACACTGGTATTGTTACATTGACAATAGTATATGTGTCTGGGGGGAGGGAGTCAGCTGAACTAGTTGTTGATTGGTTAAATACCAGTGACTGGAATGTTAAATGCACAAGTAGACTAGATAATAAATCAACTGATTTCTTAGATGTGACATTTACCATTGTAGACAGTAAGGTTGCTTCAATCCCACACAGAAAATCAATGGCAGACAATAGTATACTGAGAGCAGATAGCTCTCATCCTACATCCCTGGTGGATGGTATTCCTTATGGGGAATTTCTTAGGATTTGTCATAATTCTACTAATGACATTGGGTTTGAGGAGGACGCTAAAAATATGGCAGCTAGATTCAAAGACAGAGGCTATGCCTGTGAAACAATGCAGGCAGCCTATGAGAAATTTTGGAATACCAACAGGAATAATCTTTTACAAAAAATGGGAAGAAGTAATAGGAACTGTAGGGAACACAGTGACTGATTCAACCATAGTATTTGTGACAGATTATAACACTCGGGCTGTGGATATAAGACAGATTATACAGATGGAGTGCACTGCAGGCAAATTAGTAATTTAAAACATCTAGTGGGTTCTGCACCAAGGGGTTCTTTTCACAGGGGGAGAACTTAGGAGAGCGTCTAACAAGCAGCCACTTTGTTAAGGCCAAATTAGAAAATCAGAGTGTAAGAAATGGTTTTAACACATGCAGAAGATGTAACATACGTGATTTTGCACAGACGGGGGACAAATTTGTACACCCGAAAACAGGTATTGGTTTCAAGCTTCAGCAATCTGTGGATTGTCAGACTAATGTTTGTGTTTATGCATGTTGGTGCCCCTGTGTACAGGTGTATGTTGGCTGCACAGTGCACCTCCTGAAGTGTCGTATCTAGGCCATATACTAGCAATCACTAATAAGAACATAAATAATGCCCTGGGTGCTCTCTTCAGGGAGGCACAACAAAGGAGAACCCATGGGTTCAAGTTTGGAGCCCTGGAACATGTCCACGCTCCTGAAAGAGGTGATAGATTATGTAGCCTCCTACAGAGAGAAACATGCTGGATCTTCAAGTGTGATGCTTTACAATCACAAGGTCTAAATGACCAAATAGACTATAAAATATATTTGTGATGCTTTTTTTGATCTTGACCTTCTGACCCTCTGCTATTGCAGTTCTTAGAATAACAATTTTCTGATTTATTTATGATAGTTTATGAACCAGACTCTTTGAGCCTTCCCTTATGACATGTATCAATGTATCATGTTCTATAAAATGCAATTTTTTTGTAGTTTATTTCACTTTTCACATTTAGCACATTTGGTGTTTGACTGTTTGTTAGGCAGTGTTATTTATATACCTGATATCATGTACCAGTAAAAACAAAATTGATTTAGGACAAAAATGTATGTATTCATGGTATATAAGCCTGTGGTTTCCAAATATGTATTCTCCTTTTTTTAAATACTTGGTAATGTTAAAGGTGAATTAAATCTTTTTTTAGGACAACATGAGATGTATGTGCTAAAAGTATAGTCATATTTATTGAATGTATCAAGAAGTATGACATCTAAATTCATTTCTATGTGATTTGATTTTTTCTATTTGCAGCAGTGTTCTACTGTTCTATGAATGGACTAAGCAAGCCACAATTGAAACTGAGTAACGGGTAATGATTGCTCTTTATGTGGAAATTCTGGGTCTTTGTTTACCTGGTCATATATAGATCGATCAAGCTGCCAAGTGAGGTTTTCAAATAGGCTATGCTCACTGTTACAATTTAATTTAATTTAGAAATTTCCTGCTGATTAAAGTTTGTATTTGGCTTCTTAGCTTGGGAGACTGCCAACAAGCCACACAAAACATGAGGCATTTAAAGTGAATTTGCTAAATCTGACTTTGTTCTCCCATTAAGTAGCTATGATTTTCACTGCTGCAATGGAAAATCATTGGATTGTATGTCACTCTGCAGTTCTATTTTTGCCTCTCTAACAGCAAGAGACACTTCTTAAACAAATGTTACCTCTGAGACAGCGCTGCCTCAGAGGCAGATTACTAATCCCACCCTCTGCTGTGTCTCACTGGTTAATTCCTTCTGAAGGACAGTAACTGAGTTTGCCCGCCTCTTGCTGCTGATTGATTACACACGCACTGCCTTGGTGGCAAACCACTAATCCCACCCTCAACTGTGTCTCATTGGTTAATACCTTCTGAAGGCAGTAACTGAGGTTTATTCATCTGGTATCTAAATGGACCTCCCACATGTTTTTTCATGCTCTGATTGGGTGGTTCTAGCTTGCCCTTATTGGTTGGCATACAGAAAGCACCTTTTTAAGGACAAGTGTTTTGAAATGAAAGTTGTCTCCAAGGCAGACCAGCCTTTGAGGCAGGAATGGATAGGGCTGCCTACCAGGCAGGGATTTAACCTCTATAGTGAAAGACCTGAGCATCACTGGTGTGCCAGGTTGGTGGTATAGTGGAAAGGTCTGCAGCCTGATAAATAAGAGGTTGAGAGTCTGAATCCACATAAGATCCCCTCAGTTCTCTTTTGCTATAATTTCATTTGAGTGGTGATTCTTGGCAGCATGGTGTCAGAATAGTAAGTATGTAAGAAAAGGGACTTGCTGTGTCTGTTAGAAAGAATAATTGTAACAATAACATTTTGCATTGGAGGCAGATCTGCAACACTTTTCTCAAACAAATATTACCTCTGAGGCAAAGCCAAGTCCCTTTTCTTATATATGTCCTGTTCTAATACCATGCTGCCATGCGTCACAACTTAAGTGAAATTCTGACAAAAGAGAACTGAGGGGACCCTGCGTGGATTCAGACTCTCAACCTATCATTTATCAGGCTGCACACCTTTCCACTACACCACCAGGCTGGCACAGCAGTGAAGCTCAGGTCTTAAGCTATAGAGGTTAAAGCTCCTGGTGGTGGTTTGCTGTCAGCATTCTTGGTGATGTGCAGCCTCGACACACTGCTGATTGCCCCACCCCCAGGATGCTGCCTGGCCAGACCAATACATGGTTGGTGGGTGGGTTGGGAAAGAAAACAGAAAATGCCCACTTGGCCAACTGAATGATGGTGACCAGTCCCTCACTTGCCATGCAGCCTGGTAGTGTCTGGGCCAATCCCTTGCTGTGTGCGCCTGGTGTCAAGGAATGCCTCGGGCAAAAATCTCCTCTCAGTTACTCCACCCCAGGGCATCCCACAAAAGCATACATCAGGTCAACCAGAGACACAGTACAAGGAATGGCGAGAATGGTGATGGGGCAGTTGGTAGGCTGGGTAAGTCCTAGCGGCATGAAGGAGTGGCCAGCTGAGGGGACAGGGGAACATAAAGAAATAGAAGCAAAACTATATTATTTTCTTGAACCTGATGTGTGCACTGTTCTTTCTGCCAGTTTTCTGTTCTTAATCGTACAGCAGCACCTTAGGGAGACAGGTGTACTCTCCCTTTGGTTGCACAACACGTGTCTGAGAGGCCCAAGGGAACTTAGCCCTATCCAGGGTAGGACTGAGGAGGCAGATAAGGAGGGAGGACTACAAGAATCAAGGGTGGAAACAGGAAGAGAAAGGGTGGTACGCTGTAAGGGGTGTGGAGCATTAGTGTTCCTGGGCATGCCATGAGAGGTTGGGAGTTGCATGGTGTTCAGGAGGCTATGGTTTTTGATAGCCAAGATGCAGATGTTTAGGGGAGAATTAAGCATGTTGGTAGGGTGACAAAGGGCAGGGTTAGTAGAAAGACAAGAGCAGGAACAGTAGAAAATAGCAGTGTCAGGGTCCCAAAGCAGGGGACCCCTCTACCTATAAAACGTGAGGGGAAAAAATTAGTCACTGTAGTACTAATAGGTCCTAGAGTGAGGCAAAGTGGAGGAATAATCTTAGGGCTCTTTAGTTTTAGGAGGCCTGTGAATTGAAGGGCTAATCCCTGACTCACCACTTCCTGCACCCACTTGTATGTGGTGGTGGTAGTGGTTTAAACTGCTGGAAGTAATGAAACAGGCAGCCTCTAACTGGTAGGCATTCTATGGCAGCCTGCACAGAGTTAGGGATTGTTTTGTGGTATAGCAGCTGGTGCCTGCTTGTGTCTTGCACCTCTCCTGCTTCTGCCTGTTGGGGCACCCCTCTGAGGAAGGTACTCAGAGTAGGAGTAAGGCCTACCTCCCCTTCCATATGGCCTGAAGGAAGTAAAAGGCTCTCTTCTTCTGGGTCAAATTCTTATAGATTGTTGTTTTGTTCATCAGCTTTTTTCATGTGGTCTTCTGTTTTATCCCCAAAGAGGAAGGGTTCCTTGAATGGGAAGTTCATAGCCTTTGTCTTTGTGTCCTCTGTCAGGATTGTTGTCCTGAGCCAAGCAAACCTCCTCAGAGCTATTACATGTGCTAGTACCCTTCAGGCTGTGTCACCTGCATCCACAGCCACGTGGAACTGATATTTGGTGGCTTTCAGTACATCTTTAGCAGTTCACCTCCTACCCTTTCACTTAGGGCTTGCACTGCACTCCAAATGTTTTTTTGGTACTGTGCAGGGTATACAATATAAGCATCATGCCTTAACTGCAGGGTGGCTGAAGTGTACACTGTACTTGTCTACTCCAGCTTTCTGAAATCCCTTTCTGGAGGCATAGTCTGGTAACAAGCTTCCTGAATTAGTGGCCTTGATGGAGGAGGAACAACTGGATATCGTGGCAGTCACAGAAACATGGTACACACAAAACCATGACTGGGACATAAACATACCAGGATACACTATCTACAGGAGGGACAGGGAGGGTAAAAGAGGAGGAGGAGTAGTTCTTTACATAAGGGAAGGGATAAAAGCAACAGAACAAAAGGGTAAACAGGGAGGAGAAGAAGCACTGTGGGTAAATTTGGAGACAGACAATGGCACCACAATCCGCACAGGGGTTGTATACAAACCCCCTTCTCAGGGGGAGGAAATGGACAAGGAAATGATAGAAAGTATACTTAGAATGGCAGAAAAAGGGGAGATATTGCTGATGGGTGATCTGAATATGCCAGATGTTAACTGGAGTGCAGTTCAGCTGCCACTCAAGTGTGCAGTTATTCTAGATGCCCTACAGGGGCATGCCTTAGACAACTAGTACTGGGCCACTCGAGAGGAGCAATATTAGACTTGATTCTCTCAAATGGAGATGGAGAGAGGATCACAGATGCAGAAGTGGGTAGCCATCTGGGAACTAGCGACCATCGAACAGTATGGTTCACAATAAACACAGCAATAGAGTCAAGCCATACAAAGACAGAAGTACTGGACTTCAGGAGGGCTGACTTTGCCAAAATGGGTGAGTGCCTAAGGAATGCACTAGCAAATGGGCAGGAAGGAGGGGTGGAAGAACAATGGGGAATAATAAAAACTGCCATCACAGAGGTAATGAGCCTTTGTGTGAAGCAAATAAACAAAACAAAATGATGTAAGAAACCACTATGGTTCTCAAAGGAAGTGGCAGTGAAGGTTCAAGAGAAAAAGAAAGCATTCAGGAAGTACAAGGAATCGCAGAAGGAGCAGGACAGAGAACTGTATCAGTTAAAGCAAAAGGAAGCTGGGAAGGCAGTCAGAACAGCAAAGGCCCAAACCGAGGAAAAGATAGCCAACTCAATTAAGAAGGGGGATAAAACCTTTTATAGGTACATCAGGGAGCGAAGGAATTCCAAGGGAGGGATAGTGAGGTTTAAAAAAGGGGAGAGAGGGTGGGCAGAGGGATACTATGAAAAGGCAGAGATACTAAACAAATATTTTTGCTCAGTATTTACAAATGAAGAGGGGGAGGTACATAAAACAAACAGTAGAAGCACTCTGGATACAGAAGTTGATACCAGCCCATTTACAGAAGAAAGGGTTCTGAAAGAACTCTAAAACTGAAGGTGGACAAAGCAATGGGGCCTGATGGGATTCATCCCAGAATTCTAAAGAGCTAAGGGTAGAACTAGTGACACCACTGACTACCCTTTTAACAAATCATGGGAGGATGGGGTGGTACCCAAGGACTGGAGGAGGCAGATGTGATTCCCTTTCTAAAAGTGGGAGCAAGGCAGAAACAGGAAACTACAGACCTGTTGGTTTAACCTCAGTGATAGGGAAAATGATGGAATCACTTCTGAAGGAAAGAATTGTTGAGTATCTAGAGGCCAGAGGGCATGGGACCCTAGGCAGTATGGTTTCAAGCGGGAAGGTCATGCCAGATGAATCTGATAGATTTCTTTGACTGGGTGACCAAAGTAGTAGATCAGAGAGGGCTGTGGACATGGCCTACCTAGACTTTAGCAAGGCATTTGACACAGTCCCACACAAAGATTAATATACAAGTTAGCCAGCCTGGGAGTGGGTCCCAAGATGACAGCCTGGGTAAAAATTGGCTGCAGAATAGGACAGAGAGTAATAGTAAATGGAGTCCACTCAGAAGAAAGGAGGGTTACTAGTGGGGTACCGCAGGGTTCAGTATTAGGACCGTCCTCTTCAATGTCTTATAAGTGACATTGCAGATGGACTGGAAGAAAAGTATGTCTCTTTGCAGATGACACAAAGATCTGCAACAGAGTTGATGCACAGGGTGGGGTGGAATGGATGAGAAGGGACTTGGCAAGGTTAGAGGAATGGTCAAATGTATGGCAGCTTAGATTCAATGCTAAGAAGTGCAAGGTAATGCACCTGGGAAACAAAAACCCAGGGGAAGAGTACACAATGGGGGGTGAGATACTAACAACAACAAAAATGAAAAGGACCTGGGGGTAGTCATATCAGATGACCTAAAGGTGGGCAAGCAATGTGAGAGGGCAGCAAGGAGGGCTGGGGGTATACTGGGATGCATAGGGAGAGGCATCACCAGTAGAAAACAGGAAGTTATTATCCCTCTGTACAGACAGCTGGTGAGACCCCATCTGGAGTACTGTGTGCAGTTCTGGAGACCCAATCTCCGCAAAGACATAGACAGGATGGAAGCTGTCCAGAGGAGGGCAACTAAAATGGTGCAGGGTCTGCACCGGAAGACATATGAAGAGAGACTTAAGGAGCTTAATATGTATAGCCTCTAGGAAAGGAGGGAGAGGGGGACATGATAGAAATGTTCAAGTACCTCAAGGGAATCAACAAAGTCCAAGAGGCAGCATCTTTCAAAAAGAGGTGTGCAAGAACAAGAGGGCACAATTTGAAGATAGAGAGGCGGCTCAGAGGTAATTTAAGGAAGTATTTTCCACAGAGAGGACATGCATGGAATGGCCTTCCGGAGGCTTGTGGAGTCAAAACAGTGGCGGAATTCAAGCATGCATGGGACAGTCATAAAGGCAATTCTAGGGGTGGGGTAGGAAGAAGTAGGCTGCTGGTTAACTAGGATCTGCAGCTTATCCAGTAGGTAGGGAAATGGGCAGACTGGGTGGGCCAAGCGGTCCTTATCTGCCGTCAAATTCTATGTTTCTATAGAAACCAGTGACACCTAAGATTTTTCACATGCAGCTGCCTGCACAACTCTTTTTTGATCAGGTTGGGAATGTAGGAATTCCACAACCTGTTTCTCTACTTTATTTTTTCCCCATTTTTTTGTCAGTGTCAGGATCTGAATATAGATGCTCCAAAATCTTGTTTGTGACTTTTCTGAGGGATTTATGAATGGGTGTTGAGAGCCTTTTAGATGAGCTCAGACTCAGCATACTCTGAATTCTGCCTCTTTGCTTACTTGGTTAATACCTTAGCCAACATTCAAATAACAAGGCTCTTGTCACTTGAATACTGGCTCCGATTTGTACTACAAGTCAGGTTAACATCGAAAAAGTTACTTTTAAAATCGTGCTCCATAGGCTTGAATGGAGCATGCCCCACACTAGTCCTATAATTACATCACAGAACAAGGAAGCGCAGGGACGGCATCGGCAATCAGGAAGTGGAAGTGGAAGGGATCGAACGGCTAGCCTCCTCGGAGGCAAAATACAAGCCCTTCCCTTCCTTTGGGGGCTCATGAAAAAAATTTACAACTAATATGCAGGAACTCACATTCAGGTAAGGGAGCCTCCTGATGTGTTTGCAGGGAATTTAAAAAAAATCGGGAGAAAGGTGCTCTTTAAACATCTTTCAGCTCCCTTTTTCCCTCAGCAAAACTCTGGCACCGATGTGTCTGTAGCCACCTCCAAATTGGTTCTAGCTCCTATAGCAAACTGTGCTTTCTCTGTACTTCAGCTCTCAATATCTTATTGCAAACTCCAGGATTACTCTGTACTCTGCTTTCACTATCTTTTGATCCTGTAGGCTGTGGGGCCTGAGTACAGTTAATGGCCGGTGAAGCCCTCTCAGCTGTACTGCACTCCCCCTCTGGGAGATCTCTCCTTTTGGTGGGCTACCAGTCCTATGTATAGTCTCTATCCAGCCCTCCTCTGATTGGCTGATGCAGTCCCAGGCAAATTCAATGACCTACAACATTTTCCCAGCAGTCCCCAGTGTTTTGTAGTCCTGTGGGGGCTGCCATCTTGGAGTACACTAATCTTAATGTGATACAGTACTTAAATATAAATATGAGCCCTTAAAATAATTGAAAACAGTTTTACCTTGGATCAGAGGTACAAATACACTACCGGGCTCATTTCCCATCTATACAGGGTTCAAGACATGAAGTCAGGCAGTCTTGCAATTGCAGAGGCAATTACAGGACCACCAAGTCCAGAACCCACCTGGAGCCACTGATGAGGCACTGCCAAAGGAGCAGGAGCACGTGAGCCCTACAAGGTAAGCCCATTTGGGGGCTTATACACAGAATTGCTGAGGCATGAGGACAGGGGGAAGAAAGGCATAGTAGAAGGGGAAGTAACAAGTGTAGGGAAGAAAGTTATCTAGACCAAAATATTTAGAAGGTGTGAGCAGAAAGGTGGGAGAAACAGTAGTGTCTTAGTCATAGGGGACTCAATAGTAAAGAGAGTAGAATGGCCACTGGATAGCTTAGACCAGCCCAGAAGGAGCATGGTGTGCCTCCCAGGCATGACAACAGAAAGGATAAGTCAGATGGTACAGTCGTTCATGAAAGGGGCAGGAGGAAGAGCACATATGGTCATACACCTGGGCACAAATGACCAGCAGGATACAGAATGGGGCTGGTACAACACAGGTTCAGGGCACTTGGACAGATATGAAAAATTACTTACCATAGTACAGTAATATTGTTCTTATGAGGGATCTCCTAATATGATTAGACAGTACTGCAGTCAGTCCAGACCTATTGACTGCCCCCTGGAACTTTCAATTTATAATGTATGCAAACTAGAGAATTTGGAATGCGTACATTCAAAACTGCTGCTTCTTCTGCCTAACTGCCAGATTAAATTTTGCAGATGAAAACAGTAGACTAATGACTAATTAAAATTAAACACCCTTAGCACTAATGTCCTCCCTTTGGTACAGAGAATGGAATCCAAATAGGACAAGAAAAAACACAAAAAAGAGAGCTAGTGATACTAGCCATTCTTGTGTGCATTAATAATTATAAAAAGTTAGGCCAATGATTAATGGCAACATTAGAAACTCCCATAAAAGTATTGCTGAACCTATTTGGATTATGTAAGGGGAGGTAGGGAAGGGAGGTCTAATTCTAGTAGGAAATCCTTGTAAGAAACAATATTACTATGGTAAATAATTTTTTCTTCAAGACCCAGGAATCTCCTGGTAATATTAGATAATACTGCAGACTACCAAGCAGTGGCTTGGGAGGAGGGTACAGGACCTATTTAGAAAAAAGGTTCTGCAGTACAGCAGTGCCAAACCAGCATTAGTCTTGGACTGAATGTCCAGGCAATAGTGCTTAGTGAAGGTGTGGACTGTACTCCAGGTAGCTGCTTTACAGATTTCCAACAAGGGGATGTCCCTTGCAGCTGCCACAGAGGCAGCAGTTCCACGAGTGGAATGTGCCCTGAGGCCCTGTGGAGGCTGTTTGTCAGCCTTACTGTAGCAGAATTGGATGCAGGGTGTTATCCAAAGTGCAACTGACCTCTTTGAGGCAGACCTGCTTTTTCCCTCTTCACCATAAGTAATAAACAGCTGTGAGTGGGAATCCCTGAGGTCCTTAGTATGTGTAATGTAATAGATGAGGGACCTTTTTACATCCAAACTATGAAGCTTTTGTTCACCTGAACTGGATTTGGCTGTGAAAAATACTGGCAGGGTGATGGACTGATCCAAGTGGACCTCAGTTGCCACCTTTGGAAGGAACTTCCTGTTAGTTCTAAGGACTACCTTATCCTTATGGAAGATAAGGTAATTGGGATCAGTGCAAAGAGCTTGGAGCTCACACACCCTTCTTGCTGAAGTAATTGCCACTAGAAGAACAGTTTTCCATGTGACATAGTTTAGCTCAGCTGTAGCCATTTGCTCAAAAGAGGGTTCCATGAGTTTGGCTGTGCATAAATTCCTGTCCCAAGGAGGTTCCCTAATGGGAGAGAGAACATATGTGCCAACCCTTTGAAAGATTTTCTAAAAATAGGGTGTGAAGCGATTGTTCTCTGAGTACCTGCAGACAAATAAGCAGATACTGCTGTAAAGTGAACTTTAAGGGTTGCAGGCCTGAGGCCTAGAGTCTGCAAGTGCACCAGGTATTCAAGCAATGTGGGCAAACCTGCACTGAGGGGATTGATTTTGTTAGGCTTGCACCAAATGGTAAATCTTTTCCATTCTGAAGCATGAGTCTTCAATCAATCCTTTATTTATAAAAGCCCAATTCCAACAAAGATCAAAGCGCTGAACATAATAAAATCCATAAAAATAAAAAAATAAAATAATGTCAGTTAAAGCTTAATTCTCATGAATAAAACCATATATTTAACATACAACAGAATCAGGGTACTCCATGCCAAAGAGATGCATTTTAAGAGCTGCTTTAAAACTCTCTCAACAGTCAGGCACTCTCTAATCCAATGAGGCAGAGAATTCCACAGGGTGGGGGCCACACATGCAAATGAATGGGTCCCTGAGGTCTTAAGTTGAACCTTGGGAATCTCTAGCAATCCCTCGTTGGAGGAACGGAGTGGTCGGTAGGGGCACAGAAGATCTTGCAAGTAGCGCAGTCCCTGTCCATGTAGGGCATTATAGGTCAGTAACCTGACCTTGAAGGTGATCCACCAATGCACTACTGCAATGCCCTTTACCTAGGGTTCCTGGGGGTTGATATCCACCAATTGTAGCTGGTGCAGGACGAGGAGCACAGGCATGACATGACAAGATCTTGATAAGTCAGTCAACAGCCTGGCTGCCGCATTCTGCACCAGCTGCAATTGGTGGATATCAACCCCCAGTAACCCTAGGTAAAGGAATTGCAGTAGTCAAGATGGGAAGTCACAAAGGCATGAACCAAAGTTGGAAGATCGCTGGGTGAGACCAGGTGCTTAATTCAGGTGATGTTCCTCAGACGGTAAAAAGAAGTCTTTTCAACAGCTGACACCTGAGATTTTAATGTCAGGCCTATATCGAACACAATGCCCAGATTTCACGTCCAGTCGGAGGTGAGTAGCTGGTCTCCCCCAAGCCAAAGCCCGGACAGTTGACCAGCCAACAACCCCATACCCTGGTGACCTGGGTCCACCACCAACACCTCAGTTTTGTCTGAGTTCAATCTCAGTCAGTTGGCATTCATCCAGCCCTGAATCTCAGAGATGCAGCTATTAAACACTGAGACCGCAGCACCTTGCTCGAGCACAAAGGACATGTAGAGCTGAGTGTCATCTGCATAGCAGTGAAAACTCAGTCCATACCACCTTATGTCTCCTAACAGCAGCATATACACTGCAAACAACATGGGTGACAGTACAGAGCCCTGCAGAACCCCACAGGACAGAGGGAGTGGGGCCAAGGAATAAATCCCCAACACCACACTCTGGATTCTGCCCATGAGGAAAGATTGAAACCATCTGAGGACCATACCAGACAATTCACAGATCATTTGCATGTGCTCCAACAGCACACCATGGTCCACAGTGTCAAATGCCACAGAGAGATCTTGGCGAACCAAGATGGAACGGCTCCCCCGGTCCCTCGCTATCAGGAGATCATTAAGTACCCGAACAAGGGCAGTCTCAGTACTGTGTCTCTTCCTGAATCTGGACTGGAGAGAATCATAGACATCATGGGTGGTTAAAATATCATCCATTTGCACCGCAACCGCCTTCTCAGTAACCTTGCCCACAAACGGCAGGTTAGAGACAGATCTGTAGTTAGCTAAGCAGTCCGGGTCGAGGGAGGATTTTTTTAGGAGGGGTATAACTACCACCTCTTTCAGAGGATCAGGAAACACCCCTGTCTCAAATGAACTCCGGACTATCACAGCAAGGACCGGGCTGATGTCCTCAACACACCCCACTAGGAGGCATGCTGGGCCCGGGTCAAACTACAGAAGATTGGTATCATATTTTATTTTTTATTTTATTTTAGTCTTTGGTAACTGGGTAAGTCCCACTAGGCACACGTGCCTGTTTTCAGGGGCGACCTGGGAGCACTGGGCGGTTAAGTGACTTGATTAGAGTCACACGGTATGCAAGTGGAGGTTGTGAGAATCAAACTCAGGTCTAGTCTGCTGGATGTATCATGCTCGTTCACACCTTGTTCCTCTAACCTCTAGGCTATACTGCCAGCCCAGTATCAATATCCTGGATGATCTGCACAATGTCTACAATCGCCAACCAGCTGAAGTCGGACCAGACCGGCCAGGCACTTGCAACCTCCTGCCGACCTCCACAATGCCCACTTGAGGGCGCTGAATGAATCTCTGACCTGATGGTGGCAACCTCATTGGTAAAGAACCAAACAAACTCATCACATTTAGTCTGTGCAAATGTTCCCTGAGGCTGAAGGCAGATTGGATTGCACAATCTGTCAATAGTCTGGAAGAGCTGAACCAGTCGGTTCTGCACCATGGCAATCTCCTGGACAAGAACTCTGTCTTCTTACGGAGACCACCGACTAGTAGTTTTATAATGGACCATCAGTCTAAGTTTGTCATCAGCCAGGCCAGAATTTCACCATTGCTGCACTAACCTTCGACCCCCTCACTTAATCTTGTTCAAGTTCCATCAAACCAGAGGGCTTGAGGTGAAGCATGAGGGGTGAATCGGACAGGAGCTAGGAGTCCTGGACAGCTGTCACTGCTTTATTATAAGCTAGTACCAGATCCTTGGCACCTCACATACACTCGACACACCTGATAGATCCAGCACCGCCACAAGACCATCTGGAGTTAAACCCCTTACGGGGCAGTACTGGACCATCTCCATAGGGGCAGGTCTATAGGGGAGAGCCTCGAAACTGAATCTTATATTACGATGATCTGAACATCTGACCAGTTCCACCACCAGATCAGAGATCTCCATCCCCAGTAGGAAGACCAGGTCCAATGAGTGACTGTGTCGATGGGTAGCAGAGGTAACTACCTGTGTAAGGCCCAACAAGTTCATAAGTTGGAGGAATTCTGACCAAATTGCAAGAGTTCAGTGTTGACTAGGCATTGAAACCCCCAGAATTAACCATCTAGGGATTCCAACACCATATTGACAATGAAGTCCTTGACTCCCTGCAGGAATTCTTTTTCTCATCCCTAGATTGGACAGTAGATGAGAAGTATCCTGCAACCTACCTCTCTCCCACAATACAGTCAAAATATCTGGTCCCTCCCACTGGGGTATCTACAAAGCCCACTTCCAATTTAAGACAAATGGCTACACCCCACCCTTACTATCCTCCCTTGGGTGGTGTATCACTGGTACCAGCGGAACTGCTGAGTTCAATACTGGGCCCAGCATTCTCATCCAGCCAGGTCTTGGTGATGCAAGCCAGGTTAGTTGTACCAACAAGATCAGCAATAATAGCAGTCTTGTTTTTATTGACCTGGCATTGCAAAACACCACCTGAGTAGGATAGGTGGACAAGGTAGACAGAGCAACTTGCCCACTAATTGCGGAGCCCTTGAGTAGCTCCCTGCCCCCCAAAATGGGGGCTTACCTTCGGGTCATTCTCCCATTGCTCCCATTTCATGGAGCACCTCCAGGTGTCTTCCAGTGCCTGCCAGGTCCCCTGTAGTTCACTGCCACAGCCACAGGTCTTGGTTTAGCCCTTGTTGGGCATTCAGAGCTTTTTGGAGCCACTGTCTTTTCCCTCCCTCCACTTCATGGCCAGGTGGACGGCTCCTGTGCTCCTGAAGGTGCCTCTGGTTATCCCCAGTTCACTCCCTTGTCTCTTTGGCTTCCCTAGGCTTGTGGAGTAGAATCGCAGGCTGCCAGCATTCTGGCTGGCTGGCAACCTTGCACTAGTGCAAGAGGCGTGCTTTTGATTTAGACCATAACTGCAATCAACAGTTTGGCTCCTCCAGTGGTCCCTGTCCCCAGTAGTTGCGGGGGGGGGGGGAATTGGTGACTCTGGTAGCCCGGAGGGAGCCACAAATTAAATTAAATAAGGAGCATCATGTGCACTTAAGGTTCTGGAGCCAGCACTTGGATATTAATTAGGGCTGGCATTAATATTCATGAACAGGTCTGTAAGTAAGAGGACAGCAAGTTTCAGTAGCCACTGCAAGGGCAAATTGTAAATAAATGTGTAAATAAATGTGTAAAATATGCAGCGGCTGCCATGGATGCAAATGGGACTACTTGCCAGGGGGGAAAACAACTTAAATAAAAGTAATGTACTGGCTGCACCAGGGCTGGACATTGGGACTTAGCTAAGATGCCTGTCTGCTGCCTGGGAGCACTTAATTTTGGCAGCAGCGACAAGCTCAGGACTGAACAATAATGTTAAATCTGGTCAGCATTTAAGAGGGCACACCAAGGGCTATTGAACTGTGGGGTCAGTGAACAAATAAAGTAATCAATCTGGCTGCACCAGGACTTTTATTTGGGACTTGTGTCAATCTGCTTTTGGGACTGTGTGTTGAGCAGCCATTTTAGTACAGCAACAGTTAATTGGAAAGCCAGGATTTCAGCCAGAGCTTGTGGGACTTTTGCCCAGGACTTATGGGACATTGCAAAGTGCTTATGTGGAAGCTGCAGGGACCTAATTTCAGGCACCAAAACAGGGAGCCTATTGTGCATCAGTGAGGGTAATGAATATTCATTTCTGGACTGAAAAGCAGGATCAATCAATTACAGTGGGAGCAACAACTATGCTTCAGCCAATAGGAAGCCCCAGAAGGACTCCATAAAAGACAGTGTTTTGGGCTGTATAAGCAGTTCCAGCGTGGGCCCCCCATAGTGGTAGGGGTCAGGTCCTTTTGCTCCAGAATGGGCCTAGTGATCCACTGTAAGCCCTTCAACAGGGGAGGGGGCTTTCTTCTGCCAGACAGGCAGAATGGCTGCAGTCAACAGAAGTCACTAGCCTAGGGGTTGCCAGATTGTCCTCCAGGGCTGGCCAGCACCTTTCCATGCTTCTGAAAAAATGTGGACAACCTGAACCTCACTCAGTTACCAAAATTCAATAAATACACAACCTTCAGCAGTGAAAGAGCTGAATGGAAGTCCTACTTCAACAGTGAGAGTGCTGAAGTAAGTTGGAGACCTCTGAACAAAGAAAGCCATTTCTGCAAGTAATCTGAGTGAGTAAACTGATTCTAGCAAGAGCAAGAGTGAAAAGTCTTGAAGGGCAGTGCAAGCCTAGAATGTATGCTGTTGTGACTGTACAAGCTTAAGAGCATCTGTATGGGGCAGCCAAGCCCAGAGTAATTAGATTGTGACTGTATGTCTGCACCCTAGTTTAACCAATGCGTATAAAGGGTGGACATCTGCTTAGTGACCAGAGAAGAGTCCAGTTCAAGAGTTATATAAATGTGCCTGATTTGATTAGTGCCACAGGACTGAATAGGGAGTTCTCTGACCACACAGAATTTCTCCGGACAGTGCCTGGTGGGCCAGTAACCGTCTGTATGTCCAGTTGGGAGTGGCAAACACCAGCAAGAACCACAAGGGACTGTGTCTGTGTATCTGTGAGTCTGAGAGAGCTGCTAAAGAACTGTATTACTGCCAAGAAACATGTTGTGAGCCTAGAGAGCTACAGAAACCTGTTGTGTCTAAATGAAGTGCCTGAGTATGGAAAAGGTCTACAGTTTCAGCTTTGCCAACAAGTAAAGCCTGCTAAAGTAGCAAGCCACGCTTCATGCTCAGTTGATGTTAAAGTATTCTAAGATGGTAGTGAGCCGTGCCTCAAGCTCAGTCTCTAGTAAAAGTGTCTGAAGTGGTAAAGCAAGTTCCAAATTGCCTGGTGTTGGCAAGGGAGACATCTAAGTTCCTAATTGTCAGCAAGGACCGTGAAGAGTTGGGTCAGCCTAACCTCAGGGAAGCCACCATGCTGAAAAGAGACTGTGTCCTGTGATCTGTGGGAGCCATAACCTGGGCTCTGGTTGTTGCACTATGCTGGAAAGGGTGTAGGTGTTCATCCTAAAATGCTTGGGAGAGCAGCCTGGTTCTGAAGTTCTAACCCATCTGGTGAAGGGTTTAGGTCTGCCATGCTGAGCACAGGGAAAAGAGATTGTGACTTCTAGATGAAACTGCAAGGATTGTAAGAAAACAAAATATAAATGTGCTAGATCTGATGAATGTGTTGAATGCTACGCAACCATCATATTGGGTTTGGGGCACAGCCTGGTAATCTGCCACCCTGGCACAACCATATGCATTTCCCGAGGAACATAGCATGGACGTGGGGTCTGAGATGTGCCAGCCTGGGTCCCAATCTGGTTTATCCAGTAAAGTGATTCCAGCTCAGAAAGGGGCACTGTTCAAAGATACAGAGAGTGCTGTTCCCATCTGCAAATGCTGCACCATCTGGCAGTCGGTTCCGGGTATCCCTGCTGCAGGCCTTTGCCAACCTCCTTGTCTCCAAAGTCAGAGTTCCACCTGCTGTGATCATTTTAATTTTCTGCTTCAACTTGATTGTGACTACTAAATGTGACTTTTGATCTGCAAGTAAGCAGGGCCAATGTCCTTCCTTAAAGCTGAACAGGGATGCACATGTAAAGTGTTCTTGAATAGACTGGGCCATCAGGCCATGGATACAGTTGCCATTAGTCAAGATAAGTGGGTTGCATATGTTTAATCTAATTGCTTTCTTCAGGGGCCCCAACTAACCGGCCAACGTACAGCTGCACCAAATAACAGGCCTGCACCTTTAAGAACTATAATTATTGGATACCAAGGTATTGCATATGTGATTGCGGGGTTCTGTATGCTTCTGAGAACTGCTACCAGTGTGGACAACTGTAACTATGTTTGCCATACAGGTAGCTAGCTAGACAGCCAGGGCTCTGACTATATGAGAAGGTTGGTGGGTGCCACTGTGATTCAAGTTGGAAATCAAATGCAGAGTGATTATTGTGATTGTTTTAAATCAGTCAAACTAATACTACTGTTTATCAATTGTAAATAGCGAACCTCTGTTCCTATTTACCATTCCTAGCCCTTCCCCGTGTAAATAAACTTGTTGTTGTTTGTTTTTGCAGATACCTGTCTTGTGCTCATATTATTAGTAGTAAGTCAATAATTATAAAATGTCTTAAGTGTGGGGAAATGTTATCGGGTCATGCTTGGGGTGGCATTATAGTGATGTGGGTGGGTACAGCATCCCAGAGGATTGTACCAGGTTAAAGCTAGCCCACTAAAAAGTATACTCTGGGTGGAGGCACAGCACAAGTTTATTATTTTGGGAAGAATCAATTTAAAAGTTATTCTAGGAACCCAGGCCCTGTCATCCTTGGTCTGGTCTGGCCAGGCAAGGCAGGGGTAGTAGCCCTTGGTATTGTGGCGCCAGGGTTACACTTGGGTATGGGAACCAGACAGGTAGGACCCCTTTCCTGGACTCATTTCACCCCAGGGCGTCTTCTGGTTCCCATCACCCCAACCCACTCCACAACATGTCCAGTTCCCCCCCCACCCATTTCTTCCTCCTCCAAGCTATCCCCAGTGCACAACAATGGCCATACACCTCAGCAAGCAAAGGGGCAGCTAAAAGGACTGAGATCC
Organism: Neoceratodus forsteri; assembly: GCA_016271365.2. NCBI lineage: Eukaryota > Metazoa > Chordata > Ceratodontiformes > Ceratodontidae > Neoceratodus > Neoceratodus forsteri. The sequence goes on along the minus strand of CM028137.1, from coordinate 797,043,175 downwards.
CTGAGCCTGGAGGGGGAGTAGTGCCTAACTGTCTGCAACCTCTGCCAACACAAACCTCAAAGCTAACCAATAGCAAAGCAGATACAAATGAATACAGACTACACATACACACACCTCACCCACTCACACACTCACTCAATCAGAACAAAACCCCTACCCCGAAATAAACTCAAATAACACTTGCCCAAACTTGTTTAAATATAACAAACATAGCAGCAAAATCAGAGTGGTAATTAAATTATAAAGCAGTTCTTCTGCAATTCAGTTTCCAGATCAATATCATGAGTTACTCCAGTCTCAAAAACATTTCTAATAACTGGCTAGACAGAACTCTCACTTCTCCTAGCCAAAAACAGAGATAACACACAGAAATTGTGACCCTCTTATTTTCACAAATTCAGTGCTGTGCAGATTTTAAATGTATATAGAACTTGGCGCTCTCACTGCCTTGCCAAAGCCTCCTGCTCAGTAGAACCCCAAATCTGCCAAAGTCCAGGTCGATTTCAGTATAGTACTTCAAAGCACTTGATAGAAAGAGCCACCTTCCTTACTCCTCCAGTTGGATCCTCAGTCAAGTCCTGCTAGGCCCCAAGATACAAGCCCCAGGTGCAGATACCTCGAACCTGGCACTCCCTGAGCTGAGACACTGCGGCAGTGTCCGCCTTCTAATTGGCACTCCACGGATGATCCTAGGGCAGCCATGATATGAGGCTGAAGGTGAATGTCTCAGGGGTAATGTTGGGAAGTACTTTTTCACTGAGAGGGTGGTGGGTGTGAAAACAATATGGGGGTTCAAGAGTGAATGGAATAGACATAAGGGTACCCTGGAGATGTGCAGAGCAGGAGAGCCACAGATCAAATAGGATCTGGGGCTGCAGCAGTGAGTAGGAAAATGAGCAGACTAGGTGGGCTGTTTGATCTTTATCTGCCAACAGATTCCATGTTTCTATGTTTCCAGAACTATATCTGCCCTCCAGCAGATACCCCCGGTAACCCCTTCAGGAGACCAGGACAGAGCGACAGCCACTCAGGCAAGTGGACAGGCCTCTTCTCAGGACAATCCAAGTAGTTGTCAGGCAGTACACCTCAGCAGCAAACTCCCACCAAACTGGTGAACAGTCCAAAGGCAGCGCCTGTTCTTCCAGCCACAACTACTCCTCTCCATGATCTCCACCTGGCACCTTCAGATCCTCTGGGTGCCACAAACTCCACTGACTCACAGACGAGCTCCGAGCACCCAGAGCACAGCAACCAAAATCAAGCAGGTACTGGATTTCACTGATCAGTAACATTTGAAGTAGTACTAGAGGAAACAATGATACACTTCTAGTGCAATGGATGGCCGATATTGTTTCGGCAGACAAACTTTCTGATATTATGAATATTACTCCCACACCCTGGTAGTCCCCCGCAGATCCACCCAAATCCATTAATCCGGTTTCTCTCACCGCCTCCCAAAAATTTGGAATTCCCTCCCCCCCTCAAACCCGGCACTCCTCCTCTGCCTACTCCATCAGCTCTGCCCTCAATAATTACCTTTCACCTAGCTGCTCCTGTCATGTCCCTCCCTAATTCCCTCCTCTAAGCCCTGGACAAACCCTACCCCTCTACCAGCACCTTCATTTTACCCTGTGCACTCCCACCCCCTAAATTTATAGCTCTCCTCCCCTTCTCCTAAATTGCACCCCCTTATTGGCCTCCCTTGATCCCTCACAGAATGTAAGGGACCTTGAATGCTCTCCATGGGTCCCTTTCCTACCCCCCTCAAGGGGCTTGTATCTCATCTACACCCTTCCCCCACTATCCCTCCTTTCTCCCTAGACTTGCAGTCCTCTTGCAGGGTTCTCAGCATCCTGAAGGGGCCCTACTGCGTCTAGGCATGTCTCTTCTCCTTCCCTTTCCCATTCTACCTTTTCTCCCTAGCCTTCGCAGTCCCCTTGCAAGGTTCTCAGCATCCTGAAGGGGTCCTATTGGGCCTAGGCTTGTCTCCTCTCCTTCCCCTTACCCATCTACCTTTCTCCCTGGCCTTCGCAGTCCCTTGCAGGGTTCTCATCATTCTGAAGGGGTCCGACTGAGCCTAAGCATATCTCCCCTTTCTATCTAGCCACTATCTTGGCTTTCCATGACTACTAGCAGGGTCCAATGCATCCTGACGGACTATTGATTAGGCCCCATCCCCTCCAAAGGTGCGAATTCTCTTCCCCTCAAAAGTTTAGTTCTCACTCAGTCTGTCTCCTATCACTCTCTTAATCCCTATCTACTGACCTTCCCAACCCTCTTGCAGGGTACCCCGCATCCTGAAGGGTCCTCTCTTGGGTCAGGTCCTATTCCCCACCTAGCATTAAGTCACACCTCCTCCTTCTCTCTCCTCCCTCTTTAAATCACTACAGCTTTAGTCCCTTTCAATCTAATCTAACCCCACATCCTGAAGGGATCTCTATGGGATATTGCCCTATCAACTTCTCTCTGGCCCCCAAGTCCCTTGCATGGTTCCTCGCATCCTGAAGGGGTCTCCAGGACACGGCTCTTCCCCTTCCCCCACCTTCCCCTCTTCTTTTATGTACCCACATGTTTATTTATTAACCTAGTACTTATTATTGTCCATTCTTTCTACCTATTATGTGCAACACTGTTGTAACACTGTTTGTAACACCTGCTTTACAACTGTATGTTAATGTTGATCTTGTAACTTAAATGTTTAGTGTCTCATTCCTATTGTACCCCTTCCCCCCAGGTCACACTAGGAGATGAGCGACTTGTCGCTCAGTGTGCCTTCCTGGTGAAACATTTTTAATAAATAAATAAATAAAATACTACTATCAGTTTGGCGTCCCTTTAACATCACCGTAACTAATCTAAACTGACTTTCTCCACAGTGGCACGACAACGCTACAAACTACCTATCTCACTGAAATTCCTTACACCTGATTATGCAGTACACTAAAACTACCACTTGGACAAGGAATGGACAAAAGGGGGAACAAAACAAACAGACAAAATTAAAAATAAAAATCTAAATCTGAAATATCAAAACTTGCAGCTGTTGCAGATGGTCAGCCCATCACGGCCGCCATCTTTCTTGTAGAGGTTTTCCGAGATACTTTCAGTAGTTTAAGTACCTATTCTGACAGGTTAAATTCAGAAAATTCTAACTCCTCAAGAACAAAGCCTTCAGGGGAAGGCTCTCAAGGTTTGGAAAAACTATCTGCCCCTGGACAGCTGTTAGAAGATTGAATCTGTGAGGCAGACAAATGGGTTGTTTGGTGGAAAGACTGAGCAGCAAATGGTACCAAGGCTGTCTGTCCCAGTCTGGAGCAACCAATATCATGGTTGCAGACTAACTCCTCAGCCTGAGAAGAACTTTTGACACCAGAGGAATTGGAGGGAAGCCATAGAGAATTTCCCATCCAATCCAGGGCTAGTGTATCACTGGGCACTGTGCCCAAGGATGGTGGCCTGTAGCAATACAGTGGAAGTTGATGATTGTCTTTTGAGGCAAACAGATCTGCTTCTGAGGTGCCCCACCACCTGAAAATTGTATCCAATACTTGTCTGTTCAGAGCCCATTCATGGTGATCCTAGCTGATTCTGCTGAGTGAATCTGCCAGTGTATTGTCCTTCCCTGGAAGATAAATGGTTGACAAATGCACCTAAAGGAAATAAGCTAGGGACAACATTTTCATGGCCTCTGTGCACAGCCTTGAAGATCTGGTACCCCCTGCTTGTTGATGTACCACATGGTGGTTGTGTTGTCTGTCCTGACTTGGACTGACCCCTAAATTGAGTGGAAAAGGCCTTTAGAGCAAGGTAGACAAGTGCACACCTCAAGCAGCAGCAGCTAAGAACAATGTCTGCCTGCAGAGAGGACTTTTAAACCTCCCCCACCACCGGAGCCCCGTGGATGGAAGCCAGAAATTAGCTTTCCCAGTCTGCCTGCAGAGAGGACTTTTAAACCCCCCCTGCCACTGGAGCCCCGTGGATGGAAGTGAGAAATTAGCTTTCCCAGGTGAGGACAAGCACAGCATTCAAGCGCACACCTCAAGCAGCTATCTTTCCCAGTCTGCCTACAGAGGACTTTTAAACCCTCCCCACCACCACCGGGCCCCACAGATGGAAGCGAGAAATTAGCTTTCCCAGGTATGGATGAGCGCAGCATTCAGGCGCACACCTCAAGCAGCAGCAGCTAAGAACAATGGTAGTCTAATAAAGGGTGCCAATTTCAAAAGGGCCCCTCGCCATTATATTAGTCAGCATAGCAATGCTGATAGTTTTCTGTATAAAATGTTTGTGAAGTATCCACGGAGTGTAGAGTTGCATTTTAAGGAACTTTAAGTGTAATTTTCTTATTTTTTTCCAGCGCGGTCGAGCTGGTCTAGTAGCAGTATTTCTTACCTTGTGATAAGTTGTGCGTGAGGCTAAGTGCTGAGCATACATACGAGTTGATGCACCTAATGGATGCTTCTGCCTGTATGGCATTAAAGTTCAAATGCTCTCGCGCTGTTTGGTGCCTGTAAGTTAATTGTACACTTTCTGCTTCCTCCCCAATCTGCCTGCAGAGAGGACTTTTAACCCCTCCCTCCGCCACCGGAGCCCCACGGATGGAAGTGAGAAATTAGCTTTCCTGGGTACGGACGAGCGCAGCATTCAAGCGTACACTTCAAGCAGCTAAGCCCTGCTGGCGCTACACTCCAGCTACCCCACCGCCTCCACCACCACCCTTGGCAGACGCTGACTATTATAGCACTTGTCACGTGTGTACAAAAACCTATCAGCCCACTCTCCCATTAGCAGATTATATTTTTTCCCCACTAGTGGCCACTACACTCTCCTAGTCCCTCTAGCTAACCCTAATAGCATCATGCTGCTTCTGTTTCTCACCTTAATCTGCCAACTCACTCCCCTAACTTCCCTCCCACCTGCTTCCCACCCTCGCCTACCTCTAACCCCCTCACATTAAGTACGTTTTTGTCTCCATCACGAACTTTCTCCCAATACTGCTGCAACATCACGACTCCAAGAACATCTGGATCCCTTAGCTACTATCCTGCCACCAGCTTTTCACATAGGCCTGACAGCTCTAATCTTCCACACTAAATACCCCTCCACAAACAACACATCAGGAATTACCCCCTGCAAGCTAAAATGGAGCATGTACATGCTCAAACATCTGTTAGTATTGCTGCTTCTCCTGTCTGGGGATGTAGAATTAAACCCTGGCCCATACCCCCCCCAGCACCTACCAGTCCCTCACATTACCAAGAGGTCTTAAACTTGTGCACCTAAACATCTGTAGCATCCTGAATAAAATCACAACCCTTCAACCAATAGTAATGTCTATCCACCCGGATGTAATGATAATCACCAAGACCTGGTTAAAGCCCCATAAACCTGGACTCCAGAAGTAACTATACATGGTTATTCACTCATTCATCAAGACCGCTTGGGCAGGAAAAGGGGATGGCGTAGCTATGTATATCTCCTCGACACTTCAGTTCACCCTGCACAGCTCTCCATGCCCTCTCAGTCTATCAACTCCCTGCTAATCAAACTCTCCTCCCCTACTCCACTCCACTATATATTGCAGGGTCCTACTGCACTCTGAACACCTCCCAGCCTGACGTGATGGATCACCTGGGCACCCTAAAGGCTAACTCCTTGAGGGCGAGTTGCACATTCTAGGGGATTTCAATTTGAACTGGCTCCCAAACAATATTTCCAAACTTTGCAGCCAGATCACATCCCTAAACCTCACCCAACAGATCTCTGAACCCACTAAGTCTAAATCATAAATCTCAGAACCATTCCCTCTTAGGTTGGGTCCTTACCTCTCACCCCATCAGGTCATCAAAGCCAGACTCCTCCCTGACTCCCTTAGTGACCACCATATAATCCTAAGCTGTAAAGAAAAATATACAGACCCAAAGCACCTGCCACCAAGGACGCTTGTTCACTACGTCAGTACAAAGCTCTAAATCTAGACGCCTCCTAAGGGACATGGCACAAACCGACTGGTCCTTCATCTACCAGGCCTCCTCCCTCAATTCAGCCCTAAAATTCTTTTAAGAAACCTTCCTAGCAGTATGAGACACCCACGTGCCCCTATGGAAAAGAGGCACGGGATGCCCACCTGCCCTGGGTATCTGCAGAACTCATTGCCCAGTTCCATGATAGGAACCATGCCTGGAGAAAGTACAAGGCAACAGGTACCCAGGTGGCATTACAGCTATACCGATCACTTCAAATTCCTGCACTAGGCAAATCCGTCAACAGGCCAAAACCATCTATTTCAAGGCATCTTTCAACACTAACAAATCACCCTACAAATTTCTGGAAAACTATCAAATCACTCTCTCTCCCCTGCCAACCCCCCACCCCAACCCTAAATGTTGAAGGCTCCACTGTCACTGAACCAGCTAAAGTGGCCTCCATTTCAACACTTTCTTCACCAGTTGTGCATCCTCTGTCATAGCCTCTCTACCTCATCCCCCTAAGGATGCACCTATCCCAATGCAATCATCCTCCCAGACTACTGGCTTCTCTTTCTGTCATGTCACCCCGCTCAATGTGCAGAAGCACTCGATCTCAACCCCTCAAAGGGTGAGTGCCCTTCAGGGCTTGATTCCAAAATGTTACACTTATCTGCCCCTGCCATTGCCAGCCCCTGGCCGCGCTGTTCAATCTCTCTTTTTCTCTTGCTGACATACCATACAACTGTAAGTATGCCACAGTCATCCCCCTCCCAAAAGAAGGAGACCCTTCGTCACCGGGAAGCTACAGACCAATCTCCCTACTCCCCATCCTAGTCAAAATACAGGAGCGCATTGTCCTAGCCCAACTTTCCTCCTTCCTTCACTCCACCTCTTTGTTTACACCCTACCAATCAGGGTTTAGGAAATCGCACTCCACCATAACCTCCCTGCTAAGGCTCACTGATGCCATCTTCACGGGCATGGATAACGGGCACAACACCAGCTATTTTCACGACCTCGCTAAAGCCTTCGACACTGTCTCCCACCTCTACTGTTACCCAAACTCTCTAGCGCCAGCCTCTTTGGTGATGCCACCAGTTGGTTTCAATCCTACTTGGTAGAACTCAATCAGTAAGAATTGGACCCAACACCTCCTCCTCCTCCCTCCCGGTTACTACTGGGGTCCCAAGACTCAGTCCTCGGCCCATTACTCTTCTCAATTTTCCTAAATGAACTTCCCTCAGTCTGCACTCACATCTATACACCTGTACCTTGATGATACCTGTCACTTTAAACAGGCCCCTCCCCGACAAAGTGACCTCTACTCTCCAATATGATTTTAATGCGGTACAGCATGGTTTAGCTCAAATCAACTTTGTCTAAACCCCAAGAAAACAGTCTCCCTAACATTTGGGACTAGACAAAGGCTCTCCAGACTCCTTTCTACCCCCACTTTCCTCACCACTGAGGGAACTCCTCTAGAGACCTGTACCTCCTTCAAATACCTCGGGGTCTGGCTCAATCAGCACCTTGACTTTTCCACTCACATCGATGCTATCCACAAAAAACTGTGCCCAAAACTAGGAGCCTTATATCGGAAGAAGGGTAGCCTACCTCTGGCAACCTGCAAGGAAATTGTCCTAAAATAATCCTCCCGATACTGGACTATGGGGATACAGTATACTGCACTGCTCCAAAGTCGGCCCTAGCCAGCCTTGACCCTCTCTACCACTCTTTCTGCCATTTTGCACTTGACTGCCTAATTATGACACATCACTTGTGACCTCTACAGCCCCCTTGATCTAACATTGCTCAACGTCCATAGACTCATCCACAGCATCAGGTCTACAGTGAAATTCTGGTCACAGTCCCTTCCCTCTACCTTACATCTGCCCTCTCAGTCCCACCACAATCCACCTACTCCCTCAGGAGTGGTAGCTCCGTTACTATACATCCCGCATATGGCCACCTTCAAGGGGCCAAGCGGTGTTCAGATCCCTCATGCCCAAACTTTGGCACGCACTCCCAGCAGGCATTCATGACTTCGCTAACTTGTGTCACCTAAATCTCTCCTCAAAGCACAGTTCTTCACTATTTGTACCTGCACATAGGGTTACCTATGAGTTGAAACCTCAAGTCCCCTACTTGTGTTTTAGGCCCTCCTGTCGTTACTTTTAGCACACCTCCCCGCATTCTGCGTTCATGCTATGTAGAGCATAATGTAGGGGTTACAGATACAGTCCTACATCTAAGCCATGTATATCCTCTCTACCTTCCCTCGTTGCTTGATTTCATAGCTAATTCTGCAAACTGACAATAGTTACATGCACTATTTCCCTAAGCTTGTAAAATGTATCTGCTTTCATGTGATTCTACTAATGTCGTACTACATGCGCTCAGTTTCTCCCTAGGCCTCAAACACTCTATATAGTGTACTGTAATCATGTACAATCCTCCTCTTCTGTATTGCATATGTAATTCACAGTCATGTACTCCCTGTTTGTGTTTATGTTGTATGCTCCAATTGTCCCTTTCCCCCAGGACGCATCTGGAATCGAGCGGAACCTGCTCAGTATGCCTTTCCTGGTAAAACGCTTAAATAAATAAATAAATAACACTGCTTTCAACTCCAAAAGACTGATGTGCAGTTTGGACTCCTGAGGTGACCAAATTCTGCTGATTTTGAGGTTGCCCATGTGCGCCCCCCACCCTAGGAGGGAGGCATCTGTTGTTAGGTCCATCGTGTGGTGCTGTTGCTGAAAAGGGATGCCCTGTCACAGGTTTTCCATTTCTTTCCACCACTGCAGAGCCAGTAACAGAGTTCTCGTAACTGGCACCAACTCTGAAATGGGATCCTTTCTTGAGGCCAGTGTGATCTGAGGTGATACTGGTTGGCCCTCATTTGAAACCTGGAGCCTGATACTACTGCTGTAGTTGAGGCCGTGTGTCCTAGCAATGCCAGGAACTGTCTTGTAGTTCTTGGCTGACCTAAAAGCAAAGAGTTTGCTAGGGTCAGTAGGTTTGTTACTCTGCCCTGTGAAAGAAAAGCTTTTCCTTGGAAAATATCCAGTTCTGCTCCAATGAATTCCAGTGACTGAACTGGCTCCATCTGAGACCTTTGATGGTTGATAAGGAAACCCAGGGACTCCAGTAGGGTTGTCAGAACCCTCTGAAGGTCTGGGTTCTAATCTTTTTTAGAACTTTTTAGAACTCGAACTCTTTTTTGTAATTGTGCTGCCAGTAATGAAGATAGTAATGAAATACATGTAAATGAAAAACTGTTTAATATAAGGGGGAGAGAAATGATCATGTGTGACACTGATAGGAATACAACTAGCTTTATCTATGGTTTCTTCTGTTTGCTAAAGCCAGTAACTTAATACATAATAGGCCTACCACCCACCCATATGTTAAAAGTTTTCCTGCTGCAGCTGCTGCATAGTTCCTTAGTGAAAGAAAGAGGCACATTAGCCATTTATGTACTCAGTTATATATACTCATCATCATGAATTATTAGAAAAAATAACTGATATTACCTAATTTTAGCTATTTGCTGCTTTGTGTTTTAAATGAGTAAATCAAAAGTTGCTATGTTTAAAAGAAAGCTTTTATAACAAAGTCAAGCCAAGGTACTGTAGCCACAGCACATGGAACTGTTGCAAAATATATTATGTCATAACGTAGTCAGTCATAAGGTTACCACCTACTCGGTTTTTGACCGAATGATTCGGTTTTCTAGGTCCAGATTCGGTCCTCCTGTTTTCACCATTGCAAATTCGGTTTTTATGGTGGGTCAAGCAGCACCTGTTAGATTCCCCACTAACTGTTTCATTTTCTTCTCATCTGACTGTAAGCAAGTATCTGACATTTCAGTGTGCTTGCTTGCTTGCACTGCATGCTAATCACAAAAGTGCCTTTCAGGGCAGGGCACTTAAAGAGCCAAATGTGTCCCTGTCTGCTCAATTGACACCTCTAAATTCACACCAGCAAATTGGAAGATTATTCATGGAAAGGATAAACAATACCACCTTAATTAATGCCTTCATTTTTCTGAAACCAGACAGGCACCACATTAGGGTAGCTCTGTCCCAGTATGGACTGTACAATGTGTTTCAGAAACTTTACCTGCTAATCCAGTTTTATTCAGAGGTAGTACTTTTTCAGTCATTTTGAATGCTCACATGCTTGTAAAACAGATTCTGTTAAAGATTATGTGCAACGGTTTTACGTATTTTTAATAAAAGCTTAAAAGCTGAAATTCAAGTCCCTGTATTATGATTAGTGTTTCCTGAAAATTTCATGCTGTTTGGTTTTGTGGTTTTCTTTATGTAACCCCTAGATGGCGCTATCCCAGGGGCTACTACCCTGCCTGATTTGCCACTAACAGGTTGGGGGCCTGGATCAATGGCGGTGCCTCCACCCAGAGGTCAGGGTTTGCAATAGTTAAACTTACTTGGTCACAGACCTCTGGGACACTGCAACCCCCCTTTCTTCCCACTAGTGGCCCACACAATATATCAGAATTACCTTCACAGTATACACTTACCCCCAGGGCTGGTTCAGGCACTGGGACCTCCTGTAAAATAAGATACAGAGCAACAATCACAGTACAATACTTTAACATAGACAAATACCTCAGGCAGTATAACTTTGCTGAAACAAGCAGCTCTGATTTATTTAGGGGGAATATAACAAGGACAGGGGGAAATCAGGTTAATTAGCTTATCACTTTACTCATCTACCTATGGCTCTGTGCACAGGCCTATCCCTACCAGTTACTGTCCCTGGGTACCCAAGCCCTAGTGGCTAGTCAAACCGTGGCAGCTGGTAGGGCCCTTTCCCACAGAGAAAAGAAAATTAGTTTAAACAGTCAGCAGTACAGTGATTCCATTTGGATTCAATGTGGCAATTTAACAGGAGCGACCCTGAATTAGTACTCACGACCTCCAAACAAGATAGGGTCCTTCAATGTCAGCAGGGCTACTCTTGAGCTCCACAAGACTCCTCACACATTTATATGGCAAACTGCAACAGGCAAAAGTCCTTTAATGGCAGCAGGATTCACTTGAGCTAACCAAGCCTCCTCACACATTTATATGGTGAACAGTAACAGGCAAAAAGTCCTTTAATGGCAGCAGGATTCACTTGAGGTACACAAGCCTCTTCACACATTTATATGGTAAAACAGAAAGTACTATACCAGGCAGGCTGCTTCTCTATCCCAATCGCAATTACTGCACAATACCCGGAAGAACACACAGCAGATTCAGTTCCTGACAGACCGAGTGCAATTCAGCAATTTCTCCAGTCTTCTACAGGGTGAGCCTGGTTTCTGCTCTTCAGATATCCTTTGATTCTCTTCACAGGATGGATTCAGTCCTAACAAGCAGTTACACAAGCTGCAGACCGGAACTCTGGGCCTTACACGTTTCCCGACTAAAACTGCACACCGAAAAAGCACAGGGCTCCTTCCTTCTTCACTGCCAGAGCTCAACTGAAACTCAACAGACAAAACGGGCACTTCCTTTGAGTTCCTCCCAGTTCTTGACTGGATTGGCTGTCACTCACAATAGACTGCTCCTGTTGGTCCAAAAGAGCGAAGTCTAAACTACATCTCCCAGAGTCACTGCCCATACAATCCTCTTGTGGCTGGCTCAGATTATGAGTCCAAGTTCTGATTCGTCCAAGGCACGATTTTAGAGCTAGCTTACCCCACTGATTGGTCCAGTTCAGCAGTTCAAAACCAGAATGGGGAACTAGGCAGACACAGTTCTGACTGCAAAGAAAGCAGAGTTAGACAAACTGTAATTTCATTATTACTCTAAATGGTTTCTGGCAAACAGTTACATCTTTCAGATAGGTTCCTTTGCACTCCTAGTGACTGCAAAATGGAGTGAATTGGCAGCAGCTCGAGTGGTACTCAATCAAAGAAACACACAGTCCCCATAAAACTAATTATGTCTGCAAGCAGACAGCTCTTAAAGAGACAGTACCAGAGGTTCTAAAAACACTCACTGATAAATGGCTTAAATGCCAAACACCATTCAGGCTTGGAGCATTCAAGCAAGCTCCTGGAAGTCTTTTGGGAACCCCCATTTGCAGGGGGTTACATTTAAATCAGCATTTGTTAACTTGCTCTATAGTAGCTGAAAACAGTGGAGTCATTTCTGTCCTCTCAGTCAAGCTTAGAGAGCAATGACATCATTTTGGAGTAGCTTGCTGTTTCAGATTCCTAATCAGAGCAGCACTCTGTAGTTTTTATGGTTTTTTTGAGCTCTCCAGGTTTCTTACAAACCCAGTCTCTGGTTTGTGTTTAGATAGATCAGCTTAAAATATATCATTCTCTTCCTTTACAAAACTGATCATTTCAGTTTCAATGCTGAATTGAAGTGGTGGAAATATTTTTCTTTGAGAAATCAGCTTGTCTGTATCACAGCTCTGTTCTTCCTAATCAAACCTCATTTTTTTCTAACTATATAACACAGGGCTGTTTAATGAATATAAAATACATCTACATTTTGTTCATTCACAGAAGCAGTTTGTCTTCAATGTAGTCTTCATAAATACAGTTGTGTAAGAACATATTTTGTTCATGTCAGACTGACAAACAGGTGCTTTTCACACTCTGCTACAGTATTTCAAGCACATGTACTGTCAGAACTCACACATTTTGGTTCTTTGGTGGTTTCTGTGTGAAAATACATCATGTATGTGTATAACTAGAAACATTATGTGGCATCCGATTGCACAGTGCCTCTGCCCCACTGTTAAGACAGCTGCAGTCTATTGCCACCTGTCCCTGCCCCACAACCTGCCTTCTACTCCACATTCCAGGGCTGCTGCACCATGCTACCACTGCATTCTCCCACACAGTCAGAGATTGTGCACCCTGCTTTCATCCCCTACTAAGAATCAGGACTACAGCACCATGGCGCACCCCTGCCCAAACAGTTGGGGTTGCTGCACCCTGCTGCACTCTCTCCCCCCCCACCCTCACAGTTAGGGATGCTGCACCTCTTGCCCCCTGTTCCTGTATCCACAGTCAGGGTTGCTGTCCTGTGCTAAGCTCTAGAGTGCCAGGAGGGGAATTCCCTGCCTCCACAGCTGGGGCTGCTGCACCATGCTGCCCTAACCACCAGAGGTATGGCTTTTGCTGCACCCTGCCACCTACTTCCAGTGCCCAAATGGTCAGGGCTGCTGCACGCATGTGCCCCATCTCACAGTCAGGGTTGCTGTACCCTGATGCCCCATGTATCCTGCCCTCTGGAGGCTTCTGCATCATGCAGTCTTCTATCACCTGTCACCAGAGACAGGGCTGCTGTGCCTTTCTACACAGTTGGGTTTGCTGTGGCCTGCTGTGCCCTGTGGACAGCAGGGTGCAACTGCCTCAACTGTGGAGGCATCTAACAGGGTGCAGCAAATACCCTGACTCTTGTGGCACGTGGCAGCATGGTGCAGCAGCCCTAACTGCAGAGGCATGGGGCTCTAGAGCACAGCAGGCCATAGCACCCCAACTGTGTAGAAAGGAGCAGGAGTACAGCAGCCCTGTCTCTGGTGACAGGGATAGAAGACAATATGATGCAGAAGTCTCAACTGTGGTGCAGAACACAGGAGGGCATCAGAGTACAGCACAACTGACTGTGAGATGGGGTACAGGTGATGCAGCACCGCCTATTAGAGACAATGGCAATGGGTAGCAGGGTGCCAACAAAGCCCCATCTCTAGTAGCTAGACGGCATGGTACAGCTGGCCCCAGCTGTGGAGTCAGGGACCTGGTGCTCTGGGACTTAGCTGGCAGGCAGCCTGACTGTGGAGACAAGGCAGAGGACAGCAGGTGCAGCTCCCTAACTGTGAGGGTGGGGGAGAGGCAGCAGGATGCAGTAACCCCAACTGTTTGGGCAGGGTGAGGCAGGGTGCACCAGTCTTGATTCTTTAGGCAGGGGATGGAGGCAGTGGGGTGCACAATCCCTGACTGTGTGGGAGAAGACAGTGAGCAATAGGATGCAGCAGCCTTGAATATGGAGCAGAAGGCAGGGGGCTTGTGGGTGAGGGACAGGTGGCAGCAGGTTGCAGCTGCCTCAACTGTGGAGCAGAGACACAGTGCACTGAGATGCCACATAGTGTTTCTAGTTATATACACAGAAACCACTAAAGAACTGAAATTTGTGAGTTCAAACAGGTGCCTGTCACTCTGCTACAGTATTTCAAGCACATATACTGTTTGTCAATCTGACATGAAAATAAAATGTTCTTACATGAATGTATTTATGAAGGCTACATAAAAGACAAACTGTTTCTGTGAATGAACAAAATTTTGATTTATTTTATATTCATTAAATAGCTGTGTGTTATATAGTTAGAAAAAAGTGTTAATTAGAAAGAACAGAGCTGCGATACAGACAAGCCGATTTCTCACAGAGAAAAATTTCCACTACTTCCAATTCAGCATTGAAACTGAAATGTTCAGCTTTTCATGAGAGGATAATGATATATTTTAAGCTGATCTATCTAAACACAAACCAGAGACTGGGTTTGTAAGACACTTGGAGAGCACAGCAAACCAGTAACTCTACAAACTACTGCTCTGATTGGGAATCTGAAGCAGCAAGCTACTCCAAAAAAGATGTCATCGCACTCCAAGTTTGCCTGAGAGGGCAGAAATAACTCCACTGTTTTCAGCCACTATAGAGCAAGTTAACAAATGCTGATTTAAAGAAAATCACAAAACAAAACAACATGAAATTTTTAGGGGACACTAATCATGACACAAGGACTTGAATTTCAGCTTTTCAAGCTTTTATAAAAAATATGTAAAAACCGTTGCACATGATCTTTAAATCCTTCACCATTTTACTTGCATGGTCAGATTATAAACACATTCTGATGCCATGCAGACCTTCGTTTGTATACCAGTCAGTCTGAGAGGTGTAAAGTACGGCTATTAAGACCATTAACAGCAAATCAAATTAATCCTTTCCAGGCTGCATTGTGAGTATGGTCTTTGACTGCTGTGATAAGGAATACTTTTATACCTTTAAATGTTCACCATTTTTTCTTTTAGGGTCTGTCCTATATTTTAATATTTGTTACCCTTTTTGTTGTTAAATTAATAATCTAATATTTTATTTAATTTCTAGCAATACTATGTGCCTCTCTCCTCAGTAGTTACTGTTGTCAATTTTCATACTACTTGGATATTCCAGGAAGACCAATCCAGGCCTTTCAGATGAACAGCACTGAATAATGTGGCTAATGTCATGCTAAGCGACAGAAATGAAAAAAGGAAGAGAGAGAGAGAGAGCAGTAGCTGATGAGATGACAGGAACACAATCTAGATTTGATGGCACTGCAAATTTAGGCAATTTATCAAAAATGTTTCAAAACATTATTATTTTTTTTACCAGAAGAGAGACACTAAGCTAAAGCTTGTTTACAGATGCAACCTGAGAGCACAAGGGAATTAAGTGAGTTGTGTAGTGTCACAGAGTATGCAAGTTTGGGCTGTAGGATTCAAACTCTGGTCTACAGAATTGCAGCTCAGAGCTTTAAACCACTGAGCTATACTGCCTCCATGCTACATATCACATATCATGCTATCTGCTGTGTATGACTGACATGGAAAACAAAATAGGATATTTAACAGCATAGAATAGTTCCTACCACTTTTAAAAACTTCTCTGACATTACAAATAACTTTCGAGTAGGAGCAAAGGGAGGGACAGTAGCACATCTTAAAATGGTAGATGATATTTGTAATTACATCTCGTCCACCATTACTGGTGTCGTTTATTTATTTAGTGAAAGAGTTTTACCAGAAAATGTCCCCTGATCCAAACTAGCCAGTTGTCAGAGGTGTCCTTGTAGTCACTCAATTTGTCAGCTAAGCTGTGTACACAGGATGGAAAGTCCCCAGACCCCCCCCCCAACCCCACCAAATGTTAACACATACTATAATTTAAAATATTTAGATCTAAATCAAATAAACCAAAAATAATAATCATGATGTAATTTAAAGAAGTTGTACACAATGTTGTATCAGCAGCAATTCTGAATAAATCAAGTGAATCAGAGTCCAAGTGATGCCCTCATTAGTCATAAAAGGGGCGGTATTAGGGGTGGAGTTTAGGGGTGTGGTTTAGTATTCGGTTTTCATCTCATCCAAAGGTGGCCACCCTAGTCAGTCAAGACATTTGAATCAAAAAAATATGCCAGTCATTTTTGCTGGCAAAAAATGCATGCAATTTTCTAAGATAATGCATACATATACCAACATTCTTGTTGGCCAATTGAAGTAATACATACAACTTTCTAAGATGATGCATTTTTACAGCTGATACATCAATAAAATCTGTATTTCAGTCACATAAATAAAAAAAGTGGTTTCCTCACCACATACTAACTTAAGGAACATTTGATGTACCTGCAGCAGTTGGCATGAGATGTTTAAGGGACAGTGTCTGTCGACCCCATTATGCATCAAATTATCACTACTTGCAAAGCAAAAACACTTTATGATATGTTGCATTCTGTGAAAACTGCTGATGTAGATTTTCTTTTATTTCTGATTCCTTTATTCTTTTTTTTACAGGAGATAGGACACTTGTGCTAGGTGACAGCAGTTTGCAATGTATTTAATAATAAAAATAAATATATATATATATATATATATATATATATATATATATCATAACTATAGCAGGTTCCACAGTGGGCAATCGGTGTAGCCCTCCCATACCATCAGTCTGTCTTCATCTTTTTCCTCACCATCCCCAGCCGATCACGAATCTGTAAACGAAAGGACTAAAACAACACTCACCTTTCACCCCAGCACCCATTCCACTTTTCTTCCACCACCCTCATCTACGCAGTAGCACCCATACCACCCTTACACCCGTGTGTTAAAACCAACCCACAACCCTCACCCCCCAAGCACATATTCCACCCTCCTCCCTCACCCAAATGTTTAAACTACCCCCACACTTAGTCATGAACTACCACTGATGTCACCCTTCTCTGTCACTCACCCATGTTAAAACCCACTCCCCAACCATCACCTATGTACTAACAACTATGCCATGTTTTCCCCTCCTGCATCCATGTTAAAACCAACCCCCAACCCTCACCCATGCACTAGCATCCATGCCATCTTTCTCCCTCTTGCATCCATGTTAAACCAACCTCCAGCCCTTTCCCACCCTCTAGCACCCATTCTACCCTCTTCCCCTCTCAAATGCTAAAACTACCACATGCTTACTCAAGAAAAATGAAACTCTTGCCTCCAAATGAGCCATACTTAACTGTTCCTTAATAAACAACACTTTTGTGAAAAACTTCTTTTCAATTGCTTTCTTCTTACGGACAACATTCTGTACAGTCCTCTTCATGGAACCAGTAATTTGAGAGTTGTTGCTATTATGCCATGGTCTGTGTACAACAGAATGTTTAACACAAGCTATTGTGGTATATGCTCAACCATGACATAGATAAAACTCCAGATGACTCTGTTTCCCAGAAGAGACTTGTAACAGGATGCTGCCCATAGAAACGTAACAATACAAAATACAGTTTTTCCCATTGTTTTGTATTCAGTAAGATAAGTTACATATGGATCATTTTGGTTTATGGCTAACATTTCTGTAATTGAAAAAATAATAAAAAGCTACCAATTAGAACTCATTTTGTCCTCTTTAAAATTGAAAAATAGGCAGTATAGCGCAGTGGTCTAAGGCTCTGAGCTGCAAATCTGGTGACATCCAGCATACCAGACCTGGGTTTGAATCCCACAGCCTTCACTTGCATACTGTGTGACTCTGAGCAAGTCACTTAACCTCCTTGTGCTCCCAGGTCACTCCTGTAAAAAAGCTTTCAGCTTAGTGTGCTATACCTGGTTAAACAACTAAATAAAAAAAATTAAAAAAGACCGCCCCCGGTCCCAGCCCATACTGATGCACCACAAAGTCACAGAAGGTAAATCCAAAAATACATGTTTGCACTTTAACTATAAATAATATGATACAGAAATGATTGACATGACAGTGTCCATTTTATGCCAAATTTGGGCCTGTTCCCACTGATGTTAAAATTGCCCTGTATATAAAACTTGTTGACTTTAGACCCTAGCTACAAAGCAGTTTGCCATGAAATGGTGAAAGTTTTGTGGGGTATATAGTCCAAGGTAGTAGATTGAGAAAGGAGAGAGACAACCAAAGCCATCACAGTCTGTAAAAGTTTCCTTTTTGGTGCAGAGAGACTCTGTCTCACACAATATTTACCAGCCACCACCATCAACATGCACATCAATCACTTCAGGATCAGTTTGTATATTCTTGCAGGGATACGAAAATCTTGACTTATTAACTTTAAAAAAAAGTTAACTTGTGTACATTTTCTGGCAGCAACCTATTTCTGGTGTCTGTCACAATATTGCCAGCTGTACTGAACATGCGTTCTGAAGAGACACTTGTTGCAGGACAACCAAGATATTTACAGGCTTCATCATACAGCTCTGTCCAAATCGACTTTTTTGATCTCCAGTATTCAAAAGGACATGCATCAATAGGAATAGGCAGTTCTTGCAGGTGACTGTCTACCATGATGGACAGAGACCGCTCAGAAGAGGAATCAGCATAAGCTGGTATGGCAGCAATTTGGGAAAGGTTTTGTCACAGATTTAGCTTGCTACTAAGGGTTGAAGAAGTGGCAGTTGTGGAACAACTACTGTTAATGTTTGGTGACTTTTCCAGTTCTGTATCCCTTTGTGAAGATGAACCTGCATGTTGTGGTGATGACAACCTGAGGGTACTGTGCATGTCTGTGTTTGACTCCTGTGAGTGCTGCAGCTCATCTAACAATAGACATTTGTACTGCTCTATATCACCTGTTTTTGGAAGATGTATAGCCTTGAACCTGGGATCTAGGAGAGTTGCAAGGATATAGTGTTTTGATTTCGTCATTGCAACTAGTTTGTCATTGGTTTTGAAGCACTCGCTCATTCTCTTTACGAGATTCCCATGATACAGGCAACATGTTGTCTGAGCTTCAGATCTGTCTTTTTCTATTTGTAGATTTAGAACACTAAGATGATGTGAAATCAGCATTATGAGTGGGATAACTTGACTCACAGATGCGCCTTCAGAAGACATGTCCCTTGAGGCTGTCTCAAAAGGAGATAGGATGCAGCACACTATCTCCATTAATTTCCACTGCAACACAGACAGCATAATGCCATCTCCAATAATGTAACTGGAGCAATACTAATGTAGAGCTTGCTTTTGCTCCAAGAGGCGCAACAGCATATAAAGCATTGAGTTCCAACAAGTGAAAACATTTTGAATCAGTTTTTGCTTGGGCAGCTTGTGTTTTTTTTGCAGTACGGACAATGTCCATATAGCCTTGGTTGAATGTGAAAAGTGAGTCACAATTTGTTTGCAAACAACAATCATACCATCCACTTGTGTTTCATTGCTGAGAAATCCCATGACAATTAAATGTAAGCAATGTGCAAAGCAAGAAGCATGCATAAATCCTCCATCATGTACTGCTTTCAAGATGTTGGCTCCATTGTCACTTACTATGAAGCCACATTTTAGACCGTGAGAATAAACCCATTTGTAACCCCCAGATGGTGCTATCCCAAGGGCTATTACCCCAGCCTGCCTAACTGCTAACAGGTTGAGGGGCCTAGGTTCTATGGCGGGTGCCTCCACCCAGAGGTCAGAGTTTGCAGTAGTTAGACTAACTTGGTCACAGCCCTCTGGGACATTGAAACCCCCTTTTATTCCTACTGGTGACCCACATAATACACCATGAGTATCTTCACTATTTACACTTACCCCCAGGACTAGTTCAGTCAGCTTGACTCTAGGAACCCCCTGTAAAACAAGATAATGCAATACGATAGCCACAGTACAATACTTTAACATAAACAAATACCTCAGTCAGTGTAACTCTGCTGAAGCAAACAGATCTGATTTATTTAAGGGTCTGTAACAAGGACAGAGGAAAATCAGATTAATTAGGTTAGACACATTAATAATCACTGTACTGTGCGCATATTCAGAGTCCCAAAATGTCACTTTACTGGGTACCCAGGGTGGTGGTGGGCTAACCAGGATCGGGGCAGCTGGTTGGGGCCCTGTGATGGAAAAAACACTTGCACAATACCCAATTGTAATCCGGAGCCGGTTGGCTCAGTTCATGAAGAAAGAAAGAAAAGAAATCAGATGAAACACTTGCAATTAGATAGACCGATGGCAGGGAGCTACCCTGATTTGTACTCACAAACTCGATGCCAAAAACTGGCACAGAGGGGGTCATGGATTGCCAGACTCCCTCACACAGCAGAGAGATGAAATTCTACAAGCCAGGCACACAGCTTCGCTCAGCCATGGTTTCAGTCCACGTGCATGCATTTGGCTTTCAGTCTACACCACACGGGGGCAAGAGGACCCATTTAGCTGTCCTTCACAAACTCTCCACACATTTAAATGTAAAGGAACTTACTATACCAGGCAGCTGCTCTCAGATCCTGATTGCACTTACTGCTAACCCAGGAGTTCACCTGCAGCTTCACTTTCCTGACAGACCGAGCGCGATTAAACAGTTTCTCCAGTCCTCTACAGGGTGAGCCTGATTCCCAATCGTTCAGCCTCTCTTGCTCTCAGTAACCACGGATTTAGTCCGAGTCAACACGGCAACATGCCGCCCGAGTTTAGGCCTCCCACACACTTCCCGTGCGAAGCTGTGTAGCGCAGAAGCTCAGAGCTCCATCTCTTGTCATGGTCACAACGGATCTGCTTCTCCAGACACAAGGCAGGGCATTCCATTTGGGTGCCACCCAGTCCAATTGGTGGGCTCAGTTGTCAATCACTCAAAACTCCCCCTGTTGGTGCAAATAGGTGCCAAGGTCCAGAACTTCACTTCCCAGAATTACTAGCTATATGTCTTATGGCAAGCCAGCTCCCAAGAGAGTCCTGATTCTGGTTGGTCCACATAAACTCCATTTTAGAAGCCCCCCTTGCACTGATTGGATCTATTTAGTAGTCCAGATCCAAAATGGAGGGGCAAACACACAGAGTCCCTGCTACAAGAAAGGCAGGTTAAACAAATTACATTTCCACTAATACCCTAAATGATATGTGGCAAACAGTTACATCTTTGAAAAGTGCTCACTCTGCTCACTTAGTGACGGCAGAAATAGAGTGACTTGCCAGCAGCTCGAGCGGGACTCAAGCAGGGAAACACACAGTCCCTCCATGCGAACTAATCGTGTCTGCAAGCAGACAGCTCTTTTAAAGACACAGTACCAGTGGCTCTAAAAGCACTCACAGATACACGGCTTAAACGCTGAACACCATTCAGGATGGGAGCGCTCAGCCAGCTCCTGGAAGACTTTTGGGAACCCACATTTGCAGGGGGGTTACACCCTTCCTGGCCTGAAAAAGCTTGATGTCTGCATCAAGTAGATACCCTTAAATCTCTTTAAGGCAGAACAGTTTGAACTTGTATGCCTTTTAAACAGCAATCAGCATATTAAACTTTTATCATATACACTTACACTGTATTATACATTCTACTACTGATTATACAACAGTACACATACAAACATTTTAATTCAGGTCATCACTTTCTGCACATGAAACCTGGTTAGAGTGGACCCTTCCCTATCAGCTACGTTGGGGCTGGAGGGGGCAGGGGCACCATACTCAGAGGGCAATACAAGTAATCTGGAGTTATTTCCCAGGCTTAGTTTGGACAACGAGCTCAGGGTCACATACACTCCCTTATGGACCACATTAAGGGGCAGGTCCACAGGTCTACCCAGGGACTCGTAACTTAACCGTACTACAGGCCTCACCTCTCAACCAGTCCTTCTAGGGGGAATGGTCACAGTCTCTGCACAGTTAGACTCACTTTCAACACGGTCTGTACTCGCCCAGGGGGTCTCCATTGGAGCAGAGAGGTTAGAACTTGGGGCACTTTCAGCTCCAGGATTTGCAATCTCTGATTCCACAACACTTGGCTCACCTGAAGGGGCTTCTGACACTGGCAGTGAACTATCAGGGCACTCACCACACCGTTCTTGTTCTGGTGTATCACCAGTTTGTCCCAGTCCACCATTCTCTTGATCCGAAAACTCGAGCAGTTCAACCATGCACAATGATTCCATATCATCTGATTTAATGCTTTACACTTCACTTTCTAAGAGCATTGGCTCCAGGGGCAAAGCTGGGGCCTCTGACAGTCCAGAGGCCCAGCTTCATCTCCAGGATTGACTAGGGGATTGCCCCGAAACAGTTGACTCAGTTCATAAAAAGGGTAGCATTCAAGGCCACACTCACTTTCCTCTGACATGGACTGACAGTCAGGTTCAATTGGGACTTGTGGAGGGGAGCATGCTAATTCAACTTCGACAGGTACAGGCTTTCTTGACTTTTTCTTAGCTGCAGCTCTAGTCACTGGTCCAGAGGGGGCATTTTCTGGGGGTTCAGACTCAATCAAGATCTGTCCAATAGGTAGTAGATGATTTCTATGCATGGTCATCACATCTTTTGAGTTATTTTCAGGCCTTACTTTGTACACAGGCAGATCATTTAGTTTGCCTACCACAATGTGAGGGAGATGGTGCCACCTATCAGCAATCTTGTTACCCAAGCAGCCCCATATTTCTTAGCAACACCCGACCTCCCTCCTGGAGTTCCAGTGCTTTCACCTTTTTGTCATACCTTTCTTTGTTGGCTAGATTTCTTTTGGCAGCCATGGTTTGAGCCAGTTTGTACACATGGTTTAGCTGGGCCTTTAACTTTTGCACATACTGTAAATGAGTAGCTGCTTGAACCCCATCAGGAGAAACTCCAAAGCAAACATCTACTGGTAATTGGGCTTCTCTTCCAAACATCAGGAGATGGGGGAAAACCCAGTGGCATCACTTTTGGTGCAGTTGCATGTACCAGTGTGCTAATCTGTTGGCTCCATCTGGGCTTGTCCTTTGGTTGAAGGGTGCCTAGTATATCGATCAAAGTGCGTTGAACTGCTCAGGCTGTGGGTCCCCTTGGGGGTGATAAGGGGTGGTTCTGGACTTTCGCACTCCCCACAATGAAAGCATCTCTTTAATCAGACGACTCTCAAAGTCCCTTCCTTGATCAGAATGAATTCTTTGTGGGGCCCCATAGTGAACAAAAAGGTTTTCTATAAGCTCCTTGGCCACTGTGGAAGCCTTCTGGTCCTTAGTGGGGAAAGCTTGAGCATATCGGGTGAAATGGTCAGTGACCACCAGCACATTACTGATATTTCTATGATCTGGCTCCAACCTCAGAAAGTCAATACAGACCAATTCCAGGGGTGATGTTAACAAGGGGGCAGCCCTCTGGGGCAAAGCTTTCCCCTGTAAGCAGCGACTACAAGTTCTAATGTATTGTTCAACATCAGCCCCCCATTTTAGGCCAATAAAATCTGGATCTCACCAAATCAAGTGTTCTGTCTATGCCAAGGTGTCCCATGTGGTTGTGTAGGGACCTCAGCATCAGGTCTCGAAAGCCAGTAGGCAAAACTAACTGTTGCTTGTCCAATTGGCCCCCTTTATCTACGGTCTCTCTATATAGCAGTCAATTGATCAGTCTCAACTTAGGGCCTTCTTTATATAGCAATGCAGTTCTCAAATCAGGGGAACGTAACCTTGACACATCTTTCCCTGCTTGGAGGGCTTCTAGACCTGTTTTGATCATGGGATCTTGGGATTGAGCCCGCTGAATACTGTCATTATTGAACTGAGGCAAGGCACCAGTGTCCAAGGCAGAAAAGTGGCAATAAGCAGCAGGTATGCAAGTCTCAGAGGGTCCCAAACAATCCACCACACAGTCCACTGCGTCCATGAACATTTGTTCCTCCCTGTCAAACTTCTGGCAGAGTGTTCAAATGTCAGGTTCTGACAGTGTGACCCAGTCATTCCAGGGAACAGGCCTCCGGGAGACAGCATCAGCATCTATGTGGTCAGGCCTGCTCTGTATTCAACAGCGTAGTCATATGTGGATAATGCAGAGAGCCACCTATGGCCAGTGGCATCCAA
This sequence comes from Neoceratodus forsteri, assembly GCA_016271365.2. Taxonomy (NCBI): domain Eukaryota; kingdom Metazoa; phylum Chordata; order Ceratodontiformes; family Ceratodontidae; genus Neoceratodus; species Neoceratodus forsteri. Next base: position 797,019,142 of record CM028137.1, on the reverse strand, counting down.
CTTAGCTAAAGTCTGCATATAGGTCAAAGGATTATTGTCATTTTTTACTAGTATCTTAGCCCCATACAAGTACTCATGTAATTGGTCAACAATGGCCCACTTCAAAGCTATAAACTCTAACTTGTGTACAGGATAGTTCTTTTCGGAAGGGGTCAGGCTTCTACTGGCAAAGGCCACTGGTCTCAGACCATTCTCATGCTCCTGATACAACACAGCCCCCAATCCCTGCAAGTTAGCACCAGTGTGCAGGACATAAGGTTTTGTTGGATCGGCATAGGCCAACACTGGAGCATGGGTAAGTTGATATATGATCTCATGAAAAGCAGTCTCACAATCAGAAGTCCTGCGGGCCTCAAATACTTAATTTGGATGAAAATACACTGTTTCAGTCTCGAGGGATGCTGACTTTTTGTATCTTTTGTGGGTTGGGGGATACCCTCGAGTAAGGTTAAGTAAAGGGCGGATCACTCTTGAATAGTTCTTGATGAAGCGCCGATAATAACCACAGAAACCCAGGAAACTTTGCAGTTCTTTTAGATTTTTGGGATGTGGCCACATGGTCAAGGCCTCAACTTTACTTGGGTAGGTCTCTATTACCTCGGCGGATACTATGTGTCCCACATACTTTACTGATGTTTGAAAGAATTGACACTTATCAATGGACAGTTTAAGGCCAAAGTCTTCCAGTCGGTCCAACACCTTGAACAATCTGCTCTCATGTTCCTCCAGTGAGCTGCCAAACATAATAACATCATCTAGGTATACCAGACACTCTAACAAGTTCATGTCCCCCACCGCACGCTCCATCAGTCATTGAAAAGTGGCTGGAGCACCTGAAATCTCTTGAGGCATCCTCATGAATTCATAGAAACCAAGCGGATAGATAAAGGCTGTCTTTTCATGGTCTTCTGGGGCCATCAGGATCTGGTAGTACCCACTGCGAAGATCCAACACTGAGAACCACTTACTACCATCCAGGCAGTCCAAAGCATCTTGAATGCGTGGCATTGTATACTGATCAGGAATAGTCCGCCGGTTTAAGGTGTGATAATCGACGCACATCCTCACAGTCCCATTCTTTTTCCTCACTACCACAATGGGAGAAGCATGTGGGCTCCGGGATTCTTGTATTACACCCGCAGCCAACATCTCTTGCAAATGTCATCTCACATCGTCTATGTCAGCAGGGGCCAGGCATCGAGACCTCTCATAAAAGGGCCTTTCATCCTGCAGCCGGATATGATGTTCGGCCCCCTGCACGCAGCCCACATCCCACTCTTTTAGAGAAAACACCTGGTCCCTTTGGGCAAGCTTCTTACTGATCCTCACTTTCCATTCTGCTGGCAACGGGGAGTCACTGAAATCAAACAAGGCAGGCGTTACTCTATCACTTTTTCCCAAACTCTTGTTACTGAGTAGCATGGCAGTATCTGCACAGTGCACAGTAGCCAAGGTGCAGCCTCGGTTTACTCGGATCTCCCTGTCAGACACATTGTGAACTTGAACCATCACTCTTCTGGCAAAAGTGTGGGCTCTAGCAGGCAGAATAGTTGGTTTGACCAGCAGCCCCTCGGGCAATTTTCCATCTCCGGGTGCATCCAGCATTAATATTTTGTTCTTGACATCCTTTTTTATGCGGACCTCTCCTTGTAGAACACAGTGATCATTTGGTGCCAAAAGCAAAGATTCCAGATCCTTCCTCCAGGCAACCCCAACCGGTTCCTCTGGTTACATTCTATCAGCATTTCTCAGTCCCTCATAGGCCTTTTTAATCAAGGCTGGAATTCTTAGAGCTCTGCCAGTCCAGGACCCTTGTTTTTCATAACACAACTGCGCCAGTCACCCAAACATATGTGCATTAGTTCCAGTCAACAACGGGACCCCATCATATAGTCCAGTAGGGGGACACACTAAGGCTAGGGTCTCCACCTGCTCTGCCACTCCAGCCACAGGAGTGGGAAAAGACAAAAAAATTCGGGAATAGCCAGAGTAGGGGTAGGCCTTCTCACTCAAGCCCCACACATGTAGCCCTTCCAGGGATTGTAGGGGTACATTAGACAAATGCTTCTGATACCAGTCCTGGAACATGATTATCACTTGGGGGCCACTGTCTAGTACAGCTCTGGTGGATACCCCATTCACTTTCACAGTAGTCTCCATAGAGGGGCCCATCACTTCGGACCATTCAGGGGGCATTACTTGGGATGTCGCTCGGGCATTGGCCCTGGTGGCAAAACTTATCCAGTTGGCTCCCCCCTGATGACAGGGCACAGGTTTTGTGATGCCAGGCCACTAACCTGCTGGTGACTTTCCTCAAGTTCTCTGGTAGCCGACAGTCAGTCTGAAAGTGTGCATCCTCTCCACAATGGTAGCAGAACTTAGTATCTCTGTTGTCTTTGGAGGAAGGGGGATCTCTTATCTGGTGGGCCATTTCAGGGGCTCTACATGGCTCTTCTTGAACTGGGTGTTTACCCTGTTGGATCTCTGGTTCTCCACTTCTATTGGGGGTGAGAGCAGCCCATTGCAGCTCCCTCACCATCCTTCTTAAGTCTCTAATTTCTGCTCTCAGGTTGCTCTCAATCCGGGTATCAGGGGAAACAACATGCACTCCCACTCCACTTTTAGGCTCAGGAGGAGCTTGATACAGATCCTGTTCCCGGTAGGTCTCAGTCAACCCCTTAATCAACCCTCTCAGCTGTTGAGTCTCATCTGGCTCATTCTTTTCAGAGGTCTGACAAGGATTCATGGCCCCAGCATAGGCACCCCTCTTCATCAGTTTCAATTTCACAAATCTCTCTCTCTCTCATCAATTGACAATACTAGGGAGGGTCGGCCCTCCTGTCTTGCAGTTTGAGTTTCAGCAATATTACACTTGAAAATCTGGCTGATTTCAATATGTGGTCTAACTTGGTTTAGCATTTGGAAGGACACTCCCCCTTTTCAATGGGCCTTTTGCAAAGCCCGCTCCATTCTAGTAACAAAAGTAGACAATTTCTCATTTCTCCACTGTTTAGCTGACTTGAACTTCCATAATAGATCCTATCCGGTTTCAGTGCTACCAAACACCACCTCTAATGTGGAAAGATATTCTGCTGCTATGGCCTCCGGACTAGTGGCCCGTAGGAATTGAATGGCTTCCAGTGCAGGACCCCTCAAGCTTTCCATCAACCATTTCCTCTTTTCCCCCTCAGAGCACAGCCACTCTTTCACTAAAGGGGTAGCATAGTCCATCCAGGTCTCCAAATCGTCTTCCCCCGAAAGCATGAGAACAGTACCGGAGAAGAGTCTCAATCTCCGATAGGAATCTAGTTGAATGGGGGGAATAACCATAGGGGGTGGGGCTAGTATGGAGCTCTTAAAGGACCCGGGAGATGTACCTGAGGACGGCAGGGGAGTGTGGTCGCCTGAGATGTCTAATACCTTTACCAATTCCTGAGCGGTTCTCCCTTCTGTGGCTAACAGTTTGAGCAGTTTGTCCTTAAAACTATTAGTCTTAGGGGACCTAACTAGGGTGGTCAAACCACTACATGTGTGAATAACCCTCCATCCCTTCTGGGTAGCCTGGGGCAAAATCACGGGGGGCACCCTCTCAGGGTCTATCAGAATACTGCATGAAAGCAACACTTGCAGGGTTTGTTCAAGCAAGTCAGCATCTCGCCCTTTTACTTCCAGCTTGCCCATACATTTGACATGCTTTGCAGTAGAGACAATATCCGCGCTTTTAAACCCCAATGGGACATCCAACAATAATACAGCCTTTTGGGAGTCCAATTCCTCAGCTTCGCACCACCCCATCAATTTGTGTACCATCATCTTAAGGGGGTCGAGTTTTAACTTGTGCGTGGTACCCCCCTCCATCTTTTCCTTTAAGTTAGACATAATGGGGTACTTCCTTCACTCGACCACTAGAGGACGCTAATCCCAGCAGTGCCTCCAAGATGTAACCCCCAGGTGGTGCTATCCCAAGGGCTACTACCCCTGCCTGCCTAACTGCTAACAGGTTGAGGGGCCTAGGTTCTATGGCGGGTACCTCCACCCAGAGGTCAGGGTTTGCAGTAGTTAGACTAACTTGGTCACAGTCCTCTGAGACACTGAGACCCCTTTTATTCCTACTAGTGACCCACACAATACACCACAAGTATCTTCACTATTTACACTTACCCTCAGGACTGGTTCAGTCAGCTTGACTCTGGGGACCCCCTGTAAAACAAGATAATGCAATACTATAGCCACAGTACAATACTTTAACATAAACAAATACCTCAGTCAGTGTAACTTTGCTGAAACAAACAGATCTGATTTATTTAAGGGGCTGTAACAAGGACAGGGGAAAATCAGGTTAATTAGGTTAGACACATTAATAATCACAGTACTGTGCGCATATTCAGAGTCCCAAAATGTCACTTTACTGGATACCCAGGGTGGTGGGGGGCTAGCCAGGATCGGGGAAGCTGGTTGGGGCCCAGTGATGGAAAAAACACTTGCACAATACCCAATTGTAATCCGGAGTCTGTTGACTCAGTTCATGAAGAAAGAAAGAAAAGAAATCAGATGAAACACTTGCAATTAGATAGACCGATGGCAGGGAGCTACCCTGATTTGCACTCACAAACTCGATGCCGAAAACTGGCATAGAGGGGGTCATGGATTGCCAGACTACCTCACGCAGCAGGGAGATGAAATTCTACAAGCCAGGCACACAGCTTTGCTCAGCCACGGATTCAGTCCACATGCATGCATTTGGCTTTCAGTCTACACCACACGGGGGCAAGAGGACCCATTTAGCTGTCCTTCACAAACTCTCCACACATTTATATGTAAAGGAAATTACTATACCAGGCAGCTGCTCTCAGATCTCAATTGCACTTACTGCTAATCCGGGAGTTCACCTGCAGCTTCACTTTCCTGACAGACCGAGTGCGATTAAGCAGTTTCTCCAGTCCTCTACAGGGTGAGCCTGGTTCCCAATCATTCAGCCTCTCTTCCTCTCAGTAACTGCAGATTTAGTCTGAGTCAAGACAGCAACGCACTGCCCGAGTTTAGGCCTCCCACGCACTTCCCACGCAAAACTGTGTAGCGCAGAAGCTCAGAGCTCCTTCTCTTGTCACGGTCACAACGGATCTGCTTCTCCAGACACAAGGCAGGGCATTCCATTTGGGCACCACCCGGTCCCATGGGTGTAGGCAGACATACTCCAAGCACACCATGGTGTGCAATTTTATTTAAGGGGGGTAGCAAATAGGCTCTGAACTGCTTCCTTTTTCCATGAAAACTAACAAAGAAAATACTGAACCTTTTTATAATTTTATTTATAGGAGGCAAAACTAGAAGGACTGGTCACTAATACTCTCTTTGCATCCCAAGGACAATACAACTTTACAGGCTCTGGGCTGGTATGTGGCTGTCTTAGGGAACAATGCATGGCATTTGTATTTACCCATGCATGGCAACAACCATTGTCATGAGACACAAAAGTTGTATTTATTGTGCCAAATGAGGCAACAAACTCGGTCCTGGTGTACATTTGTATATTGTCTAGCTACACGGGGGGGGGTGTAGCTCACCCTAACAATGTGGGGGGTAGCAGTGAGTCCACTTGGTGTGCAGATCTGAAATCCCTGGCTACACCCCTGCCAGGTCCAATCGGTGGGCTCAGTTGTCAATCACTCAAAACTCCCCCTGTTGGTGCAAATAGGTGCCAAGGTCCAGAACTTCTCTTCCCAGAATTACCAGCTATATGTTTTATGGCAAGCCAGCTCCCAAGAGAGTCCTGATTCTGGTTGGTCCACATAAACTCCATTTTAGAAGCCCCCCCCTTGCACTGATTGGATCTATTCAGTAGTCCAGATCCAAAATGGAGAGGCAAACACACAGAGTCCCAGCTGCAAGAAAGGCAGGTTAAACAAATTACATTTCCACTAATACCCTAAATGATATGTGGCAAACAGTTACATCTTTGAAAAGTGCTCACTCTGCCCACTTAGCAATGGCAGAAACAGAGTGACTTGCCAGCAGCTCGAGCGATACTCGAGCAGGGAAACACACAGTCCCCCCATGCAAACTAATCATGTCTGCAAGCAGACAGCTCTTTTAAAGAGACAGTACCAGAGGCTCTAAAAGCACTCTCAGATACATGGCTTAAACGCCGAACATCATTCAGGTTGGGAGCACTCAGCCAGCTCCTGGAAGACTTTTGGGAACCCCCATTTGCAGGGGGGTTACACATTTGCCAAGGAGGTCATTTAGTTCCTGCAAAATGTTTGCAACTGTATGACTTTGCCCAAATGTCTTTATATGCAGCAGCGCCATCTTCTGCAGTGTCTTTGTTTTTTTAAGAACCACAAGAAAACGTGACCCAATGAGCGGTAATGGGGACATGTAATCTGTGTTTTGAGTGCTGGTCCACATATCTGTTGTGACATGAATAACCCCACCCTCTGCAGTTTTAAGTGCAAGCATCACTGTCGCTTTTAAAGCCTGATAAATGTTTGGTATTTCAACAAAGGAAAAGTACCTTCGATGTGGAACATTGTAACGAGGCTCTGCTAGTTTCAAGAGCTCCCTAAAATCCTCATGATCTACCAAAGAGTATGGGAGAAGGGCTCCAGCTAACAGTTCACCAATTCTGTGATTAAGATGACGGGTCTTTGGATGATTTTTAGTAAAGGTATTCTTCCTTTCAAATGCCTGAGACAGTGTTAGCTGTTTACAACATGTCCCTGCTGGTTTATTATACACTGTGCTTCGATGGGCAGATGGATGCTGGGATGGTGGACTAGGACTTATACATTCAGTGCCATCGCTGGATGTGCAACTGGTACTAATGGTGCTGGCATTGGTGGTAACAGTGATCCTAGGGCTGGCAGTGCTTCTGTCCGCATCAAGTTCAGACAATTCAGTATCCATTTCAGATTCCTGACCCTTCTCATGTGCGGTCTGGAAGATGGAGGACATGGGTTTTGGATGATCAAGCAAAACTGAATGCTTTTTCCGATGGCGTTTAAGAGCTGTAGTGCCAAGGCATGACACAACTTTACCACAGCTTACACTCTGTTTACACAGGGAACAAATTGCTCTGCATGGATCAGTTTTACTGACAGAGAAATAATTCCACACTTCAGATGTGACAGTTTTTGTTCGAGTGCTAGGAAGATAGCTAAAGACTGTTTGCGTCTTTTCACCTGTCCTAGCAGAACCCAGGACATGCTCCTTGGTGCTAGAAGGGTGGGCAGAAGACTCTGATGGATTTTCATTGCTGGCCGACACAGAAGTGGTGGATTCAATGGATATGTCCTTTTCATTGCCAACAGTGCTGGATGTATTTGCAAGTGCACTACCTGATTCATTGTTAGCAGACTTGCTAATTTCACTTTGTTGAAAAAGTAATGAAACGTCGCAAGACACAAGTGTCAGACTGAGACAAAGAGCTACTGTCTGAGTCTGAGTCAGAGAGGGACTCACTGTCCCTTACATTATTACTACTAGTCACAGGGATTTTAACAGCATGAAGGGCATACCTTATGGTGCCTCTCCATGTGACCCCAGCAGCTGCACAGGTTTTCTTAAAAGGTCCCCCTTTACCACACTTCGCTGTTGCTCTTTTGTTGTCTGTTGAATTTTTATCACGTGAAACATTTTGGTTAGTTCTGCTAGCACCAGGATTGCCACTACCACCAACACCTGCTCCAACACCAGCACCAGATGCTTCATCTACGTTGGTGTCAACCATAACAGTACCAGTATACTGCAGTGAACACACCCGCAATCACACAAGTCCTGTGTAAGAAAGGAATGTGATCTGTGATCGCTGGCTACAACTCCAAAATTTTATTTTAGTTGTGTGACACTGTGATGCAGTGGACTGAAAGTAATTGAAGAATATGAAGGTTTGCAACTAAAGGATCCCAGGTTCAAGGCTTACAGAATGATTGGGCTGCTGGGCATAGGTGTACACATAGCAGTCAAGGGGCGCACAGCAGCAGGGTGATGGGCTGACTACAAGAGACAGAGTTACACACACAAACCGAGGAAAGAGATTTTTCTGTCTCTCCGCCCAACAGGGAAATATATTTTTAGACTTCTGTCGTGTATTTAAGGATAATGCCACCACACAACTGGCCACTGGGCTTCACACAGTAACACACATTGGATAAGGTACAATGCAGTCAAGGGGCACACAGCAGCAGGGTGATGGGCTGACCACAAGAGACGGAGTTACACAAACCGAGGAAAGAGATTTTTCTGTCTCTCCTCCCAATGGGGAAATATATTTTTAGGCTTCTGTCATGTATTTAAGGATAATGCCACCACACAACTGGCCACTGGGCTTCACACGGTAACACACACTGGGTAAGGTACAGTGCAGTCAAGAGGCACACAGCAGCAGGGTGATGGGCTGACAACAAGAGACAGTTACATACACTAACCGAAGAAAGAGATTTTTCTGTCTCTCCTCCCAACAGAGAAATATATTTTTAGGCTTCTGTCATGTATTTAAGGATAATGCCACCGCACAACTGGCCACTGGGCTTCACACGTTAACACATACTGGGTAAGGTACAGTGCAGTCAAGGGGCGCACAGCAGCAGGATGATGGGCTGACCACAACAGACAGAATTATACACACAAACCGAAGAAAGAGATGCCACCACAAAACTGGCCACTGGGCTTCACATGGTAGCACACACTGGGTAAGGTACAGTGCAGTCAAGGGGCGCACAGTAGCAGGGTGATGGGCTGACCACAAGAGACGAGTTATACACACAAACCAAAGAAAGAGATGCCACCACAAAACTGGACACTGGGCTTCACATGGTAACACACACTGGGTAATAGCCAGGTAAGTGCAGTCAAATGGCACAGACAGCAGCAGGGTGACTTGCTGGCCACCTCACAGAAGATGCAATGGAGATTTTTTTAGGGAGAAAGTTTACTGAAGTCCCCCCCCCCAGCACAGTCCTGGCTGAGAGAACCATGTCTTCCTTCCAGACAATTTTTGGGTGGGACTGGGACCAAACAATTTTTTCCTTTTGTGGGCTTAGAACATCAAGTTCCACACAATCATTAAAGTGTTTTAATTTAACCTCTTTTTTCCCAAAATAAAACACCCCTCCTCTAGCCAGGGAGCTCTCCCAAAAGTGCCACGGCCCACTAGTCACAATTGTGATTTGCAAAGAAAATATGTTTAATTCAGCAAGCAATTTGAGGTATGTGTGATTGAGCACTAGCACACAGGCAGTCTCCAGGCAGTAGTCTGCAAGTTAACTAATTCCCGACCCAGAGTCCTCCCGACAGTATTGAGTCCCAACCGTTTAGCTCCTTTCTTGGTTCCTGCCCTAGTTTCTTTCCTCAGTTCCCGATCCTGAGATTCCCGACTCCCCCTTTCCTTTTCCCCACCTGCCCATGAACTTTTTTTTTTTTTTTGATTTTCAAGCACATACACACTCGTACAGGACCAGGTTTAATAACAAAAACAGTCGCTCGTGTCATCACACGCACAACTGAACTGAGAGCACACAGACGCTGCGGCTTCACCTTCTCCACTACAAGACTGAATGGCAATGGAGCCACAGCTGCAGATGACTTCAGCAGGATCCTCGACTCGCGAGACTGACTTGAGTCACACTACCACCACCACCTGACTGCATAGCAGATGGTCAGGTGGCACAGTTACACTAGCGTGACAAACCGACAACAGCTGCCCCCCCCAACAATAACACTGATCGGAGGGGGAGCGAAGTGAGCTGCATTATTCAGCTGGTGCCAAAATCAGGAACAACGGGAATGGGAGGGACGCAAAGCAAAAGCACACAGAAGTGAGAAGATTCATGGATGATTCGAACCCTTTTGCAAACCCTGCAGAGTTTGAGTTCTAAATTAGAGCTCGAACACCAGGGTTCGAGGAGGGTTCGAATCTTTCTCGAACTAGTTCTGACAACACTAGACTCCAGGGTACTTTAAGTCACACTGATGGATTCCTTTACCTGTTGATACGAGTTTCCGACGACTAGCCAGTCATCCAGGTAAGGGAATACAATGATTCCCTGCCTTCTGAGATTAAGCTGCCACCACTGAAAAACACTTTGTGAATTACTTGTGGGGCAGAAGTTAGCCCAAAAAGGATGCTGAGAACTGGTAATGACTGGAGGGAAGAGAAAACCTTAGGTACTTTCTGTGGCAAGATCTGAATGGAAAATGAAAGTAAGCATCTTTCAGATCCAGAGTTGCCAACCAGTTTCCTGTCCTTAGAGAAGGGATAACTACTTCCAGTGTTGCCATTTTGAACCTGGGCTTTGCCAGGTGTCTGTTTAGGTATCTGAGATCCAAGATTGGATGCCAATCCTCATTTTTCTTTTTGGTCAGAAAGTATCTGGAGTACAAGCACCTTTCCCTTTGGGCAAGGGAGACTAACTCTACTGCCCTGGCTTGCAGGATCTTTTTTACTTCCAACTCCAGCAGAATGGTCTCTGATGGCATTGAATGCCAGAAAACCCTGTGGCCCTGGAGTTTTGGAAATTGTTTGAGCTGCAGGCAAAGACCCTGACTCACTACCTCCAGTACCCAGTTGTCTGTGGTAATGTTTTCCCAGTGTTGAAAATAGTGATCCAACCTGTCCCGTACTGGAGGAGGGGGGGCAACTTGATCTGTGCAGTCAGGGATTCTGTTGGGATTGTGGTCTGGTTGCTGGGGCTGGGCTGGCATGCCTAGCTGACCTCCTGCCCCTGCCCCTGTAATACCCTCTAACCTGTGTGTACTCTACAGGCATAGGGTATGGGGCATAAGATCTGGGGTAGTAACCCCTATCCCTACTTCCCCTTCCTGTGGATCTAAAATAAGTGGAGACCATCTCTCTCACTCTCTCTAGAGGAGTTACTCCTATAGGTGGTTTTGTACTCCTCCACCTTTTTCATGTATGCCTCAGTTTTGTCACCAAAAAGAGAATTAATTTTGCATGGAAAATTCATAGCCTTTAGTTAGGTGTCTGGTGTAAGACTGGTTGCTCTGAGCCAAGCAAACCTTCTTAATGAAACTGACAGGGCCAACATTCTGGATGCAGTGTCAATTAAATCCACTATCATGTGAAACTGGTACTTTGTGGCATCCAAAGCCATCCTGGCAATATTTGCCATATCGTGTGCCACATCTCCTGAAACCTTATCAATTAAAGCCATCCTGGAACTCCATAGGGCTTTCTGGTACTGTGCAGCATAAGCCATGTAGGCTGCTTGTTGGAGGAGAAGCAAAGATCCTAAATAACCTTTCTTCCCCATTGTGTCAGTTTTTCTGGAATCTTTATCCGGTGGGTGAGATGCCAGAGGGACTTTTGCTTTATCATAGGCTGTAGCCTGTATAACACCCTCATGATCTGGATGGGTATACAAATAATCAGCAGAAGCCCTATCCAGTTGGTGTTTTTTTTCCACCTTCTTGTCCAGTCCGGGGACAGAGGAAGGTGTCTGCAGTATTTTAAAAGTAGCATTACTAAGGGAATTATGGTTAGGAAAGACCATCTTTCTTGTGGGAGTGAGACCCATCATATCCAAAACATCTGCCTCTTCCTCATCATCCATGGATTCTTGTGAGGTGAGGCCCAGGGCATCAGCTATTTGCCTAACAAAAGAGAAGTGGGATAAAAAATCATCATGCCCACATGGAGGGGAACCAAACTCCTGGTCTGGGGATATCTCTGGTTCAGCGAGTTCCCCTAGATCTGGTTCCTCTTCCTCCTCCTCAATGTAAACTTCAAGCCCTTGGACACTGGGAACTGGTAGTGGGATTTAAACCAGTGAACCCAGTATGGAACCTGCATTTTTTAGAGCCTGGATGACTTACAGGACTCTAGCAATTTCCTCCACAGAGGGAATTTTTTTCTTTGTCTGTTGAGAGCTCCTTTGGTTTTTCAGCAGGAGGCGCAACAACATTTTTCTCTTTATATTTCTTTTTGGCAGGCATAGTCTGCTCACTTGTTCTTTTGTGCTTAGTATGCTCAGACTCCTTTTCAGTAATTTTTGGGTCTGAGGTGTCCTTAGAGGGTCTCTTCTTTCTCTTGGAGTAGGATGAAGATGGACCCTCTTCACTTTGTTTTGGTGACACTGAGGTGGAAATAGAAGCCATCTGTTACAATCTGTTGGCTCTCTTTTTAACAGTTTTTGTACAAAAAGTACTACACACTTCAGAATTAGAGAAAATATGGCTGGGACCAAGCACTCTATGCATAAATCATGGTGATCAGCCTTAAAAAAGATTTAAAAACACTTTATAACATTTTTAAAACATGTGGGTCCCGTCCTCTTATTTTACCCACACAAAAGATTAATAAACAAATTAGCCAGCCTGGGATTGAGTCCCCGGGTGGTAGCCTGGGTAAAACATTGGCTGGACAACAGGACACAAAGGATAATAGTAAACGGAGTCCACAGTGAAAAAAGGGGGGGGTTACTAGTGGGGCACCGCAGGGTTCAGTGCTGGGTCCAGTCCTTTTTAATGTCTTTATAAGTGACATTGCAGGAGGACTGAAAGGAAAAGTATGTCTCTTTGCAGACAACACAAAGATCTGCAATAGGTTTGATACACAAGGTGGGGTGGAAAGGATAAGAAGGGACTTGGCAAGATTGGAGGAACGGTCAAATGTATGGCAGCTTAGATTCAATGCAAAGAAGTGCAAAGTAATGCACCTGGGAAACAAAAACCAAGGGGAAGAGTACACAATGGGGGTAAGATACTGACAACAACAATGGAAAGGGACCTGGGGATAGTTATATCAGATTACCTAAAGGTGGGCAAGCAATGTGAGAAGGCAGTAAGGAGGGCTGGGGGGATACTGGGATGCATAGGGAGAGGCATCACCAGTAGAAAACAGGAAGTTGTTATCCTTCTGTACAGACAGTTGGTGAGACCCAATCTGGAGTACTGCATGCAGTTCTGGAGACCCCATCTCCACAAAGACATAAACAGGGTGGAGGCTGTCCAGTGGAGGGCAACCACAATGGTGCAGGGTCTGCACCAGAGGACATACGAAGAGAGACTAAAGGAGCTTAATATGTATACCCTCGAGGAAAGGAGGGGGGGGGACATGATAGAAACTTTCAAGTACCTCAGGGAATCAACAAAGTCCAAGAGGGTAGCATCTTTCAGAAAAAGAGATGTGCAAGAACAAGGGGACACAATTTGAAGATAGAGGGGGGACAGCTCAGAGGTAATGTGAGGAAGAATTTTTTCACGGAATTGTTGTGGACGCTTGGAACAGCCTTCCTGAAGAGACCATGGAGTCAAAAACAGGGAAGGAGGAATTCAAGAATGCATGAAACAGACATAAGGCAATTCTAGTGGGGGGTAGGAAGAAGTAGGTTGTTGGTTAACTAGGATCTGCAGCTTATCCATTAGGTTGGGAAATGAGCAGACTAGGTGGGCCAAATGGTCCTTATCTGCCATCAAATTATGTTTCTATGGTCTGCCTGACATGCCAAACTGTCAGCAGACTGTGAAAAAATGTCACAGAGCTAAATTTAGAGCAATTGCAGTTGATTCCTTATGTTAAACAGGGACCGCAATTTAAACAGACTTATTTATTTTTGTTTCAAAAGCGATCGGTTCCTAGAATGAAAAGGGAACTGATCGCTACTCAGAAAAAGTAATCAACTGTGTTTACTTACAAAAACATGATCGGTTCCTAGGAGCAAATGGGAACTGATCATGATTAAAATAAAGTAGTTTTTTTTTTTTAAATTCATGTTTATTGCATATTTCGGTACAGTTGTACATTAGTTCAAGGTCACTTTCAGCAGTTCTGTTTACAAAGGTACACACACTATACACCAAAGACAGTCTTGTGCATATTCATATTCTATCAGCTGAGTCTCTCTCCACCTTGAGTCTCAACTTATATTGTTAGGAATAGAGGTTTTAATCGTACCCTTCAGATGGTCGCAACCAGGCTTTCATATCTCCATATCCTTCTCTTGGTTATCTCCCCTCCCACTCTGTTGCCCCCTACCCCAAACACACCAGCCATGGGGTCCATCTTCTCATGAAGACTTGTGTCCTCAGATTTATTCTGTAGGTGATCTCCTCCATGTCTTTTATCTCTCCTATAATGGAGACCCATTCTCGGTGAATCGGAGGGGACTGTGATAGCCATTTTTTTGTTATGGCCTTATGAGCCGCCGCAAGAAGGATGTTCCACATGTAGAACCTGTCCGCCCCCCTCATCTCTTCTGGTTTCATTCCCAAAATCAAGTTTTTAGGGCCTAAAGCAGACTCTAAGAAGAGTATCTGTTGTATCGATTGATTAATTTCTGCCCAGTAATTCTTGAGGGTCGAACATGACCAGAAGATATGGAGATAGTTTGCCATAGTTGCCCCACATCCCCTCCAGCACCCCCCTGTACAGTTCTTGTCCCATTTACTTTGAACATTTGGTGTGATGAAAAATCTCATTTTTACTTTCCATTCATATTCTTTCCAAAGTGGGGATGATGTGGTCTTAGAAGTCTGTGCAAGAACCGTGGTCCACTCTTCTTCCCCCAAACTCGCCCCCAGCTCCTGCTCCCATCTACTTTTAGTTTGGGAGGACTTGTTACCCCCTCCCTCCCTCAGAGTGCCATAGATAGATGATATTTGCCCTTTGATCTTTGTTAGGTTTATTATTTCAGTCATCGTATTTAGCAACCCCTCAGAGGGTTTGGTTTGTTTGGAGGAAGATTGTAGTTTGTGTATGTGGGCTCTTATCTGCAAATATCTAAAATAATCTCCCTGTCTTAAGGAGAATTTTTATTTGATCTGGCTGAATTCCATAACAATACCGCCCTCTATAAACTGGTCTAGGGAGTACAGTCCCAGTCTCCCCCATCTTTTAAAGGTGAGGTCTTGTCTAGAGGGGGGAAACTGCAGGTCCCACGCAAACCATCTTAATGGCCAGGCCATGACATCGATGCCATGCTTGGCCCATAGACGTTTTAAAGAGCCCAAGGTGTTTTTTATTGATAGCAGAGATATCTCTCCGTCTGTGGTCCGTGAACCTGGTGTCAGGGGCTCGTGCCCCCAGAGGCATACCATCCATCAGGACTTCTTCAATCCCCTTCCATCAGGCCGTGTATGTTCTGGCCGACCATAGGAGGGCCCATCTTAATTGGGTGGCCAAGAAGTAATCTTCCAGGCACGGAACGTTTCTACCCCCATATTTTCTACTTGTCTGTAATATTATATTTTTAATTCTTGGTCTCCTGTTATTCCAGATAAATTTTATAAGCATCCTTTGCCATATTTGGAATTGGGTTTTATGTATTTTTATTGGGAGACATTGAAATAGATATAGCTATTTAGGGAGGATGTTCATCGATACTGTCTGTATCCTTGAATATAAGGGTAGGTTCAGGGCCTCTCATCTTTTAATGTCATGTCTTATCTGGGATACAGTTGGTTCAAAGTTATGTGTGAAAAATAAAGTAGTTTTAAATAAATAAACAAAATAAAGTTTAAAACTAAATCGCTAGCAGTGAGACCCGCAAATTACAACACTTTAGACTAAATAAATCGGTTCCTGAGAACCGCGATAGCACCACTAAAAATGAGTGAAAATACCCAAATACACTAAACGTAGTAAATAACTCAAGAAGCAGAATATGAATAGAATATTGAAAAAATATCACTTATTTAATAAAATAAACAGTCTTGCAGCGAGGTTGCTGTGCAGTCTTGGGGGAAAGTCCTGCTGTCTTGAATGGAAAAATTGAATCTGGCAGTTAGGTAAAAGAGGCAGCAGTTTTGAATGTAAGCATTCAAAATTCTCTAATTTGCATATATTCTAAATTCAAAGTTCTGGGGGCAGTCAGCAGCTCTGGACTGACTGCAGGATTGTCTAATCCTACTAGGAGATTCCTGGGCTTCAAATCAAGGGAAGCTAAGTTAGTGCTTCCAGGACCTAAAACCAGTATAGTTAGGAAGCTCAAGGTAATAGAGTTTACAAACAGCTGAGGGATTTGTGCAGGAGGAGAGCTCTGGCTACACAGGTTGCTGGGGGAGTCTGGCATAAGAAAACTCTATACTTGCCAGACAGACTGCATCCCAGTGGGGGGGGGAATACAATGCTCAGAGGTAGGATTGGCGAGTACATCAGTGGCAGTTTAAATTTAAACTGAGAGGGTGTAACTACTATGTGGCTCAGAACCCAATGTTTTCTGGAAGAGGGGGCAAGTAGGCCCCTCAGGTAAAAGTCACTCTGGATATGGGAATATTCAGAGATATGGTAGGGATGTAGGGGAAGTAGAGTAGGAGTGGATTAGTGAGAGGGGGGAAACAAGGGGAATTTCTATACAACCAAAGAAAAGTAGGAGCAAAAGGAAAGGGGTAGGGAGTGGGGGAACTGGATTGGTGGAGGGTGGTTTCCATCAATGCCAGGAGTCTCGGGAACAAAATTGATGACCTCCAGCCCATGATGATGGAGACACAAATGGATCTGGTGGTGGTTATTGAAACCTGGGCCACCTCAACACATGAATGGGATCTTTCCATTCCAGGATACATCCTCAACAGGAGGGATACCCAGAGAAAAGCAGAATAGGAAGAGTGGCAATTTACATTAAAGAAGAGATCACCACAACAAGGGAGAAAATGGAGGAAGAGGGCATAGAGTCACTGTTGATTCAAATCCAAGCAATGGCAGGGAAAAAGATAAGAATGGGAGCAGTGTATTGTCCACCAAACCAATATAAGACCACAGCTTGGAGCTGGGAGACATGAGCAGGTAGGCTGCCGGAGAGGGGGGAAGTGTTGATAGTAGGTGACTTCAACTTACTTGACATGGTTTGGCATGTCCCACTTACCAGCTGCTCCTAGATGCAGTTCAGGATGGATTCCTAGTCTAGAGAATGAAGAAACTGACCAGGGACAGAGCCAGCTTGGACTTGATGCTGACTAATGAAGATCATGTTAGAGGTATGTACGTAGACGACCCTCTTGGAAGCAAAGATCACCCATCAGTATGGTTCCACACTGAAAATGGAAGGGCGGTCCATAACATGAAAATGCATGTTCTGGATTTTAGGATGGCTGATTTCACTAGAATGAGGGAAATACTAGGGGGCACCTGGCTAGTATCAGAGCAGACACGGGTATGAATGAAAAATGGTCTGCAATTCAGGAAGTGATCCTGACAGCCACTGAAAGCTACCTTAACCAGAAGGGCAAGAAGTCTAAGCATAAGCTGTTCTACTGCCGAGACAAGCGACGGTAATGGCTCTCCCCCCCCCCACCAAGGGAAGTAACGCTGGGGCACACAAGCAGAAGAGCCCCCTGAAAAAAACAGAGTCTCACCAGGTATGATATATTGGGGCTCCACGGCTGCTTCTCCTGTCTGAAACTTGAAGTGCTCCATGGCTGCTTTGGTTTTCCTGCTCCTGAGCCTGTGAATCTGCACCGGAGATCTTGGCACCTTTTTTAATTCAAACCCGAATACTACTGACCTGCATCCCTGGACTGCTCAATTAAAGCCTCCTCTGCAATTTAAGTCGACATACAAATGAAGATAGTTTTTTTTTTATCTTTAATTTGCTAAATGCAACATTTTGATTTGATGGGGCCTGCAGTTTTTTTTTTCTGTTTTTCTCAATCGTGACTCATTCGCCAGCTTAAGTTAACTAAAGCTTACTCTTGCCTTAAGACTCGGGTTGCTTAATCGCGACTTAGTCACTAGCTGCCTGACAGATTAGCTTTTACATATTAGCTGTGTCCTAAGTTTTATTAATGCCTTAAGACTGTATTTACTGATGATTACTGCTGTTTACTTTTCTCTTTATCTGTCTGTTTCCTCTGGATATTAATCTCCTACTCCCCTTTACTCAGCAACCGCCTCCCCCTTCCCAGTGCCTTATTTAATCCTTGCTTCTCTCTTCTTTCCCTTCAGGCCTGCTGCCAAGACAAGTGATGGTAACGCCCCCCCCCCACTGAGGAAGGTAACGCTGGGGCACACAAGCAGGAGAGCCCCCTGAAAAAAACAGAGTCTCACCAGGTATGCTATATTGGGGCTCCACGGCTGCTTCTCCTGTCTGAAACTTGGAGCGCTCCACAGCTGCTTTGGTTCTCAGTTTGGTGTTCCCACTCCTGAGTCTGTGACTCTGCACCGTAGAATCCCTGCCGCCCCCACCACCACCCTTGGGGGGCTGTTCCTTTTATAGGCTCAGTGAGCCAATCACCCTACTTCTTCATCTGCAGCTTATCAGAAGCTGCCACTAGAGGTTGCACTGATATTGCTCAAACTAATCTCAGGGCCTGAGCTCCAGTCATTCAGTTTTGGCCTAGCTTTAGTCAAATGTGGTAACACAAAAAGAATAAAAGAGGAATTCCCACTTCCTTATTTCTTCGCATCTGAGCTGCTCCTCTTTTTGACCAAAATGACATCCCCTTGTCCTGTGTACCACCACATTCACTCAGCCCACTTCCATATGCCCAATCTGAAGGTCCACTCCAGGATACCTTGCAGAGCCTCTATCCTGGTTTCTATGTACATTCTGTCTCTTGTATGGGCTGACAGGCTTATGTACCTTCCCTGGACTGGGTACCCTGACCCGTTGCACTTCAACCACTCCCCTCCCATCCTTTCGAGTCATCCAGCCAAACAGAGGGTACAACCACTTTTTGCGTTCAATATAATTACTTAAAAGGGCACCTGCTACCTAGTTCTACACTACCTTGTAAGGTACCATAGAGAGGGTTGGCTTCCCCATCCCCTAAAGCCCTACTGTTTCTCTCTTTCCTCCTGCTTCTATCAAGTGACATCGGGCCAAACTCTGGCCCTCCAAAAGCCAACATCACTCCCGGCTCCCCCATGACACACATTGGGCTTCTTTCAAGGGCCTAAAATTTGCCAACATGAATGTCTGTAGCCTTCGCCCAAAAATACAGGAGGTTCAGGGCTGGTTGTCCCTCTACAGCCCTGACATACTGGCTGTGTCTGAAACATGGTTAAAGCCTCACATCCAACCTCATGAGGTAGCAATATCTGGTTACACCTCCTTCCGGAAGGACCGGGTAGGCAAAAAAGGGGGTGGAGTCCTCATCTATACAAGGGACTCCCTTGATGCAACCCTTGCCCACCTACCTGGCATGGATCACTCTGGTGGTGAATCAGTCTTTATTAAAATTACCCTTGGCAACACAAAACACCTCATTATCGGCTGTCTCTACCACCCTCCGAAGGTGGCCCTACAAGCCTTGGAATCTATCACCAAGGCCCTTACTGACACAATATCCACTGAACTCCTGATCAAGGGGGACTTCAATATCAACTGGGGACAGGAAACAGAGCAGTCCCTCAGGGCCTTATTACTTGATATGAACCTGGAGCAAATAATTTCCAAAAAGACCAGGGCCAACTACAAAACAGGGAACCACACAACCCTCGACTGGGATCTGGTGACTCACCCCTCCAACATTCAGATTACTGGTGTTATGGCTGATGCTCTTAGCAACTACTCACCCATCTTCTGCATCTGGAAAAATCATTCTCCCAGGGTCCCTTCTAGGATACTCTCTACTCGAGGCTATTCAAAATTCTCTGAGGATGCCTTCACTGCATACCTTGGCAACCTCGACTGGTCACCGATACGGGACCTCCCTACTTGACAAAGCACTGGAACTCTTCCAGTACTCCTTCACCTCCACAGCTAACCTATTTGCACCACTTAGAAAGCTCTGTGCAAAAGGCAGCTGCCACAAATGGATCACCACAGAGCTCAAATCCCTGATGGTGCACCAGGACAAGGCATGGAAGTGGTACAAAATCTCTGCCCTGCCTGCAGACCTCATTGCCTATAAAAAACTAAGGAATGAGTGTAAGTGTACCTCTCAGATGGCAAAGAGGGAGTTCGTCAAGCTCCTCCAGCAAACCACTCTTGTCAACCCTAAGTCATTCTGGTCCCACATCAGTGATCTCCTAAATAGCACCAAGCACCCCACCCTGGGTCCTACTGAGATCAATGGCCTTATGTCGTATGACTGCCATGAAATTGCTGCCACTTTTAATAGTCACTTCACCAACCTTGATGGATAGAAGACCAACCTTACGTCTTCCTCATCTTTGCCCCCCTGTTCTGAGGCACCTTGCCTCGCATGGCCTATCTTCCACCTGCAATTAAAGTGAGAGAGGTCTTCACACTTTTTAAGTCCAACAAAGTCAAAGGCTCTGAAGGACCTGATGGTATCTGCCTAAAATTGCTAAAGGTGGCTGTACCATCCATTGCTCAACCTATCACATGGCTAATCAATAGATCCTTGCTTGATGGCACGGTACCCAATACCTGGAAATGGGCTGTTGTTATTCCTATCCCTAAAAGGGGCTCTAGGGAATCCATTGGTAACCACAGGCCGATCTCGCTTCTCTGTGCCCTGGCCAAAATTCAGGAAAGGCTAGTGTACTGTCAACTCTGTGACTACCTTGAGTCCAACCAATTACTAGCCCCCACCCAACATGGCTTTAGGCAAAACCATGGTACTGATACAGCTCTCATAAAATTCACAGTTGATGTACTGGGGCCATGGAAAAAGGACTTCCTACAGGTGCAGTCTTTATTGATCTCACAAAGGCCTTCAACCTAGTTGACCACAAACTCATGCTATCCAAACCTCGCTTCCTTTGGCCTGGATCAGCATTCCATTTCTTGGTTTACCTGCTACCTGTCTGGTCACTCCCACCAGGTCAGGTGGAGGAGAGTAACCTCAGATCCACTCCCCCTAAATGAGGGTGTGCCTCAGGGTTTCATCCTTGGCCCCCTCCTCTTCTCGCTATTCATTAACGACCTTAATTCTCTCTGTGGTGGAAGCTTGGTTGTTCAATATGCAGATGATGCAGTAATCTACCAGTCCTTGAGTAATCCATCTACTCTAGGACCCCTTCTGCAAGCTGACTTTGCCAATTTAGAGTCCTGGCTTACAGAAAATAAACTGGTCTTAAACACCACTGAAACCAAGGCAATGCTGCTGGGACATAGAATCCTTTGCCCAGATAAAAGTGCCTTACTCCCACTGACCTCTACATCAGGCTGCCGCATTGAGGTAGTGAATTCCCTCAAATACTTGAGCTTAACCCTGGATCAGGGGTTCATCCTCAAGTCCCATATTGACCAAGTAACCAAAATGGTGCACTGCAAACTGGGTCTCCTATACCGCCTGAATTACCAGCTCATCTCCGACTCTAGAATCACCATAGTCAACAGTCTCCTCCTTCCTACACTTACTTTTGCTGCTCCTGCACTTCAGGGACTGGCTAAACAGGAGATGAACAGGCTGCAAGTTCTCTACAACAAAGTAGCTCGGTTTGCGTCCCAGTCTCACAAAAGACGGCACCACTGTAACGCCCTTGCTTCCCTACAATGGCCCTCCCTTGATGGCTGCCTTCAGTACCTCTTGCTTTGCCATGCCTACAAACTCCTACACTGCAAATCTCCTGATATCCTGTCCAGAATCCTGGTTCCCAAGTGCTCAGTGTGTACCCTAAGAACCTCTGGGCGTAACCTCCTAGACAAACCTAAGGTTTGAACCACAGCTGGCAGCAAGTCCTTTGCCATTTCTGCCCCTGCCCTTTGGAATAAACTCCCCCCTTCTTCAAGAAGCCCCCTCCATTGGAACTTTCCACAAGGCACTCCATGCTCACCTACTAGAAGTTAGCCGCTGCTCCTGTCAATGATTTGGCATAACCAATCTCAAATACTTGATCTATTTTATCTGAGCTACTCACTGCTGTATTACTGTCTTACCTGCACTGCTACCAATGACCCTCAGGCAATTCATTCTCTCCAGAGTGTAGCACTGCTACCCCTGACTTTAGTGTAACTGGTATCACCTGTAACTAACTTTGGCACTATATTAGCACTGTTTTTGAACTCTCCCTATTGTTATGATGTACTGTGTCCTTGCTCCACTATTGTACTTGTATCCCTGTGATGTACTATGTCTTTGCTCCATCATTTGTACTTGTTTCCTTCTGTAACTAATTCTGGGTCACCCCTGAAAAAGGGACCTTCGGGGCTCAGTGGGACCACCTAGTTACCAAAATTGAATAAATAAATAGATAAGAAACCAGTTTGGTTTACAGTTGCAGTGAGCAGGGCAGTGAAGGAAATGAGGGTTTTATATAAAAAGTCTAAGAATTCCCAGAGGGAAGAGGACAGGGTTGATTACTCAGAGAGGGCAAGGATGGCTAGGAGAGCGATAATGCAGACCAAGGCAGAGAAAATAACTAAGGATCACTGTAGAGGTCAAGGAATGGGGCAAGGCCTTCATTACATCTGAGAAAAAAGATCTATGAAAGAGGATATTGCAAAACTTGAAAAGGGGTCAAGGTAGGTGGAGGGCAATAAGGAAAAGGCAGAGGTACTGAATGAACACCTGCTCCATTTTTACAAAGGAGAAGGATGGTCTAGTGCTGCACAAAAAGTTGTGGATAGGGATGGGGGAGTTAGGGAGACTGAGGAAGGAGGTGATTATCAAGGACAGAGACTACAGAGAACTAAAGGACCTCAAGGTGGGCAAATCTCTGAGTCTGATGGTATGCATTCCAGGGTAGCAAAAGAGATAGCAGCAGTGCTTGCAGTTCCTCTGACAGACCTGTTAACTGCTCACTGGAAACAGGAGTGGTGCATGAGAATGGAGGACCACAAATGTGGTGTCCGTACGTAAGGGTAGAGCAAAGGACAATCCAGGGAACTGCAGAGCTGTCAGCTTGCCCCTGGCAGTTGGCAAGTTGATGGAAACCATCATTATAGAACATTTAATGGAGTTCCTTGAGGCAAGTGGGCTCCAGAATGACAGCCATATGTATTTATGTCAGGGAGGTCATGCCAAACCAATTTGATCAACTTTTTTGACTATGTCACGAAGGCGGTGGACAGGGGCCAGACAGTAGACATACTGTATTTGGACCTCAGTAAAGCCTTTGACTCAGTCCACCATAGGAGGCTGATCTGAAAGTTTTAGGACATACAGACAAGTAACAAATTGACCATGGGGAGGCAGACTAGCTGGGGAAGATGCAAAGGATGGTGGTGAGAGGAAAACATTCATGGATGAGGGAGATCGCCAGTGGGGTCCCACAAGAGTCAGTGCTCAGACCTGTATTGTTCAGTGTTTTCATACACAATGAGGGGGATGGCACAAAGAGCAAAATCTGCCTCTTTTCAGATGTTACCAATCTCTGTGGGAGGGTGGACATAGAGGAGGGAGTCAGGGATTTAAGAGAGGAGCTGGCAAAGTTAGAGAGGTGGTCTGTCATCTAGCAACTGGAGGTCAGTGCTAAAAAGTGCAAAGTCATGCACACTGGTTGCAAGAACCTGAGGGCCAAATATAGACTAAGGACTGTGAAGGTCACAGCAGGAGGAAAAGCACCTAGTGATAACTATAACTGGCAACTTGAAGCCCCCTACGCAATGCAAGGTGAAGCGATAGAGCCAAGCAGAGGCAGAGAGCCATGTTAATGGAAGTTAACATAAGTGCACGGACTCCACAATAAGCAGATTAGATAAACCATGTGACCTTCTGCTGGCAAATTTATATGTTCATATCTATGTTCCTATGAGTGCTTTATACTTCTTTCAGTATACTTGCTTTTCAGAGACTGCTATGGAGAAGAGCCATCTGAGACATACTTTCAATCATCAGTGGTATTTTTCTTCATATTTTTATACGCAGTCTGCTTTACAGAAGAGCACACATGTGAAGCTGTTGTGGAAGTTGGAGCAGACAAAAATTGGTGTTTAACTGCCCTTCTTTTTTTTTGTTTTATGACAGTACACTTCTCAGAGTTCACAGTTTTCAAAATTGTGATTGGGGCCCAAGCAATTTTGTAGCTGTCTGCTTTTCCCAATCAATTCTTATATAATGTATAGTATTATGAACATACGATGAAGCCAGCATCATAAGGCCAATAGGTCTATCTAGTCTGCTTGCGTTGCTGGGTCCTCAGCGTCAACGGGACCTACAGGATGTTAGCAAGCTGTTAAAATCCTGTAGGTCACATTTACGTCTTAAGCCTTCCTATCATGCCAATTTGACAGGAGGCAGAAGAAAAATTCATTTTAGGGGTTGTACAGATAAAAAAAGCTACAACAATTTAAAGAAACTCTAGCCAGAGCTGATAGGGCTGTGAAGAGCTACCAAATTACCAATTTCTTGTTGGTTCCATATAGTGCTGTTTAGTCACAATCATCAAAAACTAGCATGCTGCTAATTCAGTCCTCTTGAATTTATTTAGTCAGAGTACATGGTGGTGGTGTGTGTGTGTGTGTGTGTGTATGTGCACGCCCACAGGGGTGCCAGAAGATCGTAAAAGGTGGGGGTGCCAAAGATAAAAAGGGCACTTGTTACATTATATAAGGCATTTTTTCCAAATCAGGTTTTTATATACAGTAAATGCACATTTATGACGACGATAGTAATTTTAAAAATACCTTTATACCATATCAGAATATTTAATATGTAATATTAAGGGTTCAGCTCATGTATAACAGTTCCAGCTTGTTTTTCAAAGTTAAAAAAGTGAGCCACAAAGATACATTATCCTATTAGACAGCAACAGAACACTATCCAATTGTACAGAAAACAGCAGTGCAATTTAAAAAAGAGAGATACAACTGTACCATATTGACAATGTTACCTGTAAAATACGCAAACAATGGTTTACAAATTGTATATGACATAAGCAAGATAGTTTTGCTTAGTCTTTAACTGTAATCATGTATTGCAATATCCATCAGCTAAAAATGGTCTATGGTGTTACAGAAAATGTCCAAGATGGAGTTCCTTACCATTCAGATAAAATACCTGACATTCTCTATAAGCTTAGCTAAAGGAGAACTGCACTGAACCTGTGAGTGATGTTTCCTGTAGAACCTTTTTTTATATAGTGGGTCCCCTTCTGTTTCTGCCCCATTTTTGCTGGCCTTTTAGTTAACCCATTGGATATTTATGGGTTACATACTGCTGCAAAGTGTCATCTGAGAATTGTATGATGTTTATGTCTCCATAAACCTAAGAATTCTAAATTAGAACACAGATGCATTTTACCAACAATGTAAGTTTTGACAAGATCATATTGTTCTAAAATGGTCAATGCCAGCAGTGTGTGAATCAAAAACATTCACTGAATTTACCAAAAGGTCAGTTAAGATTAAGCTGTAACAAAATGAGAACTGGTATTTTAAAAAAATAACATCTACTTCTACAAAAATGCATGTTTGTTGATTCAAGGCAGTTCTCCTTTGAGATATTAACAGCCCAGTCTAAACTGTTCACTATTTATGGGGCTGGCAGTTTAGCCTAGAGGTTAGTGTAATGAGTTGTAAATGAACTTTGCACATCCAGCATTCAGACATGGGTTTGATTCCCACAACCTCCATTTCTACACTGTGCGACTCTGATTAAGTCATTTAGGGCTGGATATTCAAACTGCGCTATTTTGTGGCGCAGGCCCTTGCACTGCACAAAATAGTTGCGCAGGAGTGTGTCCAGAGTGATAGTCAAAGGAGTTGCACCCTTGAGCAACTCCTTTGACTATCACCCCCTGGCCACAGCCACTGTGCATGGCGCAGTGGAACTTGCGCCACCGCAAGTTGTCAGAGTGGAGCATTCAACTTGCGGTGGTGCAAGTACCATTGTGCCATGCGCAGAATCCCCATATTCAAAAGGTGACATGCAAATGGGGCCATAATTCATGCAAGGTGCAGGGGGGGCCATTTGCATCTGATTATGGCCCCATTTGCATGCCATTAGCATGCAGGTGCGCCGATCCCTGAGGACTTGCGCCTGGCACCCTGCCAGGCAGCAGCCATCGGGGACCGACGCCCCCTGGAGCCCGATCGCGGGTGAAACAGTGTACAATCCCACCACCACCCCCACTGGCCCGGTCGCGGGCATGGTTTAATCCCCACCAACCCGATGCGCCGGCAGCAATGTGGCTCCCCTCAAATGTATCCCTGGTGGTCCAGTGGACCGAAAAGCCCGATCGCGAGCAGTAGTTGCTAATAAACTCCCCTGCTGAATTCATCCCTGGTGATCAGTGGCACATCCTGATTGCGGGATGTAAATGTTGAACAACCCCCGAACATAGCCCTGGTGGCTAGTGTCCCCCACCCACCCATGAAGCCCACCACCCGCTCCCCAGCAGCCCGGCGAGCGGGCAGCATCCCACCCGCCCAGCCACCATCGCTTGCCGTCTGCCGCTCATTGCGCAGAGCAGCCATTAGGCGAGAGCCCATACTAGACAAGACAGTCCAGTTTTTGAATGAATGAATGTATTCATTCTCAAATCTGACTGTCATGTACGGTATGGACTGCACACCCATTGGCTCTGCTCTGCACCACGGTGCGGCTAGTCTACCGGCAGTCAGTCGGGCGGGCGCGGCGGCAGGCGGTGGTTGCTGCCACCGCCGCCGGGGAGAGGCGGGTGGTGGGCTTCGTGGGTGGGTGGGGGACACTAGCCACCAGGGCTATGTTCGGGGTTGTTCAACATTTACATCCCGCAATCAGGATGTGCCACTGACCACCAAGGATGAATTCGCAGAAGGGGGTTTATTAAACAACTACTTCCCGCGATCGGGTTTTTCGGTCCACTGGACCACCAGGATACGCTCGGGGAGCTACATTGCTGCCCACGATCGGGCTGGTGGGGATTAAACCATGCCCGCGATCGGGCCAGTGGGGGGTGGTGGGGATTTACAGTTGGCTGCCCACGATCGGGCTGCAGGGTGGGGCACAGGGACTGGGTTGGGGGCCAGCCACAGGTGGCAGCTGCTGTGTTGCACGCCCTGCAATGCAGCAGCTCACCTGTGGGTGGCCCTCAACTTAAGCCTTTTTTGGCTCAAAGTTGTGCAGGCGCAGGTTGGGGGTTGCGTCTGCACAACTCTGCACAGCCCTGCTGAATATTGGGCTGTGCAGTTTATGCATGGTTCCTCCCCCTCCAGTTCAGCATGCATTCATTTGCATTGCGCTGTTGCTCAGCATGTTTTCTGTGGCGCAACTGCCTCCTGCTGAATATGGCAGAATGGAGCAAGTTCGGACTTGCGCAGGCGCAACCCTATTGCGCATGGCGCAACCCTTTTGAATATCTGGGCCTTAATATCCCCAGTGTTCCTGGGTTGTCCCTAGAAACAAGCAACTGTGCCTAGTTGGCTGTACCTGGTTCCCAAAGGAAGAAATATATATATTTATTAAACTACATTTATAAACTGTAAACAAACATTAAACTCCAGTACATGGATTCAATTCATGTGATAACCAAGAATTACACCAGTCAAGTCTGGGGCTATCAATATTGCCTTAGAGGTTAGAGTAAAGGGCTTGGTACATCTAGCACACAGACCTGAATTTGATTCCCACAACCTCCACTTGCATACTGTGTGACTCTGAGCAAGTCATTAACCTCCTCAGTGCTCCTGGGTAGCCCCAGAAAACAGGCACCTGTGCCTAGTGGGCTATACCCGGTTACCAAAGAATAATAAAAAAAAGTATTTAAATATTTATATTCTTTTATTTTTAAAAGAGCACAGTTTAAATATTAGAGGTTGTTGTATGCTGCTTACAGCCTCAAATCAGGAACAGACATAAATACTGCTGTTTTAAGCAACAAATCCAAAAAAGAAACTCTCCCTGAGAAACGCAGGACTTTTAGAAGGGACTCCATCACAAATGAGCTTGACTCAGTGGTTACATCCCTAAAACTGAACTCTGTGATTATAGACAGTGACAATGCCTTCCCCATCAGTGCAAATAAGACAGGATCATACTAGGGATCATACTAGGGTCATAGGATAACAGAAGGCAAAGCCCATATAAGTTATCCCCACTCCTCAGTGGAAGTAATCAGATCTCTAACCTTCATATACCTGTCTAGTTGTGTCTTAAAGGTCAGAAGAGTAGGTGCATTAAGCACCTCTTCTGATAAAGTATTTCATAACCTAATTGATTTAGGGAAAAAGCTATGTTTCCATGCTTCAGTTCTATACTTGCTTTCTTTTATTAGATTTCCATACCCCCTCATATTATATTTATGATCTTTTCTCTCTAGATTCAGTTCTTTCATTAACAAATCTTCCCTCAGTATTTTACATAGCAGCAATATACTCCCCCCCATTCTTCTCAACTCCAGTGACCACATATTTAAGTAATCTAATCTTTCATTATATGGTCCCCGCACTCTGATATTAACTTTGTGAAGGACCTCCGAGGCCTTTCTACCAGTCTTATATCTTTTTTTAAGTGGGGACTCCAACATGGAGATCCGTAATCCAGAATTGGTCTTATAAAACTTTGGTATCTAGACAACAAAACACAACTATTCCTTGAGAAAAAACTTCTCCTTATTCCATTGGTTATATACATGGCTCTATTAGCCACATATTTACAGTAAATTTTGCTTTTCAAATCTTCCCTAATATGTATTCCCAGATCTTTTTCACAACTGGTTGTACGTGTGGTAGTCCCCTGAATGATAAAATCCTGTCTAATATTTATTTTCCACATATGTAATATACTACATTTATTCATACTCAATTTCATCCCATTATTCTCTGCCCACTCAACCACAGTCAGAATATCCTGACCAAACCATAATCTGTCATCAAAGGTGTCAACAACCCCTCCTAATTTAATGTCATCAGCGAACTTGATTAGCCTATTAATGCTATTGATGTTTAAGTCTCCTATGTAGATACAAAACAAAAGAGGACCCAGGACTGACCCCTGAGATACCCCACTACCAACTTCCACCTCTTGAGACATATATCCATAGATGCGAACTGCCTGCTTTCTCTCCATCAGCCATTGTGCAATCGATCTAACAATACTGTTTTTTAAACCCATGTGAGACAGTTTCAGAATCAATTTACCATGGGGTACAGAATCAAATGCTCTGCTAAAATCAAATAATACCACATCCATGGATTTCCCCCCATCCAAATTTCTCCCTATAAATTTATAGAAACTAGCAAGATTTGTTTTGCATGATCTATTTTCCACAAATCCATGCTGTGCCTTATCCATCATGTTCTTCTCTTTTATCTATATCTTTATTTCTTCTACTATAATACTTTTTATAATCTTCCCTACAATATAAGTCAGGCTCACAGGCCGATAATTTGCAGGGTTAGCCCTACTATCCTTCTTAAAGATAAGTACCACTATTGCCCTTCTCCATTCCATGGGCACATATCCTTCCATCAAAGATCTAGTTCTCATGTCTGCTATAATTGGTGCTATTTCATCCTTTAATTTCTTCAATAACCCTGGGTGCATAGCATCAGGTTCTGCTGATTTATTAGTCTTTAATTGTTCTATTTTCTCAGGTATCCTTTCACTGGTAACAAAATCTATCTTTTCCTGTCTTGTTTTATCTAGAATGTCCTCCACTATACTGTTATCTGACTTCTCAAAAATGGAACTACAAAAATTGTTAAATTCCTTAGCCATCTCTTCCAGTTTATCATAAACAATGTCTTTAACTTTTAAAGGACCTATCACTCTTTCCTGCCCTCTTTTACCATTAATGTATGAGAAAAAAACTTTCCTATCATTTTTACTATTTGCAAGCCTAAATTCAGTTTGCTTCTTCACTTTATTTATTTCAATTTTCAAACTATATAATGCTTTCTTGTATAATTTGTTGTTTTCATCAGATTAATTTGTTTTAAGCATTTTGTAATACTTTCGCTTTTTATTACTTCACTTGCAAATTTTCTTGTTTAACCATGTTGTTTTTCTCCCCCTTGTTATTATACTTCTCCTGAATCAGTATGTACTTCTGGCTAACCTCCTCAATAATCTGAACAAACATTTTCCAACATTCCTTAGTTGTAAGTCCCTTCGATATAGTTTTCCAGTCCATATTCGCTAAATCTTGTTTTTTAACCAAATAGTTTGCCAATGAAGTGTAAAGGCTCATCTCCCCACCCCAGATGTTAACCAGAACCAATAATACCAACCATTTCATGTTGGCAAAAGCCCAACATGAAATATGATTGGCTAATAGGGTTAAGGACAACAAAAAAAACTATTTTTCTTATATAAACAATTTAAAGGGGAGATACAGCACTATAGGTCCCTTTCTAAATGAGTCATGATCAGCAGCAAACAATAAAGAGATAGCTGACATACAAAATAACTACTTCTGTACAGTTTTTAATAAAAGGACAATTATATCCCTAGGGTTATTGAGATATCTCATGCAGGACAGTTACTCATAGATCCCAAGGATGTGAATGACAGACTTCTGAAACTAGATACTACTAAGTCACCAGGGCCTGATGAAGTACACCCTAGAGTGTTAAAAGAACTAACAGATATTTTGTATCTACCTCTGACTAAAATATTTCAGTCCTCACTTGATTTAGAAGAAATACTGCATGGATGGAAAGTGGCAATGGTGGTCCCACTTTTAAAGAAAGGATCAAGAACAAAACCAGAACATTTTAGACCTGTTAGTTTGACTTCCCTTATAGGGAAGATTCTTCAAGCAATAATACAAGAGCATATACTGGCTCATATCGAGAGAGACAGGTTGACAGATCCAACCTCACATGTATTTACTAAATCCAGGTCTTGTCAGACTAACTTAATGACTTTTTATGAGAAAGTAAGCAGAGAATTGGATAAAGATAATTCAGTAGATCTAATTTTCTTGGACTTTGCAAAAGCCTTTGACAAACTGCCTCATTATGAGTTGATCATAAGATTAGGGGAATTAAAATTGCAGGTCAGCATCTTAAATTGGATCTCAGAATGGCTTGAGGGAAGAAGACAAAGGGTAACAGTCAATGGGATTTATTCTGAATGGGCCCCAGTTACGAGTTGGGTACCACAGAGGTCGGTACTGGGCCCCTGCTTGTTTAACATCTATATTTCATCACTAAGATTGAATTTACCAAATGTTTGGCTACTAACATTTGCAGATGACTGCAAGATAGGGTCAGTGGTTAATAATTTAAAGACTACAAACACACTATAACAAGCCCTTGAAAGTTTACTCACTTGGACCAACCACAGTTAACTAGCCTTGAACACCGGAAAGTGTAAGGTTATGCACCTAGGAACACTAAATAGGTAACAAGAGTACAAGTTAGGGAGTGAAACCCTTGTGGTAATCTACCAAGGAAAAGATCTAGGGATTAAAGTCAGCCCAGATTTGAAATTTAGTTCCCACTGTGATGACCAAATTAAAAAAGCAAACCAGGACTTAAATTGCATTCTCAGACATATATCTAGTTGGGACAAGGAGGTGCTTCTGCCACTGTATGGGGCATTGGTTAGACCACATTTGGAATATTGTAGTCAGGTATGGTTCCCACATAGAAAACAGGATATTCTAAGAGTTGAGGGTGTTCAACGTAGAGTTACCAAGGCAATTTCTGGGTTAAAGGAATTACCCTATGACCAGAGACTTAGATCATTAAAACTCTTTTCACTTCAGTATAGGAGACACAGAGGAGATATGTGTATGTTATATAATGCAATTGGTGATGTTACACTTAAGGGAGATCTGGATTTTCAGTTGAGTGATGGTCGATTTAGCAATAGAATGCACTCCCAGCAACTTTTTCAGCCCAGATGGAACTTGTTATGCAGAAAAAACTGGTTTAGGCAAAGAGTGGTCACTCTATGGAATCAGCTCTCACCAGAGGTGGTGGAAAGTCCGAATTTAGATTTATTTAAATCAAGATTGGATGGGGTTTGTGGGGATGGGGTGAAATATGGTTTAAAGTAAGTTCTAAAAGGCAAGCACTAAGGACAAAAGTCTATTCTAGCATGAAACAACCTATGAAACCTATGAATATAGTTCTATTTAGTCACGTGTGTGCGCTTGCATGCATCCTGTCCTGCCCATAGGAATAGGATAGCTAACAGTTACAGTTGCAGTCTGTAATCTGACACTGTAGACTGACTTTCACTTTCAGGAAATGTCACAATATATAATGAGTTAACCCCTAGGTTGCTGAAAGAAATAGAATAAATCTATTGGGCTGAGCTGGACAAATGATAGAAACAGCAGTTTAAAAAGGTTTTCTTTGTTAATATCCTGAGAAGTTCTGAGGTACAAAAAAGTAGCATCCTCTCTCCCTTCAGATGCCTTTAACATAGAGCAATAAATAGCAAAAATCAGAGGGGGAGTGCACTGCTTTGCAGCTTTGGAGGAATACTTCCAAATGTCCAAAAAGGGAGTTCCATAATCAGCCGTTTTAGAGCTACAAGCTGATCAATGACAGAAGGACTGTAAGCTCCACCCACAGCCCTAAAAATGGAGTCCAAGCTAAACAAGATTAATTTATTTTTGTTTGATTTGGAACCAGGAACCCAAACAGGGAACCAGTGAAAACTGCATTTCTCCCAGTTCTAAAAACTGCAATAGAAGTGGTTAAAAAAAGTAATACATTTAAATAAAATTAAGCTAAACTAAGCAAGCAATAATTCCCGACAGGGTGGACGGTACTGGGCGATACCAGACCGCCCAGGGGCATAATGAGGCCTGACGCCGCAGGCAGGTATTATTGCACTTAGAAAATGGGCTTCTGTGTAAATGTTAATTAGGTTATACAATGAAAAAGGAAATTAGTTTAAAATTGAGTGCAAACACTAGAAAAATACTTTTCTGGTTAAGTAGTCCCTCCGTTTTGTACAGTTCTGTCTGCTGTTGCCCCCACACATACACACACACACAGACCCATTCTGTCCTAATTATCACCCCCCGCACCAGTATCTCCAGAAAAACAGATGGGAGAATATTGTAAAGTTCTCCCCAGCAGTCAGTTTACATAGTTTTGGGGGTTTAAAATGTTTTTCCAATTTTTTTTGCCTCTGGTCCAAAGATACGTCTTTTACCCATGTGACCTTGTGCAACCATAGTACCTCAAACCAGGAAGTGGAGATACCACACAGCGATCACAGCAGTCAACTCCTAGAGTGTTTTTTCTTATCCAGGCAGGAACAGTCAGGCAGTTGAACAAGGGCAACTGCTTTTATTTGTAAAAAAGGGAAATAAATTTGTTGTGGTGATTTCAGTGTGGCCAACACAACAGTTTAACTGAATCCAAAGTGGAACGGAATGGAGTGGGGTTCCCATTCCCTTTTATCACAAAAACATTTTATAAAACAAAATTCATGATTACTTTTATAAGAATTTCCATATGTTTTGTGGTTAAAAAAATGTCACACTGTTTTATGTGTTGTGTCACTGAGGGTAACGAGTGTGTCAGGAGGGCAAGTCTCTCACTAAGTGAGTGAAAAACAATGATGGCACATCAAATTCTGACTGGCACCATGATACTAGCGATGGGCTTGGCAATCTGGTACTTGTTTTTTACAGGGCTTTACCTGTAAATTAATATACCCCCCCCCGCATCATTGGCAGTCAATCAGAATGCTTAGATTTCTATGCCCATTTTCTGATGCAGAGTATCAAATAAATTCAAAAACTTTACAAAACATACAACAGTTATCAAAGCTAAGAACACTTAGCCAAAGGGACTGGAGCAGAACTCCGGGAAGACTGATCTCATCGGTGGAGAAATAAATCTGCTGTTGTAATGTCATGTGGAGCATGACCACACTGCAGAGACTGATCTTTTTCTGAATTTCTATCTCCACAGTAAAAACTCAGGGCTCAGATGCTGCTATTTTTATGACATCACAAATACACTTTCTTAACTGGAAGTGAACAAAATATATATATATATATATATATATATATATATATGAACATACGAAATTTGCCAGCAGATAAAGGCCTAGAGGTCTATCAAGTCTGCTCGAATGTGCAGCTAGCACCCCTTATTCTGCAGCTGCCCCTCCCTTCCACCCTTCCCCTTCATTAACCCTCCCCCTTGTCCTGTCCCATCCCCTTTTGAAGCAGTCCACTGTTCTACTGCATACCACTTCTGCAGGTAAAGCATTCCACCCAGTGGTGGCGGAACGGTTTGAAAAGTGGTAGGGCCAAGGACGTAAGGGGTAAATTTTCCCCTATTAAATATATTACCATGATAGCAAAAAGTGATAGGGCCACTTATGAAAGTGGTAGGGCCATGGCCCTAGTGGCCCCACCTGTTCCGGCACCTATGATTCCACCCAGCCACCACCCTCTCTGTAAAAAAGTGTCTCCTCATCTCCCTCCTGAACCTTCCTCCCTCCAGTCTCATATCATGGCACCTGGTGGCCCTCCCCTCCCTTACTTTGAACAGCCCCTCTGTACCATCTTGTTTTTTCCTTTCATGTATTTAAAGGTTTCAATCATGTCACCCCTGTCCCTCCTCTCCTCCAGTGAGTACATGTTCAACTCCTTCAACCTCCTCTCGTATGATAAGTCCCCCAGCCCCTTGATCATCTATGTCGCCCTGCGCTGTACCCCCTCCAGTAACTTAATGTCCCTCTTCAGATACAGGCACCAGTACTGCACGCAGTACTCCAGGTGTGGTCTAACTAATGACCTATACAGTAGCAGAATCACCTCCTCCCTCCTCGAGGATATACCCCTTGCAATACAACCCAGCATTTTGTTGGCCTTTGCAGCTGCCTTCTTACGTTGTGCTGAGTTGTTCATTGACCCTGTAATGAGCACACCCAGATCCTTCTCCTCTGTCTGGGCTAGCTGCACTCCCCCCAGCTGGTAACTCCTCCTTGGGTTCTTCATCCCAAAATGCAGCACCTTGCACTTTTTGGCATTAAACCCCAGTTGCCAGGTGTCTGACCAGGTTTCAAGCTTTGCCAGATCATCCTGCAACCCTGCCATCCCCCTAGGTCATCCACCACTGTGCCTACCTTGGTATCATCAGCAAACAGACTGATCTTGCTCTTGGTGTCCCATGATATGTCTGCAATGAATATCCCAAACAACACTGGTCCCAACACCGAGCCCTGTGGAACACCGCTCATCACTGCCCTTGGGTGTGAGAGCTCCCCACCCACCACCACCCTCTGTTGCCTTCCCTGAAGCCAGTTCCCTACCCAGCTCACCAGCTTTGCACCCACTCCTGTGCCTACTAACTTCCTTCCCAGCCTTCCATGTGGCACCGAGTCGAATGCCTTACTGAAGTCCAGATACAGGACATCCACTGCATGGCCTCTGTCCAGTTGCCTAGTTACCCAGTCATAGAACACGACCAGGTTAGTTTGGCAGGATCTGCCACATATGAAGCCATGCTGTCTGCTGTCCTGTAGTCCTTTGGCCTCTAGGAGGGCCACCAGCCTCTCCTTCAGGATAGTCTCCATTAGCTTACCCACGATGGATGTGAGGCTCACTGGTCTGTAGTTTCCTGGTTCATCCTTGGGGCCAATCTTGTGGAGGGGCACCACATGAGCCATCCTCCAGTCCTGAGGTACACACCCCGAATGTAGTGAGGCATTAAATAGGTCTGCCAAAGGTCCTGCAAGGACCTCTGCCAGCTCCTTCAGTACCCTGGGGTGGATGCAATCTGGGCCTGGCCTTGTCCACCCTCAGTGCCTTCAAACCCTCTCAAACTCTGCCCTCCATGATTTCCCCATCTGTCACCACTTCCCCCGCTTCTGCCATTTCTCCCACCTTGAGTGTCACCCCCTCTTCTCTTTAGTAAATACTGAGCAGAAGTACTCATTTAGTGCTTCCACCTTATCGCACCCTGTTTCCACCCAACCCCCCTCCTTCCTTATCCTTACTATGTGGTCCTTACAGCTCCTTTTCTCCCTGATGTACTTAAAGAAGTCCTTCTCCCCCTTCTTAATGCCTTGTGCCAGCCTGAGTTCCGTAGATGCTTTGGCTCCCCTTACTGCTCTTGTCACCTCCTTAGATTCTGTCAAGTACTCCTCCCTGTCCTCCCCCCTCCCTGTTTTCTTGTACTTCCTAAAGGCAGCTCTTTTCCTCCTACCTTTTCCATGACCTCCTTGCTCAACCAGATCGGTTTCTTAGCCTAGCCTTCTTGCTCTGGGCTTTGCAACAGGTTTTTAGTTGCCTCCACTATCCCCAGCTTTTGAGCCCCCACCTCTGGTTAGTGTCCATACTAGATTGAATTCGGCCAGGCACCCTTTTACCACTTCCCCATCCTCCCAAAGTCGGCCCTCCTGAAGTCCAGCAGTCTTGTGCCAGATTCCACTCCTTCCTTGCCCATATCCAATGTGAGCCATACTGAGTGGTGGTCACTCCCTGACAGCAGTTCCTCCACTGTAAGTTCTCTCACAAAGTCCCCATTTGCCAGCACAAGGTCAAGGGTATTCCCTAACCTGGTTGGTTCACTGACCATTTGCAGCAGGAAGCTGTCCTGGAAGGCATCCAGCAGTACCTGCTCCCTTCTTTTCCTGGTTGTTGTTGTGTTCCAGTCCACTCCTGGCATGTTGAAGTCCCCCACAATCACCACATTACCCTTCTCGCAGGTCCTCCTAATCTGTCCCGCTAGTTCCCTGTCTAACTCCTCCGTCTGAGATGGTGGCCTGTACACCACTCCCATTCTAAGAATCCTATTCTTGGAATCCTGGATTTGCACCCAAAGTGACTCTGTACTACCCTCCTCCCCTTCCTCCCTTACACACTTCAGTCCTTCCTTTACATATAGTGCCACCCCTCCTCCTTTCCCAATCACCCTGTCCCTACAAAATAACCTGTACCCTGGTACAGACAGGTCCCAGTCATTGTATTGGTGGCCCATGTTTCTGTGATGGCTGCAATGTCCACCTCTCCTCTGCCATGAGAGAACCTGTAACTCTGCAGTTTTCCTCCCAAGGCTCCTAGCATTAAGGGTAACCACCTTCCACCCTTTTCCCCTCCTCCCATCCTGCCCTCCTTTCCTAGCATCACCAATAGTACTTGCCATTTGTCCTTTGTCACTGTTATGGGGGGTAAGCTCATATGGTTTCCCAACCTGTGGTCTCTGCATATCTCTTCCCCAACTGCTACCCCCCACTCCTAGTTTAAATTCCCAACTTCCTCTATGTACTCCGCCATTCTCTGTTTCAACACTTTTTTTCCCTCCTCACTCAAGTGTAGTCTGTCCTTGGCATAGAGACTACTGTCCTCCCAGGTCCCTCCCCACCCCCCAACAGCCCATACCCTTTAGCACAACTCCAGGTTCTTAGCCATCCGTTAAATTCCTCCATTCTCAGCTTTCTTGTTGTGCTTGCCTTTGGCACCGGAAGTATCTCTGAAAAAGTTACTGATCTTCCTGCCCCTTCACATAATTGTGCTAGTTCCTCAAACCTCCTCTGGACTATATCTACTGTCTTGTCAGCCAGGTCATTTGTCCCAAGATGTATAATTAAATGAGGCTTGTCCCTCACCCTTCTAGCATATTTCAGAACAGAATGTCCCACCCTTTCCGCTGTCATTCCTGGCATGGCCTCCACCCAAATGCGACTATCCTCCCCTTGCTACCCACCTGACTCCTCTTAGTATTGAGTCCCCAGAACTAAGATTCCACCCTCTTACTCCTGCTTGCTTCCATTCATCTCCTCTCATTTCCAGCTCCTCTTCTTCCTCCTGCACATTATTTCCCCTTTACCCTGTTGAAATTCTCCAAGCAGAACTTCCCCCCACTCCAGTTTGGTCCAGGCATTTATCAATTACTCCTCTAATTTCATCATTTCCCTCCTCCACCGTCTTCCTCTCTAGTAGTGCAAAACTATTTTCTGAAGACCCTTCACAAATGCCTGCTCCCTCTCTCTTCATAGTAACCTGTTCTCTCCTTTCCACTCCACGACTTTTGCCACTTCTTCGCCTCCCCTCACAAGTCCCTATCTCCTCCTTCCATTTGTCTTTTGTCTCCTGACCTGGTTTCCCCTGCAATCGTTCTTCCTGGCCTGGGCCCCTTTGTCTCTGCTTCCCTTCTTCTGACCCTCTCCTCACCACTGTTGGCTTAAATTGCCCTCCCTCATTTCTCCTTCTTCCTCCCTCCAGTATTGGGCTAAACCCACCCCCAATCTGCAATGTTCTCCTTTAAACAATGAAATAATTAATTAAAAAACATTTAATTTAATAATAGTAGTAAGTAACTCCATAGGTTTCAGTTACCATTCTGAATTTAACCCAAGAGGCATAAAGCACTCTGCTTCATCTTGTGCCTCAGGATCCCCATTGGGTTTCACAGGGGTCTAATTTCACAAAACCTGTTCCCGTTACAAATAGCAACAGGCCTGTGTATGTCATTTAGGTTCTTTCATGCATCGCAGTGCATGTAAACCAAGAACTGAGTTGAGACTTGGAGATGTGCCACCAGCAGTCAGTGCATCACCTAGAAGGGGCCGGGGCAGGACTGAGGAGGAGTGAGTCACTCAGGAGACTTGGTGGGCTGATGTACTGTGAGAAAGTCAGCAGCAGTTGGTGCCTGGGGAGGTAGTGGAGCCAAGCTGTGAGGATGATTTTTTTTTCATACCATTTGTGTCTGTGTGAGTGTATCTAACAGCGAGAGCAGAGGAGATACATAAGCTCTATGCCCACCAATCATGGCAAAGGGGTGGGCAGGGGCTATATACAGAAACAAGTACCATCACTCACTTTGCTCACCATCATGCTCACAGAATCAACATCCAGCACTGCGTGGGGTTGTATTTGTGTGTGGGGGGGATGGGTTTTGACCGGTGCAGGCAACCTGACTCTGGTGCATGTAACTTTGTGTCCATAAGCATCCTGTTGCAAGTACTAAAAAATAGTTCTTTTCTATCCCTGGGCTTAGAGCAATCCCAGAAAACCACTACCACTGATCATACCTTTATTTTAAAAAAAACAATACCAACCTCTGTTCCAGTTTCTCCTGGCTCCACGCACCAAAGCTTGTTGCTCACGATAGGCATCAGAAAGTGAGATAACTTGATGGCCTTGATGTGATGAAGCCATACATGTTCTGCAGACAGTAATTCTGTCAGGCACACAATACTGACTGAGGTACTGCTCGAGGTGAAGGTCACATCTCACACTGATTTCGAGCAGAAAGTGGCCAAATAAAGCATGAGTCAGGAAATCTTTGCTGGTGTGAAGAGTGTCACAGCGTTTGCAGGAACTAATCTCACAATGGGGGCAAATGTTCCCCTCAGGTGGATTGTCTAATGAGCACTTTTCTTCAACTGTCGCCTGCTTCTTCTGTTTTCTCCTTAGATGTAGTTGATGATGCCTGATGTCCTCTTTCTTGACACTCTCTTGAACATTTTCAACAGAGTAATTTTGAGGGAATGCAAGTTCTTCTTCTTTCTTCAAATGGTACTTAGACTTGCACACTGGGCAGTGTTCCTCTGTGAGACTTTGCTGACTGGGTACTTTTCCTGCTGGTATTTGATTTTTTATGACACAAGTCTCACATAAGCTGTGGACGCAAGGTAGTGTCAGCAAACTTTCACATGTCGTGTTGCAAACTGGGCAGTTAAGTGTTTTACTCAGTTTAGGCAGCGAGCTTTTCATGTCCTGGGTTCTAAAAAACACCTTTTTCT
Organism: Neoceratodus forsteri; assembly: GCA_016271365.2. Taxonomy (NCBI): domain Eukaryota; kingdom Metazoa; phylum Chordata; order Ceratodontiformes; family Ceratodontidae; genus Neoceratodus; species Neoceratodus forsteri. The sequence goes on along the minus strand of CM028137.1, from coordinate 796,979,737 downwards.
TCGGAGAGATGTCTTGATCTGCACTGTAATTACACACAAGAATTACTGGCTAGACGCATGGGTACAGTAGTAGTAGTAAAACTTTTATTCATATACATATTCACCAGACATAACTATCAGATAGGTACAAGTACCCTAATTGACTGGCTTCTCTCCACCTGCCCGGAACATATCACTGAGGTTTCAGTCTTGCTAGACTCCCTCAGTGACCACTTCCCGGTGTTGTGTACCTGGACCAATAGATTCACTAAGTGCACTCCGCAGCACACAAGAACTCATTCACTCTGAAATGGGCAGCTGGAACATTTCAAACAGTACTTGCAACTGGCTGACTGGTCCCCACTTGATAGAGCCATGGATGGAAACCTAGCCCTAGATTACTTCTGTATGATTTTTACTAATGCCTGCGACATCTTTGCTCCTTACAAGTCTTAAAAAATTAGAGGGACTGCTAATGCATGGCTCACAGGCTCCCTCATCGAGCTTATGTGCCTTAGAGACAACCTATGGAACAAGGCCAAAGATACTAGGAAACAGGCTGATTTCATCACTTACGAGGCCACCAGAAATAAGTACACATAGCTCATAAGGGAGGCCAAAGCCTCTTACTACAAAGACCTCCTAAGCAAGAACTGGGGTCGCAGCAGGAACTTCTGGGACTCTGTGAAGTCCCTTATGGGCAAGACCTCCAGGGCACCACCTGGCCTGATTGTTACTATGTCAGGGACTCTACAGGAACCCAGTGACATTACAAATGCCTTCAACCTAGCCTTCACAGACCAAAGTGCTGTGCTACCTAGCAACTACCTTACCACTACAGTGCCTGGACCACTTCTCTTGAATGACCCCCAAAGCAGTATTCCACCTTTCTACTTCAGACAGATCTCTAAAACTGAGACCATAAAATATGTTAAGTGGGTCTTGAGTAAAACAAGAATGGGGAGTGATTTAATTGATATGAAGCTGGTAGCCCTCACCCTTAGCAAACTGGCTGCTCCATTCACTAAAATATTTAATGCTTCTTTAAGAGAGGGAGTATTCCCGGACAAATGGAAGGCAGCACTTGTCATCCCCGTCTTTATAAGTGGAGACAGAACAAATTTGGTTAATTACAGGCCCATTTCTATACTACCCCACTCCAAAGCCCTAGAAAGAATGATGTCTGACCAACTCACAGATTACCTTCACAAGTACAATCTCCTCTGCATACAGCAGCATGGCTTTCGAAAATACCACTGTACCTTAACGACCCTGATTGACTACACTATTCAGCTCTATGATGCACTAAATCATGGTATGGCAGTGGGGTCTAACTTCATTGACCTCACAAAAGCCTTTGATATTGTCAACCACCAACTCCTACTAAACTGTCTTTTATCCACCGGCCTTTCTACTAACACTGTAGCCTTGTTTGGCAGCTACCGCTCCTGCAGAACACAATGTGTGAGAATTAGTGGAAAACTTTCAGAACCACGGGAAGTGAGCCTTGGAGTCCCGCAAGGTTCAGTATAAGTCTAATTAATTATTAATGAGGTGAACTAGCTCACTGATTGATTGCTGTGCCAGTCTGAAATCTCTTAAAAATGATGGGTACGGCAGTGGCACTCTGCTCACGCACTGTATGCTGACAGCAGTGGCCCATAAACAAAACTGTTTTCAGCACTCAAATGCCAAAAGAAATAAGAATCATTATTCCGATTAGACTTATAATCACAATAATGACCTCGGAGCTAGTCATTTCCTTCTGATTAACGACCATCTGGGTGGGGGTGGTCCTCAGCTGCACCTTGGGCCACCATTCCCCCCAGATGGTTGTTAATCTCTAGGAAATGACCAGCTCTTCAGTCATTATTACTTAAATATTCAGACCACTGCTATTCAGCCTTTTCATTAATTCCCTACCATCCAGCTGCCTGGCACGCATGGTGCTGTATGCTGACAATGCCTTCATCTCAGTACCCAGCAGAGATTTGGAAAAAATCACAACCGAACTACAAGCTGACTTCCAAAGGCTTGAGACGTGGTTTGTGCAGAATTATACAATGGCAAGGACATTTTCTGTATTCTGATTGGTCAATGGGTGCCTGAAATGGTGATGTTATTACACAATAACATCACTGTATGAATTTACTTGAGCACATTGAGCATTAAATTGGCCACTTTTTTTCTCTTCAAAAACACAAAAAATCTACTAAAAACATTTTTAATGTTTTGTTTATTTTGTATAACATCGAGCCATTGTATAATTGCAATAAGGCACTCCAAGGTGTGTGTTATTGTGTAATAATGTCACTCCTGGGGTGGGTTGACTCATGAGACGAAGCCAAGTGCTTCCACCCCCCAGGAGTGATGTTATTACATGATAACACACACCTTGTCATGCCTTATTGCTTAATAAACTCATACTCAACTATAAAAAAACAAAAGGCATGCTCTTCATGATGTCCCACAACAAAAAGAAGTACGGTCCACATCTGATACATAGCCATAAAGGTGAAACACTTGAGCAGGTTAGCACATTTAAATACCTGGGCATGCACCTGGATGACACCCTCACCTTCTCCACAGACACTGACCAGGTCATAAAAGCAGCTAATGCCAAGATAGGTGTTCTCTACTGCCATAGGCATGCAATGACACCTGATGCTTTGAAATTGGTTACGTACAGCTCTGTGCTGTCATTCATCGATTACGGGCTGGTGATCAATGAGGCTGGCTCTAACACTGCACTGAAAAGGGTCAAAACCCTCCTTAATAAGGCCTGTTGGCTGGCCCTTGGCACTGGCTACCTAACTCACACTTGCGCACTTTACAAAGAGACCGGTTGGCTCCCCCTCCACCTCAGAATACAATACCAGGCCTGCCTACTGGGGAAAAAAAAAATCACTCCTAGGGCTTACACGTGAGTCAACCACAAATATATTTAAAAATTCCCAGCGCACAGGCACACGAGAAGTGTGACTAAGGGTGGATTATTGGTGCCCTTTAAGCACACTATGCTTGCTCAGCGATCCATATGCTATCGGGGACCTAAGTGGTTTAATGACCTCTCCATCAGCCTAATCAAATGCAACAAGTTTAGTCAATTCAAAATGGGACTCCGCTCCTACCTAGACTGTGAGAATGTCTGTTGTTGCCCTGCTTAAACTCGGACCACCCTAGAAAGAATGGTATCTGACCTAGCCCTTGATTCAGGCCCCCTGCTGTCCCGGTAGCACCACCGGGCTCGCATTCTCCCTTGCCCACTGCCCCATCCCCCCACCCCTGAATTTCCTCCACTCCTTCACTTATCCCCCTGCCTCACTCACCCCTTACACCTCATCTTTCCGCTACTCCCCTGACAAAGCCACCTTTGACTGCTTATATCTACACTTATTCCAACCTGAACCCATGGATTATACTGACCTACGTCTGTGCTCTGAATTTTGCCAAGCACTGTGCTGCACTCACGAAGTGCTGTTATTACTCACATTTATACTCTGTAACAGGAACTATGTAACATCCTGCTTCCTATGTATCTACTGTATATGATGTTTTATCTGAATGTGAATACCTGTAACATTTGTATTGTTTTATTGTCTTTGTTCTGACATGGAACCTTTGTAAATGAGCCCTGGCTCAAATGTGTTAATCCAAAACTGAAATAAAAAAAAAAAAATATATATATATATATATATATATATATATATATATGAACAGTGGACTCATTTTAAGACAAGCTCATTTTCAGTAAGATTCCTTTCGCATTCAGTAGTTACAAAAAGGCTCCACATCAGTACATGAGGTAAACTGCCTTCTCCTGTCACCTCCCTTCCCTCTGGAACCTTCTTTTTTCCCCCACTCTCTTTTCTCGTGTCTCCTTTTTTGCCTACTTAATGCTTCCTATGTAAACACTATCTGTTGCAATTGTTTTAATTTTATGCTTCAGTATTCCCCTTCCCCACTACCCTGGGTTGCACCTGGAAATGAGCCTCATCTCATTGTGCCCTTCCCAGTTACCAACTTTTAAAGAAATAAATAAATAAAAATCCAGTACCAACAAATGAACAAATAGAAAACAAATTCTTCTGATTAAAAATTCCAGACAAATTCATATACTAATAATATATAAACATATAATATACAATGTGCAGATAAGGGAACAATTAAATACCTACATAGTAGAAATCTATTTAAATATTTTGAGTTCAAGCCAGTACTATAATGATGCATCCAGGTTCTATAGTACTCTTATGAAATACTCACTATTTAGGAAAAATCATCAGGTATAAAGTCTAGGCAATATACTGACTTTTTTTGCCAGTTCAACTACCCACTTTTTTATTTGTCGCAACCTAATTATGCCCTTTGAAGATTTCTCGTTATTCCAAATGACTGGGCCCATGCTAAAAAAGTGTGACCTACTACTTCTAAACTACTTTTAAGGGGTTAGAATTCAACACCATCTGCCAATCTAAGGCAATTTTTAATACTTCCATTTTTAAGCTTTCAAGTAAACAGCTAGGTACAATCTCTTTATAGCACTTGTACATAAAGGTGAGAATATGGGAGAGCCTATGCTTTCCTAACTCCGTCCATTCCAGTTCTTTGTATAAGTCACATCTATGTGTCTTGTGGGGGGGGGGCGTCAAGAATGAAGTGGGCAAACCCATTATACATCACATCTAGTTTTGCCAGATGTATCCTCGATGCCACAGCAAATAACATGTCCCCATAATCAAAAATAGGCATGGCCATAGTATTTATCATGTCTTCTTACTTCTTTAATCATACAGCGTTTGATTTTGTATAGGGCACCCAAGCGACTCCTCAAGATTTTGCCAGATTATCTATATGAATGTTCCATCTAATCTTATCATCTAACCACATTCCCAGATATATATAGCTCTATACTTGCTGTGGTACAGTTTATGTATCTTATAGGGGTGCAGTCGTGCCCCTATATTTAGGGTTGAGTAGGCAATTTAATGTTAAACTTCAAATTCTGCACGTTAATAACTTTGCAACTGTTCAACAGATTTGCACACAATTTGGTATGCACAGTGTGGGGTGATAGATCTCTTGATTTGTCAAGTTGTGTTTCCATCAGACACACGGTCTTTGCACAGCAAAGCACCAAAAAATGCAGTTTTCGCCATTTTTGCACAATATTTGTCCGTGGCACTGCGTGGCCACCGTGTTGTCTGCTGGTCCAAAGCTTAGGAGGTTGAAAGCACTTGGGTCAAGGTACATGCCACTTTTTATTTGGTGAAAAAATTTTAATCCGTTCAAAAGTTATTAAAGTTTTATGTTCATATTGTAAGTCAATGGGAAAATTTATATGTATGATTTGCGAAATAATTTTCACCCGCGATCGCGGCTGATATTTTTGCAGCCTCGCGGTCAAATAATTAAATAACTCTTAAATGGTTTGGTCTTTTTACTTGAAATGTTCAGAGTTTTGAGGGGATGTCCTAGAGATGTGACTTAGCTTGTTTAGGTGTTGGAAAATTAATTGGTTGCAGGGATATTCCATGACAAAGTTGATATTTTCCCCACAGGATTACATTGCGTTGCTTTGGTCTTTTTACATGAAATTTTCAGGGTTTTGAGGGGATGCCCTACTGATGTCAATTATGCTGTTTAACTGTTGGGGAATTAATTGGTTGCAGAGATATCCATGACAAAGTTGTCATTTTCTTCATAGGATTACATTACGGTCCATGTCATGACTTTCAGTGCCATTATCTTGGAAACAAAGTGAGATATAGACTTTTCTCTACTGCAGCTCAGACCACCTCCAGGTGATCTGTGCTGCTGAAAAAGATTTGAAATTGCAGAGTAAGTCTGCAGTGGAATTTTTTCCATACCTTGCACGGTTCATGAGATATTGTGAAATTACTGTCCCAAGGGTTCAAAGAGTGCCTGCCCAGTGCTGTTCAGTGCCCATATCTCAGAAACTATTTGAGATGCAGGTGAGATCATTCAGTGGTGCATGCAGTACTTGCTGTCATGATTACAATAATGCTAGAATTTTTTTTCCAGCTCCTACAGTTCACGAGATATGCACAAATTCCTGTTACAATGGTTTGGTGCCGTATAGGGCTGTTGCATGGCTCCGTGGCTTTGCTTAAGTGGGAGCATGGGCCCAGATGCATATTATTATGCAACAATTGGCAACGTGGTGGGACTGCGGGGCCCACTGGGCCCCTTGTTCCCACCAACACATGTTTTTTACTACTTATATTACACTTTTTCAAAAAGTAAGGAAATTCTATGCAAAAAACTGCGTTAATATATCATTTAGGGTTAAAGCAAAAAAAAAGTCAGGAAATGGGACATTAGGGTTGAACCCCTAACTCCCCACACACACGCCACCCCGATCCTCCAGACTGACAGACTCCAGGGTGTGTCATTGGGGTCATGAGGCTTAAAGCTCACCCCATTCTCCTTTACTGTAGCATGTCAATGTGCTCACACCTGGAATGGGGTAAGATTCGGGCCTCATGAACCCAATGACACACCCCGGAGTCTGTCAGTCTGTGGAGGATCAGGTTGGGGGTGTGTGGAGGGAGTTAGGGGTTCAACCCTAATGTCCCATTTCCTGACTTTTTTTTTGCTTTAACCCTAAATGATGCATTAACACAGTTTTTTGCATAGAATATATATCAGAATCAGTAACCTTATTCCTATTGAAAAACATAATTTGGGGGGGGTTTATGCATTTAAAGCTAACCTAGACTGGAGGAAAATATTTTGAAAATTACTGAATGCCTCTTGCAGCACAGTCGGTACTTGAATTACTGAAGATTCTGCTGTATATATTGTGGTATGATCTGTTCATAGATGATACTTAACCTGTTGATTTGTCATTGAAAAATCATTCATATAAATATTAAAGAGAATTGGCACTAGAATTGAACCCTGGGGTACTCCAGACACTATTGTGGCCAAACCAGATCTAAATTCCTTTATGGCAACAAGTTGTATTCCTTTCGGACAGGATTCAAAGCAAGCCCCAGCACTCTCACCCATTCCTACACTTTTCAGTCTGGACCGGAGGATGTCATGGTCCAGAGTGTCAAAAGCCTTTTACAGATCTACAGAAAGGGCACTAATAGACATCCTCCTGTCCAGAGCCATCTGAAGAAAAAATTACTCACCATAGAAATTTTGTTTCTTCGTAATAGATCACTCACTGTCATATCTCTCAACTGCTATTTGCAGAGAGCTATGATTTTTGTGTTTGATGTGAATGTGCACCAAATACTTTTAGACAATAACAAGAAATGAGAAGTGTGTCACTGCCATGCCAATTACAGCTGCATCTGTAAGAGGTGAGGCAGTGTACACCAATCACCAAGCACTCTGGTGATGACAGCAGTTCAGCTCTGCTGACATGCCATGCCACGGACTTGAATCAAATGAACTGCTCCAATGTCAGCTCTTCATTTGTAGCCCGAACTCCTGCCATGCACATTAGAGTACACACTAATGTGCATGACAGCAGTTGTTCTTGTACTCTCTGTCTCCTTCCCTGCTCCTCTGAATCCCCCAAGCTTTAACTGTGGCTGTGGTGCAGCCTCTCCCAGTGCTGGCTTCTGCCACCCCTCAACATTAGCCGCCATTAAGCTTTTTCTTACAGCTGACATCGGGGTGCCCATTCCCCGTATTGGCACATCCCCACACCCCCAGTGTCAGATGTCCCCTTCCCCACAAACCCATTCAGTGCCAACATCAAGGTGCCCAATCCTGTGTGTTATGTCCCACCCACACTATTGTTGCACACTGAGAGGCCTCCCCAGTGTGCCTATTATTTTTTTCCCTGTAAAATAAAGAAAACTGTCCCCAATGTCTTTTTATTTTTTTCCTGTAAAAAATAAACGGTCCATCATCATCTCCCAGGCCCCTCTCCCATCCCCACCCACCCTCTGCATACCCCACCTCCCCGCACCCCACTCACCTCATACTTACCTCTGGAGGTACGGAACTGTCATCTTCTCTGGACCAGGAACACATCTGCACTCTTCAAAGGTGACCAACAAACTGAGAAATCATGGTAAGCCTTATAATGGGATGGGGGGAGGAGTTCAACAGGTTGATATTTCGGCCAGTTTTAAGAATTGTGGCCCCAAATTTTTAACATGGGGTTCTTGGGTCCCCACCTCATGAACACAGGCCTGTCATTTTGTTTCTCAGTCCTGAAAGGTGATTTCACGGTCACTGCACAGAATCACCTTTCGGAACTGAAAAACTTCCAAAAAAATGACTGTGTTATAAGCATGCATTACACAGATTCTATGCATGCTCATAACTTCACCAATTTTTAATATAGTCACTCCAGATTTTCAACAGTGCCATTTTTTCAAACCTTCTTATGAACAGTATAGCTGTCATTTTTCATATCCTGCCTAAAACATGTTTTTACACCTGTGGCACAGAATGGCGTGGTCACTGTGTGAAATCAACTTTCGGGATGGAGTACAGAAATGATACTGCTACTGCTCATGAGGCGGGATCTCAAAAAGCCCATGTTGAAAATGTGGTGAAAAAATTCAAAAAAATGATTGCGTTATGGCCATGAGTTGCACAGTTTCTAAGCACGCTCGTAACTTCACCAATTTTTCATATTTTCACTCCAGATTTTCAACATTGGCATTTTGTCACACCTCCTCAAGAACAGTACAGCTGTAATTTTTCACATTCTGCCCAAAAATGTGTTTGCGCAGATTGGTGCAGTCGCAGCATGAAATCACCTTTCAGGATTGCGTAACAAAATGATACTGCCACTGTTCATGAGATGGGGTCCAAAAAAGTCCATGTTGAAAATTTGGAGTGAAAATACCAACAAATGCCCAGGGCATTAGTTTTTCCAACTATAACGCCCCCCTACCCTGTAGGGACTGACAGGCATTGGGGTGTGACTTGAGTTGTTGGCCGTAATTCTCACGCCATTCCACCCCCACCCTGCAGCCAGTGACAGGCATCGAGGTATGCCTTGGGGTCTTTGGCCTTAACATTCATCCCATTCTCCTACAGTGCACCCATCTCTGCTTATTTCCTTATGGAATGGGGTGAGTGTAAGGGCCGAAGATCCCAAGGCACACTGTGATGCCTGTCAGTGTCTGCAGGGTGTGATGAGGTGGAATAGTGTGGTCATTATGGCCAATGATCAAAGGCACACCCCAACGCCTGTCAGTCTCTGCAGGGTGAGGTGGGGGGTTGGTATTAGGGTTGGAAACACTAATGCCTCAGTAAGTAGGTAAATCAGGAAGGGGCAGTGGACATCACCTACCTTGATTTCAGGAAAGCCTTCGACGCCGACCAACATAGAAGGCTGATATAACAGGATTGGTAGTCTGGCCACAGGACACAAACTGATACACTGGGTTAGAAACTGGCTGACGGACAGGAGGCAAAAGATGGTGATAATGGGATCCAATCCGAGGAGAGGGTGATGACCAGCAGGGTACCTCAAGGATCAGTCTTGGGACCAGTCCTATTCAATGTCTTCATTACAGACATTGCGGAAGAGCTAGAAGAAAAAGTCTGTCTGCCTGTTTGCAGATGACACCAACATCTATAACAGAGTGAATACTTCAGAAAGGGTGTGTGGTAGAACTGTGTTCTACCAGTCCGCATGTCAAGGAGAAGGGATGTCTCGTTTGCTCTCTTGTTCTTCTTCCTATATAAACCTGTTGCGCAACAGTGCTCCTGTATACCTTTCCTATTTGTTTCTTCCACTGACATAGGTTGGCCACCTATGACAGTCTTTACTTTTATCTTTCTGAAATCTTTTTCCATCTTTGATATTTCTTTTACACCTTACGTCCCTCACCCTGACCTCCCATAACCTTACTTTAAGTGAAGAAAGCACAGAGATGGCTAACTTGGCAGACTTATTTGCTGGCTGATCAAATAAAGTGTTGTATAGCATTTTGAAAGTGCAAGTAAATAAAGTACTCATGCGCAGCAATAAAGTGTCCGATGTTTATGTGCAAACGTAAAATTTGTACAAATGTTATGCATAACAAACTTTATTAAAGGGGGTATTGTCACAATTAATTAGAAATAGGAGATGTTGAGAAAGGGACTTCTGGCTGGCAAGTGGAAATTCAAAGAATTAATACAGGAGAAGCTTGTCTCCCCCCCCCCATTCCCCTTATATATCTGAAAATAAAGTATTGTATAAAGTGACTGGGTGAACAGGAGCAGCAACCCCTTGTTTCTTTCTGTTTCCTTCCCTGCTGCTCTCTGTCCTATCTGTGAGCTCAAAAGTAAAGAGGAGCCACATACAGTATTAAAATATGAGGTATGTGGCTCTCTTGCCATTTGTTTTCAGAAGCCCCAAATCCAAGAAGGCCAAAAGGAAAGTTTGAGCCGATGGCTTGCAAAAAGCAGCCACCGGTATCACACAAATGCCTCATTTTGTTTGACAGTGTTGAGTATGATGCTGAAAATAAGGCAGCTTGTGAAGAAATAGTACAAGTTTTCTTTAGTATATATATATAAATAAATAAAAAGGTACAAGAGCTATATATTTTGACTCCCTTACCATTGCAAGAGCTTTCAATAAGATGTTCTCTGACCTGTCCCATTACACATCTACACTTCCACCTGCACCTGTGGCATCTCAGCCCTCTGCAACTGGTGCACTAGCCGACCCACCAATCAATAATCCTATGCCTGAAACAACCAAGCCCTTCTACTTCAAAGCTGTGTCCGAATCGCAAGTCTTTAATCTACTAAACACCATATCTGACACCACCAGCCTGGGATCCGACTTACTGGAACCACGCCTTCTAAAGGCAGCTGCTCATCTCATCTCCTATCCACTAGCCAAGGTGTTCACTCTATCCCTCTCCAATGGTACCTTTCCTGACATCTGGAAATCCGCAAGAATTACCCCCATCTTCAAAAAGGGAAACAAGAGCGATATCTCAAATTATAGACCAATAGCAATTCTCCTGGTCCTCAGCAAAATCCTAGAAAAACTTGTAGCCACTCAGACCATTGAGTTCCTTGAAACCTCAAACTTGTTATGTGCAGCACAACATGGTTTCAGGAAAAACCACAGCACCACAACTGCGCTAGCTAAATTCACCTCAGACACTCTCACAAACATGGACAAAAGTCAGCTTACTGGTGCTATCTTCATCGACCTTACCAAGGCTTTCGACCTCGTGGACCACCCCTTACTCCTGTCCACCTTCCAAGAATTTGGCTTCTCACCTCCTGTCACAAGCTGGTTCAGAAGCTACTTAACAACTAGGACCCAAGCTGTCAAACTTAACTCCACAATCTCTGACTGTACCACTATCAACATTGGAGTGCCACAAGACTCAATACTGGGCCCTCTCCTATTCTCATTATTTATTAACAACCTGCCAAGCTGCATTGTGTCCTGTGCCTCTCTTCTCTACGCAGATGACCTGGTTATCTATGCCAGCTCTGATAATGTTGATCAACTTAACGCGACATTGACCTCTGCTTTCCACACTGCTCAACACTGGCTAAACTCCCATCGCCTTATCCTGAACTCCAGCAAACCAAAGCAATGCTACTGGGCACTGCCCACAAGATAAGGTCCTGCTCCTCTCCTTTAAAATCCTGGACCTAGATGGGACCCCCTCAAGGAAGTCAGCACTTTCCGCTATCTTGGCATCCTACTAGATCAATCCCTGGACTAAACCTGCACATTCAAGAAACCTGTAAATCTGTGAGCTGCAAACTGGGGGCTGCCTACAGAACCAGCTATATGCTTACACCTGCTGCCAAGCTGGCCATTGCCAGGGGGCTCCTCCTGCCCGCTCTTATCTACTGCGCTCCCATCATGACCATGGCGCACAAATCTACCTTACAAAAATAGGATGTCACCTTCAACAATGTATGCCATTATGCTTCAAAGTCCCCTCGGCTCAAGCATCACTGCCAATTGTATAGAGACCTTGGCTGGCTCTCTCCCTCCGCCACCAGACTTTACTATCTGGGCTGCCTCTGCGACTCCATCCTTAGACTTGACAGACCAGCATCCCTAACTGAACTGCTTCAGCCCGCCTTCTCTCCGCGTGAGCTGAGATCATCAGACAAATCCTTCCTGAAAGTACCCCACTGCCGTACCTCAAAAGGGTCTGGTGTGTTCGGGTACACTGCCCCACAAATGTGGAACCTGCTGCCGCTCGATCTTAGACAAACATCGTCACACAACCTCTTTAAGCATAGGCTACACAACCACCTTGTTTCAACGGACCAATGTGCCTGCTATGACCCCACCTGAGCCTGTCCTACCACCCCCCTTGCTCCTGCCCCAACCCCCCCATGCTAGCCCCCACTCTCCCTCCTATCTCTGACTTACCCTATCTAGCTATTGGTTGACTACACTAACTTCTTGATATATGTTGCCCTATGCACTCTTAAGGATTATAACTTCTTGATTATGAAGCCTATTGCACTATTCAATGTATGTGTTATATGTAATTAGACCTTACTGTTATAATGTCTGCACCTTGCCTTTTGCCCTTCACACTGTTTTGCCTGTTAAATGCTGTTCAAACTGTTATTTAAATATTTAGCTGATGATTTCTGTGTACTAGGTACTGGCATAGCTAAGGACTCATCCTCTCCCCTCCCTACCCCCTTTATTTTCCTCCCCTGGTTTTCCGGCCCAGCCGGCCCGGCTCCACTCCCTTTTCTCCCCTCCTTCCTACATTTTTTCCTCCTAAAACCTGCCATTGTGCCACTGTGATGCCCCCCTATGGACCCATCACCAGGATGTTTCAATCAGCTTCCATTGCCGGTGGACCACAGTAACCCCCCCCTTACCCCGACTGAGCACCGATCCCTCGCCCGGAAACAGAACCATGATCCCGGGCACTTGCCGCACTTTCGGACGCTGAAGAGAGAGAGAGAGAGAGAGAGAGAGAACACTGTACTGAGTTCGAAACTAAGTTAAAGGGGCACTGTCAGCCTTGACCCTTGTTTTTTAGGCCCTGTCCACACTACGCCTCTGTAACATTACAGAGGGTGTAAAACGTCACCGTAACAGGTCGCATTTCCACCTGTAACTTTACAGGAGGCGTTTTCGTAACCATTGTTGAAACCACATATGAGGTGGTTTCAACAATGGTTATGAAACCAATCCCGCCCTTGTAACGTTACCGTGGTAGTGTGGACTGCCGTAACGGTCTTGGTGGGCACTGCCGAGCTGTGACAGGGATCGGGCGCCGCTGTAACGATCGCCCGGATCCCAATGTGTGGACCGGCGGTGCCAGTCCCGTAATGGACACCGCTGAGGTGTGGACGCACTGCACCATTCCGCGGCCGTAACAGATTGCATCCGTTACCGGGCACAAGCAGTGTAGTGTGGACAGGGCCTTAGAGAATTACATCAGTGTACCTCTGTGCACACACTGATCCCCTATGATGCAAACAATCGCCATATACATATTTTACAGTAGTATTCTTACCAGTATTCATTATTTTTATGAAATTCTACATTCCTTCGGGTCCATTGCAAGTACCCCATCCCCCGGAAGCATAAGGTAGCCAAGAGAGCGCGTCTGACACTGAGCGCTGGCACGGACACTGATTTTACCCATGCCCATGCTGACAAGCTAAATACAGCATGCATCTTCTATTGCTGTATTAGACCTGACCATTTTAAAGTAAAACCGAGCACTGGGAAAGTTAAAAAAAGCTTTTAAAAGCAGTCGCCGGAATCTCACGCATGCGCGAAAGTGGGATGCTCCCACACATGCACAGGATGTGTGCTTCATCCTGCTTTCACACATGTATGAGATTTCTTTATGTGACCTCCCTGTTGCTGCAGTGACTGGGTTCACACCCCTGCCTGATGACTGTAAAGGGGCACGCCTGGCTGAGGGGCTTGGGTTTGTTTGTTCTCCTGCAGTAGGGGGATTCATTCCAGAATAATAAACAGCACAGTGCCTCTACCTTGAGAGAATAAGTGGGACAGATGTTGTGTGTAGAACCACCCTCTTGAATGCAGTACCTACCCACCTCCCTACACTGGTAAGACCACCCCCTGGGGACCACCAACAGTTATTACTTTTGCAAATAAACAATTCAGGTACAGACTGTACAGACTGAGGGAACACACCAGGATGAAATTCAAACAATTAACAATGCCTCTATTTGATAACAAGGGCCTGGGTACCTGGAGAAGACAAGATGGGTTAAACAATTGCAAGTTACCAATAAACACTTCCCCCATATATCAATACACCATAAACCAAGTGCATACACCCAAGCAAGGGACCCACTGAGATGAATTAAATTACACAGGGTGCGGTATACTCTTTTGCTGGTACCAGTAGTAGAACTATAGATTCAAGTATAACACAACTACCAAATAGACTCTACATAGATACATAGATACTGATGGCAGATAAGGGCCTTTGGGACACCTAGTCTGCCCATTTGCTCACGTAACTTTGCTTCTTCAAACTTTTCTAGAACTGGGTTGTCCTCTGGGTACCCAAGAGTTATACCAAAGTTCCAGTGCAGGCCTGGTTGTTACATTGCCCAGGTTCTTTCAGTGGTACATTTTATTGCATTTTAACCACCCAACAGGCCACGGTATGCTAGCACAATTTAACAATAACTTGAAGTTCCAAAAGACTTGCTTGAAATCCCAAAGGCTTGAACACCCAATTGTAATCCAAACAGGGAAAAATACAAAACTCCAGCCAGCAGTGCTAGCACTCGTGTTACCCTCAGATGTAGCAGATCAGAAACAGCAGGGAACAGCACACAGGAGCAGGATAGCAGTTCAGGAGAAGCAGAGAACAGCACACAGGAACTTCGGATTCTTTCAAACAGTCCACAACAGCTCAGCCCTTCTGGCTCACACCTTTATGAATGCAGCTCTTCTGAGTCAACTCTCAAGACACAGCCCTTCTGGGTCAACTCTCAGGTTGCAGCTCTTCCAGCTCACACTTCTCTACTACATGGCCCTACTGGCTCAACTTTCTCTGGACACAGTCCTTCTGGCTCAACTTTCAGGATATAGGAGCACCACACAGTGGCTTCCAGGTTCCCAAGGAGCCCAGACCCCAGGAGCGACCCCACTGTCCAATTCCCCCAATGGGTCAAAAATACACAAGCACCAGCACTTGGGCATGTGCCCATGGATCCCTGTTCCCTGATCCACCGCACTTAATAAGAGCTAGCTGGCCTCTTACCTGGCTCTGAAGTAATCCAAACAGGATGCAGATCTTTGTCTCCACTTGGTACAACTGCTGGGTACTCGGTGATACGCCGCCCGAGATTGGACCGTGGGGAAGGGGGTTGCTGTCTATTTTAAGACAGAACTTAACCTCGTGAGTGTACTAGTTGAGGAGGCTGAGTCATTCGTGTGTGTCATAGTAGCAGGTGTAGGCTGTCGGACTGCTCTCATCTATCATCCTCCCGGTGATGAGAAGCAATTCCTTCAGGAAGTGGCGGAGTTTGTCGTTGACATGGCATTTGAGTCACCCAGACTGATGATTCTGGGTGACTTCAATGCCTGGGTCAATGACAAACTTTTGCAGTTTGGACAGCACTTTCTCCAGTTGATGACTTCTGTGGGCATTACACAGGTAGTTACCACTGCTACTCATAAACACAGACACTCCCTTGACTTAGTCTTTCTCCTAGGGATTGAGACTTACGACTTGGAGGTGGAAGCAGTTGGGTGGTCTGATCATTACACCATGGGGTTTAGTTTTAATGCCCCCCCTTTGTAAGAATACCCCAGTGGAGATGATCAAGTACTGTCCTTTACGAGATGTTAACTCTCATAGCCTACTGACGGTGCTGGACCTCTTGTCCCTTCCGTTAGCAAGCAGTGATCCAGAGACCCTCGTGACAGCCTATAATTCAGCCATATCAGCGGATCTGGATTTCATTGCCTCAGTCCGAGTTCATCCTCTCTCCCTTCACCATCAATCTCCCTGGTTTGATGGGACTTTGAGGGAGATGCGGACACTAGGATGAAGGTTTGAGCATTGCTGGCGCAAGTCCACTCTAGATGCCGACCACCTTAGATTGATAGACCATTATCAAGCCTATCAATCTGCAATCTCCCATAAGAAGGCAGAGTTCCTGTCAGGTAAGATTGCAGCTGCTCAGAATCGACCGGCTCAGCTTTTCCGCACTGTGGACAGACTGTGCAACCCAGCCGGTCTGCAGGTGCGGAAAGCTTTTTCGCAATTAGAGTGCAATGAGCTCACTCGATTCTTTGTTAATAAGGTGGTTAACATCAGAGCAGCACTTCAACTGACACACTCTATGGGTGTTGCTTTGGATCAGTCCGAGGTCACTACATCTTGGCTTTCTTAGAGTACCTTCAGCCGACCGTAGTCCATGGACGTCATGCGGATTATCCAGACTGTGCACCCTACATGCTGTAGTTTGGATCCTGAGCCAACATCCCTAATTTTGGGCTGTATTGATGTCATCAGCCCGGTCCTTGTGCAGATAGTCTGGTGCTCCTTGGAATCCGGAGAGTTTCCTAGCTCTCTGAAGGAAGCGGTGGTGACACTCTTCTTGAAGAAAGCTACCCTGGACCCAGATTGCCATGCTAACTACAGACCTATCTCGAACCTTCCCTTTTTAGGCAAGGTGATCGAGAAAGTAGTGGCAGCACAACTGGAAGACCACTTGACCATCCATAACATCTATAGAGTGCTGAAGTCTTTTTTCCGTAAGAGACATAGTACCGAGATAGCGCTGGTTCGAGTGTTCAGTGATCTTCTGATTGCAAGAGATCGGAAGAGTCATTCTATCTTAGTCCTTCTGGATCTCTCATCAGCATTTGACACCGTGGACCATGGGGTATTGCTTGGGTGCCTGAAGGACATCTGTGGACTGTCAGGGATGATCCTCAGGTGGTTTACATCGTTCCTCATGGGTAGAACACAGAGAGTGGTGTCTGGAGTTTATTCTTCAGACCCCATCTCTCTCTGTCGTGCAGAGTTCCTCAGGGCTTGGTGCTTTCCCCCATGTTGTTCACAGTGTACATGCTCCCAGTCTGAGAAATTGTAAGAAGGTATGGGCTGAGGTTTCACTGCTATGCTGATGATACCCAGCTCAGCCTGTCTTTTACACCTGACCAGGTTGGAGCTGTCTCGGTCTTTAACAACTGTCTTAAGGAAATCTAGGAGTGAATGCATGCCAGCAAGCTGAAGTTGAACTCAGGAAAGACAGAGGTGTTGGTAGTAGATCCAGGTCACCAGACAGGGGGGTTGGGGGTTGGTTCACCTTCGGTAATTTTTCTTAATGTTGTCTCACTCCCATCTTCTGAACAGGTGCGTAATCTGGGGGTAATTTTTGATGAAGAGCTGACCCTGCACTCGCAGGTGTCGGTTGTTGTCAAATCTTCCTTTTACCATCTTAGGAATATTGCCAGAATTAGGCACCTGGTTCCATCCGGAGACCTTCCTACTCTGATCCATGCCTTTGTGTCCTCGAGCTTGGATTATTGCAACTCCCTTTACCTAGGGTTGCCTGGGGTTGAAATCCACCACTTGTAGCTAGTGCAGAATGCAGCAGCCTGGCTATTGACTGGGTCTTCTCGATCCTGCCAAAGTCGGTTTACTGACTTTCAAAGCCCTACACGGACTGGGCCCTGACTATCTGAAAGTGCTCCTGCTTCTTTACCGCCCCGGATGATCTCTCGATTCAGCCGATGAGGGGTTGCTAGAGATTCCAAGAGTACATTGAAAACATCGGGGGCAAGAGCTTTTGAGTATGCCACCCCTACACTTTGGAATTCTCTACCCGCCAGCTTCAGGAATGCACAACTGTGGAGGGATTTAAACAATCATTAAAAACGTATTTGTGGCTACAGGCCTTTGGAAATTGAAATAGTTTAATTTGTTAACTGGTGCCTTTGCTTTTAATTTTTATTTTATTATTGTGTGTTAGTATTTTAAGGTCTATTTATGAATTGTAAGGTGCCTTGGTTGCTGAAAAGGCGCTTAATAAATAACGTTTTATTATTATTATTATTATATTATTTTATTCTTATTTTATTTAACTCAGCAGCTTGGCATGCAGACGTGGCCCACTGCCTTACACTCTCAGTAGATTCTCATCTACACAAGGCTCATCAGGAACACTCTCCAGAAAACAGGTGATCCCAGGCATCAGTTCACAATGAATCTTCTGGATGAGCCTTGGAAAAGACTCAGAGGACATTTAGCCTGTCTAGGTCTCTCTGTCTATCACTGTGCCCTCCTGGCACTATCTATTTTTCTTCTCTCACAGCTGTGCCCTTCTGGCACTATTGCTTCTTCTATCTCAGTCACTGCCTTCCTGGCCCAGTACTGCAGACTCTCACAAGCAGTGCCCTTTTGGCACAATCTCTTCAGCTTCTCTCAGTCTGTGCCCTACTCGCACTGTCGCAACTTCTAACTTGATTGGTGCCCTTCTGGCACAATACTGCAAACTTTCACAAGCAGTACCCTTCTGGCACAATCTCTTCTAACTTCTCTTTCTGATGTTTGAGCCCCGAAGAGAGCTCACAGAACTTTTGAGGAGTGGGCCTGGGGAGGACCCACATGGAGCAGACCTGGAGAGGCCCCAGCTCTCTAGTAGCACTGCAGATCTGCACTACTTGGTCTCCCAGTCAAACTGCCACACCCTTCTAAAGGGTTCAGACCCATCTTTACTTCCACTCAGTCTCCAACTGGACAGACAGGGCTGTCCATCAGTGCTTTTGTCCTGTCCTTTCCTGTCCTCTGATTAGCTCAAAAAGTTCACCAGTCCAATTGGCACTATCCTGTTGCATCATCCTCCTGCAGTCCATTGCTCTGGCTTGCTGGGTGCTGATTGGGTGGTTATCTGGTTCAGGGGCCATAAAGATGACTGCTCCCCTGCTGGAAAGGAGCCCTGTTCACCAAAGTCTCTCTTTTATTTTATTTTATTTAATTTTGCCCCTAGGTATGCTGCTCTTTGGGTTTGGTAGGCATAACTGTCCCTAGCTATCCAGTGGTGGTATGGAGTGGGTCCAACCCCCATGCTCCCCATCGGGAGCTCTATTCTCTGCTCCCCCTCCCTATATAGGCAATCTCTGTGCTGCTGCAGTCTCTTTATCCTCTTAGAGGCACAGTGCGCCAAGTATGTAAGTCCCCTCCTTCTTCCTTCTCTGCCTCCTAGTGCCTCTGAGCCCCATGATGCACACTGGTGTCACTGGGGCCACAGCATACTAGGGGAGATGCTGACTGGCCATTGATGTGGTTCTTAAGACTCCTGGTGGGCAGGCCCTTTTAGCACTGAGACATTCGAGCTGTCGAGACAGCTCACATGTTCTAGCATATGACTGCTTTAATGTGCACATACTCCCTTTGCAAATGTGAGGCCGTCCTTTGTAATAGCTCCTCCAGTCCCCTTCCTAGCTGCAGTCCTGGGGTCTGAGAGGGCAGAAAAGATGGATGGCAGAGTTCAGGAGTGGCACACTAGACTCTAGGTAAGCCCCCACCCCAGAGGGCGGTTACACTTAACACAAAACATATGGTGCCTACTATTTGTAGACATATTATTCTTTAAAATAAGAAACTGCTCCACATTCTGGCCATTTGCTCTGAATTTTAATGCTGAGAGGTTAGAGGTATGCTCACTATGTGTATACTATATGCAGTCATCTCAGCTGAGAGCGATGCCCCAGAGACAGAACTTTTGCTAATTTTAGAATTTGGTATGTAGGTTGAAACTCTGCATCTGCGCTCCACTCTGGTCATTTCTTGGATCTGTTTCCAGGCCAGAGTGGAACAGTAGCTAGTGAAACTAGCTAAAAGGCTACCAAATTTTTTTTAGAAAAATGTTATAGAATTTTTAAAAACACCAAACAAACTGAAGCAGACTTGTGAAATCGGGTGTATTAGTAGGGGTATCACAAGTCATAAGAGGGAGGTAATAATCCCTCTTTACAAGACACTGGTTAGGCCCCATGTGGAGTACTGCGTACAGTACTGGAGGCTGCACCTGCACAAGGACATTAACAAAATGGAGGCAGTCCAGAGAAGGGCAACTAAAATGGTGCTGGGACTGCATCAGAAAACATATGAGGACAGATTAACAGAGATCACTTTGTGTTACTCTAGAGCAAAGGAGGAAGAGAGGTGATATGATCCGAAACATTCAAACATCTTAAGGACATTAACAAGGTGAAAGAGTCTAAAATGTTTCAACATAAGAAAAATAGCACGACAAGAGGACACAGCATGAGATTAGAGGCAGGCCAATTAAGGGGTAATGTGAGGAAGTTCTTTTTCACAGAAAGGGTGGTGGATGCATGGAATGGCCTACCTCAGGAAGTGGTGGATATGAATACAGTGCAGGGCTTCAAACAGGCATGGGATAGGCATAAGGGAGCAATACAGATGAGTATGAATAGATAGGCCATTGACACAGTACAGGCCTATGGCACATTCATAAGGTAGAAAAAATGGGCAGAGTGGATAGGCCTTGCAGTCCTTATCTGCCATCAACTTCTATGTTTCTATGTTTCTACGAAATGTTACCATATAAACATTAACAACAAGCTTACAACTGTAGGAACTGCAATAGTAATGCTCAAGCAACCTCAAGAACTGATTCTTGTGTGAACTTATTTCAGGTTCTGGAAGGGGGGGCAGGGTTAGAGGGTGTAATCATAGTGAGTGACCCCTTAAGAAGAAACAACATTACTATGGTGAGTAATTTTTTCTTCTGTAGCCCACCCCCTCCCCAATGTCTATGGGTATGCTGGTGGTAACTGTCCATGGGGAGGAGTGACCACAGTAGAAACTGTAAAAGATGACTTACACTTTTCCAGGTTCCTCTGAAGGCAGGGTGCTGCTATCTCACCGGGGTGCTGGGCTAGGGGGGTCCTGTTCTGACGCCTCCTCCCACTCATCTTCCACTCAGTCTCCGCTAGGCCATCTGCTCCTCTAACCTCCGATTCCCAGTGATATGCTGTCTCCATCTATTCCACCAGTGGAATTAGCTACTGACCAAGGCTTGACAGTAGGTTAGCAGGCAATGTCTCTGCTAATTCATCAGTGGGAACAGGCCTCAAGGCTGCAGCAATTAAAGACACTGCTGGATGAGGCACCTCATGTGGCTGACCAGAGGCATGAAAATCCACTGGGGTCATTAACTCTGACTGTGGCTCCTTCTACAAAGCCGAATGGGTATTCTCTTGTCCACTACCCATTGCCCAGTGTGCCACCAAACCCTCCTGGGGGTTGGACCCCTCCTTCTCCACTCAACACAGTGGGTGCAGGCTCTATGCTGTGGAGAAATTTGACAACAAAAGATCCTCCCATCCTTCCACACGTGCATCTTCCGAGGTCAAAGAGGTGGCTGACTGTCTTGAGTCATAATAGGGCCCCCCAGGCAATCGGTTTGCTTGGGCTGGCTTCTTGACACCACGGCACGCAGTACCCACAAGGAGCAGCTTTACTTCAGGGCCCTTATGTTGGCAAAGGGCACACTCTGTAAGCATGGATGATTTACCCACCAGCTCCTGCATCCATTTAAACATTTTGGGTGGCACCATAACTTTTGAAGCTGAAGATGCTGTGACACTCTGCCCTCTGCTTATGGTTATTGCATGACTATTATATTATAAAGAAATGGTCTGCTGCCCCTATCACCTTCTCTGTTTATTTTAGCCGTGGAACCCCTGACTGCTTTCTTACATCAATCTTCTGGAATTATGGGCATACCTGTGAGCAATTCAAGATATGTTTCTCTCTCCTACGCAGATGACCTCTTAATCTTACTGGAAAACCTGAATAAGGCTGGGCCCCTGTTGGTTGATTTGCTTAATAATTTTACTAAAATTTCTGGCCTTGCTTTGAATTATGGCAAATCACAAACTATGCCCCTTAACGACCACTGTAAAGCCTTTATGAACATACATCTTGGATTTCGTTGATCACCACAGGGTATATATAACATATCTAGGAATCAAAATTACTAGTAATTTAGGGAAGATATGGGACATTAACTTTAACCCCTTATTTGATAACATCAAAACAATTCTGGACAGATGGAAGCTTCTTAATCTCTCTTTCATGGGGAAAATTGCAGCCATTAAGTTGTCAATTTCTCCCAAAATTCTTTACCTCTTCGCCAATATTCCTTTAGTCTTATCATCCTCCTTTTTTGCTAAAATTGATAAATTAATAGGTAACATTATCTGGTATGGGAAACCACCGAGATTTAACCACAACAAACTTCGATCACATTGGAAAAAAGGGGGATTCAGACTCCCCTGGTTCAAAGGCTACATCTGGGCTTTCCGAATGGCCTGAACCATTAAATGGTTTCAGAAACCCTCCCTTCACTCACCACTATGGGTTGCAGTGGAATCTGCGTTGTGCCCGTGGGGAGTTCCCACTTCCTTCATTTTTAATCCCATTTCCTCTAAACTAAAATCTCACCTAACTATATCATCCTCTGTTCTTTATTGGAAACTAACCTACAAATTGCTGAAATCCAATCCAACACCCTGGTTTTATGCACCCTTATGGGACAATCCACTGCTCACTCTAGAAGACCACTCAATTTTCTGTCATACATGGAGAAACAAAGGCATTTTCTTTCTCGGAGATATCTTGGACCAGAATTCACTCACTCTTAGATCATTCTCAGACTTGCAGGTCACATGGAAACTTCCTAAACAAGACTTCTGGAAGTTTTTACAAATTCGGGCAGCTTATAACTCTCTCTCTAGTTTAGTGTATAGGCATACTCTTTTAAACCCATACATCTCGCTCTGGACTAATTTATCAGTAAAATTAAATAGCTCCATTTACAAAGACATTATTGATAATCTACCCGATCAGTCAATACAGGCTAAAAATAAATGGAGTACTCTTCTTGACTACAATATTTCAGACGCACAATAGAGTAATTGTTGGCATATTGCACATAATACCCATGTGAAGATGCCCATAGTTCTTTAATACAAACTAAAATCCTACATCTTTGGTATAGAACTCCTCTGTGCTTCAACGAATGGGCCTATTAAATAATAATAATTGCTGGCGCTGCAATTTGGCCAATGGGGATCTACTTCATATCTTGTGGTCTTGCGCTCCCACTAATAAGCTCTGGCATAAAGTCTGTTTACTTGCCTCCAGAGTAACAGGACAAAAACTACTTTTTGACCCCAAGCTATTCCTTCTAGGCATCCTTATCCCCAATAGCTCTCTCCTCTCACATGCACATTTTAGATGACTAAACATACTTTCTCTTCTGGTCAAACGTATGATTCTTTTGAAATGAAAATCAACTCTGGTGCCTTCTCTTTCAGATATTCTTCAAAGCCTCTCTCAGTATGCCTCCCTAGACCAATTATCTCATGTTACTCATAACTGACTCACTGTATGTGACAGATGTTGGCAGGATTACTTCAAGTACATCGAACCTAGGTCTTCTAGACCCTAATTCTTAGGGATATTTAGCCCTCCTTCTTATTTTGCTCTCATATTAGGTTTTCTTGAAACTTTTGTGCTCAGATTTCTCCTCTTTTTTCCCTTCCTCCCTGTTCTCTCCCTCTCTCCTTCCCTTCTTCCTTGCTTTTTTCTCTCTTCTTTCTTTCCTTGCACACTTTTCTCTTATCTTCACCTCTCCATTACTGAACATTACTCATATTACCACATTTATCACTTTTTGCAATTTACTGAATGCCTTGCCATAGCCTGCCCTAGAATATATTTCATACATGGTTGCTATTTCTGATCCTATAATACCCTATTGATTGTAACCCTTCTACTCTCCACTTACATCCTGTCTAGGTTTGTGTTTTATTATCAATACATGTATATAAGACTTCTCCAATATGTTTACCCTAAATACTGTGTTTTGTTAAGTGATATTTTATACCTTACGTGGAGGATAGTCTGCTATTGTATACGATGTGTGCTTTCTTATATACTCAAATTTCAATAAAAAGATAAAGTGAAAAAAAATAAATAAATGGTCTGTATATGAAATTTCAGTATGTGAGAAATTTGGCCTTTAACTTTAAAGGTCAGTAGCTGAAACCACAGGATGTCATTAAACTGAGCAGAGGAACCATTTAATTAAGACTTCCTTAAAGAAGGGCATTTTATTACCGTTTATGACCTGCCCAGGCTTTTGAAGTTGAAACTAAATGTGAGTTTTATGACATTACAGGAAGAAAGGTCATTGGGCTGGTTCCTCTCATTTTAGCACATAGCCAGAAGTGTGTAAAGAGTCATAAAACCCCCAGCTCACACTAGCAGCAGGAAATAAGGAGAATGGACATCAAAGAGAAATGTTTGATTAAAGACTGTCATATTTGGGAAATGGCTAGTTACAGATTTCTCAACGTAATGACTCGCATCCTCAGGGATAACTATGTCAGAAATTAATTTTAAGGGAGGAGATAGCTAACTCACCAAAAGGGGGTGGGGAGAGGGATCTTGAAATTAATCCTGTATCTGGGATATGTGACACATGATTTTTGAGCTCTGAGACAGAACTTCTCTAACTTAAACAGCACTTGCAAGGTAATACTTAGAAGAAATTAAGTCTTTGTGGTAGAAGTGTTTTGTTCTGTAACTTCCTTATTGTTTTACATGATTGTAAGATATACGATATATTGTTCTGTGTTTAATTTTACCTGCTTTTATCATATTTTAGTAAACAACCTTTTCTTTGAAATACTGCCTGGGTGTCTTCTCAGTTTCTTTTTGCATGTGAAGTGCCTGTATTTAAGTCTGACAGCTGTTGAAAAGCTTGATTGTGTTACTGAGCTTGCTTAATAAGGTAAGAAATACCTAGGACTCTTATAGAGTTAAAAAGTGTTCATTTTGGACACCTGGTTAGGTGCCCTTAGGCAAAAGATATACTGCATCCCCCCAAAGAGAATATTATCTGAGCCTGTACATTTGGATATGCTAGCATAAGATTCACAGTTTGAATCCCTCCAGAACTTGAGGCTAAATGTGATTTGGACCCAAAGCAGAGAGGAGGGTTATCCTATCTGTTACCTGTTCACACTATTGCACTCTGAGGTTGGCACTGTGGGAGCAGAGGGCCTGACCTGCGGAGTGCATTTGTGACAGGTGCTTGTTCCATGTTTGCCAATACTTGCCCCACAACAGTTCAAGACCATCTAAAGTCCAACTGAAAGGATGGGAGCCAAAGCAGATGGTACCACCAACATGCACATTGCACTAATAAGCATCAGCACAGGCATCAAATCCAAGAAATTGTCAACCCCACCCAGGTGAGTCCAGTCTGTCCAATCCATGGGCTGGGCCCCAGCCCATTTGCATAGCTCTCACATGGACTAGACACATGGTTCTCTCCAACAGACCCCCAGGCACCACATCCAGTAGAAAGGCATGAATTTCCTCGATCCTCCAGTGCCATAAAAGTCACCTTACAATACAATACAAAAAGATCCTTGATAATGAATAACTTCATCCAGTATCTCTCGAGACCAGATTATAATGCAGACACACCAAAATGTATCCCAGAGGAGCCCCCACATGTAGCCAACCCCCTCTGAAATGTCTAGGGGTATGCTGGTGGTAACTGGTCATGGGAAGGGATTGACCACAGGAGAAGCTGCAAAATATGACTTACACTTTCCAGGTTCCTCTGAAGGCAGGGTGCCACTACCTTACCAGGGTGCTGGGCTAGGAGAGAACTTATGGTTAGTGGCAACAACAGTCAATCAAAGAACTGAGACAATACTCCATTTCCAATAAACCAATGGGATCCGATTTAATAAAATAGAATGGTGTAACTCCATGGAGCTGAGAAATGAATAACAATTCATAAGGGGAACATATCACGCACACAGGGACCGAGATGGTCACATAAGTTTATGAGTCCAGAAGTGTCCATACAAAGGAATGCACTTCACAGCTCTCTTCACAAAATACTCCCTGAGTCCATATCGAAGGACGTGATCTGGACGACCCCTAAAGATTTGGCAGCTCACTTATCCATAGGCAGCATTCAACAATGATCTCATGGGACAATATCTGCCTCTAAACCCCTCAAGACTCACTTCTCCCTTCTGCTCAGAACTTACTAGCCTCTCAGCTTGGGGCAGCAGGTTCTATCCTCACTGAAGCTCTATATCCATGGATCCCTTCTGGGTGACTGTACCCAAGAACTAGGGTGACACGTCCCCAGCAGAGGTTCCAGCTGGCACTCCATTTCAGGCAGTACATCCAGATCGACCCTTCTCCCTCGGTTCTGTCTCTGGCCTAACATAGGCTTCTATCTTCCTCCATGGCCACCCATCTCTCATGCCACTGGCCACTGGAACCACTTTCCCCGCAACCAGGGAATCGCTTTAAATGGCCGCCGCCATGCCAGGAGCACAACATAGCTTCTTCCTTGCTCCCCAAGAATCTGAACAGCACCTATGAGTGGGCAATCCTCTCCTCTTCTCTGCCACCAACTCCCTGCCTCCTTGCCTGCATGCTTCCATGCCCATGAGCAAGGTCTGCCCCAAGGTACGCCCAAATACAGCAGTTCCCTGGGGTGGCAAAATGTTAACCCTTTAGGGTATGGGTTAAAATAACCCAAGATAAATCCTACAGTGTACCTCCCTGTACACTAACTAGCACCCCAAACCTCATGGGGGGTTACACTTCTAACCCCAAGAGTCACTCACTTAATGTTTGCACTTTATCCAGACTCAGTAGCAGTACCTTAGGAGTCTGGCTCCAGAACCTAATTAGGAAAAAGGTTATGCAAGACAGCAGTTTCAAAGTTGGCATCCCTTCTAGACTGTATGCCCAAACAGTAGTACTTTGTCAGGGTGTGTGCTGCTTTCCAGGTAGCTGCTTTGCAAAGTCTAACAATGGAATGCCCCTTGAGGATGCCACAGAGGCAGAGGCACCCCTTGTGAAGTGTGCCCTTACGCCTCTTGGTGGCATTTTTCTAGCTTTGTCATAGCAGAACTGAATGCAAAAAACTATGCAGCAAAAGACAGATCTCTTTGTAGCTGGTTTGCCTTTGCCAACCTCACCATGGATAACAAAAAACTGGGTACTGTGGAACCTGACATCTTGTGTTCAGTCCATGTAGATAGACAGGATTCACTTTAGATCCAGGCTATGCAACCTTTCCTCGCCTGGACCGGAATGCTCTAGAAGAGTACTGGGGGGATCACTGACTGATTCAGGTGGAATTCAGATACCACCTTAGGAAGGAATTTTCTGTTGTTCCTAAGAACTTTATCCCTGAGGGGTATTGTGTAATCTGGCTGTGTGCAGAGAGCTTGCAATTCACTTACCCTCCTAGCATTGGGCTCATTAAAGTTGGAGGTGAGCTACTTTACTGGACTTCAGCTCTGCTTGTGTGGCTAAGGTTACACCAGGCCTGAAAAAGACTCTGGGACAGACAGTGGAGAAAGCCTGGACTGCTGGAGATCTGTGGGTCTTTTTAGCCTTGCGTTTGGATTGTAGCAAACTGTTCTCTCATATAACTCTATACTGACCAAAAGTACAGAGCAACTGATTGCTTCCTTCTGTGAGAGAGGAGAGAAACTTTTTGCCTTTGCCTATATTGTAATTTACAAGGGATGAATTAGATTTTTGGAGATTGCCTCATAGACTTTGGATTTTCTCGCCCCTAAAGGAAATAGAATTGGTTAAATTAGTTTTTTTAAGTGGGTAGTGGGGTTGGTGAGATTGTCTGAAGTTGTTTCAGATAAGGGTGGGTGGGGGGATTGTTTTTGGAATGTGGGGTTGAATGATGTGTGCCCAATTTGGATGTGAGAGTGTGATTGTGTGGGTTTTAAATATCGATTTGGTTATTTGGGTTAAAATATGTGCCTGGTACAGAGCCTGATAAGGTGTAGCTACTCAGCAGCCCTCCTCTGGGGCCTTTGCCCCTTTGATCTGCCACCACTCTCTTTAGAGACCTATAGGAGGTGTTGAGTGTTAGGGATTGCCTGGGAGGGGGCCGGGAAGGGGTTGGCTTGAGTGGTTGTTGGGGAGTCACAGATTTGGATGGTGAGACCAAGGAGACACCCTGGGGTGAAATGGGTACTAGAGAGGGGTCCTCCCTGTCTGGTGATCATACCCTAGGGCTCCACTGAGGGAAGTGGGCAGATCCAGCAGTCTCCCTCATCCTACTCGGTCTTTGTTATGCAATGCCAGGTCAATGAGGAGCAAGACTGCCATAATAGCAGACTTGATTGCCTCAGCAGACCTGGCTTGCATCACAGAGACCTGGCTGGACAAAACTGCGGCTCCCATTTTGGAGGCGGCAGTGCCAGCCGAGTACTCTGTGATACACATCCCAAGGAAGGATCACAGAGGTGGGGGGGTAGCCATTTGTTTTAAATCTAACCTGGGCCTCATGGTGCTACCTATGGGTCCTACTGAGTTTTCTGAGTGTGTTGCTGCACGGGGGAGGTCCTGGCACAGGGTACAGGATCTTCCTGCCCTATCACCCCCCCAGGTTGGGAGAGTGAATTTTTGAGGGAGACTGGAGAGCTTGTCACTGGACTGGTGTAGGGATCCCTAGATGGTTAATTCTGGGGGGTCTTCAATGCCTGGATCAATGATGAGCTCTCGGTATTTGGGTGTGATCTCCTGAGGAGCATGGAGGTACTGGCCTGATGCAAAATGTTACCTTAGTGACCCACTTGTGCAGCCACACAATGGACTTGGTGTTTTCATTAGGCCTTGAATTCACTGACTTTAGTGTAGATCCAGTAGTTTGGTCAGATCATAGCACCATGGGGTTCAGGTTTGGGGTCCCCCTAAAGGTCCTGTATCTGTGGAGATGGTTCGGTACCACCCTTTATGGGGATTGTCCCCAACAGGACTACTGGCGATGCTGGACGTATCAAGTGTGAGAGCTTTGTGTGCGATTGGAACAGAGAAGGCAGTGGTGGCCTACAATGGAGCCATCGCTGCAGCCTTTGATTCAATCACACCCATTTGCATCTAATCCTTATCTACACACCTGAGACCTCCCTGGTTTGATGGAGAATTCAAGGAGTTATTAAGGGTCAGAGGTTAAAGAGATGTTGGAGGAGTTCTGGCCTGATGAAGGACAAATTGGCCCTGAGGTCCCATTATAAGGACTATCAGGGGGAAATCTCCTGAAAGAAGAGAGATTTTTTGTCAAGAGAAATTGCTGTGGCAAGGAGTAGACCAGTTCAGCTCTTCCGCACGGTAGATGGGCTATTACATCTGGTCTGTCTCCGTGTGGGAGGAGCAGGTTCAAACACAAGGTGTGAAGAGTTTGCTCTGTTCTTTGCTGACAAAGTGTCCTCTAGCAGAGCTGAGCTCTCCACCAGCATCACTCATAGGGATTGCGAGGTTCACCATGAGATGTGCTGGAACACTCCTCCTGTGTAGGCTGAGTTTGACCCAGTTGGGGTGGAGGAGGTGATGAAAGTTGTCTTGAAGTTGTGAACAACAGATTGTGATCTGGACCCAGGTCCAACCCGACTTTTGGTTGGATGTTTGGACCTGATTGGATCTGTTGTGGCCGAGATTGTCTGGAGTTCCTTGAGGAGTGGGGTCTTCCCATTAGCCTTGAAAGAGGTCCTGGTTAGACCTCTATTAAAGAAACCCTCATTGGACCTGAACTGTCTCAGCAAATACAGACTAGTCTCTAACTTCCCATTTTTAGGGAAGGTCATAGAAAAAGTGGTGGCCATCCAGCTCAAGGAGCAACTTGCCTCCTTCTCCACCTATGAGGTTTTCTAGTCTGGGTTTTTGGGCTGGGCATAGTACAGATACCACCTTGGTGAAGGTGCTTAATGATCAAGAGACAGGAGAGAGCATACCATCTTGATCCTCCTGGATCTCTCGGTGGCGTTTGACACTGTGGACCATGAGGTGCAGCTTGACCGACTGCAGTACTGGTGTGGCATGACTGGAAATGTCATCAAATGGTTCAGATCATACTTGACAGGCAGAGTGCAGAGGGTGGTGATGGGGTTAGCCTCATCTAACCTGAAGCCTCTGACTTGTGGAGTTCCGCAGGGATCGGTCCTGTCGCCCCTGTTGTTTACAGTGTATATACTGCCATTGGAAGACATTATCAGGCAGTATGGGTTGGGTTTTCACTGCTATGCAGATGATACCCAGCTATACTTGTACTGTGCACTGGGTAACCAGATGGTGGACACCGTATTTAACAACTGACTGGTGGAGATCCAGACTTGGATGGCTCATGACTGGTTAAGACTCAACCCAGACAAAACTAAGGTGCTGGTGGTGGATCTGGATTGTCGTGGTGGGGAGGGGAGTTTGTGGGATCCACCTGGTCTTGTATGGGGGAGTACCACTGATCCTGTCATACTGGTGAAGGATCTGGGTGTGATCCTCGATGATGGCCTGACATTTGATGCTCAGGTGTCAGCCGTCGTTAAGAGTGGATTCTACCATTTTTTTTCAAATACTTTTTATTATAATTTCATCAAGACAGTGACACATCAAACAAGATATATTTAAGTTATCCAGACATTATATGTATGCAATAAACAAATAATTTCTTTAAATATAACTGTACAAAAAGTGTCGTATATGTTCACTGTACTTATACTTCTATATATCTCTCTAACCCCCCCAACATTTTTAGATAGTTCTTTTTTATAAACCTTTAGATGAAATGTACAAAACCATTTAAACACGGGGCATCTAAGTAAAGATGTACCGACAACACTCATATGTAATAACTATGGGAACTATGACTAGTTTATAATAATTAAGAGGATTTCTATCTCAACTAATAAGGGGAGGAATATTATTAATAATTTCATTCCATGAGTGACCAGTTGGATCAAAAGATTAAAGTCAGTAGTATAAACAATTTCTTCATATTGTAAAGTTTTCTTAAATGTAAACCCCATTTATGGTGCTGGAAAATGGGTATTTTATCATTTTTCCAGTTTTCTAATATTAGCCGTTTTAAGGCCATTGTTGCCAGAGTAAAAAAATGTTTTTCTGTTTCCTGAAAGATCCTATTATTGACATTATTGAATAGAAATATATCTATCCACAAAGGAATCTCCATCTTCAATAATGTTATAAGAATTTTCTGTATATTTTCCCACCAAGGTCTAATCTTAGGACATGCCCATAAACAGTGAGTAATTGTTGCACGCTGATGACAACCATGACACCATACATCCGAGTACTCGTTGTTGATCTTAGCCAATTGTGTAGGAGTTAAATATGCTCTATTCAAAATATTATATTGAATAGTCTTATTTCTTGCAGAAACATATATATTGTTATTCAATAGCCTTATATTATTCCATTATTCGGAAGAAAGACCAATATAATGTTCTTTATTCCATTTATTTTGGATATGATGGAAATTACTTTGGGGGGAATCCAATAATGAATTGTATATTCTAGACATTATTTTCTCCATTCCAACCTTAATTTGAGTCATTTGTAAACTTTTCATTCTGCTCAACGATCCCTCTTGTACCTTATATATTTTCAACAGTTTCTTAAATTTAGCTAATAATGTATTGTGAAAAAGCATGCCCCATCCTTTCTCTTTCAACTTTTTAGATGCCTGATTATATGAGGGTAGTTTATCTTCTATCAAAAGGTCTAACCATATTTCAACCTTATTTCTTTTGAGTATGGAGAAATTAAAATTTTTATGCTTTCCCCAAATTCTTTGCATATAATCTATTGGGCAAAATGACCAGGGGATGGGTGCAATATTGGTTCTATTAACATATTTCTTAATAAGAGAAAACCAGGACATTAACATGTAATTAGGATTGTTATAAAGTTCTTGATCCAACCAGATATGATGCATTTTTCCAAATGAGCTACTATCAAATACAATTTTTTTGGTACAGATATGAATCTCTATCTGGAAAAAAGACCATAAAAGGAAATTAGAAATTATATTTGCCTCCATATATTTAATCAGATTAGGACATCCCATCCCCCTTGTTTCCTAGGAGCACACATTATATTCCATGCGATCCGTGGCTTGCCACCTCTCCATAAAAATTTGTTGAATATTCTCTTGATATCCATGAACCACTTATAACTTGGGCAACCTAAGATGTTTTTTATAACAAACATTAAATGAGGTAATACCATCATTTTTAGCAAATCCACTTTACCCCATAAGGAAAGTTTAAATTTTTGCCAATTAGTTAATAAAGTATCTATTTTTACCTTATCTTCATTGTAATTATTTTTAATATGTAGCTGCTGATTATTAAATATATACCTAGATATGTTATAAAGTCCTGTTGTTTAAAGTCCTTGCTTGTGATATTTTCTTGAAAACATAATGTTTTACTTAAACACATAATAATGGATTTCTACTTATTTAATTGGTAACCCGAAATGCTCGAAAAGAAGTTAGTTAATGAAAAGTATTCTTCTAATAAGGCGTTTATATTCCTGAGTATCAAGAGGATATCGTCAGCAAATACACTTATTTTTGTTTGTATATTATTACAAATAAAGCCTTGAATTTTTGTATTATTTCTTATAGCAGAGAGGTATGGTTCCACTGTCAAGATAAAAAGAGTGGGGGATGGGGGCAGCCTTGCCTGACCCCATTCCTCATTTCAAAATTTTCAGTTAAATAACCATTTATTTGTAATTGAACCAATGTATTATTAAATATTTTTTTTTTATTAGAGTGATTAATGGGTCTGGGATACCATAAGCTAAAAGTACTTCAAAGATAAAATTTCTGTTTATTAAATCAAAAGCCTTACTTGCATCTAAGATGACCGCATAATAGTTATCTCTCTTATAATTGGGATTGGAATTTATTAAATAATTGCTCACTTGAAGTTTTTTATTGACTTGAAATAAGTTCCTATTTTTCATAAACCTGTATTGATCTTCTTCAATGTAGTTATCCAGAAATGGCAAAATTCTATTATTAATCAATTTAACAATTATTTTATAATCAGAATGTAATAATGCGATAGGTCTGTAATTATCTACCGTGTCTGCAGGTTTATTTTCTTTATGGATTAGAATAACTTTCATTAAATTAATTGAGTCAGGGATTAAACTACTCTCTTTATTTTCTAATAATTCTTCCATCATCCTTTTTATCCAAGGGGCTATATCCTCCTTAAAGGTTAAATAAAATTAATTGGTGAGCCCATCTAAGCCTGGGGCTTTACCCCTGGGTAACTGTTTAATTATTGTTTCAATTTCACTCAATGAAATAGGTGTAAAATCAAAAGGTTTAGATGTTAAATTTGCCCATTGGAACAGTTTTTGTATGTTCTCACTATTAGGTATAAAATCATTTTGAAATATTTTCGTATATGTTTTAATGAATGCTTGTGCAATGTCAGTATCAGAAGTTAATAATTCCCCTTTTTCATGTTTTATATTGGTGATCAAGTTTTTTTGTTTTTTGCCTTTTAACAAATGGGCTAATAGCTTCCCAGATCTATCCATATTGTAGTATTTATATTTTTTCATGTATGTTGTTGATCTAATTGTTTCTTGATTTATTAAATCTGTGTTCTTGATTTTAAGTTCTTGCCATTCTTTAAAATATTTATCATGGTCCCTTAGAACTAATTTCTCTAATTGGCTCAATCTGTTATCCAATGATATTCTTTCATTATTTCTCATTCAATTTATCTTTATTTGATATGATATAATAGTTCCCCTAATAGTTGCCTTAAAGGTGTCCCATATTGAGAGGACTGTTTCTGCTCCTGTAAAATTATAGAACCAAAACTCTCTTATTGAGTTCTTAATCATGGCAATAAATGAGGAGTCCCTCAATAAAGTGTTATCGAAAGACCAAAACTTGGTGTATTTCCTCTCACTCTGCTCAAATGCTAATTCTAATGTTAACATCACATGGTCAGCTAAGCAGATGGGGTTAATTAGAGATGAATGTACACTTTTAACTAAGGATCTTTAAATAAAAAAGTAATCCAATCTAGTAAAGATCGTTTGTTTCCTATCATAATGAGTGTAATTTCTTATCAATCCATTATTTAATTTCTAGATATCAAAAAGGCATTCTTGTTCCAAAAAACTATTTAGCTTTATGGATGCTGTTATATTCTGAGATGTAGGTAAATTTGATGTATCTAACAGTGGTGATTGTAAGGCATTATAATCTCCTGCCAGAATAATATCTTGACACTGAATGGATTGTAGACTTTCAGTAATTTTAGCTAAAAAATCACCATAGTAACTAAATGGTGCATAAACTGAGCCTATCCCAAGTTCGTGTTTATGGATTCTGATTTTAAGAATCAGCACTCTACTTGTTGTATCTTTGTAATACTCCATTACCAACAAATCCTAACTTTTTTTTAATAAAATAGTAACACCTCTACTCTTTTTTTGTCCCAGCAGAATGATAAATGGCTTTTATCCACTTCCTCTTCAATTTATCAACATCTCTGTCTACTAAATGTGACTCTTGAATACACATTATGTCAGTGTTGGTC
The DNA here is from genome assembly GCA_016271365.2 of Neoceratodus forsteri. Classification (NCBI taxonomy): domain Eukaryota; kingdom Metazoa; phylum Chordata; order Ceratodontiformes; family Ceratodontidae; genus Neoceratodus; species Neoceratodus forsteri. The sequence continues at coordinate 796,945,320 of CM028137.1, read as the reverse complement.
TTTTTAAAATAAGCTAGTATACAAGATCTTTTCCTTGGTGAATTCAAGCCATTAACGGTAATGGACACCATTTTATTGTTTACAGATTAAGACATAGTAGCACTATAAATTGAATATATGGATTCCCATGTTCCTTGAATATAATGAACCAATATATTAAGTAACTGGATATGCCCTTAGTAACAACATAAAAAGAACTATCTAGACTTATTTGTTTTCTCTGCAAAACAAGTAAGACTGTAATATGAGAACTCATGTGTGGAGACATCCCCTTCCTCTTGGATATGCTGAATTTTAGCTCACCCTCTTCCCCTCACTCTAGATACTTGAATAAACAACATGCCCTACAACATAAAAATATTATTAATCTTGTGTGAGATTGTGATCAATGGGGCCCAATTAACACTAATTTTCTATTTTATCTGGTAATTCTTCCCAAACCTGTTTAACATCCTGAAAAACATATCTGATCCCTTTAATGACAACTTTCAACTTGGATGGATAAATCATTGTGGCTCTGTAAGCTAGGGACCACAATTTTTTTCTGATTTCATCAAAACATTTTCTCTGTAGAATGATTTCATGTGGCAAACCATTACAAACTGAGATATCGGCTCCCTTTACAGACAATTTTTTCTTTTCATACACTTTTGACATAAACAGCTCTTTTTCAGCATAATTCATAAATTTAAAAATGATAGGTCTGGGATAATTATTCATGTTAGTCAATTTTCTAATGCCCCTATGTATTCTTTCAATAACCCAGTCAATTTCAGATGTTTCTGTTTCCATATAAGCAGCTACAATAATTTTAAAAGAGTCTCTCAATGGTCTGGAGGAGTCCCATACTTCAGGCACACCTAAAATTCTTACATTGTTTCTCTTCGCTCTAGCTTCTTGATCAAGGATTTTTTCTTTAAGAGAAGCATTTGTTGCTTCCAAATTTTGTATCTGCCTAGCATGAGGTGCAGTGACATCTGCTAGAGTAGTCAGGTGTTGCTTCATTTCTACTATGTCCTGTTTGATTACATTGTTTTCTTCTAGTAAAGTTTGTGTTGAAAGAAAATATAGTTCCAATTTTTCCTGATGTTTACACATATTTTCCAGTGACAGAGATATGGACTTAACTTTCTGAAATAGAAGTTTGGCCCAAAGAGGGGGGGATCTGAATCCTCAGTTTCATGATCAGAAAAGTAAAATTCCCCATCAGAAGAAACGCTGTGTTCCCGGTCTTTGTTTTTTCCCCTTCTTGTATTAAACCCTCTATATTTTCCTTGATAGACTGATTATTTGTATCCAAGTTAATAAGATGTTTGAAAATAATGTCTCTTACCCCTGAGTCATCCTGTGGAGAATTTGACTGCAATCCCAAAGCAGCAGTTTTAAACATAACTTTTCTGTCTGGCTCAGCGCTGGCTTTCTCCACCGAATTGCATCGACCAGTCTCTGGCTCTAATTTGACTCTAGGTGGCTCCAATCCAAAATCAGCCACCCTCAAAGGTTGTTCTTGTAGCCTAATGGAGTCATCTCTGGTTTCTTTCTCCAGCTCGCTCTTCTCAGACTCAACATCCACACTCGAAGTCGTGGGCTTTTCAGAACATGGTTTCAGTGCTGCTGTTTCTCACCTCGCCAGAGTCGATATAGGGTAATTTGCAGCTGTTTTAATTCCTGATATAGTTTGGACATCTTTTCTATATCACCTACATTTTGTAACTCATTTGCTTGCACAGGAGAGGGTATAAACAGTGGGAACAGCTTAGAAGGACCTTCCCCTGACATACCATAATTTGTGACAGGATCAGTTTGAAAACATTTGGCTTTATTTAGTGAGGCTTCTTGAGCTTTATGTGCATCCAAGTTAATTTGCCTTTTACTTCTCACCCGAATGACTGCAGGTAGACCAGAAGATTTCTTCATTGCTTCATAAGGTGTTCTCATCCCATATGTGTTAAACAGTTTGGCAGTTTTTCTTATAATAGAATCTTCTTGTTCAGAAGAAAGTTTTTTCATACCTTAAAAGTGCAATTTACATCTTCTTCAGCAGGGGAAGATTGGGCAAGTGTCTAGCAGCTTGTGCTCACATAGTGCTAGTAACATGCTATGCAGCCTCTCTCTCTCCCCTCGTGGGTGTGGTCTCCCCCTAACTCACCACACAGTGACCCTACAAGCACCTCAGTGGATTCTACCATCTGAGGAACATTGCCCGGATCCAGAACCTATTATCACCTGAGGATCTGACCTCCCTGGTACATGCTTTTGTCATGTCCAGGCTGGATTATTGTAATACCCCATACCTAGGGCTATCTGGAGGCAGCCTCTGCTAGCTGCAACTATTGCAAAACATGGAGACAAGATTATTTACAAGCACACAAAGGTGTGCTCATATTACGCCTGTACTCCGCAAACTGCACTGGTTGCCAGTTAGGTGGAGGATTTCCTTCAAGGTTGGATTACCGACCTATAAGGCCCTACATGAAAGGGGACCAGCCTACCTGCAAGATTTTCTTGTGCCCCATCATCTGTCCTGGGCTCTCTGTTCCACTGAGGGTTGCCTCCTTAGTGTTCCCAGGGTTAGGTTGTGGCACTCTGGTGATCGAGCATTTTCAGTGGCCGTGCCTACCCTGTGGAACTCCTCACCAAACAACTGCAGGAGGCACCCTTGGTGGAAACCTTTAAAAAGGGATTAAAACCTTTTTTATTCAACCAGGCTTTTAATGGATAAATAGTCTGATATACTGTTTTATTATATGGATAGATAGTTTTTCATCTGTATTGCTGTCAGCTCCACCTGGATTGTTAGTGGATTGATTGTTGAATTTGCTTTATTGTCTTTTTATTATATAATTGTTGTTTTAAATTGTTAATTGTGAAGTGCTCAGAGTCTCCGGAATGGGGCACTATAAAAATAAAGTATATATCTATCTAAAGACCATTGCAATCAGGAATATGGTTTTCCATGTGATATACTTCAGTTCAACAGATTCCATAGGCTCAAAGGGAGCATCCATAATCTGAACAAGACATATGTTGAGGTCCCAGGGTGGGACAGGGTCCCTCACTGGTAGGTACAAGTGGCTTAGACCTTTACAAAAACTTTTGAAAATGGGTTGTAAGGCCAAATACATTTCCTTGCCATCTGATATGTATGCTGATATTGCTGCTAAGTACACCTTTAAAGTTCAAGGGCATGGACCTAATGACTGTAGGTGTACTAGTTATTGTAGGACTATAGCCAACCCTGACTCTATTGGGCTTATTTTTCTTGGGGCACACCAGTAAGAAAAACTTGTCCAGTTACAGCAACAAGTTTTTCTTGCAGCAGGTTTCCTTGAAACCTTAAGCACCTTCAGGACTTCTTCTTCTGAGAGGTCCAATCCAAAAAATTCGAACTCCTCAAGAACCATGACCTCAGGTACAGGGATTTAGAAATATTATTTGGCCCTGGGACAAGGTCAACAGATTGTGACTGACTAGCAGTCTGATTGGTGTCTTGTCAGACAGGACCAGAAGCATCGAGTACCAGGACTGTCTAGCCCAGTCTGGAACTATCATGATCATTGTTGCTGGTTCCCTCCAGCATTTCAGGAGTACTTTCTGAATGAGTGGAATGCATACAGAAGCTTCCTTGTCCAGTCCAGTAGGAGAGTGTCCACTGGGACTGCTCCTCTGGCTGCTGGTCTGCAACAAAATGGTGGGAGCTGGTAGTTCTTCCATGATGCATACCGGTCTACATTCGGAGTGTCCCACCTACTGAACACTGTGGCCTGAACCTGCTGGTTAAGGCCAATTCATGATTTCCCTAGCTGATTCTGTTTAGGAAATCTGCTAGGACATTGTCTTTGTCTGGCAGATGCACTGCAAATATGTTTGCTTCTAAAGAATATGCCAGGTCCCAGATCCTCACTGCCTCCCCACACAGTTTCTAGGATCCCATTCCTCCCTGCTTGTTTATGTAGTACATTGCTGTGGTGTTGTCTGTCCTGATTTGGACAGTCTGACCCTGTAGCTGGGAAGAGAAATATTGCATTGCTAGCAGTAGTGCTCTGATCTCTAGGAGGTTTGTGTTCTAATGACTCTTGTGGGCTCCATGTGCACTCACTGTGAGGTCCTGCAGGTGGGCACCCCACCCCAGGAGTGAGGCAACTGTAGTAAGAATACTTATTAGTGACCGCTGTATGATGACAGTGCCCTGTCTGAGGTCACTTTCTTCCTTCCACTGCTGTAATGATTCCATCAATGCTTTTATCACTGGCACTACCTTTGAAAGTGGATCCCACCTTTTCAAGTAATTGTTCCACAAGTGGTACTGGGTGTGATGTGGACAGCCAGTTCTGAGTGCTGTATCATTTTTTTTAATATAAAATGTATTACTGACTCTCTCTGCTGAAAATCTGATGTTCTAGGAGTGACCTCGCTCACCCCCCCCAGGTTTCAGCTGAAAGATGAAAGCCATGAGGAACTGCTGAAAACAGCATGTGAGATCACACACACGCCAGGTTTTAGAGACAAGGTGTTACGTGGCAGGCCAGAAGGTTATTACAGACTTTTCTAAGTTAATTATAAATTTATCTGCTGAAGGGGAGATCAGCATCCCTTTTATGATGTTCCAAAGGGGAAACCAGGTTTAGCAAACTGGTGCAAGGTTGTAAATGCTCCTGTGAAGCCTGTGTGAAGGAGGATGCAGCATGGATCAAAGAGATGTCATTTGACACATATGAGTTATGCTGTGGTTGCAAAATTAATACTTTGAAAAGACGTCCTTTTTTTTTATTAGATATATTTTTATATATAATTTGACAGAGGAGGAACTAGATGACTTCACACAAAAGGGGTTGGCAAAAACAGTTTACTTTAAGGAATAATTCTGTTTTACTTAGACACTTTTACCTAGACTCTGACAAGGAAAGATTTGTGAGCACTTTTAAGCAGATATTTTGAAAGAGAGTCAAATCTAAGTACTGTAAGTAGGAATTGCACTGTTTAAACCGTGTTCTTTTAAAAGATTTGTATGTCTTGTGATATAAGAGTTCTGTATTTTGTGTTTTACATATTTTTATCTATTTTAGTAAAATTATTTTTAGAACATACTTGGTCTGTCTTTGACTTCTTTTTATTAGTAAGAAAAGTACATATGGTTATAGTAGACAATAGACATAAGCTTGAATGGTGATACCAAACTGGAAAGAGAGGCGTTTTAAATCTGAGGTCTTTATTAAAGTTTTTAAGGGTTCATCTCTGTATACCTGGTTAGGTGCCCGTAGGCAAAGATATCTGGCCCCCCGAAGACAGAAATATCTGAGCCTGTGCATTGGGTATGCTAGCAAGAGGTTCACAGTTTTAATCCCTCCAAGACTTGAGACCAAAGGTTGACCTGAACTCACAAAACAGACAAGAGGGTTACCTTGTTCTGTTAAACTGTTCACAAGACTGTGCTCGGAGGTTGGCACTTTGGGAGTAGAGGGCCTGACTTGCTGAGTGGGTTTGTGACACTGGGTATCTCTCATTTAGAACCTGGTCCATAAAACCACAGCTGTGGATGTGGCCATATGACCTAGTAACTGCACAAAGTCTCTTGCAGGTCTTGGCTGACCTGCTGTGAAAGACTGGTATTGCTATCAAAGCTGTGACTCTGGTCTGTGAGAGGAACACTTTCCCCTCCAGGGTCTTTAGTTCTGCTCCTATAATGCCTAGTATTTGACCTGGCTCTAGCTGGGACTTTTGCAGGTTTATCAAGAACCCTAGGTTCTCCAAGATGCTTTTTGCCAACTGAACTAAGCATATTGCCTCTTGTTCTGTTTTCCATGAGACTAGCCAGTCATCCAGACAGGGGAAGACCATCACACCTTGTTTAATTATACATGCCACCACCACAGCCAGGCACTTTCTGAAAACCCTTGAAGCTGAGGTAAGACCAAAAGGGAGAGCTGTGAAATGGTATCGGCAGCTCCCCAGCTTGAATCTGAGGTATTTTCTGTGAGTCTGTCTGACTGCTATATGAAAATAGAAGTCTTTCAGATACAGGGATCCCTGCCAATGGCATTTTGGCAAAGATGGTATCACTGTTCTTAGTGTGACCATCTTGAATTTTTCTTTTTTCAATCTTTGCTCAGAAACCTGAGATCTAAACTGGGCAACCACTCCCAATTTTTCTTGTGGGTCAGGAAGTATCTGGCGAATAGGCTCCTGCCCCACTGGGAAGCAAGGACTTTTATAGCATTGGATATTAACAGCTTCTTACTTCCATTCCCAGCAGACTTTTTTTCTGTGGAAGAGTGAGCAGGAAAACCTTTGTGTTTCTGCAGGTTTGTAAAGTGTTTGAACAGCAGAAACAATCCCCTGCCCACTACTTCCAGCAACCATCTGTCTGTGGTAATGTTTACCCATTCCTGGAACTAGTGTGCCAGTCTTCTTCCCACTGGCAACGGTTGGGTGACCTGGGCAAAACTGTCAGAGGTTTTGTTTTGACTGGGACTTAGGCACTGGAGCTGGAGCTGCAGGATTATGCCTGGAAGCGCTTTTTCCTCTCCCCCACAGTAAAGGGAGCATAAGAGACATAGGCTCTTAGGAAGTGTCCCCTGCCTCTGCCTCCCCTTCTGTATGACCTGTAGGAGGTAGAGGCCTATTCCGTCTCATTGTTACTTTTGAAAGTGGTTTTGTATTCATCCACTTTTTCATGTAGGCCTCTGTTTTGTCACTAAATAATGAATCACCCTCAAAAGAGAAATCAATGGCCTTGTTTTGAGTATCCTGGGAAAGGATGGTAGTCTTCAGCCAGGAAAAACTTCTTAAAGAGCAACATCTTACTATGCACCCCTCCAAACATATAATAAACATTACCAGGCCCCAAGTGGAATGCACCAGAAACTTCAATTAATTTCTGCCTGTATTTTACATCTGTAAAGATCATATTTGGCTCTGTGAAGCCAACAGCCAAAATACTGCTACTTCCCATATTGCCAGACACGCCCCCGTGCTTGCACATTTCATGACATCAGTAAATGGAAAGCAGAGCGGCATGCTCCACAGAATACAACATGGACATTTTTAAATGTTTCTTCTTATACTTCAGGGTTCTGATTATGACAATTCGAGGCCACCACTCAACTAACAAGGTCCTTGTTAGTTGAGTGGTGGCCTTGATTTGTCATAATCAGAAAACTAAAGTATAAGTAAAACTGTTCAAAAAAATGTCCATATTATATTCTATGGAGTGCGCCCCTATGCTCTCCATTTACTGACATCATGAAATGTGTGAGCGAAGGGGTGGTGTCTGGCAAGACAGGAAGTGGCAGCATTTTAGCTGTCAGCTCCATGGAGCCAAATAAGATCTTTACGAATATGAAATACAGGCAAAAATTTATTACAATTCCTGGTGCAGTCCTCTTGGGGTCAGGTAATGTTTATTACATGTTTGAGGGGGGTGGAAAGTAAGAAGCTGCTCTTTAAAGTGTCATTAGTGTCCACCACAGTGTGGAAATGATATTTTGTGGCATTCAAGGCTGATCTTGCTGTGACAACCATGTGCTGTGCCAAACCATCCTCTGCTCTTTCTGCCAGTGCCAGAACTGCGTTCCAAAGTGCTTTCTGGTACTGTACTATATGTGCTGAATAAGCTGCCTGCCTGATAAGCTGGAAAGGTGTTGTATATACCTTTTTTTTTGCCACAGTATCCAATTTTTTAGAGTCATTTTCAACGGGCTATGCAGATACAGTAATGTTTGCTCTATCACAAGCAGCAGCCTGGACTACCCCATGATGATCAGGATGGGCATAGATATATTACACGCCCTGCTTGCCCATCTGTGTTTTCTCTTAATTTTTTGGGCAATGACTGCAGCTGAAGTGGGTGCAGCCATGCTTTTTGTAATGGCCTGTTTAAGTGCTTTGTGTATGGGAAGTAACAGCCTTCTTGGTGGAGTTACTCCCACAGCATGTCCATAAAATCAGCATCTTCATCATCCTCCTATGTTTCTAGTGGAGGGGATGCGGAGGGTATCAACTATTTGAGGGAGGCAGTATAGCGCAGTGGTTTAAGGCTCTGAGCTGCAAATCTGGAGACCTGGGTTTGAATCCCACAGCTCCCACTTGCATACTGTGTGATCCTGAGCAAGTCACTTAACTTCCCTGTGCTCCCAGGTTGCACCTGTAAACAAGCTTTCAGCTTAGTGTGTCTCACCTGGTTAAACAATTGGAAAAAAAAAATTTGTCTAACAAATGAGGAAAAAGAAGAGCAATCCTTAGTTTACCTTGGAGGAGGTTCAAAATCTTGCTCAGGTGTGCCCTCTAACTCCATGGGGTCACTTTCCTCCATATGCATATAATACCCTTCTTCCTCCACCCCTCACGGGCAGATTAGGTTGGACCTTGAGCCGGGGGGGGCAGGTATGTTGTTGAAATTTTACATGGCCTGGACCACCTGGAAAAGGTGCCGCATTTTATACATCCTCTGATGAGAGCAGTTTTTCTATGCCATCTGCCTGCTCCTTTCTCCAAGCAGGAGGAGTTGTAGTGACATTATTTTCTTTCAATTTCTTTTTGGCGGATACTGTTTCTAGTGCCTGCTCCAAGGTTCTTTTGGTTTTATTTTGCCATCACAGGATTCAGGGTTCCCCCTTTCAGTCACCCTTTTTTTCTGAACCAGCTTTACCAAGCCTTTCTGATGGCTGTGCAGCTTTATTTTTTCCTTTTTTCTTGTCACCTTTTACATTATTTGCTGCTGTATATGAGGAGATGGACCCTTCAGATGTGTGCTTTCCATCATTGCTGGGACCACCCTCAGAGCCTTTTTTATTGTTTTTAGGTGACACAGAGGCAGACTGAGAAGGTATGCTTCTTTTTTTAAATTGTACCTTTTTAAATGAGGTTTTGGAACATGAAGTATGACAGAGCTTACAATTTATAAAGTTGTGTTGTGGACCGTAACACTTTAAACAAAGCTCATGGCAGTCTACACTTGCCAGGAGCTGAAAACAATTTGTACAATTGTTTGATGGTCTACAATATCTCTCTGGCATACCAGTTAGAAAGAACCTTGAAACTATTCCCCAAAATTGATGCACTACAAGAGCCCAATAGCAGAAAATGGCTCTTGTACCGAAGATACTGTGCCAAAGGTCAAATGGTGGCTCCTGTAACAGGAACCAAATAATTAAAGTGAAAGGGCACAGACAAAAACATAAAGTGAAGATGCTCCATTCTCTGTAAAGTGGATAGCTAAAAATAGTAAATTACTAAATTTAGCAAAAAGGAACGTGGTTTCCTGGCAGAAATAGTCACAGTAGCCAAGTAACATAATCTCCACTTCCTGGGAATCAAATGGGAACCAGAGAAGCCTTAATTTACAGAAAATCCTATCCTGACACAGAGTAATCAAGAAAAAACTGATTAAAATACACTCTTTGATATAAGTACAAAATAAAAACCTGACTAGAGAACCAGCCATTACAGAAGTTCACTACTGGGGCAACTGCTCTCTTCGGGTGGAGAAGCAGATCTTAGCAACAGCCAGAGTGGAGCGCAGATGAAGAGTTCAACCTACATTCCAAATTCTATCATTTGCATAGGTTCTATCTCCAGGGCCTCACTCTCAACTGAGTTGACTACATAAAGTGTAAACATTAAGTGAGTGATTCCTGGAGTTAGAATATCACCTGTTACTTTTATTAAAGCTGCTGTAGTGCTGTGAAGTGATCTAAAGTCTGTCTGAAATTTATCTTATTCTCCATATCTAGATATTTTTTAACTGGTCACAACTCAGTTTTTCAAAAACTTTTGAAATGATAGATAATAAGTATATTAGTCGATAATTTTCAATTTTATTTTTCTGGCTAGATTTAAATGTAACCCCCACTGGCCACTTTTTTAACTAGCCCTAAAATGTCTGTATTAGTGACAGAATGTTATTGCCCAAAGGCAAGATCCATAAAAGAGTCTCTCCTGCATGGAAGAACAGTCCTGGAACAGAGCAGGGCCTGAAAAGCACTGCAATACATGGGGACAGTCTTTGAGGACAATTCAAACAGTTTGTGGTCAGTCTGCCAGTGTAAGGTGTGTTGTGCAAATCAGTTAGAAAATAGAAAATTTGGTCTTACCAGATCCTTGAAGATCAAAAACAAAGGATCACCTTATTTCTCCCAGCTGAGGACCCTCTCCCTCCAGGCAGCATCTTCAGATGCAGCTGGACTGATGTCCTCTGAAAAATCATGCAATGAAACAGGAAAACTGCTGTGATGATGTTATCTGGAAACCAAATGATGGAACAGGAAAACAGCTGAGCTGATGTCATCTGGGAAACCAGGCAATGAAGCAGGAAAACAGCTGGACTGATGTCATCTGAGAAACCAGGCGATGAAACAGGAAAACAGCTGGGAGAAGGCCAGGCTATGAAAATGGGAAAACACTGCTGGACTGATGAATCTGGATGCACCTGAAGAATCCTGGAATACCAGTAGAGCTGCATCTTCCTACTTGGATACTGCGGCTGCTGGATGATAGACACCGGGCTGCCACTGCTTACTTCCTCTGGGGCATGCTGGGCATATTCACAGGGAGTGGCACCACTAGGGGTAGTACCACTTAGGATGAGGTGCAAGAACTATGACACCATCAGGGTGTTCAAAGCTGATGTTGTGGAATGTCTCATTCCCTGCCTTGTCCACAGTTCGCACAGTGCCAATAAACAGAGTTCTGCCCAATTTTCAGAATTTCAGTTGATCATTTATGACTCTGTCTCTGATACATTCTGCTGCGCCAGAGTACAAATTCTTGCTTTCCTCTTCCAACAGCCAGGACTTCCTGTTCTGTTCAATTTCCTCCCAGACTCTACAGGGAAAGGTAGGAAAGGACTTCCCATACATGGCATCAGCCCTCCTACATACCAGTCTCTCCACCTTGCTACTCTTCATAAGTGTGTGACCCATGGCTTGGCTTGGGGTTGGTCAGTCCTGGTTGAGCCAGTGCTGCATACTTAAAGAACGAAAGAACTTGTCCCCAACCATCTCTGTGGGCAGGTTACTGAAACTGGAGCCTTCTTCTTCTCTCTGGCTCCACTGAGGCAAGAGCTTGAGGTGACTCACGGGGACCCTCAGCATGAAGATGCATATCTTCATCCTCCTCTTCCTCACTTAGGATCTGAGCCCAAGAGTGAACAAATGTCCTCACTCCCAAGACAGTCCACTCCTCACTAGACACGGAGGTAGACACCTCCTAGTTCAGTGTCTCTTGCAGTTTGTCCTCCCCTACTAGACTAGGACTTGGACCCTTCTTCCATGGGTCCACGGATCCTTCTGATGCATTGCCCACCTGGGACATGGGTATAGAAACCCTTCTTTGTTCCTGCCCTTGCAGTAGATCCATGCTCTCTCCTTCTGTGCCATACTCCTTGGGGCCTCCCCACAACAGGTTCAGCCTGGTGCTGCATGCTGCTACTTGCAGAATTTCCTACTCTAGTCCACATGGGAGACAAATGAATTAGTGATACCCTCTCTGGCACTACACCCCCGCTCATACCATACTTCACAAGGCAATCAGAACAGTGGGGTATCAGAAACACATCCCTTCCAGCCTTGAGGCACATAACGCACAGTCTCACTGGATAGCTAGGGATTGCTGTATCTGGAGGCAAAGCTTCACCATAGAAAGTTCTCTCCATTTCTCTTAGTGCTGCAACCTCCTCTGCAATCATAGCTCGGGTATGATCCTGGTAGCGGGGATTTCCCAACACCATGTCTGAAATCAAAACACATAAAAGTTCATTGTTACTTATTTGTTCACCAGTCCCACTACAGTCTCACAAAATGGTTCCCTTCTGCTGTGTTTACATTTGCTAACCCCACCCTGTAATGGTGGGGGTAGCTCTCCTCATGCATCAAATCTGTTTCTGACTCAAAAACTGCATTTCCGACCTTTTTGGCTACTGATTTTGCTCAAAACTTTAATCAATTGCACTGCTTGTATCTGTCAGCACATGCATATGATTTTTTACTTGACTTTGCGATCAGCATCAAATCAGAGACTATTTACACATGCTGAAAGTCACTTGCAAGCCACAGTATTTCTCTTGCACAGGATTACCGGTAGCCTAATCTACAACTCACAGTCTCTTGCTTAGAAACATTTACTGATGCTGAACCTATCATAAATGCTTACAGTCTATGCTCAGAATTTTTGTTTATTGCCTCGCTCTTACAACTCACAAACCTCACAAACCTTCTTTGCAAAACAATCACACTGCTTCACACAGATTCAGCTAGCTTGAAGAAATCACAACAGTTTGATTCTCAGTAGTTGGGTTTTACTCACTGATATCAGTAGCTGGCTTTCTCCGGTGGAAAGTTTTGACCTGGTGCCAATCCAGGAAGGCCTCTGAGGTGAAACGGGTGGCAGTCCCACCAATCGTAGCCACGATCACTACGCTCACTTTCCAGTATGTCGGACAACGGGTTGAGCCCAAATTTATGCAGCAACAGTCTGTTTTTTTACAGATTAGAACCTTCACAAGCCCCTTGATGGTTGATCCTGGTCTGACCAGCTCGCACGCCACTCTTTCTCTCCTCCTCGAACACTCGGCTGCACACAAAAGCTGGCTAGGTGGCGAAACTGATTGCAGTCACACCAAACAATCGACACCATGCAAATGAGTCTCTCTCTCTCTCTCTCTCTCTCTCTCTCTCTCTCTCTCTCTCGCTCTTCCTTCACGGCGATCGCCAAGCAGGAGCAAATTTAAACTGCAAACTGTAACTTTTTTTTCTCAACTGCAATTTCAGTGGTGGGTGCACCATTTCTATCATTTTCTCCACAGATTTTTGGCAATTTCTTTAGCAACTCTCCCAATTTGCACACAAAGCACATGAAACTTTCAGGGCACAGTTCTCTGTCTGTTTCCTAAAGTCCACACTACTTTCGGAATGAAAATTGCAAGTTAAAAAGTTCTATAAATGTTCTGGATGCAGAGACAAGGACATACACTTTCTAGCTTTATTGTCCATTGTAAGTTGGCACACACACACACACACACACACACACACACAGCAGAACTTTGTTGTTTCTGTACTAGCAGGCAAGCAATCAGCACATATAGATGGCACTCTCCTGGGCAAAATCCTTTTGTGCAAAGCTTCCTTTCCTGTTTGTGCTACCATGCTACCAGACAGACAAACACTAGCCATACCCTCAGCAAAAATCTCTAGTTCTCACCTCAAATTAACAACATCCTGGATGAGCCCACATTTTTTGTAACCCCCCCACACTGTCCACTTGTTTAGCTAGTAAGCACACCTCCCACATTTTCTGTCTAGGGGAAAGAGAGGGGTGGGGGTACAAAAACAATTATTATTATTATTACCAACATGATCAACATACCCAGGGCCTGAGGAGAGAATTTTTGCTAGCGGCTATGCTAGGTCTGAACTTCTGGGGGGTACCCAGTAATTCCACACAGGAAGCAGTAACAATAATGTCCAAACCAGGTTGGGATTCTAGAGTGTGGCTTTATTCCTATGAATGGTACACAAAAACAAAGGTGGACCCCCAAGGGTTTACACTTTGTGGTACAAGGCAGTGCAGTACAACAACATCTGTAGCAGACAGAACTCTAAACTTCCCATATTGCATAGGATTACAGATCCTTTCCGGCAGCATAGCCTCAGCTGAAACACATCTTTCTTCTAGTGGCAATGGCCAAAATGGAGCACACAATTTCTTCTAGTGGCAAGGCCCGTGACTTAGAATGTTTCCCATACAGCATAGGATTAAACATCTGGCAATGTGGCAACTGGCCATGACAGAGCACAGTGGTGCTCAAAATTAGCAGAACCCACACCAGGGGGTAAACTTTCTCTTCAGGCATTGGCAACCATGTCCTGAATAAGTAGGTGCCCTTACAAAACCTATAGTGCTGAACTGGTCACTCCAGATGGGGGTTTGCCCATCTTTTGTTTCCACAGTCCATACCCAGCCATTCTTTCAGAGTTACACTTCAACATTTAGCAAAAACAGTAGAACTATGCATCTAGGAATGTCTGGCACATTCAGCATTAGAAAAACACTACATCTGAGTGCAAATTAAAGTCCTGAACAATGTGCAAGTCTCACTGGGGACTCCACAATTGTCAGCCAACTTTAGAAAAAGATGAGAACAGTCTCACACAGAACAGCACTTGGTATATTTGTCCCTCTGTCAGAGTACACCCTAAAGGAAAACAGGCAGGTACATTTCTTCTGGGATACCCAAAGTCAGATTACTCATAGTTTGTACACAAAAGGCAACTTCAATATCCTGGATCAAAATCAGAGGACTACCCCTCAGATCCATTCTGCAGTCCTCCTCATCTCACTGGGGATGAGAAAAATCAGGAACTCCTGGTAGACAGTTCAACCACCTCTACAAGGTAGGTAGATGGTTCTCAGCGCTAGGGTGAGAAAAAGTAGGCTCCCCTCAGAGCCCACACTGCAGCTCTTCACTCCTCCAACTACTCAGTCTGGCTGCTGGCTCAACAGATTCTGACAGACTAACTAAAAATGCTGAAACTCCCCACTCATAGCTAGCTACCATGGCTTATGCAGCTGCGAGAGTTCTAAATGACATCACCTCTCTCCTCTCAGCTGAGACCAAGTAAACAGAGAGGAAGCAGGTGAAAATCCATTTGACTAGTTATTCACCAACTGCCTTCCCTACCTAGCACTGACACTGATGGGATTCTAGTAACCCCAGGGGACTGGGAGGTTACAAAAAGATAGGGATTACCTGCACATATTCCAGTCCTGTGGGTAATCACATGTGTTAATGGATAAATTAAATAAATCTGCTAAAGCAGAAGCAATTACTGGGGCTGAAAATGTAAACAATTACGCTGGCACTCCATCAAGGCCACATGCCTTCCAAGGGTTAATTTTCAAGATATCACAAAATGGGCAATCCTTTTCCATTTTAATTTGGAAACTGATTTGGATGTGAACCAGGAAAAAATGACATTTCTAACAGAATTGCCAGAAATTTAGTTACAGTTTTACTCAGCCGTAAAAACACAGCAGTTAAAACCCATGCACATTGGCCGCTGCAAGTATTTTTATTAATCTCTTCATTGCATTCCACTCAAACTGATTGTGGGGGACAGGGGGTGTAAATATAGGTTACTCACCTGTAAACGTACTTCTAGGAGTGGTCTACAGTTCACATCCACACTATGGCAGTTCTCTGGAAAAGACTGATTCTTCAGACATTTTCATGCTTAAGTTGTTTCCACCAACCAGGCAGTATACCTTCCAGCTCCCCCTGTGATATCAGATTTTTGCATGCTGGAATCAGGCAGGGATCCAGGTGCCAGACTACCAGGGGAGGCTGGGTAGGTTATGTGGATGTGAACTGTATATTTCTAAGGGTGTGGATACAGTTCACGATCCATACTTTGGCAGATTCCTAGTAGTTCTCCAGAAGGAAGGAGCAAGGTGCACACCCGTATTTCATGAACAGAGACTGGAGAACCGAGGACCCAAAAGTAGCATCCCGATGAGACATAATGTTGATGCTGTAATGATATATAAAGGTGTGTGTTTTACTCCAGGTACCTGCCATACAGATCTCCTGTATTATGAAATCCCTGGAAGCAGCCACCGAGGCAGCGGCATGTTTGTTGGAATGAGCCTTAAGCCCTTTGGGAGGCTCCCTACCAGCCAACCTATAGCAGCAGAGGTCGATACAGGATGTTATCCACCTGTTAATCATTTGCTTAGCTGCTGGTCTGCCAAATGCAGCTTTAGCGTATGTGACAAACAGCTGGAAAGCCTCACCCCAAACTCCACCCATGAACTCCTTATAGTAAGAGAGCACTTTCTATAAGTCTAAACTATGGAATCTATGGTCCACTTCTGAAGATGGGTTGGTAAAATATACCAGAAAGTTGATTACCTGGTTAAGATGAAACTCCAGTACTATCTTTGGAAGGAACTTCAGGTGTGGTCAAAGGATGACCATGTCCTTGTGGAAGACCCGATAAGGA
Source organism: Neoceratodus forsteri (assembly GCA_016271365.2). Classification (NCBI taxonomy): domain Eukaryota; kingdom Metazoa; phylum Chordata; order Ceratodontiformes; family Ceratodontidae; genus Neoceratodus; species Neoceratodus forsteri. Next base: position 796,929,325 of record CM028137.1, on the reverse strand, counting down.
GACTCCACCGAGACACTTGGAGCTCACTAATCCTTCTGGCTGACATGATAGCTACCAAGAAAGCTGTCTTCCATAATTGGTGCAACATCTCACATCTGTGTATAGGCTCAAATGGCTTGACCATGAGCACAGCCAACACCAGCAGTAAGTCCCAAGGTGGCAGAAGTTTGCACACTGGTGGGAACAGGTGATGCCTTTAATAAAGCACCCAACCACCTTCTCCTGTGACACTGTTGGTTTACCAGCCAGCGACCAGTATGCAGAGATGACTGCCAAGTGCACCTTTAGGGTTGTTAGGCACAGGCCTGACTGAGAGAGGGACTCAAGAAAATTGAGGATGCTCACCATAGGGCAGGCAATGGGATCAAGCTCCTTGCCATGGCACCAAATTGAGAACCTCGTCCATTTAAATGCATAGCATTTGCAAATCAACTCCTTTTGGGAGCCCTCCGCAATGTGGAGCACATTGTTAAAAGACCCATGACCTGAAACTCTAGCCACTAAGAACCTGGCTGAGAGGTGAAAGGATTGGAAGCCCGGGTGCAGGATCTTCCTCTGTTATCTGGTCAGAAGGTCTACGTGAAAAGGCAACCACCACAGAGGCCTACTGCTGAGGCTAAGGAGATCAGGGTACCAAAACTATCTGTGCCAGTCTGGAGCTATCCCAATCATCCATACCTTGTCTGTCTGGGCCTTGACCACCACCTTGCAGACTGAAGGAAAGGGAGGAAGGAGTACATAAGGCCTAGGGTTCAGGGCCTCATGAAGGCATCCCCAACAGTGTCCCAGACAGTGGTGGGTGGGCATAGAACAGCTTCAGCTTTCTGTTCTCCCAGGAGGCATGTAGGTCTACCAGAGGTGTGCCCCACCTCCTGATGCAGGAACCACTCATGCTACATCTCTCCAACCCAGCTGAGAGCATCTGCCAACTGACTGTGAACTCCTGAAACATGAGTCGCCAGGAGCTCTGCACCCAGGCTGTGCACAGGTATCATGGTATGGAGAGCCTACTGACACAGGGGAAGGGAATGTATTCCACCCTGCCTGTTCTGGTAGAACATGGTCATGGTATTGTCCATCAAGACCTTCACAACCTGACCCCTGATCAGAGGACCAAATTCCGTGACAGCCAGTTGCACTGCATGGAGCTCCAGCAGTTTGAAGATGGGACTTCTGTAGTGACTAGAACCCATGGGCTCTGTGGGCTCCCAGGTGTGCTCCCCACCCCACCAGACATGCATCCATCGTGAATGTGACAGACCGTTCTGGGTGAACAAATGGGGTTCCTTCCTCCAGAAGCTGTGGGTCCAGCCACCACTAGATGACATCCCACAATGGCTTAGTCACAACAACTGGGTGGTCCACATGACCTAGGAACTGAGACCAGTGGTGGCCCAGCTCTCACTGCAGGTGGCACATCCACCAAAGGGCCCAGCAGACCATGCTGGTGGAGAATGACATGTACCCCAGCAGCCTCAGGAAATCCTGGGCAGGGCACTAGAGTCCAACCTGAAATGATCGGCCAAAGGAGGTAAGATCCTGAGCCCAATCTACAGGGAGATGGGCCTTGGCCCACAGGGAGTCTAGTTCTGCCCCTATGAACTTGATTACTTGTGAGGGGACCAGTTTGGACTTGCCTGGGTTGACCAAAAGGTCCAAGTCTCTGCAGGTTTGGATGGCCAGATCTCTGGACCACTTGATGGCCTCCTTGGACAGCCTGGCTATCAGCCAGACATCAAGGTAGGGATACACCCTGATGCCCTTGTGCCTTAGGAAGGCTGCCACCACTGCCATGCACTTGGCGAAGAACCTGGGTATGGATGAGACAATTAAGGGCATGACCTGGAACTGGTACAGAACCCCTTCTATATGGAATCGAAAGTACTGCCAGTGGGGAGATATACTGCAATGTGGAAGAACACATCCTGGAGATCCAGAAGCAGAACCACATGCCCTGCTCTAGGGATGGTATAATCTGGTTCAAAGTGACCATCTGGAACTTGTGCATCTGCATGAACTGATTGAAGAATTACAGACCCAGTATGGGGTGCCAGCCCCACCATCCATTTTGGGCTGAGGAAGAAACCTGGACACATACCCCTGACTTGCTAGGGCATCTGGGACATGGGGTATCGCTATTTGGTGAGAAGATGAGCTACATTATCCCTGAAACTGGACAGTGTGTATTGCAACACCCTGGACTCCTGAGGAATATGGAGTCGGCAAGGTAGGAGAGCCCCAACATCCAGAGATGACCCTCTGCCTACCACTTCTAATACCCATTTGTCCTTAGTAATGGTGGACCACTGTGGCCAGAAGTGGCACAGCCAACCTCCCATTGGGAGCTGGATCAGAGACTGGACAGGTGGGAAGATGCTACTCCCCCAACCTGGGCAGCTTTAGAGGGGTACCAGCCACTGGGGCTAGAGGGGCACCACTTCCCCTGCCCCACCTCTTTTAGGCCCTTGGCCACTGAACTTGGGCTTTGGCAGGGGCATCATGCAACCAGAAGTTTTGGAGGTGCACAAAATCTAAATTTCTCTAGGGGGGGTCTGGGGGCATGTTCCCCCGTGAAAAGTCAAATGGTGCATGTTGGCGACTTTTAGCAGGCCAGGAAGCTGTTCCCCAACATGCTAAATGCCATCATTATGATAGAGTAATGATACATTTTTTCCTGTCTTTGTTCAGTTTGTGGACAGTAACCTTTGTATTGTCAAATAGATTTTGTAAAAATGTAACTGAAATGGTGCATTTTGGTGGCTTTTTCCATGCAGTGAATCAGCTAGCTAGTTATAGTCCATTCCTTTCTGATTCACTACCTGCTAAAAGCCAGAAATGCACCATTTGAATAGTCATATAATAACAGTCTTCTACTATAAATGTTATACATGACCAAGGGTTAGATTAATAGCCTGTTAATCAGCCACTAGGGGTGTAATGTGGCATGAGGCACTTGATTAAGCCAAAAATGTAAAGTACAGACTGATTTAAGTTATCAAGCAGCAAACAGTCAACAACTCATCATGTCACTGTAGCTACAGCATAAATAATCTGGGTTGAAAAACAGGTATCTATATTTTTAATTCCATGACCACACAGTTTTGATAATATAATATAAATTAAACAAGCATTTGTCAATGCCAAGTGTTGCTTGCTGTCATTAGCAGTGGAAGTGCAGGAGTTAGACAGGTGCAGTATAGGAATGGCAGTGAAGTATTGAACTGATCCAAACTCCACCTCCACCCTGCAAAGATGGACAGGCATTGGGGTGTGTCTTTGGGTGGTCACCCATAACGGTCGCAACATTTCACCTCACCCTACCCTGCAGACACTTACAAGTGTCAAGGTGCGCTTTGGAGTGTTTGGCCTTTACATTCACCTTATTCCATAAGGAAATACGTTGAAATGGGTGCAGTACAGAAGAATGGGGTGAACTCTGAGGCCAAAGGATCCAACATACACCTCAATGCCTGCCACTGGCTGCAGGGTGGGGGTGGAATGACATGAGCATTACTGTCGACAATCCCAAATCACACCCCTGACGCCTGTCAGTCCCTACAGGTAGGGTGTTATGGTCAAAAACCCTAACACCCTGGGCGTTTCTTGGTATTTTTAATTCAAGTTTTCAACATGGGCTTTTTGTGACTCAACTGCAAGAACAGTGACACTATCAGTTTGTTAGCCGAAAGGTGATTTTGCACAGCGACTGCACCACTTTGGCACCACAGGTGCAAAAACACATTTCAAACAAGATGTGAAAAATGACACCTGTACTGTTCATGAAGAGGTGAAAAAAATGGCAATCTTGAAAATCTGGAGTGAAAATATAAAAAAACTGGTGGTCACAAGTGTGCGTAGAAACTGCGCAACACACATCCTTAATGTAATTAGTTTGGGAATATTTTACAGCAGATTTTCAACATAGGCATTTTGGGACCTCCGTTCATGAACAGTGTCACTGTGATTTTCTTAATCTGCCCCGAACACTGATTTCCCACAGTGACCACGCTATTCTGCGCCGGAAATGTGAAACATATTTTGGCCAGGGTGTGAAAAATGACAGTTGTACTGTTCATAAGGGGTGTGGTAAAATGGCAATGTTGAAAATCTGGGGTGAAAATATTAAAAATGCTCGAAGTTGCGAGCGTGCATAGGAACTGCGCAACACACGCTTGTAAAACAGTCATTTTGGGGAATTTTTTTACTAAATTTTCAACATAGGGTTTTTCAGGGACTACCTCATGAACTGTGACACTGTCATTTTGTTAATCGGTCCTGAAAGGTGATTCCACGCAGTGACCGCGAAATCACCTTTCAGGACCAATTAACAAAATGACAGTGACAGAGTTCATGATGGGGTCCCAAGAACCCCATGTTGAAAATTTGGTGAAAAAAATTCCCCAAAATGGGCAAGATATGCACCAAAGTTGAAAAAAACATATTTATGCTATTCTACAGTTTACCGGCATTTCTTCAGTTCGCGGTCGGCTTTGAAAAGTGCAGACGTGTTCCCGGTCCACAGAAGATCATTGTGCCAGGTTCCAGAGGTAAGTATGTGGTGAGGCAGGGGTGTGCAGAGGTGTAGTATGTAGAGGGTGGGTGCGGGTTGGGGGGGGGGCAATAGAATCAACAAGGGACCGTTTTTTCTTCTAGTTTTTTTTTTTTTTTAAAGACGACGGGGGACTTTTGCCATGCTGGGCTGGGCTCCCAGCGTGGCACCAGGAAGTTTATTTGGAGAGGGGGCAGTGGAACTGATGGGGAATTGGGCACCCCATGGGCCAAGGAGACTTTTGCCACGCTGGGGTGGGCTCCCAGCATGGCACATGGAAGTTTGTTGGGGGAGCACTGGAGCCGATGGAGGATTGGGCACCCCCACTGACCAAAGAGACTTTTGCCATGCTGGGGTGGGCTCCCAGCATGGCAAATGGAAGTTTGTTTGAAGGGGCAGTGGAGCCAATGGGGGACTGGGCACCCCCATTGGCCATACAGTGTGCTGCGGGGGACGCATGAGCCGAGTGGGGACTGGGCACCTTCCTCAGTAAACAAGAAATTGGGGAAGGTGCATTATGCCAACGGGGATTGGGCTACCCCATTGGCAAATGAACTGGGAAGGGGGTCATGCCGACAGGGGGATTGGGCACCCCATCGGCTTTTTTTAATTTTTTATTTATTGAAATGTTTCACCAGGAATGCACACTGAATGGCTGGTGGTGGCTTTCCGTCGGCTTCCTGAGGACTGTGAGAGGCCGAGGGAGAAGCCGTCACCATGGGTCACCACGCAATCAGCTGTTTTGGTAGCTTGCAATGCACCAAAACAGCTGATTGCATTGTGACGTGGCCAATTTTCTTTACGCATTGTGACATGCTCTTTAACGGCTGACACAATGGGCCAGATATTCAAACTGCGCCATTCTGTGGCGCAAGCCCTTGCGCTGCTCAAAAAAGTTGCGCAGGGGTGTGGCCAGGGCGATATATAACAGAGTTGCGTTGTTGACCAACTTCTTTGAATATCGTCCCCTGGCCACAGCCACTGTGCGTGGCGCAGTGGAACTTGCGCCACCGCAAGTGGTCAGAGTGGAGCATTCAGATGCGGTGGCGCAAGTTCCATTGCGCCATGTGCATACCTGTGATATTCATAAGGTGACATGCAAATGGGGCCATAATTTATGCAAGGCGCACAGGGGCAATTTGCATCTAATTACGGCCCCATTTGCATGCCATTAGCATGCAGGTGCGCCGATCCCCGACGACTTGCTCCTGGCGCCCTGCCAGGCAGCAGCCGTCGGGGACCGACGCCCCCTGCAGCCCGTTCATGGGCAGAACAGTATTCCGTCCCTCCCCAGCAGCCCAATCAGGCATAATGTAAACTCCCCTCAGTAGCCCGATCGTGGGCATAAGCGTAGTCGTCCCCACCCCGACTAGCCGATCGGCGGGCATACAGAACTTCCCACCTCCCGACTAGCCCGATCGCGGGCATACAGTAAGTCCCCCACCCCCGACTAGCCCGATCGTGGGCGGCATCCTCAACCCCGTCCAGAATCCCTGGTGATCTGTGGCCCCACCCCTCCACCCACGGGCTCCACGCAGCTCCCCCCCATCAGCTGGCGGGTGGCAGCACCCCACCGCCTGCTGCCCTGCCGTCCGTGACCCGACAGCTCGGTAGGGGCTGCAAGCCCATTGGTTCAGAGCATGAACCAATGGGTGTGCAGCCCATACCGTACAAGGAAGTCCAGATATGTGACTGAATATTATGCCCGCAATCGGGCTAGTCGGGGGGTGGGATATGTACAGTTTGCCTGCGATCGGGCTAGTCGGGGGATGGGGGGACGATGTACGTTATGCCCCCGATTGGGCTGCTGGGGGAGAGAATTACATTATGCCTGCAATCGTGGCGTGGGGGGCACCGGAAACAGGTGAAGGGCCACCCACAGGTGGCAGCTGCTGTGTTGCGCCCTGCAATGTGGCAGCTTACCTGTGGGTGGCCTCAACTTGATCCTTTTTTTTTGGCTTAAAGTTGTGCAGGTGCAGATAGGGGGTTGCGCCTGCATAACTCTGCATGGCCCGGCTGAATATCGGGCTGTGCAGTTTATGCATGGTTCCTCCCTTGATTTCGCATGCCTTCATTAGCATTGCGCTGTTGCTCAGCATGATTTGGGGGGCGCAATTGCCTCCTGCTGAATATCGCAGAATGGCACATTTCAGACTTGCGCAGGCACAACCCTATTGCGCATGGCTCAGCTCTTTTGAATATCTGGGCCAATGTGTTTCTTGCACATGCGTGCAAGCAACACAAAAATGAACACCCAGCTTTTTAGCATTTTGTTGTCTGTACCACCAGGTGTTCTGTAATCAATACACACTTTTGCCAAATTATACAAAGTGGTCCAGGTTTTCAATATGTGGCTAGGATTTTCACGGTTCAACACTTTTCTATGACATTTACAGAATCAATAAATGTTAAAGGTAGGCTGACTTTCTGGCTAAAATAAAAATCTACACGTACACAATCTGTGTGGCTCTGCTCTTTGGCTCTTGCATCATTCACAATATATATTATATTATATACTAAGATCGTTTTGTATTTATTTGCCATAAAAGGGAGGAAAACAGCAGGTACAAATAGTTACCAGACTCACAAGTGCATTACAAAAACAGTCTTTTACTAAAATAGCACTCAAACATTTGGTTTTGTCTTGGCACATTAAACTCTATTTTATGTTTATTTATTTATTTATTTATTTTATTTTTTTGGACCAGCCCCCGGTCCTGGATCCACTCCACCCTACTAACTGCCCCCACCATGCCCAGGCTTAATCTCCCTGGTTGGGGCCTTCCAAGGACATTGTAAGCAAGCCCTGGTTTACCACCCGGGTTGGGGCCATGGGAACAGGACCCTTCTTGCAGACACTAGTAGGCAATGGGCGTGGTGGGGGAGCAGAGCTTCATACTCCGGGGGCTGGCTTTTTCTGGATGCTGTACCCCTGGGGTGTGGTGTGCAATGATTTAGGATGCAACCTGCATCAATATCTGACACCCCACCACACTTTTTCAGGCCCCAGATGCTGCTGGCTCCCCAGCCTCTGCCAGAGGTCAGACGATCGCCAGAGACACCGTTTCCCCCCTCCCCCCTCCGGAGAAGGAGAGCAGTCCCAAGGATGCTCAATCCTTCTCCTCCCGGTTGGCCCTCTGACTCCTGGGTCTGTTTTCAAACCTGGGTTATTGGCATCATGAGCAGAAATCCAACTGCTGCACTGGTGGGCCAGCCTGGCACATTAATTCTGACACACTACACAGTCATGAAATGGAGGCACACATGACTGGAATTTCCACCTGTGTCACAAATCACATTCCCTTCCCACCACACATTTGCCTCCACTTCTCCATTGGACACAAGTAAGTACTATTACTATGTACAGCACAAATTGCACAGATAGTACAATAATAAAGTTTTTATTTTAACACATAACACAAACTCGCAGAGCCAACTTTAAAGCCACCACCACTGAACACATGCTACAATTTTTTCAGAATCAGAAAGATTACCAAGTACCAACATTTCATCCAGCAAAGCCTGTTATTAATATATTACAATCTGATGGCATCTCAGTGATCTAACAGCAGAGTGAATGACATTCCCTCTGTTTATTTTTACTGTGATTTATGACAGGTTTTTTCTGTCACAGATAGCAGCCCACCTCTGTGTGACTCAGCTAACTAGAGACCTGCATGCATTTTCTTTGAAAGAAAATATTAGTTCCTTTTTTCATCTTTTGTGAGCCACCTGCCTGAAGATGATTACCCCCAAACTACTGTATTTGTGAAACAAACTATGTAAAATGTCTGAGTTGCTACCACTGTAGCAAATTAAGTTATTCCTTGTGTTGTCAATAGGGAGTACTTGTGTGTCAGGTAGCTGTTATCCTCCCCAATCCCAGCCCAGCTGTTCAGCATCCTAGTAGTTCACTTCTAAACCTGCATATCCAAGAGACCACCATGCATGGCATGCAGACATGCTGCTTCACCATCATGCCAGTTGCTGTCACTGCTGCTGTCTATGTATAATACAATACAATACAATCTGATTCTGAATATCATCTGCCTGCCTTTCTGTGCAGTAGTATCTGTCAGAGATGGCTAAACCATTAACCACAGAAGACTATATGGTTCTGTTCTGATGAACCACAGAAAGTTCTGATTGCTATTTAGGGTATGGGCTGGGGGGGGGGACCTGGGAGGACAGTAGTCTCTATGCCAAGGACAGACTACACTTGAGTGAGGAGGGAAAGAAAGTGTTGAAACAGAGGATGCAGGAGTACATAGAGGAAGCTGGGAATTTAAACTAGGAATGGGGTGTGACAAGTGGGCAAGAGACATGCAGAGACCACAGGTTGGGAAACCATATGAGCTTACACCCCATAACAGTGACAAAGGACAATGGGCAAGTACTATTGGTGATGCTAGCAAAAGGAGGGCAGGATGGGGAAGGGGTGGAAAGTGGTCACCCTTAATGCTAGAAGCCTTGGGAGGAAAACTGCAGAGTACAGGTGCTCATGGCAGAGGGAGAGGTGGACATTGCAGCCATCACAAAACATGGGCCACCCAATACAATGACTGCGACCTGTCTGTACCAGGGTACAGGTTATTTCATAGGGATAGGGTGATTGGGAAAGGAGGGGAGGGTGGCACTATATGTGAGGGAAGGACTGAAGTGTGTAAGGGAGGAAGGGGAGGAGGGTAGTACGGAGTCACTTTGGATGCAAATTCAGGATTCCAAATATAGGATTCTTAGAATGGGAGTGGTGTACAGGCCGCCATCTCAGACGGAGGAGTTAGACAGGGAACTAGTGGGACAGATCAGAAGGACCTGCAAGAAGGGTAATGTGGTGATTGTGGGGGACTTCAACATGTCAGGAGTGGACTGGAGTACCCCAACAACCAGGAACAGAAGGGAGCAGATACTGCTGGATGCCTTCCAGGACAGCTTCCTGATGCAAATGGTCAGTGAACCAACCAGGTTAGGGAACATCCTTGACCTTGTGCTGGCAAATAGGGAGTTTGTGAGAGAACTTAGGGTGGAAGAACCGCTGTCAGGGAGTGACCACCACTCAGTATGGCTCATATTGGATATGGGCAAGGAATGAGTGGAATCTGGCACAAGGGTGCTGGACTTCAGGAAGGCCAACTTTGGGAGAATGGGGGAAGTGGTAAAAGGGTACCTGGTCAGAGTTCAGCCTAGTATGGGCACTAACCAGAGGTGGGAGCTCATAAAGCTGGGGATAGTGGAGGCAACCAGAGCCTGCAGCAAGGCCCAGAGCAAGAAGACTAGGGCTAAGAAACTGAGCTGGGTGAGCAAGGAGGTCATGGAAAAGGTAAGAAGGAAAATGGCTGCCTTTAGGAGATACAAGAAAATAGCGAGGGGGAGGTCAGAGTGGAGTACCTGAAGGAATCGAAGGAGGTGATATGGTCAATAAGGGGTGCCAAGGCATCTACGGAGCTCAGGCTGGCACAAAACATTAAGAAGGGGGATAAGGACTTATTTAGGTACATCAGGGAGAAAAGGAACTGTAATGACCACATAGTAAGGATTAGGAAGAAGGGGAGTTGAGTGGAAGTAGGGGCGATAAGGTGGAACTGCTAAATGATTACTTCTGCTAGGTATTTACTAAGAAGAAGGGGGGGTGATCCCAAGGGGGGGAGGAATGGCAGAAACAGGGGGGAGGGGTGACAGATGGGGAAATCATGGTGGGCAGAGTTCTGGAGGGTTTGAGGACACTGAGGGTGGACAAAGTGCCAGACCCAGATGGCATCCACCCCAGGGTACTGAAGGAGCTGGCAGAGGTCCTTGCGGGACCTTTAGCAGACCAATTTAATGCCTCACTACACTCAGGGTGTGTACCTCAGGATTGGAGGATGGCTCATGTGGTGCCCCTCCACAAGAGTGGCCCCAAGGATGAACTGGGTAACTACAGACCGGTGAGCCTCACATCCATTTTGGGTAAGCTGATGGAGGCTATCCTAAAGGAGAAGCTGGTGACCCTCCTGGAGGCCAAAGGACTACAGGACAGCAGACAGTATGGCTTCATATGTGGCAGATACTGCCAAACCAACTTGGTGGAGTTCTATGACAGAGTAACCAGGCAATTGGACAGGGGCCATACAGTGGATGTCCTGTATCTGGACTTCAGTAAGGCATTCGACTCAGTGCCACATGGGAGGCTGGGAAGTAAGTTAGAAGGCACGGGGTGGGTGCAAAGCTGATGAGATGAGTAGGGAACTGGCTTCAGGGAAGGCAACAGTGGGTGGTTGTGGGTGGGGCACTCTCATCCCCAAAGGTAGTGACAAGTGGACAAGCAGGGCTTGGTGTTGGGACCAGTGTTGTTTGGGATATTCATTGCAGACATATCATTGGACATCAAGAGCGTGATCAGTCTGTTTGCTGACGACACCAAGATGGGAGCAGTGGTGGATGACCTAGAAGGATGGCAGGGGTTGCAGGATGATCTGGAAAAGCTGGAAACCTGGTCAGACACCTGCCAACTGGTGCTTAATGCCAAAAAGTGCAAGGTGCTGCATTTTGGGGTGAAAAACCCATGGAGGAGTTACCAGCTGGGGGAGTGTAGCTAGCCAAGACAGAGGAGGAGGAGTACGATCTGGGGGTGCTCATTACAGGGACAATGAACAACTCAGCACAATGTAGGAAGGCAGCTGCAAGGGCCAACAAAATGCTGGGTTGCATTGCAAGGGGTATATCCTCAAGGAGGGGAGAGGTGATTCTGCCACTGTATAGGTCATTAGTTAGACCGCATCTGGAGTACTGCATGCATTACTGGCGCCTGTATCTGAAGAGGGACATTAAGTTACTGGAGGGGGTACAGTGCAGGGTGACAAAGATGATCAAGGGGCTGAGGGACTTACCATACGAGAGGAGGCTGAGGGAGCTGAACATGTACTCGCTGGAAGAGAGGAGGGACAGGAGTGACATGATTGAAACCTTTAAGTGCATGAAAGGAATAAACAAGACAGGTACAGAGGGGCTGTTCAAAGTAAGGGAGGGGAGGGACATCCGGAGCCATGATATGAGATTGGAGGGAGGAAGGTTCAGGAGAGAGATGAGGAGACACTTTTTTACAGAGAGGGCGGTAGCTGGGTGTAATGCGTTACCGGCAGAAGTGGTATCCAGTAGAACAGCAGACTGATTCAAAGGGCTGGGACAGGGCAAGGGGAGGTCAATGAAGGGAAGGGTGGGGGAGGGGCAGCTGCAGAATAAGGGGTGCTAGCTGCACATTCGAGCAGACTTGATAGACCTCTAAGTCTTTATCTGCTGGCAAATTTCATATGTTCGTAACTTTCAACTTTTATTTATTTAATGTATTCCAGAATGATTTTTGTTCAGCTAAAACAAGGTGCTGCATCACTGTGTGTGAGTAAAAAAGAAAATGAAAGGGTAATAATAAAAGAGTCCATCTTGAGAGTGGCCCAGCAGAATGCACACTGAAAATATAAAACAAGAGTTTGAAAGCATCACGCCCCTACATAGGATGGGTCCTCTTCAGGAAGGAATTATCTAAAAAAGACAAAAGCAAAATTATTGGACTCTGGAGAGGTAAGGGGAAATAAGGGCTAGCTATATATGTGACTCTAAGGTTATGTCAAGTCACTCCTACCTGTTTTCTATTTTCAGTGGGCATTTATCTTTCCAGTCAAAGTTTCCCATTAGGCTACCAGCAGGAGACAGTCACGATGAACCAATTATATACTACCAGGGTCCACCCTGACCTAGGGGGGAACAGAAACAGAAATAGAATAGAATGGAATAGAACAGAACAGAACAGAATAGAACAGAATAGAATGATTACTGAGAACAGCAACAACAACTCATCGCCTGTGTGTTGGCCACTTCCACTCAAGATGGCTCTGTCTCCAGTGGTAAAGACGCCAGACCCAGTCAGTCCTCCTCTAGTAGTCTCTCTCCTATCCTCCTCGGCTCTTGCCCAGTCTGCTTTGGATGCTGCTGCAACCTGCCTTCAATTGTGCTTGTGAGTGCCACCCCCACTTAGCCCACCACTCATTCTGCAGCCTCTGCTCTCTCTGCTTCTGGTCTGCTGCCCACCACATGCAGCCCACCCTCCTGGCCCCCAGTAGCTGTGTGTGCCCACCAGTAGTCCATCAGGTGCTGACTTGCAGTTTTTGCTGCACTGACCGCCCTACTGCTGCTCCAGTGCTCCTGGCCTACACCAGGCCTAGTATACGACGCTGCTGGACTGACTCCCTCGCTCAGTTTCATGTTCCAACACACACTAGGGCAGGCCCACCGGCCCATCGAATCCTCCATGCTCCTCCTCTGCTCTCAAGTCTTGCTCCTCACTCCAGCTCCTGGCTTCAGTAGTTCCAGCCAGCGGCACTCCTCCTCTCACTAATTTTTATTTTAGGCTCAGGCAGGTCCCACTCCCTCTCTGCCGCTGCGCTGTCCCCAGCCCCTGATTCCACGAAACCTGAGTCACAGACTTGTTCTTTTTCTCTCCTGCCTGGGTGGGATGGTGATTGATATGGTCACATTGTTGTTGGTTCAGTTGTCCTGGCCCCAATCTGACTCTCTCCTCAAAAGCTGCACACCACTGTGCTGCCTGGTCAGGCCCATGGCCAGGGGGTCACTGGTCATTGACAGACTGAGTCTGACAGAGTCGAGATGAGACTCACGTTCCCTCCCACCAGACTTTAATGTACACTGTTGACCACACCACTTGCTGTTTTTTCTCTCCCCAACCATCAGAGAGTCCCTCCCATGACCCAGACCACCCAGTCAGTCAGTCCCAGCCCACAGATCACTTTCTTCCATGGCTGGCCTGCTCAGAAAGTCCCTCCCTCCCTTCAAGTCTCGCCCACCCTCGGTCTCTCTCTCCTCCTTGAGCACTTGCTCACTCCTTCCTTCTGCTGCTGTCCTCTAAGTCTCCCCCAAGTTGACTTCTTCACAAATAAATCCTAAAGCCTAATGCAAAGTTTTTTTTAAGCATTCCACTCCTTGGCACCAGACTTCATCCTATTCCTTCCTACTTGCTGCCTATGAACAAACTGCACCGTAATGAGCTCCTCATGCAGGGCGCACAACTCTTGGCTCCTCCTCCATCTCATACTCATTGGATGACTTTTCGCGCCAAGGAGCCAATGACACATTTGGTTGGAGGCTGAGTTTGTCCACCAAAGTTTGAAACAACACAAACACTACAATTTAAATAATTTATTTAAAGCAAGTTTGCAACTACTTGCAATTGCCTTGAATTGCGGTCCATTATTCTGATGGCCGACGCCGACTCCAGGATCTACCTCTCCCCCACCACCAACAACTTCAAAAAAGCATACATTGTTTTGGATCATGGGATTTATTTAAAATAAAATAAAACTGTATTTATTGTTTTACTAGTTTGTGCAATGATATTGGGAGGGGCACATGGCCCCTCTTGCCTTATGGGCATGACGCCACTGTGCTTTGGGCACCAGTTTTGGTACTGCCCCTGCTGAGTTTTCTGCCAAGGCAGCTGTGGCTGAAAAGACCTGTACTAGAAGGTCTTTTTCTTAGGCGTATGTGCCTTCTTGTCCTTATGGGATGATGTCACAGAATCAAGGGTGGCACTGGACTTCTCAGTCCTGGTGCACTGTCCCTCCACCCCAGTACCACAAAGGTAGATGCCCAAGAAGGGGATATCAGCCAATTTGTGGTTGGTATTCATCATGAAGGTGGAAAGCCACAGCCAGACCCTGCAATACATAGCAACAGCTGTTGCCAAGGCATGGGCACAGGAATCACTCACCATCTATGCCCATCTGCAGCTGGTGTTTATCCTTTAATTGACCCTGGTCACTGACCAACTTCACAAGCAGTTGACAATAAACAGGATGGTGTGAGAAGACATCATCCAGCACTCCCAACAGGGAGTGACAAAGTTGGCCATCATTGTAGCTTACCTGACAGAGACCCAACAACACAGCAGTGTAGACCTTTTTAGCCAACTGTCAATCTTTTTGGACTCCTTGTCTGGGGGCTTGTCCAACTCCCCTTGGCCACCATATTTCTGGAAGACCGAATCCAAAACTAACCCTTTGGCTGAAGGGTGATCAAAGAACCCAAAATGGACATGGTAGGGACAACATACTTGCAGACCATACAGGTAGAGGGTGCCAGGAAGGGTGCTGGACACTGTCAAAGCTTCTAGGCCACTCTCAAGATGGCTTCAGCCACAGGAAAGGCAACCCCTGGGGATTCGTCCCTGTCTAGGATATCAGTGAAGGAGTATTTACCCCCCTTCTGAACTGGCTTCAAGGGCATGCGACAACAAAGGAAAATGCTGCGAATCAATCTGGTCAGCCTGGTGCACACAACAAAGCAGCCAGCTCGTAGTATTAAACAAAAACAGAAATGTGGCACTCGTACCAGCAACTCCCACTAGATATAGTAGCACAAATGCACTAGTGGAGCCTTTTGAAAGATTTATTTAGTCACAAAAAAGGACACAGGTAATCCATAGGTAATCCACCCAACACTCCATACAGCCACCCAGCGCTTCGACTCCTCGCGAGTTTTCCTCAGGGGTGTGGCCAACTGACGGGAAAACATACTTAAATATACATAAATGTGTACGAGTTATACAGTTTATGTGTTATGGTGTACTTGTAATTTTATTTATGTTGAAAAGACTATTAGGCCCTTAAAACAAAGAATTCAAGAACATGTTCGGTCAATACAGAACAATAGACAGAACACACCAGTAGGAATGCATTTCAGTCACCAGCACAATTCCAAAGCAGATTGTTTGAAATTTATGGGCATTGAGTGGATATCTCCCCTTGAATTCGGGGGTGATAGGGCGAACCTACTTTTGGAGAAAGAAAATAAATGGATTTTCCAACTTAAAAGTGTAAAACCTGGAGGCTTAAATGAAAGATGGGACTTAAAACCATTTCTTGTAAAATAGATATTCAGGGCCTTTTTTCCATGATTTTGAACTTCATATTACCCCAGGTTTTCCATATTTACATTGTTAACCCTTTCAAGTTTCCTTTGATTATGTAACATTAGTGTTGATTAAGTGCACTCTGCACCTCTTTAATTATAATATGTATTTGAACTACTAATCTTTATCCTTTTTTCCTCTTCTTTTAGAATTCATTCAAAGACACAGGTGGGACACTCTGTTTTCTGGATCCAGACTCATTGGGCTGGTAATAAAATACAGTTGGAGGTTGTGGTTGCCACCATTATTTTGAATAAGGAAAATGTATCCTTCCAGAAACTGAATCCCACTGTAGTGAAGTCTGTATAATGCATTCACTTAGAGCTATAATATAAATGGTTTTCAATAGAGATTGTTTCATTAGATGAACCAGTTATTTAGATAGATCTCTTTGGCAAATGAATTTAACAGAGAGCGCTTTATTAGCTGAACCTGTTACCATTTAAAGTTACTTCTGTATGTGGAACATTATTTCTGGCACTACATGTTGTTATAACCTTTTTTTATACATTCATTTTTAAGGGTGATGGTTTATTATATATTACATTCAGAAGTTCATTTGTTGATATAAAAGAACAGTTGTGTTATTAATCGAATTTTGAGATGAACTTGGAGTATTTGAATTATGTGCACTGTGATTAATGATGTAAGACTATTTGTATGATGTCATACATTTATATATATGTAAGTATGTTTTCCCGTCTGTTGGCCACACCCCTGAGGAAGGCTCGCGAGGAGTCGAAGCGCTGGGTGGCTGTATGGCGTGTTAGGTGGATTACCTATGGATTACCTGTGTCCTTTTTTGTGACTAAATAAATCTTTCAAAAGGCTCCACTAGCGCATTTGTGTTACTATATCTAGTGGGAGTTGCTGGTACGAGTGCCACATTTCTGTTTGTGTTGTCTTCAAGGGCATGCTCCTGGATTCAGACATAAGACAGAGTAAAGCCCCAAATGACACCAGCCCATGGTCGGTGGTCACTTCCTTGACTGAGCCACGGTCAAAAGTGTGAGTCCACGAAGAAAGCATGGATAACTCCTCAGAGTCATCCATGGACTCCTTGAAATCAGCATGCTACCATTTACTGCCAAGGACCACCCTGGCGTCTTCTGACTGAGTGATCTCCACTGATAACTGGCCTAGAAAGCCGACTGCAGCACAGAAGTCCTTTGAAGGAGCACCCAGCAAGGGCTGCAGTGGTGGCAGCTCCACCCTGAGTGGTGAAGAAGCAGATACTGGGGACATCTGCCTTGGGAGGACTGGTGTGGGCATCACTGATGGTTGCCAATAGACCAACAGTCCAGAGGATATAGGCATACCCCACCCCGCAATGGTCCACTGCATCTGAGGATGAAAGGTCAAGAAGCATTGATGGCAGTGCCTCTGAGTTGATCAAGAGCATGAATGGCACCTCAACCTTGACCATCGACCCAGGGGGCCATAGTAGAGATGAGTCCTCTGAAAGGCCATGGTACACCACCTGCCTCACTACATTCGGAAGCAGAGGCTTTGGAGGCATGACCGCTTGCTGAGTCTGCTCCTGCAATGACCCAGCTGGAGACACTGACTGGGCCATGTCCTCCTGAATGAAAATAGGAGCACCAGGATCTGGGAGATCAACTCTTCATCAAGCTCCCCAAACAACTGGTGAACAGGCTTGAAGAGTATCTTAACTGCCTACTCGGCCAGTGTCAAGATCGACAAGCCCTATGGGGTGTACTGAGCAGCTCTCGACTTGGCACTCAACTAAAGTCAAGTGATCGGGGGAGTTGGGGGAGTGGGAGGAATGCATTCACTCCCAAACCCCTGATCTACACACGCAATGCTTGTGTTTCCTGCCCCAGTGAGATGGGCTCCCCTAAAGGTCTGGAGGGCCCAAGTTATTTCCCAAAAATCTTCAGAATAGGAACCTTCAATGCTGGCCCCAGCTGGGAGCAGTGTCAAGACCAACGACTAACTCACCACGGCTGCTGCCACCTCCTCTTCAAGGGCCGCAAGCTTCAAAGCCAACCTGGCAGCCACCAAGGCCTTCTTGTAGCCTTTAGGTCAACCCCATTTTGTAGGTTGACCAAGGTCGAGCCTTGCCTTCCAATCCCTGATCAATGTTGGGTGCATCGTCTGGAAAAGGAAGCAACCCACTACACCATGCTGCGTGCCTAAACATTACAGGCAGGTAACATGGGGGACAGTGACCGACATCTTCTGCTGGCAGTGGACACTAAATTTGAAAGCTGTTTTTTCCCATTCCTCCACTGTCAATCATTGTCGCAAGTTGGAGCCACAGGAAAGGGTTTTTAGTTAAAAAAAAACTTAATTCAGTTGAAGAAATCTGCCTAGAAAGCACATTGATGAAGATATCCCTCCAACACCACAGAGCTGCGAAGGAGGAGACCTGTCTCTTCCAACAGAAAGAAAGATCTGACATCACAGGGTGGACCCAGAGGTTAGTGACAGTGGGAGGAACTTAAGCTTGAAAACGTCCAACAAATCAGCCTGTTCCAGGGAGCTGCCAACATGTGGATAGTGAACTATATCCATGCCCTTACAATCTTAGTTTACTAAATAGCAAACAGAAGTCTTTTAATCCTATAGGGAGGTGCTATACTTTTCTGAGCACCAAACCTGAAATCATTAAAAACAGTATACCCTTCCTTCCACTTACACTGCTAGTGGTTTATAGAGAGGCAGTGCATATAGATGGGACAATTTCACTTTGAGTGTAGGAAGGGACATCACTAGTGGGAGTCCAGAGGCATATTTTCACATAAAATAAGAATATTTCGTTAATTATAATAGTTATTTCTAGGTCTAGCCTACTAATGCAAATTACAAACTTTACTTGTCTGAAATGCTATATTCATTGTTTCATGGTTTGTAAGATTTTGTATTTAACCTTGACTATTTTCATCAATTGTTATAAATTACTTTTAAACTAGAAACTTTCACTGCAAAAATATTTTCACCACATTCGTGGGTGGTATACCTCCCCCACCAATAGATTTACTGTGAAAATTACTGTACAGCTTGATTGTTGGCTCAGCTTGTCTTAGTACTATATCCTTTTCTCATGCTTATCCCCATTCTTATTCTTAGAATCCCCCACCCCAGTCCACCCCCTGACTCCCACCACCCTTCTCCCACCACTAATCATTCATTGAGAACAACAGAAAAGAAAAGCAGTCCCATGTCGGGTGATTGGCATAGCCCTCCCTCTGTCTTGGCTGGTTGCCATATATGAAAAGGAATTGGGAACACACTGACTTGTGCTTCACCTGTTTATTTTTAATACCCCTCACCCCAGTCCAATGACTGACTCCCATCACCCTCCTCCCACCCCCACTCATCCATTAAGAATGACAGAAAAAATAAAGTAGTCCCACTGGAGGACCAGCACAGCCCTCACTCCACCTCAGTCAGCCACTATCAAGTGAATGGAACTGGGTGCATGCTCTGTAGTAATCTCTGATTGTTCCAGCTAGAACTTAGGGTGTGCACCCAGTTTCATTCACTACATGGCAACCAGCTGAGGTGGAGGGAGGGCTGTGCTGACTACCCTCATAGAGCCACTTTATGTCAACTTAATTTTTATTACAATTTTATAGCATAACACAGTTCATAAAACTGCTTCCAAAGACTGGTTAATACACATACATCATCTAACCAACACCATAGCAACTGTAGGGTTGTTGAAACACAGTCCTTATTGGTACAACAGTGGAAACATTCCAATTAATAAATCATATTCATATTCCAGAGCTGATTACTCATTTTAGCTAACACGCAGCCAATGCCTGAAACATGTTGTTGAAAAATTATATAAACATAAATATTTTTTAACCAAGCCTTCTCGGCTTATCCCTTCCTCACCTTAAAACTAGGAAACAGTATATTAGGCCATTCTCTGAACTCTCTAATACAGAAGTCAGGATTCAGGCTATGGACTCCCAGAGCCTGTTATAGAATCATTCATCAGATTTCTGACATCAATACAAAAACTGACTATAAAAAAACATGGGAATATACTTTTAAATTCAAACTGTAAACCTTTTTGCAAGTGTACCAGGTGGTACTGACAAGAGTATAAAATCGCTCTGGGAGATGTACAAGCCTAGAGTGCCAAGAAAAATGAGCTGACACAACAATTAGAGCCATAGGACCACTATGCTTTTCGTTAGTCCTGAGTGGATTAGTGTGGGTGGGGGGAGCATGCGGGTGTCAGAGGATGGACAACAGTGGGGGTATTAAGAATAAGCAGGTAAAATACAAGTAGCTGTGAGCCTGATTCCATTCCATATATGGTGGCCAGCCAAGGTGGAGGAATGACTGTGTCGGTTGTCTGCCGTGGGATAGTTTTTTTCTGTCATCCTCAGTGGATGAGAGGGGATGCAAGGAGGGTTGGTACTAAAAGCAAAATACATACTGTTGCAGTAGAAACCAAGAATTAGGAGATCGGGGAAAGATCAGCACCCTAGATTAGAAGAGCAGCAAATGCAGAAATTAATTGGCACAAACCTGCCTGCAATTGACTTAGCTCGGAAATTTGGTTTTGTAAATATTAATAATTCTACAGTAGTATTGACTGACTGATGTATATTGCATTTTTGGTCTTTGTCAGGTTCATTTGCATGCATGAAATTGGTACATATTACAAATCGGCAATCCTCCACCACTTTATTTTAGAACTGAGTCAGATATTTGATTTCCCACCCAGAACAGTTGCCCCAGCCCCGTTTCCAGCTGTTTCTACAGTGGACTGGCACCCACTCCCTGTCAGTGAGCTGTCATCAATCTGAGGTGGTATGTGTAGAGTCTGTGTCAATCATGGACTTACAGGACCTGACAGTGGCTATGTCTAGTACTGATGGGTTAGACGGGGCCTGATGGGGAGTGGAGGAGTGGATGCTCAATGTGTGGGCTAGTATGAGAGGGTGTATACAGTAAGTGTGCATGTGATTAGGGGGCACTAGACTACCAGGGAAATCATTTAAACATAGAAACATAGAATTTGATGGCAGATAAGGACCACTTGGCCCACCTAGTCTGCCCATTTCCCTACCTAACGGATAAGCTGCAGATCCTAGTTAACCAACAGCCTATTTCCTCCTATCCCCAACTAGAATTGCCTTATGTCTGTCCCATGCATTCTTGAATTCCCCCACTGTTTTTGACTCTATGACCTCATCAGGAAGGCTGTTCCATGCATTTACAACCCTCTCTGTGAAGAAATACTTCCTCACATTACCTCTGAGCCGTCCCCCCTCTATCTTCAAATTGTGCCCCCTTGTTCTTGCACATCTCTTTTTCTGAAAGATGCTACCCTCATGGACTTTGTTGATTCCCTTGAGGTATTTGAAAGTTTCTATCATGTCCCCCCTCTCCCTCCTTTCCTCGAGGCTATACATCTTAAGCTCCTTTAGTCTTTCTTCATATGTCTTCTGGTGCAGACCCTGCACCATTTTGGTTGCCCTCCTCTGGACAGCCTCCACTGTGTCTATGTCTTTGCAGAGATGGGGTCTCCAGAACTGTATACAGTACTCCAGATGTGGTCTTACCAACTGTCTGTAGATTTACATGAATCACTATGGCGATCCATGTTGGAAGCCACTAGAGCAATGTTTAAGAAAGATCAGACAGGCAATCATTGGGGGAACTGGACTACCAGGGTAATGTTTTAGATGTCTTGGACTGGTGAGCAAGGGAGTGGGGGCACTAGAGCACCAGAGAAATGTTTTAGACATGTTGGAGTGCTGATCAGGGGTGGGAAGGGCCTATAGACTTCTAATGAACTGTTTTCAATTGATCAGTAAGGCACTTGGGAGTGGAAGACCATGAGAATGTCAGATTATTTTAAATGGATCAGTATGGTGATCAGGGGTGAACTAGGGACACTAGACTGCCAGGGAAGACATTTATCCATATCAGTATGGTAATTGGGTGGGTAAGGGGTTGGGTGCAATCTCTGGAGCCACTGTTTACTCCTGACATGTAATGAGTCCATAATGGAATGCTCAGGGTCACACAGTATGCAAGTGGGAGCTGTGGGATTCAAACCCATGTCACCAGGTTTGCAGCTCAGAGCCTTAAACCACTGTGCTATACTGCCTCCTTGTTTCTAAGACTCTGCACATCCAGAGACACCACCCTCTACCTAGAATCTGACCTTCCTTCTCTTGTCTCTATTCTTCTAGTCACATTTATTTCCTCTATGTGCACTCCTTCATGTACCCTTGCTATGTGTTCCTTACCCCCTCCACCCTTTTCTAACTGTGTTTTCGCCCCTTCCACCCCCTCCCTCCAGACCTCTTCCATCACTGTGGGGGGGGGTTCACTGACCTTCTCCTCTCAGAGTCTGTTGGCCTGCATGCCTGCTCCCCCCCCAGTAGTTTAAATTAAGTGTAGTGGTTATGTATTCCCCCAGTTTGTCCCTGAGTACCCTCGAACCCTCCCTACTGAGGTGTAGCCTGTCTGGTGAAAAGAGTGCTTTGTTTGATCAGGTCTCCTCCCAGTCCCCAATGCAGATAAACAATTCCTCCCTGCGCCATTTTCTCAACCAGTCATTAAAATTCTCTATTCTTCTTTTCCTGGCTGTGCTGGCCCTTGGTACTGCTATCACCTCTGAGAAGGAGAATGAACTTCCTTCCTGCCTGCTGATCTTCCCTAACTCTCTGAACCTACTTTACACTACCTCAACCTCCTCCCTAGCTAGGTTGTTGGTTCCCAAATGTATAACTAAATTAGGTTTTCCTCCAACCTCCCTTACTATTTCCCTTATTCTTGGGGCCACCTTCCCCACCGTCATCCCTGGCATACAAACCACCCTCCTGCTTGCATTTGGGTCCCCATCCCTTCCCCAGTGAATACCCCTATTATGGAGTCCCCTATGATTTCTACCCTTCCATCCCCTGCACCTGTGCTCCCCGTCCTTCCTTTCTTTCTTACCTTCAGTACTAGCTGCTTCCCCACCAAACTGCTCCCTTTGCACCCTGGTGAACTTATCTCCACATTCACAATTTATCCCCTTAACTGTTTTTCTATCTCCCACTATTCCCTTCCCCTTCTGACTATCTGTATCTCCTTTCAGTTTTCCCTCCTCTCTTCCTTTCCTTTTCTCTCCTTCCCCCATCCTCCACTCCATTTTGCCTGCCTCCTCTTCCCTGTCCACTCTGATTAGTTCCCTTTCCCTTTCCCTTCTCCTGTACTCCTACTCTCAGCCCTGTCTCAACCTGACCTCCTACCTCACCTCCTGCTGCCCCCTCCCTCCTTCTAGACAGTGGTGCAAATCAATTCAATAAAGATACCCCCTTTAAAATTTCCCACCTCTGATGCTGCTCTCACATTCCCACCCCTTCCCCTTACCACTTGCCATTCCTCCACCCTGGGCTCTGTAGTCATCTGAGGAAGAGATACTCCTGTATACTGGGTGCTCCTCCCCACTCCCATCCCCTGCCTGATGCTCTCACTCCCCTGGGCATCACCCCCCTGCCTTTCCCTCCACTGCTCTGTTCCGCTGACTTCCCACACCATCCTCCCCAATTCCCATCTGAGCAGCCTTATTTCAGTCCTTAGCTGCTCCAGGCTCTGACACACAGGACACCCCCCTTTACTCCACAACACCCCCAGAAAGACTGCTGCCCCACAGCTATTGCAGTTTACCACTCTCCTGCTTCCCATATACATACTTATTCCCCCACATCCTCCCAGCCCAGCTTCTCCTAGCCTCCAGTTATACTTAACTATAAAATAACTATAAAATTCAAAAATATATAAATTTCTATCTTACTTTACCATCAAAATGTAGCAACAATCCCAATAATTACCTGTTTATTTATTGATAGGCTATTCAGATTTTATTTGTGTTATAATGCATATATCTGTGCTTTACTATGTTTTCATTTCCTGTGTGACTTGTTATTTTTATTATTCAATAAAAAATTTATTGAAAAAAAATCTCAATAATCAAGATCTCAGTAGGCTGCTACTTCTAGTGTTCTATCATGGCTAGAACACTATGCCAAGGAAGCTGTTTCTTAGCAACCACCTAATTCTAGCTAAAAAATAATATTTTTAATAAATGCCTTTTAAATCATCAGCCCAGAAATCCCATGAAACAGAGACAAACAAAGTCAAAGTACCACCTAAAGTAACAAGCCAGCTAGTCCTGGTGACAAGGAAAACCCCACAAAAATCTCAAACAAACTGCCTATCTACTGTATATAAACAACATGAAACCTACACAAGATATGATTCAACACAGAATAAACATGCTGACTGTACTGTTTCCAACTAATATAAAACACACACTTCCCACACCTTCCTATAGGCAACAATATCCTCCTTCTCAGTCCACAAACTGAACACAAAACAAAATTTAAAAACTAGAAAAAATGTAGAAAATATTCACTTATCTGTGGGAGCTCCACATAGACACAGCCACTCTGCTGCCAGAATTCTAGAATAGAGATTGAATATGACATATTGCTCCACAGGTACAATCTTATAGAGAAACACCAGGGCGACCAATGCCCCTGGATGGGCAATTCTTCAGTTCTGTGCCTCAGTGAGTATGGTGCACTCTACAACAAGATCAACAAGCATTTGTCAATGCCAAACATTCTCTGCTTGCATTGTTGTTGTCCCAGGTCTTGCATCTTTTATGATGTATTTATCTGTTAATTTATGGAATGATTCATTGATTTAATCATTGCTGTATTTAAAATGTGCTGATTGGGAAAGGTACAGTGAACTGGAGCTGGCTTCCAGGTGCAACTCAGGGTAGGGGATTAGGCATTCAAGAGACGTTTAAGGACATGTATGTACTACATGCACACAACCAGCATGTATCCCCTGTTGGCAATGAAGCGAAGTTCAAGGACATGTATCGACATCAGACTCAACTGACTGCAAATGTTTTCTTAACATCAAATGCAGCAGACAGGCAGTAAGATCACAGCATGCCATACAACTGACTCCTCTCGTGTTACATTAAATGCACACTGAAAATAGGAAACAGAGTTCAAATCAATGTTTTGACCCTAGGTCTCCTTCAGGAATTATCCAAAAAAGAAAAAAGTAAAGTTAGTTTTTTTCTGTTTTAGATGATTCGTGAAGAAGACCTAAGATCAAAACATCAATTTTACTCTAATTTCTATTTTCAGCATGCATTTAATATTACCATTTTGTTTTGTTTTCAGATCACACGTAGATGCAGAACCTTGTATTTTTGTCCTGGCTATATGCAGTACCTCTATAATTTGCATGAGTAAGGGAAAAAGGGGAAACGCATCACGCACACCATAGACTTGTATATAAGGGCAGTCCTACAATTTGGTGTACTTTATGGGCAGAGAAAAAAGAGGCATAGAAACAAGAAAAGAGAGACAAAAGTAAATGATGGACAGAGAAAAAAATGAGAGCGAGAGAGGGGAAAAAGTATTGAAGTGTGCAGTTCAAAGCCCTTTTTGGAACAAACAGCAGTCTGCTTAAAATGTGAGTATTAAAAGGGTGATCACAGACATGTGAAAATGTCCATAAGCACTCTGTGTTTGTACTACGAAGTACTATACCTATCTTTTGAATGCAGACTACATGGATCTGGGCTGTTTATCTGCCATCATTGTTCTGTATTTTCTATGTGTAACCCCCTCTTCTGGAACGGGCTTACCTAGACATCTGTTGTGCTGCCCCTGGAGTCTGGCCTCCTGACTTTCAGCTCACTCTGGCCCCAGGACTGCCATTTTGTAGGGGACCACAGGAGTCACTTCACAAAGACCACTGTACATTCATGCAGGGAGTGTGCACAAGTTTGAGCATCCACCTGCTCGAACATGTGAGCTGACTTTGCAGCTTAACCATTTTTAGGCACTGGGGACATCCGCTGCAGCAACAACATCTGCATTGGCGGCCAGACACAGCACCTCCCCTAGTAGCTCTGACCCCAGGGACACCAGTGGGCATCAGGGGGCATGCAGACACTAGGAGGGGGAGGAAGAAAAAAGTTGGACAGTGTGATTTGGTGCCCTGCACCTTTAAGGGAACAATGGACTGCCAGCCACATAAACTGTCTGCATAGGGAAGGGGAGCACATTACGAAGCTCCCAATGCAGAGCACAAAGCCACAACCCACTCCACACCACCATTGGATGGTTAGGCACAGGTGTGCCTGTCAGACAGGGGGCAGTTTAAATGGTTGACTCTATCCAGATAACAGCCCAGAATACACAAAAACTCCTCTGCCTGTTTTTTTTCTCTTTTGGTTGCCCAAACATATGTAAAATGACTCTGATCCCTTCCCTCCTGCTGTGGCAGAGAGCCACAAGGAAAAAACAAATTGTAACTAAGGGACTAAGAATTGGTAGGCAGTCCGAGAGAGAAGAAACTGCCACTAAAATAGTGTTTCTACCAGCCTATAAAACAGGTTTGGCAGTAGGAAGCGATTGAGCCTTTAACCAAAAACTCAGCAAGACAATCTCTGCTGCTGCATCTAGTGCCTAGAGAGCACAGATGTATGCATGAGAGCACACAATAATGTGACATCACACCACTGCACAAGGTGACACCACCTCAGCAAGCGCATTTATTTATTTATATAAGTGTTTAACCAGGAAGGCATACTGAACAGGCTACTGCTCGAGTCCAGATGTGTCCTGGAGGGGGGGGGTGCAGCATAAACAGTTGAAAGGTAGGCAAAAAACAAAGTATAATATATAATTCACAGTGCATAATACATAATAGGGACAGACACTGCACATGAGGTACCGATAGAGAGACAAGAATAGCATGAGAGAACGGATGATACAGACTCGAAACAGGCACAGTTTAAGTACATTACATTAAATATATTAGGATAGGTAAGCAACAATATATGTCCATGGGATGCGCAGCCAAGGCTGCCACAATTGTGGTTTGTTATAGGGCCTAGACACATGAGCAGGTAGGGAAGAAGTGAGCTAGGAGCATGGAGTTAAGATGCGGGGAGGAAGAGAAGTGACGAATGTTTGCGGGGAGGGAGTTCCACAACTTAGGCATGCAGTAGCTGAAGGCTGCCTGGCCCACAGCAGAGGATCTATGTGGGACAAATAAGGTCCTTGAGTCATTATTTCTGAGTGAATATGCTGGGGTGCTATGGTTGGCTAGGGTAGAGGTGAGGTGGGGGGGAGCAGCTGGGACCAGTATTTGGCAGAGATCTTGGCTCAGTGGCACTGCCTACAGTTATCTCGGGATGTAAGGTTCATAGATAGGTAGAGGGCACAATGATGGGTGGAGTAAGGGCTGTTCAGGACAAAGTGACAGAAGGAGTGGAAGAGGGGTTCCAGTCTGGCTAAGGTGGACTTAGGACCAGCACTGTAGACAACGTCCCTTTAGTCGAAGACAGGGAGGATCATTTTCTGTACGATGGCCCAATGGGCAGAGACAGGGATACTGGCACAGCTGCAGTAGAATGTGCCTAGCCTGGGGTGCAGCTTCTTGAGTATGGAGTCAGCATGTGTGGAAAAGTTGAGGTTCTGATCAAGCCAGACTCCGAGATACCTGAAGGAGGTACAGGCCTCGAGGGGTGTCCCGTCTTGGGTGTGGAATGTGATAGGTGAAAGGAGCCTCGATAGTCTCTGCCTTGTCCCAAAGGTCACTGAGACGGTTTTCTTGACATTGAAGGAGAGATGATTTGAGTGAAGTCAGAGCTGTACCTTAACAAAGTCCATTTGCCATCTGCCCATTACCTCTACGGCTGAGGGGCCAGATGTATACAGCACAGTATCGTCCTCATAAATGTGAATTGAGGTGTGTGGGCAGGCAGATGGCAGGTCATTTACAAAGATGGAAAACAGGAGTGGGCCAAGGACTGAGCCTTGTGGTGCCCCTGAGGTAACAGGGAGGGGGGCCGAGGTGGCAGAACTGACTCTGACAGATTGGGACCTGCCTACAAGGTACGAGTGGAACCAACTGGAAGCCCGGCTAGACAGCCCAGCACTGGTGAGTTTGAACAAGAGGAGTGGGTGGGAGACAGTGTCAAATGCCTTGGCCAGGTCAATGAAAATGGCAGCTGTGTAGTGGCCAGCATCCATACCAGTGAGGATGGAGTCAGTGAGCCTGAGAAGGGAGGTGTTGGTGGAGTGGGGTTTCCTAAAGCCAGCCTGGAAGGGGGTAAAGAAGGAGGAAGAGTCAAGAAAGGGCAACAGACAAGAGAGAACTGGATGCTGTTGGAGTTTAGCTAGGATGGGTAGAAGGGAAATGGGTCAGTAATTGCTTGGGTTGCAGGTATCCCCTCCCTTATGAAGGGAGATAATAGTGGCATGTTTCCATTCAGAGGGGACTTCAGCAAGGGAGAAGGATAGGTTGAATAGGACGGCCAGAGGTTTGGCTATGGCAGGGACTGAGAGGTGGAGTATTTTGGAGTCCAACCCAGTTGGGCATTTACCCTTATTAGGATTAAGGGTGATCAATGCATTATATACCTCATCCTGGATGACGTGTTGAAAAGAGAACCAGTGGGCTGTGGATGTGGCTTGGATGGAGGAGGTAGAACTGAGTTGCTGCGCAAGGCTAGGTGAGGACAGGCGAGTAGCATGGCAATTTGTAAAGTGAGAGTTAAACTGTGAGGCCACCGCTAGGGGGTCAGTGATGGTGACCCACCTACCGGTAGGGTAGGAGTGGGGGGCTACGAAGGTGGACTGAGAAGTGATTTTACCACTTTCCAGAATTTGGCTGGCTGATGTAAGGTGGAATTGACTGAGACTTTGAAATAGTTAGCTTTTGCTAGGCGGATTTTCCTAGTACATGCATTGCGTAAAGCACGATAAATCTGAAGGTCAGCTGGTGATTTCAAAGTCTTAAAGGATTTCCAGGCTTTATCCCTGTTCCTGTGGAGGGCTAGGATTTGAGTTGAGATCCATTGGAGGTATGCGCCTCTGACTCTGGTTCTCCTGAGTGGGGCGTAGCTGTCCCAAATGGCAGAGAACTTGGTCTTCAAGAACTCCAGGGCCGCATCAATGAAGGTGCATTGGCTGATGAGTGACCAATCAGAATTGGCCAAGTCGTCAAGTAAAGAGGTGACGTCCAGGATCTTACAGGATCTAGTCATAAGGATTCTGGGGGGGGGGTGCTTTAGGCCCGTAGATTTTTCTTACCAAATAGATGCCATGGTGGTCACTTAAGGCATCTGGTAGGAGGCCAGAAGCTAGTATCCTATGAGGGTGTGAGGTCAGGGCCCAGTCCAGGAGAGTGTGATTCATTGTTTTGTGGTTTAACTGAGTGGGTTCAGAGATTTGCTGAGCTAGGTTTAGGGCAGCCACCTTGTCGCGAAACTTGGAGACTGCCCCAGCGATCCAGTTCTGGTTAAAGTCCCCAAGTACATAGAGCTCACCTCCAGAAGCCAGTGAGTTTAGAGTGGAGCCCAGACTAAGGGTGCAAAAACTGACAGTGCTGCAGTGTGGAATGGCCACCAGGAGGAAGAAAAAAAGGTGTGAGCCCAACAGTTAGGCTACTATCAATAGCGGTGTCCCCGTGGCATGGTGAAGCCTTTGGGAAAACTGAAAAGGCACCCAAACAACCAGAAAAAGCTGTAGGGAAATGTTAGCCTATAGAAAAACCCAGGCTCAGGCAATATACAGTTCCACAGAAAGATGCAACACAAGTTCCCTGGTGCACAGTAAAAGAAAAATCCCCACAGATAAAAAGTGGTCTCACATACAGTCCCTCAAGCACAAAACACATACAACCCTACATAACAGTCCTACTAAACAGCCCCTGAAGGAAGAGGAGGGCTGATGCCAATATAGACGTGAGGGATAACGTTCAGAAAAAATAAAACCTAGCTACCAGACCCTAACAATTCACCAGGAAAATTCACTTAGCTGAGGCACCATAAAAAGAAATTGGAGACCTGGCAAAAAAAATAAACACCCTTTAAGATAGTGTGGCAGAACATGGCCCCCAAATCCAAGCACAAACAGGCAGTGGAAATGGGGAAAAATGCAGGTTAGCCAATTTGAAACCCACAGCTTAACAGGCAGAATTTTAAATTTTGGGGTGCAAACCCTCACCAGGTGTCCCTAACCTGTTCGTCAGAATCGTATCCATAAAGTATTTAGCACAGAGAAAGAACATTTTCTTCAGAGAAATCTTCTATATTGCTTCCCTCTAGATGGCTCAGCAAAGACTGGAGAGTTTGTTCTGTCTGGAATGTTCACGTGCCCAAGATTGTATGCTGGTTTGCAGCCTTGGGCTGTGTGCCATTTCCCTTAGTAGGGATGTACATTACCCACATGTACTAACCACCTGTTAACAATGTGGAGCACTACAGAAAATGTATTGTGCAGATATACTTGCATTATGTATCTAGTTGCATAGCTACACAGTGTATGACAAGGTCTGCACTTTATTTAGTCTTCATTTGCACATGAAATAATTGACTGACATTTAAATTACATAGCAGGCTGGGGCTTGTGATTACACTGTCATGGCAGGAACGGTGCGGGAACCTAAATAGGACCCTCTCCCCCACTGGGGATGGGGGTAAGGTGTTCAGGGAAAAATAGATGTGAGAGTCAAGGGAACAGGGTAGGGTAGACACAATAGACATGAAAGGAAGGGGAAACACAAGACACCAAGGTACTAAGAGAAGGGTGATGAGGGAGAGCAAGAGAGAACAGAGATGCGGGTACATGTTGGAAGGTGCTATGCCTCATTGTCAGGAGTCTGGATAATATTCATTAGTGAGATCCTGGCTTTAGTGGCAGACTCTCGACTGGATCTAGTGGCTGTTACAGAAACTTGAGCCAGCGTGAACAATGACTGGGACATAGTGACCTAAGGCTGCACCACACATAGGAATTATAGAGGGATGGGTAGATGTGGAGGGGTTGCCATCTACATCAGAGAAAAGATCAAGGCTGTAGAGAATGCTACAATTTGGGGCAAAAGGGAGTTAGAATCACTGAGGGTTCAGCTCCCAGATTTGTCAGGTAGGAAGATTCGCATGGGGTGCTTTATAGGCTACCAGGGCAGGAAGAAGGGAGAGAAAAGGAACTGGGTGCTGGAGTAGGAAGGGGGTGACTAAGGGGGAGGTTGTAATAGTGAAAATTCTCAACTTGCCAAACATCAGCTGAGACATCCCAGTGGCCAGGATCACCAGACATCAGGCTCTGCTTGATGTCTTGCAGGACTGTATGTTGATACAACAGGTCAGGGATGCCACTAGACAGTCTGCCATTCTAAATGTGGTACTTACCAATACAGGAAGAGTAGGCGAAGTATGGGTTGGTGAACTACTGGGGTCCAGTGACCACACTACTGTATGGTTAGAGGTGGCTCTGGGCACCAGTAAGCCTTCATCAAAGGCTGACATGCTAGATGTCACCAGAGCAGGTTTCAACAAGATGAGGGAAATTGTGCTGGACAGATTAGCTGGGGTAGACTGCATCAGGGGAGTAGAGGAAAGATAGGGGGTTGCAAATGGGGCAGTTCTTGAGCAAACAGAAACATGCGCAAGAACAGTTATCAAGAGAAACAAGTATTAGAGACCAATTTGGTTCTCTAAAAGGGCCAGGGAGGCAGTAAGTGCTAAAACAAGGGTCTTTATAAGGTACAAAACAAGCATTTGTCAATGCTGAATGTTTGCTTGCTTGCATTTAATGTGTTAAGTGTTTGGCATTGATAGTGCAGAGGCGACTGGGAAATAGAGGTTCACACATAATGTTGTCATTTTCTTAGGCTGTGGCCTTGAATTTTCAAAATACAATTTTTTTTTTTGCCCCAGCATACGAACATGACAGGTGTCATTTATAAAATATGACCCAAAACAATGTTTTGTGGAATGATCTATAAAACAGGTTTTGAATGGGGATTTGATAATGACACCTGCCATGTTCATTTGATGGAGGTAAAAATCATGAATATGTTGAAAATGTAGGTTAAAAAGTAAAAATATTGCAAAGTTACACGTAAATATTGAAAAATATCAACGTTTGTCCATAATTTTGTTTTGTTTTTTCCAATTTTGGTCACAAATTTACAACTCAGTCTTATTATTATACCGCCTTATTAACATGACATGTCTAATTTATGAAACCCTATCCAAAATGTAACTTTATGTCACAAGTGTGAAAAGACATTTCGGGCAGGATTTGAAAAATGACACGTCATGTTCATGATATGGGTACAAAATTAGCTATGTTGAAAAAGTGGTGTCACGGTCTGGTAAAATAGCAAAGCTAAGAGAAAACATTGAAGAATTTCAATATTTCTTCATAACTTTGTCTTTTTTTGAGATTTTGACCCCAACTTTCAACGTAGTCTTATTATGACCCTACCTTATTTATTTATTATTTATTTATTTATTTATAATCTGTGACTGGGAAAGGCATGCTAAGCCAAGGCTCATTTCCAGGTGTGACCCGGGTACAAAGTGTACACTGAGGTAAGCAGAGAAGTACAATAATGGAATTTTTAAAATCCCATCCTCAAGGTGATTTTGTGGAGTGACTACAAAAACATATTTTGGAGGGGATTTAAAAAATTACACCTGCCTTGTTCATGAGGTGGAGTGAAAAAGGCAATGTTAAACATTTGGGGACAAAATCTAGAAACATAGCAAAATTATGAGGACACATTGAGGAATGTCAGCATTGCTTCACAATTTTGTTCTTTTTTAAGATTTAGACCTCAGGGACCCGATGTTCAAATACACACAAAGCAGAGCGCAAACATTTGTGCTGGGCCTTGTGACTCCCCAGGTGCCTGGAGATGCTGTATTCAGTCAAACAGCACACTGGCACTATTTGACCGAATATAGGGCCAGGTTGGCCAAGTGCTAAGCCACTTAGCACTGCCCCGAGAGGGGTCCTGAAATACATCTCCAGAATAGATAGCACCAGAGTGATATTTGCAATGTTCAAAGGGACCCATGAAAATGAGCCCATTGGGCATGCATGGTGCTAAGGAGCCTTTGCATGCCCATTACGGGTTCATTTGCATGGGTAGTGAGACAGGTTAGCACGGCACCCACCCCCCTAATTGCTCTGTCACAGATGTGTACGTATCCCTGGGGATAGTGGTCTCCCTTCCCCTGCCAATCGCCGGCCCATTCTGTAAAATAATATGATCCCAGGTACTAGTGGTCCTCCCCCCTCCAATCATCGGCCAGTTCTATAAAATAATATGATCCCTGGTACTAGTGGTCCTCCCCCCTCCAATCATCGGCCAGTTCTATAAAATAATATGATCCCTGGTACTAGTGGTCCTCCCCCCTCCAATCATCGGCCAGTTCTATAAAATAATATGATCCCTGGTGCTAGTGGTCCTCCCCCCTCCAATCATCGGCCAGTTCTATAAAATAATATGATCCCAGGTACTAGTGGTCCTCCCCCCTCCAATCATCGGCCAGTTCTATAAAATAATATGATCCCAGGTACTAGTGGTCCTCCCCTCAATCATCGGCCAGTTCTATAAAATAATATGATCCCAGGTACTAGTGGTCCTCCCCCCCTCCAATCATCGGCCAGTTCTATAAAATAATATGATCCCTGGTGCTAGTGGTCCTCCCCCCTCCAATCCCCATCCCCGCATAACTAATATGATCCCTGGTGCTAGTGGCCCATCACCAGTCTGGAACTTAAGGAAAAACAACCTCTCTGGCATCCAGTGGTTCCCCTCCCGTGGTACTGGACATACCCCCTCACTCACCTGAGCATTATCTGTGGTGCTGTGGGAGCACACAGTGACTGGCACAGCCTTCCTCACACCTCCTCAGCCAGGCATGATATATACAGGAAGGGAGCACTCTCTTATTTATAGAACAGAGTGACACACCCTGTTCTATAAATAAGAGGCACGCTTCCTTCCAGTACATACCGTGGCTGGTCGAGGAGGTGTGAGGAGGGCTGTGCAGGTCACCATATGCTTCTGTGGCACAACATATAATGCTTAGGTGAGTGGGGAGGAAGCCTGGTGCCACATGGAGGGACCACTGGACATCAGGGAGGTTGTTTTTTTTTTAACTTCCAGGCTGATGATCGGAGGGGGGTCTACTAGTACTAGGAATCATATTATTTACACAGGGGGTAGCGATGGGGGGGGACCACTAGCACTAGGGATCATATAATTTATGCCAGGGATGGCGATCAAAGATGGGGACCTCTAGGATCAGGGATCATATTATTTACGCTGGGAATGGCAATGGGAAGGGGGCAACACTATCACCAAGGATAATATTATTTATGCCAGGGATGGTGATCAGAGGGGGGACCACTAGCACTTGGGATCATATTATTTTGCAGCACAGGACAGCGATTGGTGGAGGGGGGTGGGGACCACTACCACCAGGGATATATTAATATACAGAATGGGCCAGCAATCAGCGGGGGGGGGGGTTGGCATGGATCACTGGGGTCAGTTGTGCTCCCCCAGTGGCCAACCAGATAGGTGGCTGCATTACCTCCAGCAGCCCCTAGGGTTGCCCGGAGTTAAGTCAGGGTTTTGTTTGGCAGTATTTGTGCTGTTCAAAAGGATTGTGCTAAACCCTTTTGCTCAGTGCAAAGCCTCTGAATATTGGGTAGTGCACATATTCATGGCCATGCCCTTCCCCTTACACACATGCATACATTATAAAAACCGATCCTTCTAAAAGCCCTCTCCTCCCATAACCCGAGCTGTGACCCCCTTGACTCAAGATGCTCCGCCTAACCCTGGATGTCATGATTACCCCCCTCACGGACTTTATTAACCGCCTCCCTGTGCTCGCCAATTCCCAAATGCATGGAAGATGGCTGAAATCATCCCATATATAAGAATGGAGATCGACTGTGCCAAGCAATTACAGACCCATCTCCATCCTCCCCTCTCTCAAAGGCCCTGGAAAAATAGTATCCACGCAACTCGCATCATCTTTCCACCTACAACATTCTGTGCCCTGAACAACATGGCTTCCGCCGGTCACAGCACTACCACAGCTTTGCTGGAGTTCTCCCACTATATACACTGGCACTAGATGCCAGTGAGCTGGCTGGGCAGTCTTCATCGACCTGTCCAAGGCCTTCACACTGTAAGCCACCCGATGCTGCTTCAAATCCTCGATAAACTGGGGTTCTCAACAGTCCGATGAGCTGGTTCACCAGCTACCTCTGCGGCAGATCTCAACACGCCAAACCAAATGGTTGCCTGTCCACAGCACTGCCCATACGCCTGGAGTACCACAAGGTTTCATTCTGGGCCCCACTCTGTTCAGCCTCTTCTTAAACTCCCTTCCCAGCTCTTGCTCAGGCAAAATACTACTATATGCTGACGATGCAGCCTTAGTTGCCTCCCACTCCGACCCACTCACACTCCAGCACTCCCTGCAACTCTACTTCAACCAGGCTGAAAATGGTTCCTCGACCATCGCCTGGTCCTGAACCTCAAGAAAACAAAGACTCATGATCTTTGCCCACCGCAAAGTAACTTCAAAATGCTCCGCTCTGCATCCTTCCCAGCACCCTTCACCCCTTTGAACAGGTAACCACGCACAAATACCTGGGCATCACCTTCGACTCGCGTTCTCCTTCCATGCCCATATCCATGCCTTATCCTCAGCCATGAATACCAGATAGGCTCCTCTATCGCCACAAGGACTGCCTCCCTGACCGCCCCCACGGCTGGCAATCACTCTCCATCCTATCTTTGGTTGACTATGGCCTCCCACCTATGCTGTCGCTGACCCCACTGCTCTCACAAAATCCAGACATCTATCAACAAAGCCTGCAGGCTCCTGACTGGTGCCCCATGGAGAACGCATTAACGCCAACTCTACTCCATCACTAACATACCAATCTTGAAGAACGGCTGCAATATTACACCTGCATACTAACCAAAAATCCCTACTTGGGCTCTGTCCCCGGTGTCACCACTTTTCCTGGCCTCCCATTCGGTCGCTACCGTAGGGGAGTACCAGTGCCACGTTCAGGTGCCTAGAGCTAGGACCTCCTCGCCCAAAGGTCCTTTCCATCACAGAGCCATCCTGGTATAACTCCTCCCTCGCATGTCACTAGCACCGCCTAAATTTGCCAATTCAAAATCGCCTTCGCAAAACACCTCATTAGCTCACGGAGATGTACGTGTCATCCCAGAGCCTATTATGAGTGCCTTCCTGACTTACCAGCTACTTCAGGACTAAGAATATAACACTGCCTGAGTTTTGCCTATCAATCGAAATGCGACATTGTATCCTGGATGTCCCCTTGGGAACCCGATGACCTCTTGTGGGTTCCCATGAAACCCAAATACTTAAATGGCACTTGAGGATTTTAATGATTCTGTACTGTATGTTGCATGTAATTCACCTGTACTGTTCTCCTCTGTATTACCGCACATTTAGATTGTTCCCCTCCCTGTGACGAGGTGCCTTTGTAAATGAGTCTCTGACTCAAAGGTTGTAAATCCGATATTTGTCTAAAATAAAAAAATAAAAAATAAAATATTTTGTGCGGGTGCTAACCCTCTTCGCCCGTGCAACAGCCCCTTTTGAATATGGAGTTCTAACACAAACCCTGGTTTGCACAGGAAAGACCCATTAGTTCCCATGCAAACTTTTGAATGAGAAGCCCCAGACTTTACACATAGGCCCGGATATTCAAACTGCGCCAGGCTGTGGCGCAAGCTTGGGCACAGCTCAACTTGGCTGCGCAGGGGTGTGGGCGATATTCAACGGAGCTGCGCCATGGCTCAGCAGCTTTGAATATCGCACCCTGGCCACCCCCAGTGTGCATGACGCAGTGGCACTGCACCAGCGCAAGTGGCCAGAGTGGAACATGGAGATGCGCTAGCGCAAGTACCATTGTGCCATTCACAGCACCAGTGATATTCAAAGGTTCACATGCAAATGGGGCCATAATTTATGCAAGGTGCACATGGGGCCATTTGCATGTCAATATGGCCCCATTTGCATGCAAGGTGCACCGATCCCCGACGACTTGCGCCTGGCGCCCTGCCAGGCAGCAGCCGTCGGGGACCGACGCCCCCTGCAGCCCGATCGCGGACATCTGTAAATATAGAAAACAACGTCCTATATCCCTGGTGGTCCAGTGGACTGCTATCTGCCCAATCATGGGCATTTGTAAAATCAAATTCATCCAATATCCCTGGTGGTCCAGTGGACCTCTATCCGCCCAATCGCGGGCATCTGTATTAATCAAATATTACCCCGTCCAATATCCCTGGTGGTCCAGTGGACCCTTTCTGCCCAATTGTGGGCATCTGTATTAATCAAATACCCGTCAATATCCCTGGTGGTCTAGTGGTACCCCCTCCCCCGCCCACTGGAGCCCCACCACCCTGCTCCCCCGGTCAGCCAGCAGTGGCAGCACCACTCTCCCTGCCGCCACCGCCGCCGAGCCGACACCGTAGTCGACACAGCCCGCCGAGCCACGGGCGGTAGCTCATTGCATTGCCATCCAGATATGTGAATGAATGGAATCACATATCTGGAATGTGTAGATGGTATGGTTGCATGCCCATTGGCTCACGCCAGAACCAATGGGTGCAGCCCTACCGAGGTGTCAGTTGGCGGGTGGCGGGCGGCAGGCGGGTGGGTGCCGCCGCTGGCTGACCGGGGGCGGGTGTAGGGCTCAGTGGGCAGGTGGGGAGGGGGGCAACACTAGACCACCAGGGATATTGGACGGGGTATTTGATTAATACAGATGCCTGTGATTGGGCAGAAAGGGTCCACTGGACCACCAGGGATATTGGACGAATTTGATTTTATTCAAATGCCCACGATCGGGCAGATAGAGATCCACTGGACCACCAGGGATATTAAAAAAATT
This sequence comes from Neoceratodus forsteri, assembly GCA_016271365.2. Lineage (NCBI taxonomy): Eukaryota > Metazoa > Chordata > Ceratodontiformes > Ceratodontidae > Neoceratodus > Neoceratodus forsteri. Next base: position 796,892,031 of record CM028137.1, on the reverse strand, counting down.
AGATTTATATGGATGCCCGCGATCGGCATGGGGGGCTGGGTTGCAGCCGAGTTTTCAGGGCTACCCATATGCGGCATGCCATGTTGCGCTTCTGCACGCGTAGCTCACCTGGGTGGCCATTATTTGTTCCTTTTTTGGCGAACTTTTTGCTGGTGCAGGTAGGGTTGCGATGCATGGCTCTGCACATACTGGGCTGAATATCGGGCTGTGCAGGTTATGTGCTGGCACGCCCTACCTGTGCCTGCATATTACTGATGCCTCCGGCACACGGGATCTGTGCCACAGACTTTTCCCTTTTGAATATTGCGCCAGGGCGCATCAGTGGGTTGCACATGGCGCAACACTGTTGTGCCATGCGCAACCCTTTTGAATATCTGGCCCATAGTCTTTTATTACGCCACCTTATGAGCAAAGCAAGTAGAATTTTTAAATCTTGTCCAAAAGGTGATTTCGCAGAGTAACTGTGAAAACATGTTCGGAGGGGATTTCAAAAATTACACCAGCCTTCTTCATGAGGTGGTGTAAAAAAATGCTATGCTGAAAAAACTGGGGGTCTGGAAAAATAGCAAAGGTATGAGAAAACATTGAAGAATTTCAGCATCGCTTCATAACTTTGTTGTTTTTGAGATTTTGACTCCACATTTTCAGCATATTCTTATTATGATCAAGATAGGTGGAATCTTTTAAATCCCATCCAAAATATGATTTCATGGAGTTACTACAAAAACATGTTTCAGGGGGATTTGAAAAATTATACCTGCCTTGTTCAAGAGGTGGGGTAAAAAAAAGGTTATGTGAAAAATTTGGGGACAAAATCTAGAAAAATTGCAAAGTTATGAATGTTTGCTTCATAACTTTGTTCTTTTTTGAGACTTAGACCCCAGATTTTCAACATAGTCTTTTTATTTGGCCACCTTAACAGCAAGAAAGTGGAATTTTTCAAATCCTGTCCAAAAGGTGGTTTCGCAACGCAACTAAGAAAACATGTTTGGAGGGGATTTAAAAAATTATACCAGCCTTGTTGGTGAGGTGGCTTAAAAAAGGCTATGCTTAAAATTTGGGGTCACAAGCTGGAAAAATAGCAAAGTTATGAGAAAATGTTGAATAATTTCAAAATTGCTTTATGATTGTGTTTTTTGTTTGTTTTTTTGAGATTTTGACCCCAAATGTTTAACAGTCTTTTTATTACCCCATCTTATGATAACAACACGTCAATTTTTTAAAATCTCATCTGGAACAAGGCCAGTATTCACCAACAGCTGCCACCTGTCTGCGGCTCTGCCACGCAGGACACCACAGGGCAGCTGGGGATGGGGTAACGGACCCTGCCGGGCATCCAATCGGATGCCTGTCCTGGGTTCCTGAGGGGATCACTTGTGCTGCAGGGCACGGGTCCAGGTGCATGAATAGTGCCAGTAAGCACCCAGACATGTGCGCTCATGCCCCATTGGCCACAGTCCCCCTGTCAGAGCCCCACTGGCACCGTGGCACTCAATGCACAGCCGAACTGCCTTCCATCACATGTCTGCCCCATCTGAATGTCTATATTCACCCCCCCCATCCCAGCACATTGCAGCCCCATCCCTGTGAGTCATTAAGCACCCCCCGCCCCAACTCAAGGCATTCTGGTCCCTGAGTGTCAGACATCACCCCCGCTCCAATGCAAGGCAGCCCAGTCCTGGTGTCCTACTATGACAGCCCACCCACACACACACTATGGTGCTCCAGGGCTGACAACCCCGATCCCCTACCAGGTGCCCCACCATCAGCATTGGTATTCAGTGGACCCCACCCACCCACTCGCGGCACCAACAACCCATGCTCCAACCCCCATACCCAACAGTCAATGCCACAGCTCAGGACAGGCAGTGGCACAGCCCTCAGCACACCTCCCGTACGGCCCATCCAGCTGATGCTGGGGTGCAGGCATATATAATGCAGTGCACTCCCAGCATCAGTTGGATGGCCAGCAGCTGTGGAGATGTGCAGAGGGTTATGCCACTGGTCATCCCAGCCATGTCACCACTGTTGGGTAATGGAGTGGGGTGGTTGTCAGTGGGCAGTCCGCTGAATGCCAATGATGCCAGCGAAGTACCAGGTTGGGGATCAGGTAGTCCTGGCACTGTAAGTGTGTGTGGGGGGCTGTCATGTAGAACACTGAGAACTGGGCTGCCTGAGTTGGGGCAGAGGGTGATATCTGACACTTGGGGACAGGGCTGGCTGCCTGAGTTGGGGTGGGGGTGATGTCTGCACTTGGGGACTGGGATGCCTTGAGTTGGGGCAGGGAGAGCATAATAACTCACGGGTCTGGGGCTGCAATGTGTTGGGGTGGGGGATGCTAATGACTCATGGGGCGGGGCTGCAATGTGTTGGGGCGGGGGTGCTTCGCAGCTCACAGGGCCAGCGCTGCAATGTGTTGGGGTGGGGGGTGCTTAATGATTCACGGGGCCGGGGCTGCAATATGTTGTGGCAGGGGGGTGATTACAGCCTGTTGGTGCCAAGGCAGCTCATGTGCGTGGGGCTGGGCATGTACTGCGGTTATGGCAGGGTCCCCCCTGGTGTAACCGGCACCCTCCTACACCCCCTAGTGCACAGCACTAAGTGCCTCTCTGAATAGCTCTTAGTGCTGGCACCCCCACCACCCACCCCCAGTGCGTTGCTGTCCATGCGGCTGGTGGGATAAGGTGCATAACTGACTTGCGCCCCTTTCGTGCATGCCACTGGAGGTCCACAGGACCCCATGCATGGCATTCATGCATATTTATGCCTACACACCTGGTTTCCACGGCATGTAGGCATAGTGCATAGAGCCCAATACTAAGAAATGACAGTTATGCATAAAAGTTTAAAATGCATTAAAAAGCCATTACCCAAACTTACCTTGTTTTCAGTCACTTCCCAGTGGAGCTCAGAAGAAGCAGGATGTTAGAGAAGGGGCAGCGCTGGGCCCAATAGGTAAGCATGGATTGGGGGGTGTACGGTAGTGGGTTCTGGGGGGGGGGTTGGAGTGGTGGGTGGAGGAGGGGAGGCAGAAGTCATTACTGGACAGTTTTCTTCTCTTACAGGTTTACAGATGGAGCATGGGGAAGGATTAGGAGGTGGGCAGGATACTTTACAGTGGGAGGGGAATTGTTTTTCAATGGATGGGACATGGGGAAGGATTGGGAGGTGGGCAGGATACTTGATAGTGGGACGGAGTTGTTTTTGCGCATCTCCTCTGCATGGGTGGGTGGGCTCAGAGCTAATTGTGATGCTACTCAACTGCTTGCTCGGTTGCTGGGTGATGTCACGCAGATGAAAGCAGACAGCCATCCTGTGATATGAGATGCTCTTTCCTTTCAACTGCATAAAGTTTCTGCCCCACAGTCAGAGAACAGTGTCATGATCAGCCTTGCTGATCATTGACCTGACACTGTTGAGACCACTGCAGACTGCCCTTCATTGGACCTAACAGTGACATACCCCTGAAACCCACTATAGTAGCAATATGTTCACTTTGCACAAGCACAAGCAAACATAAAAAGCAGATAGATGAAGAATGAGATGAGTACCAGGCAAAAACTAGAGCGAGCAAGAGAGCAATCAGGAACACAAAGGCAGGCACAGAGCTAGGTATTGTAGAGGGGGTCAAAGAAGGGGAAAACACATTCTTTAAATATACAAGAGAATAAGAAAGACATATGGGGAACTGTCAGGCTAATGGAAGGGACAGGATAACAGAAGAGGATGGGCACAAAGCAACTGTGCTAAACTCAATTCTGCTCAGTATTCACTAGGTAGTACAGCAGGTCCTTGCCAGACAGCAACATAATGTAAACTGATAGAGGGGTCTCAAAAATGAAACTGCAGAAATTTACTGGCAAAGTATGAACATATGAACATATGATGAAGCCAGCTGAAGAAGGCCATTTGGTCTATCACGTCTGCTCGTATTGCAGGGTCCACAGCTTGAGCTTATGTCCCTGCACTCCCTCCCCACTCCTCCCATCCTCCCTACCTATGATCCTTACTTTCCCCTATGCCTATCCCAGCCTCTCTTAAAGTTGCCCACTGTCTTCAACAACATTACCTCTTCTGGCAGTGTATCCCAAGTGTCCACCACCCTCTCTGTGAAGACATGCTTCCTGACCTCCCTCCTAAACCTCCCACCCTCCAGCTCAATACTGTGCCCCCTAGTGTTATGGTTGCCACTCAGCTTAAAGAGACTCTCCTTGTCAACATTATTTATCCCTTTCAAGTACTTGAAGATCCCAATCATGTCCTCTCTCTCTCTCTCTCCTATCTTCCAGGGAGTACATATTCAGTGCCCTCAACCTCTCCTCGTTTGCCCTTCCCTGCTCACCCACTATCATCTTTGTAGCCCTCCTCTGGACCTTCTCCAGCAGGTTAATGTCCTTTTTGAGGTGTGGGCATCAGTATTGAACTACATACTCTAGATGAGGCCATACGAGTGACCTGTACAAAGGCAGTATAACCTCCTGTCTCCTACTACTGATCCCCCTAGATATGCATCTCAGCATCTTGTTTGCCTTTGCTGCTGCTTTCCTGCACTGCATGGAGTGCTTCAGGTCACTAGTGATCATCACTCCCAGGTCCTTCTCCTCCTCTGATGCAGATACTCAGACTCCACCCAGGTAGTACTCTGTCCTTGGATTCTTGGCTCCATTATGCATAACTTTGCATTTTTGGGCACTGAAGCCAATCTGCCAGATCCTGGACCACCTCCCCAGCTTTTTCAGATCTTCCTGTAGGTCCTGTATCCCTTCAGCTGTGTCCACTCTCCCGCAGAGCTTGGTGTCATCCACAAAGTAGTCGAAATAAAATAGTCAAAAAGGGGCTAGCAGCATTGAAGGTAAACAAAGCCCTAGGACTGGATGGGATACATCCAATGGTACTAAGGGAAATGGCATCTGCGTTAGCTAAATCTCTGCTGGGACTATTTAATAGTATTATACAGCAAAGGGTGGTTTCCAGGGACAGAAGAATAGACAGACAGACAGACAGATAGATAGATAGAAACTTTATTTATATAACTCCTCTTCCCGGGGGCTCGGAGCGCTTATCAATATTTAAAACAGTTTGTACACAGTATACAGCAACATAACATAATGCAGAGTTCAATTGTCAAATTCTATCTATCATTCACTAAAATAGTAATTTAAAACACCAGCCAGTTTGTTTTGATCTTCAAATTCATTATAGATCACACATACCATAGGTCTGATTAAATAAAAACATTTTCAGTCCTTTTTTGAAGGCTTCCACCGAGGGCACCTCCCTTAGTTGTCACGGTAAGGAATTCCACAGGGTTGGTGTGGCAATCTAGAATGCACGGTCCCCAGAATGTCGCAACCTAACCCTGGGAACCACAAGGAGGCAATCCCTGGAGGAACAGAGAGCCTGAGATGGGCGATGAGGAACCAGGAGATCTTGCAGGTAGGCTGGTCTCCCCCCCCCATGCAGGGCTTTGTAGATCAGTAGTCTGACATTGAAGGCAATCCTCTACCTTACTGGCAGCCAGTGCAGTTCATGGAGGACAGGCGTAATGTGATCTGATTTCAAAGTGCCAGTCAGTAGTCTTGTCACTGAGTTCTGCACCAGCTGCAAGTTGCGGAGATTGCCTCCAGATAGCCCCAGGTACAGGGCATTGCAATAGTCCAGCCTGGATGTGACAAAGGCATGCACCAGAGTGGTCAGGTCCTCAGTTGGTATCAGGGCACGGATCCGAGCAATGTTCCTCAGATGATAACAATCACTTTTGATGATGGCAAATACCTGTGCATCAAGTGTCAGGCCATCATCGAGGATCAAGCCCAGATCCTTAACCCAAATGGAGGAGACCAAGGGAACACCCCCCAGTACTAGACCAGGGGAATCTCCAGGTCCCCCTCTGACACAACAATGACCTGGCTCCACCACCAGTACCTCTGTCTTGTCAGGGTTGAGTCATAGCCGGTTGCAAGTCATCCAGTTCTGGATCTCATCCAGGCAAGTGGTAAACACCAAGGCCACCATCAGGTTACCAGGTGCACAGGACAGGTATAGCTGAGTATCATCAGCAAAACAATGAAAACCCAGACCATACCACCTGATAATGTCCCCTAATGGCAGCATATACACCGTGAAAAATCAGGGTGACAAGCCCAACCCCTGTGGAACTCCACAGTGCAGAGGCACCAGTTAGATGAGGATAACCCCATCATCACCCTTTGCACTCTGTCCATGAGGTAGGACCTAAACCAGTTGATGACATTACCAGTTAGTCCACACCAGTTCTGCAGCCAGTCCAGCAGCACCTCATGATCCACAGTGTCAAACGCCACCGAGAGAACCAAGATGGTACGCTTTCCCCTATCCCTCGCCAGTAGGAGGTCATTTAGCACCTTCACCAGGGTGGTCTCAGTGCTATGCCCGGATCTGAAACCAGACTGGAGACACTCATAAGTGGCTGAGGAGGCAAGATGTGCCTTTAGCTGGATGACCAATGCTTTTTTTAAAACCTTCCCTAAAAATGTGAGATTTAAGACCAGTCTATAGTTACTGAGACAATCTGGGTTCAGTGAGGGCTTTTTCAGTAGGGGTCTAACCAAGGCCTCTTTCAGTGCCTAAGGAAAGACCCCACTCTCCAAGGAACTCCAGACAATCCCAGCAACCACAAAACCTACCAGGTCCACACATCCAACCAAAAGTCTGGTTGGACCCGGGTCAATATCACAATATGTTGATTGCAGCCTCAAGACTATCTCCACCACCTCATCCACTCCAAATGGGTCAAACTAAGCCCAAACAAGAGGAGTACCCCAGCATGTCCCAGGATGAACGCCGCAACCCCTTTGAGTGACATTGGAAGAGATCTTGGTTCTAATAGAGGACACTTTGTCAGCAAAGAACAGAGCAAACTCTTCGCACCTTGTGCTAGAACCTGCTCCTTCTGCACAAAAGCAGGCTGGATGTAATAGCCCATCCACCATTCAGAAGAGCTGAGCTGGTCTGTTCCTTGCCACAGCAATCTCCCTTGACAAAAAATATGCCTTCTTTAGGGAGATTGCCCCCTGACAAGTCACCATAATGTGACTTCAAGGCCAATTTGTCCTCCATCAGAGCCCGATCTCCTCCAGCACTGCTCCAACCTCTGGCCCTTAATCTTTAACTCCCTGAGCTCCCCATCAAACCAGGGGGACCTCTGTTGAGTAGATAAGAGTCAGACATGGACAGGTGCAATCGAGGCGAAAGCCACTGTGACAGTCCTATTGTAGGCCACCACTGCTTCCCCCAGCCCAATCATACACACAGACTCCTCACCCAATAGATCCAGCACCACCTGGAATCCTTCTGGAGACAATCCCCATAAAGGGTGGTACCAGACTATCTCCACAGAGGATGGACTCACAGGGGGCCCCAAACATGAACCTCACAGTGCTTTGATCCAGCCAAAAGACCGGATCAATCTTGAGGTCATCGACCCCAAGACCCAGAGTGAACACCAGGTCCAGTGTGTGACCCTGCAAATGGGTCACTGAGCAGACAACTTGTGACAGGCCCAGAGCTTTCATACTCTGCAGAAGATTGCGACCAAATGACAAGAGTTTGTCATTGACCCAGGCATTGAAATCCCCCAGAATTAACCATCTGGGAGACTCCAACACCAGGCCGGCGACGAAGTCTCCAACCTCCTGTAGGAATTCCCTCTCCCCACCCAGTGGACAGTAAATAAGAAGGATCCTGTAGCATGAGCCAGGACCCCCTCACATGACAACACTTTCAAATGACCTGGTAGAACCCACCAGTAGCACCATGAGGCCCAGGATGGATTTAAAACAAAAGGACACTCCCCCGCCTCTGTGATCCTTCCTCAGGCTGTGTATCACAGAGTACCAGGCCAGCACTGCTGCTTCCAAAATGGGGCAGCATTTTCATCCAGCTAGGTCTTTGTGATGCAAGCCAGGTCTACCGAGGAAACCAAATCCGCTATTACTACAGTCTTGTTCCTCATTGACCTAGCATTGCACAACACAACCTGAGTAGGATGAGGGGAGGTTCCTGGAACAGCCTCCTGCCCACTATTAACTGTGGAGCCCTTGGGTATGGGAATCGGATAAGGTGAACCCCTCTCCAATTCCCATTTCACCCCAGGGCACCTCCTGGGCCACACCACCTGAATCTGCGACTCTCCAGCAGCCACTTGCATAACCCCCTACCCTGACCCCCTCCCCATGTGCAATCCCCAGTGCCCCATACCTCCTACATGTTTCTACAGGTAGCGGGGAAGCTCAAAAGGGCGAAGGTCATGGAGGCAGCCCAGCAAGTAGCTGCACCTACTAGGCTTATAACCCAAACATATTCTGATGTTTATTACACTAATCCCACTAAACCCCCAAAATTACTACAATAAAACCCCCAACAAAATATTAAAATAACCCTAATACCCAACAAAAGTTCCACATCCATACATACATCCAATCAATCACTCACACTAATATAATCACACCAAAAACCTCCCCAATCCACCCAATCCCAAATAATAATTTATAACAGGCAGTCCACTAAATGATTACAAAATTCTCAAATGTCTGCAGTGCACTTTAGTCCAAATGCTTTTCCAATTCTCAGTATAACTGCAGTGGGGCTCTCACTCCCCAATAAAAATTAGTCCCAATACAGCTAGGAACTCTCACTTCCCAACAAAATTGGATGAATTAAAGTAGTCAGACTGTCCTTTAATATCTTGGCTCTCTCACAGCCTGTATAGCAGCATTAACCAAGTTCTATTGTTTAGCCCATTGCGGCAGATGTAGTTCTGCTTCACAAGGGAGGGGACCAGGAGCAGCTGGGAAACTATAGACTCATCAGTCTTACCTCCATGGTAGGGAAACTGATGCAGAAGACACTAGTCAAAGAAGATCTTCTGGAATATCTGGAGAAAAACAGACTTCAGGATAGTAAGCAGCACAGATTAATGACAGGGAGGTCTTGTCCCATGGTAATTGATAATGGCCATTCTGTAGATTTATTCTACTTTGTCTTTGGCAAGGCATTGACTTGGAGCTACATCGATGGCTGCTGAAGAAAAGGGAGGGTTCTGGGAACAGCTAAGGAAATAGTAATGTGGGTAGGGAGTTTGCTGAAGGGAAGGCAGCAGAGAGTTGTGGTGAATGGGATCAGATCAGTAGGAAGAGAGATCACTAGTGGAGTATCACAGGGATCTGTTCTGGGCCCAGTCCTCTTCAATATGTTAATCAGTGACTTGGGAGAGGGAATGCAGGGCAGGTTGTGTCTATTCACAGATGAGGCTAAACTCCATAGTGGGTTGACAATGAGGAATGAATAAGGGAGATGCAGAGAGACCTGCAAAGGCTGGAAAAATGGTCACAAAGTCTGACAACTAAAATTCAATGCCAAAAAGTGCAAAGTCAGCCAAAAAGTGCAAAGTTATACACTTATGGAACAAAAACCACACACAGAATAAAGCATTGGATAGGAGGGATAAGATGGACACAACATCAGAGAAAAGGGACCTAGGAGTCATAAAAACATAGAAATACAGACTCTGATGCCAGATAAGGACCACTTAGCCCACCTAGTCTGCCCATGTTTCCTACTGTTATACCTGGTCCCCTAGCCTATATTGGAACCCCACAGTATACCACTGACAGCATCTACAGTATTATCTAATCACGGCTCCAAACTGAGCCATAATCAGTACCAACCTATAAGGGCGTGGATACTTACCATATAAGAATAAGGTATCAGGGATAATATATGTGATTATCACTATGATTTATTGGAAATATATACGCAATGCAACAATAATGCATTCCGTGTTCTTTGGTTAACACATATTCTAATCTTCTGAGAAGTCGTGTACTGTATTGTACAGCCTGCACTGTCATTATGCTAATTTATGTAACACCACACTTATTTTTATTATCTTTCTGAAATTTGTGAGATTCCTTTGTATTCACACTTTTAGCTGGCCTTTCCACAATGTTGTATGTAACCCCCCTACAAATGGGTGTTCCCAAAAATCTGCCTTGGGTGTGCCTAAATGCCTGATGCCAGGCTAGTGTCCTGTGTCTTAACCATTTAAAAGCTATTGCATGAGAGTGCCTTAATAGCCTCTGTGTCCTGCCTCTTTAAGAGATGCCTACAACGCAGTGTATAATTAATCTGGGTGGGGGCTGAGTGTTTTCAGGCTCGAGTCCCACCCGGGCTGCAGTGTTATCGCTTATTCTGCCATCGCTAAATGCGCAGAGGGAGCCTTGTAGGGATCTATGACGGTTAGCTGATTATCTGCTTTCATAGTAAAGATATTGTAGTTTGTCTGACCTGCCTTTTGCAGCATGGACATTTCTGTTAATCACCATCATCTTGGTTATGGATTGCTTATTGGGACCAATCAGTACCTTTGGGGACCCTAACATGGAGTCTGTCACCAGGGGTCTTGTGGGAGTGAATTTCTGTAGGAATTGTAGTTTTTACACTTTGGCACTTAAATGGACCTTGAGGGGGAGCTCTAGCTGTGACAGACAGAGGGATCAGCCAACCAAATCTTTTGGATTACTGGGGAAAGTCCCAAGCTGCCTGCAGCAGAAGCCAGTCTGAGTTTGGAGTTGAAAGAGTGAACAGCTCGAGTGAATTGAGCAGCTGCTCCTGTGTAGTGCGCAGGGGAAATCATCGGGAAGGCTATGTTGGGCCTGCCTGCCGTTATCTTCATAAGTGAAGAGGATTTAATCCTGAGACCAGATTTCATCAGAAATTGCAGCTTTGTCATCGGAACCCTATTTGTGACAAACTGGATTTTCCTGAAGTGGACCGAAGATTTACCTCTGTGCAATAGGCCTGTCAGGACCTGAGACTGCCGCAGAGCATATGGTTCACGCAGAGACACTGTGAATTGCAACCGGACTGCTATTCGAACTGTGGTATTTGCCTTGCTTTTATGATAAGTGTGCTGAATGCTGATAGTGGGTCGCAAATTGGTTCCCCACTGTCTGATTGTGTCACGCTTGCTGGAAGATGCATCCAGCAGCTACCGGACTGTTATCCTAATTGTTCACCTGGTCTGGACCCTGCCACCTTGGCCCAGACAGCTGCTCATGCCACAGAGAAAACCATCAATGAGAGACCAGCCCAGGGATCAGCCCCCTGCTCAACATCACGAACAGGAATGACACCACAGTGAATTGTGTGGGCCCTGCTTCTCCTGGCCATCCAGTTCTTCATCCAGAGGTCTCCATTTCATCAATCCTGTGTCCTGTACTGGGTAGTGTGAGTAAACACCAGGGTACAGTACAAGTCACATTAAACTGTTACTTCAGCTCACTGCTCTGGCATTGTTTCTTTATGCTGACAATGCAGTAGCAATTCTAAATGCTTAAAATGCAAACTCTGTTTCAACCATCCATCAACTCAGATGCAGTTCACATGAAATGTACTTTCAGCCAGTACTGTACAGCACTGTAAATTCCTGTCAGCTCCAACCAAATGTTCATCAATACATTTTTTTAAGAAATACATTATAAGGATACAAGAGATAATGCATTTAACTTTATTTTATCTAATACATTTTATTTTGCTTTTGTTAGTTTTAGTTTAATTTAAAATTAGACTACAAAGCAGACCTGATCGATTGCCCACTACTCGCCTCCCACTTGATGAACTTTGTTTTTTTGGCACTCTCCTGCTCCCTAACTTTGCTTCCTGACTCACATAAGGCAGAACATTTACTTTTATTTTATTTGGTACACTTTATTTTGCTTTAGTTAGTTTAGATAAATTTAGAATTGGTCTAGAGAGCAGACTTCTGTGCATTGGGGTTCTACGTACTGTACAAAGTGAAAATGTGCGATCGCGACCGACTCCCGAGATCAACATAAAAATACAGTACTGTACTTGTCTTTCTCAAAGGTAGAAAAATTAGTTTTAGCTTAATTCAGAATTGGGCTACAGAGCAGACTTCTCTGTGTGGTGGACCTTTGTACTGAACAGTACATACCGGCATCGGAGATCAGTGGTTGCAAGTAAAAAATAAAAAACAGAATAAAACACCAAATCGGTACTGTACAGTACTTGTCTTTTAAATTATCAAGAAACTAGCTGGCTGAAAAGTTATATTTTGTACAGCAAGTACATTGCTCATTTCGGCTTAGCAGCAAATAAATTGTGGTTTGCCTGAGAGGTTCGGAAAGTGAAAGTGTTTTGTGTACAATCGCAATCAGCAGTTTGAAGCTAGAGGTTCTGAATCACTAAAGGCTTTAAAATTACAACAAAAAATACTTTATCATCTAAAAAGCAAACTGGATTAGGTAGATTTGTACTGCACTGCACACTGACGTAGTGAAATCATGCTCCAACTCAGTGGCAAATCAGTTTTCTATGGATTGCTTGATGAGTGCACTGCTCATTTCATTGCATTGATTGAGTTTCCAGAGAGCTGCAAAGTAAGCTGAAACTGAAAAGCAGCCACAGACAAACCTTAAGGAAACTTTTATTAATGCACTGCAATAAGAAGTGTACACAACAAGCAACTCATTGAAAAATGCTAAACCAGTGAGCTGAAGAAACAGTTTAATGTGACTTGTACTGTAGCTCCCTGCAACAACAGCTCAATGAAAGTGTGTCATCTGATTTAATTGTTTTGCCTAATTATCATGAACTGAGCCACCTGGCTCTGGATTACAAATTGTGGGTTACTGTGCATGATTATTTCTTTCCATCATTAGGGCTCCAACCAGCTGCAATGCCGGCCTACCCCGGGCAACGCTTCAGGCTAGCCTCTACCAACAACTGGGTACCCAGAGTATGTGTGACTTTGTTGTGGGACTCTAAAGTGCATCCCAATTAACCTGAATCTTTCAGATCTTGAATCAACCACCAGATCCTGCCACTTCCTTGTTACTGCCCCCTTGAATAAATCAGATCTAAATCTTTTCTGCATTTAAACTGGTTGTGGTGTACCTCTGTATTGTAAATACTGTGGTATTGCTGTTTACTGTTATAGGCCTTATTTTACAGGGGGTCTCCAGGGCTGAGCCAGCTGAACCCGCCCTGGTGGTAAGTGTAACAAGAGTGGAGTTAAAACTGTTGTCAGGGGCAAATTGCAGTTGTGTAATCTGTGAGTTACTTAGGCCACTAGAGGGAAAAGAGGGAGGTAACAGTATCCTGGAGGGCTATACCCAAGGCAGCTATGCTACCACTTACCCTGTCCTCCGGGTGGAGGCACCTGTTTCAGTACTCAGGCCCCTTAACCTGCATTTGGTCACACAGGCAGGGGTAGTAGCCCTTGGGATAGCGCCACCTAGGGGTTACATCTTGGAGGCACTGCTGGGATTTCCGCCTTCTAGTGGTGAGAAGTGGGTACTACAACCCCACGCTTTAAAACGGTAATAAAATGGAGGCGCTTGCTACGCCTACATTTAAGATTGCCCCCCATAAGATGTTAGTGCACCGTATGATGGGGTGGAGTGAGGCTGAGGGGTCAGACCCCCAACAGGCCATTTTGTTAAAGGACATCCTGTTAGGGACTACTAAAGCAACTATTACCATACTTCATAACCATTGGCAACAAATTGCCCTGGGTGGAGATATCCAGACTAGATCAGATTACTATAAGTTACTGGAGGCTACAATTTTTAAAAGACACAAAGCACATTTTCTGGAGCTGGAAGGACACTACTGCTTTATTCAACTACGAGCTGTGTGAGAAATTCTATATTGCACTTGATATCTGCAACAAACGTGCACTTTTGCTTAATTCTGTGGGAGGTGAAACTAACTACCCTTGGTAATTGCTTTTTATTCACATATTTATTTAGTGTTTAACCAAGAAGGGGCTTGCAAACTCTGTTTATCTTGTTAGTAACTTCAAAAGGATTTAAATACTGCATTTGGGTAGGTCCTTGGAGGTAGCTAGATTGTCTACTAGGATTTTCTGACAGTTAAACTATTTTTAAATGAATTACAGCTGGCTGAGGAGTTGAAAAAGAAACTTGCAAACTCTGCTTCTCTTGAAAGTAACTTCATAAATGTTTGAATACTGCATTTTGGTTGTCCCTTGGGGGTAGCTGGATTGACTACTAGGATTTTGGGACAGAAACTATTTTTAAATAATTTACTGGTGCGTAGGAGTTTGTGATAGTTAAAATATTTTTAACAAAGTTACTGGGGTTAAGGAGTGGTCAAGGAAAACCTGCAGTGTGAAACAGGAAAGACAGTCTTTCAAGCAACAGAGGGAGGTGGATCTAGGTTTACGCTTGTTTGTTTGTTACAATTCTTAACATTTTCAGTGCAGGAAGAGTTTACAGCACAGCTGACTTATTTTGGGCTGGCAGCTTCAGAGCACAAACCACCAGGCCTGTTTTGGGGCTGGGGAGGATTACCTGTGTCTGACTTGGATGTGTGGATTTTCTCTGTTTGATTAGCAGGGTATTTTCTCTGTCAAATTGTTGTGTAGGGCATCTTGCTGACAGGAAGGCACTCATTGCAGCAGGGGTCAGAGCTTTTAGCTGATTGTTTTGTGAGGGCACAGTTTAGGCCCAACCCCTTCCCACCCTCACCCCACCCACCCTGGAAATAGTTCCTTTATACCTGGGGTTCTGACATCATTTCCTCAAGAGTGCAAGGTGCATATCACTGTCATATCCTCTCTAGCACACCGCATTGACATTATAAGCATACACATTGTATAATATAAATATATATTTCTATATTACAAACCAATCACACACACACACACAAAAAAAAATGTGGGGAGTAGTGCAATGTAATGGCTGTGGGGCAGCAGTGTTCCAGGAGTCTTTCTGGAGGCAGAGATGCTGCCCTATTTGCAGACAACTCTCTGCCCTGAGGGAGGAAGTTGCCCGTCTTCAGGCCACACTGAACAGTAGTAAGGGGACCTTCCCCCAGGCCACACTGGATGGTAGGAAGGGAACCTCCCCCATCCAGGGAGCACCAGAGCCACCACCACTACCTCAGAGGTTGTGAAGAAAGCACAGCAGTTGGACCACAGTGGGCTCAGGGAGGGTGAGGATGGTGGAACAGAGGCACACCCAGTCAGTTGTTCCACACATAATCCATACCACCATTCTGGGGAGCATAGCTCCCTATGGATGCACCTGCAGAGGAGGTTAAGGAGGCTTAGGACAACTGTCACAAGGGAGGCCCACAGGAAGGAGGCAGAGGACACCACAAGGAAAGGAAGCAGCTCCTGGTGGAGACTCAATTATTAGGGGGATAGAACTGGGGGGAGCAGGGAAAACTGAAGTAAGGTGCCTGCCTGGTGCCATGGCTTGGAGAGACAGGAAGCGCATCCTCAGGATCACGAGAACAGCTGCACGGGAATCTGAGTTGGACGTCATTGTCCACCTAGGGACAAATGACTTGGCTAATCATGAGATTAGAGCAGTGCAGAAGGACTTTGTAGAATTGGGGAGGGGCCTAAGACAAGTAGCACACACAATATCCTTCTCTGAGGTGCTGCCTGTCAATGGCATGAGTGAAGCGAGGGTACTTTGCACCATGCAGTTTAATGAATGGTTGAAAAAATGGTGTGGGCACAGGGGTTTGGCTTCATTGGGGACTGGGGTTCCACCTGGAGGGACACCAGTCTATACTGGCAGGATGGTCTGCATCTGTCCAGGAAGGAACAAGTCTTTGAGCAATCGGTTTAAAGGCTTCATTGGCAAGCTTTTAAACTAATCAAGGGCGAGGCACTGATAAACAGCAGGAAAATCCCAGCCTCTCCCTACAAAACAGGGTACTAAATGAGAAAAAGACCGAAGTAGGCAGGTCAGTGGGGGATGCTGCAAAAGAAGGTAAAGCCATCAAAAAATGGAGAGCAATGAGTACCAATGCCCGTAGTCTGAGTAACAATCTTCCTGAATTAGTAGCCTTGATGGAGGAGGAACATCTGGATATAGTGGCAGTCACAGAAACATGGTACACACAAAACCATGACTGGGACATAAACATACCAGGATACCGTATCTACAGGAGGGACAGGGAGGGTAAAAGAGGAGGAGGAGTAGCTCTTTACATAAGGGAAGGAATCAAGGCAACAGAACAAAAGGGAAAACAGGGAGGAGAAGAAGCACTGTGGGAATTCTGGAGACCGCAATGGCACCACAATCCACACAGGGTTAGACAGAGACTCTTCAGGGGGAGGAAATGGACAAGGAAATGATAGAAAGAATACTTAGAATGGCAGAAAAAGGAGATATTATGGATGGGTGATCTTAATATGCCAGATGTTAACTGGAATGCAGTTGCAGCAGCCACTTCAAAGAGTGGGGTTATTCTAGATGCCCTACAAGGGCATGCCTTAGACAACTAGTATTGGAGCCCACTCAAGAGGGAGCAATCTTAGACCTGGTTCTCTCAAATGGAGATGAAGAGATCACAGATGTAGAAGTGGGTAGCCATCTGGGAACTAGCGACCATCGAACAGTATGGTTCACAACAAACACAGCAATAGAGTCGCCATACAAAGGCAAAAGTACTGGACTTTAGGAGGGCTGACTTTGCTAAAATGGGTGAGTGCCTAAGAATGCACTAGCAAATGGGCAGGAAGGAGGGGTGGAAGAACAATGGGGAATAATAAAAACTGCCATCACAGAGGTAACAAGCCTTTGTGTGAAGCAAATTAACAAATTAAACGATGTAAGAAACCACTATGGTTCTCAAAGGAAGTAGCAGTGAAGGTTCAAGAGAAAAAGAAAGCATTCAGGAAGTACAAGGAATCACAGAAGGAGCAGGACAGGGAACTGTATCAGTTAAAGCAAAAGGAAGCTGGGAAGGCAGTCAGAACAGCAAAGGCCCAAACCGAGGAAAAGATAGCCAACTCTGTTAAGAAGGGGGATAAAACCTTTATAGGTACATCAGGGAGTGAAGGAAGACCAAGGGAGGGCTAGTGAGGCTTAATAAAGAGGAGGAGGGTGGGCAGAGGGTGACTGTGAAAAGGCAGAGATACTAAACAAATATTTTTGCTCAGTATTTACAAAGGAAGTGGGGGAGGTACCTAAAACAAAGTAGAAACACTCTGGATACAGAAGTTGATACCAGCCCATTTACAGAAGAAAGGGTTCTGAAAGAACTCTTAAAACTGAAGGTGGACAAAGCAATGGGGCCTGATGGGATTCATCCCAGAATTCTAAAAGAACTAAGGGTAGAACTAGTGACACCACTGACTACCCTCTTTAACAAATCATGGGAGGATGGGGTGGTACACGAGGACTGGAGAAGGGCAGATGTGATTCCCCTTCACAAAAGTGGGAGCAAGGCAGAAGCAGAAAACTACAGACCTGTTAGTTTAACCTCAGTGGTAGGGAAAAT
Source organism: Neoceratodus forsteri (assembly GCA_016271365.2). NCBI lineage: Eukaryota > Metazoa > Chordata > Ceratodontiformes > Ceratodontidae > Neoceratodus > Neoceratodus forsteri. The sequence continues at coordinate 796,874,703 of CM028137.1, read as the reverse complement.
GATGAAATCACTTCTGAAGGAAAGAATTGTTGAGTATCTAGAGGTCAGAGGGGCTCAGGACCCAAGGCAGCATGGATTCACAGCGGAAGGTCATGCCAGACAAATCTGATAGATTTCTTTGACTGGGTGACCAAAGTAGTAGATCAGGGAGGGGCTGTGGACATGGCCTACCTAGACTTCAGCAAGGCATTTGACACAGTCCCACACAAAAGATTAATATACAAGTTAGCCAGCCTGGGAGTGGGTCCCAAGATGACAGCCTGGGTAAAGAATTACCTGGAGAATAGGACACAGAGAGTAATAGTAAATGGAGTCCACTCTGAAGAAAGGGGGGTTACTAGTGGGGTACCACAGGGTTCAGTATTAGGACCGGTCCTCTTCAATGTCTTTATAAGCGATATTGCAGAGGGACTGGAAGGAAAAGTATGTCTCTTTGCAGATAACACAAAGATCTGCAACAGAGTTGATGCACAAGGTGGGGTGGAAAGGATGAGAAGGACTTGGAAGGTTAGAGGAATGGTCAAATGTATGGCAGCTTAGATTCAATGCTAAGAAGTGCAGGTAATGCACCTGGGAAACAAAACCCAGGTGAAGAGTACACTATGGGGGGTGAGATACTAAAAACAACAAAAATGGAAAGGGACCCGGGGGTAGTCATATCAGATGACCTAAAGGTGGGAAAGCAATGTGAGAGGGCAGCAAGGAGGGCTGGGGGGATACTGGGATGTATAGGGAAAGGCATCACCAGCAGAAAATAGGAAGTTATTATCCCTCTGTACAGACAGTTGGTGAGACCCCATCTGGAGTACTGCATGCAGTTCTGGAGACCCAATCTCCGCAAGGATATAGACAGGATAGAGGCTGTCCAGAGGAGGGCAACTAAAATGGTGCAGGGCCCGCACCGGAAGACATATGAAGAGAGACTTAAGGAGCTGAATATGTATAGCCTCGAGGAAAGGAGAGAGAGGGGGGACATGATAGAAACTTTCAAGTATCTCAAGGGAAACAACAAAGTCCAAGAGGGTAGCATCTTTCAATAAAAGAGGTGTGCAAGAACAAGGGGGGCACAATGTGAAGATAGAAGGGGGGCAGCTCAGAGGTAATTTAAGGAAGTATTTTTTCACAGAGAGGGTTGTGGATGCATGGAATGGCCTTCCGGAGGAGGTTGTGGAGTCAAAAACAGTGGTGGAATTCAAGCATGCATGGGACAATTATAAGGCAATTCTAGGGGTTGGGGGTAGGAAGAAGTAGGCTGCTGGTTAACTAGGATCTGCAGCTTATCCAATAGATAGGGAAATGGGCAGACTGGGTGGGCCAAGCGGTCTTTATCTGCCATCAAAATCTATGTTTCTATGTTTCTATGTTATTATAGAGACTTTTGAACAAGTTAAGTGTTTGGGGAAGGTTGAGGTGAAAGGAAGGGACTCAGATCTGTTTGACCAAACCATGGTGACCCTCTTCTCCTGTAGCCTCCCCATAGATCCTGCAAGAGTTCCCCCTATCATTTTGCCTGAAGGGTCCCAGAAAGGGTGGCGGGTCATTCATTTGCATAGTGACCCAGCTGCTCCTGGGGGATCCCCAAATGTAGAGGGGTTTAAAGACAAATTGCTCAGACTGCTAGCCACGGAGGAGCAATCTGCCAAAGAGTTAGTGGAGATGTTAGAGCTTTCTGGAGACACTACTCCCTTGCAGTCCCCTATAGCATCTCCTGCCAGTCCTAGATCTTCCCCTGTGGTAACCCCCCCTACTGTGATACCCTCAGTACACCTGGATTCTTACCGCAGACTGAGACGCTTCTCGGGCATGGTCCCGGTACCCATGGGGGAGGACGACCTAGCGACATGGATGGATTATGCCCCCGCTTGGTACAGAAGTGGCAGTGCTCTGAGGGAGAAAAAAGGAAAAGACTAATGGAGAGCTTGAGGGGCTCTGCACTGGAGGCCATCCGCTTTCTTTGTTCCACTAGCACAGAGGCCCCTGCTGCTGAGTTCCTCTCTGCCATGGAGGGGGTCTTTGGTAGCACTGAGACGGGGGATGACCTGATGTGGAAATTCAAGTCTGCTAAACAATGGAAGAAAGAGAAGTTATCCATGTTTGTTACCAGAATTGAGCGGGCTCTGCAGAGGAGTGCCTGCCAGTGAACTGAATCAAGTTTGATTAGAGCATATTTTGAAGTCCACCAGGTACTCTAGTGTGATGATATTGAAACTGAAGTTGCAAGATAGGAGGCAAACCCTCCTGAATATTGCTACCTTATGAAAGAGATTCGTGAAGTGGAGAATGATGAAGAGGGGTGAGAGCCCTATGCTGGGGTTGCCCGTACCAGTCAGACCTCTAATCAAAGTGATGAGTCTGAACTACAACAGATGTGGGAACTAATTAAAGAACTGAAGGAGATGAGGGCCAGTCAACAAGCTGCTGAGGCGGCGAAAGATGCAAACCCTTATCAAGCACCTCTCGAGCAAAGGAGTGAGATCTCACCTGGGGGGGGGGTGGTGGTGCATGTCATTTCCTCTGAAACCTAGACAGAGAGTAATCTGTTGGAAGAAGTATGAGAACTGAGGACCCTGGTAGGAGATCTTATTCAGGCCACTCAAGTAGCTGACTTCTGCAGAGGCTCAGAAAGCAGGGAAAGCGAACCCCAGATCAGAGAGGGACCCCGGAACTTGTCTACCATGCCTAAACAGGGGGGTGGCTCTCCTCCTCCTAGAGACTCTAAAGAACCCATCTTTTGTTACCACTGTGAAAAAGATGGGCATACCCGGCCCAACTGCAGTTTGCCTGAGAATCTGAGAAAGGTTACTATAAGGCTACTGGCATTGATTCGGCGAAGCAATATAAAGCCTCAGAATGGGCCTATGAGAAAGACTTATACCTCTAAGACTGCCATAAAACAGACGTCCAAGTCCCCTTCACCTGACTGGTCCAAGGTGGTAGGCCCATCAATGGAAACCAATGTAACAGTAAATGGTGTATCTGCAAGTGCCGTGCTCAACAGCAGATCACAAGTGACCATAGTGTTTCAAGATTGTTTCCAAATACTCCTGCCTGGTGTGCCCCTGCAGCCCCTGAAGGGTCTGCATATGGGGGGATTAAGGGAAAAAACTTACCCATACTCGGGATATATTCGGATCTGGCTGTCTTTCCCTACTGCAGTGGCCGGAGTGGATGAACAAGTAGAGATGCTGGCTCTGGTGTGTCCTCCTACAGAATTGTATGATGGAGTTACTTTGCTTATTGGAACCAAAGCCCATGTTTGGAAGACTAGCACAGTTGTGTCAAGAGAAACAAGGGCAATGGACTGGGAGGGCCCTGAGAGTTCCAGCCTTGATAAAGAGAGCCTATGACCTGCAGAAACAGACTACTGAAGTGGATAGAGATGAGCCTGTGGGGATAGTGTGGAAGAAAGATCCTGATTCTCTGGTACTACCGCCCAATGCTCAGTGCACCATTAATGGAAAAGTTCGTCTTAGAAAGAATGTGAAAAATAAAATATTGATGCTGGATGCACCCGGTGAAGGAAAATTGCCAGAAGGGTTATTGGTTAAACCCAGCATCTTACCTGCCCATGCACATGCCTATGCACAGCAAGTGATGGTCCAAATCCGGAATGTGTCTGATCGAGAAATTAGAGTAAACAGGGGGTGTACGTTAGCTACAGTACACTGTGCGGACACTGCAGTACTGCCAAGCAACAAACATTCTGGTGAAAAGGAGAGGTGACCCCAGACCTATTCGACTTTGGCGATTCCCCGTTGTCTGCTGAATGGAAGATTCGAGTCAGTAGGAAACTTGCCCAGAGGGACCAAGTGTTTTCTCTAAAGGAATGGGATGTGGGGTGCATCCATAGTGCTGAGCACACTATCAGGCTTCACGACAACAGACCTTTTAGAGAGCGGTCCCGCTGCCTTGTCCCAGCTGATACAGACAATGTTCAGAGGCACCTACAGGAGATGCTAGCTGCTGGCATTATTCAAGAGTCAAGAAGCCCCTATGCATCTCCCATCGTAGTCATGCAGAAAAAGAATGGGTCCATGAGAATGTGTGTGGATTATCGGACTCTAAACAGATGAACTGCACCAGATCAATACACCATGCCCCACATACAGGACACCCTGGTCTGCCTGAATGGGAGTCAGTGATTTTCAGTACTTGATCTACGAAGCGGGTATTATCAAATCCCGATGGCCTCAGAGGACCATGAGAAAACAGCCTTCATTTGTCCCTTGGGGTTCTGTGAATTTCTGAGGATGCCTCAGGGGATTTTGGGTGCCCCTGCTACTTTCCAGAGGTTGATGGAACAGGCGGTAGGAGACATGAATCTGTTAGAATGTCTAGTATACTTGGATGATGTCATCATCTTCGGACGCACCCAAGAAGAACATGAGACCAGATTATTCAAAGTTCTTGACCTCCTGGAATTCAGACTCATACTATCTATAGACAAGTGTCAGTTTTTCCAAACATCTGTAAAATATGTGGGACATATAGTGTCAGCCGAGGGGATACAGACAGACCCCAGCAAAGCACAGTCCCTGACCACCTGGCCCCAGCCAACTAACCTAAAAGAACTGCAGCATTTCTTGGGGTTCTGCAGCTATTATCGCTGGTTCATTAAAGATTATTCAACGGTGATCCGGCCACTTCTCAATCAAGGCTATCCTCCTACCAACCGCAGGTACAAAAAGGGATCCCTCAAGGAAGAAGAAAAAGTGTATTTCGAACAGGTGAACCATTTGGAGCCCGTTGGACCCCTGAGTGTGAGGCGGCATTCTTTGAGATCATCTATCAGCTCACTCACGCCCCGTACTTGCCTATTCTGACCCTACCAAGCCCTATGTCCTGCATACAGATGCCAGCCTAAAGGGAGTCGGGGCAATTTTATATCAAGATTATGAAGATGGCCTGAGACCTGTGGCTTTCACCAGTAGAAGCTTGACACCATCTGAGCAAAACTATCCTGTTCACAAGTTGGAGTTTCTCGCTCTAAAGTGGGCCATAGTTGACCAATTTCATGAGTACCTCTATGGGGCCAAAATATTGGTAAAACCTGATAACAACCCTCTAACATATGTACAGATCTCAACAAAGTTGGATGCCACTGGCCACAGGTGGCTTTCTGCACTATCGACTTATGATTATGTGGTTGAATACCACCCTGGACTGAATCATATTGATGCTGATGCTCTTTCATGGCTGCCAAGCCCCCAAGACAACTGGGTGAGGTTGTCAGAACACACTATAAAAGCGTTGTGCCAAAAATTTGATAAAGACAAACAGCCATCCGCAGGTACAGTGGATTGTCTGGTGGACTGTTTGGGGCTCCCCCCAATACTTGCATACCTGCAGCCTATTGTCATTTTTCTGCACTGGACATCAGTGCCTTACCTCAGTTTGACAGTGACAGCATTCAGTGAGCTCAATCCCAAGACCCCATGATCCAGCCTGCACTTGCTGCCCTTCATGCAGGGAAAGCTGTGTCTAAACTACGGCCTGCTGACCTATGAACTGCACTATTGTTCAAAGAAGGCCCCCGACTAAAGTTTCGAGACCAGTTACTATATCGAGAGACAGTAGATCGGCAAGGTCAGTTAGACAAGCAGCAGTTGGTACTACCTACAACCTTCAAGCAGCTAGTACTGAGGTCTCTGCACAACCACATGGGACATCTCAGTATTGACCGGACCCTCGACTTGGTGAGGTCTAGATTTTATTTGCCAAAAATGGGGGCTGATGTTGAAAACCATGTCAAAACTTGCAGTAGATGCCTTCAGAGAAAAGCCTTGGCCCAGAAAACTGCTCTTCTTGTTAACAATTCAACCAGTGCCCCCATGGAACTGGTTTGCATAGACTTTCTGTGTTTGGAGCCTGATCAAAAGAACATTGGCAATGTACTGGTAGTCACCGATCACTTTACCCGATATGCACAAGCTTTCCCAATCAAGGATTAGAAGGCCTCTATGGTGACCAAGGTGCTAGCAGAAAAGTTCTTTGTCCATTATGGTGCACCCCAACGTATCCATTCTGATCAAGGAAGGGACTTTGAAAGCAGATTGATTAAGGAGCTGCTCTTCCTGTGGAAGGGGGCTGAAAGTTTAGACGCACTCCTTACCACCCCCAGGGACTGAACGCATTAACAGAACTCTCCTGGACATGTTGGGCACTCAGTATCCTAAAGACAAGCCTAAATGGAGCCAGCAAATTAGCACCTTGGTACATGCTTACAATTGCACCAAAGGTGATGCTACTGGGTTCTCCCCCTATTGCCTCATGTTCGGAAGGGAAGCCCGGTTGCCCGTACATGTCTGTTTTGGAGTCTCCCCAGATGGGGTCAGAGCTGAGAACTATTTACAATATGTACAGAAACTGAAGGCTCAATTGAACCATGCATACCAACTGGCTCAAACAATGGCTGCCAAACGAAACCTTGCTAACAAGGAGAGGTATGACTGACGGGTGAAGGCACAAGAGTTGTTGCCTGGGGATCGAGTGATATTACGTAACTTGGGACTGCATGGCAAGCATAAAATCACAGATAGGTGGCACCATCTTCCACATGTAATAGTCAGCAAATTGGATGATTTACCTGTGTACAAAGTATGCCCTGAGAATGATTCTAAAGCTGTCAAGACCATACACAGGGACCACCTACTACCCATTGGCCAAGTGATCATTGATGCTGAACCATCAGACATTGTCTCTCCTGGGCCGGTGACTCACACTGCTGCTAAAAAGAGACAGAGTCAACCTGCCCCAGTTGTTACAGATTCAAGGCCTTCCCCCCAGCAGGCCCAGAATGATAGTGACTGTCAGTCCACCTCTGATGATAGAGAGTGTGACAATGCTTATTGCCCTCCTTATGAACTGAGTCAATTGCTTCGAGGTAACCCTATGTATAATCATGGGGATGAAGCTGGACCCTCAGGACTGCCTAACCCTATAGCTTCTTCCCTAGAGCCAATGCTCCCTGAAAGTGAAGTGCAGAGTATTGCATCTGAAGTGGCAGAATCTTTGTGTCTAGTAGAACTCTTTGAATTATCCGAGGAGGAATCTGATGTGGTAAATCTCCTTGGTCACATACCAGAACTTGCAGAACAGTATGAATGTGTTCACTGCACCCCTTCAGTGTCACAAAGTTCAATGATCCCAGAGTTCTTCAGGATGAGCAACCTGGGCCCTCTTCAGAAGATAATAATGAGCAAAGTATGGTGGAAACAGAGTCTACAGAGCAAGGAGCTGACAGTGCTCCCAACATGGACATTTCAACCAGTGCAGAGGCATCCCTCACTACAGGAGAAGAAACCAATGCCAGTGTTGACCACCCAGAGCCTGTGTCTGTTCCCCCCAGAAAATCTGGATGAACTGTCAAGCCAGTGATGCGCTTTAGCTATGACTCCCCTGGGAGGCCTGTGGATTTGCCTCTCAATGTTGTTCACAAGGGTGTTTACATTTCAAAGCACTCACTGCCCAAACTGAGCCTGTCTGCCACTTCTAATTTAATTGTTCTTCCCTCAGAACATGGTGCCCCTGCCCATCTAGCCCCAAGTTAGCTAATAGGGATGGACCCCCATCTATGTCATTCAAAGCGCAAGAAACTATTACATGAATAGGTATAGTAATGTTATTGTGTAGTTCATAGTAATATCAGTATTGAAATGTATGGAAAATGCAAAATTGTTGTCATTATGAATATAGTATATGTATAGAGAATACTAAATGAGTATAGTAATGTGATAAGTTTACATTTTACTGATGCATCATTAATTCAATTGTCGTGCATCGTAATATCACGTATATAACATATAGTATATTGACTTTTTCCATGCTGTTGTGGTATAGGCTTGAAGCGGACGTCAAGTTCTTTCCAGGCGGGGGAAGGGTGTAACCCCCCCCCTGCAAATGGGGGTTCCCAAAAATCGTCTTTGGGTGTGCCTAAATGCCCGCTGCCTGGCTGGTGTCCTGTGTCTTAACTGTTTAAAAGCTATTGCAATCAGAGTGCCTTAATAGCCTCTGTGTCCAGTCTCTTTAAGAGATGCCTATAACGCAGTGTATAAGTAATCTGGGTGGGGGCTGAGTGTTTTCAGGCTAGAGTCCCACCCGGGCTGGAGTTTTATCACTCCATTCTGCCATCACTAATTGCGTAGAGGGAGCCTTGCAGGGATCTGTGACTGTTAGCTGATCATGTGCTTTAATAGTAAAGATATTGTAGTTTGTCTAACCTGCCTTTTTTTGCAGCATGGACAATTCTGTTAATCTCCACCATCTTGGTTCTGGACTGCTTACTGGGACCAGTCAGTACCTTTGGGGACCCTAACATGGAGTCTGTTACCAGGGGTCTTGTGAGAGTGAATTTCTGTAGGAATTGTAGTTTTTACACTTTGGCGCCTAAATGGACCTTGAGGGGGCACTCTAGCTGTGACAAACAGAGGGATCAGCCAACTGAATCTTTTGGATCACTGGGGAAAGCCCCAAGCTGCTTGCAGCAGAAGCCAGTCTGAGTTTGGAGTTGAAAGAGTGAACAACTCGAGTGATTCGAGCAGCTGCTCCTTTGTAGTGTGCAGGGGAAATCGGCAGGAAGGCTGTGTTGGGTCTGCCTGCCACCATCTTCATAAGTGAAGAGGCTTTAATCCTGAGACTGGATTTCATCCAAAATTGCAGCTTTGCAATCGGAACTTGATTTGTGACAAACTGTATCTTCCTGAAGTGGACCAAAGATTTGCCCCGGTGCAATCAGCCTGTCAGGACGTGAGATTGCCGCAGAGTGTATGGTTCATGCAGAGACACTGTGAGTTGCAACTGGACTGCTATTAGAACTATGGTATTTGCCTTGCTTTTATGATAAGTGCACTGAATGCTGATAGTGGGTTGCGATTTGGTTCCCCACTGTCTGATTGTGCCATGCTTGCTTTAAGCTGCATCCAGTAACTACCGGACTGTTATCTGAATTGTTCACCCAGTCTGGACCCTGCCATCTTGGCCCAGACAGCTGCTCACCCCACAGAGAAAACCATCGGACAAGAGACCAGCCCAGTGATCAGCCCTCTGCTCAACATCACGAACAGGAATGACACCACGGTGAATCGTGTGGGCCCTATTTCTCCTGGCCATCTAGCTCTTCATCCAGAGGTCTCCATTTCATCAATCCTGTGTCCTGTACTGGGTGGCATGAGTAAACACCAGGGTAGCTCCCTGCAACAATAGCTCAATCAAAGTGTGTCATCTGATTTAGTTGTTTTGCCTAATCATCACAAACTGAGCCACCTGGCCTGGATTACAAATTGTGGGTTACTGTGCATGACTATTTCTTTCCATCATTAGGGCTCCGACCAGCTGCAATACTGGCCTACCCTGGGTAACACTTCAGGCTAGCCTCTACCAACAACTGGGTACCCAGAGTGTGTGACTGTGTTGTGGGACTCTAAAGTGCATGCCAATTAACCTGAATCTTTCAGATCTTGAATCAACCAATATATTCTACCCCTTCCTTGTTACTGCCCTCTTGAATAAATCAGATCAAAAACTTTTTGCATTCAAACTGGTTGTGGTGTACCTCTGTATTGTAAATACTGTGGTATTGCTGTTTACTGTTACAGGCTTTATTTTACAGGGGTCTCCAGGGCTGAGCCAGCTGAACCCGCCCTGGTGGTAAGTGTAACAAGAGTGGAGTTAAAACTGTTGTCAGGGGCAAATTGCAATTGTATAATCTGTGAGTTACTTAGGCCACTAGAGAGAAAAGGGGGGTAACAGTGTCCCGGAGGGCTGTACCCAGGGCAGCTATGCTAACACTAACACTGTCCTCCGGGTGAAGGCACCCATTTCAGTACCCAGGCCCCTCAACCTGCACTTGGTCATGCAGGCAGAGGTAGTAGCCCTGGGGATAGTTCCACCTAGGGGTTACATGTGTCTTTGGATACTGTGGAACCACCTAACTTTCAGCCAATAGGGCTTGTTTTGTATAGCTAATGCATGCAATAAGGTAAAGTTGCCATAGTCATTTTCTTACTATATAAGCTAAAGTAAGACATTTTTCCCCTGAATCCATATTCATATCCTGTGGTATAGGGAAACTCTGGCTCCCAGTATCTACTTAGGAAAGACTCTGATTAGGGCATTTGTCTGGTTTTGTGTAATAAACAAGTTTATTAGCACTTATGCCATTTGTCTGTTTCTTCTGTTGGCTTATTACTGCCAAGAACCTGAGAAGTGATTCACCTTGACATTTTGGCGACCATGTGCAGGTGGTCTGAGTTAACAAAGATTCACATTTCATCTGGCATTTTGATGGGTAGTAAGTAGGTGTACATCCCCATATATCCTCGCCCATCTGTTTACTCCATAGTACCCTCCAAAGTCTTGCTGCACACCAAGCAAGAACTGTGACATCTTGCCTTGCTCCACAACAGTTTTGAGTTGTAGAATTGCGTGAGTACAGGCACTCGACCATCTTTTGTTTTAACCACTGTGGATCGATACACAGGTGAAGCACCACTGATGGGTTAATTTGAGTTTCCCTGATCATGTCTAATATCTGCACTGATCTGAGACTCAATATCTCTAATTTTCTTGCCTTCCACAGATGCTGGAGCAACTTCATACTGGCAGCGAAATCCTCCGATAACCCTGTACTGGGGATTTCAACCCATACTCGGAGACGAGACAAACAGCCAAGAAACAAACACTGAAGGGGCTGTTGGTCACTACTCTTTATGCTGCTCTAGAAGCCTCCTACAATAATTGAGGTTTCATTCCCATGAACTTCAAAATGCAGCTCTAAAAAAAGAGTTGAGCTTGCAGGCAACTGAAATGCTTAGGAAAGAGCAGAGACTGAACAAAGAACTACAGTCTATGTGCAGTAAGAATGATACACTTTTGCACTGTGCTGTACAGAATAATGAACAAGAGTTATGTACGTTGAGGGAGCATTGCGACAGGTTGAAGCAGGATAAGAGGCAGATACTGCAAATCAATGATTTGTTGATTGAAACAAATGAGACGTTATGAAATGAGAATGAAGAGTTGTGAGAGGATCTGAAAAAGGTAAGTGGTGAATTGGACAGGGAGCTTAGGGACAATTGCAAACTAAGCGCCTCTTATAGAGTGTTACAGAAAGAGATTTCTAGAGGTGTTGGGCAGAATAATGCAAAGGTTAGTCACATACAGTGTACAGCAAAGATGGTGAAACTGCGTCACCAATGAGAGGTGTTGGCTGGCCACGTCAAAGCAATGGGCAGAGTCCATTACATCCCCATCGGTATTGTGTCATCAGGCAATGATGACACGGATGATGATACCAACCACTGTGGCGGCATCCAGCAACACCCTCAGAATGATGCTTCCCTTATACACTACTCACAAAATGACATTCCCCTATGCCATGATGATACTTTCCTATGCCATAATCAATATGGCAACTTTCATGTGTGACGCCAAGATGGCGACCCCCATGACACCGGGGGAGGGTGAAGACATCCACCTCCGATTGCTGTTCTGAAAAAGGAAGACAAAACAGAGATCAATCAAATGATCTAAATAGCCCTCGCCAAATCCAAAATGATGGAGGAGCAGAGATGAATCTTCTGAGAAAACATAGAGGAGATGTTAAAAGAATCTGCTACCCATGAATCAATGTTCTGCTCTGTGGCTGATGCTGCAGAGGATACCACCCTTCGTGGCGCATGCACAGACTTTTCCTTCCCCGATCCACCCCGAGCAGTTACAAATAACTCTCTCCAGGCAGCCCACTCCGATCAGCAAATCACTGACAGTATTGGCCACATGTACCTAGAGACAACCTCAGCTGTCATCTGGAAAAGGACTGTTCTAAGTGAGAAATGCTTAGTCTCCCAGTGGACTACCAAGAACAGGTTCTTCAACAGACTGTGGCCAAACTCCCAAAGGAAATCCAGCAAGCTACAGATGTGACTTTTGATGACGTCGCTGCAGAACTCATTTCCACTCACTCCTCAGGTGTGGTCAGCATCCTGCTGGCCTACCCCATCAAACAGTATGCCAAGGAAAGCCCGGCATCATATCATCAGTGGTTGTGACTGGCTTATCGCACTGGTAAGTCTCTCTCACAAGAGGGAGCAGATAGGGACCAGATTGAATACAAATCCTTGTTCATTTTGAACATGCTTCCGGCAGTACATGAAATGGTCAAAACTGCTTTTTTTCCCAAAACTGACAAGTTTGCAGAAATTCTTGTGAGAACGAACATGTTTACCAGCTCTACCTGTGGGATTTCAATTCCATCTCAAAACCTATGGTGGCCATGGTACAACATACCAGCGAGCCCACGACCTGCTATACTGTGGAAAGCAAGGCCCAGGATGGGAACTCAGCGCCCTCCAAAGACTAGCAACCATATCAGGTTGGGGGACATGCAACACAAATAGAAACAGACAAAAGAACTGGAACAATCCCTACCAGAATAACAATCAGGGCAATTAGAATTACTGATCGGGCCCTTCTTACAATCAGGTAGTGGAGGAGAATAAAAACCTCTGAAAGATTCTTGAGAAAGTCCAGTCTGTGACCGAGTCCATCCCAAAACATGCTGTAGTGGTACTTGCACCAGTGGCCCTACCTCCACTAGGCCAAGGAGACACCTGAACCTCCTCTGGTCAGGCTGCACCAGGCCCAAATTCTAACCTACCATCTGTCACAGATGCTACCACACAAAAGCACCTGTATCCCATTCAGAATCTGGAAGAGGCCCAGTGGGACCCCGCAGGCCTACGGTTTCAGGAACCATCTGAAGACATCATTAACAATGACAGTTCAGATTGACTATTGAAGGCCCCAGTCCATATTATCAGTAGCATCACTACTGATACAAATGGACAGCCATGTACCAAGGCCATGGTCAGGGGCTGTCAGCATGTTGTATTCCTAGATACGGGCTCAGCCATGTTTGTATTACATAATGAGGATACATTCTCTTCTTCCTGGTCCACTGGACAGAGGACCAATACCCAAGGTGTAGATGGTACCACACTGCTCATCTACTGTTCTGTTGTGCTTCCCATGGTATTGGGGACCCTTAACACAAATTTTGCTTTTGACCTCATGGTATTACACCATCACCCCAGCATCCTGGGTATTGACTTCCTAGCACTACACGGCTGTGTAGTAGACCTAGTGAACAGGCTATTGATCCAAATCAAAGGCCAATACCATGCTGTCATGATCGCTGACTCTCATGTTGTTGCTGCCATCTCAGCCAACAACAAGGAACATGAAATCATAGCTCTATTCCAACGCCATGAGTTCTTTCAGGAACTTTTACCAATTCTGTAGAAACATCTTGATGTTTTTACCAGACACAAACATGACTGCGGGAGAATGAATACCAGCACTGAAGTCCCAGCCCTGAGCAAATCAAACAGAGACAGTATCCTTTTCCTGCAGAGGCCTTACAATCACTCAGAGAAACCATCCGGTCACTCCTTCATCGGGGAGTTATTAGGCCATGTTTCTCAACCCTCAATGCCCCTATATGGCCTGTGAAGAAGCCCAATAAATCTTGGAGACTCACTATCAATTACAGAAGGCTTAACCAAGTCACTCCTAGCTGCTCACCTACAGTAGCTTGGCAGAAGACACCAGGAGGAAGGAGTACTGTGTGACTGGACTTCTCTACTGGGACTAAAGAAGTAGAACTCTTGTACTTGGACCTTTAATTTAGGGTAAAAATTGCCCACCCTCTGACCCAAAGCTAGTTCTACTTTTATAGGCACAGGATTTGACTGACAACAGGAACTTCCTGTTTGGGAGTGGAAAGTGAGTGATCACAGAGCCACCAAAGACCCACGATGCTAGAAGGGCAAGAGTAGCTCTCTGGTCCCCTCTAGCTGCTGGAGGCCTGCCTCTGAGCAAGTAAGGGGTCTATTGAGAAATATAGGATATTCTTGTCCCAGAACAGGACAATCAGGAGCTTAAAGGGCACAGAGGCAGAAAGTAAGTAGAGAGAGAAGAGAAAGAAAAAAAAAACAGAGGAAAGAGTAAGGATTCCAAACAGTTAAGGGGCCAAAAATAAGACATGATGGGAGTGGTGCAGTGCAGTGGCTGTGGAGCAGCAGTCTTCTGGGAGACGTTCTGGAGGATGCAGTGTTGTCTCATCTACAGGCACCTCTCTGGGCTGAGGGAGGAGGTTGCTCATCTCCAGGCTGAGTTGTCCAGGATTTGTGGGACCTCCTCCTCCATCCAGGGACTACCAGTGCCGCTGCCATTGCCTCAGAGGTTGCCAAGAAAGAGGAGCGGTTGGACCACAGTGGGCTCAGGGAGGGTGAGGGTGGTGGAACAGAGGCACATCCCTCCAGCTGTACCTTTCCACAATTCCAATGCCATTCTGGCAAAGTGTGGTTCCTCTATGGAGGCACCTGCAGTGGAGACCAAGGAGGATGCTGGGAACCTCCGTAAAGGAGATCCACAGAAGGGTGGCATGGGACCCACAGGGGAAGGAAACAACTCCTGGTGGGGGACTCCATTCTTAGGAAGGTAGAACTGGGGGAGGAAGGGGAGAGGGAGGTGAGGTGCCTGCCTGGCGCCATGGCTTGGAGGGACAGGGAGCGAATCCTCCAGATTGCTGGAGCAGCTGCACAGGGGAGGGAGCTGGATGTCATTTTCCACCTAGGGACAAATGACATGGCTAAGAAAGTGATTAAATCAGTGCAGAAAGAGTTTGTGGAATTGGGGAGGAGCCTTAGACAAGTAGCACGCACGGTAACCTTCTGGGAGGTGATGCCCATCTATGGCGTAGGAGAAGCTAGGGTGTTCTGCACCATGGGATTCAATCAGTGGTTGGAAAACTGTTGCAGAGCTCAGGGATTTGGCTTCATTGGGGACTGGGGGTCCACCTTGAGTGATGCAAGCCTATACTGGCATGATGGGCTGCGTCTGTCCAGGAAGGGAACCAGGATCCTAGGTGATAGGTTTAAATGCTTCATTGGCAAGCATTTAAACTAGCCAAGGGGGGAGGCACTGGAAAGGAGCAGGGAAATCCTAGCCCCCAAAAATCACAGTAGTAGTACGGTAAACACCAACATAGAGGTGGCAATAGGAGAAGGGCAGGGGTAAATGGGGAAAGTTGACAAGGCAAGAAGGACAGGGATGGGCAAAAGGAGGAAGACCATCAGAAATGGAGGGTAATGAGTACCAATGCTCTGTAGTCTGGGCAACAAGCTCCCTGAGCTGGTGGCCTTGATGGAAGAGGGATGCCTCAGATATTGTAGCAGTCACAGAAACATGGTACACAGAGAACCATGACTGGGATGTTAACATACCAGGGTACATAACCTATGGGAGAGACAGGCAGGAGAGAAGAGGGGGAGGAGTAGCTCTCTATGTAATGGAAGGGATAAAAGCAACTGAACAAAAGAGTAAACAGGGAGGAGAGGAGGCACTGTGGGTCACCTTGGAGACTGGAAAGGGCACCACAATCTGCACAGGGGTTGTGTACAGACCCCCATGTCAAGGGGAGGGAATGGACAAGGATATGATAGAAGGCATTCTTAGGATGGCAGAGAAAGGGGATATACTGTTGATGGGAGACCTGAATATGCCAGATGTTAACTGGAGCACATTTGCTGCAGCCACATCCAAGAGCAGGGCCATTCTCGATGCCCTACAGGTGGCAGGCCTCAGACAGCTAGTTTCAGAACCCACTCATGAGGGAGCAATCTTAGACCTCATACTCTCAAATGGGGGCAGTGAGAGGATCTCATATCTAGAAGTGGGTTGCCATCTGGGAACAAGTGACCATCAAACAGTGTGGTTCACATTAAACTCAGCTACAGAGTCAAGCCATACAAAAGTGAGGGTACTGGACTTCAGGAGGGCTGACTTTGGCAAGATGGGAGAGTGCCTCAGAAAAGCACTAGCAAACAGGCTAGAAGGAGGGGTGGAGCAACAATGAGGAATCATCAAAACTGCCATCACAGAGGCAACAAGCCTTTGTGTGAAGCAAATAAACAAATCAAAATGAAAGAAAAAGCCACTATGGTTCTCAAAAGAGGTGGCTGGGAAAGTCAGGGAGAAAAATATAGCATTCAGGAAGTATAAGGAAACACAGAAGGAGCAGGACAGAGAGCTGTACCAGTTAAGGCAGAAGGAAGCAGGGAGGGAAGTCAGAATAGCAAAGGCCCAAACTGAGGAAAAGATAGCCAACTCGGTTAAGAAGGGGGATAAACCCTTTTATAGGTATATCAGAGAGCATAGAAAGACAAAGGGAGGGATAGTGAGGCTGAATAGAATGAATGGTGGGTGGGCAGAGGGGGACAGTGAAAAAGCAGGGATACTGAATGAATATTTCTGCTCAGTATTCACAAAAGAGGAGGGAAAGTGCCTAATCCAATTAACAGAAGCACTCTTGATAGGAGGGTCGATCCCAGCCCTTTCACAGAAGAAAGGGTTCTGCAAGAACTCCTAAAACTGAAGGTGGAAAAGCAATGGGGCCTGATGGAATTCACCCCAGAATTCTAAAAGAATTAAGGGGAGAACTAGTGAAACCACTGACTACTCTTTTTAATAAATCATGGGAGGATGGTGTGGTACCCGAGGACTGGAGAAAGGCGGATGTGATTCCCCTTCACAAAAGTGGGACCAAGACAGAGGCAGGAAACTACAGACCTGTCAGTTTGACCTCTGTGGTAGGGAAAGTGATGGAGTCACTTCTGAAGGAAAGAATTGTTGAGTACCTTGAGACCAGTGGGGCACAGGACCCAAGGCAGCATGGGTTCACAGTGGAAAGGTCATGTCAGATGAATCTAATAGATTTCTTTGACTGGGTGCCCAAAGTAGTAGGCCAGGGATGGGCTGTGGACATGGCCTACCTAGACTTTAGCAAGGCATTTGACACAGTCCCACACAAAAGATTAATGGTCAAATTAACCAGCCTGGGAGTGGGTCCCAGGGTGGTAGCCTGGGTAAAACATTGGCTAGACAACAGCACACAGAAGGTAATTGTAAATGGAGTCCACTCTGAAGAAAGAGGGGTTACTAGTGGCGTACCGCAGGGTTCAGTACTGGGTCTAGTCCTTTTAATGTCTCTATAAGTGACATTGCAGAGGACTGAAGGAAAAGTATGCTCTGCAGATGACACAAAGATCTGCAACAGGGTTGATACACAAGGAGGCATGGAAAGGATGAGAAGGGACTTGGCAAGGTTGGAGGAATGGTCTGAAGTATGGCAGCTAGGATTCAATGCAAAGAAGTGCAAAATAATGCACCTGGGAAGCAAGAACCCAGGGGAAGATTACACAATGGGGGTGAGGTAGTAACAACAACAAAAAAGGAAAGGGACCTGGGGGTAATCATATCAGATGACCTTAAGGTTAGCAAGCAATGTGAGAAGGCAGTAGGGAGGGCTGGGGGGATAATGGGATGCATAGGGTGAGGCATCACCAGCAGAAAACAGGAAGTTGTTATCCCTCTGTACAGACAGTTGGTGAGACCCCATCTGGAGTACTGCTTCCAGTTCTGGAGACCCCATCTCCACAAGGACATAGACAGGATAGAGGCAGTCCAGAGGAGGGCAACTAAAATGGTGCAGGGTCTGCAAGAGAAGCCGTACGAGGAGAGACTAAAGGAGCTTAATATGTATACCCTTGAGGAAAGAAGGGAGAGGGGGGACATGATAGAAACTTTTAAGTACCTCAGTGGAATCAACAAAGTCCAAGAGGGTAGCATCTTTCAGAAAAAGAGATGTGCAAGAACAAGGGGACACAATTTGAAGATAGAGGGGTCGGTTCCAGGGCAATGTGAGGAAGTATTGTTTCACAGAGAGGGTAATGGATGCATGGAACAGCCTTCCTGAGGAGGTTGTGGGGTCTAAAACTGTGGGAGAATTCAAGAATGCATGGGACAGACATAAGGCAGTTCTTGTGGGGGGTAGGAAGAAATAGGCTGTTGTTTAACTAGGATCTGCGGCCTATCCTGTAGGTAGGGAAATAGGCAGACTAAGTGGGCCAAGCGGTCCTTATCTGCTGTCAAAGTCTATGTTTCTATGTTTAGCATCAGTACCTGATGTGACCAAACTGCTAACATCAGATCGTGCCTGGTTTAGGGCCCATGACATCTTCAATGGTTTTGGGTCATTTCCTCTTAACCATGAAAGCCAATACAAGTTTGCTTTTACCTTTGAGGGCCGCCAGTACACATGGACCTTCCTCCGACAGGGCTTTCACAATAGCCCATCCCTCTTTCATCTCCACATGATGGATGCCTTACAGGGTTTCTCTACCCCTCAGTGCCTTCTGCAATATGTGGATGACTTACTTTTAGCTACCACCACCAAGGAGGTGCACTTTGACCTCCTTGATGAACTCCTAACTCTCTTACAGAGGGCAGGCCTCAAGTACAACCCTACTAAAGCACAACTCTGTGAAAAATAAGTCATCTTCATTGGTCTGCACATCACTGAAAAAGGAAGAAGCCCAACCTGGAATAAGATCCACGGCCTACAAGATTTGTCACTACCTATCAGTGTGGCTACACTCAGACATTTCCAAGGAATAGCAAACTATTCCAGGGATTTCATCTGTGACTTTGCACAAAAGGCAGTTCCTCTGTATGAGCTCCTCAAGAAAGATGTCCCATGGACATGGGGTCCTGTTCACCCCACTGCAGTGACTCTACTAAAACAATCTTTGGCCTCTGCCCCAGCTCTGGTCAATCCAAACCCAGCACTTCCTTTCCATCTGGAAACTGCTACCTCTGACATTGCCATGTCCACAGTGCTGGCTCAAAAGGTTAATGGGACTCTTAGGCCCATTGCCCATGCTTCCCAAATGTTCTCACTAGTTGAACTGAAGTATAACCATTGGTGAAAGAAGTCTTTTGGCTACCTACTGGGCTGTTAAACATTTTCTGCACATCGCAGGGTACTCACCCATTGTGTTACACACAAATCACACACCCACCTATTTTTTGTTATCAGATAGAGCAAAGGATGGTTCCGTGTCAAACACCAGACTAACACATTGGTCTCTCCTCTTACAGGATCAGGATATCCAGGTTCACACTACCAAGATGCCTTCAGTTCTGGCTCATGGTCTCCTGTATACAGGAACCCCACATGACTATGGACTACAGCCTCCTGATTTGCCTGATCCAGGCCCATTTCTTCCCACCACCCCCCCAACTCCTGTCTGACACTTTCCTGTGTCATATCTTTATTGATGGCACAGCCTCATATCATAAAGGATAACAAGTGACCGGGTTAGGAGTGCTGATCCAATATCCCAATGGTAACACTGTACATGCTTCTAAACGTTGCAGTGTTGCATCCTCCCAGTACACAGAATTGGCAGCTGTGGCCTGTGCTCTTGAACTTGTGCACCATGGTACCACAGATACCATCATTTTCATAGACTCTAACTGGGTCTGTTGCTGTTTGACATAATTTTTACCTTTCTCGCAGAAATTCTTCTGATGGCACCCCTGTCAAATACAAAGACCTGTTTATATACAGTGGCACACTAGTCCAGCAGTTTCAATACAAACTACACCTTCATAAAGTGCAGGCCCACTCAAAGTCAGATCCCTACCATGTTTCCAATGACCGAGCTGACACCTTTGCCAAGGATGGTGCTCGAGGGTGGGATACTAGGAAAATGAGCCATCCAGTTGCTCTTGCAGCAATACATATAGCAGCTATAAAAAAAAAGACTGACACATTTGTGCTATTGGATCTATCAACAGCACAAAAAGCTGATCCACAGCTAGTGAGGGTGTTCAGATTCCTAGACAAAGGGACTGAACAACAGTTACAGACCAACAACCCCTACAAGTGGCATGCAGACAAACTTCATCTATCACAAGATAACAAACTGGTATGGTACCAGTCTGAGAACCTAAACTACAGGTTGTGGGTGGTCCCTACATTGCTGCTATCTGAGTTTATCCATCAGGTCCATGATACCCCAACTGGTGGACACCAGGGGTGGACAACAGAGTCAAAAGACTTAAAACTGTGGGTGGGTGGGTGGGGGCATGGCCAGTAGCTGAGCTGAGAACATCTCCTCTAAGCAGCTCTGCAATTAAAACAATTTGAAGCTAGTAGATTAGTTTTTTTAAATCATCAGTCTGCAAATTCAATATACATCAGTGTATACAGCTTGACATCCAGAATCTGCGGATATAAAAATTTCCAAATAGGAGTACTCACAGCTGGAGTAATGGTGAGAGGTAACAAAGTGACTGCAAGCTCTGACGGAGCCCACTCCAGAAACCCAGGAATGGGCGGCAGTAAAGATCCATACCCCGGTGGTGAGGATTGTGCCGAGGCCCAACCATCAAATATGGCTGTTCTAAAAGTGATTCAGAGCTTAGATAAAAAAATGGAATCTTTCAGTGCTGAGATCAAACAACTCAACTCGAAGGTAGTCGGATTATCAGAAAAGACTAAAGGGGCAGCAAAATTGGGGGAGAAAGCCATGGATGTCACCACGGGACTTACAAAGGAGAATGGCCTTTTGAGAAGACAGCTAGAGAATCTAGAGAATGCTGCTCATTCTTCTAATCTCAGAATCTTGGGTTTACCCGAGAACACGGAAGGAGACAATCCCAAAATATACAGCATGGCAGATCCTTTTCTTGCCAAGCCCCCAGCCTATGGAACAAGCTGCCCCCCCTCCAGTCCAGGATGCCTCCTCACTCACGAACTTCTGCACCAGGCTCAAGTCCCATATACTGGCCACAAGTGCATGCCACTGCCACGGCTCTTAAGGTATCCCCCTTTTTCTGCATCAAACCTTCCCAAAGGTGAGCCAACCATGTACCTCCCTCTAGTATCTGGACACCTAGGGACCAGTGCTACCTTATGTATATCACTATGCCAAGTAGTACCAAGGCAAAACTGTGTCATGATGATAACCATGTCTGTAACCACTGTCTGTAACCACCTTATGCTTGAACAACCTATGTAATCAAAAGTTTTTCTCCACTGTATTTTATCTTGTATTGTTATCCTGGAAAAGGGACCATCGGGGCTCAGTGGGCCTACCCGGTCACCAAAATTTAATAAATAAATAAATAAAAATAAATAAATAAATAAATAAATAAAAACAATGTTGAACCAACTCCTAAATCTGGAAGAGGACTTTGTGATAAAAAAAACTATACCGAATAGCTCCACGTGGTGAGCGGCCCAGGTCGGTAATGGGTGAAGCTGTCCCTCATACTCTCTTACTAGAGTTGGGCTCGTCAGAGGACAGAGACTTGATTTTAAATAAAGCTAAGCAACTTAGCCCATTACAATGGCTGAATTCTTGACTGCACATTTTCCCAGACCTTAGTTATGCTACCAGAACAAGACGGAAGGGGTTTGATGGTTTGCATTCTTGCCTTCGAGTCCTTGGCATCCACCATGTTCTGCTCATGCCTGCGAGTTTACAGGTTGTCTATGGCAGAAAAGTCTATTAATGTTTGGACCTGACTAATGCTGCTAAACTGTTGGTAAAGTTAGAAAATCAATTTTCTACTAAAGGGGACAATTCATAGTCGGAAGAAGAATCCAAGGATTAAAAATTAATGGGAACTGCTATTTTTTCAAAAGATAGAAAGGGAATGGTGTCTAAGTGTCTGTTTTAATTGGATGAGACATTACTTAATGATGGGGATTTATTAAATTGGGCAGTATCTAAGTACACCGATGCTTATGGTTAATCGGAGAGGGGGGATCTCTTTAGGTTCTGTCTTCTCCTGTATGTTTTAGTCATTAGGCTTTCCTCGAACAGTAGAAAGCTCTCATGAGTTATAAGATTGCATTTTCACCTTATTGTATCTTAGCAGACTGGGTTTGGGAGTCATTTGTTCGCTTTAATAAATACATACTAGATATTAAGGGGAATATCAATGACTGTTTTAGAGTAAGTGATGTTAAATGTTGTTGATAATGAACTTGGGAAGGGACAATTAATCCTTCTGAAAGGATGACAGATTTGATGGTCCTATACGTTGATCCCTGCTCATGGCTGCAATGGCCACTCGGACTTATGTCACTTTACTTGAACAATTCCTTTAATCTTATTTTTGATGCGAAAATTGTTGGAGCTATAAGGGATACCCCCAAGTGAAGTAACAATGTACAGGGGCATATATATTAATTGTGTTACTGTTAAAATGCTGTACTTGTTCATTACAAGTTCTAAATGTCCTGATGTGCCTGCCTGTAGGGACTTGTATGTAATGTTTTATTTATGTAAATAAAATATAAAGTTCAAAAAAACAAACTGTGGGTCGGTGGCCCAGTATGACCAAAGATGTCCAGCACTACATTGACGGTTGTCTGATCTGTGCACAAAACAATCCAAACCCAACCAAAAGGAATGCTAAATTACTTCCCCAGAGGCAATCTGGCCCTTGGCATGCAATTCAAATTGATTGCATTGAACCATTGACTAATTCCAGCAAAAACAACAAATATGCCCTTGTGGTCACTGATCTGTTCTCGAAATGGGTTGAGGCTTTTCCCACCGCCAAAGCACAGCGAAGGCAACCACAAGTCCTGGTAGAACAATTGTTTTCCAGGTGGGGCCTACCTCTCAAGGTAGACTCTGATCAAGGAACCAGCTTTACAGGTGAGTTGATGCAAGAAACACTCAAACATCTTGGAGTACACTAGAAGTTTCACATTCCGTACCACCTTCAATCTTCAGGTTAGATAGCAAGAGTCAGCAGACAGATGAAAACTATGTTATCCAAATTCATTGAGGACAATCCCAAGTATTGGGATTCCTATTTGCCTTTACGCCTTATGGCAATTAGGGGTACTCCTGCAGCCACTACCCAGTGCACCCCATTCAAGGTCATGACTGGTAGAACCATGAGGTTACTTGAGCACCTGCTGATTGATCTGAACACACCCACTGTAGACAGAGTGTCCATTGACACCTATGTTACTAAACTTAGGAATGACATTATCCAGACCAACTTGTATGCAGCACACCAACAACAATCCAAACTTCACTTTGACGAACATGCACAAGAAGTGGACTGGCAAGTTGGAGACCAGGTGATGGTACTCAAATTTGTGCATCCTAAACATTCCTTCACCAATAAATGGGAAGGGTCCTACCTCATTATCAACAAATTGAGCCCAGCTGGCTACCAAGTTAGACTCACTTGAACAAATCCACTGATAAATGGCTTCATGCTAATCAGCTCAAGTTGTATAAAGGAAACTAATTACTTTTCCTAACCCCATTGGTGGAATAGTACCTACTGACCTTTTTCTTTCTGCCTTACAGGTATACCCACAAGATGGTTATCTTGCTTCTGTTCCTCATTACAGGAATATTTCCCATTATCCATTCCAAGGATATGTCAAATATCCAATACCAACACATGTTTGAGGTGACTCCTTCTGCTTCTCCAACCAGCAGAAGAATGCTACCTTACCCCACACCACAAACCATCCACCATCCCCAAAGGATTCAGCATAGATGTTCCCAGCAAACTGATTACTGTTCAGGAAGGCACAGAGGCCTACCTGAATGCCATGGTCATGGCACCTGACAAATCATCACTCCAAATTGAATGGCAAACTGACTGCAATGGACAACAAATCCCAGTTGCCCACCTTTCCAAAGGCACTTTCCAAGGTTGGCCCAATACCAGAATTGCTCCTAATGGCACCTTGTCTATACGACAAGCTAACTACAAACATACAGGTTTATACAATCTTACTGCCCTGATAAGCCCAGCCTTTTATGATAACTTTCCTCAAGACTCTTCACAAGACTTTTGCACATGACACTGCATGGCTACAGTAGCTATGTTTCTATCAGTAGTTCCCTCTACTGAGGCACAACTCACACAATGTCCAGTTCAGAAACCAGGTCCAGCTAGTGGCCTGGCTGCCACATCACTTCCAGGCACACTTGTTAACAATGTGCAATTCATTCACATCTCTGTTATTTTTAATCTTTCACATTGGAACATGTCCAAGCTTGGCATGTGCTGTAACACAAACACATCTAAGTTTCATAGTACCATGTTACTAGATATCCTTGCAGCATACCAGACATGTGTGTAAGACCCAGTAGCTGGGCCACATACTACTGAACACATAGGTGTATTTTGTCCAAGATCAGACCCACACACTAAGAATAAGAAGTGCAATCGCCGTGACACTGCTGCTGCCACGGGTGCCACTGGCACCATTTCCAGTCTCTTCAGAACTGGCATGTCCATCTGGAACAGGACAGACATAGCTGCCATTAAAAGCTAAGCTATAAAATTCCAGACTAGCATGAAGAATGATGTTTTACCCCCATTATTGCATGGTGTAGATAGGCTTAGTCAGGCAGAGAGGTATACCGTGTATAACATGTACGATATAGCAACACATTTTAATGACAATAAAAACAAGAATAATTAACTTGTGTTCCAGAATAACAAAGAGGCAGACAAGCAATATATTGCCAGGGAACTTTTATGCTCAGCCTATGGCTCCTATGTAATTATCACTATGAATAATCTCTTCCAGGATTTGGAATCAGGACGCATCCTTGACCTCATCCATGACAGAAACAGAAAACTAGCAAAATGGTATTGTCCACACTGTAGATCTGTTTCATGTATTACGCTGTGCATGACTAGGTCTGTTTCCATTCCTTTATCAACTGCTTTAAATCTAGGCTATGCCACATGTCATCCCAACCAGGGTCCCTGTTATACAGCTCGTCAATGCAGCATTTTTGACACCATGTTTGGGACCTTTACTGTCTCACTGCCATGTTTTGATCCACAAACTGCCATCTTCAACAAGCTGGCCTCCATCCATTCCATAGGACATCTCAATGATGACATCTTCAGGGAGAAAATTGACCTCCAACCTTTACTGGTTTTCCACCCCACCCTAGAAGCTTGGGTGGCTCCTCATACTGACTGTTGTGTCAAAAAGGGTTATCACTATCTTTGCATATGTGACTATTCACTGTTATTAAGCCTATCTGTGGCTACTCACCAGAAAATATTGACTGGTCCTTTATTTTGGACTCTGATCTTTCTTCAAATGGAACTTTTAACCCTAGTGCAACCATCTCTACAACATCACCAGTTGGCAAAACTGGACGACTTTATGAGGACTACACTGAGGAATTTCATCGCTTCACCACCAGGATGACGAATCAATCTTTCACCTGTCCTATTCAACTGCAGAAATGGCAGATTCCTACAGTAAGAGTGTCATACAATTCTGATGGCCAATATTGTGTCATCGCTAATCATAAATCTTTTACTTATGGTTCAAAAACCTGTGACATAACAGCACCCAACTTCTGTTTTATTCCTCATCAGACTACTGTTATTGATCATACTGTCATTACTCCTGTCCCCATCCTGGAACCAGATATCATTAACACTGATCCAGAATACTTGCTTGCACTGTCTCAGTACTTACCCATTTTTAATGTCCACATAGACCCTTTGAACTTAGCACTTAAGACACTTTTAGATAGAAAGGACACCCATTTCATCTACATCAGCAATAACATCTCCAAAGCTGGAGATTCTCTAAATACTCTTATCCATGATGGTGATTTAAGCACCACACTCTCCAATACCTGGTTAGAATTAACTTTCAAAGGTTTTGTGATTATACAAATATGTTTGGTATTTTTCATGATACTAACCCTTTGCTGTCTGAGGCGTTCTTTAAAACAACACTGTGAACAATTACAGTTCTTTTACAAGGCTTGTGCATCTGGCATATAACACTGCTATACCAACAACTTACCCATTAGTGGTTGCCTTTTCAGTAAGGCAACAAGGGGGGGGGAATGTTATACCTGGGCCCTTCACCTATATTGGAAATCCACAGTATACCACTGACAGCATCTGCAGTATTATCTAATTGAGGCTCCAATGAGCCATAATCAGTACTAACCTATTAGGGCGTAGGTACCTACCATATAAGAGTAAGGTATCAGGGATTATATATGTGATTATTGCTATGATTCATTGGAAATCTACATGCAATGCACCACTAATGCACTCTGTGTTCTTTGTCTAATGCATATTCTAACCTTCTGATAAGTCATGTACTGTATTGTACAGTCTGCACCGCCATCATGTGGATTTATGTAACATTGCACTTATTTTTATCTTTCTGTCATTTGTGAGAATCCTTTGTATTCACACTTTTAGCTGACCTTACAAAAATTGCATATCTTTGGATACTGTGGAGCCACCTAACTTTCAACTAATAGGGCCTGTTTTGTATATCTAATGCACGCAAGAACGCAAAGTTGCCATAGTAATTATCTTACTATATAAGCTAATGTGAGACATTTTTTCCAAGTCCATCTTCATATCCTGGGGTATACGGAAACATTGGCTCTCAGTGTCTACTTAGATAAGGCGCTGAGTAGGGCATTTGTCTGGTTTTGTGTAATAAATGAGTTTATTACCACTTATGCCATTTGTCTGTTGTTTCTTCTGTTAGCTTATTACCACCAAGAACCTGAGAGGTGATTCACCTCGACACTACCTACAGTCACACCATAGACCCTACTTGCTCTCCAGCTTTTTCACCCCTTTTCTTGCTTCTGAGGTTCCCTTACACCTATCCCATGCCTTCTTAAAGCCCATTACAGTTTTTCTCCCATCATCTCCTCAGGAAGACTGTTCCAGTCATCCACCATGCTTTCTGTGATGAAGTGTTATCTTACATTTCCCCTGATTCTACCCCCCAGCTTCATTGCATGACCCCTTGTTCTTGTGCATTCTTTTCTCTGAAAAAAGCTTCCCTCTTGAACCTTATTTATACCCTTGAGGTATTTGAAAGTCTCTATCATATCCCCCTCCCTCCCTCCTTTCCTCCAGTCTGTACATACTGAGGTCCTTCAGTCTCTCCTCATATGGCTTTTGATGCAGATCTGGCACCATTTTTGTTGCCCTCCTCTGGACTGCTTTAATTCTGTCTATGTCCTTTTGAAGATGAGGACTCCAGAACTGTACACAGTACTCTAGGTGGAGTCTCACCAGAGACTGATACAGAGGTATCATCAACTCCCTCTTTCTGCTGGTGATACCCCTCCCAATGAACCCTAGCATCCTACTGGCTCTTCCCACTGTCTTGTCACACTGTTTGACCACCTTTAGGTGATCAGATATGATAACACCTGGTCTCTTCCCTGTTTGGTGGTTGCCAGTACCACTCCCCCCATTTTGTACTCTGATCCTGAGTTTCTACACCCCAGGTGCATGATTTTGCATTTTTTTACATTGAAACTTAGTTGCCACTTCCTCTTGAGCTTACCTAGACCTCTATCCATCCCCCCATCATTGGAGTGTCCACTGTATTGCAGATTTTTGTGTCATCTGCAAAAAGACATACCTTCTCTTCTAGTCCCTCTGCAATGTCACTTATAAAGATATTAAAGAGGACTGGTCATCATTAGTGACTCGCTTAATCAATCAGCCGGTGTAAGATGGCCTTCAACAAGAATGGTGGGATGCATCAGGAGAGAGTTTGATAGCAGAAGGCAGAAAGTAACATTTCTGGTATCCATTCCACCACATGATCATTCTGTCATCTGTGTTTGAGCCTGCTTCTTGTTTGCCATCTACTCACTGTTTGTGCACCACTGTGAATTAATAGATTACTGCTGAGAGGCACTTAATCTGCTGCAGCTGTGCTTTATTCAGATAGGACATGAGGAGAGTGCTGACCTGAAGTACTGTACTATATTGATTCCATGGAACAAGGCACAACCATCCTGGAGCACACCACCACTTGTATTTACAGTCTATATGATTATGAAGTTTAATATACATACATACCCATCTTTATCATCATCTGCTGTAGCTGTGTGTAAGCTCACTTTAAGTATTGTTTCTTTGTTGGTATTTGTGTCAGGCCTGGAAGGGACCACGGCCTCCTCTTCCTTCCCTTGGCTCTCCCCAAAGCCTCCGTCAGACCTGGAACAGAACCAGTAGCACCGTTTCATGACAGCCAGCTTCTGAATTGACTTTCTCCTCTGTCCATTGCTTTCTATATGTTTGCTTCACACCCAGCACATCTTCGCCAATTTAGTATGGTTCAAAACATGGAGTCAGCAACTTTTTTTGCAATTTAAGAAGGTTCCCAGGTGTTCCAGATTTGCATTTTTCTGATGCACCAAGAAAAATTTTTCAAGGATGTTTACTAGCAAAAATACGTTCGTAAAGATATGGAATTATTATTAGATTATTGATTAGCTTATTATGTATGGCTAAGGATGTACAGTAAGTAGAATGACAGTGAGGAAATCAGATCCCACAATTACAGCTATTGGCATTGTTCAAGATGCTCTCTGTATTTGTCTGTCTGCCTTGAGTTGCTTTGCATCTTTTATGCTAAAGTTTTTGTTATTATGTATGTATTTTTAACTGTTTGAATGGCTTTTGGAAATCTTACTTTTTATCATGTTTTTAGCTGCATTTGTCTGTCTGAGTCAACCAGCTCTGAACCTGTCACTACAGAAGCACATACAGTAAAAACTGCACAGCAACCCCTATATGTGATTATTTTGTTATATCTGCAATCATATTCTCTAACAAACATGATTCATGAAGATGGCATGAGGTTTGTATGGTTTCATACATAAAAACATTTACAAATTTCCACATTTTTTGAAATGTTAGTACAAGTGGGATGTAACAGTATCATGTACTTTAAAATTTAACATTTTTACAATTGGTAGAAAAAAAAACATTTAGGCAATACCTTGACAAATTATGTGTCCTTGATTTTATTTAATTTGTGCTTGTTTTCACACCTAAATCAATTATATTATTATTAATAAAAAATAATCTGAACAATTACTGATGTTTTTTTTCTATTAAGAGGCATAAGATCTGACCAAGTATGAAAACACATTGGCCCAGATATTCAAACTGCGCCCAAAGAGTGCGCAACAGCAGGAGCAAGCTCAAGTCCACTGCACCCATGTGCAAGAAGCACAATATTCAAAAACTGCACATGCCAAGATGAGCCTACGGCCGATGACTGAATATCACACCACCTGTGCCATAGCACAACTAGGGAGGTGAAGCTGAGCATATCTGATGCGCCATAGTGCAACAAGGGATGTTCAGCTGAGAAGTCCAGATGTGCCATAGTGCAACCAGGGATGCCCCCAGCAGCAGGGCAGCAATGCAACAGTACAACCAGGGATGTAGGGGCCCAACACCCATGCCACAGATGGGCAGAGGAACACACAGCAGAACAGACATCGTCCCTCACACCCATGCACTGCACAACCAGGGGAGAGCTGGAATAACCACTGACCCATGGATACCAGCAACCAACCCACAGCCGGGCCATGGTGCTCCAGCACACCCCCTGGAAAGCTGTGACTGGCACACAAGGAGGGCTGACCACCCCATACCACACCATCCCACCAATGCAGAGCACACCCTGCACCATGATCCCCATACACCCTACCCAGGAGTAGCGGCCCAACAGTGCAGGACACCCCATGCATGCCACCACCCCCACTGTGACAATGCAACCCTGTGCACCATGGAGCCATGCAAGGCAGTCCCACCTTGGGCACCCTGCAGCAGGTGGCAACAGACAGTGATGCAACAGATGCATACACAGTGCCGCTCTGCACATCCCCCCTGAGGTACAGCTGAGAGACCAACCATGTCAGCACATGAGGTACCCCACATGCGACAGGGCAGGCCATGGACCCCACCTCCAGCGATACAGCACCCTGTACACCCTCCCAAGGACACATCCCATCCCAGCACTGGCCACAACAGCCAGCACAGACACGCACAGTATAGCATGGAGGCATGCACCACACAGGATGCAACACAGTGCATGGACAAACACCTACCCATACCCAAGGGCATACCAATACAGGGACACAATAGCGGGTCAACCAAGCCACTGGTGTGTGGCCACAGCTGACGTGTACACATGGCCAGCACCCCTACATTGCACAGGTGTGCCAGCCACCCTGCGCAGGCACCATGAAGCTGTATGCCACCAGCATACTGCTGGAGCACAAGTGACTTACACTGGAGCACATCTCCTGCAACAGACACAAGCGACTACATGGATGGGGGACAACAACAGCGGAGGCCACAGTGCCACCGGAGGTAGACATGCACCATACTGGTTATGGCAGGCAACCTGGCATTGTGCCGGGTACAGTTGTTATCCAGCATGGACAGCCACCACTGACACGCCTGCAGACTGAGCATATCACAGATGTGCAAGGGTTTCGGCTGCCCAGGCCATGGATGGTCTGACAGGGGTGCCATGCACACAGTGCAGGCCCCGTGGACCACTGCACACAGGCATCCAGTACACAGAGTACAACACACAAACCACAGATAGTGACTGATCCCCCTGCCCACACCATAGATGGTTCATCTCTGCACACACACACACATGCCCATGCGTGCACCACCCCTGATGCCATGCACACCACTGCAGCTGAGCACCTGTAGCCCACTGCAAATCAGAGACCACCACAGTTGTTATAACAAAATGTATATATATTGAAAAGATCACAAGAAAAACTATTTACAATTAAATACAAGAGGGGGAAGGGCCACATAACAGGTGGGGGCAGGTAAGGGGCAGGGGTGAACATATGAGAGAGGGAAGAAGGGGTGCGAGGGTGGGTCAAAGGGGGGAAGGTGGTAGTCAGGGCATGGGGACATCAATGGCCGCCCAGGTCCTCCTCTTCCTGGTGCCGATGTGAGCTCCTCCTCCTGATCCCGTGGTGGTGTATGCACCGCAGGAGCTGCAACATCTCCCTTGCCACCTGCAGCAGCTCTTGAATATCCTGCTGGATCAGCAGGAGTCACCAGCCACCTAGGACGAGGGAGCAGAGTCAATAGGTGTGACTGTCCATCCCCCTGCAGCCCATCCATTGTGCATGGCATGCAGCCATGTGACACGCCCTTGTGATGGTGTGTGACCACCCACAGTGACCGTGTCCACAAGACCTGTCCACCTAGGCAGCCACAGCTATGTGGACCACTGCACACACCCACCGCCCATGTCCTGCACAGCACCACCATGGCCATACAGTGACTTGGCTATGCGGTGTGAAGGCAGTGCCACAACCATGTGCCCGGTGCACGCATGGACCACCATTGATGCACTTCCAGACATGCAGTGCCACTGGACAGTGTTGACTGTAACAAGTTGCATGCATGGCAGTGCTGTCAATGGATGGTTGCCATGCCCCACTGCCTGCCCAGTTATACAGCATGCAATAGTAATCATGGATGTAAGGCACTCACCAACAGCAGCCTGGTCCATGTGCGGCAGACCACCATCACCCATCCTGTCCCTCTGCTCCACCATGCGGCGCCTCCTCTCCCTGTTGCGCCGCCATTCTTCTGGCCCTAAGGTGCAAACATGGAGAGAGGAACATCAGTACAATCCGGTAGCAAAGTCTCCCTGCCCCCATGTGTGTGCAATCCCACAGAGCCATACTCATCCACCCCACACCCTGATACCACCACCATGGCCAACACCAGACAGCCCCCCCCATGTGCCGGACACATGCAACGGTGATACCAGTATGGACGATAAAAGTGTATGGATGTTGCACCTACCTGGCCATGGCAGCATGCCCCTCCTGGCATGTGTCTGTAGGTGGGCAAGCAGGTCCAGGTCCCTGCACCTCAGGTCCCCATAATGGTGGTGGCACTGCTCCGCCATCCACCCCATACCGGTGGCCTCCTCCAGGGTGT
Organism: Neoceratodus forsteri; assembly: GCA_016271365.2. NCBI lineage: Eukaryota > Metazoa > Chordata > Ceratodontiformes > Ceratodontidae > Neoceratodus > Neoceratodus forsteri. The sequence continues at coordinate 796,842,990 of CM028137.1, read as the reverse complement.
CGGTCACCTCCTGCCAGACTGCACTCCTGGCCCTGTCCAGGGGTGACTCTCCAAACAAAGCCCCAGCATGGGGCTCAACTCTCACCATCAGGTTGGCGAGCTCTATCTGGCTCCAAACCACAGCATGCCTCCGCGCCATCTCTGCTGCCCAGTTCAAGCAAAATGGCACTCTGCAGCATGGTCCTGCCACGTGCAGATGCTGCACGGTACAGCACTGCCATTCCCTAACGCACTGTCACCGAACAGCATGATAGTGGTGCACCCATGCCTGATGCATGGCGACTAGGGGGAAAAGGTTGGGCACAGGGTCAAGGGTATCTAGCGCACGGACAGCCACAGTGTGATTGGAACCCAATGCATGTAGCGTGATTTGGTGCCTGTATGCCACCTCCTGTAGTGGCCTACAGCGCTGTTGCCCCAGTGCACCTATGACGCCCCAGTGCCACAGCGCCATATAGGTGAACAGCGCTTTAGCACCACTGGCACAATGGTGGCCATGCCCTGCATTGCCTCCCATGCACAGCACATCAGCAGCACGACAGGCACCTGCGTCATCAACCCGGGCATGCTCAGTTAGGTGTGTACTGCGCATGTCACAGAACTGCACCCTTGGCTCAGCACATTCAACACAATTGCGCAAAGCGCAACAGCGTGATATTCAGCTGGCATATGCAAATCATCTACTCAGCCATTCAATGGCACAGCAACTGCATTTGTATCCACTTAAAGATGTGCCTCGCATCATTTGCATGGGTTGTGCTATAAAAATGCGACATTGGGCTGCACTGGCCATAGTCGGTTACTGCAGTCTATTCCTGTGAGTTGCATGCTGTTTGGGAGTGTGGACTGTGGTGTTTGGAACATGTATGGGACTGCACAGTCACAGGTAACACCTGTCATTCTCACAGGATGAATCATGACCAAGCATGTGGTGGAGGAAGAGGAACAGAGTCGTGGGAGGAAGAGGAGGCCAAATTTTACAAAGGCCGAGACAGATGCCCTGTTTGAGGCCTACCTCGACCAGGAGCCACTTCTCAGCGGATGCCAGGGAACACCACGGGCCCGTGCTGCTGCATGGGAGGAGGTGGTGCATGCTGTAAACCTGCATGGCAGCCACCAGCGCTCCGTGCTGGAGTGCAAAAAGAAGATGGGCACGGACAGGTGGAGGATTAAAGAGAAGGTGGCTGCCATCAGGGCAGCATGATATGCGACCGGAGGGGGACAGCCGGAGGTGCTACACCTGACCCCACAGGAAGAGTGGGTTGCTGGCAGCATGCAGCATTGCACCATTGAGGGTGTTCCGGGTTGTGGATTCCAGATGGGTGGCAGCCCATCACTGCATGGTAGGTCATGGTCTGTCTATTGTGGGGGACAGGGTAGGTCACATGCAGTAATGCTACTTTTTTCCCTTACAGCTCCTGAGCATCTGCATGGGTCAGCGGTGGTGGGCTTCTCCACTGAGGCCAGTAACATGGAGATGAAGGAGGGCCCATCCACCTCCACGGGAATACAGGGGTCAGGGCGACAGTGGACCCGCCTGGACGTCTGGACTGATGTTGGTGGAGCAGGTGCGGAGGAGGCCCTGCCCGTGTCCCAGCGTCCATGGATGCCAGCATGCTGAGACTCAGGCTGGTGCTGGATCTGTCACCGATGATGATGGAGCTAATGTCATGGGCAGTGACACGTGTGTGCCACAGGATGGCCACACAGCAGGTGACATCGCGGCCATGGCTGTAGGTGGTGCCACCGTGGAGGCCTGCGTGTCATCACAGTCCAAGCCTGTGCCTGTCTGCACCAGTGAGGCAGCACTGGTGTGTGTCAAGGACAGTGGGACTGTTGCAGCCACTGCGGCAACACCATTGAGCCCTGGAGAGCGGCAGCCAGAGGGGCAGTATCAGCAGTCGGCCAATGGCCATGGGGGTACAGTGTCAGGGGATGGCATCAGTGCACCACCTGTGGACATGCCCAGGCCTGGCCCTGGTGTGCAGTGCCCACCCTCAAGGGGAGATGAGCATCAGGGCTGCAAATACCGTGAGGGACAGCATGACGATCAGGCAGATGACCTCTTAGATGAGCACACCCGCATACTGCAAGCATCAGTCAATCAGCAGATGCGGCTTGTGACGGCGGTGGATGCACTGAGTATGGCTCTGCGCTAGGCAGAGGAGCGGTGCAGCAGAGACACCGCTCTGCTCCTGGCAGAGATGGACCAGTTGCGGGATGATGTGACCGCTGCCATTGACAGGCAGACACAGGCATTCACAGCTGTCATGGCCACAATGGGCACACAGATATTTGCTCATGCGTCACAGACACCATGCAGTGCAATATCCACCTCCCGTTCCCAACATCATGCGACACCACCCTTGTCGACACCGGGTTCAGCTGTGGGCATCCTGAGCACTCCTGGCACAGGCATGTTCAGTGTGCTGCAGACCCCTGTGCGACCACGGTCGCGTTCACACAGTGGAACCCCTGGGGGACTGTTGGTGCCACCCATGAGGCCAGTGGTCAGCCTGTCACTGCTGGCGGGTCTTGGCGGAGCCACCCACGCATCTGTGTCAGCCGTGGCATTGTGGGGCATGACTGACCTGTTTCCCAGCATGGCTACTGTCTGATGCTGCCCTGTGTGCATTGTGTCATTCAGCGGGCAATCTACAGGTGGGGTACCCGGCCCTGCACACACACACACATTCCATCTGCACACCCTCCCGGCTGCTGTCCGCTGTTGTGTGTGCATGATGATGCCTGCATTGTGCTGTACACCACTGTGCAATGGTGCCCAGCATCTGACGCACGCACAATGACAGGCAGTGGGCATGGTGGTCTGTGGACATGTGTGTGGCTAGGTGTGGAGGTCTGGGTCAGTGTGCCTCCTACCCTTTGTGCATGTCTTGTGAGGTGTGTGTGTGTGTGTATATGTGTGTATGACCGTGTGCCATGTTAGACCTCGCCCATCCCTGGCGGTGGGTGCAGTTCCATGCTCAGCCACTTCCCTTGATGGCATGCACCCCTGGTGTGTGTCCATTCGTGTTTGTGGGTTGTGCTTTTGCCACTGGTAATTGCACGTGGCCCCATGACTTACCTGTGTTGGCTGAAGTGCTCCTCTGTGATGGTGTCCCGGTGCAGCTGTGCCAGCCGGAGCAGTCAGGGGTCCCATCAACCAAGGTGGGGCTGCCCATTACCATCGTCACTGGCGTCCTCATCGTCCCCATTGCTGTCCCCCTCTTTGACCTGTACAGCTATCCCACAGTCATTGGCCATGTGCAGGATGCAACAGGCCAGGAATAGCCTGTAGGCCTTTGAAGAGCTGTACTGTAGGGCACCGCCGGAGGTGTCCAGGCAATGGAAATGTGCCTTCAGCATCCCGAACACCCGCTCAATGACATTGCGTGTGGTGTCATGTGCCTCATTGTAGCATTGCTGCGATGGGGTCGTGGGCCGCTGGTATGGTGTGAGCAGCCAGGGACAGAGTGGGTATCCACTGTCACCTGTGTGTAGAGGGTGAGGTTAGTTTGGTGATCAGCATCACCCTGCCTTGGGCCATGTAGGCCACTACCCATGTCACCTCTGCCCATGCCCCTCCCAAGCTCTATGTTTGTCCATGTGGTTTGCATACCCACCCACTAAGTGGCCAGTGGGGATGTCCCCACTCTCGAATCTGTGTCACAGTGCTGACTGGTGCCAGATGAAGGCGTCATGTGCTCCCCCAGGGTGCGTGGCACAGACATTGATTATGCACCCCCTGGCATCGTACACCACCTGGCAGTTGATGCTAGCATAGCCCTTCTGATTGATATATGCAGCCCCCTTGGGGCCAGGTGGTGTGCAGATGGCCACATGGGTGCAGTCTATTGCCCCTAGCATGCCAGGCATACGTGCTAAACTGTGTAACTCCTGTATGTTTGCTGTGTGCTCCACCAGTGTGCAGGGGAAATGGATGTACTCTGCAGCATGTGGCAGCAGTGCGCTGAGGAATTGGGTGAGGTGGCGTGACGCGGCCGACTGGGTTATGCCTGTGGTGTCCTCTGTTGGTCTCTGGAAGGTGCCCGTGGCGAGCAAGCACATGCAAGCTGTCATTTTAGTCTCCACTGACAGAGCATGGCTCCATCATGTGGGTGCCTGCATCACATCACTGCACAGCTCACAGACCCGCCTAGGAATTGTCTGATTCAGGCGGTACCATCCCACGATCTCAGTATCACTGTACAGCTCGAAGCTGGTGCGGGCTCTGTACTGCCTATTGGTGGCATACCGCCGATGGGCCCCTTCCACGGCCACGCCCCCCTGCTGCCTGCCTTCTCACCCCCCTCATTACTGCCTCCATCTGGATGGTAGCACTGGCCATGTCCCTGGCTTGTGTTCCCCCCTGGCAGCTGTTTCTGTGTTCTCCCCACTGTCCTGGCTGCTACTTCCCCTGCTGCAGGAACACCTTCCTGTGGTGGCCTCTGTGCTGTGTGGCACTTCCCCCTTCTGCACTGACTGTGGCTCCCCACACCTTCCCTGTGACTGTGTGTTCAGGGTGCCCTTTCCCTGTCCTGCCCTATGTGTCCCTCCTGCCCAGTTTGTGTGGCTAGAGTTCAGCCTCATGTGCCTTTCCTGTAGCATTCTTGCACCTCTCCCTTGTTCCTTTTTATTTTGGCTCATTTCCGCTATTGCGCAACTTCCACTTGCTCCCCTGTTGCGCATGGCGCATGTGGTTGAATATCGCACTGCGCCATTTATGCATGGTTCCTCCCCCTTCAGTTGCGCATACATTCATTATCATTGCGCTCTTGCTCAGCGTGATTTGGGGGCTGCATCTGCCTCCCACTGAATATCGCAGAATGGCGCATTTTCGGACTTGCGCTGGAGCAACCCTATTGCGCATGGTGCAACCCTTTTGATATCTGGGCCATTGGATATTTTTGTGGATTTTAAATGCTTAAATAACTATGATGTACTGGGCAAAAAAAAAAACAGAAATGTGGCACAAGGTTTAGAAACACCAAGGAACATCTTTAAAATACAAGGAATGTAAATCAAAATAGGAGGCCTTTGATCTAAGTGAGGGTCTTCAGTTCTAGTTGTCTGGTGCTCTGTTTATTAGGAGCAAAACGTACGTTCAAATTATTGGCAGATTATCTAAAGACTGGATAATATGCCAATGACATTTATAGGACTATAAAAGAAAGTTAACTTGAAGATAATATTTATCTGATAAGATGAATGCTGCAAGCCTCATGCATACTACTCTTCCTTCCCAGCTAAGGCTCACAAATGGCAACAGATTTTCCCTGTCAAGACCAGAATGGCGATTCTTAGCAATGATATTACCATGACCCTGGCATTACAATGTTGTGGACTCTGAACTGCACTCTAGGTTATAAAGAACACTTTACACATTTTATTCTATTTGAAATCCTGCAAGACGGTGGGCAGTTTTAAGAGGGGACGGGACAGGGTGAGGGGGGTGACTGGGAAGGGGACAGCTGCAATGTGAGGGGCCTAGCTGCACAATTGAGCAGACTTGATAGACCATGTTTCTGCTGGCAGATTTGTATGTTTGTATGGTGAGGTGTGTTAGGGGGAGCTAGGAGACACTTTGTTGATTTAATGCTTTTTATGTATGTATTATTAATATACTTATTTATGTTTCTAACATCAGGAGTTCAACACCCTTATCTTCACAATTCACAACATCTTACCCAGTTTGGTTGCCCCAGACATGGAATGGATCTTTGATCACATTCCACGATCACCCTTATTAAAAACAAAAGATTATCACATCAATCACCTGGTTAACAAAAGCAAGTAAATAAATAAACAAATTATTAAAATGACTTTCTAAATATTGTTATCAGTCATTTGAGGGCATGACTTTCTTTTCTGTAAGGTCTTGTATAAATTGACTATACAATGCTCTGACTCAAAATGCACAGTTAATCATCACTTGTGTGGGGCAGGACTTTCATATCTCACTCATTGCTTTGCCTCTTGTAAGTTATGGTCCTGCCCCCTCACAGTGACAATAGATTGCATATTTTGAGTCCGCCTATTGCATATCCCCTATATACAGATATTCCCAAGCAAAAAATACATACCATTTGATTATAAAGTTTAACATACATACATACATACATACCACTGTCTATTTTCATCAGATGAAGCAGAATGGCAACCAGCCTCGAACACCGTTTCCCTCAAGTTACTTGTGTCAGGCTTAGCAGGGACCACTGCCTCTCCCTTGGATTGCTTCTCTTCTGGTTTGCTGTCATACCTGAAACAGAGCCAGAAGAATAGTTTCATGAGTCTCTGTTATTGAAATTACTTTATATTTTGTTCCCAACTTTCTACATGCTTCAGTCACCCCAGCACATCATCTCCAGTCTAGGATTGTTCAAAACACAGAGTCTGCAATTGTTTTTGCAACTTTAGATGGAAAGAATCGAAACATAAATTTGGACCCTCTAAACTAAGAGAGGTTCTGCAGTTAGTTCTAGCTGTCAGGCACTATGTTTTTATGAGCCAAATCTCTTAAAGTTCAAATTACTGAAAGATTATGTGAAGATTGAGTAATGTGTTGTTAATGTTTATAAAAAGATTTGCATCAGTTTTACTTAAACATGATTACAACTGATAAGATTAGTGCTCCAAGCTTCACTCTTACTACCCCTTCCTCCCAAGTCTCAAAAACAGCACCAGATTTTTCCTCTTTAGCCATTAACAGAATTCAGTAGCAACAATGTTACAATGACACTGATGTCACAGTGTTCTAGGCTCGGAATTGGGCTTCCATTACTGAAGAACACTTAACATAAGGGAAGGAATCAAAGCAACAGAACAAAAAGGTAAACAAGGAGGAGAAGAAGCACTGTGGGTAAATTTGGAGACAGACAATGGCACCACAATCCTCACAGGGGTTGTATACAGACTCCCTTCTCAGGGGGAGGAAATGGACAAGGAAATGATAGAAAGTACACTTAGAATGGCAGAAAAAGGGGAGATATTGCTGATGGGTGATCTGAATATGCCAGATGTTAACTGGAGTGCAGTTGCAGCAGCCACTTCAAGAGGGGTTATTCTAGATGCCCTACAGGGGCATGCCTTAGACAACTAGTATTGGAGCCCACTCGAGAGGGAGCAATCTTAGACCTGGTTCTCTCAAATGGAGATGGAGAGAGATCACAGATGTAGAAGTGGGTAGCCATCTGTGAACTAGTGACCATCGAACAGTATGATTCACAACAAACACAGCAATAGAGTCAAGCCATACAAAGGCAAAAGTACTGGACTTTAGGAGGACTGACTTTGCCAAAATGGGTGAGTGCCTAAGGAAGGCACTAGCAAATGGGCAGGAAGGAGGGGTGGAAGAACAATGGGGAATAATAAAAACTGCCATCACAGAGGTAACAAGCCTTTGTGTGAAGCAAATAAACAAAACAAACGATGTAAGAAACCACTATGGTTCTCAAAGGAAGTGGCAGTGAAGGTTCAAGAGAAAAAGAAAGCATTCAGGAAGTACAAGGAATCACAGAAGGAGCAGGACAGAGAACTGTATCAGTTAAAGCAAAGGAAGCTGGGAAGGCAGTCAGAACAGCAAAGGCCCAAACTGAGGAAAAGATAGCCATCTCAGTTAAGAAGGGATAAAACCTTTTATAGGTACATCAGGGAGTGAAGGAAGACCAAGGGAGGGATAGTGAGGCTTAATAAAGGGAGGGAAGGTGGGCAGAGGTGACTGTGAAAAGGCAGAGATACTAAACAAATATTTTTGCTCAGTATTTACAAATGAAGAGGGGGAGGTACCTAAAACAAACAGTAGAAACACTCTGGATACAGAAGTTGATACCAGTCCATTTACAGAAGAAAGGGTTCTGAAAGAACTCTTAAAACTGAAGGTGGACAAAGCAATGGGGCCTGATGGGATTCATCCCAGAATTCTAAAAGAACTAAGGGTAGAACTAGTGACACCACTGACTACCCTCTTTAACAAATCATTGGAGGATGGGGTGGTACCCGAGGACTGGAGGAGGGCAGATGTGATTCCCCTTCACAAAAGTGGGAGCAAGGCAGAAGCAGGAAACTACAGACCTGTTAGTTTAACCTCAGTGATAGGGAAAATGATGGAATCACTTCTGAAGGAAAGAATTGTGGAGCATCTAGAGGCCAGAGGGGCACAGGACCCAAGGCAGCATGGATTCACAGTGGGAAGGTCATGCCAGATGAATCTGATAGATTTCTTTGACTGGGTGACCAAAGTAGTAGATCAGGGAGGGGCTGTGGACATGGCCTACCTAGACTTTAGCAAGGCATTTGACACAGACCCACACAAAAGATTAATATACAAGTTAGCCAGCCTGGGAGTGGGTCACAAGATGACAGCCTGGGTAAAGAATTGGCTGGAGAATAGGACACAGAGTAATAGTAAATGGAGTCCACTCAGAAGAAAGGAGGGTTACTAGTGGGGTACCGCAGAGGTTCAGTATTAGGACGGTCCTCTTCAATGTCTTTATAAGCGACATTGCAGAAGGACTGAAGGAAAAGTATGTCTCTTTGCAGATGACACAAAGATCTGCAACAGAGTTGATGCACAGGGTGGGGTGGAAAGGATGAGAAGGGACTTGGCAAGGTTAGAGGAATGGTCAAATGTATGGCAGCTTAGATTCAATGCTAAGAAGTGCAAGGTAATGCACCTGGGAAACAAAAACCCAGGTGAAGAGTACACAATGGGGGGTGAGATACTAACAACAACAAAAATGCAAAGGGACCTGGGGGTAGTCATATCAGATGACCTAAAGGTGGGCAAGCAATGTGAGAGGGCAGCAAGGAGGGCTGGGGGAATACCGGGATGCATAGGGAGAGGTATCACCAGTAGAAAACAGGAAGTTATTATTCCTCTATACAGATAGCTGGTGAGACCCCATCTGGAGTACTGCGTGCAGTTTTGGAGACCCAATCTCTGCAAAGACATAGACAGGATGGAAGCTGTCCAGAGGAGGGCAACTAAAATGGTGCAGGGTCTGCACCAGAAGACATATGAAGAGAGACTTAAGGAGCTTAATATGTATAGCCTCGAGGAAAGGAGGAGAGAGGGGACATGATAGAAACTTTCAAGTACCTCAAGGAATCAACAAAGTCCAAGAGGGTAGCATCTTCAAAAAAAAGGTGTGCAAGAACACAAGGCACAATTTGAAGATGGGGAAGCTGCTCAGAGGTAGTTTAAGGAAGTATTTTTCTAGAGAGGTTGTGGATGCATGGAACTGCCTCCAGAGGAGGTTATGGAGTCAAAAACAATGGTGGAATTCAAGCATGCATGGGACAGTCTTAAGGCAATTCTAGGGGTTGGGGGTAGGAAGAAGTAGGCTGCTGGTTAACTAGGATCTGCAGCTTATCCATTAGGTAGGGAAATGGGCAGACTGGGTGGGCCAAGTGGTCCTTATCTGCCGTCAAATTCTATGTTTCTATGTTTCTAACATATTTTATAGTTTTGGAGATGTGGTGAGGTTTTTCTGTGTGGTGGAGGAGGGGCTGGGACATATTTTGTTGATTTCATGTTATTTACATGTGCATTTTTTGTATTTAGGGTTTTAACACCTGGAATAAATAAAAATGAATATCCTTGTAATTCTACACAAGCTTGCTCCAGAAGTAGAATGGATCTTTGATAACATTGCATAATCACATTAAAAGAAAGCAGAATTACATACGCTTAAAGCAGCAGTACAAAGAAATTGGACAAAAACTGTGACCCTACCTTTTTTTTTCACTATAAAAGATTCCATGTATATTATAGTTTTATTTGGTGGTTCAATTTTCCAATTCAACCAAAATTTGAGTATTTCATAAATGTTTCAATTTAATTTTTTCTCACAAAAAAAAGATGGCTGCCACATTTTCCATATAAATAGCAATGTAGACCTGGGAAGGGTCAGGTTTGAAAAATGAAAAAGCCTCATGCTGCACAGAATAGGAGGCATGGAGACAAGCACATTTGACAGGTATGTTAATACTTTAGTTAATCATAGCTGAAACTATGTTTTTGTGGAACAATATTTTTCATTGCACTGCTGTGTTAAGTATTTGCAATGTATTTTTATATCAAATACTGTTTCTGTTTTTTAAGAACCCTTGTGGGCAGAGCGTGATTCTTCCTTTTCACCTTCCTTATCCCCCTCCTTTCACCCCAGGTTACAACTGGAAACAAGACTTCTGGGCTCTGATTGTTTACCTGGTAAAGTATGTTTAAATTAATAAATAAAAATGCTAATTCGTCCACTTACCTGTAGCAGTCCTACACAATTTAAGAAAAATGTAGTTAAAAAGGTGATTTAATCTCAGTTAATTATCCAGGGTTGAGCTTGCTGCACCCTTTAATGTTTCAATGAACAGGAGAGGTGTGGCCTTCTCCATGTAACCCCCTTGTTACCCGGGGTTACTAGAATCCCAGTAAGACCGAGTGGTAGGCAGGGAAGGCAGCTTGTGAAACTCCAGTTAAATGGGTTTCACACTGTCTCACTCTGTTCTCAGTCTCAGCTGAGACTAAGGGATGACATCACCAATAGAACTTTCACAGCTGCATAAGCCACATTGGAATCTGCAGCAAAGGGAGTTAGATAGAACATTGAGAGTTCAGTTTGTCTTCAGTAAGTGAAGAGAGAGTCTGCAGTTTGGCTTGAAGGAGTGAAGTACTCAAGTGGTGGAGACCCCTGTTTCGGGTCTCAGTGCCCTCTCCCTCCGGGGGGGGGGATGTAAAGATTCCCAGCAGATTCCTGGGGCAATCCCCTTAATTCTGCTAAGTGGAAGAAAAGCTGCCTGTTTTAGTCCAACATTTATTTTGGAAGATGGAAGATTTGTGAGTTGCCTGTGGGGCACCTGCAACTAAAGGGTGAGTGTCTGCTCTGGCTAAAAGGGCAAATTGTTTTCTTCACCCTGGGACTTGTGTGAAAATCTAGGGACTTAACTACATATTGGGAAGCCTAGAGAAGTGGGCCAAGCAAGTAAAGTAGTGTCAAATCCTAGAGTGTTGTGTGATGCATTTAATATGTAGAGGAGATGTGACAGACATCTACCCTTTAAACTACACTTAGAAGTTCAGCAAAGGAATGGCTCAGTTTTCCCAGGGAAATGGCCGGGTATGGGCTGTGGGAGCTGGAGGTGGGTGGCCCCCCATCTTTAGTGACCAGGTCCACCTCTACGGATTTCTTCTGTGGTTTCTACTTTGCCTCATGCACTTGGCCAGTGATGGGGGAAGTACCCAGACATGGGATTGTAAGGAAAATTCTCTCTAGGAGTCACAGACTCTAGTGTGGTGTGGGGAGCCACGACAAGGAAAAAATTCTCTCTAGGAGTCGCAGACTCTAGGTGGTGTGGGGAGCCACGACAAGGAAAAAATTCTCTCTATGAGTCGAAGACTCTAGGTGATGTGGGGAACCACGACAAAGAAAAAATTCTCTCTAGGAGTAGCAGACTCTAGGTGGTGTGGGGAGCCATGACAGGATAATTGGTTCATTCTTCCAATGGACTGCTGATCAAGTGACCGGCAGAGGAGCCGGGCCAGTGGGGAAAACCCAAGTGTGTACAAGTCAGGCTGTGTACCCAAAGCTGCGTGCAAGTCCGGGCTGTGTGCCTGGTGGGTTCAGAGCCTGAGGGCTGAAAATGGTGATAAAGTGTTCTGTAGTCTCTAATCTGCATTACCAGGAAATGTAGCTCCATGGGGGTCCATCTATGCTTTGTTTTGTTCAGCTAGTATGTGAATAAAAGCCACTCTGAAGAATCCCATTCCTGGTTCTGGACATTACAGTTATTGCTTCCTGTGTTCGAATTTACCTGCGTGCCCCTGTGCAGAGTAGCCAAACCTAGGTCCCCCTGTGCCGAGTAACCTCATCCTCCCCGAACCCAGTCCCCACCAGGTACTGCTGTCAGCTTCAACAGCATGCCACCTGTCATTTTGGCAAAAAGGCAGGGGTGAGGGGTTACAAAAATGGAGGCACCGCTTTGGATTTTGTTCAGGGAGGAAGGTGCTTGGGCAGGGGGCTAGCATTTTGGCTATCTGGCAGTGGGTAGCCCAAAAAGCTGAAGCAATTTCCCTAGTGTGTTGCTGTGTGCTGTGAATCTTGTGCTGCAGTTTAAAATTGTCAACTGTTTAGCAAGGAGCTGTAAAGCCAAAGAGTGTGCCCTTGTCCTGCATCAAAATTGTTTACAGCATTTTTGCCTGCTTTAAAATGAACTGTTGTAAAGAAAAGTGTGGAAGACTAGGGGTAGCAACAGGAAAATTGTGCCCTAGATGTTTGAAATGCTTTTAAAATGAACTGTGGTAAAGAAAAGTGTGGAAGACTAGGGGCAGCAACAGGAAAATTGTGCCCTGGATGTTGGAAATGCTTTTAAAATGAACTGTTGTGAAGAAAAGTGTGGAAGACTAGGGGTAGCAACAGGATAATTGTGCCCTGGACGTTGGAAATGCTTTTTGAATTGTCTGAGAGACTGCAGAGTAAATGGCTATGTTAAATGGCTGAAATGGGCTCCTGCCGTGGAGTCAGTTAAAAAAAAAAAGTTGCATTCTGCAGTTTTAATTTGCCTGCTCGACGATCGCCATGAGGAGAAGAGCCATCGCGAGGAAGAAGAGGCTCATTTGCATGGCATCGTGGGGTTGGTCAGGCTGCAATCAGTCCGGCCCCTCAGCCAGCTCTACAGAGACTGCCCCAGCATTCGAGAGGGAGTGAGAGTGGAGTGAGTGTACTGGCAGTGGAGGAGCATCGCGGAGTGTTAAAATCATTGTAAACAGTTTAAAAATTGACTTTCTTGTTTAAAATCGGGCTCAACCCGCTAATCGATCGTCAGAATTGCAAGTTTGGAGGTTAAAAAGACGATCGCTAGGACTGCCCGCCCATTTCTGTTCTGAGGCCTCCAAGAATTGGGCAGGCCGTTTTTCCCCATCACAGTAAATTGCTACTGATAACAGTAAGTAACAACCAAGAAACTGCTCAAACAGTGATTTTCAGTCATATGCCATATAAATGTGTGTGTAGCAGTGTAGTCGCTTTGCAAGTAACGACTGTGTAAAGTCCTGCCAGCAAGTGCAAGTCTGTTAAGCCATTGACTGTGTGCATAGTAATGAAATTATCCTCAGTTTAAAGTTTGCAGCCAGAGAGAGACTGTGGGTTGTAGCAAAGTGCAGCACTAGAAATACAGGCAATCCTGTGCTAAAAACCTAAAGCTTTAAGGGACTGTGAATCAAATGAATGTTACCAGCATGTGAAAGTCCATGGAAAATCCTGTAAATGTGTTTAAAGCAAGATCAGAGCAAGTTGTGCAGTTTCAGCAAAAGTTATCAGTAGTTTGTGTAAATCGGGTGCGCAGTGGCTGACCCAGATTCAAAATGTTGATGCACCGGAGTGCTGCCGCTGCCATTACAGGGTGGGGTAGTAAAGTAAACACAGCAGCAGAGGAGCCATTTTACAGCTAAAGAGTGTGTTCAATAAAGTGGGACTTTCAGTTACAGTGAACTTTTGTTTATTTTTCTGCAGTTATGGCCTCAGGACCAGCTCGTTACCCGGATCATGCCCGGGTTGCAGTAACAGCAGCAGTGAATAGACCGAGAGATATTGAAAAGTGGAGCTATGGAGGGCAACTGCCTCCTCAGGTGGCGATTCCTAATTATCCAGTGCGTGTATGTCAAATATGCTTGGAAGCTCGGAGGGACGTCTTCATGATTCCTCACTGTGCTGGATGCCTAGAAAAATATGGCTTGTATAAAGCGCCTCCAATTCATTTGGCTCCCACATGGACAAAAATTCAGGAATCTGCAGTTGGCAGCACACAGCACCAGGCGGAGCCTGTGGAGGAAGGCCCCTCGGGGGAGTGTGGCACAAAGCTAGAGGGTGCAGACTTAGAGACAGAACCAGAAGTTGAAGTTTCGGATGCTGGATCCCAGAAAGAAAGTTCGGATAAAGCATCAATAGACTCCTGGGGGGGGGCCTAGCCCAAGTCTCTTAGGTGAAGATGAGATGTGGGAGGCCTTTGAGTGGGAGGTGTCGACCTCCGCACCTAGTGATGAGTGGATAGTCTCAGGGGTGAGAACGACTGCTCACTCCTGAGCTCAGATCCTTAGTGAAGAGGAAGATGAGGGGGAACCTATGTGGCCTTGTGAAAAAGGAACAGGTACACAGCCTCAGAATCTTGCCTCGGAGGAATGTATGGAAGAAAGTGGTGATGCCACTGCCCTGGCTTTACAGGAGGAAGAAGTCAGGGCTCCATTTCTAATTTTCTTAAGGATGCGTAGCTGGCAGAACCAGGACTGGCCACCCCAAACCAGGCCAGCGGTCTCAGATTGCCCAAAGCAAGTAAAGAGGAGAGACTTGTTCATAGAAAGGCAAATGAGATCTATGGTATGACCTTTCCTACCTTTCCTCGAAATGTCTGGGAGGAGATTGAGAACTGCAGGAAATCCTGGATCTGGGATGAAGCAATGAAAGGTGTGCATCCTGGGGCTAACAGGCATGTGAAAAACAGACTGTTTCACGAGAAGTATACCCAGTGGAAAAGAGGCAGGACACTGTTTATGGACAGAGTGAGAATAGTGGATGGAGAGGGACGTGAAATCTCCCACTGTGTGAATTATGTGTGCCCAGACGGGCTAATAATTCAAGCTCCTGACCCCTGGTGCTATTGGCCCCAGTGCAAGGACCTCCTGAATGCGCCCAGGCTCACAAAATGGAGAGCCGAGCAGTGGTAGTCAATACTGCCACATCAGGACTGTAAGTGCCTTTATTGATTCACCAATATAGACATCCAGGACTCAGGTGCCCCATTCATCAGTCTACAGTGTACTGGCCTTTCCAGCATCCATCGACTGGCCCACCAGATGACTTCAGATCCAGAGAGGACACCAGCCCAGCTGTAGCCTGTTCATCGCCTGGTAATCGGATGACGTTGGACCAGCTGTTTTCTTTTTGTTCCTGTTCTAAGGATCCATCTCCAGAGATGACATCAGCCCAGCTGTTCCCAGATGTGCCCTCCTGTGGTTCCCAGGAGATGTCCACCCAGCTGTATTGGAAGAAATGCTGCCAGGGAGAGTCTTCGTCAGAGGTGCAGGTTGGTGCCGAATTTCGTACTACAAGTGGCTGGTAAGTCCGAACTTTTCTATCTTTATGACATTGCAGTACACACCCTACACTAACAGACTTCAAAATGTATGAACTGTCCTCAAAGACTCTCCCCTTCGGAACTTTGGCCTGTCAGAACTGTGCTTCACCGGGCTCCGGCCCGGGAAAGATTCTATTGGACTAGTCTTCGGGCCTTGTGGTCATTAGTTGGGACTTTTAGGGCACTCCATCCCCCCAAAATGTGTATTGTAAATAATGTCATTGTTTTCTAATGTACTGTTTTTCTACCTTTTTTCTAAAAAATCTTTTTGGGATTTTTCAGTATTTTGATGGTAAGGGTCTAGGTAGACTGTGTATGCAGATTAGGAGTGTGTGTTGTCTTTCTTTTCTTACAGGTGTTCCTGGGAAGACAGAAGGAAGACAAGAAGAGGAGGGCTCATCGGGTTCCTCATCAGTGCTTTAGTGTGTGTAGAAATTTAAGTACTGTGGTGTTATTTATAGGTTACTGTATTAACCCTTTCCTTCCACAGGTGTGGTTGTGGGGGTAGGGAGGAGGCAGTAATGTGGTATTTTAATGGTGTGTGGTTGCAGGTTGCCCAAGGTTGGGGAGGTCCCCGGGTTGTTTTTGTTCAGGGGTATTATGTTAAAGGCAGATAGGTTTTCCCTAGAGGGTTAGGGGGGATAGACAGGCTGTGGTCCTGAGTGGCCACTGGGACCGCAGTGCTGATCTATCAGGGCTATGCTCTGGATAGTTCTACCAGAGCCACTAGGTGTCCATAGTAAGTGGATAGTGTAGAGGCTGATATGTCAGCTACAGGCCTCTAGGCCCTTAGTGTTGCCTGCCTGTGCTTGCACATGGTAGGAGGGGGCCTGATCACCCCCCTCCGCAGATAGCACATAGGGTGGGATGGCCTGAGGCCGGGTAAATAATGACTGCGGACAGTCATTTTCCTGGTCAAGGGCAAGTTTAACCCCCTTGTTACACGGGGTTACTAGAATCCCAGTAACACCGAGTGGTAGGCAGGGAAGGCAGCTTGTGAAACTCCAGTTAAATGGGTTTCACACTGTCTCACTCTGTTCTCAGTCTCAGCTGAGACTGAGGGATGACATCACCAATAGAACTTTCACAGCTGCATAAACCACATTGGAATCTGCAGCAAAGGGAGTAGATAGAATGTTGAGAGTTCAGTTTGTCTTCAGTAAGTGAAGAGAGAGTCTGCAGTTTGGCTTGAAGGAGTGAAGTTGTACTCAAGTGGTGGAGACCGCTGTTTCGGGTCTCAGTGCCCTCTCCCTCCAGGGGGGATGTAAAGATTCCCAGCAGATTCCTGGGGCAATCCCCTTAATTCTGCTAAGTGGAAGAAAAGCTGCCTGTTTTAGTCCAACATTTATTTTGGAAGATGGAAGATTTGTGAGTTGCCTGTGGGGCACCTGCAACTAAAGGGTGAGTGTCTGCTCTGGCTAAAAGGGCAAATTGTTTTCTTCACCCTGGGACTTGTATGAAAATCTAGGGATTTAACTACATATTGGGAAGCCTAGAGAAGTGGGCCAAGCAAGTAAAGTAGTGTCAAATCCTAGAGTGTTGTGTGATGCAAATAATATGTAGAGGAGATGTGACAGACATCTACCCTTTAAACTACACTTAGAAGTTCAGCAAAGGAATGGCTCAGTTTTCCCAGGGAAATGGCCGGGTATGGGCTGTGGGAGCTGGAGGTGGGTGGCCCCCCATCTTTAGTGACCAGGTCCACCTCTACGGATTTCTTCTGTGGTTTCTACTTTGCCTCATGCACTTGGCCAGTGATGGGGGAAGTACCCAGACATGGGATTGTAAGGAAAATTCTCTCTAGGAGTCACAGACTCTAGTGTGGTGTGGGGAGCCACGACAAGGAAAAAATTCTCTCTAGGAGTCGCAGACTCTAGGTGGTGTGGGGAGCCACGACAAGGAAAAAATTCTCTCTATGAGTCGCAGACTCTAGGTGATGTGGGGAACCACGACAAAGAAAAAATTCTCTCTAGAGTGCGCAGACTCTAGGTGGTGTGGGGAGCCATGACAGGATAATTGGTTCATTCTTCCAATGGAGCGCGGATCAAGTGGCCGGCAGAGGAGACGGGCCAGTGGGGAAAACCCAAGTGTGTACAAGTCGGGCTGTGTACCCAAAGCTGCGTGCAAGTCCGGGCTGTGTGCCTGGTGGGTTCTGAGCCTGAGGGCTGAAAATGGTGATAAAGTGTTCTGTAGTCTCTAATCTGCATTACCAGGAAATGTAGCCCCATGGGGGTTTGTCTATGCTTTGTTTTGTTCAGCTAGTATGTGAATAAAAGCCACACTGAAGAATCTCATTCCTGGTTCTGGACATTACAGTTATTGCTTCCTGTGTTCAGATTTACCTGGGTGCCCCTGTGCAGAGTAGCCAAACCTAGGTCCCCCTGTGCCGAGTAACCTCATCCTCCCCGAACCCAGTCCCCACCAGGTACTGCTGTCAGCTTCAACAGCATGCCACCTGTCGTTTTGGCAAAAAGGCAGGGGTGAGGGGTTACATCCATGTTAACAAGCTCCCCACTCACCATCTGTGAGCCTGTTATGGGTCAGCACACAGTTCAAACAAAATGCGGGCAAAGAATGGTTTCCACACAAGTAACTGGAGAAAGCAGTAGGACCTCATTTCATATTGGCATTTTAAAATTGAAAGTGTGGGGACCTGACCAATGAGGGGGTCACCTTGCCATTGGTCTTCTTGATAATTATGGTTTGACCGAATGATGAAACTAAGAATTCCCTTTCAAACTGATGGAATGAATACAGAAAGTAAGACTACAGAAAAATGTTACAATATTTGCAGATTTCTTTGAGCAGCATTGGTGATGATGGTAGACTAGTATTACATAAGAAAATAAGAAGATGATGGCAGATGGGGACTTTGTGATCCATCTAGTCTACCCATGAATCCTACCCCCATCCCATTGATTGATTGTTTTGCTTTTACCATAGTGTTGGTCCTATGCATGTTTTAATTCATTCACCATCTTTGCTGCAACCACCTCTGGGGGAAGGCTGTTCCATGGGTCTATCACCCTCTCCATGAAAAAGTACTTCCTGACATTATTTCTTAGCCTTCCCCTTCTCAGGCATAGGTTGTGCCCTCTAGTATGAGCCTCTTTGTTGGCCCAGAAGAGGTTGTCTATAACTGTTTGATTCTGATATTGAGCAAGGAGCAGTTTGTGGCCAGTTGGGTACACCTCCAGTGGTAGTAACAACTTAGACACACAAGTACCGGAGCACTCAAAATACGCGGGTGCTCACTGCCGAAATATATGAAACACAAGAAACACGAAAAGACAAGCACTAGACATGTACATAAAGCAAAAAATAAATCAGCACACTCATGTAAAGTGCATAAGTATGGAGCCTGCGGCTACTACATCCCTGGCACTTCGGGTCTTCTCATGACCCTTTCTCAAGGGGAGTAACAACTTAGGTCTGGGACTGGTGGGCATAATACAAAGCCAAGTAGGGAAGTTCCAACAGTCCAGCCACACACAAAAATGTTTCTAGGGTTCTTAATAGTTCTATTGCATTTTCTAAAAGGCCTTAAATCCTGTCCAATGTTTCAACACGCTGGCTTCTTCAGGGTAATTTGGCCTACAGAGAAAATAAATAACACATTTACATAATATTTACTATAATAAATACAGAAATCTCTTTGTATTACAGCTCCACAAACAATTTTTAAATCCCTTTGTTAAAAATATCATGAGCTACAACCACATCCACTACTGCAAATTCAATTCTATCCAACATAAGCAGTGTAAACCCACATAAGTAAGCTATTTACAAAAACAATGATATAGCTCTTTATAATACCATCTTTCCCACGACTCTTCATTCAGTAGCAATATCCAAATCACTTAAAAACCAAATTGTGTAAGGTAGTAACACTAGTGTCTCACCCAAAAAGTATTATTTATAGTGTGTCTACACCAGAAGCCAAAATTTAAAAAAAAAATCAATTTTAAAAAGCTGTATCATTGTTTTTGTAAATAGCTTACTTATGTGCTTTACACTGCTTATATTGGATAGAATTTGATCCAAGAGTTTCAACACTATGTGCATTGTAGTAGTGGTGGTGGTGGTGGTTATAGTGTGCGACATTTATCAAGGGATTTAAAAATTGTGGAGCAGTAATACAAACATATTTCTGTATTTATTATTTACATATGTTATTAATTTTTCCTATAGACCAAATTACCCTGATGAAGCCAGCATGCTGAATGTGGGACAGGATTTAAAGTCTTTTTGACCATGCAATAAAATTACAAAGACCCCTAGAAACATTTTAATTTGTGGCTGGACTGATTGAACTTTACTGCTTCATTCTGATGCTGGCCACACTCCAGCAGCACTCCTACAAAATTTAAGAAAAAGGTATCAGAAAAGAAAAAAATACTCACTGTATTAATGTTGTTTCTTCCAAAGGAATCCCTCACCCTGGAATGAGCAGCCCCGGGGCTTTAGACTGTTATGCAAATTATAGAATTTTGGAATGAAATTCAAACTCTACTGTGTGGTTATGCTCACCTCTGCCTTTTAAATTCAGATTTATTTCCAAAGTTAGGATAAGCTGTGACCACTAAAACTAACCAAATGACTAAGAAATATTCTAAAATTGTTAACACTTTTGCAAAATGGTAGAAACAAGGCAGAATAAACTTATTTGTTATGGAAAAGGTAACATAATTCAGAACACTGAGCAAAAATTGTAAATTCCCTGTAACAAGTAATGCTCATGCAAGTTGGAAAGAATTGTTCTTGCCTGAGCCTTTCACCAGGTTCTGGAAGAGAAGTCGGGGATTAGGGATTATTAAATATAGTGAGAGATCCCTTTGCAAGAAACAACATTACTACAGTGAATAATATTTTTTTCTTTAAACCCTAGTGATCCTTCACTTATGTTTAACAACAGCAAGCTCCATAGCAGTACCTTGGGAGGCTGGGCACAGAACCTATTTAGGGAAAAGGTTCTGCAAGACAGCAGTGCCAAAGCTGGCATCCATTCTGGACTAAATGTCCAGACAGCAATTTTTTGTGAAAGTGTGTGCTGTTTTCCAAGTAGCTACTTTACAAACTTCTTGCAGAGGGATACCCCTTGATGCTGCCACAGAGACAGAGATGCCTCTTTTGTAGAATGTGCCCTGCGGCCTCTGGGTGGCAATTTACCATCTTTTACATAATAGAACTGTATACAAGAGACTATCCACCTGGAAATTGTTCTCTTGGATGCAGGTTTGCCTCTTCCTACTTTGCCATAAGTGACAAATAGTTGAGTGCTAGTGGACCTGACATCTTTTATGTGGACCAGGTAGCAGTTCAGTGCCCTTTTCACATCCAGGCTGTGGAGCTTTTGATCTCCAGAGCTAGACTTTTCTGTAAGGAAGACAGGAAGGGCAATTAACTAATTCAGATGGAATTCACGCACCACTTTGGGTAGGAATTTTCTATTTATCCTTAGGGCTACCTTGCTCTATGGAAATTGTGTATGTAGCTAGGATCTATGCAGAGGACTCACCTCATGCTCACTCATCTGGCAGATGTCACTGCCACCAGGAAAACTGTATTCCAGGTGACATAGAGTGGTAATGAGCTCAAAAGGGGCCTCTATCAGCTGGTAAATGCAAACATGCAAGTCCCAAGGAGGGACAGGGTCTCTCACCAGAGGGTACAGGTGATTAAGGCCTTTCAAAAACTTTTTGAAAATAGGTTACGAGGCCACTGACATGTCTTTGCCAGCTGATGTGTAAGCTAACACTACTGCTAAATGTACCTTCAGGGTTGAATGCCTTAGGTCCAGAGACTGGAAGTGGACTAGGTAGTCCAAGACGGTAAACAGACCTGCTCTGTTGAGGTTAATCTGTCTAGGAAAACACCAGAAGGAAAATATTTTCCACTTTGAGGCTATGAGACTATGTTTTCCTTGTTTGGTTTTCTAGAAACCTTCAGCACTTCCATTACTTTTTCAGAAAGATTTAGCCCAAAAAACTCCAGCTCTTCAAGAACCATAATTTGGGCACAGTGTTGTCAGATCTGGGAATGTTATCTTGCCCTGGGACAGTGTCCACCGATTGTATCTCAGGCAGGTTGATAGGAGATCTGTTAGAGAGGGACAGAAGCATGGAATACCAGGTCTGTCTAGCCCAGTATGGAGTTATGAGAATCATTGTTGCTGACTTCCATCTCAGTTTTATCAGTCCTCTCAGTAAAAGTGGGAATGGAGCAAAGACATACAGAAGCTTCCCTGACCAATTGAGGACTAGAACATCCTCTGGGATTGAACCCACCACTGGAGGTTTGCAACAACAGAGTGGGAGCTGGTTGTTCTCCCAGGAAGCAAACAGATCCATTCTTGGTGTACTCCACTATCTGAACACTTATGCCAGCACCTGCTGCTTCAGGGTCTGTTTGTGATTTCCCTAGCTAATCCTGTAGCAGACTGTGTTTTCCTGGCAGGTGTACTGCAGCTAATTGAATCTCTAGGGAGTAGACTAGGTTCCAGATTTTCATGGCTTCTGTGCACAACTTTGCAGATCTTGTTCCTCCCTGTTTATGTTCAAGTTCAAGTTTATTGAGAAGGGATAAAATCCATTGAGCAAGTTCATTTGCAAGGATGTCCCTTCTACAAGCAATAAAACATAACAGAACATGACATAGCAGAAGATATAGCAGATATAGGGTACTAAAATATTTACAATGTTTACATACCAACAGGTGTTCAAAAAGAAAAAATATAATATCAGGTTCAGAGTATTTAAAATATAAACCTATATACATATTTGCATTCCAAGCATGCTTCTGTAACATGGATACCAAAATCAGGGTGTTCATAATATAAACAGTAATTGTATTCAGAACCAGGCATACAGTGTAGCAAAGCATAGTAGTCACAATAAACTTTGTAAACATTGTGTAGGAGATAGGGGGGAGAGGAAGGGAGTGGGAGTGGGAGGTAGAAAGCAAGATTAATGACAGAGACAGGTGTCAGAAGTGGTTTTGTTAATAAGGGTTTTAAATGCATGTAAAGGTATTAAGTTTTGAAACTTAAGTGTTGATTGAAGTTTATTCCAGACTGTGGGGAGTGCATAACTAATGGCTGCTTTGCCAAAACACGTGCATATTTTAGGGACCTCTAGGGAAATATATGTGTTCTTCCTAAGTGCATACAAACTATGTGAACGATGGAAAAGAGTGCTAATGTAAGGAGGTAGTTTATTTAAGAGAGCTTTATAAACCCAGGTATAGGAGTGTATGAGTCTCCTAGTGGCCAGGGAGGTCCAGCTCACCTCCTTATATAGGGTGCAATGATGAGTTCTGGCTGGGGCATTGGTGATAAAGCAGATAGCACGATGATACAGTGTGTCTAATTTGTGAAGGTAGATGGTTGCACTGTTATTGTTTACGGTGTCTGCATAATCCAGGAGAGGAAGGAAAGTGGCTTGGACTAATCTCATTCTGGATGTCCAGGAGAAGAGAGTTTTGTTTCTGAAAAAGAAGCCGAACCTCAGCTTCATTTTTTTAATTAATTCCTCAAGGTGAAGTATAAATGCTAAATGTAAATTAAGCAAAAACCCCAAGTATTTGAACCTGTCCACTACTTCAAGCTTGTCGCCAAGAAGTGTAGTAATAGGCGTGAAGGGGCAACAGTTAGGGTGGGCACTTGAAGTATGGGTGGATGGAAGAACATCACTTTAGTTTTCTTGGCATTCTGTAAGAGTTTAGGTTGTATTAAATTGTTCTGAAGCTGGTTAAAGTCACACTGAATGATAGAGCAGACTTGCGCGACCGAAGGTTTGGAACTGTATAGCCCAGTGTCATCAGTAAAGAGGTGGATTTTGGAGTTCGTGATGTTAGTGCTCAGGTTATTGACACATAACAAAAAGAGGAGGGGGCCCGAGATAGAACCCTAGGGGACCTCTCTTGCCAGGGGGAGTAGAGTGGAGAATGTCCCATTAGCCTTGATTTGCTGCTATCTGCTAAACAGCTGGTGAAACATTTTATTACTAATCCCTTGAACCCCTGTACCTTGAGGTTGTCAAGGAAAAGACCATGGTCGACTGTATCAAAGGTCTTACTGAGGTCCAAGAATACAGCATCTGTGCACTGTTTATTATCCATGGCCTCCATCCAATCATTTGTTACTTTAGACAAGGCAGATATGGTGCTATGATGCCGTCTAAAACCAGACTGTGTGGAGCTGACCAACTGGCATTTCTCAAGGAATTTCCTGACCTGTAAACTACCCAATTTTTCTAAGAGTTCAGAGAAGACTGGTAAGATTGAAATAGGCCCATAGTTGTTCATATCGGTAGGCTCTCCAGATTTGAATAGGAGTAATTTATGAGCTACCTTCCATTCATGAGGTACGGCTCCCTCTGTTAGGGATAGGTTAAAAAGCTGTGTAATGGGGGCTGTCAGGTAATGGTAGCCTAGCTTCAAGGAGAAAGGATCAGTGTTGTCTGCTCCAGCACTCTTTGGTATCCAATGTACCTGTAAGTAACTGACCTTTGACTTGTTTGTATGTAACGGTGGAAAAGTTGAAGGTGGCATCAGTGGAAGGGATGGGTACTGTCACTGATTGTATGATAGAGGGGTGGAGGGTAGCAGCTAGAGAGGAATCGAAAGCAAGACCTGCTGTTGCAAAATGTTCATTAAGTTTGTCGGGTACTGTGGCTTTAACAGTCATTGAAGAACCTTGAAAATGAATTTTATTAGGCAGTGTAGGGGGTTCTTTGCAACCTTCCAGTGATTTTAATTTATTCAGGATTCCCTTTTCTAGATTCGAGAATATTCAGGTAGTAATTCACTATTGTACTTCTTACTAGCCTAGCGGAGGCATTGTAGCAAGCCTCGAAAGCCATCCATTCCTTGGGAGATTTGGTACATCTTGCGGTAGCCCAAAGTTGGTCCTTCTGTAATAAAGCCTTTTTAATGTCCCCATTAAACTACAGACAATAGACTTTTTTTATCCTGCAACTGATCATCGGGGCATGTTTGTTTGTGACGTAGCTAAGGTTAGTGTTGAGAATGTGTATGGCCTCATTGGTAGTAGGTGCAAGGTAGAAGTTTTGCCTATTAATATCCCTTAGTTCAGCTAGAAAGTTGGCTGAGTCAAACCTCCTCAGACTCCTCTAATTAACAATTTTACTGATAAGGGTAGGTTTTAAAAAGTTCCTGACACACACACTACTATATTATGATCACTGAGATCATTGTGGAAAACAGCTGTTTGTGATATTTTATGTGGTCTATTTGTAATGACTAGGTCGAGTAGCAAACTGTTGAGATGATTTTTATGGTTTGGCCTAGTAGTTTCGGTAATTATCTGAATCAAACCCAGGTCATCGCAGAGATTCTTAAGAGGGTTTGATTTTCAGCAGAGCCAATCCAAGTTCAGGTCACCCAGAATTATTTATTCATTTTTGTTAGAGTCTATTAAATTATGTAGATGGGGCAAAAGATTCAGACCTCCCGAGGGTGGTCTGTTATAGCCTATTATGTTAATAAATTTTGCAGACATAATGGGTATAGTTAATGCCAGACATTCAAATTCCTTTGACTTGGATAAGCTTCTGTGCAGAACTTTGCAGATCTTGTTCTTCCCTTCTTGTTTACGTAATACATTGTTGTGGTGTTGTCTGTTCTTATCCGGACAGGCTGACCTTTGATCTGGGAGGAAGCCCCCTGCATTGCCATGCACATGGCCCTAAGTTCCAGACATTTATGTGCCCTTGAGTCTCCTGTGTGCTTCAGGTGTCACTCACAGTAAGGTCCTCCTGGTGGGTTGTAAAGATTAATTCTGATTGGCTATTACCTGTTGGTCTATGACACTACCAATTGGCATGTAAAAGTGCCAGCTACACTGCCCAGTCACGATAGCATAGTATCACTGTTCCACACATTCGCAAAATTCAAAATCATCACAATTGTTTTCCCCTGCTTAAATGTGAACAGAAACAACAGGCAGATGTAAAATATTGTGCTGTTACCAACTATATGATCGGTTCATATGTGGCAACAGATTTCCACAAAGAAACACAATATTAGTAACATTTGGAAAAAATTTTATTTTTATCTACCTGACTCCTGACTGCTGACTGCTGTCTGCCACCAGCCACTGATGTGCGATCATGGTTCTGCGCATGACCGGAACCACTTTTTCCAAACCTGATTTAACAATGTTACAATGTTTGTTTTCATTTTGAGAGGACTGAGCAGCCACAAGACAATTCTTCTCTCTCAGTTTGGGGTAGTTATCCCCATCTAGGCTGCCACCAGGTGGAGGCCAGAAGGCTGACATGATGTCAGAAGGGTGGAAGGAGCTTTGGTTCTGGGAGCGCATACATGCCTCTACATGCATGCCCTCTCCATACCGCCACAGCTCTGGGACCAGGGGAGAAAATCAGGAAAAACCCCTATCTCCATGCTGGCAATCATGATGGCTCCTGACACTTTTGGGTCCCTCACCGTGTGGATCCCCATTGGCTGGAAAGTGGGGAAAGTGGCAGACAGGACTGGAGATGATCAGCACAAGGCCTGAAGAAAGGCGCAAGGTGGCAACAGCAGAGCAAACAACTGTGTAAAAAAAAAAACATTGAACTGGGCTTCTGGACTCCAGGTGCAATTTGTGAACCAGCGACTGCCCAAACTACCAGCCTGCACAGAAACACTAAAACCACGACTGAAAGATAGAAATGGTTTACCATGGCCAATAACACCAGTGCCTACAATTAAATAAATAAAAACAATGTGCCTCTCATAACAGATGCTCCCCAGCCATTTCTAACAAATGAAAATCTGCCACATACTAATACATTGTTCTGAAGTCCATCCTCCTCCAAGTTTTGGGACTACTTTCTTCAATATAATGACACATAGACAAAAATAAACTATGATTTTTAAAACACATATTTTATGTCTGAAAAGTTATTTTTTATTGCAAATGCCATATGATAAGCGCAATAAGACACTTCAGGGTGTGGGTAGTAGTGTGATCACTGCACTTCCAGGGGCAATAAGGCACTCAGTTTGCAGACTTGTGCCTCATTATGCCCCTGGACATGCGGTGATCACACTACTATCCACACTCTGTCATGTGTTATTACTTACTTCCAGCACTCCAATGCTTTTACCAATGTTCTTGTGACAGGCACCAATTTGGATAGAGGGTCTCACCTTTGAGAGCAGTGATCCCCTAGGTGATATTGAATATCTCTCATTTTTATTTTTATTTATTTGTTAACCAGGTGGGTGCACTGGTCCAAGGGACCCTTTTCAGGCATGACCCAGGCCATGAAGATGGCACAAAAACATGGTACAAAGGGAACAGACATAAAAGGTAAGGTGACAGTGAGTAGTTATAATACATAAGTGACACTTTAAGTAATACGATACAAATGGTACAGATTTATGGAAAACGGAGTATAAAGTGACCATAGTACAATCAAGTCAAGTGCATAGTGGTTCATTAGCAGTGCAGTGCCCTACATATTTCAATACAGTAATAGTAATTTCCAGAGATAATATGTCAAAATCAAGAATTTCCAGAGTTGACTGAGGCACTCCAACTTCCCTTGGATGGGGTCTGTCAGTCAACTGTCATTGTAAGGGAAGTCTTGTAATGGGATTTTAATTGGGGATGTGGGCACTTGGAACTTGGCCCCTGGTGACAAAGCAGTGAAAAGGTCATGTGTCCCAGTAACCACAGAAACTCCTTTGCAGGTCTTGGCTGGCCTGCTTTGAGTGATTCTGCAAATTAAATAAGATTTGATACCCTTGCTTAGGGGAGGAATGCCTCCCCTTGCGGGGCATAAAGTTTTGCACCATATAGTCCAGAACTTGAATTGGTTCTGTTTATGACTTTTGAATGTTTATAAGGAAGCTGAAGCCCTGCAACATGTTCTGGGTCGGCAGTACTAAGGATTTTGCTTCCTGCTGCATTTTTCTGGAGACCAGTCAGTTGTTCAGGTAGGGAAACCACCACCTCTTGCCTTCTCAAATGTGCTGCCACCACAGCTAGGCACTCTGTAAATACTCTTGGAACTGAGGTGAGGTTGAAGGGAAGGGCTGTTAACTGGTACTGACAGTTCCCTAGGCTGAACCAGATGTACTTTCTGTGACTGGGTCAGACTGGTATAGGAAAGTAGTCAACTTTCAGATCCAGTGACCTCAGTCAGTCTTCTATTTGCAGAAATGACATCACTGAGCCCAGTGTTAGCATTTTGGAGTTTCTTTCTTTAACTGTTTATTCAGATATCTCAGGTCTAAAATGGGTCACCACTCCCCATTGGAGAAGAGTCCATTGCCCATTGTCTGGCAGGTACTTCTTCCATTGCATTTGCTTGTAGCAATTTTTTTACCTCCATTTCCAACAGGAGTTTCTCTGTTGGTGTGTGAGGTTGAAAAACCTTTGGGTTCTGCAATTTTGGAAATTTTCTGAACTGTAGGGACAAACCTTGGGCCACAAATTCCAGGATCCACTTGTCTGTGGTGATTTTTGACCAGTTGTGGAAATAGTGGGTCAGTCTTCCCTCCACTGACAATGGTTGGCTGACCTGGGCAGAGTTGTCAGGGTTTTGCTTTGGTTGAGGTTTAGGGGCTGGTGTTGCAGCTGTACGCCTAGTGCCCCCTCTGCCCCAGCCCCTACAGTAATCTCTCTGTAGAGGATGCTCATAGGAGACATAAGCATGAGGGAAGTACCCTCCACCCTCACCTCCCCTTCCATAATGCCTGTAGAAAGTGGAGGCCTTTTCTTTCTCAGTATTGCTCTTGTAGGTGATTTTGTACTCATCCGCCTTTTTCATGAAAGCCTCTGTCTTGTCACCAAATAAGAAATTTCCTTCAAAGGGAAAATCTATAGCCTTTGTCTGAGTGTCTTGTGATAGACTGGTAGTTCTGAGCCTGGTGAACCTTCTCAGGGACACTGTATGGGCCATGACCCTAGATGCAGTGTCATTTGTGTCCACTGCCATATGGAACTGGTATTTTGTGGCATCTATGGCTGATCTTAAGGTGTCAGCCATATCCTGTACTGAGTCACCAGTAGCTTTTTCACTCAGTGCCAGAATAGAATTCCCTAGGGCTCTCTGATACTGGGCTGTGTAAGCCAGGTAAATTGCCTGCCTCAGAAGCAAGGAAGCTGGCATGTAATCTTTTTTGCTCATTCTATCCAGATTTCTTGACTATTTCTCATGAGGATGGGAGGAAAGGGGCACTTTGGCCATCTCACAGGTGCCAGTTTGGACTACTTCCTCATGACCAGAGTGAGAGTACAGGTACTCGAGCCCTGTTTGTCCACCTGATATTTTTTCTCACTTTTCTCGTCAATGCCAGCAGCTGAGGCGGGTGCTGACATAATTTTGTGGCTTTTGTAAGAGATTTATGGATGGGTAGCAACAACCTCTTTGTGGGACCTAAGCCCATCATGTCTGTGAATTCTACTTCCTCTTCATCTTCCTCAGTTCCATGCGAGGGGATGCTGAGGGTGTTTATCATATGCCACACAAAGTTATAATGGGAGATATAGTCCTCTGAAGGCCTAGGAGGTGAACCAAATTCCTGCTCAGGAAACCTGTCTGGTTCCATGGGTTCTCCTTCCCAATCATCTTCCTATTACATTTCAGCCTCCTCCTCCACAAGCATTGGGAGTGGAGCCAGAGCCCAGGAAGGGGGTGGGCACATTCATGGAATTCCAGAAAACAAAAAACAGTGGCACCAGGGTAGCTGCAATAAATTTATTGTAAAAGTACCTAGAGAATCAAAAACTCACAGGATAGTAGAAGCAGGAGTGAAGGCAACCCCTAACCAGTTTTACCAAAGGGCTTCTTAGGAGAGGGCATTGCCATGGTCTGCATGCTGCTGCTACTATCCTGTGAGGTTTTTGATTCTCTATGTACTTCTACAATAAATTTATTGCAGCTACACTGGTGCCACCAGTTTTTGTTTGCTACTCATTGTTCACTCTGGCACAGTGGTGTTACTAGTGGAGCGTCCTTGTTCTTCACATTCATGAAATTCCCTAGAGCCTGGAATGCCTGGAGAAATTGCCATGCCATTGTCATGTCCTCTACTGAGGGCATTTGTTTAATATGCTCTGGTGGCTTATTTCCTTCTTCAGCAGAAGAATCAGCAACATGTTTTTCTTCTTGTTTTGTTTTTCTTCATAGGCACCATTTCCAGTGTTTGTTCTGAGGCTGTTTTATTTTTACTGGATTCAGGGTTCCCCTATCGGACACCCTGAGTTCTGTGCCATCTTTTGCAGCTTTATCTTTCTTTTCTGTCCCCTTTGACAAGTACTGCTGCTTACTCTGAGGGACTGAACTCTCACCTGAGCCTTTTGGTGACATTAAGGCAGACTGGGAAGCCATGAAAACCTTTAGTTTCTTAGCCACTTGCCTTTGTGTTTTATGGCAAAACCTTTTACAGAGATCACAATTTGAAAAATCGTGGTCTGGACCCAAGCACCTAAACAAAGCTTGTGACAGACTGCCTTTGCCAGGAGCCAAAAACAAATTGTACAGTTTTTAAAGCCTGGATGTTCTGTTTTCTTTTTAGGTCTGTCAGTCATGCCAAACACTGAAGACCATGTAAGACTTTTCTGGTTCCCAACAGAAAAAACAAACAAATATACAGTAAGTCCCAATAATTTTAAAGGGGCTTTTAAGAAATGACTGTGGTTTGGTTCCTCAGAAATGAACTGCAAGTTTAAAAATGACCTCAGAAGAGGTTTGTTAATCAAAATATTATAAAATATTGCCTTGGTTCTCAAAACATGGACCCAAGAATAACTTAAAGTAAAACCTCAAAGCGGTTATGCAAAAGGCAATTTTTTATTTACATTTCAAAAAGTTAAATAGCAGTCATCTTAAAGCAAGAACTATACTATCAATGTCCTTCTCAGTTTCTGGATCCAATTGGGAACCCGAGATGAATAGAAACTTACACAGTTTAAACAAATAACATCCTAACTAATGCAGAGTATCAAATATTAACTACAACACTTAAATACTATTAAATATTTAAGACAATAACCCATAAACTGGCCAGAAGTGTAGAGAAGACTTTGGGACAATTGCTCTCTTCAGGCAGAGAAATAAATCTGACATTAGAAGGCAGGAGTGAGCATGACCACACAGCAGAATTTGAATTTAATTCCAAATTTCTATCATTTGCATAAAATTCTAAAGCTCTGGGGCTGCTCATTCCAGGGGAATGATTGCTGTTGTTAAACATAAGTGTGGGATTCATGGGGTTTGAAATTATTAGGTTGTTTTTGGTTTTTGTTTTGTAAATAGGATTTTATTTATTTCCTTAGATAATACATTCTTTATTTATTTAATTATTCATTGATTGATCTCTTTATTTTATTTTTTTCAAAATTTTCACCAGGAAAGGCATACTGGGCCGGTAACAGCTTGCTTTCAGAGGCATCCTTGGGGATTGGGGAGGAAGGGAGAAGACAATGAAAATGCAGAAAAAATAAAATACAGTACAGTAAGGTGCAATAGCAACAAAAATACTAAACAGTTGGGCAGTTGTAATAAAATACAAAATACAGAATACAACAATACAATAGGGTGCAAGAGCAATAAAAATACAATACTGGGCAATCCTGAATTACAGATAAACTAGAGTAGATATAAAAGGTGCAAGGTTTGTGCAAAGAACAAGTGCAGATAGTAACCAGGATATCAAACAAGACAAACAACACCTTTACATTAAATCTCAGCAAATTAGCCATGGTTGTGCTTGCTATGCCCTTGATGGTTTCTGTGAGTAGTAACATTGAAAACAGCTGCCAATTAAGACACATTCATTATCATCTCTATAAAATTGTTGTGTCATGTTTTCAAAACCTTTCTGGATATTGTTGTACTTGCCCTTCTGGATTTTATTTTATGACAAATGTAACTGGCTGTGCAATTTCTCCATCCAAAAATACCTTCAATGTACATAAGGTTCTACTCATTGTGATGTAATACTTTATGGTTACTCCACTTATTATAATGTATCACATTACTTCCAACTTGGTAACTAATTTAACAAGAATGATAAAGGTGCTGCAACATTTAGCTTTTGCTATGCAAACATGACATTGCAGGTGTGGAAACAACAAACAACTGATTAAGCAATAAGGCATGATCAGGGGTTAGAGTAACAGTCTATTAATCACCCCAGGGGCGTAATGTGGCACGAGGCACAGCCATTACCATTGAAATCTTGAGACTGAAACGCAGCCTTCAATGTGTATGTTTGCTCATACATAGTCTTTTATAGCATATGGGCAACCATTACTACACGCCTGTGCCCAGCACATACTGTATAAAAAAGACCCCCCCCCCCATGCTTCGGTAATTCCCTAACCATTGTGGGGCTTAGGTGTAGGTTCTGAGGTATCATTATGGTTCTTTCACTTCTGGGGTCAACTCCCACACCACCACAGTTGCTTCACTGGGTACTGTGCTTTGAAAAAAGGTGATGCGCAAAGACGTTCTATGTTTTTGTGCTACTGTATCTATGTAGCTAGTGCAGCACAACAGCGAAATGACATAGCTACTGCAGCACAAAACATTGATATAGGGATGGATTTCTGCCTACAACAATGTTCCCCCATACACTATATAGAGGATAATGGATGGTCAACAGTGAACAACACTGAGTTCATTTTGAGAGGTTGTTAGGACAACCAAATCTTGAGAGCAAAGCTTGAGCGGTTTATGGTCAGGGCCCCTACTTTTCTGCAGCACAGTGGGACCAAGTTCTGCGGCAAGACTACCATTTGCCGCAGAACTTCTGCGGTGGTGGATTGTAATTTCTGTGGAAGTTCTGCAGCACTAACAAACTACCACATCACAGTGACAGCTTGTCATCCTGACTTCACTTTCATGGTAGTGGTTACAGCAATCAGGATGGTGGAAAGCACAGTAACACTAGTTCAAAAAATAACAGAATTATAAAATTAGTTTTATGCCTAAAAAGGCAAAACAAATGT
The DNA here is from genome assembly GCA_016271365.2 of Neoceratodus forsteri. NCBI lineage: Eukaryota > Metazoa > Chordata > Ceratodontiformes > Ceratodontidae > Neoceratodus > Neoceratodus forsteri. Next base: position 796,810,880 of record CM028137.1, on the reverse strand, counting down.
CTCTCCCTTAAGATCATAGCCTGTTAAATAAATGACATATGCAGAGGGGATCTTATGTGATAAATAAGGTATTTCTATATGCATGCTATCTATCCCACTAATGAGGTTTCCACTGTCTACCACTTATATATTTGTATGTGCTTTCTACACCACTCATGAGGTTCCCACCCACTGTGTATCACTTATATATTTATATGTAATCTGTAACATACATACAAGTGTGTGTGGGTGTGTGTGTGTGGTGAGAAAGAGATACTTTATATATGTGTGTGTGTATATATATATATATATTTTTTTTTTTTTTAATTTCTATGAACTTGCATCCTCATTCATACAGGTCCCATTAGAAATGGAATAGAGGAGTTATTGCAAAACTCATTTTTGATGTCAACCTGCTTTCCCTGACACACTGCATAACACCATCAGGCCATGACATGCATGTGAACCAATTGTGAGATAGAACTCTCCAGACCAGCACAATGTGTCCACCATGTGACAGAACACTGCACCATACCTTCCCAGGCTCCGAGCAATGATGTGTTCCATCAATCCTTGTGCTGCCCAGCCAGCTCCCAGAGCTAATCTCTGAACCAGAGCTGCCAGCACGGAAACACAGCATGCTACCCTCTGGCCCAACAGCTGTCCCTGCACACAACATTTCTCTGTAACTTTTAAGTGACTCTTTATCAACCAATGACAATATGTAATCAATAACCCTGGCAAAAATGCGTACAATGCAATTATTTATTTAATAGGTCTATTCTTTCAACAGGTCTACACATTATTATATTCCACTTTTCTGGGCATAATTACTATTTTTTTCTTAAAAATGACAGTTAAATTAATTTTACCAGTTATTCATTTCAGATGGCTTCTCTATACCTTAAAGGCACAAATAGGTCTGTACAAAGTGAGGTATGGACTTAACAGATCTGTGCTATTGACAAGGTTTTATTTAAGCTGGCCCTAGTGCAATAATGTAAGACTGAAAAATGTATTAGCTGTACTGCAGGTTGAGCAAATATCACCATGCATGATGTGCTGTGCCACCGTCTTTGGCAGTGGGAGCTGTGGTAGATAAGTGACGGTTCATTTCTGTTGCAGATTGCAGCCATTTCATTAGCTAATGTATGATGTTATAGCAATGATAACATCACATTCTGAGCATATAGGGGGTTTAGGATATAAAAGAGGGGAAGGGAACCAGATTCTATGGAAAAACAGAAATATTGATAAAAAATCAACAAGAAGAGTGAATTCTTCGGCACCGCAGAAGTTCTGCGGTATATTGCAAGTTCTGCGCAAAATTCTGCGGCTGCAGAATTCTAGGGGCCTTGTTTATGGTTGTCATACAGCCTAGAGAAGTGTACACAGCATTGTTGTTTACTGTTGCTCATCAATTGTCTTTTATAGTGTGTGGGCAACAGTTAAACATCAACAGACCACTTCTTGATAAATTTATTAAAAAACACATTGCTCGGCTGTTTCAATCTGTCCCCCACCTCCCATGATCAAGCCCCACTCCACTCTTACTGTGAAATCTTCAGCACGAAGGAGCGCCTACATGCTTCTCTCTCTTTGTTGTACAAAGCCACCTGTACCAAGTCTTCCTCACTAAGGGAATAACTTCCACAGTTTAAAAAAAACAACAGAAAAAGGTGATGAGATGGGACAGTGGTGCTACAATCGGAGGAGGCGGTGGTAGCAGCATGTTCCATCATTTCATGTTGTTGTACCATCATAGTGACATAATCAAGAGGGTACAACAACCTCTTGACATCACAACGATGGTACAACAACACTAGGAATCCATCAAATGCAGTTAATAATAGCACTCTCCCATACACTATATTGAGGATAATGTATGGTCCTCTATCGTTAACCGGTCAGTTAACAGTCAAGAGGTTGCCAGGGCGACCATGTAAACCTCGAGAGAGAAGCTGAAGGTTTACGTACGCCATGGAACTCGAACGGTTAAAATTGTCCGTTGACGATAGAGGGACTATACATTATTTTTATGTATGGTCCCACTCATCAAAATTAAATGGCTACGTTTTTTAAAAATCACCGCTGCGGCCCTTCAGTCCTTCCTGTGGGTTTCCCTTCAGTCGGTTCGTTGGAAAAGCGCTTTGTCGCAGACCACTGCTGTTAGTTAACCTATCGATGTGACGTAGGATCGATAGGTTAACAACATATCTACGTCACATCGATAGGTTAACAACCTTAGGAAATGATGATTTCCTAAGGTTAACAGCGTTCTAACATACATTATAAAATAGTTCATCCACCAACTGCTTAAAAATGCTGGTTCAGAGTCAGAATGCATTACTCCAGTCCTTCAGCAGTACTAGAGAATCGAATGCTGACAGGAAGAATTCATGTGTCATGGTGATCAGGCTGTACATGACAGTGTAACAGGGATTTATGTCAGGCTATCAGATCATCGGCAAGAATTAAATGATTTTTGTACTTTGGGGATCAGTTCTTGAGACACAAAACACAAGTTTTGGGCAATAGAAGTGAATTTGTTTTATGCATCTCAGAGTACAACCTAGAAAAAATATATACTATATGTACATAATATTTAACTTACAACTTCCAGTGTCATTCAATGCAGCAACATGACTGCTGCCCCTGAACAGTTTCCCTCTCGGTATTAATGTCATACCTGGCAGGGATCATAGCTTCCCGCTTGCCCTGACTGCAACTCAGAACTCTGCTGGACAAAGTCCTGAACGAACAACACTGTTTTATCAGCATCAGCTATCAAACTGACCTTCTGCCCTGTTCCCCACTTTTTGTATGTTTCTTCCACCCCCAGCACTTCACCGCTAGCACAAAATGGTTTAGAACCTGGAGTCTGTACCATTTTTTCAACTTAAAACAGAAAGAATCTGAGTTGAAAAGGGGAATATCCAAACTAAGCCAACATGCTAGGGTACATTGAGAGAGGTGTTCGACAATAGGAAGCAGGTACTGTAACCTCTCTGTAGGTCACTGGTAAGGCCATACCTGGTGTACTGTGCCTGATTCTGAAGTCTCCACATGAAAAAGGACAGGGACAGGCTAGAGATGGTACCGTGCAGGGTGACCAAGATGATTCAATGCCAGGAAGGCAGACCCTATGAGGATCGCATAACGGCACAGAAAATGTATTCACTCAAAACCAGACGAGAGAGGGGGGGATATGACTGAGTGCCTCAAGTTCATAAAAGGAATAAACAACCTGAACTTTGAAGAGCTATTTACCAGGAACAGAAAAGCTAGGACATAGGGTTATGAGAGGAGGTTAATGGGAGGGAAATTTAAAAGGGGGGTGTGAGGAAGTATTATTTTACAGAAAGAGTGGTTGAGTCATGAAATGGTCTGCTGGCACATCCTTTGTTGATTTCATGTTATTTATATGTGTATTATACTTTCTATTTATGTAAAACCAGGTATGAAACATGCATATAATTACTATTCCCAGCATATCACGCAGCGTGATTGCCCTGGAGGTGGAAAGGATCTTTAATCACATTCTAAGTGATTGCCTTAGTAAAAAAAACTGTTGTTCATATCATTGATTACTTTTTTAAATTTAAGTTTTATTTGAAACCTACACAGGCTGCACAATAAAAATACAATAGTAAATATGATATCAGCCACGCTATGTGTAAAAGTCTTGTATGAATGCACAGAGGTGTATGGTCTACACCAGTTCAAAAGTAGCCAAAGTTCCTTGATGACAAAGTATTTTTCCCCAGTTGTGACTGCAGGAAGAAGGGTGACAACATCCAAGTCCAAACCAGCCTAATTAAAGTAGGGCATCCAGCTAATATCCAACATATGTAATGTGGAAAGAGAATTCAGAATATATACAGACACAAGTACAATAGCCAGTGGATTAAACAAATAAAGCAATTAAGGCACAAAGGTGTCATTAATTTATGAACTATATAAGACTCAGGATTTTTTTGTTTTTTATTCTTTGTTAACCAGGTAAGTCCCATTGGGCACAAGTGCCTCTTTTCACGGGCAACCTGAAAGCAGTGGGGAGGTTAAGTGACTTGCTTAGAGTCACACAGTGTGCAAGTGGAGGCTCTGGAAATCAAACCCATGTCTCCTGGATGTACCAAGCTCATTTACAGCTCATTATTCTAACCTTTAGGCTATACTGCCACCCCCAAATTGCTACCTGGTTTGAAACTGCAGCAATCTATTATGAAATACGGAAATTAATTTTTCCATCTCATAAATATCATGAACTATCCCCTGCTATAACTCCACAATTGGGGGGGGGGGAGATCTGCATTTACTTTCGTGTTATAGCCTTTTTTGCAGCAAGCAGGCGTATGAGTGCTAAGGAAAGAAGGCTCCATCATATTTCTGCAGAGGGGATTGAAGGAGGACAACACTAGGCATGATAAGATCCAAAGGAATAGACAACTAGGATAGCTGGATTTGAATATTCCACCAAAAAGGCTGAAGTATGGGGCAGTGCCACATTGACACCAGCAGAGTCCCAGACTTGGCTTGGTATATTTGGATATGACAGCTGGAATTCTAGAAAAGTGAGATCTACACTTTCAATAAAACTCCCACCATAAAGTGGAGGAAGTAATTTTGAGTGCTGGGAGGTTATATTTAGTCCAGGAAACAGAGAGCTTGCATTTGAAGTTCCCAGTTCCAGCAGTCTAGGATAGTGAGGCTGCTGTCAGGAGAATAATCCTGAAGACCCTAATAGCTATTCACTGACCTATGCAGCCAGTATAGTGTTATGCTTGTGCAACTGTGTTAGTTTAGTTTTGGCGTTCGCACTCTCTATTCCAGAGGAATTACCACCCTGTAAGGGTATGAAAGCAAGGAACCCTCGGAGAGGGTTCCACCTCTAGAGGTGCAACAGGATGGTTCCCGTGGCTAAAGGTACCTTAGGAATCCCCCAAGGAGAGAGAACTGCCACTGGAGGAGGAGGAGGAGGAGGGGAGGATGGTGGGGCAAAGAAAAAATGCTTCACTGTGAGGCTTAGAGGAACTTCTTATATAACTCAGGAAGTGGGAGTGGCTGGTTGCTTGGTCACCGAACTACATGCAAGCCTTTCATTTCACTGACCTTCGCAGCTAGTATAGTGTTATGCTTGTGCAACTGTGTTAGTTTAGTTTTGCCGTTCGCACTCTATTCCAGAGGAATTATCACCCTGTAGGGGTATGAAGGCAAGGAACCCTTGGAGAGGGTTCCACCCCTAGAGGTGCAACGGGACAGTTCCCGTGGATAAAGGTACCTTAGGAATCCCCCCAAAAAGTAGTATCATCCCCAAAAAGGAGGCAACATGAAGCATAAAGCAATCAGAAACAGTGACATAGAAACAGTAACTGTAACATAGTAGTAGAGAAGCAGAGGCAGTTTGATAATGCAATGATATGCTCAGTTGTCATAGTAACTGTCCAGGTTTGCGTAGCACGATACTGATGGCTTGCTTTGAGAGTAGGGAATCCCCTAAGGAGAGAGGGAATGGTAGGACATCCTCCACTTCCATTCAACAACGGAACCTACCTAAAGAAACAAGGGGAAATGACTATGCTAACTAAGTGTTATGACCTGAGGCAATGGAGGAGAGGAAAAAAAACCCTGTGAGGAGGAAATCTCTGGTGAACCAAGGCCTAGGTCACCTTCCCTCCCGGCTTGGGATAATTTATTTAGTGACGACTCTGCAGCTGCAATTTGGAAAACCCAATTAAAGGGAGGTGGAAAATATTCCAATTTGGAGGAAGGCTCTCACTCAAACCCTCTAGCAGGAATGCCATGGAAGGTTGCGAGAAAATTCTGCAACAATACGTGCATCCAAGGCGCAGGAGGAGACCGACAACTGCTGAGGCACTCACCTGGCCTACCCACCCTAAATCAAACCAGGAGAACCAGAGGCAGTCATAGGGAGGATGCGGTGAAGGTGCCTCGCTAGGGAAACACTATATAGTGAGACACTAGAGCCAAAGGAGATCGTTGTAACCACCCTTCACTGCTAGTCTTAAATTCTACACCAGGAGCTGCTGTCGCATAAGAGTTAGCTAAAGCCAAACCCAGGGCGAAGACATTCCCAGCTATGGGCCAGATGAAGGATCCCACCCCAAGTTGGACACACTCGATGATGCGGACTTCAGACAGAGCGAGACCATCGGCTGCAGGAACCCTGCGCCAAAATAGAATGGATGGCATGTCCCAGAAATTGATTGAGAGCTGAAAAGCTGGTGAGCTGAATGAGCACGATGTGCTGAAATCGTAATGAGCAGTGAGTGCTGAGACCTTGCAAGGTTGAATGCAGATTGAGTGCAGCAAAATCCCCGGCTGATCCAAGGGAATGGCAGTAGGCATGAAGCAATGGTTTGCGTAAGCAAGGAGTAACAGCTGCGTAAGCAAGTGAAGACCTGCACGTAGGTCAGTAAGCAGTAGACATGATAGGTAAACCAGCATATCAAACTTGTATAGCAATGAAACAACTGAATTGAGAGCAAGCCAGCCAGACAGTACAAAGCCAAATCGAGGTGACAGACTCTGAGGATTTTCGACGGCGAAGACAGATTTTCTTTTTTTTAATCAAGCTATATTAACAACCTCAGCGGGAGTTAGTTGGCTGACCTCAGAGTTATAAGTGCAATAAAACAGGGAGATAATGCTTGAAAGCAGGTGTTGCCAGGCAGTACAGGGAAGCTGCAAGTAAAATGAGAAGCACAGGTAGGGTCAGAGTAAACTGTGTCAGGTGAAAAGAATTGAGTATGCAACATGAAGCAGCTATGGCCGAGCTGAAACACATAGGTAATCAATGCAGTTGCATTGCAGTAGTTTGAGTGTGGTGAGCACAGTGATAACACACAGGCACTGGGTACAATAGTAATTAAAGTAAACAGTCAGCAGCAGTGGCTGTAGTTATAGGGAACTGAAAGCAGTTGCAGTGCCAGCAATTTGCAAGTTGTGAGTAATTGAAAGCAAGCAATATGAGCTGAAACAGCAGCAAGCTAGGAGTTTTGAAAAGCCCCGGAAGCACACACAGCTGAAGGCAAAATATAAACCAGAGCAGGAAAATAAACACAGAAACCCTGCAGAGACAAGCGGGGCGGGGGGGCAGCAGGAGGCCCAACCAGCTCAGAGAACAAACCGGCAGAGCCTTCAGCTGCAAAGAAAAAATGATTCACTATGAGGCTTAGAGGAACTGCTTATATAGCTCAGGAAGTGGGAGTGGCTGGCTGCTTGGTCACCAAACTACAGTCAAGTCTTTCATTTATCTAGTAGGTGTTGCCAGGCATTCCCTTTAATAGTGTCAATAAAGAACTGCAGTATTATTTGGGTAGGGTTTGGCAGATGGGTCCGATCAGGAGATTTATGAGGAAGGTAAGTGCAAATTTGCACATAACTGTCCCCATTAGACCATATTTAACTTGTAGGTTCACAAAGAGGAGGACCCCTGGATATCAAGAAACTGAAAGATGGGGGGCAGCCCCAATCGTCTCCAGATATTCTGTTCTAGAATGTTGATTGTGAAGACTGGCTGCTACAATCATTTGTTATCCACTTGTACTCCTCTAACAATTTTACTTTCATAGAAACATAGAATTTGATGGCAGATAAGGACCACTTGGCCCACCTAGTCTGCCCATTTTCCTACCTGATGGATAAGCTGCAGATTCTAGTTAATCAACAGCTTACTTCCTCCTACCCCCACTAGAATTGCCTTATGCCTGTCCCATGCATTCTTGAATTCTCCCACTGTTCCTGACTCCACAACCTCCTCAGAAAGGCTGTTCCATGCATCCACAACCCTCTCTGTGAAAAAATACTTTTTAACATTACCTCTGAGTCGTCCCCTCTATCTTCAAATTGTGCCCCCTTGTTCTTGCACATCTCTTCTTCTGAAAGATACTACCCTCTTGTACTTTGTTAATTCCCTTGAGATACTTGAAAGTTTCTATCATGCCCCCCCCTTTCCTCAAGGGTATACATATTAGCCTGCTTTAGTCTCTCCTCGTATGTTTTCTGGTGCAGACCCTGCACCATTTTGGTTACCCTCCTCTGAACAGCCTCCACTCTGTCTATGTCTTCAAGGAGATGGGGACTCCAGAATTGCATGCAGTACTCCAGATGAGGTCTCACTAACTGTCTGTACACAGGGATAACAACTTCCTGTTTTCTACTGTTGCTGCATCTCCCTATGCATCCCAGTATCCCCCCAGCCCTCCTTACTGCCTTCTCACATTGCTTGCCCACCTTTAGGTCATCTGATATAATTACTCCTAGGTCTTTTTTGATTTTTGTTGTTGTTATTAACTCACCCCCCATTGTGTACCCTTCCCCTGGGTTTTTGTTTCCCAGATGCATTACCTTGCACTTCTTTGCATTGAATCTGAGCTGCCACATTCTTGACCATTCCTTCAATCTTGCCAATTCCCTTTTCATTCTTTCCACCCTGCCTTGTGTATCAACCCTGTTGCAGATCTTTGTGTCATCTGCAAAGAGACATACCTTTCCTTCCAGGTGCTCTCCAATGTCACTTATAAAGACATTAAAGAGGACTGGTCCCAGTACCGAACCCTGCAGTACCCCACTAGTTACCCTCCTTTCTTCACTGTGGACTCCGTTTACTCTTACCCTTTACGTCCTGTTGTACAGCCAAATTTTTTATTCAGGCAACCGCCTTGGGACCCATTCCAAGGCTGGCTAACTTGTATATTAATCTTTTGTGTGAGACTGTGTCAAATGCCGTGCTAAAATCTAGGTAGGCCATGTCCACAGCCCCTCCCTGGTCTACTACTTTGGTCACCCAGTCAAAGAAATCTATTAGGTTCATCTGACATGACCTTCCTGCTGTGAAATCCTGCTGCCTTGGGTCCTGTGCCCCACTGGCCTCTAGGTACTCAACAATTCTTTCCTTCAGAAGTGATTCCATCATTTTCCCTACCACTGAAGTCAAACTAACTGGTCTGTAGTTTCCTGCTTCTGCTCTGCTCCCACTTTTGTGAAGTGGAATCACATTTGCCCTCCTCCAGTCCTCAGGTACCACCTCATCCTCCCATGATTTGAGTAGTCAGTGGTGTTACTAGTTCTACCCTTTGTTCTTTCAGAATTCTTGGGTGAATCCCATCAGGCCCCATTGCTTTTGTCCACCCTCAGTTTCAAGAGTTATTTCAAAACCCTTTCTTCTGTGAATGGACTGGTATCGACCCCCCTATTCAGGGTTTCTCCCTTGCTTGGTTTAGGTACCTCCCTCTCCTCTTCCGTTGTGAATACTGAGCAGAAATATTTGTTCAGTATCCTTGCTTTTTCCCTGTCACCCTCTGCCCACATTCCCTCCTCTTTATTAAGTCTCTGTATCCCTCCCTTGGTCTTTCTTCGCTCCCTAATGTGCTTATAAAAGGTTTTATCCCCCCTTCTTAACAGAGTTGGCTATCTTTTCCTCAGTTTGTGCCTTTGCTATTCTGACTGCCTTCCCTGCCTCCTTCTGCTTTAACTGATAAAGTTCTCTGTCCTGCTTCTTCTGTGTTTCCTTATATTTCCTGAATGCTATCCTTTTCTCCTTAACCATCCCTGCCACCTCTCTTGAGAACCATAGTGTCTTTTTCCTTCGTTTTGTTTTGTTGATTTGCTTCACACAAAGGCTTGTTGTCTCTGCGGTGGCTGTTTTGATTATTCCCCATTGTTCCTCCACCCCTCCTTCTTGCCCATTTGCTAGTGCATTTCTGAGGCACTCTCTCATTTTCCCAAAGTTAGCCTTCCTAAAGTCCCATACTCTTATTTTTGTATGGCTTGACTCTATGGCTCTGTTTATTGTGAACCACACTGTTTGGTGGTCACTTGTTCCCAGATGGCTACCCACTTCTAAATCTGAGATCCTTTCTCCTTCCCCATTTGAGAGAACCAGGTCTAGGATTGCTCCCTCCCAAGTGGATTCCACCATTAGCTGTCTGAGGCATGCCCCCTGTAGGGCATCAAGAATAACCCTGTTCTTGGATATGCCTGCAGCAAAGGTACTCCAGTTAACATCTGGCATATTCCGGTCCCCCATTAACAATATCTCCCCTTTTTCTGCCATTTTAAGGATGCCTTCTATCATTTCCTTGTCCATTTCCTCCTCCCGAGATGGGGGTCTGTACACAACCCCCATGCGGATTATGGTGCCATTTCCTGTCTCCAGGGTGACCCATAGTGACTCATCAACTTCTTGTTTACTCTTTAGTTCTGTTGCTTTAATCCCTTCCCTTCCCTTATAGAGAGAGCTACTCCTCCTCCTCTTTTACGCACCCTGTCCCTACTGTAGACTGTGTATCCTGGCATGTTGACATCCCAGTCATGGTTCTGTGTGTACCATGTTTCAGTGATTGCCACAATATCCAGGCATCCCTCTTCCATCAAGGCCACTAGTTCAGGGAGCTTGTTGCACAGACTGTAGGCATTGGTACTCATCACCTTCCATTTATTTTTTATGGCCTTACCTCCTTTTAGCCCCATCCCTGTCCTTACTGCCTTTTTCTGCATTTATCCCTGTCCTGCTCCCTACTGACTTCTCTACCTTGGTGCTTACCTCTCTAACTACTGTGTTTTGTGGGGGGAAAGCTGGGATTTCCCTGCTTATTTTCAGTGCCTCCCCCCTTAGCTAGTTTAAATACTTGCCAAGTAGAAATATTGCTTATTTTATCTAAAAAAAACTTTTGAACTGATTATTTTTATTGCTTATTATATATTGAAATTTTTTTATGATGATTTTGTTACTGAAAAGTACCTGTTTGCTGCTATTTTCACTGACTTCTAACCAAATGGAGGCTGAAATCTTGTGGGCTGTTTGGAACCACCTGATTGTTGATTTTGCTATGTGGAGTGAGACTGAAGGCCAGCAGTAGCTTTGTACATTTATGGTATTTCTGCAGGGTTAATTGTGCTCCTTCATGGGCTCAGTTATTGGACCTCTCCCTCTGAAGTTGTTACTGGGTCATGTTGGTATTTTTGTTTTTTGTTTTGCTGATCACCATTCGGTGCTTGCTGTAGTTTGGATTCCTCTCTGATGTGGTCATCTAATTGGAGATTCTAACTTTTAGGAAATCAATTTTTGTTTGATTTCTACTTTATATATGTTCAAGTTTTAAAAGCAAAAACGTTTTCTGTTGCAAAAAACATCCTAGGCATCATGTTTGGAATCTCATGACATCTGTCCTTAGTACCAGCTTGTTCACAATAAAACAAGAGAAGTCAGACAGAATTTGGAACCTTCGGACAAGCTAAGTTCTTACCTTTTCTTCTATAATCATTTTGGGAGATTGTATTTGTTTAATTATTATAAAAGTGTAACCCCCTTGTTACCCGGGGTTACTAGAATCCCAGTAAGACCTAGTGGTAGGCAGGGAAACATAGAAACATAGAAGTTGACGGCAGATAAGGACCGCAAGGCCCATCCAGTCTGCCCATTTCTTTTTCTACCTTATAAATGTGCCATCGGCCTTTGCTCTGACAGTGGCCTATCTATTCATAGTCATTTGTATTGCTCCCTTATGCCTATCCCATGCCTGTTTGAAGCCCTGCACTGTATTCATAGCCACCACTTCTTGTGGTAAGCCATTCCATGCATCCACCACCCTTTCTGTGAAAAAGAATTTCCTCACATTCCCCCTTAATCGGCCTCCCTCTAATCTCATGCTGTGTCCTCTTGTCCTGCTATTTTTCTTATATTTAAACATGTTAGACTCTTTCACCTTGTTTATGCCCTTAAGGTGTTTGAATGCCTCGATCATATCACCTCTCTCCTCCTTTGCTCAAGGGTATACATATTGAGCTCCGTTAATCTGTCCTCATATGTCTTCTGATGCAGTCCCTGCACCATTTTGGTTGCCCTTCTCTGACTGCCTCAATTTGGTTAATGTCCTTGTGAAGGTGTGGCCTCCAATACTGCACGCAGTACTCCAGATGGGGCCTAACCAGTGTCTTGTACAGAGGATTATTACCTCCTCTTACGACTTCAGATACCCCTACTAATACACCCTAACACCCCCTAGCCTTACCTACTGCTTTAGAGGTCTGCTTGGATGATTTCAGGTCATCAGTGATGATGATGCCCAAGTCTCTTTCTTCCTTTGTGACTGCTAGCAACTCCCCTCCCAGTCTATAGGTGGCTTCAGGGTTTCTCTTCCCTATGTGCATGATTTTGCACTTCTTTGCATTAATCCCAGTTGCCACTCTTCTGACCATTCTGCTAGTTTATCCAGATCTCTTCTCATTCTGCCCACCCCATCTGGATCATCTACTCTGTTGCAGATCTTGGTGTCATCTGCAAACAGACAAGCCTTACCCTCTAGTCCATCTGCAAGGTCACTAATGAAGATGTTGAGGAGGACTGGCCCCAGGACTGATCCCTGAGGTACCCCACTTGTGACTTGCATCTCTTCTGACTGTATACCATTTACCACCACTCTCTGTTTTCTGCCCATCAACCAGTTTGCCACCCAGTTGACCAACTTCTGACCCACCCCGAGCCTACCCAGCTTATTTATCAATCTTCTATGTGGAACAGTGTCAAAGCTTTGCTGAAGTCAAGGTAGGCGACATCAACTGCTCCCTTGGTCCACCACTCTGGTTACCCAGTCAAAGAAATCTATGAGATTAGTTTGACAGGACCTTCCTTTGTAAACCCATGCTGTCTTGGATCCTGTGCCCTATGGATTCCAGGTGTTGCACTATCCTTTCCTTAAGGAGTGCCTCCATAATCTTGCCCACTACTGAGGTAAGACTGACCGGTCTGTAGTTCCTGCCTCCTCCCTGCTACCACTCTTGTGGAGCCGGGATCACATGAGCCCTTCTCCAGTCTTCTGGGACCTCTCCTGTGCTCAGAGACTCACTAAACAATTCTGCTAATGGCTCTGCTAGTTCCTCCTTTAGCTCCTTAAGTACCCTGGGATGTATGCCATCAGGTCCCATTGCCTTATCCACCCTGAGCTTAGCAAGCTCTTGTAGGACCTTTCTTTGTGAAGGAGTAGTGCTCACCTCCCTCCCCTGTGTCCATGATGCTGAGCTGAGGGCCCTGCCCTACCTTCTCTTCAGTAAATACTGAGCAAAAGTATCTATTTAGGATAGATGCCTTTACAGGGTCCTCCTCCTCACATGCTCCATTTTCTCCATTAAGCTTAGCAATACCCCTCTGGACTTTCTCCTTCACTAATGTATCTATAGAAAGTCTTGTCACCTTCTTTACTGTTCGTGCTAGTGTTTCCTCAGTTTGGGACTTTGCCTGCCTTACTGCCTTACCTGCTTCCCTTAGGCAGTTTGGTATGCCTCCCTATCTTCATCCCGCTGTGTTCCTTATATTTCCTGAAGGCCAGCCTTTTGGCTCTGACCTTTTCTGCTACTGTATTTGAGAACCAAAGTGGTTTCCTTCTTCTTTGCACTTCCTTTTCTGTCTAACACAATGGGATGTTGCTTCAAGTATTGCATCCTTAATGCTTGCCCACTTTGCCTGTACCCCTCACCTGTGTTTCTTTTTGCCAGGGCTAGCTTAACTCTGTTGGCCATCTTATCAAAGTCAGCTCCTCTGAAGTCCCATATTTTTGCCTTGGAATGGGATGATTTAGATGTAGTAGCCAAATTGAACCATACCATGTGATGGTCACTGGTCTCCCATTATCAGAACCTCCCCTTTAGCTGTCATGTTTTGTATATCTTCTAACAGTAATGTGTCTATGTCCTCCCTCTGGTCTGGGGGCCTGTAGACAACCCCAGTTCTTATGGCTGTCCCATTTCCTGTTTCCAGGGTGACCCACAATTCTTCTGGCTCCTTATGTGTATTCTGAATTTCTGTAGCTTTGATATTTTCATTAACATACAGGGCCACTCCTCCCCCCTTTTTTGCACCTCGGTCTCTTCTGAACAATACATAGCCAGGTACTGAAGTCTCCCAAGTGTGGTTACTGGTAAACCACGCCTCACTAATTGCTACTATGTCCAGTTTAGCCTCTGTCATTATTGCCTGCAGGTCTGGGATCTTATTTCCCAGGCTGTGAGCATTGTGTACATGATTTTCCATTGGCCAGATTTTGGTGTGTTAGTTGTTGGGTGAAGTTTGGCACATCCTGTGCGTCATACGGGAGACAAACCTTTTTCTTACCTGGTGATGCAAATGAACGGCAAACATACTGAATTCCTGTTTGACCACTAGCTGAGGGGAGGGTGTTCTTCCCATTGCACGATGGGGTGCTGCACCTCTCCCCATTTGCTAGTTTAAATATTCTGTAAAGACGCCAAACTTCGCCCCAATGCACTGACTCCTCTTTAGTCAGATGCAGTCCATCAAATTTAAAGAACTCGCTCCCAGAACTGTTGCCAGTTCCTACAAATCTTGTTCTTCTTCCTGGCACCAGCCCTTGAGCCACGTGTTTAGCTACCCTATCTCCCTTCTCTGACCTTCTGTCCATCTGCTCCCCTCTCCCAGACTGGCAGGATCTCAGAGAAGGAGATGCCGGACGAAATAGATGATAGTTTGTCACCCAGCCTAGTCAGGTGTTCCTTGGTCTCCACAACTGACTGGCTGGTGAGATCATTAGTCCCTATGTGTACTAGGACATCAGTGTTTTCTCCTGCTTTGTGAACAATTTTAGCAATGCGGTCAGTGTCTCTCCATGCTGATGTACCTGGGAGACATCTGACCATCACCCCTGACTGGAGATGGGTATCAACTCCCCGAATCATGGAGTCTCCTATGATCAGAAGTTTTTTTTGGATTTCCTTTGTGCTTGTTTTGTTTTGGTTCCTGATTTGGGTGAGTTTTGTTGTGCTAGCTCCTGTGCCACAGGCAGCTTGCGAAACTCCAGTTAAATGGATTTCACACTGTCTCACACTGTCTCACTCTGTTCTCAGTCTCAGCTGAGACTGAGGGATGACAGAACCATAGAACTATCGCTGCTGCATGAGCCACATTGGAATCTGCAGAAGGGAGTTAGATTAGAATGTTGGGAGTTTTGAACAGTCAGTGTGAGTAGTCTGCAGTTGGAGATTGGTCTGAGAGGAACACAGCAGTTCTGTGTATAGGCTCTTGGAGCCTCAGCTCTGAAATAGAGCTACTTTTAGGGAAAGGTGTGTGTTTCCGCCTAAAGAGAGACACAGTAAGCTGTTCTTTAAAGTGGTGGAGACCGCTGATTCGGGTCTCTGTGCCCCATCCCTCAGGGGATGGGGCAGGAAGGTTTGCCTGCTATTCCAGGGCAATCCCCTGTCTACTGCTAGAGAAGAAGCTGCCTTATTTTTCCCAAGTGTGTGGGGTACGAGAAGATTTCGAGATTCGCCTGTGAGGCACCTGCAACCAAAGGGTGAGTTCTGCTCTTTCTAAAGGGCCCATGTTTCATCCTGAACTGTGTTAAAGTGGGGATTGGACTGCTGAAGTAGTGGGAGGCCTAGAGTAATAGGCTTAGCCAAAAGTTAAAGTTTGTTCAAGTCCAGCACAAAGGGAAAGTCAAGACATGTAAAGGAGATGTGACATATGTCTACCCAGTAATCTACATTGCCAAGCTTTCAAAAAGAGTTGTTTAGTGTCCAGAGAAATGGCCAGGTATGGATTGTGGGAGTTGGAGGTGGGAGACCCCCCATCTTTAGTAACCAGGTCCACCTCTACGGATTTGCTCTGTGGATTTCTACTTTGCCTCATGCACTTGGCCAGTGATGAAGGAAGTACCCAGACGTGGGATTGGAAGGAAATTTCCCTTTAGGAGTCGAAGGCTCTAAGGTGGTTTGGGGAGCCACCTACAGGAAAACTGGTTCACTGCCATATGGACCGTGATCAAGTGGCCGGTGGGGGAGCCGGGCCATGGGAAAAACCCAAGTAGTGTACAAGTCGGGCTGTGTACCCAAAGCTGCGTGCAAGTCCGGGCTGTGTGCCTGGTGGGTTCAGAGCCTGAGGGCTGGAATAGTGAAGAAGTGTTCTGTGTCTCTAATCTGCATTACCAGGAATGTAGCCCCGTGGGGGGCCATCTATGCTTTGTTTGTTCAGTTTGGATGTGAATAAAAGCCACACTATAGAATCCCATTGCGGGTTTTGGACATTACAGTCATTGCTTCCTGTGTTCGGATTTACTTGGGTGCCCCTGTGCAGAGTAGCCAAACCTAGGCCTCCTGTGCCGAGTAACCTAGTCCTCCCCGAACCCAGTCCCCACCAGGTACTGCTGTCAGCTTCAACAGCATGCCACCTGTCATTTGCAAAAAGGCAGGGGTCCGGGGGTTACAAAAGATTTTTATTTTGCTTTGTCATAGGTATCAATGTAAGCAGCTGCAATGCGTGAAGACCCCTTAACCTAGTAGTAGTGGTACAGTAGTAATAAAATTGTATTCACTGTATGAACTGGATAATCAATCGAGCATCCTCATTTTCAGTGAGGTCCTTATTGTACAAACTTCTTTGGCATAAAATTAGTTACTTGTACACATATTCAACATATAAAAAACATTGCATTTCACAGCTAGAAATGCAAAGCAGAATCAGGGTCTGGGGTTAAGATTAGACATATTTGCTTACATAATAACTACCATACAGGACCATTCATGACAATATTATATGAGGGTTGATGTCTAATAATAGTTGATAGACAACACTTACTGTACACAATACACGTACTACAAATTTCAACTCCAAAACTACACAGTGAATCTGAAAATCAACACCAGGTGAATACAAAACTCACTAGGTGGCTATAAGAGGATATAATCAGGCCATATATGTTACTAAACAACAGGGTAAGGCTCCTTTTGTTTGTTCACAATACCATTTTTTATGGTTAGAGAGGTGGAGAGGGTGGTAGGTAATGGGGCAAGGAGAGTGAAGTGGTCAGATGCCTGCCCAGAGCATCAGCCATCTGAGATTGGGACAGGATAGGGATGATAGCAAAAGAGGGGGGGAGCATGGATTGCTGGTACACTTTGGCACCAATGATCTTGTGAATCGGCCTGTGGAGCGGGTAAAAGAGGATTTCCATAGGCTAGGGGGACAGACTGAAGAAGCACTCGGCTTTTCTAGCCTTTTTTGAGGTCCTTCCTCTCTGTGGTGATCAGAATGAGAAGCACAGAAAAAAGGAGGCAAAGACTGCAGAGTTCAACAGGTGGCTGAAGGGGTGGTGTCAGGATCAGGAACACCACCTTGTTGGGGATTAAGAGGCTTTTTGCAAAGAAGGCTCATCAAAGGTGATTGCCTTTACCTGACAACAAAAGGGGATTAGTGTATTAGGGCAGAAGTTTAATGTCTACATTGGCTGATGGTTAAACTAACTGCGGGGGAGGCTTGGTCTGGGGATTCCACTATGGAAAGAGGAACAGTGGAGAACCTAGAAAAGACTCCCCCCCAGGATGGGGGTAAGGTGTTTAGAGAATAATAGATGGGAGGAACAGGTTCAGAGAACATGGCAGGGTAGATACAATAGACATGAAAGGAAGGGGAAACACAAGACACCACATTTTTGTTAGAGAAGGGTGATGGGGAGAGCAAGTGAGAGCCAACATAGGTACAGACACAGGTTGGAGGGTGGTATTCCTCAACACCAGAAACCTGGGTAATACGATTAGTGAGCTCCAGGCTTTGCTGGCAGACTTTGGGCTGGATCTAGTGGCAATTACAGAAACTTGGCCACGTGAACAATGACTGGGACACAGCAATCCCAGGCTACAACTTATATAGGCATGATAGATGAATGGGTAGAGGTGGAGGGTTGGACATCTACATCAGAGAAGGCATCGAGGCAGTACAAGATGCTACCATTGTGGGGAAGGGAGGGAGAATTACTGTGGGTTCAGCTCACAGAGTTGTCAGGTAGGAAAACTTGCATGGGGTACTTTACAGGCTACCAGGGCAGGCAAGAGAGAGAAATTAGGAACTGGATTCTAAAGTGGGGGGAGTGGCTAAGTGGGAGGTTGTAATAGTGGGGTATAGCCATACATCTACTGAGACATCCCAGTGGCCAGAATTACCAGAAGCCAAACCTGCTTGATGTGTTGCAAGACTGGATGTTGGTACAGCAAGTCAGGGATCCCACCGGACAGTCAGCCATTCTAGATGTGGTACTCCCAGCTCGGAAGGAGTAGATGGATTATGGGTCAGGGAACCACTAGGGTCCAGTTAGTGTTAACCCAGGACACCTGTAAGCCCTTTTCTAAGGCTGATGTGCTAGAGTTTAGCGGGGCAGATTTCAACAACTTACAGGAACTTGTACTAGATAGATTAGCTGGAGTAGACAGCATCAGAGGAGTGGCAGAAACATGGGAGTTATAAAGGGGGCCATTCTTGGTGAACAAAAGCATGCGTGAGAACAGTTATCAAAAGAAACAAGTAGAGGAAACATAGAAACATAGAATTTGTCAGCAGATAAGAATCACTTGGCCTGCCCAGTATGCCCATATTTCCCTACCTGCAATATCACCATAGACCTTATTTGATCTCTGGTTCTTTTTTCCTCCCCCATTTCTTTTCTCTAAGATCCTCTTGTGCATATCCCATGCAACCTCATCACTGTATTTGCCTCCACCACATCGGCTGGTAAACTGTTCCACAAATCCACCACCCTTTCTGTGAAGAAGTATTTCCTCACGTCCCTCCTGAACCTATCCCCCAGCTTCACAGCATGTACCCTTGTTCTTATACATCTTGTCTTCTAAAAAATACTTCCTTCCTGTACCTTATTCACCCCGTGAGGTTTTAAAGGTTTTTATTATATCCCCCCTACCCCTTTCTCTTCCAGGGTGTACATATTGAGTTCCCTCTCTCTCTTCTCGTAGGGCTTGTGATGCAGACCTCTCTCCATTTTAGTTACGACCTCCACTCTGTCTGTATCCTTCCATAGACGTGGCCTCCAGAACTGTACACAGAATTCTAAGTGAGGTCTTACCAATGATCTATACAAAGGCAACACTACCTTCCTCCTTCTGCTGGTGATACCTCTTCATATGTAACCCAGCATCCTACTAGTCTTCCCAACTGTTTTGTCACACTGCCTGGCCACTTTTAGGTCCTCAGTGATTAAACATAGAAACATAAAATCTGTCAGCAGTTAAGGACCATACAGCCCGCCTAGTCTGCCCACTTCCCTACTGACTGCAGCAGCCCAGATCCTATTTGATCTGCACATCTCCAGGTTACTGTTATGTCTATCCCATGCACTCTTGAACCCCCATATTGTTTTTCCCCACCACTTCTGCTGGAAGACTGTTCCACGGACCCACCACCCTTTCAGTGAAAAAGTACTTTCTAACATTACCCCTGAGCCTTCCACCCTTCAGCCGCATATCATACCCCCTTGTTCTCGTACAGAGTTTTCTCTGAAATATGCTTTCCACCTGTACCCTGTTTATTTCCCTAAGGTACTTGAAAGTCTCTACCATATCTCCCCTCTCCCTTCTTTCCTCCTGTGAACAGATATTAAGGTCCTTAAGTCTTTCCTCATAGGGCTTCTGGTACAGTCCATGTGCCATCTTCATTGCCCTTCTCTGGACTGCCTCTATTTTGTAAATGTCCTTCCGGAGATGTGATCTCCTGAACTGGATATAGTACTCCAGCTGAGGCCTCAACAGTGATCTGTACAGTGTCATCACCACCTCCTTCCTCCTGCTTGTTATGCTCCTCCCTATGCATCCCAACATTCTGTTTGCTCTACCCACCACCTTTTCACACTGTTTGGTCACCTTCAGATCATCAGATATGATAACCTCCAGGTCTCTCTCCTCACTTGTGGTGGCTAGAATTTCATCACCCATCCTGTACTCCTCCTTTGGATTCCTGTGATCCAGGTGCATGATCTTGCACTTTTTAGCATTGAAACGCAACTGCCAGACACCAGACCACTCCTCTAATAGGCTTAGATCCTTTCTAATTTTTTCTACCCCCTCCGGTATGTCCACTCTGTTGCATATCTTGGTGTCATCTGTGAAGAGGCACCCCTTTCCCTCCAGATGCTCTGCAATGTCGCTAATGAAGACATTGAATGGGACTGGCCCCAGCACCAACCCCTGTGGCACCCCACTGGTCACCTCCCTTTCCTCAGATTTCATGCCATTTACCACCACCCTCTGAGTCCCGTCCCTTAGCCAGTTCCCAACCCACTTTACCCCCGTAGGACCCACTCCCAGGCAGGCTCCCCAATTTATTTAGCAATCTATTGTGTGGGATGGTGTCCAAAGCCTTGCTGAAATCCAGGTAGGCCACTTCCACTGCCCCTCCCTGATCTACTACCCTGGTTGCCCAGTCAAAGAAATCTATAAGATTCATCTGACAGGACCTTCCCACTGAGAATCCATGCTGCCTTGGATCCTGTGCCCTGCTATCCTCCAGAAACTTCACAATCCTCTCCTTAAGTAAGGACTCCATTAGTTTTCCCACTACTGAGGTCAGACTTACAGGTCTGTAATTGCTTGCCTCCTCTCTGCTTCCACTCTTGTGGAGAGGGACCACATCTGCCCTCCTCCAGTCCTCAGGCACCTTCCCCGTCTCTAGTGATGCATTGAAAAGGGCAGCCAGTGGTTCCGCCAGCATTTCCCTGAGTTCCTTTAGTACTCTGGGGTGGATCCCATCTGGCCCCATTGCCTTATCTGCTTTTATTTACCTGAGTTCTTCTAGGACTCTTTCCACCATGAATGGGCTGGTGTCTACCTCCCTCCCCTGAATACCCCTCTTAATGAGTCTCAGTCCCTCACCCTCCCATTCCCTGGTGAATATTGAGCAAAAGTACTTGTTCAGTATCTCAGCCTTTTCTAGGTCATCCTCCACCCTTTTTCCTCCTTCCTTCTTCAGCCTAACGATGCCATTTCTGGTCTTTTTCCTCTTGCCAATGTATCTGAAGAAGGTCTTGTTGCCTTTCTTAATAACTTGGGCTATGCCTTCCTCTGTCTGTGCTTTAGCCCTTCTAGTTATTTCCCAGATTCCCTCTGCTTCTCCAGATATTGTTCTCTGTCCTAATACTTTTGTGTTTCATTGTATCTTCTGAAGGTTCTTTTCTTTTCCCTTACTTTCTTGACCACTGTCTTCGAGAACCATAATGGCCTTTTCTTTCTTTTTCTCTTGCTATGCATTTGGACACAGTGACCTGTTACCTCTGTTATGACTCTCTTGAGTCTAGACCACTGTTTTCCACCTCTCCCCCTGTACCTTCCACTGCTAGAGCTCTTTTGAGATTTCTACCCATCTCCCTTAAGTTAGCCTTCCTGAAATTCTGGACCTTTATCCTTGTATGGCTTGCCTCCTCCACTGTGGTTACCTTAAACCATGCTGTCCTTTGGTCACTGGTACCAAGGGGACTGCCCACCTCCACATCTGTGATCCTGTCCCCATTGGTCAAGACCAAATCCAGTATAGTCTCCTCATGGGTTGGTTCTGCTACAAGATGTCTTACATTTGCCCCATTCAGGGCAGTCATGAAGTCCCTGCCCCTTGTTGTACTCACAGTCGGAGTGCTGCAATCTACCTCAGGCAGGTTGAAGTCACCCATTAGTAGCAGTTCCCCTTGGACTGCCATTTTGTGGATGGTTTTGACAAATGCTTCATCTGATTCCTCCCCCTGTGCCAGAGGCCTGTAAATCACTCCAGTGGGCTGTCCTTTTTCCCACCTCCAGGGTGATCCACAGTGCCTCTGCTCCTTCTTGTAACCCTTGAGCCTCTGTTGCTTTAATCCCCTCATTCACATACATTGCTGCCCCCTCCCTCTCCCTTCCCTAGCCTTCCTATTACCCCCAGGTCTCTCTTTTGCTTAGCAGTCAGTAATACACCATCCATTCTGTACTCTGCCCATGGGTTTCTGTACCACATATGTATTATTTTACAATTTTTTGCCTTAAAACCCAGCTGCCATACTCTTGACCACTCCTAAAGTTTTCTCAGGTCTCTGCTCATCCTTCCCACTCCACCTGCAGTATCCACCCTACTGCAGATTTTGGTGTCATGTGTAAATAGGCAGACCACTCCATATCCTCTGCAATGTCACTTACAAAGATATTAAAGAGGAACAGAAGGCCAGTTCCAGCACTGATCCCTGAAGTACCCTACTGGTCATCCTCCCTCATCTGAGTGAATTCCACTTACTACCACCCTGTGCTGCATATCCCCCAGCCAATTTCTTATCCAGTGTATCACCCTCTGACCCACTCCTAGGCTACTCATCCTGCCTAATAGTCTTTTGTGAGGAACTGAGTCAAATGCCTTGTCAATGTCTAGGTAGGCCACAGCCACCGCTCCACCCTCATCTAATTCCTTGGTCACACAATTGAAAAAAATCTGTCAGATTTGTTAGACATGACCTCCCACCTGTGAATTCATGTTGTCTCAGATCCTGTAATCTCTTAGATTTAAGATATTCTACTATCCTCTCTTTCAGCAGTGATTCAATTAACTTCCTCTCCACCAACGTGAGGCTGACTGGTCTATAATTGCCAGCTTCCTACCTGCTACCACTTTTATGGAGTGGGACTACATCTTCCCTCCTCCAGTTTTCTGGAACCACACCTGTTTTGAAGTGAGCACTTGAAAAGTACTGTCAAAGGTGCAGTTAGTACCTCCCTTAGCTCCCTCAATATCCTAGGGTGCACCCCATCTCATCCCATTGCCTTTTCCACCTTTGGATTAACAAGTCCCTTTAGGACTCTGTCATCTGAAAAAGGAAGACCAATCTGGTTCTCAAAAAGGGTCAGGGAGGCAGTAAGGGTTACTAAGAGAGTCTTTTTATGGTATGAAACAAGCATTTGTCAATGTCAAATGTTTGCTTGCTTATATTTGCTGTGTTGGTGTTTGACACTGATAGCACAGAGGTGATAAATAAATTAATAACACAAGTTTTAAAGGGGAAGTAAACATTGCAGGGGTCACTCAAATTGTGAAAGCCCATGAAATTCCTTGTAGGTGTCAGGAGTCCTGAGATATGACTGTCTAATCTGTAAATCAAAACAAGGCAGCAGCCATTTTAAAACAGAAAGTAATGTCACTGAGGGGAAAGCTCCATGTTGTTAATTATAGCTTGCCCCTCAGTGACATCACTGTTGGTCTCATGATTCAATGAAATGGCTGCTGCCTTGTTTTCATTTACATATGATTTAGGTATTCATATCTCAGGAATCTTGACACCTACAGGTAAGCCCAGTACCTCATTTGAAAGATCTATTTGTGAGTTTTCATTTTTTTTTTTTTTTGAGTGGCTTCTGCAATGTTTACTTCCCCTTTAAATACTGAAATTGTTATAATTGGGAAATAAAGAGGTTCACATTTAGTGTTGTCATTTTAAGTATCATATAATTGTAATGTGTTGGTTACCTTATTGTTGGACATTCAATAAAATGTTAATGATAAAAAATGTTAATTCCATAGCAGTAAAAAAACATGAGTATGTTGAAAATGTGGGTTAAAAAGTAAAAATACTGCAAATTTATGAGTAAACATTGAAAAATGTCAATGTTTGTTAATAGTTTTCCCAATTTTGTCCTCAAATGTTCAACATAGTCTTTTTGATATACCAATTTATGAACATGACAGGTCTCATTCATGAAGTCCTGTTCATAATGTCATTTTTCGGCACAAGTGTGAACACACATTTTGGGCAAGATTTGAAAAATTACATGTCATGTTCATGATGTGGAGTGCAAAAATGGCTATGTCGAAAATGTGGGGTCACGGTGTAGTAAAATAGCAAACCAATGAGTAAACATTGAACAGTTTCAATGTTTCTTTATATCTTTGTGTTTTTTTTTGAAATTTTGACTCCAAATTTTCAACATAGTCTTATTATCACTCCTACCTTATGATCAAGACAAGTGGAATTTTTTAAATCCAGTCCGAAAGTTGATTTTGCAGAGTGACTATGAAGAAAAAATTACTTACTATAGTAATATTGTTTCTTCCAAGGGATCTCCCAGTAGGATCAGACACTTAGCAGTCAGTCCAGAGCTGCTGACTGCCTCCAGAACTTTGAGGTAGAATGCATGCAAATTAGGGAATCTGGAATGCATCATTCAGATTTTCTGCCTCTAGGTGTCATCTAACTGCTAGATTCACTCATGTTTTTTTACTGCTATGGAATTAACATTTTTTATCAATAACGTTTTATTGAATGTCCAACAATAAGGTAACCAACACATTGTTGTGGATGCATGGAACGGCCTTCCGGAGGAGGTTGTGGAGTCAAAATCAGTGGTGGAATTCAAGCATGCATGGGACAGTCATAAGGCCATTCTAGGGGGTAGGGGTAGGAAGAAGTAGGCTGCTGGTTAACTAGGATCTGCAGCTTATCCAGTAGGTAGGGAAATGGGCATACTGGGTGGGCCAAGTAGTCCTTATCTGCCATCAAATTCTATGTTTCTATGTTTCTATTTTGTAGATGAAAACACTAGACTATTAAATAATTGTAAGTAAAATGCCCTTAACCACAATACCCTCCCTTTGATAAAGAGGATGGGTTCCAAACAGGACAAAAGAGACACAAAAAAGGAGAGCTAAGTATCTTAGTCATACATGTGTACATTAACAAATATATATGAAAAGATAAGCCAATGATTAATGGCGACCTTATAAACTCCCATAAAAAGTATTGCTGAACCTATTCGGGTTATGTAAAGGGAGGTAGGGATGAGAGATCTAATCCTACTAGGAGATCCTATGGAAGAAACAATATTACTATGGTAAGTAATTTTTTCTTCAAACCCCAGGAATCTCCTAGTACTATTAGACAATTAGCAGACTACCAAGCAGTGCCTTAGGAGGTGGGTACAGCACCTATTTAGGAAAAAGGTTATACAGTACTGAAGTACCAAACCTAGCATCAGTCCTGGACTGGACATCCAGAGAGCAGTGCTTTGTGAAGGTGTGGACTGTACTCCAGGTAGCTGCTTTACAGATTTCCAGCAAGGGGATGTCCCTTGCAGCTGCCTCAGAGGCAGCACTTCCCCGAGTGGAATGTGCCCTGAGGCCCTGTGGTGGCTGTTTGTCAGCCTTACTGTAGCAGAATTGGATGCAGGATACTATCCAACATGCAATCGATCTCTTTGAGGCAGGCCTGCCCTTTCCCACTTCACCATAGGTAATGAACAGCTGTGAGTGGGGATTCCTGAGGTCCATAGTCAGTGGCGGAGCTAGAAGGGGGTGGAGGGGCGGTCGCCCCTCCTTGCTGCCCCAGTGGCATCCCACCACCATCTTTATTCACTGTTTAGTGCCCATTGTGGAGCCTGTGATTGACTGAATGCCGCCTCCCCCTCCAGCTCCCAAATGCTCCCAAACCTGGCTCCGCCACTGTCCATAGTATGTGTAAAGTAATAGCTGAGAGACCTTTTTATGTCCAAGCTATGCAGTTTCAGTTCACCTGAACTGGATTTGGCTGTGAAAAATATAGGCAGAGTGATGGACTGATTCAAGAGAAATTCAGTTGCCACCTTTGGAAGGAACTTCCTGTTTGTCCTAAGGACTACTTTGTCCTTATGGAAGATAATGTAATTAAGATCAGTGCAAAGAGTTTGGAGCTCGCACACCCTTTTTGCTGAAGTGATTGCCACCGGAAAATAGTTTTCCATGTGACATATTTCAGGTCAGCTGTAGCCATTGGCTCAAAGGGGAGTTCCATGAGTTTGGCTATGCACAAATTCAAATCTCAAGGAGGTACTGATTCCCTGACAGGAAGGAACATATGTGCCAGTCCTTTGAAAAATTTTCTAAAAATGGGGTGTAAAGCTATTGTTCTCTGAACACTGCAGATACTGCTGCTAAGTGAACTCTAATGGCTGCAGGCCTGAGGCCTAGGGACTGCAAATGCACCAGATATTCAAGCAATGTGTGCAAATCTGCCTTAAATGGATTAATTTTCTTAGGCCTGCACAAGACAGAAAATCTTTTCCATTTGGAAGCATAAGTCTTTCTTGTGGAAGTTTTTTGAGACACTTTCAGCACTTTAAGTACCTCTTCTGACAGATTAAACTCAGAAAATTCTAACTCCTTAAGAACCAAGCCTTCAGGTGAAGGCTATTGAAGTTTGAAAAAAATATCTGCCCCTGAACAGCTATTAGAAGATTGCAACTCTGGGGCAGATGAATGGGTTGCTTGATGAACAGGGTGAGCAACAAGAAAAAATTACTCACCTTAGTAATTGTGTTTCTTCTAATGGAGTCTTGCTGTATTCTGACATATTGCAGTGATTCCCAACCTTTGAACTGCCCCGGAGAACAAAGAGTTTTCTTTCTATGCAGGGCATAGAATGCTGAGCTCGAGCTTGGTTGAAGTCTCTGTCTGGAGTGTTTCAAACTCAAACCGTCAGATTCTTACGAGCCCAACTAAATAAAAATTCTATGTGGAAATTGTAAAAATTCCTACTAGCCAACTGGCAGAAAAGGTTTTGGATTCCCAAGGAAGGCTCAAGTCAGGAAACCCAAAAACCAAAAACCAATCTAATACAAATAACAGTAATAAATCAGCACCCAAACAAAAAGGAGAAGGGTGCAAACACAAAACACCCCTGGGGTACAACACTGCACCTGCCCACACACTTCCCAAAAAGAGGTTCTGAGAGGGAAGGCAGAGAGGGAGGTCAGAATACAGCAAGATTCCATTAGAAGAAACATAATTACTAAGGTGAGTAATTTTTTCTTCAAACAACATGAAGTCTTGCTGTATTCTGTCATATTGCAGACTACCAAGCAGTACCTCCATGGAGGAGGAACAGAATGTACTTTGGGAATAGGCTCTGAAGTACTGCTGTGTCAAACCGGGCATCACTCCTAGCCTGGATATCCAGAGAGTAATGCTTGGTAAAGGTATGGACTTTACAGGTGGCTGCTTGACAAATTTCTAAGAGAGGGATATCCCTGGCAGCAGCCAGGGAAGAAGCTGTACCTCTTGTGGAATGAGCCCTCAGGCCTGAGGGTGGAGTTTTTCCCAGTTTTTCATAGCAGAATTGTATACAAGACACAATCCACCTGGCAATAGATCTCTTGGTGGCAGGTTTGCCCTTTCCCACTTCTCCATAAGTGAGGAACAACTGGAGGGAGTCAAACCTGTGACCCTTGGTACACTCTATGTAGTAACTAAGGGCTCTTTTAACATCTAAACTGTGTAGCCTCCTCTCTCCTGAGGAAGAATGATCAGTGAAGAAAACAGGAAGAGACATAGACTGGTTTAAATGGAAGTCTGAAACCACTTTGGGCAAGAACCTTCTATTGGTTCTAAGGATCACTTTTATCCCTGTGAAATGAGATAAAATCAGGTTCCACTGACAGGGCTTGCAATTGACTGATACGTCTGGCAGAGGTAATGGCTACCAAGAACACAGTTTTTCAAGTCAAGTACTTAAGCTCTGCTGAAGACATAGGCTCAAAAGGGGGTTGCATAAGTTGAGCAATGCAAACATTCAAATCCCAGGCAGGGGCAGGGTCTCTAAAAGGAGGATTGGTGTGAAGCAATCCTTTAAAAAATTTGCAGAACACAGGATGAGAAGATAGTGAGGAAGCCTTACCCACAGACAAAAAACACAGAAACAGCTGACAAGTGAACCTTGAGAGTAGCTGGTCTGAGGCCTAGGCCATTAAGATGGGCCATATAGTCCAGAACTGTAGGCAATCCAGCAGTGTCTGGAGAAATATGTGTCTTAGAACACCAAATACTGAATCTCTTCCATTTGGAGTTAAAAGTCTTTCTGGTGGAGGGCTTTTGAGAAGCCTTGAGGATATCCAGAACCCCTTAGGAAAGATGCGGATCTGCAAACTCTAACTCTTCAAGAGCCATGCCTTGAGATTTAGAGACCGAAGATTGGGGTACTAAATCCCCCCCCCCCGAGAGGATGTTAACAGGTTGTAATTCCTGGGAAGAGACAGGGGAAGATGGACTGCTAGGGACAGAAACAGGGGGTGCCAGGGCTGTCTGGCCCAATCTGGAGCAATCAGAATCACCTTGCAAAGTTGAGACCTTATTTTGACTAAAACTTTGAACAGGAGTGGGAAGGGGGGAAGGCATGCAGAAACTTCCCTTCCCAATTCAGAATCAGGGCGTCCAGTCGGATTGAGCCCATGACTGGAGGTCTATAACAAAAGAGAGGGAGTTGGTGATTGTCTGGGGCTGCAAAGAGATCTATCTCTGGAGTGCCCCACCTTGAAAAAAATCACTTTCAACACCAGAGGGTCCAGGGACCATTCGTGATGGCCCTGAGAGATCCTGCTCAGTGCATCTGCTAGCACATTGTCCTTCCCTGGAAGGTGAATTGCTACCAGAGAGGTTTGCAGGCAATAAGCCAGGGACCACAACTTCATGGCTTCTGTGCACAAGGCCGTGGACCGAGTGCCTCCCTGTCTGTTGATGTACCACATGGTGGTGGTGTTGTCCGTTCTGACCTGAACCACCTTGTTCTGTACCGACTGAGAGAAAGCTTTTAGGGCCAGAAAAACTGCTCTGAGCTCTAGGAGATTGATATGGAGAAGGGAATCTTGGGGGGGACCACAGCCCCTGGGCAGTGAGGGACCCCAGATGGGCTCCCCCAGCCCAGAAGAGAAGCGTCCATGGTAAGGACCACTGAACAAGGCTGAGTAACAAAAGGAACACTGTGTCTTAAATTGTCCTGATCCTGCCACCATTGGAGGGCTTGGATCAAGGTCAGAGTCACTGGGATCAGTTTGGTAAGGGAATCCTTCCTCTGAGACCAAAAAGCTCTCAGGTGGAACTGAATATCCCTCATCTGGAATCTTGCCCCTTGGACAACTGCTGTTGAAGCTGCCATGTGGCACAAGAGCTGGAGGAAATGCCTTGCTGGTCGAGACACCCAAAGGCTGATAGAAGAGGCTAGTTCAATAAGAACCCTTGCTCTTTCTAGAGGAAGAAAGGCTCTTGCTCTGAGTGTGTCCAGCTCTGCCCCTATAAAGGTAAGAAGCTGGACTGGTTCGAGAACTGACTTGGAAAGGTTGAAAAGAAATCCTAGAGAAGTGAGCACTTGCTGGGTCACTTGCAGGTGAGACTTGACTTGGTCTGGATACTGACCTACTATTAGCCAATCGTCCAGATATGGAAAAATGGAAATATTTTGCCTTCTTAGGAAGGCAACTACTACTGCCAGGTACTTTGTGAAAACCCTTGGGGCTGAGGTTAGGCCAAAGGGCATTGCTCTGAACTGATAGTGGCCTGAGGGCAACTCGAACCTGAGGTACTTTCTGAGGGAGCACCTGCTGGGAATGTGAAAGTAGGCATCTTTGAGGTCCAGGGAGGCTAGCCAGTCCCCTGGCCTTAGAGAGGGAAGGATTATTCCCAGAGTTGCCATCTTGAACTTTGGTTTTAAAAGATGTTTGTTTAGATATCTTAGGTCTAGGATGGGTAGCCACTCCCCTGTCTTTTTGGGGGTCAGGAAGTACCTGGAGTACAGTCCTTTACCCCAGTGTAGGGTATGTACTCTGTCTATGGCTCTTAAGGCTAGAAGAGAAGGAACCTCTGCCTCCAGGGCAAGGATTTCTGAGAGATTTTCAGGTGGAAAAGATCTGGCTTTCATCTTTGAAAATTTTCTGAAGCTGAGAACCAGTCCCTGGCTTAGTACTTCCAGGACCCACTTGTCTGATGTAATAGACATCCAGTCCTGGACAAAGTAAGCCAGCCTGCCTCCTACTGGAATAGGAGAGTCGACCTGGGCAGGCCCATCAGGGTGTCTGCTTGGCAGGGGCTTTAGGCTGAGGAGTGGATGCAGCCCTGCTCATCCCCCTTCTGCCTCTCTCCCTCTGAAGAACACCATCTGAGAAAAGGAAGAAGAGGCCTGTGTTTGGTATAAAGGCCTTTGAAAAGGCCTGCCCCTTCCCCTAGACTGCTGCCTTTGAGGAGTTGCCTGCCTCTTCTTGGCCTGAGCACTCCTGTAAGTGATCCTGTACTCATCCATTTTCTTCATGTAATTCTCTGTCTGCTCCACAAAACAGAGAATTACCCACTGCAGGAAAATCCATGGCCTTAGCCTAGGTGTCCTGCGAGAGGCTAGTACATCTGAGCCAAGCCATCCTCCAAAGAGCCACAGATGTAGCCATGACTCTTGATGACACATCATTAGAGTCCACAGCAGCATGAAACTGAACCTTAGATGCCTCAATCCCATCTGCAGCCACCGCCTCCAGCTCCTTGGCTAGCTAGGGGGAGGCCTGTTTAGCCAGTGCCAGTACAGTGTCCCACCTGGACTTCTGGTACCTGGCTGTATAGGCCATGTAATTCGCCTGCCTGAGTCCTAAGGAAGATGTCATGTACTGTTTCTTTGTGATGGCATCAATCTTCCTGGAGTCCTTGTCTGGGGGTGTGAAGCCAAGGGAATAATTGCCTTGTCACAGGCAGCAGCCTGCACTACCCCAACATGGCTGCATTGCTGATATAAGAACTCCATGTCTGAGCCTGAAAGTGTATACCTCTTGTCCATTCTTCTATCCACAGGAGGTATAGTGTTAAGAGACTTTAGGATTTCTTGTGTCTGTTTCCCAAAAGATTTGTGGAAGGGAAAAAGACAGTCTTCTGGACTCTGGGATGTCCATCATTTCTACATAATCAGGCTCCTCCTGATCCTCCATTGTCTCTTCCATAGGAAGCTGGAGGGTTTCAGCCACCTTTCTGTAGAACATAAAGTGAGAAGGGGACTCAGAAAGCCTAGGAGGGGAAACACCTGAAGGTCTGTCTGGGGAGATGTCCGGTTCCACAGGCACATCCAGACCCTCACTTTCACCATCATCATCCTCAGATTCCCCTTCCTCTTCAAATTCCGGTTCATAAAAATCTTCTAGGGTATAATCTTGAACCAGGGGAACCAACCGAACCGAACCCTTGCCAGAAGGAGCCAGATCGGTAGGAACCGGACGGAGCGATTCCACAATCTGAATCGCTCTGGCGATCTCTTCGGTGGTCGGAACATGAACCTGTGGATCCGAACCAGCCGATTTGTCTTTGCGTTTTCTTTTTGTCGGAACCGATCCCTCGGAATCGGCTCTCCTTTTGCCCGAAGAAGTATCGCCCTGGTCAGAGGGCACTCCTTCTGGTTCAGTCGGAACCGAACTGGGCTGGCCATCCGGGTCAGCGGACTTCTCAGCCTCCTTTTCCCTCAGTCTACCTAATCTCTTCTCAAGGGTAGATTTGGGAAAGTTTTTACATATTTAGCAGTCTGAATCAAGATGGTCAAACCCCAGACAATAAACACAGGTGGTGTGGGGATCGGAATTAGCAAAGACCTCCCCACACTCACTGCAGTGTTGAAACCCAGTGGGCCCTGTTTTTTTCTTGGGTTTCTCAGACATGGCCAACCTAACCAAGTTACCCTTTTTATGGCAACCACCAGGCAAGACTCCCTTATCGGTTCCTAACCGTATCACGGGTATTGGAAAAAGCCGCACTAAAACACGATTTTTTTAAAACCGATAAGAACCGGTAACCACACACTAAGTAAAAACACAAAACACAAGATTTCACTATCAAATGGCCAATTCAGCCGAACCGAGCCACACTTTTACAAGTTCCAAACAGAAAAACAGAACAATTCCTATCTAGTACTCACGGCATCACAGACAGAGACTGAACCGACTATGCGGATAACTTTTTCAGTTTAAAAAACAGACGAAAACTGAAATTTTAACCGGCTTTCGAACCGAGCTGAAGGAGAAATCTCCGGAGCGACCGTTCAGTGAGGCGGAGTAAAGAATCTGACGGTTTGAGTTTGAAACACTCCAGACAGAGACTTCAACCGAGCTCGAGCTCAGCCTTCTATGCCCTGCATAGAAAGTTAACTCTTTGTTCTCCAGGGCAGTTCAAAGGTTGGGAATCACTGCAATATGTCAGAATACAGCAAGACTTCATGTTGTTTGAAAGGGTACCATAGCTGCCTGGCCCAGTCTGGTGTAACCAGTATCATGCTTGCTGACTGACTCCTCAGCATGAGAAGGGCTCTCGACACCAGTGGAATTGGAGGGAAGGCATAAAGAAATTTTCCCATCCAATCCAGGATCAGTGCCTCCATGGGCACTGTGCCCAAGGATGGTGGCCTGCAGCAATGAAGTGGAAGCTGGTGATTTTCTTTTGAGGCAAACAGATCATTTCTGGGGTGCCCCAATGCCTTAAAATAGTGGCTAACACCTGCCTGTTCAAGGACCATTCTTGATGATCTTGGCTGATTCTGCTGAGTGAATCTGCCAATGTACTGTCTTCCCCTGGAAGATGAATGGCAGACAGATGCACTTCCAGGGAGCATGCTAGGGACCAAACTTTCACGTCTTCTGTGCACAGCCTTGAAGATCTGGTATCCCCTTGCCTGCTGATATACCACATGGTGGTTGTGTTGTCTGTCCTGACCTGGACTGACTGACTCCTCAACTGAGGGGCAAAGGCCTTTAGGCCAGGGAGGACTGCTCTCAGCTCTAAAAGGTTGCTGTGCAGCTTGGATTCCTGAGGAGACCAAATTCCACTGATTGCTAGTGTCACAGCGTGTGGGAATAAACTTCAGATGAAGCAAATTTACAGGTTTAAAACACACCATGGTGTGATATTTATTTTTCAAAAGTTCGAAAAATAATAACTGAAAACAAAAAATTGCAAAGAAAATCACTACTTAACATCAGTAGTTTCTCACATAATACAGTCCTGGATCTTACAGCTCCTAAGACCCTTCTCATCTGCATTCAACAGCTAGTCTACAGTAGCACCTCTGTCCTCTCTCCTCTCTCCTCTCTCAAGGCTGAGCCCCACTGGACTGACTCAACTGACATGAAATCAATGAAGAGGTTTTATATCTTTTTGGTGGGGTCACCTGACTAAGCCCTTTCTATTTTCATGTCTGAACATGCTGTTTTAAAACCAAGGGAGTTTGTTTGTTCCAGGGGACTTCTTGATTCAATTAAAGGTACAGTGTATATCTCCACAGATATTGACTCTCCATATTTCTGATTCATAGTGACTAAGCACTTCAGCCTCATGCATAGAACCTTATACAGTAACAGGTTTAAAGTGTGAATTTATGAAAATACCTTAAGGATTTCTTATAACTGTACTAATCATGAAATTATTATTTTTTTTATATGGCTTTTGAATCTCTTTTATTTAAAAAAGGCTTTATTAACTGTATGTATTCCTATTTAAAATAGCCTTCATGTTTTTTTTGTACACAAAATGCACTTATGCACTTTACACAACACCTCTCCGGGTGTTTGGCATCATTCCAGGGACTGGATGGATGGAAAAAGAATTAAAAGAGAGAACTAGTAGGAAGTTTAGTAGGGATAGTAAAGAGCTATGCTAGGTGGCCAACCTAGGGTGGGGGTGAGAAGAAAAGCAAAGAGAAAAGCGTTAACTTCTGAGCAACAGACGTTTTGGTAGTTAGGAAATAAGGAGATAGAAAAGTGGTCTATCAGTCACAGCTGAGTGTGTAGCCTAAATCCACCACAGTTAGGTCTCCTTCATGTGCCCCCCATCCTAGGAAGGAGACATCTATTGTTAGGATGTTGTTAGGATATTGTTAGGTGCAGTTGCTGAAAATGGATACCCTATCAGAGGCTAGCCCTTTCTTTCCACCATTGCAGGGCCAATAACTGCATTCTTGTGACTGGCACAAGCTTTGAAATGGGATCCCTTCTCTGGGACCAATGGGATCTGAGGTGATACTGAATATCCCTCATCTGAAACCTGGAGCCCAACAGTACTGCAATAGTTGAGGCCATGTGTCCTAGTAATGCTACGAACTGTCTTGCCATTCTGGGATGGCCCAAGGCAAAGGAATTTGCTAGAGCCAGTAAATTTGATACCCTCTCCTGTGGAAGAAAAGCTTTTTCCTGAACAGTATGCAGTTCTGCTCCAGTGAACTCCAGTGACTAAACTGGCTCCATCTGAGACTTTTGAGCATTTATAAGGAAATCCTGTGATTCCATGGTACTTTGAGTCACCCTGATGGAATTCTTTACCTGCTGGTATGAATTCCCTATGACTAGCCAGTTGTCCAGGTAAGGAGATATGCTGATTCCCTACCTTCTGAGGTAAGTAGCCACCACTGACAGACACTTTGTGGATATCCATGGGGCAAAAGTGAGCCCAAAGGGAAGTGCTGAGAACTGGTAATGACCTGAGGGAAGAGAGAACCTTAGGTACTTTCTGTGGCAAGGCCTGACTGGGATGTGAAATTAAGTGTCTTTCAGATCCAGAGATGTCAGTCAGTTTTCATTCCTTAGAGAAGGAATAACTCAGTGTTACCATTTTGAACCTGGGCCTTGCCAGGTGTTTATTTAGGTATATGAGATCCAGGATTGGCCACCAATCTCCATTTTTCTTTTTGGTCAGAAAGTATCTTGAGTACATACCCTTCCCCTTTTGGATAAGAGGCACTGGCTCTATTGCCCTGGCTTGCAGGAGCTTTTTTACCTCTAACTCCAACAGAATAGTCTGCTGGAGACGAAGGCCAGAAAACTCAGCGACCCTGGAGTTTTGGAAACTATTTGAATTGAAGACAGAGACCCTGACTCACTACCTCTAGTACCCAATTGTCTGTGGTAATGTTTTCCCAGTGTTGTTAATAGTGAGGAACCTACTCCCTACTGGGGGAGAGGGTAGCCTGATACGTGCAGTCAGGGATTCTGTTCAGTTTGTGGTCTGGGAGCTAGACTGGGTCATCTAGCAGACTTCCTGGCTCTGCCCCTGTAATACCCTCTGACCTGTGTGTACTCTGCAGGCATAGAGTATGGGGCATATGACCTGGGGTAGTACCCCCTACCCCACCTCCCCTTCCTGTGGATCTAAAAGAAGTGGGGGCTCTCTCTCTCTCTCTAGAGGAGTTACTCCTGTAGGTGGTTTTGTACTCCTCTGCCTTTTTCATATATGCCTCAGTTTTGTCAACAAAAAGGGAATTGTTTTCACAAGGGAAATCCATAGCCTTTAATTGAGTGTCCGGTGTAAGGTTGGTTGCTCTGAGCCAAGCAAACCTTCTTAAAGAGACTGACGAGGCCAACTTTCTGGATGCAGTGTCATTTGCATCCACAGTCATGTGAAATTGCTACTTTGTAGCATCTAAAGCCATTCAGGCAATATCTGCCGAATCGTATGCCACATCCCCTGAAATGTTATCAGTTAAAGCCAGCATAGGGGCTTTCAGGTACTGAGCAGTATAAGCCATGTAAGCTGCCTGTTGGAGAAGGGAAGAGCCCAAATTACCTTTCTTTCCCATAGTGTCAGTTTTCCTGGAATCTTTGTCTAGTGGATGAGATGCCGGGGTACTTTTGCCTTATCACAGGCTGCAGACTGTATCACACCCTCATGACCTGAATGGGTATACAAATAATCAGCAGAACCCCTATCCAGTTGGTATTTCTTCTCCACCTTCTTGTCCACCCCAGGGACAGAGGAAGGTGTCTGAAGGATTTTAAAAGTAGCCTTTTTAAGGGAATTGTGGTTTGGAAGGACCACCTTTCTTGTGGGAGCCAAATCCATCATATCTAAAAAATCTGCCTCGTCCTCATCATCCATGGATTCCTGTGAGGTGGTGCCTAGGGTTGTCAGCCATTTTTCCGACAAATGAAAAATGGGATGAAAAACCATCATGCCCACAAGGGGGGTGGACCAAACTCCTGGTCTGGGGATACCTCTGGTTCAATGAGTTCCCCTAGATACGGTTCCTCCTCTTCCTCCTCAATATACACTTCCAGCCCTTGGTCACTGGGAACTGGTGAACCCAGTGAAGAACATACAATCTGTAGAGCCTGAATGACTTGCAGGACTCTAGCAATTTCCTATGCAGAGTGAATTTTATCTTTGACTGTTGTGAGCTCCTTTGCTTTTTCAGCTGGAGGTACAACAACATTTTTCTCTTTATATTTCTTTTTGGCAGACATAGTTTCAGGTGCCTGCTCACTTGTTCTTTTGTGCTTAGTATGTTCATGCCCCATTTCAGGAATTTTGGGGTCTGAGGTGTCTTTAGAGGGACTCTCCTTTGTCTTGGAGTGGAATGAAGAAAAATCCTCTTCAATGTGCTTTGGTGACACTGAGATGTGAACAGAAGCCATTTTTCTAATCTTTTGGCCTCTTTTTGATAGTTTTTGTACAAAAAGTACTACACACTTCACAATTAGAGAAAATGTGGCTGGGACCCAAGCACTCTATACACAATTCATGGCAAACAGCCTTAGCAAAGACTGGAAATCAGTTAATACAATGTTTAAAACCTATGGGTCCCGTCCTCTTTTTAGGTCTGTCTGACATGCCAAAAATGTCAGGAGACTGTGTAAAAACATTCCAGAATAAAATTTAAAACAGTCATGGTCGGTTCCTTATTTTTAAATGGAACCGTGATTTCAAATAGATTTATTTATTTTAAATCCAAAGTGATTGGTTTCTAGATAGAAATGGGAAACAATCACAAACCAGAACTAAGTATTTTAAACTATGTTTACTCACAAAACTCGATCGGTTCCTAGGAAAAAACAGGAACCGATTGTGATTAAAACAAAGTTGTTTTAAAAACTAAATACAATAAAACTTTAAACTAAAGCACTAGTGGTCAGAACTGCAATAAACAACAGTTTAAACTGAATAAACTCAGTTCCTGGGAACTGCAATGGAACCACTAAAACTCGTAAAAATACCCAATTCAAACTAAACTTTTGTAAATGACTACTGGAGGCAGAGTGTGAATAAAATATTGAAAACATGCCACTTTTTCAACAAAATAAACAGTCCTGCAGCGAGATTGCTGTGCAGTCTTGGGGAAAAGTCTTGCTGTCTGAATGGAAAAACTGAATCTGGCAATTAGATGACACCTAGAGGCAGAAGTTTTGAATGATGCATTCCAAATTCTCTAATTTGCATACATGTTACCTCAAAGTTCCAGGGGCAGTCAGCAGCTCTGGACTGACTGTCATTTGTCTAATACTACTAGAAGATTCCTGGGGTTAGTAAACATGTTTGCAACCCTTACCCCGGCCAAGAGCAGCATCTTGAAACCAGGACCCCCCCTACTTGTTCCCAGACAAGGCAACAAACCACAAGTTGGCATAAAAAAGGTACCACCCCTGCCACTAGGGCAAATACCTGGCTCAGCATCTAAGAGGTTGGGGGGTTAGGGCACAAAATAAACATTTATATTTACTCCGAGTTCTCGAGGTGGGGGAG
Source organism: Neoceratodus forsteri (assembly GCA_016271365.2). Lineage (NCBI taxonomy): Eukaryota > Metazoa > Chordata > Ceratodontiformes > Ceratodontidae > Neoceratodus > Neoceratodus forsteri. The sequence goes on along the minus strand of CM028137.1, from coordinate 796,773,820 downwards.
AGAGGTACTAGGGCTATGCTAGGTTTACTTTCTGAGGGGGCCCATAAACAAGTTCACACTAGGAAACACAGATGTAATGTCCACTACTGGAAATGGGATTGAATAGTATGGCTTTATTCTATCACAGGTGGAAAACAAAAAAGGGGTGAATCCCCCAAGTTGGAAACTGTACATACAAGCTTCACTCAAGTGCTCTTTTCCTTTCCAGAACAACACAGCTGGCATCTCTTACATTTTCTCACACAGAAACATCGAACTGTCCCTCCCTCTGTACCAGGGACCTCAAAACATTAGATTTGCCAAAAGTGTCATTTTGTGGGGGTTGCCACACACTTAAAAATTACATCCTCCTTACTTGATGGGCTTAGATAACATCTGCAGGGTAACTTGTGCCCTTCTGTGAACCAGTTGGCCCTGACTGGAGTTTTAGATGAGATTCTACCCACACTTGCCCCAGCCAGCATCTATTCACACATTAAACTTTAAATTCAACACCTTGTTGTGGTGATACAAGAGCCCTGACTGGTGCACTCTAGCTTTGTCTCTGGACAAGTACACCACCAGATGACTCCCTAAGAAACATCCCCATGTAGTTGTACTCATGGTTTTGGTTGTCCATATGTTACAGACATGGATACTTGGAAGACAACACCTCTTCCCTTTTTCTGGTAGCTTTCATAGCTTCACACTGAAACACACTCTGGCTCTTCTCTGGGCAGCTGAAAACTCTTTGGGTCCCTCAGGGGATTGCCCCTTGGACTCACAGAACTACAGTCCCACTTTCACAATCCCTGTATTGACTCACTGGGGTCTTGCTGGCAACGGTCTCCACCACTTCCTGTGGTACTGCTGCTATATTCACTCACTAGGGTGAGAAAATGACCAGAGGTCCTTCACCCAGCCTCTGGACAGGCTGGCAGGCACCTCTCCCTCAGAGCACTGCTGCTCACTCTACTGCTGACTTCATCTGACTGAACTACTCTCAACTGAACACTCTACAGCTAACCCCTGGCAGCTGATTCCAATGTGGCTCAGGATGCTGAGAGTTCTAAATGACCTCATTCAATTCTCACTCAGCATAGCTAAGTAAACCATGAGAGGTCTGTAGAGAACTTCTAATAAACTCTCTACCAGCTGCCCACTACCTTCCTAGTCTAACACTGATGGGATTCTAGTAATCCCAGGGGACTGGGTGGTTACACTCACTACCAACAGATGAACCTTGCTGTCTACAGCAAGGACTTTCAACTACAACACAGGCCATCCAACCTCTGGGTGCCCTACAGAGTGAGGTAGCCAGGCTCACCTCTACCTATTCCAAAACATAGGCAGGTTGCACCAGAGATCAGAGGCCCTCTGAAGCATCTTCAGCTTCACCTAACAACTATCTTGGGACTCTTTCAGTGGCTCCAAGAGACTGCCTAAAGCATGTCCTGATAAAATAGAAGTGATGGTCCCTACCTGAGTCAGAACCATGAACCTATCCATCCCCCTAGCCCTCTAGGGAAAAGCTATCTAACCTACACTACCACGGGGTAACCTATCCCCACACACATTTCACAATCTACAAATTTACTGCTTAAGAAACATACATAAGGCATTGCTATTCATTTCCCAAACCCCAGTACGACATACTCTATCCCTGCAAACAAGAAAAAATTGTAACATTCTCTAGTTACACATTTCTAAACCCAAAACACTTTAAAGGAAGACTCTGTTGAGCCCTAAAATATCCTCTTCTTGTCTTCTTTTCTTCGCACAGGAGCACTTGCAAAAAAAAAAACATTCCAAAAACATCCTGCAAGAAAAACAATAACCAAACCTCCACCAGCAGATACTACAAGATCCTAAAAAGGTTTTAAAGGGGTTTCTACCAAAGGCAATATAAAAGTACCAAAATAAACACATACAAAACATTTTAGGGAAGGGGTCCCTACAAAGTCCCAACTCTAAGGAGAAAGAATCCTAACTGTACACTGCACTCACATTCAAGAATAGTCTTTTTAAAACTGTTCTTGGCACAGGCTTCAGGCCTGCTAAACTGTAGTCCAGATCCAGATGTCCCTTGGACTAAACAGTTTAAAGGGCACCTTCTCTTTAAGTGGGCACAGTTAAAACATTAAAGTAATAGGGAAAATCTAGCCTACCAGTTCCTGAAGTGCAGGTTGACTAGCTGCATCACCTCTTTGGATCTGGTCTGGATCTCTTCTTCACCTTTGCTGAAGACAAATCTTCAGATCAGGCTCTTTCACACCACTTCTGGACTTGGTTGCTGCAGATAGAGGTCGAGCTGGATTCACCAGGACAGAAGACACCCACATTGGTCTCCCCCTCTTGGTGTTTGGCAGGAGACTTTTTCTCACAGAAGCTGTACCCATGTTGGTCTCCCCCTCTTGGCACTTGGTAGGACATTTTCCCTTTCTTCGGCCGATTGCCTGAAAGGTTGGGTGGTAGACCCACAATGTTGTATCGCTTCTGGTGCAGCTATCTTTCAAGCAGACAAATGCTGGTATAGTGGCACTCAGGGGTAGCACCACTCAGGATGAGGACCATAAACTATTGCCTTGTCTGGACGAATAAGTCTTTGGGTGTGGACTTTTTCATGACCAGCTCTGTCAGTTATTCGGACTGAGTCTAGATGAAGGGTGTAACCTAGTCTCCAAAACTTCAGTCTGTCATGACAGAGTTTTACTCCCACAAACTTTGGGTTTAATGGTAGCTCTGGCTTCTTCCCACAACCCTTCCTCTCTATGGTTCTCAATGGATTCTACAAGTTCAAACCACAATTGGAGCTATCCACACCTTTAGGTAGTTTTGGAGTGTTGTCTTTAACTCTTATTGGGGGGGGGGGATTACTGAGAAGCCGGTGATTCAAATGTACATTCACAATAGAAACTCTACCTCTCTCAACCTGTTTGAAATAAAATGTCAGGAATGCAAAGATACTGTTTCTGCTAATGTAATTCTCTATTTTCGTTCCACTGACCTTTAGCATGTTAATAATGTAAGTGATCTTTAGAAATCTGGCAAGCATTATTTTCTCTTAACCCCCCCCCCCACATCCGCATGTTTCCTTGTTGATACACTGTAGTAGATGGCTCCCACCACATTAATCCCAGCTTTTAAAAGCATTTTGGCAGGATGGACCACTTCAGCTAGTTCGGGCAGACAGTGGTTTCTTTCAGATGAAAGACCGAGCCGTGGGAGACAGTCACGCCCAGTGACATCATCACAGTGCAGCATGCATTATGAAAACCATGGCTCGGCCTCCTCCAAAGCTGCATGGAGAAGCAGCATGTAAGCAAAGGAAACACCACTGTCATCCGAGTTGAATGGCGGCGGTACCAAGGATTTGAATTTAGCCGCAAGTCTGATATAAGTAAGGGGCCCTCCTTCTTAAGCAAAAGTATTATTGTAAACCAAAATGAACGTAAAATAAGCAAAATATGGAACTGGGGTTTCTCCTTCTACTAAAGATAAGCCACTAATTTTGGCAACCTGTTCACACACATTAGGTATTATTAAGAGAGTTACAATGGACAACTAAATGGACTCTCACTTTATATGTTTTAGGTTCCAATATAAATTGTATTTAAACACAGAGCATGAGAGTTCCATCAACATTTCAAGGCAATACTGAATAATAATTTTGAAAAAATAAAATAAAAACACTTTTTGATACAGGTAGAATACATTGAATGCAGTACCATAATATATACATATATATTCCTTTGTCTTGTTGTCCTTTTAGGCGTTAAAATAACAACACAGTTTAAAGGGACACTGTCAACCTCCTTAGGTCTCAAAGTGTCCCTAGTTTAAAAAACACATTTTATGATTGCCAAAATTCTAATAAGATTGTGGATGTAGTTGGTAGTTTAATTCTGACTCTTTTTTTCTTTAAAAAAGTGAAAAACAGACTGCCCAACATACTGGTGTTACCACACCAAAACAGGTTTGTTTACATTTCTTGATCAACTCCAAATGCATCTTTCCTGGAGTTGGGAACACCCACAACACAGTCTAGTCCCTCGTGATGGAGTATGAGTTTAGGAGGCTACTGCCTCATGAGTGACTGCACCATTTGGGTGTGTTTGTAATGCTCAGGAAGCATGCAGTAAGAACAGATCCAGGATTGTAAACAAAACAAGGTTGTTTATAAATATACATTGCCATGCATTTCAGTTCTACTAAACAAGGAGACAGATGAAACAAACAGCAACATCAGTGAATTTTAGAGAAGGTAAGCAATCATAAAATGTGGGGTTTCAACTAGAAATAATATGATGAAAAATAGGTTGACAGTGTCCCTTTAAACAGAAGTGCATATAAATTATTTTGAGACAACCCTAAACTTTATAGAAGGTATGTTACATTAATTGTGGTCCCAAAAAGGTGATTTTTGGAAGTCTGCTCTTTATACCTTTAATTTAATTGTTAAAATAAAGAATACCATGGAGCATTATATTTTTTTAGCTTTCGGGTTCTGATGAAGGGAACAAAGTAGAGTCCTGAAACGTTAACATATGCTGAAAGCTTAATTTTTGAACTTTGAACTGAAACATATACTGAAAGCACAAATTTTGAATTCTGAACTGATTGATTCACATTGAAAACTGAACTTTTGAAACTGAATGCATAATGGAATAAAAATGCAAGAAACTATATTCGAATGGAAATAGAGCATTAAATTAGCAGAAACAGTAACTTTGCATTCCTGACATTTTATTTCAAAGGGGTTGAGAGAGGTAGAGTTACTATTGTGTATGTACACCTCAATGGATTCCCACATCCATCTTGGGAAAAATGGATATTTTAGTTCATACTCTGCCTCAGCCCTGTGCCTGATTAAGCGTTCCTCTTTGCTGCTTGCAGACTCAACTCAACAGCCTGGCTTGGGGCAGCCAGACCTGGTCAAGCCAGCTTTGAATGTTCACAACAGGGAAAAAGCAGTCCATCCCTATACTTGCTACAACTTCTTTTGAGCCCTATACGGTTCCTTGTGGCTCACTTGCAGTTAAGGTCACTGGTAGCCCAGTCTCATTACCAGTTGCCTTACTAGCGTGCTTCATCTCTCCTTGCTCTACGTGCCCTGCCCAGGAGCTGATAGTTGTTTCAGCCCCAGACACAGTCCACTCCTCATTATATTCTGAGGAAGTTGCCTCCCAGTGTAAGGCATCTTCTATTTTGCCTTCTCCAATTAGACTCAGACTTGGGCCTGCTGCCCATGGATCTAATGACTCAGTCTCTGGCTGGTCCTCTTCAACCTATTTTATGGTCGAAAAGACCATTTCTGCCTGCCACTGCAAAATGCTCCATGTCACACCCTCAAAAAATTATCTTTCAAGCTTCTCTGGATTTTCCTGCCTGCATGCAGTTTCTCCCTGTAAGGCACAGGTTGGGCCTTCACACAGAGTCCATGTTGGAGTCAGACATATTGCTTTGGCCTTGGCTTGCACAGTGCTACTGTCTACACACATCCCATACTGATTCCTGCAATCTTTACAGTGTGGAATTATTAGAACATCCCTCCCAGTTCTCATGCAGCTCACACATACGTTTACTGGAAAGTTTGGTAATGCAACATTTGCTGGTGTACCTTCTTTCACACTGTTCTAGTTCTCTTTCTTGCTGGTCTATCCAGGCTCTGATGTGGAGGGGATACCCTGTCTTTTTACTAGTCATTTTGCTCTAAAAACAACACACAAGTCCAAGGTTACTGATCTGCTCTTTACACTTAGCACACTGGTTCTGACTGTTTAAACTGTAAATGTCTCTTTCTCTCTTCTTTTGCTGAAACTGCTGCCTGAATTGCATTCTTTTTCAAACTTTCTGTACAGTCTCTGGCTGTTTTGTACCATTAGACCCTGCCACAACATGGCGCTTTGTTGTTTGTTTATGTTTGCTTTGGACTACGCCCTAACATGGCCATCGAAACTTTCTGCATCATACACACACTGGTTCTGGCTGCATTTGGTACCTTTGCCATAGCATTTTACTTTTACTATGCCAAACCTGCCATTTGACTTAAAGGAAAAATCAGCACAGTCTTTAAATCTCTGCTTCTTTCTAGCGACTTTGCTTAGTACTGCCTAGTAAACATACAGCTTGTTTGCTTGCTACTAGCCACAGCTACTTTGCTCAGTCCTTTTGCTTTCAGTTTACTTGCTTACTCAATCTTTTGCTGACTTGCTGTACTACTGTACATCTTTACATTACTCAATGCTCACAGTCTTTTTTGCTTTTGCTGCCATAGTTTGTACTTACAGAAAGTAGCTGGTTCCCTCCAGTGGTATTTATGGCCTTCCTGCCAATTTGAGGACTGCTGGAGTCGCTTGGGCTGTCCAATCCAATGATTTGCAACACGCACACTCACGATCACTCTCTGTAGCGGTCACTGCCCAGGAGAAGCCTGATTTACTGGTCTTTAAAGTCTTTTTAACAAAACAACAACGTTCTCCTTTGCAATGGCTCACTGCTGCTCTGCTGGCTCTGAACTCCTCTCACACTCCACGCTCTCTCCTCCTCAAACACTCCTTCAGCATCGAGACTCCAGGCAATGGGCAGGACTTGGCTGTGTTGACCAGTGACACGGCGCCATGCAATTGAGCTCACTCTCTCTCTCTCTCCTGCTCACTCTCCTTCACAGTGATCATCAAGCAGGCAAATTTAAACTGCTAAACTGACCTTTTTTCCATGGCTTGAAATTTCAATGGGCTGAAGCACTTTCAGGCAATTTTGGCACAGTTTTTTGTACAATTCCTTTGGTGACTCCCCCAGTTTAACGCACACACACTTGAAACTTTCTATAGATTTGGGCACAAATGGTCTCTTGCTCCACAACTACTTTAACTTTGAAATCTTTAACTTTTAACAGTTTTTTAAGCACTTTGACAGGGCATATATTTCTCAGCACAGTAGTCCTTGGCATCACAGTTTCCACAAACAATACAGACAGTAAATTTTTTCCTCAGAAATACAGGCAGCAAATCTTCGGATGGCACTTTATGGAGCACAACTTTACTTTTCTTCACAACAATTTATGTTATGGTGCACCACCATCAGACAGAAAGACCCTAGACATACCCTAAGCATTTGCACTAGCAAGGCAACTTTTTCCTCTCCTCCAAGATCTCCAGATGAGCCCACAATTTTGTAACTCTTACCCTGGCCAAGAGTGGCATCTTGCAACCAGGACCCCCCCACACTTGTTCCCAGACAAGGCAACAAACCACAAGTTGGTATAAAAAAGATACTACCCCTGGCACTGTGGCAAATACCTAGCTCAGCATCTAAGAGGTCAGGGGGTTAGGGCACAAAAACATTTATATTTACTCTGAGTTCTGGGGACAGAGGTGCTAGGGCTATGCTAGGTCTAACTTGTGAGGGGGCCCATAAACAAGTTCTCACTAGGAAGCACAGATGTAATATTCACTACTGGAAATGGGATTGTACAATATGGTTTTATTTTGTCACAGGTGGAAGACAGAAAAGGGGTGATCCCCAGGTTGGAAACTGTACATACAGGCTTCACTCAAGTACTCTTTTCCTTTCTAAAACAACACAGTTTGGCACCTCCTACATTGTCTCACACAGAAGTATCAAACTGTCCATCCCTCTGTACCAGGGACCTCAAAACATTAGATTTCCCAAATGTGTCATTTTGTGGGGGTTGCCACCCACTTAAAAACTATATCCTCCTGACTTCATGGGCTTAGTTAACATCTGCAGGGTAACCTTATGCCCTTATGTGAACCAGTTAGCTCTGACTGGAGTTTTAGATGAGGTTCTGCCCACCCTGGCCCCAGCTAACCTCTGTCGTTCCATCTGGGTTACATAAAATTGATCCTTCAGTCTCACTGGGGATTGCAAAGGCAACCACACATTAAACTTTAAATTCAACACCTTGTTGTGGTGCTACAGGGGCCCTGACTGGTGCACTATAGCCTTGTCTCTGGGCACATACACCACCAGATGACTCCCTAAGAAATATTCTCATGTAGCTGTACTCGTGATTTTGGTTGTCTGTATGTTACAGACATGAATATTTGAAAGACAACACCTTTTCCCTCTTTCTGGTAGCTTTCATAGCTTCACACTGAGATGCACTCTGACCCTTCTCTGGGCACATGAACACTATTCAGGTCCCTCAGGGGATTGTTCCTTGGACCCACAGAAACTACAGTCCCACTTTCACTCTCCCTGGAATGACCCACTGGGGTCTTGCTGGCAACAGTTTCCACCACTGCCTGTGGTACTGCTGCTATTTTCACTCACTAGGGTGAGAAAATGACCAGAGGTCCTTCACCCAGCCTCTGGTCAGGCTGGCAGGCACCTCTCCCTCAGAGCACTGCTGCTCACTCTACTGCTGACTTCCTCTGACTGAACTACTCCCATCTGAACATTCTAAAGCTAACCCCTGGCAGCTGATTCCAATGTAGCCCAGGCTGCTGCAAGAGTTCTGAATGACTCACTCAGCATAGCTAAGTAAACAATGAGAGGTCTGTAGAGACCTTCTAATAAACTCTCTACCAGCTGCCCACTACTTTCCTAGTCTAAAACTGAGTAGATTCTAGTAACCCCAGGGGACTGGGTGGTTACATGTTTCAGAGTGGATTTGAAAAATTACATCTGCCTTGCACATGAGGTGGGGTAAAAAAGCTATGTTGAAAGTATGGGGACAAAATTAAGAACAATACTAAAGTTATGAGAAAGCAATGAAAAATGTTCAACATTGCTTCATAACTTTTGTTGCTGTTTTAAGATTTGACCCAAGATTTTCATCATTGTCTTCTTATTATTCCACCTTATGATCCAGACAAGTAGAATTTTTTAAATCCCATCTGATGGGTGATTTCACGGAACAATTGTGAAAAAATGTTTTGGAGGGGATTTGAAAAATTACACCTGTCTTGTGCATGAGGTGGGGTAAAAATGACTATGCTGAAAATTTTGGGGCAAAACCTAGAAAAATAGTAAAGTTATGAATACCCATTGAAGAATTTCAATATTGCTTCATAATTTTGTTGTTGAGATTAATACCCCAAATTTCCAACAGTCTTTTTATTACTCACCCTTAGGATCAACACAGGTGAAACATTTCAAATCCCATCCAAAACATGTTTTGCAGAGCAGCTGCAAAAACATATTTCATTGGCAGTTTAAAAAATGTCACCTACCGGGTTTTTGAGGTGAGGATAAAATCAAGCCATGTTGAAAATATGGGATATAAATATGAAGAAATGACAAAGTTATGAATAAAAGTTCAAACAGCATTAAAAAGCCCTTAACTAAACTTACATTGTTTTCAGTCACTTCCCAGTGAAACTCAACAGATGCAGGATGTTTGAGAAGGAGCAGTGCTGGACCAGATTGGTAAGTATGGGGTGTGGAGGTGTGGGGTGGTGGGTGCTGAGAGTTGGTTGGGGTAAGGGTGAGGGCCTGAGGGGGCAGAGGTCATCGCTGGGCCATTCAGATGGGGCACGGTAAAGAATGAGGAGGTTGATGGGATACTTGGCAGTGGGACAGAGTTGTTTTTTTAATGGATGTGGTACAGGGAAGGAACAGAAGGTGTGCAGGATATTTGGCAGAGGGAGGGAGTTGTTTTTCAATGGACAGGGAACAGGGAAGGATCAGGAGGTGGGTAGGATACTTACCAGTGGGAAAGAATGGTTTTGCCCATCTCCTCTGCATAGGGGAAGCACAGAGCATTACGTCACTCAGCAATTGCTGGGCAGTGTCATACAGAATAAAGCACAGAGCCACCCTGTCATACAAGCAGCTCTTTCCTTTCAACTGCACGAAGTTTCATCCCTGCAAGTAGAGAACAGTGTCATTATAAGCCTTGCTGATAACTGGCCTGACACTTCTGATTGCCCTGTATTAGACCCAACAGTGACACACCTCTGAAACCCACTTTTGTAGTAATATGTTCACTTTGCACAAGTGCAAGCAATCACAAAAAAACAGAGTGATGAAGAAGAGGCTGTGTACCAGACGAAAACCACACAGTCCAAGAGGGCAATCACAATCACAAAGGCAGACGCACAGCTGTGTATTGCAGAGGGAGGGTCAAAAAAAAAATAGGAAAAACAGTTCCTTAGATATATAAGAGAAAAAAGAAAGACCACATGGAGAATTATCAGGCTAATGTAGCAGTAGTAAGTAGTAGTAAAAACTTCTATTTATTTATTTTCAACATGAATGAATCAGATAACTCACCTGAGACATGTTCAGTTCCATTGAGGTCCTTGATACAAATGGTTACAAGAGTACAAAAACTACTGTTATAATGCAAAATGTATGAGATTAAGAAAAAGAGGCAAGTATGCAATATCAAGTCAGTAGGTCACCAGCAGGAGACATATACAACAGGACAATAAATAATCAGGATCACAATATTCTAAACAAAAATAAACTAGTAAAATAACTATACATCATACAGATTGAGACCATTCAAGTTAATTCCATAGGTAGTCTCTGTATTGCTTCATTATAACACCAGGTTTTAATTTTTCCTACTTGCACCTTCTTGTTAATTAATCTGAGGGAGAGTGGTAAAGTATTCCATATGTATTGACCCACACGGAAAACAAAAATTTGTCAATGCCAAATGTTGATTGCATTGGTCTGTTGAGCTCGCTCACTGCCCCTGTGTGACTAGCTCATTCAGTGTCTCCCGATGCTGTAGACTTTTGTACTGGGCTCCTGCCTGCGTTGGCACATTTTTTTGCCCACAAAGAAATCTGCAGCTGTCCTGACAGAGCTCTGTTGAGGTGGGTCACTCGCCGTCTCTCACTCGCTCATTCTGTTTCTGCTGGCACTGCAGGCTGTCCTTTTGTACTGGGCTCCCACCTCTGTTGGCAGCTTTTTCTGCCCACAAAGAAATCTGCAGCAGTCCCGACACAGGTCCATTGAGCTAGCTCACTCCCCCTCTCTCGCTCGTTCGATTTCTGCCAGCACTGCAGGCTGGCCTTTTGCACCGGGCTCCTGCCTGCGTTGCCACCTTTTTCTGCCCACAAAGAAATCCACAGCAGTCACGATAGACCTCCGTTGAGCTCACTCACTCCCAATCTCTCACTCACTCATTCTGTTTCTCCCAGTGCTGCAGGTGGCCCTTTTGTACTGGGCTCCTGCCTGCATTGGCACCTTTTCCTGCTCACAAAGAAATCCGCAGCTGTCCCGACAGAGCTCTGTTGAGGTCACTCACTCCTGTCTCACTCGCTCATTCTATTTCTCCTGGCACTGCAGGCTGCCCTCTTTGTACTGGACTTCTGCCTCTGTTGGCATTTTTCTGCCCACAAAGAAATCTGCAGCAGTCCTGACAGAGCTCCATTGGCCTCACTCACTCCCCTTTCTCACTCACTTCGATCAACTTCCGCAGCGCTGCAGGCTGCCCTTTAGTACTGGGCTCCTGCCTGCATTGCACGCCTTTTCTGTCCACAAATAAATCTGCAGCAGTCATGATAGAGCTCCGTTGAGCTTGGTCACTCACTCCCCCTCTCTCACTCGTTCGTTCTGTTTCTCCCGCCGCTGCAGGCTGCCTTTTTGTACTGGGCCCTTGCGTGCATTGCTGTCTTTTCCTGCCCACAAAGAAATCCGCAGCAGTCCCAACAGAGCTCCGTTGAGCTCACTCACTCCCTCCCCCTCCCTCACTCGTTCTGTGTCTCCCACTGCTGCAGGCTGCCCTTTTGTACTGGGTTCCTGCCTGCATTGCCAGCTTTGTCTGACCACAAAAACATGTGCAGCAGTCCTGACACAGCTCTGTTGAGGTCACTTACTACCCCTCTCTCACTCGCTCTTTCCATTTCTGCTGGCACTGCAGGCTGGCCTTTTGTACTGGGCTCCCGCCTGCGCAGCCACCTTTTTCTGCCCACAAAGAAATCCACAGCAGTCACAATAGACCTCTGTTGAGCTCACTCACTCCCCATCTCTCACTCACTTACTCATTCTGTTTCTCCCAGTGCTGCAGGTGGCCCTTTTGTACTGGGCTCCTGCCTGCATTGGCACCTTTTCCTGCTGACAAAGAAATCCGCAGCTGTCCCGACAGAGCTCTGTTGAGGTCACTCACTCCTGTCTCACTCGCTCATTCTATTTCTCCTGGCACTGCAGGCTGCCCTTTTGTACTGGACTTCTGCCTCTGTTGGCATTTTTTTCTGCCCACAAAGAAATCTGCAGCAGTCCTGACAGAGCTCCATTGGCCTCACTCACTCCCCCTTTCTCACTCACTCGATCAATTTCTGCCGGCGCTGCAGGCTGCCCTTTTGTACTGGGCTTCTGCCTGCATTGCCGCCCTTTTCTGTCCACAAATAAATCTGTAGCAGTCATGATAGAGCTCCGTTGAGCTCGGTCACTCACTCCCCCTCTCTCACTCGTTCATTCTGTTTCTCCCGCCGCTGCAGGCTGCCTTTTTGTACTGGGCCCCTGCGTGCATTGCTGCCTTTTCCTGCCCACAAAGAAATTTGCAGCAGTCCCAACAGAGCTCCGTTGAGCTCACTCACTCCCTCCCCTTCCCCCTCCCTCACTCATTCTGTGTCTCCCACTGCTGCAGGCTGCCCTTTTGTACTGGGTTCCTGCCTGCATTGCCAGCTTTGTCTGGCCACAAAAACATGTGCAGCAGTCCCGACACAGCTCTGTTGAGGTCACTTACTACCTCTCTCTCACTCGCTCTTTCCATTTCTGCTGGCACTGCAGGCTGGCCTTTTGTACTGGGCTCCCGCCTGCGTTGCCACCTTTTTCTGCCCACAAAGAAATCCACAGCAGTCACGATAGAACTCTGTTGATCTCACTCACTCCCCCTCTATCACGTGCTCATTGTGTTTCTCCCGGTGCTGCAGGCTGCCCTTTTGTACTGGGCTTCTGCCTGCGTTGGCACCTTTTCCTGCCCACAAAGAAATCCGCAGCTGTCCCAACAGATCTCCGCTGAGATCGCTCACTCCCCCGTCTCACTCGCTCATTCTGTTTCTCCTGGTACTGCAGGCTGCCCTTTAGTACTGGGCTCCTTCCTCTGTTGGCATCTTTTTCTGCCCACAAAGAAATCATCAGCCGTCCCAACAGAGCTCCGTTGGCCTCATTCACTCCCCCTGTCTCACTGGCTCATTCCATTTCTGCCAGCGCTGCAGGCTGCCCTTCTGTACTGGGCTCCTGCCTGCATTGCCACCCTTTTCTGCCCACAAAGAAGTCTGCAGCAGTCACGATAGAGCTCCGTTGAGTTCGCTCACACCCCCTCTCTCACTCGCTTGTTCTGTTTCTCCCACCGCTGCAGGCTGCTCTTTTGTACTCAGCCCCTGCATGCATTGCTGCCTTTTCCTGCCCACAAAGAAATCTGAAGCTATCCCAACAGAGCTCTGTTGAGCTCACTCACTCCCTCCCCCTCCCTCACTCGCTCGTTCTGTGTCTCCCGGCACTGCAGGATGCCCTTTTGTACTGGGCTCCTGCATGCGTTGTCACCTTTTCCTGTCCACAAAGAAATCTGCAGCAGTCCTGACAGAGCTCAGTTGAGCTTGGTCACTCCCCACCGCCAGTCGCTCGATCCTAATCTATCCCAAACACTGATATCTGACAGCGACTGAGGAATTCTGTGCCAGAAGCACAGAAACACATTTCGGCCAGGATGTAAAAAATGACAGCTGTACTGTTCATAAGGAGGTGTGAACAAATGCCAGTGTTGAAAATCTGGCATGAAAATATTACCAATTTGCAGACTTACAAGGGTGCATGGAAACTGCATAATACACACTCGTAACACAGTCATTTTATGAAGTTTCATCACAAAATTTTCAACATAGGCATTTTAAGACCTCTGCTCATGAACAGTGTCAGTGTGATTTTCTTAATATGTCCCAAACACTGATTTCCCTCAGTGACTGCGCTATTGTGCGCCAGAAGAGCAAAAACACATTTTGGCCAAGATGTGAAAAATGACAGCTGCACTGTTCATAAGGAGATGTTGCAAAATGGCAATGCTGAAAATCCGAAGTGAAAATATTGCAAAGTTGCGAAGGTACGAGCGTGCGTGGAAACCGTGCAATGCACATTCATAACACACTCATTTTATGGACTTTCATCACCAAATTTTCAACATAGGCATTTTCAGACCTCGGCTAATGAACAGTGTCACTGTCATTTTCATAATGTGTCCCAAACAGGATTTTCCACAGCGACCATGCTATTCTGCGCCAGAACTGCGAAAACACATTTTGACCAGGATGTGAAAAATGACAGCTGTATGGTTCATAAGGAGGTGCAGAAGAATGGCAATGTTGAAAATCTGGAGTGAAAATATTATTAATTCGTGAAGTTACGAGCATGCATGCAAACTGCACAACACACACTCGTAACACAGTCATTTTATGGAGTATCGTCACCAAAATTTCAACATAGGTATTTTAGGACCTCTGCTCATGAACAGTGCCACTGTCATTTTCTTAATCTGTCCTGAACACTGATTTCCCACAGTGACCGCACTATTCTGTGCCTGAAGTGCGAAAACACAGTTTGGTCAGGATGTGGAAAATGACAGCTGTACTGTTCACAAGGAGGTCTGAAAAAGGTCTGAAAAATGCCAATGTTGAAAATCTGGTGTGAAAATATTGCAAATTCACAAAGTTTCGAGTGTGCATAGCAACTGCGTAATGCACGGTTGTAAAACAATAATTTTTGGGATTTTTTCCACCAAATTTGCAGTATATGCTTTTTGAGAGCCCATCTCATGAACACTGGCACTGTCATTTTGTTAATTGGTTCCGAAACGGGATTCCATGCAGTTACCGTGAAATCTCCTTTTGGGGCTGAATAATGCCATGACAGTGCCAGAATTCATGAGGAAGGGTCCCAAAAACCCCATGTTGAAAATTTGGTGCCAAAATTCCAAAAAATGCCTGAGATATGTATCAAAGTTGAAAAAACCCTATTTATTCCATTATACAGCTTACCGGCATTTCCTCAGTTCACAGTCAGCTTTGAAGAGTGCAGACATGTTCCTGATCCCCCGAAGATCGTCGTGCCAGACTCAGGAGGTAAGTATGGGGTGATAGGGGTGTGGGGAGGCAGGGTCCACAGTGGGTGGGCGCGAGTTGAGGAAGGGGGGCAAAGAGACCACCGAGGGACCATTTCCTTTTTTACAGATTAAAAAAAAGACATCGCGGGAACGTTTTTGATTTTATAGGGGCATGTGGCGTGCTGGGGTGGGCTCCCAGCATGTCAACGGAGTCTTTTTGGGGGGGCAGCTGTGGCCAATGGGGCATTGTGCACCCCCATTGGCTCACAACCAAAGGGGGGTGTTACATTATGTCGACGGGGTTGGGCAACCCCATCGGCACACAACAAAAGGGGGGGTGACATTATGCTGACAGGGATTGGGCACCCCATCAGCAGACAACAAAATCAAGAGGGGTTACATAATGCCGTCGGCAACATAAACCTTGGAGCACTGAAGCCGATGGGGATTGGGGCCCCCATCGGCAAACAAACACGGTACAGGGGGCACATGCTGCTGAGGGAGATTGGGAACCCCCTCGGCAGGGGGGGGATTAATATTGTTTGTGAACATGGCAGCAAGCCACCACCATGTTCACGGACAACATCAGTGTTTCAAGGTTCTGCCCTGCAATGACGGGTTCACTCCCTCATTGCAGCGAATGGCTGACACTGCAATGACGAGGCGGCCCCTGATTGCAGCGACTAAAATTTTACAAGTTGGTGGCATGCTGGCTGAACTAGTGTCAGCAGCAGTGTGCCATGGCATTGGGGAAAGCAGGCCAAGCCTTTAAAGGCTGTGGGGGCATTGGCCACAACAGTGCTGCGCCTCCACAACCTGCTTCTGAAGAAAGCTGCTGCAATATGTTTCTTGCGCATGTGCGCAATCAACATAAAAATGGGATCTGCCTAGGTCTGTTCTACATTTTGGAAGCAAATATTCCACCCCTTGGGCTGATCTTAAAACATTTTTGATGTTTCTCATTTCTAATTTATCTGTAATATAATCAGGTACTTGCCCCTTACTACTCTTAACCATAAACAGGAGGGCATGGAGGGTATCGCCTATCTCTAAGGCTCACCCAGTTCAAGTTATTATAAAGCTCTATTCTGTGTGTTCTTTTAGGGGCATTCAGTATAAAGCTCACAAATTTATGGTATACAACATCCAATTTATTTAAATAAATTTGGGGAGCCCCTGCATATATGATGTGCCCGTAATCCAACAATGGTAGCACTAATGAATTAACAACATGTTTCCTTGTCACGTCTAACATACTGCCCTTGTTTCAGTACAGAACCCCCAAACATTTCCCTACTTTTTTCACAACAGCATCAATGTGAATATTCCATTTCAATGCACTATCTAAATGCAAACTTAAATATCTATAACTTGTAACCTGTTGTAACTTAGTTTTATTGAGTGTTTCAATTTGTAGGGTTGCCTCTACTTGATTCTTGAACTTATCTCTAGTAAAGAACACAACCTGCAAGTTTTTTTTAATTCTGGGCAAGCCTGGATTGAAGCAAAAATAACTGTAATTCATTAAATGCTTCTTGAAGGATACCTTGTATATGTTCCATTGATGTACCTTCCACATAAATAACAGTGTCATCCATGTACAGATGACATCTCACTTTGGGATCTGTCAAGCTGAAATTGTTCATGTATAAATTATATAGAACTGGGCCCAAAATAGAACCCTGTGGCACTTCCCAAGACTGTGGTTCTTAGTTTTGATAACCATTCATTTATTGATACCATCTGAATTCTTTCTTTCAGGTAAACCTGGAACCATTTCACCACGTCCTCGGACATGCCAGAGGATCTGAGTCTGGACAGGAGGATGTCATGGTCCAGGGTGTTAAATGTATTAGACAAATCTACAAAACTTGTCCCCATTGACATCCTGCTGTCCAGAGCCTCAGTAATATCACCCGATACCTTCACCAAAGCAGAAGTTGTACTATATACTGGTCTTAACCATGACTGAAAGCCATTAAGAACATTGCCTTTCTCCAGGTAGTCTTGCAATTGTTTAGCCACCTATCTTTCAAATACTTTAGCTATGATTGGCAGAAGTGAAATTGGTCGATAGTTCTCAATTAAATTTTTTGGCCCTTATTTATAAATAGGCACTATCCTAGCTGTTTTCATTGTTCAGGATAATTGGCTTGTATAAGGGACATCTTAAACATTCTGGTTAAGAGGTGGGCAATGACAGGGATGTGTATTTCAAAAGTAGTGTTGGAATCCCATCCAGGCCTCCTGCCTTCTTTATATTCAATTTCAGCAAAACATCTTGTACTTCCTTTACCTCAGTTGGACAGAAATTGAATTGTCACAAAATTTGGGAGGGGACTGAATTGATGTCAGTAATGTTTCCTGTAGATTGAAAAGCTGATTGGGAACCCATGGCAATAAAATAATCATTAAATTTGTCAGCAACCATGGTTCCCAATGTTACCTTCTGGTTTCCAATTACAAAACTATGTGGAAAATTCATTTTCTGTATGCCCTGTAACTTTTTCATTGTTTTCCAAAATGCTCCCTGGTATTTGATACATTAGCAGTCAATTCCCTATTAAAATATTCCTGTCTAGATTTTCTAACTTCCCATGTATACCAATTTCGCCATTTCTTATAGTTAACCCAATCTTGACTTGTTTTAGAAATGTTGTCTTTATTCCATGCCCATGTTAATGGAGGGAGGCAGGGAAACAGAAGAGGAAGGGAAGAAAGCAATTGTGCTAAACTACTATTTCTGCTCAGTATTCACTAGGGGAGAATAGCAGGTCCTTACCAGAGAGTGGCATAAAAGCAGCTTATATAGGGGTCTCAAAAATGAAACTGCGGAAATTCACTAGCCAAAGAGTCAAAAAGAAGCTAGCAGCACTGAAGGAAGGCCTTTGGGCTGGATGGGATGTATCTGTGGGTGTTAAGGGATACGGCATCGGTGTTAGCCACACCTCTGCCAGGGTTATTTCAATAGCCCTATACAGCAAGAGGTGGTTCCCAGAGACAGGGGCACAATGGACGTGGTTCTGCTACACAAAGGAGGGACAAAAGAGCAGCTGGGAAAGTATAGACCCATCAGCCTTACCTCCATGATAGGGAAACTGATGCAGACACTAGCCATAGAAGATCTACTGGAATACCTGGAGAAAAACAAACTTCAGGATAGTAAGCAGCACAGATTCATGACAGGGAAGTCTTGTCAGACCAAACTGATAGTATTCTTTGACTGGGTAACCAAGGTAGTTGATAAGGGCCATACTATAGATTTTCTCTGCTTCAACTTCAGAAAGGCATTCGAGTCAGTGCCACATTGAAGGCTGCTGAAAAAGATGGGGAATCTGGGAACAGGAAATGGTAAGGTGGGTAGGGAGTTGGTTGGAGGGAAGGCAGCATAGAGTTATGGTGAATGGGGTCAGATCAGAGGAAAGAGAGATCACTAGTGGAGTATCACAGGGATCTGTTCTTGGCCCAGTCCTCTTCAATATGTTCATCAGAGACATGAGAGAGGGAATCCAGGGCAGGTTGTGTCGATTTGCAGATGACACTAAACTCTGAGGTAGGATTGACAATATGGAATGAATAAAGGAGTTGCAAAGAGGCATGCAAAGGCTGGAAAATTGGTCCGAAATCTGGCAGCTGAAAGTCAAGGCCAAAAAGTGCAAACATAGGGACTCGGGGGACCCAGAACAGAGAATTGGATGGAGGGTTAAGCTGGACAAAGCATCAGAGGAACGGTATAGAGGAGTCATCATTAGAGACTCCCTTAATCAACCAATGTAACAAGGCCTTCAAGCAAGGATGCTGGGGTGCATATTTATGTATGTATGTATTTATTTATTGAATTTTATGGGGGCGACCCAGAGTTAGTCACATTAAACAAAGCAATCAAAGACAATGTCTAACATACAGAGATACAGCAGGACACATACAGAAGGACAGTGGAAAGGTTTACAGTACAATCACAATACATGGAAGTCTAAGGACTCTAATGGCAAATAGATATGGAAAAGGCAGTGACTTATGGTGAGTCTGCTTCCACATCTGTCTAGCCTTATACACAAGTGCAGGTTGTTATGGGGTGGGGTTCGACAGTAGGAGGAAAGAGGTACCATTTCTGGTATCCACATCACCAAATGATCATTCTGTCATCGGTGTCTAATCTTCTTCTTTGCTATATACTCACTGTTTGTGCACTGCTGTGGATTAAAAGATTACTACTGAGAGGTGCTTAATTTGTTGCAGCTGTGCTTTATTTGCATGGGACGTGAGGCGAGTGCTGACCTGAAGTTTTGTGCTACATTGATTCTGTCCTGGAGCACACCACCACTTGTGCTTACATACTATGTGATTATAATGTTTTACATACATACTTGTCTTTATCATCATCTGCTGTAGCTGTGTGGCAGCTCACCTTGAGCACCGTTTGTTTTTTCAGTATTCATGTTGGACCCAGCGGGGACCATAACCTCCTCTTCCTTCCCCTGATTCTCCACTTGGCCTCTGTCAGACCTGGAACAGAACCAGTAGCACAGATTCGTGAGAGTCAGTCTCTGAATTGGCTTCTCCATGAGGAAATCAGATCCCACAGTTATCAATCAATCAATCAATCAAAATCTTTATTTATCCAGGCTAACATCATTGAGCAAGTTCATTTACAAGTTATAGCTACTGGCATTGCTTAAAATGCTCTGTGTACTTGTCTGTCTGCCTTGAGTTGCTTTGTTTCTTTTATGCTAAAGTCTTTTACATTATTTATGTATTTTTAACTGCTTGAATGGCTTTTGTAAATCTTATTTTTTATTATTTTTTGGGGGGGCCCGGACCCCCAATCCCCTGCCCTGCACATCATCCCACCATGCCCAGGCTTAACCCCCCAGGGTGAGGCCGCTGGGCCGGCACCCCCCAGTGGATACTGGTATCGAGCCCTGGCTTACCCCACAGGGTGGAGCCACAAGAGCGGGACCGCCCCGGGCAGACAATGGTGGCAATGGGAGTGGTGGCAGGACAGGATGTTGTACCAAGGGACCAGATTTTTTTTACATGCTGTGTTCCCCTGTAGGCAGAATGTGCAGTGACATCCACAGGAGAAGCCTGATGTCTGTCCTGCCTCCACATAGTTATGTGCTGGCTCGTGGAGCCCCCAGCCTCTGCCAAGTGTCGCTAGGAGGCCAGACACTCCCCCCCCCACCCTGGGGAAGGAGAGCTGTCTCTCAGATGCTCAGTCCTTCTCCACTGGGTTGGCCGTCTGACTCCTGGGTCTGTTCTTGACCCCGGGACGTTGGTGTCGCAAGTGGATGCCTTGCCACTGTGCCGGTGGGCCAGCTGTTTTTTATTATGTTTTTAGTTGCATTTGTCCTGAGTCAAGCAACTCTGAACATACCACTACAGAAGAAAATACAGTCAAAAACAGCACGGCAACCCCCATATTTGATTCTTTTGCTATATTTACAACCATGTTCTCCATTAAACAAAAATGTTTCATGAAGATGGCATGAGATTTGCATGCTTTTATGTATAAAAACATTAAAAAGTCACATTTTTGGAATGTTAGTAAAAGTGTGATGTGATTGCATCTGTATTTTACAGCTGTGGAAAAAGTAGCAAACATCTTAACAAATTCTGTGTCCTTGTTTTTTTTCCATTTGCACTTGTGTTTGTGCTGAAAACAATTATGTTGTTGTTATTAATAATAATAATCTGAAGCTTTGCAGATTTTTTTCTATTAAAGATGTTCCCTGGTGTTTCAAATTCCCTTTTTTCTGATGCACCCAAAAGTTTTCAAGTTCTTTACAGGCACCAGTCCATTCTTAAACATATGGCAGCATTATTAAAATAACAATCTATTCAATTAACAAAATAAAAAGGCTAGGAGACAGGGACACCCTTGTTTGGTTCCTCTTCCAATTTAAAAGCAATCTGAAATGTTTCTGTTGGTTATAATAGCTACTTGTAGCTCTGTATAAAGAAGTTTTACCCGTCTTATACAGTCTAGGGAAATGCACATTCCTTCAGCACTTTAGATAGGCATTCCCAGTCTATCCTATCAAAGGATAGCTAGTATTTCTGCTTTCTACTCATCTTTTATAATTATATTATGGGATAGAGCCACTGAAACAATTGGTACTTGGAACAAGGTTTTGAATATGAACACACCAGCCTGGCCTTGGGAAGAAATGTGGGAACTACCGCATAGAATTTTTTCTCTCACAAATCACAGGATACTTCAGTACAAATTTATGCATAATATGTACTATATGCCAGTCAAAATGAAAAGAAATTGGGATAAAAAAAATGAAGCTACAAAGCCCAGTGGTGCAGGGGGCAGAGATGCATAGCGTCTCATCTCTCCCACACTGGTGACCCATGTTCGGGAGCGAGCTTGAGCTACCAGGGGTTGGCCGGGGGGAGGGCTGAGAGAGGATTGAATGGCTGCCAGGAAGTTCTCCCCTCTCAGATTGGGGAAGTATGCCCAACTGGCCCTTGACTGCCACCTGATGGAGGCTCGATGGTAGTGTCTTGTGAGGGGAGAGGCTGATGCTAGGCCAGGTGGGAGGATCGGGGTTATTCAGACCTTGGGGTGCATGCGCACCTCCATGCACATGCACGATCGTGTTACCATGACCTTGGGGATAAAGAGAGAAATTGATGAAAAAATACATCGGCAACAGAATGAAGACTGACCCCACCACAGGCCTCGCACTAGCAGCCGGGCACCCACCACAGTCCTCTGCCAGAGGATGACAGCAGCATGGTAAGCCCTGGAGGAGCCGTGTGACGATGACTGGGGGCGTCAGTCAGAAGGGGGTCACCATAGAGAGGAGTATAAACACAGGATGGAAAAAAAATGAAGCTACAGTAGGTGTTTCAAGTGTGGAAACATACAAAGTTGATTTAAAATATCAGGGGCCTGACTGTGCCCTGTTTGCCTGAGGTTTGCAGTGGACTGCAATATTCAAAAGGGCAATTGCATGCACTAAAAGGGTTAGCATGCACACAAAACATAGTGTGTACAGGTGGGCAAAGGGAGGGGTGGGGACAGGAATATTTGCACAATGCAATACTCAATGCATTTACCTTGCACAAAGGGGTTAGCACAGGCCACTTTGAGCAGCGCAAATACCATTGATCAAAAACATGACTTACTCTGGGAATCCTAGTGGCCACTGGAGCTACTGCAACCAACAACCCCATGTACGATCGTCATCCCTGTTATTTTTTTTTCATTAACTATGACTTTTGGGATTCCAGACCTCTGAGAGATCAGTCCCCAACTCCTCTGACCTCAACTCACCCCCCCAGGCTTATCCTTTCTGGGTGGGGCCATCAGGTGAGCATGGCCCCCGTGGACAGCTGAACAAAGATCCTGGTGGGACACCACTGAGAGGGCCTCCCTGACCTGCCCCCCAGGACAGGGCCATGTGACTGGACTGCACCCAACGGAAACTCTCGCTTAGTCACTGGCCTAGCATCACAGAAGGTGGCTCAGAGCTAGAGAGGCAGGGTGTTATGAATGGAGCTGGCAGCCATTTTTGTAGATAAGTGAAAGGGGAAATTGTTTAACCAGGAAAGGCACACTAAGCCAAAACTTGTTTTCAGATGTGACCTGGGAGCACAAGAAAGTTAAGTGACTTGCTCAGGGTCACACAGTATGTAAGTGGGGTCTGTGGGATTCAAACCTAGGTCTCCAGGTTTGCAGCTCGGAGTCCTAAACCTCTGCATTATACTGCCTCCAGTGTAACAGATAACAGTGGGCTCCCGGGAAGGTGTAGCATGCAGTGAAGTAATGAGCTATGCACAACATCTGACATGCCTCCCTAACAGCTCAATTCCGGCAACTGTATTCCCCCTGGCCTCCGCCAGGGGTCAATCATGCGTCAGTCGCTCTTACCCATACCACCCACAGGAAGACAGCAGTCCCTAGGACACTCAATCCTCCTCCCCCTGGCCAGACCTCTGATGCTCCGAGTCTGTATCCGAACCCGGGATGTTAGTGTTGCAGATGGAAATCCAACCTCTTTGTCAGTGGGTCGGCCAGCTCTGTTAGTTTAAAAAATCCCATGGTGCCTAGCAGTTCTCCCCAGGTCTTCGATCGTTGTCCCATAGTGAATCAGAATGCCCTGGTATCCAGTGATCCCTCCGATCCCCCAATCGCTAGCCCTGTGTAATATTATAATTCCCTGGTGTCCACTGGTCCCTATCATCCTCTGATTGCCAGCCTTGTATGAATACTGTAATTTTCTGGTGTTCAGTGGTCCCTATCATCCTCCGATTGCCAGCCTTGTATGAATACTGTAATTTTCTGGTGTTCAGTGGTCCCTCTCATCCTCTGATTGCCAGCCCTGTGTGAATAATGCAATTCCCTTGTATCCAGTGCCCTCCCCACCCCATAAATAACAACATGCTCTCTAGTGCCAAGAGATTTTTCCAGTTTCCAATCCCTGACCCATAAAAAATACAATATTCCCACTTGAGTAGCTTTTGCTTTGTCCAATAATAAAACTGTATTCACAAAACAAAATATTCACTGGTGTCAGTGGACCCCACCCACCCACCCACTGATCCCTTCACTTTAACAATGTCTTCTTTTCCTGTCATCTAGTGGCCCCCTCACACTGCAGGATCTGACCACTCACCCTGCCAACCCCCTGTACCTGAAGTGCCAGTGCCATGGCTCCAATACGGTGACTGGCACAGCCCTCCTCTCACCTCATTGGCCGGCTGCCATATGAAAAGTCAGACAGCGCATGTCCTATGGATAGTACAGGATGCATGTCCTCTGAACTTTACAGGGAGCACATGGCCAGTGTACTGTACAAGGAGCATGTTTCTTGTACATTACACAGAGCACGCACCCTGTACTATATATAGGATGCATGCTCTCTGACTTTTCATATGGCAGCCAGCCAAGGAGGTGAGAGGAGGAGGAGGAGGGCTGTACCGGTTAGGATATCGAATCCATGGCACTGGTGCTTCAGGTATGGAGGATTGGCAGGGTGGGTGGTTGATGCTCTCAATGCAGGTGGGGTGCCATTAGACATCAAGGAAAGATGAAGTTGTTACAGTGAAGGGGATCAGTGGGTGGAAGGGGTACCAGTGGACACCAGAGAATATTGTATTTGTTTTGTCAATACACATTTCTATTATTTGACAAAGTAAAAGATACACAGGTGGCCCCAGTTAGCCTCCATTTCCTATTTTATGAATGTAAGGGGCTTTGGGCTCACATCTCCGGAGATTATTGCCAAATCCGGCATCCCCAGATCTTTCATTTTAAAAATTTACCAACTGAGGCACCTTCTGGTCCAGTTTTTTCATTCTGTATCTTCTCAACAACCTAAATTCCAGTTTTTCCCAGGCTTATCAGATTTGGCAATGCTACCACACGCTGTATCCAAAATTTCTGGCTTCTTGTATGAGTGGATCTATCCGGAAGTCAATGGTGTAGTATCATATTGGTCTGCTCATTTTCCAAGCACACCCATCAACTGGGGCGGAGTATGGAGAGGGTGTCACAAGTTTGTGACCCAAGACAGACTCCGTTTAATGCAATTCCACATTTGCATAACCTTTACTATACTCTGGAGAAGTTGGCCAAGGTATATAAGTCAATGCCTGCTCTTTGTTCAAGGTGTCAAGAAGCACCTGGCGCCCTGCTCCACATTTTTTGGGATTTCCCCAAGGTGGCATACCTCTGGGCTAGTATTAAGCATAAAGCAGACCCATTACTAGGATTATAGGACCTGTTCGCACCCAAAATTTGCCTCTTGGGGGATTTTGCGGAGGTTGGTGTTACTAATCGAAAATTTCACACAGCCCTTATAGGTCTCTCAGTTAAGAAACTGGTATTAAAGCACTGGAAAGACCAGGTTACTATTTGTTACAATGAATGGCTCCAGGAACTGCTTGCCAACCTCAGAACAGAAAGGATGATTGCCAGTCTCAACAATAGATTACCCAAGTTTGAGGAGAAACTGGGGTCCCATATATTACTTGTGTAACCCCTCACCCCTGCCGTTTTAGCTAAATGACAGGTGGCATGCTGTTGAAGCTGACAGCAGTACCTGGTGGGGACTGGGTTCAGGGAGGATGAGGTTACTTGGCACAGGGGGGCCTAGGTTTGGCTACTCTGCACAGGGGCACCCAAGTAAATCCAAACACAGGAAGCAATAACTGTAATGTCCAGAACCAGGAATGGGATTCTTCAGTGTGGCTTTTATTCATATCCAAGCTGAACAAACAAAGCATAGACAGACCCCCATGGGGCTACATTTCCTGGTAATGCAGATTAGAGACAACAGAACACTTTATCGCTATTTCCAGCCCTCAGGCTCTAAACCCACCAGGCACTCAGCCCGGACTTGTACGCAGCTTTGGGTACACAGCCCGACTTGTACACTCTTGGGTTTTCCCCACTAGCCCGGCTCCCCCGCCGGCCACTTGATCTGCGGTCCATTGGAAGAATGAACCAATTATCCTGTTCATGGATGGTCCATTGGAAGAATGAACCAATTATCCTGTCGTGGCTCCCCAAACCACACTAGAGTCTTCGACTCCTAGAGAGAATTTTCCTTA
This sequence comes from Neoceratodus forsteri, assembly GCA_016271365.2. Classification (NCBI taxonomy): domain Eukaryota; kingdom Metazoa; phylum Chordata; order Ceratodontiformes; family Ceratodontidae; genus Neoceratodus; species Neoceratodus forsteri. The sequence goes on along the minus strand of CM028137.1, from coordinate 796,748,253 downwards.
CAATCCCACGTCTGGGTACTTCCCCCATCACTGGCCAAGTGCCTGAGGCAAAGTAGAAAACTACAGAAGAAATCCGTAGAGGTGGACCTGGTCACTAAAGATGGGGAGCCACCCACCTCCGGCTCCCACAGCCCATACCTGGCCATTTCTCTGGAAACTGAACAATTCCTTTACTGAACTTTCAAATGTAGATTAAGGGTAGATGTCTGTCACATCTCCTCTACATATTATTTGCATCCCAACAAACTCTGGACTTGAAACTACTTTTAACTTGCTTAGCCCATTACTCTAGGCTTCCCAATGTTTAGTAGTTCAATCCCCACATTGTCACACAAGTCCCAGGGTGAAAAACATAGGCCCTTTTAGCCAGAGCAGACACTCACCCTCACGTTGCAGGTGCCCCACAGATGACTCACAAATCTTCTTTTCTCCCAAATAAATACTGGAACACATAGGCAGCTTTTCCTCCACAAGCCGAACTAGGGGGTTGCCCCAGGAATCTGCAGGGAAACCTTTCCTGCCCCTCCCGGAGGGAGGGTGCACTGAGACCCAAAAACAGCGGTCTCCACCACTTCAGTTATCTTTTGTGTCTCTCTTTAAGGTGGAGACACACACCCTTCTACTTAAAAGTAGCCCTCTATCAGGGCGAGGCTCCTAGAGCCTTCACTGAGCTGCATTACCAGCAAGCTCCCAACTTCACACACACTCACTGAAGACTGACTTCAAAACTCCCAATGTTCTAACTAACTCCCTTTGCTGCAGATTCCAGTGTGGCTCATGCAGCTGCGATAGTTCTATTGGTGATGTCATCCCTCAGTCTCAGCTGAGACTGAGAACAGAGTGAGACAGTGTGAAGCCCATTTAACTGGAGTTTCACAAGCTGCCTTCCCTGCCTACCACTAGGTCTTACTGGGATTCTAGTAACCCCGGGTAACAAGGGGGTTACACTTGTACTCCCTGTGAAAGATCTATCAGCGTCATTCCTTATATCTGTATAAGTGTGTTACTCACTGTTGCCATGCTAGGGACTGGGGGGTGAGGGGAGGGGTGAAGTGGGCTTGGAGGGAGAGAATTCCCAGTTAATTATTCATGTTACAAGTACCACAATTATTTGTTAATGTGGTTTATTTTGCTGTTTTCTGTATGTCAAAAATCTTCAATAAACTTTAAATTAAAAAAAAAAGGTACACAGCTGGAAATACTGTATTTTTTTACAGGGCCAGGGATCGGAGACCGGGGGACCACTTGCCACGAGAGAGAGTCCTGGACTTCAGGAGGGCAGATTTTAAAATGATGGGTGAATACCTCAGGAATGACTTAGCAGGGGGGATGACCTGGGTGGGGTGGAGGAACAGTGGGTGAAAATAAAAGGGAGCATAGTGAAGGCAACATACCCCTGTGTCAAACAAGGTGAGCAAAACAAGAAGAAAAGAGACCACTATGATTCTCGAAAGAGGTGGCTGAAAAGGTAAAAGCTAAGAGGATAGCATTAAGAATGCATAAGGAGATGCAGAGGGAGGAGGTTAGGGAGGTGTGTCAGGGGAAACAGTGGGAAGCAGGGAAAGTAATAAGGAGCACAAAGGCACAAACTGAGGAGAGAATAGCCTAAGAGGTAATGAAAGGGAACAAGAAATGTTTTAGGTATGTAAGTGAAACGAGGAAGACTGGGGTGAGATTGTAAGGTTAAAAAGGGAAGGGGGAGACTGTGCAGAAGGGGACCAGGAAAAGGCAGGCATCCTGAACAAATAGTTTTGTTCAATTTTCACAGAGAAGGGAGAAGGGGCAGGGTCACTAAAAAGTAACAAAAGCTTTGGAGGGAGGTAGATGGACACTAGTATGTTTTTTTGGAGGCAAGAGTTCTGTAGGGATTTGCTAATCTGAAGGTGAACAAAGCAATGGGATTAGATGGGGTGCATCCAAGCGAATTGAGAGAGCTCTGGGAAATACTGGTTGTACGCCTCCCAACCAAGGTGTTTGTCACCCTGAAGCACTGAGGCATTTCACTGTGTGTGGGAGCTTAAATTGTCACTGTGATTATAATTTATGAAAGAAAAAACCTTTTTAAGTATTATGGAGTTCATTAATTAAAAATACTTTTTCACTGAATTTTTTTAGGTGTGTCTAGAGTGCTGGTTCTTTTATTCTTTAAAATACTGGCTGTAACTCTGACAGTTCTATTTAACAGCTCACTGGAAACAGGGGTGGTTCCAGAGGACTGGAGGATGGTGGACATACTCCCACTACACAAAAGTGGCAGCAAGGAGGAGGTTGGCAAGTATATGCCAGTCAGCCTGACATCAGTGGTGGGAAAGTTAATGGAATCACTGCTGAAGGAAAGGATTGTGGAATATCTGAATCCAGTGGGTTACAAGACCTGAGGCAGGATGGTTTTACAGAGGGGAGGGCATGTCAAACAAATCTGATAGATCTCTTTGCCTGGGTGACCAAGGAATTAGATTAGGGTGGAGCAGTGGACATGGCCTACCTAGATTTCAGTAAGGCGTTCGGCACCGTTCCACATAGGAGACTAGTAAATAAGCTGGGTAGCTTAGGAGTGGGTCCAAAGGCAGTAAACTGGATACTTATTTATTTATTTTATTTTAAATTTTGGTAACCGGGAAAAGCACACTGAGCCAGAGCTTGTTTCAAGGTGCAACCCGGGGAAGACAGGGTGACAATAAATACATGGGATACAACAATCAGAGCAGTATAAAAAATCAGAGCAGTTTTAACAATAACATACAATTATACAATATATATGTAATAGCAGAAGCAGACATCCAAGAATGGAACAGCAGCGAGTGAATAGGTGATTGCTATCTCAGTGGAAGGGAAGTAACTGCAAATTTAGGAGCTTTCATTGTTACTTCTTTGCATTGTTATTGCATTGTGCAAAGGAGGAGTAGGAGTTTGAAGAAGGTTGTGCAATAGCTACTTAAAGTCTCTTTTTGAGTGTGGATAGGAAGGTTAGGAATATAAAAAGCAGTTGCTCAATCTATCTAAATGTGTACAACAAAGGGGGTAAGGGAAATTAAGAAAAGAATGTTTTGCTCTGATGGGGGAGGGAGACTTGGGGAGTGTTTGGTATCCTGCATCTGGAAGGGTGGGGGGGTCGCTGGTGGGCAACGACAGCAATGGGTAGGGTGGTAGGTTGCAACAACTGTGGTGCACCAATCTTTCTAAAAATTGCCTGGAGTGTGGGAGGATGTTTAGTGTGCAACCACATAGAGAAACTCAGAAAGGTGATTGAGGGTCTGCAGGATGAACTAAGACAGGCAAGGCAGACTGGGGGTGGGTTTAGCCAAACCAGAGCGGGGGGAAGTTCTGCTGGGAGAATTGCAACAGGGGCAAAAGGGGGAAATAATGTGCTGGAGGAGGAAGAGGAGCTGGAAAGGAAAGAGGGAGATGAATGGAAGCAAGCAGGGAGTAAGAGTGGTGGAATTTTAGTGCTGGGGGACTCAATGCTAAGTGGAGTCAGGTGGGGTAGCAATGGGGAGAGGCACAGTTGCATTTGGGTGGAGGCCATGCCAGGAATGACAGCGGAAAGGGTGGGATAATCTGTTCTGAAATATACTAGAAGGGGTAGGGACAAGCCTCATTTAATTATACATCTTGGGACGAACGACCTGGCTGACAAGACAGTAGATATAGTCCAGAGGAGGTTTGAGGAACTAGGACAGTTATGTGAGGGGGCAGGAAGATCAGTAACTTTTTTGGAGATACTTCCAGTGCCCAAGGCAAGCACAACAAGAAAGCTGAGAATAGAGGAATTTAACGGATGGCTAAGAACCTGGTGTTGTGCTAAAGGGTATGGGCTGTTCGGGGGGTGAGGAGGGACCTGGGAGGACAGTAGTCTCTATGCCAAGAACAGACTACACTTGAGTGAGGAGGGAAAGAAAGTGTTGAAACAGAGGATGGAGTACATAGAGGAAGTAGGGAATTTAAACTAGGAGCAGGGGGTGGCAATTGGGCAAAAGACATGCAGAGACCACAGGTTGGGAAACCATATGAGCTTACCCCCCATAACAGTGACAAAGGACAAATATCAAGTACTATTGGTGATGCTAGTAAAGGAGGGCAGGATGGGGGGAAGGGTGGAAGGTGGTTTCCCTTAATGCTAGGACCCTTGGGAGTAAAACTGCAGAGTTACAGGTGCTCATGGCAGAGGGAGAGGTGGACATTGCAGTCATCACAGAAACGTGGGCCACCCAATACAATGACTGGGACCTGTCTGTACCAGGTTACAGGTTATTTCGTAGGGACAGGGTGATTGGGAAAGGAGGAGATGTGGCACTATATGTGAAGGAAGGACTGAAGTGAGTAAGGGAGGAAGGGGAGGAAGGTAGTACGGAGTCACTTTGGATGCAAATCCAGGATTCCAAGAATAGGATTCTTAGAATGGGAGTGGTGTACAGGCCGCTATCTCAGATGGAGAGTTAGACAGGGATCTAGCGGGACAGATCAGGAAGACCTACGAGAAGGGTAGTGTGCTGATTGTGGGGGACTTCAACATGCCAGGGGTGAACTGGAGTACCCCAACAACCAGGAACAGAAGGGAGCAGATACTGCTGGTTGCCTTCCAGGACAGCTTCCTACTGCAAATGGTCAGTGAACCAACCAGGTTAGGGAATATCCCTGACCTTGTGCTGGCAAATGGGGACTTTGTGAGAGAACTTACAGTGGAGGAACCGCTGTCAGGCAGTGACCACCATTCAGTATGGCTCACATTGGATATGGGCAAGGAAGGAATGGAATCTGGCACAAGAGTGCTGGACTTCAGGAGGGCCGACTTTGGGAGGATGGGGGGAAGTAGTAAAAGGGTACCTGGCCAGAATTCAATCTAGTATGGACACTAACCAGAGGTGGGAGCTCATAGAGCTGGGGATAGTGGAGGCAACCAAAACCTGCTGCAAGGCCCAGAGCAAGAAGGCTAGGACTAAGAAACCAAGCTGGTTGAGCAAAGAGGTCATGGAAAAGGTAAGGAGGAAAAGAGCTGCCTTTAGGAAGTACAAGAAAACAGGGAGAGGGGAGGACAGGGAGGAGTACTTGATGGAATCAAAGGAGGTGACAAGGGCAGTAAGAGGAGCCAAGGCATCTACGGAACTCAGGCTGGCACAAGGCATTAAGAAGGGGGAGAAAGACTTCTTTAGGTACATCAGGGAGAAAAGGAGCTGTAAGGACCACATAGTAAGGATTAGGAAGGAGGGGGGTTGGGTGGAAGCAGGGTGCGATAAGGCAGAAGCACTAAATGAGTACTTCTGCTCAGTATTTACTAAAGAGAAGAGGGGTGACACCCAAGGGGAGAAATGGCAGAAATGGGGGGGAGGGGTGACAGATGGGGAAATCATGGAGGGCAGAGTTCGGGAGGGTTTGAAGGCACTGAGGGTGGATAAGGCGCCAGGCCCAGATGGTATCCACCCCAGGATACTGAAGGAGCTGGCAGAGGTCCTTGCAGGACCTTTGGCAGACCTATTTAATGCCTCACTACATTTGGGGTGTGTACCGAGGACTGGAGGATGGTTCATGTGGTGCCCCTCCACAAGAGTGGCCCCAAGGATGAACTGGGAAACTACAGACCAGTGAGCCTCACATCCATCGTGGGTAAGCTAATGGAGACTATCCTGAAGGAGAGGCTGGAGGCCCTCTTAAAGGCCAAAGAACTACAGGACAGCAGAGGGCATGGCTTCATATGGGGCAGATCCTGCCAAACCAACCTGGTGGAGTTCTATGACTGGGTAACTAGGCAACTGGACAGGGGCCATGCAGTGGATGTCCTGTATCTGGACTTCAGTAAGGCATTCGACTCGGTGCCGCATGGAGGCTGGGAAGTAAGTTAGTAGGGCACAGGGCAGGTGTGTGCTGGTGAGATGGGTAGGAAACTGGCTTCAGGGAAGGCAACAGAGGGTGGTGGTGGGTGGGAGCTCCCACACCCAAGGGTAGTGACGAGCGGTGTTCCACAGGGCTCGGTGCTGGGGCCAGTGTTGTTTGGGATATTCATTGCAGACATATCATTGGACATCAAGAGCAAGATCAGTCTGTTTGCTGATGATACCAAGGTAGGAGCAGTGGTGGATGACCTAGGGGGATGGCAGGGGTTGCAGGATAATCTGGCAAAGCTTGAAACCTGGTCAAACACCTGGTAACTGGGGTTTAATGCCAAGAAGTGCAAGGTGCTGCATTTTGGGATGAAGAACCCAAGGAGGAGTTACCAACTGGGGGAGTGCAGCTAGCCCAGACAGAGGAGGAGAAGGATCTGGAGGTGCTCATTAAAGAGTCAATGAACAACTCAGCACAATGTAGGAAGGCAGCTTCAAAAGCCAACAAAATGCTGGGTTGCATTGCAAGGGGTATATCCTCAAGGAGGGAGGAGGAGGTGATTCTGCCACTGTACAGGTCATTAGTTAGACCACACCTGAAATATTGCGTGCCGTACTGGTGCCGGTATCTGAAGAGGAACATTAAGTTACTGAAGGGGGTGCAGCTCAGGGCGACAAAGATGATCAAGGGGCTGGGTGACTTCATAAGAGAGGAGGCTGAGGGAGTTGAAGATGTACTCACTGGAGGAGAGGAGGTATGGGGGACATGATTGAAACCTTTAAGTACATGAAAGGAATAAACAAGACAGGTACAGAGGGCTGTTCAAAGTAAGGAAGGGGAGGGACACTATGGGCCATGATATGAGACTGGAGGGAGGAAGGTTCAGGAGGGAGATGAGGAGACACTTTTTTACAGAGAGGGTGGTGGCTGGGTGGAATGCGTTACCTGCAGAAGTGGTATCCAGTAGAACAGTGGACTGTTTCAAAAGGGGATGGGACAAGACAAGGGGGAGGGTCAATGAAGGGGAAGGGTGGAAGGGAGGGGCAGCTGCAGAATAAGGGGTGCTAGCTGCACATTCGAGCAGACTTGATAGACCTCTAGGCCTTTATCTGCTGGCAAATTTTGTATGTTCGTATACAGTGTTGGACAATTTGGAATAACATGATAATTAGTCTGGCAATTGATAAAACAGTAAATACAACTGGCCCAGTGGTGCTGAGGGTTAAGGCACTGGAAGCCACACCTCGCACCACACCGGCGTCCCGAGTTCGGGAACAAGCTCAGGTGCTGGGGGTCGGCAGGGGAGGGAGAGGATTGAACGTCCGACAACTGCTCTCCTCTCCCTGGGGAGGGATCCAGGGCATCTCTGCTGTACTGGGAACCCCCAGTGGAGACCGGGGGCACAGCATGCAGGGAGTGAAGTAAAGGGGAGGAGCACAGCAGACGTCTACGGTTCCACCGTGCAGACTTCATGGCACGTCCACGATCTGGGGGGAAATAAACAAGGGAAAAAAAACCTTGTGCAGGATAGGCAAAGGCTACTCCCTCCTGTTCCACACTCCCAATACTGGGTTCTCCACTCTCTCTCTTTTCCTCCTGGCAACTCCACCCGACATTCTATACTTAGATAGAGCACTCTTGGAGGATAGGATGGCCCTTCCCCGTGGGGGTGCAGATCCGGGGGTCTTGCTGGATGGAGTAGGGAGAAGTAGTTACAGAGTCACAGCAGGAGGTAGACAGCAGGGTTCAGTGGACGCTGGAGAGTGTTCCTCCAGCTAGGGGTACATAAATAGAGTTCAAAAAAAAAAAAAGTAAATACAGCAGTAATGGACAAATTGGAATTATCTTATGATCAAGGTTGTCAATTTATAATCTTCAGTAGCAGCATTGTAAAACAGTCTGAGTTAGGGGAAAGATATTAGGGGGAACTGGGGGGAGGAGAAGGGGAGGTAGAGGAGGAGAGGCAAGGGCACTTGGTAACAGGGATATGAAACTGGTTAGGGGATAGGTGACAGAGGGTGGTAGTAAATGGAGTTTGTCTAAGTAAAGGAGGGTGATCAGAGGGGTGTCTCAAGGATTAGTGCTGGGACCGGTCTTCTATAATGTCTTTATAAGTGAGGTCTGACTCTTTGTGGATGACACCAAAATCTGCAATAGGGTGGACACTCTAGTGGGGGGAAAAAGATGAGCAGAGATCTGAAAAAAGCTAGAGGAGTGATCAAGGTATGGCAGCTGGGTTTCAATGTGAATAAGTACAAAATAATGCACTTAGTATACAGACACCTAGGGGCGGGGTACAAAATGGATGGAGTGGTATGGATGACCACCAAGCAGGAAGAGACATGGAGGTAATCATATCAGACAACCTAAAGGTGGCTAGGCAGTGCAACAAGGCAGTAGGGAGGGTGAGTGGGATGCTGGTGTGCATAAGGAGGGGTATCACCAGAAGAAAGAGGGAGGTGATGTTGCCTCTGTATAGCTTGTGGGGAAGACCCCATTTAGAGTACTGTGTCCAGTTCTGAAGACCACATCTCCAGAAGGACATAGACAGAGTGGAGGTGGTCCAGAGGAGGGCAACTAAAATGGTGCAGGGTCTGCATCAAAAGCCCTATGAGAAGAGACTAAACAACTTCAATATGTACACCCTAGAACAGAGGATGGGGGGGATGTAATAGAGACCTTTAAATAACTCACAGGGTAAATAAAGTACAGAAGGGGAGTATTTTTCAGAAGAAATGGTGTTCAATAAAAAGGCGACATGCTATGAAGCTGGAGGGGGGGTAGATTCAGGAGAGATGTGAGGAAGTGCTTCTTCACAGAAAGAGTGAAGGATTAATGAACAGCCTTCCATCAGAGGTGGTGGAGGTGGAAACAGTGGTGGGGTTCAAGAATGCATGTGATAATCACAAAGGAATCATAGTGGAAAGGACGGGGGGGAGAGAAAGACCTGTAGATTGGGCATAATCTGCAGTAACAGTGTAGCAAGGGAGAAATGGGCATACTTGATGGATGGGCCAAGCAGTCCTTATATGCTGTCAAATTCTATGTTTCACCAAGGAGAATGCTTTTTGCTACAGGGCCAGGGACTGGAGACCTGGGGACCGTTGGCCACCAAGGAGTATGCTTTTTATTACTGGCTGGGGGTTGGAGACCAGGGAGGCTACTGGTCACCAGGGAGTATGCTTTTTATTACCGGCTGAGGATTGGAGACCGGGGAGGCTATTGGTCACCAGGGAGTATGTTTTTTATTATGAGGCCAGGGATTGGAGACCAGGGAGACCACTGGTTACCAGGGAGTATACTTTTTATTATAGGGCTGGAGATTGGAGACCGGGGGAGTCACTGGCCACCAAGGAGTATGCTTTTTATTATGGGACCAGGGATTGGAGACCGGGGAATCACTGGCCACCAAGGAGTATGCTTTTAATTACAGCTGGGAATTGGAGACTGGGGGGACCACTGACCACCAAGGAGTATGCTTTTTATTACTGGTGGGGATTGGAGACCAGGTAGGCTACTGGTCACCAGGGAGTATGTTTTTTATTATGGGGCCAGGAATTGGAGACCAGGGAGACCACTGGTTACCAGGGAGTATACTTTTTATTATAGGGCTGGAGATTGGAGACTGAGGGAATCACTGGCCACCAGGGAGTATGCTTTTTATTACGGGATCAGGGATTGGAGACCGGGGGGACCACTGGCCACCAAGGAGTATACTTTTTATTACAGAACCAGGGAATGGAGACCGGGGGGACCACTGGCCACCAAGGAGTATGCTTTTTATTATGGGACCAGGGATTGGAGACCGGGGGGACCACTGGCCACCAGGGAGTATGTTTTTTACTATGGGACCAGGTATTGGAGACTGGGGGGGCCACTGGCCACCAGGGAGTATGCTTTTTATTATGGGATCAGGGATTGGAGACCAGGGAGATCACTGGCCACCAGAGAGAATGCTTTTATTATGGGGCTGGGGATTGGAGACTGGAGGACCACAGGCCACCAGGGAGTATGCTTTTTATTACAAGACAAGGGATTGGGGACAAGGGGGACCACTGGTCACCAGGGAGTATCCTTTTTATTACAGGACTGGGGACAGGAGACTGGGGGGACTACTGGCCACCAGGGAGTATGCTTTTTACTACGGGACCAGGGATTGGAGACCGGGGAGATCACTGGCCACCAGAGAGAATGCTTTTATTATGGAGCTGGGGATTGGAGACTGGAGGACCACAGACCACCAGGGAGCATGCTTTTTATTACAAGACAAGGGATTGGAGACAAGGGGGACCACTGGTCACCAGGGAGTATGCTTTTTATTACAGGACTGGGGACAGGAGACTGGAGGGACTACTGGCCACCAGGGAGTATGCTGTTGCTTATGAAGCTGGGGATCAGAGATGGGGGGCCACTGGATGCCAGGAAATTACAGTATTCACATGGGGTTGGCAATCAGAGGATGGGAGAGACCACTGGAAACCACAGAATTGCAATAGTTACACTGAAACATCAATTGGTGCATGGCAGGACCACTAGGCACTAGGGAAGTGTCATTCACATAATGGGGCTGGTGATTGGAGAGTGGGGGTGTCCACTAGGAACCAGGGAAGTGTCATTCACATAACAGGGTTGGTGATCGGAAGGTGGAGGGACCTCTAGGCACCAGGAATGCTTCATTCACATAACAGAGCTGGTGAACAGAGTGCAGGGGGACCATAAACCACCAGGGTACATTATTTGACACAATGGAATGGTGATCAGAGGGCACAGGACCACAGACAACCATGGCATATTATTTGACACTACAGGATGATGATCGGAGTGTGGGGGACCACTGAACAACATGGACATACTTTTGTTAAAGGAACAAGTGCTCAGACTGGGGGCAGGGCTGGTTGCAGGGGTGCAAATCTGCCGCAGCCTCCCATGCTGATGTGCCCCTAATGGGCATACAAATGGCCCCTTTGTACCTTGCATGCCTAATGGACTCATTTGCATGAGGACTTCTGAGTATCATGTCGGGAGCTACCTACCCTATTGGGTCTGGGGGAACTATTCCCTGTACTGCCAGGATCCATGATGGTGCAGTGCTATTTGACTTAGTACTGCACTGACATTGCTCCTATATTCATTTTGATAGTGCCTGTGCACTATCTAACTGAATATAATGTCCTCAGGGGCCTGGACAATGGACAAGCACAGCACAGAAGTTGGTGCTCCTCTTTGCCCATTTTGGAATATTAGCTGCTGATGTGTGATTGCCCATACTGAATCTAACTGGTCACAAGTCAAAACATTCTTGATAGGTCTCCCCAATAGAAACATAGAAACATAGAATTTGATGGCAGATAAGGACCGCTTGGCCCACCCAGTCTGCCCATTTCCCTACCTAATGGATAAGCTGCAGATCCTAGTTAACCAGCAGCCTACTTCTTTCTACCCCCAACCCCCTAGAATTGCCTTATGACTGTCCCATGCATGCTTGAATTCCACCACTGATTTTGACTCCACAACCTCCTCCAGAAGGCCGTTCCATGCATCCACAACCCTCTCTGTGAAAAAATACTTCCTTAAATTACCTCTGAGCCACCCCCAAAATATGTCACACCTAAATTTCAACTCTTGCATTATTGAATATTTTGACACAGCAAGCAACATAACAGTGAAAGAAAAAATTATTATTTCTCTTATCTATAACAGCTGAGAATAGTACCCTTAAAAAAAAAATAGAAGACAGTCTGTACTCAATATCCAAGTTGAAAACAGAAATCTCAGAGACTCTTAGACTAGGGAACATTGACCATGGAACAAAAGACAAAAGAGAGAAGTTTGAAAAGAAATGGGGTGACCTGACAAACTGCTGTACTCAAAACAGATAAAGCAGATAATCAGAGACTTACGACCACTGTCACTCAGTTTATATACTATTTTATTCCTCTAGACAATGTTTTCTAATATTTCTCCTCTTTCTTCCTTTTTATTTCCTTCTCAGGGGAACAAGAGCAGACAAAATATAAACAAATAATGGGTTATTTTTTCCCCATTTTCTTCTTTTTTTCTATCGTTATATGAAAGGAAAAAAAAAATCCTATTATTGTATAACATGCCCAACTAAGAATATATACTGGATGGCATTGAGTAAATTAGCTCCAACAATTGCAGTCGGCATCATTCATGGCAATTTACATGCATGCCTGTCTGTCTTTGGCTACTCTTTCCTTTATATTGACGCAGTGATGAAAGTTAACAGGAACACACAGGAACTCAGTTCCTGTACCTTTTTTCCAGCAGGAACGGAGTTCCTGTACTTCTTCCCACTGACACTGTAACTGAAATTCTTAAACTAGCAACATAATGACAGTTTCTGGGACTGTGACCTGAAATCAGGGTTTCCATAACAACATCTGACTTGTTCAACAGTGCTATTTTGCTAGAAATACTTCAATATCTCTAACTGAATCTACTAGTGTCTAAACAGACAGATGTGTCTTGACACAGCTATCCTTCAGATTGAGGATCTTTATTCTGCATTTCATATTTGCCAATAGCCAAGTTCCTGTACTTCTTGTCTACCACTTGCACCACTGTATTGACATCCTTGTCATTCCACATGTACTGTACTTTTGAATTGTTTGAATAGCTTTGTGACAAGTTTTCTAGTGATTTGTCAATTATTTTTGTCTTGGGTCAACCACCTCTGAAACTGCAACTTTGAAAGCAAATATAACCAAAAAACAATGAATTTAACATGGGGTTGGTGAAGCACCAGGGGACATCCTTAAGAGGCATAAAGACTAACCATGTGAGTCAAAAACAAGTATGAAAACATTGGATTTTTTTTGTGGATTTAAATGCTTAAATAACTATGATGTACTGAACAAAAAAAATTAAATGTGGCATAAGGTTTAGAAACACTGAGCAGCATCCTTAAAACAGAAGGAATTTAAATTGAAATAGGAGACCTTCAAACTATACGAGGGTCTGCAGTTCTAGTTGCCTAGTACTCTGTTTATTAGGAGCTAAATCTCTTGGAAGTTCATATTCTTGAAAGTTCATCTAAAATCTGGGTAATGTGCTGATGGTATTTATAGGACTATAAAAGAAATTTAACTTGAAGATATTATCTGATAAGATGAGCACTGCAAGCCTCATGCGTACTACTCTTCCCTCCCAGCTACAACTCACAAATGGCAACAGAGTTTTTCCTCTGTAACTCAAAATGGAGATTCCTAGCAATGGTGTTACCATGACCCCGAGACTACAATATACTGGACTCAAAATTTCACTCCAGGGGTTCAATTCTCACAACCTCCATTAATTCTACCATCACTCACAGCTCTCACTTGACATCTTTCACACTGATCACACCTATTCTCTGGTTAATCCCTCATCCTCGCATCTCGTCTCACGCACTAGAGATGTCTTCAGCATTCCATGCCTTTGTTAATGCCCAAACAATATCAATATGCAAATGTAAATATGTAAATGTATATCCTGAAAGCACCTGTAAATACTGAAAGCATCTGCAAATAGTTGTGTTAAATATCCTGTCTTTTGTTATTACTGTATGTACTCCTTACCTCCTCACACAGGTCGCACCTGGAAACGAGACTCAGCTCAGTGTGCCTATCCCAGTCAACAAATGTTTAAATAAAAATAATTAAAAAAAGTTGATGCAGGGCTTGCACAAACCCTATTTGACATAGGGCTTGTGCAAGCCCAGCATCAACCTGTGAGATTCGAGCCCCTGAAGCGCAATTTTGAGTCCACCGCCCGATTCCTAAAGGTCATGGGCATTTCCAACACTTTACCTTTCATGTGTGTGTGTGTGTATATATATATATATATATCTCCTGGATGTGGTCCTGTCGGATGGTGATCTGGTTAGGAACCTAGTGGTAGGGAACCAACTGGTGGGGAGTGATCATGCCACGGTTTGGTTTTCCCTAGACCTGAAGGGAGGGGAAAATTGCACTAAAATGGTCGTGGTTGACTTTAGGGGTGCAGACTTTAAGGGTATGGAGGGGATCCTCAAGGGGTATTTGAAGGGGATCAGACCAGACATGGACACAGAGAGCAGGTGGGAAATTATTAAAAGAGGGTTCCTGGAAGCTACCAAGGCCTGCTCGAAGGTCCGACACAAGTTTGGTAGAGCCAGAAAACCATACTGGTGGACCAGGGAGGTCCAGGAGGTATGAGAGAGAAAAGAGCTGCTTATAGATGATACAAGCGCTCACGTGGGGTCATGGACAGGGAGGAGTACAATATGATATCCAAAAAGGTAACCAGGGTGGTGAGATCAGCCAAGGTGAGGATGGAGCAGAGGTTGGCGCTGGGGATCAGAAGTGGGAGAAAAGGGTTCGTTAGGTATACCAGGGAAAGAAAGGAAGCCCCAAGTTTGGTCGGCAGTGACAATGCCGACCTCCCCCACAGCAACTGCACAATACCGACTCAGGTATTGTGCCGCCTGTTTTAAAGGTGTTTTCTGTGGGGGCTGTGCCTCCCTCCAGACTTTAGGATTCCAACTCCAAGTTGGAGTAGGTCCAGGGAGGGGGCGGAACACTGGGGGAAGGTGAAACACAGAAAAAGGACCATTACCGCACTTGTCACTGTAATGGTCTTTTTTCCTGTTTCACCGTCAGGGTGTCGACCAAAAGGGGTGCACCGGGAAAGGAGGAAAGTGAAGGGGCAGACTAGCAGACTGAGGTCAGGGGGTGGGTGAGCTGAGGAGGTTGGGGAGCAGGCAGAGGTACTTAACAAATACTTTGCCTCAGTCTTCTCTAGAGACGATGGAGGGTCAACATATTATGGGGGGAGGCAGGCTAGGAATGAGGAAAGGGGGAGTGTCAAGGATGTTGAAATTCCTGTTGGTAGGGTGAGAAAAGCCCTTAAGTCCCTGAAAATGGATAAGGCACTGGGTCCAGATGGCCTTCATCCCAGGGTGCTAAAGGAGATGGTGGATGTCCTTGCTGCACCTCTGGCAGACCTTTTCAACTCCTCCCTTCAGATGAGGTGGGTGCCTCATGATTGGAGGATGGCTCGAGTCATGCCTATCCACAAAAGAGGCTCACGGAAGGAGCCAGGTAACTACAGGCCTGTCAGCGTGATGTCAGTGGTAGGCAAAATGATGGAGGACATACTGAAAGAGAGGCTGAAGGTGTTTCTGGAGACAGGGGGCCATCTGAATGATCAACAACATGGCTTCATTTAGGGCTGAACATGTCAGACTAACTTTGTGGAGTTCTACGATTGGGTGACAAAGGCACTGAACCAGGGCAGTCCGGTGGATGTCCTCTTTCTAGACTTCAGCAAGGCGTTTGATTCATTACCACACCCTGGGTTGCTGGACAAGCTGGGGGGAATTGGGGTGGGGGAAGAAAAAAATACTTACCATAGTAATCTTCTTTCTTCCCAGTGATGCTCAGATATTCATAACTTTGTGCAGTCACCCTGGTGGGTTGGACTGCCCGGAGAGATGGAACATATGCAAATGATGGAATTCTTTGCACGTGAGCATCTTTCAAATACTGCCTCTACCAACTGTAGTATTCTAAGCCCTTCAGATTTGTAAGAAGCCTGGAAGTCAGGCAATATGAAAAAATTTGACAACTAATTATTTAAAACATTTTTTAGGATTAGCCTAATAAAACAATTTACTTCAAAAAACCTCCAAGGTAGGGACTATATCTATAATAATGGTGTTCACCAGACAGTGAGAAAACTATTAAGAGAGACAGGAAACTCTGTTAAAACCTATTTAGCATAGAGAAGTGTACCCAGAAGGGTATGGCTACGTGGCAGTAGCATGCGGAATGCAGAGGCTGAAGTTCTGGAAGGGGAGGATGGGAGGGAGTTATGAATATCTGAGCATCACTGGGAAGAAAGAAGATTACTATGGTAATTATTTTTCTAACCCCAGTAATGCTCAGAATATTCATAACTTTGTGCAGACTACCAAGCAGTACCCCCTGGAGGTGGGCACAGAACTCTATTTTGGAAACAGACTTTGCAGGACTGCTGTGCCAAACCTGGCATCACTTCTGGACAAAATATCCAAGTTATAATGCTTTGTAAAGGTGTGCACTGATTTCCAAGTAGCTGCTTTGCAAATGTCCAATAATGGCACCTCCCTAGCAGCTGCAAGAGTGGCAGCTGTTCCTCTTGTTGAGTGAGCCCTCAGCCCAGCTGGGGACTCCCTACCTGCTTTAATGTAGCAGGATTGAATACACTGGACAATCCACTGAGAAATGGATCTTTTTGAGGCTGGTTTGCCCATTCTGACATCCCCATATGTAAAGAAAAGTTGTTTCTTGTCTTGCCTATGGCCTTTAGTAGCTGTCATGTAGTAGCTGAGAGCTCTTTTCACATCCAGACTGTGAAGCCTTCTTTCACCAGAGCTTGTATGGTCTGTGAAGAAGACAGGCAGAGTGATTGATTGGTTCAGATGGAAATCTGAAATAACCTTGGGAAGGAATTGTCTGTTTGTTCTGAGGACTACCTTATCCCTGTGGAAGGAAATGTAGTCCTGCTCAACACAGAGAGCCTGAAGCTCACTGATTCTCCTTGCTGAGGTAATTGCTACCAGGAAAACTGTTTTCCAGGTAACATACTTTAAATGGGCTGTAGCCATGGGCTCAAAAGGAGCCCGCAACAATCTGGCTATACAAATATTAAGATCCCAAGCGGGCACTGGTGCCCTGTGAGGAGGGTGCAAATGTATCAGGCCTTTAAAAAATATTTTGAAAATGGGATCTGATGCTACTGACACCTTTGTTCTTGCAGAAAGGTATGCAGATACTGCTGCAAAGTGAACTCTTAAAGAGCTGGGTTGTAGACCTTGTGAATGTAAGTGAGTCAGATAATCCAACACCACTGAGACCCCGGCATCATTTGGGGTGAAGTTTCTACCAGAGCACCAGAAGGAGAATCTTTTCCACTTAGCAGAATAAGTTTTCTTAGTGGCAGGCTTCCTATAACCTTTCAAGATGTTTAATACAGCTTCAGAAAGGTTTAAGTCTGCATACTCTAACTCCTCAAGAGCCATGCCTTGAGATGGAGAGACTTGAGATTTGGGAACAGAAAAGTTCCCTGATTGTAGGTCAGAAGATTGTGCCTGAGAGGCAAGCTTATTGGCTTGCTCACTGACATGGAGAACAGAAGAGAGTACCATGGCTGCCTGGGCCAATCTGGAGCTATCAAGATCAGAGAATCTGAGAGGGATCTGAGCTTCAGCAGTACCCTGAAGACCAGAGGAAAGGGGGGAAAGGCATAGAGAAACTTGCCTGACCAATCCAGTACCAGGGCGTCCAGAAGGATTGTGCCCTGGGCTGGTGGCCAGCAACAATTCTGAGGCAACTGGTGGTTCTGTTGGGATGCGAACAAGTCTATCTCTGGAATGCCCCACCTGCTGAAAATTACCCACACCACCTGCTTGTTCAGTGTCCATTCGTGATGGGACTGATTGCTCCGACTCAGTGTGTCTGCCAAGATATTGTCCTTTCCTGGCAGATGGATGACTTGCAGGGACACTCTTAGAGAATATGCCAGAGTCCAAATTTTCATGGCTTCTGTGCATAGGGGACCTGATCTGGTGCCACCCTGCTTGTTTTTGTAATACATAGTGGTGGTATTGTCTGTTCTGACCTGTACCACCTTGCCCATTACCAGTGTAGAGAAAACTTTTAGTGCCAGCCACACTGCTCTGAGTTACAGCAAATTTATATGTTGGAGGGACTCTGCCTCTGACCAGGTACCCTGAGTTGTGTGCTCCCCTAGATGTGCACCCCAGCCCAGAAGGGATGCATCTGTTGTGAGGACTAATGAAGGATCCTCCTTCTGGAAGGGGACTCTCTGCCTTAGGTTGGATTCCTTTTTCCACCACAAGAGGGCTTGTAACAGAGGCCATGTCACTGGAATGAGTTTTGAAAGGGGATCTTTTTTCTGACTCCAATGATTCCTGAGGTGAAACTGGATGTCTCTCATGTGAAACCTGGAACCCTGCACTGTGCCCGTGGATGCAGCCATACCCAAGAGCTGCAGGAATTGACTGGTTGTTTTTGACCGCAACTTGAAAGAATTTGTTATGGCCTGAAGGTTGCACCCTGTCTAGTGGTAAAAGGCCCTGGCCTGTAGAGTACTGATCTCTGCCCCTATGAACTGTAAAGTCTGTGTAGGGTGAAGACAGATTTTTTCTGGTTTACTATGAAACCCAAGGACTCCAAAAGATCCCAAAGAGCTTTAGAGAGGTTGTGACTTGTTCTGGTGATTTGACCACCACCAGCCAGTCATCCAGGTATGGGAAAACGGTCACTCCCTGTCTTCGAAGAAATGCCACCACAGCTGCTAGGCATTTTGTAAACACCCTTGGTGCCGAGGAAAGGCCGAAGGGCAGGGTTGCAAACTGATAATGACCTGATGGGAGTTTGAATCTGAGAAATTTCCTGAAAGATTCTTTTATGGGGATGTGGAAATAAGTGTCCTGTAAGTCCAGAGATGCCAGCCAGTCCCCTTTTTGGACTGTTGGCAGAATCCGAGCCAAAGTTACCATCTTGAACTTTGGCTTTTTCATGTGCTTGTTTAAAGCTCTGAGATCCAAAATTGGCAGCCACTCCCCAATTTTCTTTGTTGTTAGGAAGTATCTGGAGTAAAAACCTCTTCCTCTCAAGGTTGCAGGGACTAGTTCCACTGCTTTGGGCTGAAGCAACTTCTGAACCTCTGCCTCTAGCAACAAAATTTGTGCTAGGGGTGGGGAGGTGGAAACCATGGGGTTTTTTCGAGGAAGAAATTTGAAGTCCAGAGACAGACCTTTGCCCACTACCTCCAACACCCACTTGTCTGTGGTGATGGTTGACCAAAGGGGGAGGAAATGGGACAGTCTGCCTCCAACAGGTAGGGAGGAGGTGGCCTGCATCTCAGGGGTTCTGTTTAGGCTGGGGTTGAGGTTGTGCCTGAGCTCCTCACCTAGAGCCCCTTCTACCCCTAGTCCTTGAGTAGCCCTGTGGGGGGTACTGCTGGTATTGGGGCATGGCTACTGGCTAGAAAAAGGGTCTTGACAAGAAAGAACAACCCCTAGCCCCCCTTCCATAGGGCCTGGTGGATGAAGAAGCTCTGTCTCTAGCAGAGTTACTTCTATAAGTAGCCTTATATTCATCCACCTTTTTCATACAGGCCACTGTGAACTCCCCAAAGAGCACATTTCCCTCTAATGGAAAATCCAGGGCCTTTGACTGGGTATCCTGAGTGAGGTTTGTAGCCCTAAGCCAAGCAAACCTCCTCTGAGCCACTGTATTAGCCATCCATCTGGCTGCAGTGTCATTTAGATCAGCAGTAATTTGGAATTGGTATTTGGCCGCCTCTAGCCCAAACCTGGCAGTTTCAGCCAGGTCATCTGACAAAGGTGAGGTGGACTTCATGGACATTGCCAGTACCGACTGCCACAGGGATTTCTGATACTGGGCAGCATAAGCTTGAAAAGTAGCCTGTCTCATGGCCAATGAGGCTGACAAATAGCCCTTTTTGGCCATACTGTCCAATTTTCTGGATTCCTTGTCTGGTGGGTGTGAAGACAGAGAGACTTTAGCTTTATCACAAGCAGCTTGCTGTATTACCCCTTGATGATCAGGATGGGAGAAGAGGAAGTCAGCTCCCTCCCTGTCCAGCTGGTATTTTTTAACTATTCGCTTGTCAAATGGAGGAATAGAATTTGGGGTCTGCAGGAGCTTCGTAGCATCCTTCTTGAAAAATTTATATACCGGGAGGAGGAGGAGGGCCTTTGTGGGTGTTAAACCCATCATATTAAGGTACTCAATCTCCTCCTCATCTTCCACTTGTTCTGTTGTGGCAATATCCAGAGCATCTGCCATTTTCCTTACGAAAGAAAACTGGGAGGAAAAATCCTCAGACACTCTGGGAGGCGAGCCAAATTCCTGCTCAGGGAACATCTCTGGGGGGATAGGTTCGTCCTCCTCATAAGGCTCCTCATCCACTTTGTAATAGTGTTGCTCCGGAGCAGGGGGCAACACAGTAGCCGCAACCTGGGGACCCTGGGAAGGGGCAGGAGGCTGAGGGATGATGCTCTACAGAGGCTGAATAATTTTAAATGCCTGAGCTATCTCCTGAGCTGAAGGCATTACAGGCAGCTGCGCAGAAGTCCCTAGTTTAGCAGGAGAGGGTTCTGCATGCTTGAGTTTCTTTGTTTTCTTTGAGGGAACCGGAGAGTCAGCCGGTTCTTTCCCCCTTTTTGCCCCTTTTTCACCCGTATCAAGGCAGGGGTAGTAGCACTTGTTGCTTCAACCACAACAGACTGGGGTGTCAGCTGGTCAGAGCCTGAGGGACCCCTAGGAAACTTTTTATTAAGCCTTTCAAGGTGCTTTTCAACAGTTTTTTTCTGGGAATGTTTTACATATCTCACATTGCTGGTCCAAATGTTCAAAACCCAGACAAGCTACACATAAAGTGTGCTTGTCTGCCTTGGCAAACACATCGCCACACTTTAAACAGTTTTTAAAACCGGGCTCCCCGGTTCTCTTCTTAGGTTTCTCAGTCATGGTGAAAGACAAAGTGAAAAACTCCAACCGCTAAATGCTAAATGCTGCTGCGGTTATTTAAACAGCTTAAAAAGGGTTTTCCTTTTTTTTTTTTTTGTGGTCGATTCCAGAACTGATAGGGAACCGATAGGGAACCAGTGGAACCGAGAGAGGAGATGAAATGTGAACCGGTTCAGCGGTTCTGTAACCGATAAAAAAGCGGTTACAAGTAAAGTTTTTAAGGACCAAAAATTAGCGATAATGAATAGGTTCTTTAGTTAGAGAACCGAAATAAAATTAAACTAACTCAGATCCCTCACAGTTACGCCGAGGAACCAAGAAAACTATTTAAATAATAAACTAGATGTAAACTAACAATTAGTAGAGGCAGTAAAAGAAACTAAATATACTTATGGTTTTGGTGATTTTTTTCTATCTTCTTCACACGAAAGAGGGCAACAGAGACTCCGAGCGACCATACTTTCAGGAGAGAAAAATCTGAAGGGCTTAGAACACTACAGTTGGTAGAGGCAGTATTTGAAAGATGCTCACTTGCAAAGAATTCCATCATTTGCATGTGTTCCATCTCTCCGGGCAGTCCAACCCACCAGGCTGACTGCACAAAGTTATGAATATTCTGAGCATTACTGTGGTTAGAAAGGATGGTTAGGTGGATAGGAAACTGGCTAACTGGGCGGTTTCAGAAGGTAGTGGTCAGGGGAGGTATCATCTCCTAGGAGGGTCATTAGCGGGGTACCACAAGGGTCGGTGCTGGGTCCACTCCTGTTTAATGCTTACATCTCAGACATCAGGGAGGGTATCGGGAGTGAGATGAGCCTCTTTGCTGATGACTCAAAACTGAGGGTGGTGGTGGATGGGGAAGAGGGTAGAAGAGCCCTTCAGGGGTACCTGGAGACTTTGGGGAGGTGGTCACACACCTGGCAACTGAGGTTTAATGCCAATAAATGCAGTGTTCTCCACTTGGGGCATAGGAACCCAGCTCATGAGTACTTTTTTTGGGGGGGGGTGGCAGAACTGCAGGTTTCAGGATGGGAAAAGGATCTTGGGGGTGGTTGTGGATGCCAAAATGAATAACTCTGAGCAGTGTAGGAGGGCTGCAGCTAAAGCAAATAAAATGCTCGGG
Organism: Neoceratodus forsteri; assembly: GCA_016271365.2. Lineage (NCBI taxonomy): Eukaryota > Metazoa > Chordata > Ceratodontiformes > Ceratodontidae > Neoceratodus > Neoceratodus forsteri. The sequence continues at coordinate 796,726,767 of CM028137.1, read as the reverse complement.
TGCATCACCGGGAGGATAACCTCGAGCAGATGGGAGGTGTTTCTCCCTCTGTATAACTGACTGGTTAGACCGCACCTAGAGTACTGCATGTGGTTTTGACGTCCATACTTGAAAAAGAATATTGCACCTCTCAAGAGGGTTCAGAGGAGGGTGACCAGGATAGTACAGGGTCTGTGGGGAAATATCCTATGAGGAGAGACTTGAGGAGCTCAACTTGTTCTCCCTCGAGGAGAGGAGGGACAGAGGGGATATGATTGAGGTCTTTAAATATCTAAAGGGAGTAAATAGGGTCAGCCTTAATAGGGTGTTTCTGCTGAGGGAGGAAGGGGCCATGGGGGCACTCCATGATGCTGGTTGGCGGAAGGGTCAGGGGGGAGACTAGGAGATGCTACTTCACTAAGAGGGTGGTGGACCCCTGGAACACACTGCCTGCGGAACTAGTGGCTGTTAATACAGTGGAAGGATTCAAGAGGGTCTGGGACAAGTATAAGGGGAAGGTAAAACTGAGTAATGCCAGACCTGGAGGTGCAACTCCAATGGGGGATGGGGTCAGGAGATTTATGGGGGAGGTAGGGAGGGCAGCAACGGTGTCCTGACCGGTGCTGATTTTCAAGCAGACTTGACAAACCATTAGGCCTACTCTGCTGGCATCTTAGTGTGTTAGTATATATATATATATCTATATATATATATATAGATATATATATATATAATGGTAGCATGGTAGTGTTACCATAGTTAGGGTTGAGGAGCCATTTACATGTTAAACCCAAGATTTTGCACCTTAATAACTTTGTAACTGTTTGATGGATTTACCTGAAATTTGGAATACACGATCAAGACCCATATGCCTTGGGATCTGCCAAGTTTCGTACCAGTCGGATACACAGCTGTGGAGTTATTAGCGGATCTCATGACAAGTTTACTTTTTCTGACTCACGGCTCACAGGTTGCACGGTTTATGCTGATCGCCCGAAATCTTCAGGGAATGTGCGCCAGGGCCCCCAATGTGCCTTTTGAAGATTTCGTGAAAATATTAAACGGTTCAAATGTTATTCAAAAACAATTTCCCTTTATAAGTCAATGGGAAAAGTTAACAAAAAGTTCGACAGTGTCGCAAATGCACTTTTACTGTTGCAAATGGCCCTTTACTGTCGCAAATCCGCCATTTTGTTTTCAGTTAGTGATCAGAAAAATGCTTGGCATTTAAAATTGAGACCTCTAGCAACCTAATTCTTTTTGTATTCACCTAGTCAGGCCCTGAGGATGCTAGCCATGTCTTTATTTTGGGGTAAAACACCCCAGAAATACGTTTTTCAGATTTCTGGAAAAAGTACTTTCGCAAAGTAGTGTCGCACTCACGAAAGTGTCGCAAATTTTTGCTAAAGCTTTCGCAAATCACGACACTACCTGCAAAAGAACGGTTTGGAGTTTTGGGCTGAAATTTGAAGGGAATGCAGCCGACATCTTACAGATGTGCCTTTCAGTGTTTTGTTGAAAAAATATTACATGGTGGCAAAGTTACGGTACTCCAAAGTTGACGCTTTTCCCCATAGGATAACATTACGGCGTACGACGCATTGCTGCACTTGATTGGTGCCCTGCTGCAAAATAACGGTTTGGTCTTTTGGGCTGAAATTTGCAGGGAACACAGCCAACATCCCACAGATGTGCCTTTCAGTGGTTTAGTGAAAAAAAATTACAGGGAGACAACTTTATGGCAGTCCAAACTTCTGTTTTTTCCCATAGGATAACATTACGGCGTTTGCTGCACCTTTCAGGGCCCATATCTCGAAAACGGTGCGAGATATGGACTTTTTGTCGAAAAACTCTTAGCCCCCACAGGGGGCTAAGTATAAAACTAGCCAGGAAAGTGATAATTCATATGACTTTTACATTTTTTTTCTATGTCATACAGTTACTGAGATATAAGCAATTTACTATTCCAAGTCCTCATTTTTGTGTTCCGAGAGTCATTATTTTGCATACATTCTTTGTACTCACTGTCTTTCTCTATACAGCTTTTGGGGAAAACCAGCCTGTGCGCTTTCATTACTGTTACCATTACCATTTCTGCTTGCGGTTCCATACCCATTTCACTTACCGTTCACGTTTACGCCACCGTGTGCGTTACCCTTTGTGTTTTCATTTGCGGTTGCATTTGCGTTGTTTTTAACATTTCTGTCTACAGTACTGTTTCTCTTTCTGTTTCGCTTTCGGCCACCATGCATTACGATTTTTCGTTTGCAGGCACAATGTTACTATGTGACAAGATATCACATGGCGGAGCGCAGGGTCCAAGGGCCCCACGCCCCGCCGCCATACATTACATTCACTATTTCTCATTATCATTCTCAAAAACAGGGACTAGAGGCAAAAACTAGCATGGAATAAGAATAGCTGACAAGCGAGCAGCGTGAGGTTCGATGTTGTTGGAACCCCTTGCGCCCTCCAGCCCACCCCCCAAACTGGAATCGGTGCACATTGGGGTCATCGGTCCTGTCACCCCATTCTCCTATTCCTCAGCTTCTTTCCACATGTGATGGGGTGACAGTTAGGGCCGACAACTCCAATGCGCACCCCAATTCCAGTTTGGGGGGTGGGCTGGAGGGGTGCAAAGGGGGGTTCAACCCTAACCTCGAATTTCCTCGCTTTTGTCGCTGTGGAACAACCCTAACTGATGCATTAAATGGAGTTTTTTGCCTCTATTATATATATATATATATATATATATATATATATATAGACACACATATATAAATGTATTGTAGTGCTTTTTTCCCTGTTTTCTCCCCATAACCTGTCCCCCTACCTCAGATGCGTATGCGCATGTGGAGACACGTGCATGCCACATCTCAAGATGTCCTCCCACTACATGTTGCCCCCTATGCCTACACTGACCACTGGACCACCACCCAGAGGCAGTGGGAATATGGGGAGGGGCAGCAGCCACCCCAGAAGAGGACAGCTGCCTTCCAACAGTTCAATCCTACTCCCACCTTCCCCCCATGCCGGCTTCCTGATGACCCAAGCCCGTTCCTGAACCCAGGTTGCCAGCATGGCCCAAGGTAAGGTGCCCAGTGCCTCAGCTCTCTGCACCACTGGGCCAGCCCCCAGCACATTAACTTTTTTACAGCGGCTTGCGCCAAACCCCATAAAAAGTCTGCAAAGTTAGACCAGCAAAAGCTGGTCAAACTCACGGCACGCGGTGCACAGGGGGCTCTGGGATTGAGAATCCCGATTCCTGGCCACGGGCTGCTGCAAGACCCATGTGCCATGTGTTCAGTGCATCCAGAGATTGCAGCAGTCTAAATCCTTTGAGAATTGAGTCCTAGGTAATAAAGAACACTTTACACATGTCATTCGATTAGAAATCTGTTGAGATGTGTGTGGGGAGGAGCTAGGAGACACTTTGTTAAGTTAATGCTTTGTACTTGTGCATTATTATTTGTATTTATGTTTCTAACACCAGGATTTCAACATCCCTATCCCCACAATTCCCAGCATCTTGCCCAGCTTGGTTGCCCCAGAGATGGAATGGATTTTTGATCACATTCCATGATCGCCCTTATTAAAAAAATGGATTCTCACATCAGTGATCAAAATGCCTTAATAAATATGGCTATCAGTCATTTGAAGGCATGAATTTCTTTTATAAAAGCTGTTGTATAAATCGACTATACAATGGTCTGATTCAAAATGCACTGTTAATCATCACCTGTGTGGAGGCAGGAATTTCATAGCTCACTGGTTGTTTCGCCTCTCGTACATTATGGTTCCCACACCACACCTGAAGATAAATTACATATTTTGAGTTAGCCTATTGCATACCCGCTATATACAGATACACCCAAGAAAAAATGCACACTATCTGATTATAAAGTTTAACATGCATACATACCATTGTTTATTGTCATCAGATGAAGCAACACTACAACTAGCATCAAACACCATTTCCTTTATGTTATTTGTGTCAAGCTTAGCAGGTGCCACCACCTCCACCTTGCCCTACTTCTCTCCTGGTTTGCTGTCAGACCTAGAACAGTGCCAGAAGAACAGTTTCTTTTTTTTTTTTGGTGACTTTTTCTCCCCTGGGCCTTCGGTCGGCCCTAATGTCCTCGCATCCTTCACCTCCGGCCACCGTCTGACCCACACCGGTCTCCACTGAGGGCCATCAACCATTATCCTACAGCTTGCCCCTTGTGGCAGGGGGTGACCAACTCCTCCAACAAGTCCGGATCCGTACTGGTGAGCCCCTCCTGGAGCCGGCACAGGTACTTACAGATGGCCATCAAGCCTCTACGACCGGGGCGCCCCTTTTCCTTGTTCCACTTTCGGAGACAGAGCATGTAATGCCAGCAGGGGGCGTGCCATGCATGCATCCACATGCAGCATGCCCAATGGCTGCCCCGCCTCCAAACCCAATCTTACAGGACCAGGCGTGTCAACACCTAGCCTTCGCTAGGTGTCATGCTATGTTGGCCTCGGTACCCCATCCCTCCCAGGAAAGAAGAGCTGTCCAGTGGACGCACAATGCTCTCCCACCCCTGCCGACCCCCAGCAACCCAAGCTCACTCCCGAACCCGGGTTGCCAGCGTGGCACGAGGTATGGCGTCCAGCACCTCAACCCTCAGTGCCACTGTGCCACCAGAAGAACAGTTTCATGAGTTTCCATTAGTTAAATGACTTTCTGCTGTGTTCCCCACTTTCCACATGCTTCATACACCCCAGCACATCATCACTGGTTCAGGATTGCTCAAAACATAGGGCTCAATTCTATAAGCACCCCTACGCATGTCGCAAGTTGTGACATGTGAGGGGTGCAGTTGCGGTAAGGACCCTGCGCCTGATTCTGTTAAGGGGCAGGGTCCCCGCGGCTAAGTTCTCTGACTTGCGACTTTCCCACAGGTACACCAAACGAAGGCCGTACCTGAGGGACATGTCACAAGCCGCATCCACAGTCCTCAAGGGTGCAGGAGCCCCCCCATTCCCTTTCCCTGATAATGCTACAACCAGCCCCACAGGGCTTCCTATGTCCCCCCAATGCCCCAATCCCTGAAATGCACCAGAAATAGCCACACAGGACTGAATATTCCCCCGCCCCAAACCCTGATCTGGTGCAATTAGCAACCCTGTGCCACACAATATCAACAATCCCTGGTAGTCTGTGGCCCCCACCCAGTAATGCCAGACCATCTCACCTTCACTCACCCTGCCCAGCAGCTGGCACAACCCTCCTCTCCTCCACCGCTGACTGAGCCCAATCCATGCGCGCACTACTACACAGTACATAGTACATGCTCAAGTCATTCACTGAGCGCATACTATGTACTGTACAGTAGCATGTGCACAGATGGGGCTCAGTCAGCAGCTGGCAGCAGTGGTAAGAGGAGAGTTGTGCCAGTTGCCAGTTGGGTAGGGGTAAGGGGAAGCGGGGTGGTCTGGTATTATTGGGTGGGGGGGCACTACACTCACCAGGGATTGTTGGTATTGCATGGCACGGGGGTAGCTAATTGTGGTGGATCGAGGATCAAGGTTTGGGGTTGGGGACGTTCAGCCCTGTGGGCTTATTCTGGTGCATTTTGGGGATCAGGGCATTGGGAGGGGACATAGAAAGCCCCTTGGGGCTTACTACTCACTGTGTTGGGGATCGGGGGACCTACCAAGCCTGTTGGGGCCTGCACATGACTGTATTTGGGTACGGGGCATTTGGGAGACATGCTATACCCTGTGGAGCTGGTTTTACACAACTCAGGAAGGGGGCATTGGGGGAGCATGCTGAGCCCTGCAGAGCATTGGTAGGAGAGTGTGACATGTCCTCTGGGGATGGGCCGGGGGCACAATGCCGCAACCCCCGGAGAGCGTAGGTACAGTTACACCAGCTAAAAGCTGGTGTAACTGTACTTCGGTGGATGTCCACTGGGGATTGTTAGAGAATAGCGCCCTAGGGGGCTTTGTTGCTGCCCTTCCAGAATAGGGTGCAACTGCTACCGTAACCCCCCCTAGCACCATGTCACAGGGAGTTGAGGGTGTAACCAGTGGCATAAGTCCACTTTGGCACAAGCAGCATGTGGCATGTCACAGGCTGCTTTGCAGAATACCAATTGTCGCAACTGCTGGTGTAACTTGCTACTTGTGCCATTTTTTTGGCATAAGTCAAGTTACGCCAGGCGTAAACTTTTGAGAATCAGGCCCATAACAGAGTCTGCACCTGTTTTTGCAATTTTAAATGGAAAGAATCGAAATGTGAATGAGGAACCATTCAAGTAAGAGAAGTTCTGCAGTTCTAACAGCTAGGTACTATGTCTTTTATGAGCAAAATTTCTTAAAGGTCAGATTACTGAAAGATAATCTAAAGACCGGATAATGTGCCATTAATGTTTCTAAGAAAATAGCATCAGTTTTACTTGAAGATAATATCAGCTGGTAAGATTAGTGCTGCAAACCTTTATCTTACTACCCATCCTTCCCTCCCTACTAAGTCTCAAAAATAGCACCAGATTTTTCCTCTGTAGCCAATAGAGTTCAGTAGCAACAATGTTACAGTAACGGTGATGTCACAATGTTCTAGGCTCAGAATTGGGCTCCAGTTAGTAAAGAACACTTGACATATTTTATACTTTTAGAGACGTGCTAAGATTTTTTGTGTTGGGGGAGGGGCTGGGACATTCTTTGTTGATTTCATGGTATTTATATGTGTATTATTTTTATGTTCGCTTGCGTGCATGCGCAAGGAACGTCTTGCACCAGTACAACTTTTGGAGGTGTGTGACCCTCCTCCCGAATCCAGTGCTCAGTGTAGCAGGTGCAACCCTACCGGAATAATACATGATGAGCTGTGTATGACAGCAGTTCGGCTGTGTTGGTCTTCACTTCAAAGAAAAGGTCTGCTGCAATCAGTGGTGGTAGCGTGTATGCAATCAGCATACACATTAGCCGAACTGCTGTCATGCACAGCTCGGTATTAAAAAGCCCACCCACTTCCTCCCTCTGCTAATATCCTCCTTCTCGCTCATTAGTGTGCTCCCCGCCCCGACGTTGTGTGCCGAGGGGGTGCCCAATCCCCCTCTGCTCATGCGCCCCCTCAGCACAGTGTGGCCAACAGGGATGCCACCCCCATCAGCTGCAGCTTGCCCCAATACCTAGTTGGCACACTGGAGCCCACCCCAGTGTGTTCATGCCTCCCACCCATGCACACTGTATGGCCGGCAGGGGTTGCCCAATCCCCATCGGCTCCAGTCCTCCCCAACAACAGTGGTGGCACGCCAGAGCCCACCCAGCATGCCAAAAGCATCCTTTTTCTTTTTTTAAATCCTGTAAAAGAAGAAAATGGTCCCTCGGTAAGTCCCTGCCCCCCCCATCAACCCGCACCCACTCTCTGCACACCTACCTCTCAACGCCCCCCTCACCCCATACTTACCTCTGGAGCCCGGCGCAATAATCTTCGGTGGACCAGGAACACGTCTGTACTCTTCAAAGCTGACCGCGAACTGAGGAAATGCTGGTAAGCTCTATAATGCATAAATAGGGGTTTTCCAACTTAGGTGGATATCTCAGCAATTTTTTTTGACTTTTGACACCAAATTTTCAACATAGGGTTCTTGACACCTTCTCATGAATTCAGTCACTGTCATGGCGTTATTCGGTCCCGAAAGTGATTCCGCGGTCACTGCGCGGAATCATCTTTCGGAACGGAGTAACGAAATGACAGAGTCAGTGTTCATGAGGTGGGCTCTCAAAAAGCCTATGCTGCAATTTTGGTTAAAAAATGTCAGAAAAATGACTGTTTTACAAGTGTGCATTATGCAGTTTCCACGCGCACTCGTAAATTCACGAATCTGTAATATTTTCACTCCAGATTTTCAACATAGGTATATTTCCACACCTCCTTATGAACAGTGTAGCTGTCAATTTTCACATCCTGGCCAAAATGTGTTTTCGCGCTTCCGGCACAAAATAGCACAGTTGCTGTTGGAAATCAGTGTTTGCTACAGAGTAAGACAGTCAAAGTGACACTGTTCATGAGAAGAGATCCTAAAATGCCTATATTGAAAATTTGGTGGCAAAAGTCAATAAAATGGCTGTGTTACGAGCGTGCATTGCGCAGTTCCTATGCACACTAGTAAGTTTGTGAATTTGTAATATTTCCACTCCAGATGTTCAACATTGCCATTTTCCCATACCTTCTGATGACCAGTACAGCTGTCATTTTTCACATCCAGCCAAAATGTGTTTTCGCACTTCCAGCATGCAGTAGCACGGCAGCTGTGGGAACTCATGTTCGGTACAGAGTAAGAAAATCACAGTGACACAGCGCATGAGCAGATATCCTAAAATGCCTATATTGAAAATTTGGTGCAAAAATTCCAAAAAATGACTGTTTTATGGGTGTACATTGCGCGGTTTCCACGCGCAATCATAACTTCACGAATTTGTCATATTTCCACTCCAGATTTGCAACATTTGCATTTTCCCACACCTCCTTATGAACAGTATAGCTGTCATTTTTCACATCCTGGTCAAAATCTGTTTTCACACTTCCACAGAATAGAGCGGTCGCTGTGGTAAATCAGACTTTGGTACACAGTATGAAAATTATAGTGGCACTGTTCATGACCAGAAGTGACAAAATGCCTATGTTGAAAATCTGGTGAAATAATTCCACTGAATGACTGTGATACACGTGCTGGTTGTGCAGTTTCCACACAAGCTCATACCCTTGAGCACAACCAGGGCGTTAGGGTTCCTAACACAGACACTTAATAAGTATGAGGGTGAAATGTTACTCAGATGCAAGAGGAGTTGCAGAGAGGTACTCTTTTGGGATATGGGTGCTAAAGAGACACGGACACAACTGGGGGGGTGGCCTGCACAAATGCCAAACACCAATGCAAATACCAGCAAGCGAACGTTCGGCATTGACAAATGCTTGTTTACATTTATGTTTTAACACCAGGAATGAAAAATGCATATTCTTACAATTCTACACAAGGTTGCTCCATAAACAGACTGGGTCTCTGATCACATTCTGTAATCATATTAAAAAAACAGTTTTACACATGCTTAAAATGCTTATTTGTCCACATACTAGTAGCAGTCCTACAAATATATGAAAAATATATTAAAAAGGTGATTTCATTTCAGTGAGTTATCCAGGATTAAGCTTGCCACGCCTTTAATGATTCAATGAACAGGACAGGTGTGGTCTTCTTCATTTTAGCAAGCTCCCCACTGGTCAACTGTAAGCCTATTATGGAACAGCACACAGTACAAAAAAATGAAATGCAGGCAGAGAATGGTTTCCAGCAAGACTACAGAAAGCAGTAGAACCCCATTTCTTATTGGCATTATAAAATTGAAAATGTAGGAACTTGATCTATGAGGGGGCGTATCCCATTAATGTGCCAACTGATTCTTGCCGCCGTAATGTTGCTGAGGAATTTATGTTGCATGCCTCTCCTGTGACTTTGATTTCTTGTCGACCTGCAATCTTGCCATTCTAGTGATCCTTCCCCTTACTGCCGGGGTGCGACCCAGAGTTTGTTATATAAATAACTAGGGGGTGCAGAGGTGTAGTCTCCCTTGACGGACGGTGCTCCTACTGCCGGGCAGCAGATAGTCAGAGTGCAGTGGCTGGTGTCTGCGAATTGCTGATGTTGTATTTTATGCTGGCAACTTCTTTGTCACTGCGATATGGGTGAACCATGACAGGGTCATCTTGTCATTGATCTTCATGCTGACTATGGTTTGATTGAATGACAAGACCAAGAATTCCTTTTTAAAATTGATGGAATGAAGACAGAACATGAGTAGGAAAATAGAAAAAAATGTAAATCATTTTCAGGTTGCTTTGAGTAGCATTGGTAGTGGTGGTGGGCTAGTACTATAATTGTTTGATTCTGATTATGGCCACACATCAACAACACTCCTACAAAATTTAAGAAAAATGTAACAGAAAAGTTTTTTGGTTTTTTTTAAACAGGATTTTATTGCTTTCCCTAGATAATACTTTCCAAATGTAGGCATTTATTTATTCTGTATTTATTTATTTATTGATTGATTTCAAAAGTTTCACCAAGAAACACATACTGAGCTGTTAGCAGTTCATTTTCAGTTGCATCCAGAGGAAGGGTGAGGAAGTAGACAATACCAGAGATGTAGAACAAAAAATGACTGAGTGTAGTAATGTTGTTTCTTCTTAAGGTAACCCTCACTATGTTTACACTTTATTTAGACATATTGGCAATGATGCCCCAGAGATTAGAACCTATGCAAATTGTAGAATTTGGAGTATAGGTTCAAACTCTGCATCTGTTCTCCACTCTGGCCATTACTCAGATATGTTTCCAAGCAAAGTGGAGGAGTGGCTAGTGAAGCTACCTAAAAAAGGCTATCAAAAACATTTTAGGAAAATATTTATAGAAGTTTGAAACACCAAACAAACTGAAGCAAACTATTTTTTCAGTTTTCTCATCGATGGCTGCACCTGAAGCGAGTGCAGATATGATTTTTGATATGGCCTTATTCAGTGTTTTTTGTACAGGAAGTAACATTCTTCCTGGTGGAGCTACTCCCACCATGTCCATAAAATCAGCATCCTCTTCATCCTTCTCTGTTTTTAGTGGGGGAATGTTTAGGGTATTGACCATTTGTCTGACAAATAGGAAAAAGATGAGTACTCTTCATTGTGCCTTGGAGGATGTTTGCCATCTTGTTCATGTGCACCCTTCAGTTCCATGGGGTCACCTTCATCCAGTTATATGGAGTTCTCTTCATCCTTCTGCTCTGCAGGCCAATAAGTTGGAACCCAAGCCTGGGGAGATGGGTGGCAGGTATCTTATTAAAATTTCTTATTGCCTGGACTGCCTGCAAAACTTGCCACATTTTGGATATGTCCTCTGATGAGGTCATCTTATCTCTGCCATCTGGTTTTCCTTTCTGTGTTTGGGAGTGGCAATGACATTATTTTCTTTGAATTTCTGTTTGGTGGGCACTGGGCAGGATTTTCGAAATGTCAAGAATGCCGTAAGCTCCAGGTGCGCAGAACATATGACATACAAGGCTTGTGGCATTCTCCTGGCCACATTGGGATTTTCTATCCCATGTGCTGATTGCCGCAAGCTAGACCAACTTTTTGTGGTCCAGCTTGCGGCAACCCCAAGGGCTAGTTTTATGGAGCTAGCACCACATATTTGGTGCAAGCTGCCATAAATGGTGGAAACTGCACCCAAGATTGCAAAACCGGGTGCAGTTGCGGCAAAGAGGTTTGGCGCACCACCAGAACCTAAGTATGGTGGGGCAGGGCTGGATGCAAGCACTGTGCCGCCCATTGAAAATCCAGCCCACTGTTTCCAGTGTCTGCTCTAAGGCTCCTTTATTTTCATATTTGCCATCGCTGGATTCAGGGTTCCCCCTCTTGGTCACCCTTTTATCGGAACCATCTTTACCAAGCCTTTCTGATGGCTGTGCAGCTCTATCTCTTTTCTTGTCACATTTCACATTATTTGCTGCTGTACATAAGGAAATAGATCACTCTGAAATGTGCTTTCCACCATTGTTAGGCACTCCCTCAAAGTATTTTTTTATTACTTTTAGGTGACACAGAGGCAGACTGAGAAGGCATGCATCTCCTTAACTTTTTAACCCCTTGTAATGAGGTTTTTCTGCAAAAAAAATAAAAATATGGTAGCACTTACAATTTATAAAGTTGTGTTGTGGACTGAGGCATTTTAAACAAAGCTCATGGTAGTCTGCCCTTGCCAGGAGCTGTAGCTTTTAAAAATTTTTTTGGAAACAGTAGGTCCACATGGTTTCTCTGAAGTGCCAATTTGAGAGAACCTTAAAAAAAATGGAAAGTGATTTCTGAAAACACCATGTTAAAGAGTCAAATAGTAATAAAAAAGGGTTCTTGTACTAAGAAAACTGTGCCAAAGGTCAAATCATGGTTCCTGTAACAGGAACCGATTAATTAAGGTGAAAGGGCACAGACAGAAATGGAAAATGAAAATGCTCCATTTCTATGAACTGTAGGAGGACAAAAAAGTGAAACACTACTAAATTCTGTAAAACAAAAAAAGCGGTTTAAAGGAAATTTCCGATATAAGGTATTGGTGGTGCAGAGGGTTGAGGCGCTGGATGCTACACCTCGCGCCATGCTGATGACCCAAGTTCTGGAACGAGCCCAGGATGTTGGGGGCTGGCAGGGGAGGGAGAATATTGAGCATCTGATGCATAGCTCTCCTGTCCTGGGAGGCGGGCCGGGGATTGTCCGCGTACCAGCGGCTCCCGGTGGAGATCAGGAGCACTGCAGTATGCAGACAGCACTAGTAGCATGGCTGACGTCAGCAGGGTTGCCGTGCGCATGGCATCAGGGGTGCCCATGCAAGGGGGGGACATAAGGGGGGACCAGAAAACAGAAACACCCAGCTCTGCAGTGTAGGCGACAGCACCTGACCCCCATGCCCACTGCTGGATCCCTCTCGCCCAGCCTCTCATATCCTCCACCCGGGCCTTCACTCACAGCCAGGGTCTGACTTTGAAGAGTGCCCAAAGAGGAGGAGTGGCCCCACCCCGGAGGGGATAAGTTGGGAGTACTGGCTGTGGGAGAAGGGGGGAGAGAGGAGGATTAGGGCTGAGAGGATCTCAGATGGGGCAGGATCAGGCAGGATGCCCGAGAGAGGCTCTGCAGGCCACGACCAGAGTGAAAAAAAGAATGTTAAAAAAAAAAATTAAAACATGAAAAAGTATTGGGCTTCATAGCCCAATACCTTATATCGTCCTGAGCTGACTGGTGGCAAAAGCTGAATTTAAAAGTGCTTACTTTTTGCTGTGAAAGGATCTTAACTGGGCGGCGAAGCCTCGGCAGCCGATCCTTTCAGCTTCCTGGTGCCCCGCTCCGCTAACTCCGTCCCTCGCTCTCAGAATTTGTGACATTTGGACAGGGGAGAGCATGGGTTTATCCCCATAAAGTCTATGGGCCAAATTTTAAAGCCAGTTTTTAATCATTTTAAACAGTCCTAGAGAAAAACCAAAGCAGTCACTTAACTAAAAGGGACCCTACTAGTTAAGAGACTGCTTTAGTTTTTCTCTAGGACTGCTTAAAATGACTAAAAACCAGCTTTAAAAATAGCCCCTTAAACTTGTATGGGGCCAGCCCCCATGCTCTTCCCAGCCACACTTCACAAATTCTCAGAGAGCGGGGGGGGGGAGTTGGATTGGAGAAGGGGCACCAGGAAGCTGGAAGGGATCGACTGGCTGAGGTTTCAGCACCAGTTATGATCCCTTCCACATCAAAAAGTAAGCACTTTTAAATTCAAATTTTTGCGCCTGTCAGATAACACTGCTATAAGGTATTGGACTATGATGCCCAATACCTTATAGCACTAGATCGGAACATCACTTTAAGTAGCCAGTTAGTCAGAAGAAAAAATGGTAGCCAGCTACAATAGTGTCCTGTCGCTGGGAATCGATTGGGAACTAGAGCTACCATAAATTAGTAACACCTAGCTGACGCAGAGTAATCAAGTAGCTAACTAAATCAGCAACAAATTACACTTAAATAAAATAAAAAACTGACTGGAGGACCAGCCTTTACCTGAGTTCACTACAGGGCAACTTCTCTCTTCAGGCAGTGAAACAGATCTGAGCAACAGCCAGAGTAGAGTACAAATGCAGAGTTTGAACCTACATTCCAAATTCTTAAACTTATATAGGTTATAATCTCCGGTGCCTCTCCATCAGCCGAGATGACTACATAAAGTGTAAACATTAAGTCAGGGATTCTTTGGGTTAGAATAAATAAAATACAAAAATACAGTACAGTAAGGTGCAAGAACAACAAAAATACAAAACAGTTGGGCAGTTGCAATAAAATACAAACAAATGCAGAATACACAGTACAGTAGGGTGCAAGAGTAATGTAGCCCAGGCATACTACCACTTCCTGTTGATCATCGTACAGGTTAAAGGGCATGGGTCCTGCTACGGTGGCAATTGTTTTTTTTTCCTAAAAGTTATGAATAATACTGAGGTGCCTCCACCCAGAGTAAGTTGTAAGTGGGTCTGGTGACTGGTTGGTGCAGCTCCCTGGGATACTGCACCTACCCACTTCCCCAACCAGCCACCCTGCTCACCGGATTCCCAACAACCTTTTCCCTACAAATACCATAAACCTACTAGAAGGAAGACTGCAATGAAATTCTCTGGACACAGCAATTTCAACAACCAGCTCACAGCTTTATTAGGGTAGGGCTAGGAAAAGGATACCTGGAGGAGGGATAGCTGTGAAATAAGAGAAAGGTTACTAGCAGAAAATGGCAAACAGTAATATAAGGGCCCATAGGCCAGTACACCCCCCCAACTGCCCACCCCCACTGGAACCAGTGTTACACCCTGAGAAGTCACTGGGGTACCTACCAGTTGCAGGTCTGGACATTGCCATGGGTTGGCTGGCTGTTGGGGCCCTGAAAACTTGAAAAAATATTTGAATTAGACTCACACTTGCCGGTTTCAAATCCAAGAACCAGGTCCTGGGTGCTCACGGTTTGAAGGACTTAGAAATGTCTGAAGATGTGGAACGCCACTCAATTAGTGCAGCAAAGGGCAGAAAGTAGGATGTGTCAGTTTCCTTGATAGGTGGAATCTTGCTTGAAGGTCTTGCAGCTTGTCTGCTTGATTAAAGATCTGGCCGCTTGTCACCTTCAGCTGCTTCTGGTCCATTGCAGAGCTCAATAGCAGGTCCTCGCCAGCCCCAGAAGGCCCAGATCCAGGAATGGCTCCACAACCTGGCTCCCCACCAGGGTTGTAGGTGCCCTAGTAGCCCAGCAAGTGCTGGTGACCTCCTGAGACCATGGATCCCACTTGGAAGGAGTTAGCTAGTTCCCTCCCTGGTTCTGGGTGAGGACTCCCAAACAGTGGAAGACCTCTGCAGTCCCAGCACTGAATCTGTGAGACACTGGTAGACAGGTAGTTCCTTCAGATAAAACAGCAGTGCCAATTTGCCACGGGTGCTAGCCTTTAACCAACAGCTTCAGTTTGCAAGCAGACAATTGCAATCAGTAGGGGATTCAGAGCTAAGCAAGCCCCTACTCACTTTTAATGCTTCCAAGTTTGAAATTGTCCAAAAGCAGTTTCCCCGCAATTTCAGCTGAAACACAGATCTCAGCCACTCCAGTCAGTCCACAAAGCAAATTCACACAACCTGGCTAGCACCCGACTCCAGAGACACTTTGCCTCTTCAGCCTATGATCAAAGTCCCAGTCTGTAGAGCAGTTTCTCTGCAGCAAATGATTAGCTTCCAGACAGCACAGTTCCATCAGCTCAATTACATGCACAGTGTAGGGTCTCTGCAGTAACTATTCTCTCGAATTTAGGCAACACAGTTCACAGTACCTGGAGAGTTTCACAATCAGTCCTATCTCTCTCACTCTCTTTTGCTTCTGAAATTCCCTTTCCTTGGTGGCAATCTCCAAACTGAGACATGATGAGGCCTCTGGCAGTGTGATTCCACACAAACAGAATCCTCCTGACTGAAGAAGAGTCCAGGAGCAGACTGACCCAAACCTAGAAAGTCCTTGGGTTTTCACTCAAAAATCCAGACTCCTGATTGGCTGTTCAAGCCCATCAATCAACAATAACCATAGAGATCAATATTCCCAGACTGTTCATTGCAGCATGGGTTAGGCACCTGAATTAATGAAACTCCCTCTCCCAGAATCCCTCGGTTCCAATTTTAGGTGCCTAATTTTCTGATTGGTGGCTGGTGGGGGTCAAAGTATCAACAACATGGAGGCCCCTATTCATCCTCTAGGAATTCTACAGTAGTCTCAACTTTGATTGTTCATTTTAGCCGTAGCATTAATCTTTCAAACAAGATTGCCCAATATATGATAGGGACCCCTGTCCCCTGCTAAGCGACTGTACCAGTGCTTTTTAATGAGCCACCTGGAGCCCGTCGCTAAATCCGTTTTACCCTGTCCCCAGAGCTGCAATCGGGCTCATTAATATTCATGAAACCTTATCATTTATTTATGAATCCCCCGATTCCTCTAGTGTTCTCTGGTGCTGTTTTAAACATTTTGGTGCCCCCAAGGTGTCCAACCCCCAATTAGACTAACAAGGAGATCAGGACCACCAGGGAGACACCAGGGTGGCCACAGGAATGCCCACCAATTTGGCAGCCTAAACAGCTAGGCCGCATGTTACCACACATGCGTAAACCAGCAAACCTCTTGGAAATGTAACCCCTAGGTGGCACTATCCCAAGGGCTACTACCCCTGCCTGCTTGGCTAGTAGCAGGTTAAGGGGCCTGGGTAATGAAATGGGTGCCTCCACCTGGAGGTCATGGTTGTTAGTGGTCAAGCTAACATGGGCACAGCCCTCCGGGACACTGTAACCCCCCTGTTTCCTTTCTAGTGGCCTGAACAATATACAGTAATTACTTTCACAATGACCCTTATTCACCAGGCAATTACCCACACGGTTTGCACTTACCACCAGGGATGGTTCCTCTAGCTTGACCCTGGGGAGACTCCCTATAAAACAAGGTTAAGCACAGCAAATAGCAGCAGTGCAATACTTTTGGCTCAAACTGGAATCACAGTCAGGTTAAATGCAAACAAAGTTAAAACTGATTTATTCAGGGGACTTGAACAAGGGAGGGGCGTAATCAGGTTGATTTGCTTAAAAGCTATATTAATCAGACAGTTATGCATGCAGTTCAGAGTCCCTACACAGTCACACACTCTGGGTACCCAGGTAGGAAAACGGTGGGCTAGCCAGGAATGTTGCAGCTGGTTGGGGCCCTGTGATGGAAGAAAGCAACATGCACAACACACACTATTTGTAATCTGGAGCCGGAGGACTCAGTTTGTGAAAGAAATGGCAACAAGACAATCAGATGACAACACTTTTAGATTTAGCTGTTGTTGCAGGGAGCTACCCTGATGTTTACTCATGATACCCAATACTGGACACAAGCAGGATGAAATCGAGACTGCAGGCTGTTGAGCTGGAGTGCCCGGAGAAGCAGGGCCCACGTGAATCACCGAGTTGTCATTCCTGTTCAAGGTGTTGAACAGGGGGCTGATTTCCAGACCGGTCTCTCATCAATGACTTTCTCTGCATAACAGGTATTCTGGCTGGGGCCAGTGTAGCAGGGCCCAGGCAAATGGAAATGGATACGGTTTCAGTCCGTGGAGCTGGATACAGCCTCCAGCAAGCAAAACACAGTTCAGACACACAGTGGGGAACCAAATCACGACCCACTATAAGCACACAGCACATTCACATGTAAGGAAATTCCACTGTACCAGGCAAATGGCTCTCCGGTTGCAATTACAGAGTCACTGCAGAATCCAGAAGTTCAGAGGTAGCTGGAAGTCCTGACAGGCCAATCGCATTCAGCAAATCTTCGGTCTTCTACAGGTTAAAGCCTGGTCACAATTCGGTGGCTTAATTCGCTCCCCAAATTCGGATTCGGTCTGAAAAAAAACACAAGTTCCCTCTCAGGAACAGCAAGCAGGCATGCAGGCCAAACTCAGGCCTTCCCACAGTTCTCCCACGCGAATCCATTATGGATTGCTGCTCGAACTATCTCAAGCTGTTACTTCTTCACTTCCCAGCTCAGATCTAACGGAAACTGCAAGCAGTGTGGGACTTTCCCCAAGATCCAAAAGGTTCGATTGGCTGATCTGTCTGTCAGTCACAACAAGGGCTCCCCCTCCAGGTTATTTTAGGCTCCAAAAGCCCAAAACTATAATTCCTACAAGTTTTGGCCCCACCGAGGCCCTGTAGGCGGGCTCCATTTTAGAGTCCCAAATGTACTGATTGGCCCATTCTGCAGTCCAGGACCAAGATGATGGAAACAAACAGAACTGTCCATGCTGCAAAGAAGGCAGGTCAGAACAAACTGCGATATTAGTACTACTCTAACAAATGATCAGTAAACAAGTACATCTTCTGACAGAGCTCCCTCTCAGAAAAATTATGACTGCAATCCAGGCAGCTCTTAAAGAGCAATCAGTGAAGGTGGATGACCTATCTTACGTCAGCAGCACTTGTGTTTGTTCTGTGTCTGTAGCTAAGTTTTTTGGGATTTACAAGATTTTCTGCTTGGAGTAACTACACCGTTCTTGCTCACTACATCTGTGAAGGTCTCCTGGACTGGATTTCTGCAAAACATCACCACAAGGTATTTGCATTTTCAGTTTAAAATCAACTTTTTGGAAGCTATCCCAAGCAAAACAGAAATCAAGCAACTAGGTCTGACAAACTCCAGTAACTCTGGGTCCTGCTCGAATCCACATTTTCGTCTGGCTTGCTTCTAAGGGATCTATTTGTGGGCTTTTAAACAACCTCTTTAAATAACAAAGGAAGCAAAATGACAAAAGGATTTCACATCCTGCACTTGTACTTGAGTAGGTGTGCCCCAGGCTATCAATGTAATGGGGCTGGGGAGTGCATGCCTGCAAGATCTTGCATACCCAAAGGCTCTTGTCATTCCCTGCCTAGCTGTGACCCTGAGTGACCTCTGTCATGAGTTGAACCAGTGTTGTACCAACAGTCACACCATGTCCAATAGCTGTCTGGGGGTTGCCCTCATAACTTTTCTTGTCCTACTTTGCCTTGACAGGATTACACTATCCTTACGGAATGAGGATGGCTCAAATAAATCTAGGACCGAGCACTATGATTTTACTTTCTCCAACCTTATTGTTTATAATACAAGAATACTACAGACTAATCTTCTTCTCTACCAAAAGGGTTGTCCCTATCGTTCTCTCTCTCTCTCTATATATGTTTAGGAAACTATGGAACAAGTCTGCATTATCCCATCCTTTTCTAAACGTGGGGCTGTGGTTCCTTGTCATCATTGCCATTCTGCTATCTGGGGATATAGAGACAAATCCTGGGCCACTAGATGCTTATTTCTCAGCAGATGACATACACAGTATGTCTAAACATGGGTTTTTAATTGCACACTTGAATATAAGAAGTTTGATGTTTCACTTCATGGAACTGGAGTCATGGGTCAAACTGTGCAGTCCTGATATCCTCTATCTCACTCAGACCTGGCTAAAACCATCGGTTACTGACTCCCTCTGCTCCCTGCCAAATTGCTCTATTATTTGAAGGGATAGGATATCGAACAAACGTGGTGGTGGAGTTGCTCTGTACTACAAAAATAATCTGACTGTCTCTCTTCTCGCTATCCAGGATGCTCAATTGGTATGTGAATACTTGCATGCTACCCTTGCGTTGGGAGCCAAGAAATTGCATGTTATCTGTGCATATAACCCTCCAGCGGGAGGGATTGTGGGTTTATAGTACCTGTTGGAAAATACCTCTCAGAATTTTAATCATAATGAGGTTGTCATCTTAGGGGACCTAAACTTAAACTGGCTTGGGGCAGCTCTCAGTTCTCTTCAATCTCTGACTCATAGCTACAACCTGCATCAGATGGTAACAGTGCTGACTAGAAGTCTGTCTTCATCACCACTAGGCACACTATTGGATTGCGTGCTGGTAAACCGGATCGAGCACATCTCAGCCACTGGTACTGTTGCTAATGCATTAACTGACCACTCTCCTACTTTCTGCATCCTGTCATTGGGGGCACCTCCATCTCCTCCACCACGTCTCATCAATCTCACAAACTTTGCTCACCTAGACCAAGAGGTGTTTCTGTATGACATCTCCAGAATTGATTGGTCGGAGATCTATCTAGCACACTGTTCCCAAGACACTCTTAACCTCTTCATCATTAAATTCCTTACGGTTTAATGTAAACATGCCCCAAAGATCACCGGGAGAGTGAGGGGTAAACAGACAAGATGGCTAAACAAAGACTTGCTCAAAAGTTTGCACCTTAGAAATAAACTCTGGAAGCGCTACAAAACATCAGGCCAGCAAACAGATTTCAATGCTTAACGTACGCTACGGAATTCATGTTAAAGACAAGTCAGAGCTGCTAAGAGCAAGTACTGTAAAGACCTACTGATTAACTCGGCCAATGATCCCAGAAAATTCTGATCACACATCAAATCCTTCCTAGGATCCTCACAGTCAACTACCCCTAGTGGTATGCTGATAAATGATGTGCATTGCAATGACTCACAAACCATAGCTAATTCTTTCAACCTGCATTTCTCTGATCTCTCCCAATATACCTCTTCCTTCAATCCCACTGCAGTGTCCTCCCACTCCTCATCAGGAACCTGTCTGGATAAGCTGGAAGTGTTGTCCCCTGTGCCTCCTTATACTCCTCCATTCTATTTTAAGCCTATGTCTAGAAAGGAAGTCCAGAGGCTCCTGAGGTCCATCTCTGATCTTACCAGCTCTGGCTCAGACTCCCTGGAACCCTGCCTCTTGAAACTTGCAGCTTCCCTTATTGCATTACCACTGGCCAAAATTTATACGTTATCACTTTCAGGTGGAATGGTCCCTGACCTCTGGAAAGCTGCTCGGATCACACCTGTACTTAAAAAAGGGGATCCTAAGGTTGTCATGAACTACAGACCAATTGCCATACTCTCGGTACTGAGCAAAATCCTGTAGAAAATTGTCGCAACTCAGACAACTGACTATCTACTTAAGTTCAGTCTGCTCCCGGATACCCAACATGGCTTCAGGAAAGGACATAGCACAACGACTGCACTCCTTAAATTCACTACAGACACTCTTTCAAAAATGGATACTGGCAAACTGACTGGGGCTGTCTTTATAGACCTCACAAAGGCTTTTTGACCTTGTTGATCACACTTTGTTTCTCTCCTCGCTTTGACACCTGCATTTCTCCTCCTCTGTTGTTGACTGGCATGAAAGCTACCTGACAAATAGAACTCAAGTAGTGAAATTTAATTCCTCCCCTATTGAACAGTACCACCATTAACACTGGTGTACCTCAGGGCTCCATCCTAAGGCCCCTCCTATTCTATCTTTATATAAATAACATTGGAGCTGCTCTAAAATCCTGCTCTGCTATTCTATATGCTGATGATCTTGTCATCTATGCAAGTTCTACTAATATAGACACTATCAATACAACCCTTTCCTCTGACTTTAACAATATCCAAAATTGGCTATACGACCACAAACTGGTTCTCAACACTAGCAAAACTAAAGCTATGCTGCTTGGATCGGCCCCGAAGCTCCGGGCTTGCATGACAGCACTGACAGTGCAGGACTTAGAAGGTCAATTACTGGAATGTGTGACCTCTTTCAAGTACCTGGGCATCCTGCTAGATCAATCTCTTGTTCTTAATCTTCAAGTACAGTCTGTTTGTAGAGCTGTCAACTCCAAACTGGGTGTTGCAGACTAGTTATATGCTCATGCCATCAGCTAAAATGGCCATTGCAAGGGGGATTATTCACCCCACCCTAACCTATGGGGCTCCCATATTTGGGGCTGCTCATAAAACTGACCTACTCAGATGGGATATTACGTATAACAACATATGTCGCTATGCCTCTTCTGCTCCTCGGCTTAAACACCACTGTCAACTTTATAATGATCTTGGTTGGCTCTCTCCATTAGTTAGTAGTAAATACTACCTTGGCTCTCTTATTGATTCAATAATTCAAAATCAAACCCTTAGGTGTCTTGCAGCTATGTTTGTTCCTCAGGACACACTCCATGGTCTACAATCAACTGATAAATCCTTTCTGAATTTGCCAAGGTGCCGCACTAGGAAAGGAACTGTTGCATTTGAGCATGTGGCTCCACAGCTGTGGAATTCCCTTCCCCTTGACATTAGACTTTCTAGCTCCTACACATGCTTTAAGAGAAAATTGCACTCGGATCTGCTGATTGCTGATACCTGTTCCTGCTTTCACCCTACCTAATGACTGATGTCTCTAGCCATACAATAGTATTTCCTCACCTCTATATAACCCTCTTACTGCCTCAGCCTGTCCCGGCTCCCTTTCCCTGCCCATATACAATCTTGCACTGCAGGCATCTCCCTTACACTTATATACACTCATATAATCTAATTTCATGGCTTGCTCTCCTCTTCATCACTTATCAACCTTTTCCTTAATGACACCCTCTGCTCTCAATGGTTATTTCTTCCTTTTGTATTACCTGTTTTTGTTTTTGTGTACCTAGTTCTGTTCATATGATATGTCACCTGATAATTTATTGTCCAAGGTCCTCTCTATTCATTGCATAGGTAGGCACCTATGAACTCATGAATGGTCTACTCTGTATGTCTCTGATACATTGTATCCACTTTAACTCATTGTATGTAAAGCTCTTTACTTTGTATGTTTTGATACATTGTATCCTCTTTAACTCATTGTATGTAAAGCACTTATAAATTGTTATCCTGTTAAGTTTCTGCATGTCTGTACTCTACTGGGTCGTGCCTGAAAATAGTCATTTTATGGCTAGTGCACTGACCTGGTTAACAAAAGCTAAATAAATAAAATAAATAAAGTACACAGAGGCTATACAGGCACTCTCTGGCAATACATTTAAACTGATAAAATGCAGAACACCAGCCTGGCAGTGAGCATTTAGGCAAGCTCAAGGAAGACTTTTCGGGAACCCCCATCTGTAGGGGGGGTTACACCCTTCCCTGCCTGGAGAAAACTTAGCATCCACATCAAGTCTGTCCCATCATGCATCAGTTAACAAAAACGTATTACTTTACTGTACATATTCACTACACTTCATGATACTATATCCATAAGGACAATACTTATGCATGTTTCATACAGGTAATACTGATTCCGCTATGATTAACATACTTGTGACATCACAATACTGATTCATGTTATAACTTCCTGTACATTAAACAAGGAGGGGCCCTTCCCTATCAGCTAACTTGAGGGTGGATGGGGCAGGGGCACCATACTGAGAAGGAAGAACAATCAACCTGGAATTGGCCATTAAGCTCAGTTTGGGTAGTGAGCTCTGAGAAATATAAACACCTTTGTGAACCACATTGAGAGGTAAATCCACTGGCCTCCCAGGAGAATCATAACTGAAGCACAATACTGGCTTAACAGCTCAGCCAGTCTTTCTGAGGGGAACAGCCACAGTTTCTGTACTTTCAGCAATAACTTTGGAGCTTTCGTCATTCGTTATGGGTGCCT
The DNA here is from genome assembly GCA_016271365.2 of Neoceratodus forsteri. NCBI lineage: Eukaryota > Metazoa > Chordata > Ceratodontiformes > Ceratodontidae > Neoceratodus > Neoceratodus forsteri. The sequence continues at coordinate 796,703,666 of CM028137.1, read as the reverse complement.
CTGCATGGATGGGAATGTCCAAACTGGGAGCACTGTCAGCTCCCTGCTCTGTAGGCTCTGTTTCCACAACACTTGGCTCATTTAGAGAAGGTTCTGGCACAATTAGGCTTTGTGGTACTGAAGGGGGGCTGTTAGCACTCTCATATTGTTGTTAAAGTTCTGGTCTGTCACCAGAGAGACTCAGACCATCAGCCCCTTCTTTGGGCAAGTCACACAGTTCCACTAAACACAGGGAGTCCACAGCCTCAGACGTGATACTTTGCACTTCACTTTCAGGGAGCATTGGCTCCAAGGATGAAGCTGAGGGTTTAGGCAGTCCAGAATGCCCAGCTTCATCCTCATGATTCTGCATAGGATTTCCATGAAACAACTGACTCAGTTCCTAGGAGAGATAATAGGCATTACCATAGTCACTTTCATCAGAGGTGGACTGACAGTCACTATCATTCTGGGGCTGCTGCGGGGGAAACCTTAAATCTGTCACTACTAGGGTAATTTGACACTGTCTCTTTTTTGCAGCAGCACGAGTCACCGCCCAGGAGGCAACGCCTGCTGGCTCAGCTTCAATAATAACTTGGCCAATAGGCAGCAAGTGGTTATGGTGCATGGTCTTGACAGCTTTGGAGTTATTTTCTGGGTGTACCTTGTACACTGGTAGATCATCCAACTTTCCAACTACTACATGAGGAAGATGGTGCCACCTATCAGCAATTTTGTGCTTGCCATGTAGTCCCAAATTGCATAACCACACACAGTCTCCAGGCCATAGCTCTTGAGCCTTTACTTTCTTATCGTACCTCTCTTTGTTGGCGAGATTTCTCTTGGCGGCCATTGTCTGGGCCAGTTGATATGCATGGTTCAATTGAACTTTCAATTTCTGTACATACTGCAGGTAGTTTTCAGCTCAGACCCCATCTGGAGAGACCCCAAAGCAGACATAAACTGGCAGTTGGGCCTCCCTCCTGAACATGAGGTGGTAGGGGGAGAACCCAGTAGCATCATTATTGGTGCAATTGTATACTTCTACCAAGGTGCAAATCTGCTGGCTCCACTTATGCTTGTCTTTTGGATAGAGGGTGTCCAGCATGTCTAGAAGGGTGCAGTTAAAATGTTCTGGTTGAGGGTCCCCCTGTGGGTGATAAGGGGTGGTCTTTGACTTCCACACCCCCCACAGAGAGAGCATTTCTTTGATTAGCCTACTTTCAAAGTCTCTGCCTTGGTCAGAGTGGATCCACTGGGGGGAACCATAGTGGACGAAGAATTTTTCCACTAGCACCTCAGCCACGGTAGAGGCTTTTTGATCTTTAGTTGGAAAAGCTTGTGCATACTGTGTGAAATGATCTGTAGCCACTAACACGTTGCCAATATTCCATTGATCAGGTTCTAAACACAAAAAAATCTATGCAGACCAGTTCCATGGGGGCGCTGGTAGTGATATTGACAAGGGGAGCAGCCCTCTGAAGCAGGGCTTTTCTTTGAAGGCAATGACTACAGGTCTTTACATGGTGCTCAACACTGGCCCCAATCTTGGGCCAGTAGAATCGAGATCGTACCAGGTCGAGAGTCCTGTCAATACTGAGGTGCTCCATGTGATTGTGGAGGGACCTCAGTACCAAGTGTTTAAAGGCTGTGGGTGGGACCAAATTGTTGCTTGTCTACTTGACTACTATGATCCACTGTCTCTCTGTATAACAACTGATTGAGCAACTTCAACCTGGGGCCTTCTTTAAACAATAAGGCAGTTTGCAAGTCAGGGGAACGCAATTTAGACACATCTTTCCCCGCACGCAGAGCATCAAATGCGGGTTGAATCATAGGATCTTGGGATTGAGCCCACTGAATACTGTCATTGTCAAGTTGAGGTAGTGCACTAATATCTAGAGCAGAGAAATGGCAATAGGCAGCCGGTATGCAGGTATCAGGAGGGCCCAAGCAATCTACTAGACAATCCACTGTGTCCGCAGACATCTGTTCATCTCTGTCAAACTTTTGGCACAATGCTCAGATGTCAGGTTCAGACAACCTGACCCAATCATTCTTGGAGACTGGCCTTCATGACAGGGTATCAGCATCAATATGGTTCAGTCCTGGCCTGTATTCAACAGCATAATCATAGGTTGATAGAGTAGAGAGCCACCAGTGCCCAGTGGTGTCCAACTTAGCTGAAGTCTATACATAGGTTAACGAGTTATTGTCGGTCTTCACCAATATCTTTGCCCCATAGAGGTGCTCTTGAAACTGGACAACAATGGCCCATTTTAGGGCAAGGAACTCCAGCTTTTGCACAGGATAGTTTTGTTCTGATGGGGTCAAGCTCCTGCTGGCAAAAGCCACTGGTCTCAAACCATCTTCATGGTCTTGATACAGCACAGCTCCTAGGCCCTGTAGACTAGCATCGGTATGCAGCACATAGGGCTTGGTAGGGTCAGCATAGGCGAGGATGGGGGCATGGGTGAGCTGGTATATGAATTTGTGGAAGGCTGCTTCACATTCGGGTGTCCAGCAGGGCCCAAAAAGTTTACCTATGCAGAAGTACACTTTCTCTGGTTCTTTGACAGACCCTTTCTTGTAGTTACGGTTGGTAGGGGGGTAATCCTGGGTAAGATTCAGGAGCGGGCGAATCACCTTTGAATAGTCTTTTATGAACCTGTGGTAGTAGCCACAGAACCCCAGAAAATACTGTAGTTCTTTCAAGTTATGGGGCTGGGGCCAAGTATTCAGTGACTCAACCTTACTGGGATCAGTCTCTATTCCTTCTGCAGATACTATGTGCCCCACATACTTCATGGAGGTTTGAAAAACTGGCCCTTGTCAATGAGCAGCTTGAGGCCAAAGTCTTCTAATTGGTCCAGCACTTTAAACACTCAGGTCTCATGCTCCTCTAATGTGCGTCCGAACACAATGACATAATCTAGGTACACTAGACATTCCAGCAAGTTCATATCTCCCACTGCACGTTCCATCAGTCGCTGAAAGGTGGCCGGGGTGCCCCAATTCCCCTGTGGCATTCTCAGGAATTCGTAGAACCCCAAAGGACAGATGAAGGCTGTTTTCTCATGGTCCTCCGGGGCCATCAGAATCTGGTAATATCCGCTTCGAAGATCCAATACCGAGAACCATTTGCTCCCATTCAAGCAATTCAGGGCATCTTGTATATGGGGCATGGTGTACTGATCTGGGATGGTCCACCAGTTCAGGGTTTGATAATCAACACATATCCTCGCAGACCCATTCTTCTTATGCACAACCACAATGGGAGAGGCATATGGGCTCCTTGATTCTTGTATAACACCAGCAGTGAGCATTTCCTGCAGGTGTCTCCTAATATCATCTATGTCCATTGGAGCAAGGTATCAGGACCTCTCTCGAAATGACTAGTCATCATGCAGGCATATGTCATGCTCTGCACCTTGGACACACCCCACTTCCCATTCTTTTAACGAAGACACTTGGTCTCTCTGGGTAAGTTTCTTGCTAATTCTAGCCTTCCATTCAGCTGGCTTCAGAGAATCACCAAAGTTGAATAAATCCAGGGTCACTCTTTCCTTTTCACCAGAGTACTTGTTGCTGAGAAATACAGCAGTGTCTGTGCAGTGTACTGTAGCTAGGGTGTACCCTCTATTCAACCGGACATCCCGATCTGACACATTCTGAATCTGGACTATCACTCATTATGCAAAGGCATGGACACGGGCAGGCAAAATGCTTGGTTAAACCAATAATCCCTCTGGCAGCTTTCCATCACCCGGTGCATCCAACATTAATATTTTATTTTTCACTTCCTTTCTAATGTAGGAACTTCTCCCTGAATGGTGTACTGAGCATTGGGAGGGAGTACCAGAGAATCAGGATCTTTCTTCCACACTATCCCCACCGGCTCATCTCTGTCGGCTTTGGTAGTCCGTTTTTGCAGATCATAGGCTCTCTTTATCAGGGCTGGGATTCTCAGTGCCCACCCAGTCAGTTTACCTTGTTTTTCATGACACAACTGCTCTACTCTTCCAAACATGTTGGCGTTGGCTTCAATGAGCAAGGGAATCCCATCATACAATCCCGTAGGAGGGCACACCAGGGCTAGTGTCTCTACTTTTTCATCTACACCAGTTACTGTCACAGGGAAAGACAAACAGAGCCGGACATATCCTAGGTAGGGATAAGACTTGTCGCTCAGGCCCCGCACATGCAAACCTTCCAGAGATTGTAGTGGCACATCAGATAAGTGTTTGTCTTACCAGTCCTGGAATACAATGGTCACTTGAGACCCGCTATCGAGCACAGCCCAAGCATGGATACCATTGACAGTCACAGAAGACTCCATCGAAGGGCCCACTATTCTGGACCAGTCTGGAGAGGCAGTAGCAGAGGCCTGGACAGATGATTTAACCACAAAGAAATTTGAGTTAGGATTTCTCAGTCCTGCACTGCTGTCATTTCCAGTGTTCCTCAGCCATGGTCTCGCTTTTTGAAGTTCCCCTTGAAGTCTGTATACAACTTTATCTAGGTCTTTTGGGGACTGGCATTCTCTCTTCATGTGCCCATCCTTCCCACAATTATGGCAAAATATGCTTTCTGGGGTCTGGTGTGGCTGAGACATCGCATTGGGAGCTGAGATGGGGGTACTACCAACAGAAAACCTTGGTTCCACCTCTGTCTGCGGTGTGATGAGCATTTTGAGACTTCTCATCAATTCTCTCACTTCCATAGTCAAGACATCACCTTTTGATGCCTGGGTATGCACTCCCACCTCCATAGCAGATGCAGTTGGATAAGGATTGCGGCCTGTACTCGCAGGAGCGGCCTTCATAAACAGACTGTTTTTTAGCTTCTCTGAACTCCATCAGCAGTTTATCCCATGGTGGAGCAACCGTAGCAGTCCCTCTCTGGCTGGGCCCCCTGGGGTTGATATTTAGTTCTCGGACTCCGTCATGTGATTGCGGTGATTCCAAGCCATCAGTGACTAACTCCACACCTGGAGCAGGGGTTGCAGCAGCTACGACTGCGCAGGGCTCCGAAAAGCCTTCCTCCTCCTCCTCAATTTCCTGTACCTCCTTCATCAACACATGGAAGGGCAAGGGACCAGATTTCCTTTGATGCAGTTGCAATTTGAGCAACACCGAGCTGGAGTGCCAGGTAGAGCAGAGTATATGATCCAGTCTTACCCAGTGCACTTCACTAGAGGCCCAGCCTCCTTTCCGAAAAATAGTTTGTTTCCATTTCAAGGTCTCAACACTAGTGGTGCCCCCAAACACATTTTCAAGGGTGACTATGTACTTTTGGGCTTTGGCGTCAGGGGTCAGAGGATCTCAGGGAGCAAAAAGTATGTAGGGCAGGTCCTTGGAGGCTTTCCCCCAGGTGGACCCTTTTTTCGGCCTCTGAGCATTGCCAGTCTTGTACTGCAAGAGTAGCAGAGTCTATCCAGGTCTCCAGGTCGACTTCCCCATTAGCAGTAGGGTGGATGCCAGAGAATACCTTGAGCTTGTGGTAAGGGCCATGACTACTTGCTGGCCCAGAGGCAGGTACAGAAGTTGGTGAAAGAACAGGTGCTGGGTTGGGTGTGGCCAGTGGGGAGGTGACACTCCCAGGTGGCAGGAATATTTTTTTTAACTCCTCCACAGTTTTGCCCTCCTCCAGTAACAACTTGGCAAACTTCTCCTCAAAAGACTCAGATAATGGTGGGGTCTCATCCTCTAAGGGATCCTTGCTATCTTTGGTTATCACCCTCCAGACAGCTGGGAACCCTTCTGCAATGATAGTCTAGGGAATCTTTGAACTGTCCAGGGGGTCACTACACTCCACCAAGGCCATGAGAGTTTGGGCAGTTAAATCAGCCTATCAACCCACCACTACAGCTTTTTTCAAACATTCAACTTTAGAAAGTGCCCCTTCAACAGTGTCCTTGCTAATGCCTATAGGTATATCCAGTACTAGCAAAACATTATGGGGGTCAATCTCTTACCCCATACACCACCCCACCAACTGGTACACAGCCACTTCTGTTGGGGTAGCCATTTAAGTTTAACAATAGAAACATAGAAATATAGACTTTGATGGCAGATAAGGACCACTTGGCCCACCCAGTCTGCCAATTTCCCTACCTACTGGATACGCTGCAGATTCTAGTTAACCAACAGCCTACTTCCTGCCACTCCCCACTACAATTGTCTTATGTCTGTCCTATGCATGTTTGAATTCCCCCACTGTTTTAGATCCAACAACCTCCCCAGGAAGGCAGTTCCATGCATCCACCACTCTCTCCATGAAAAAAAATATCCTCACATTACCCCTGAGCCGTCCCCCCTCTATCTTTAAATTGTGCCCCCTTGTTCTTACACATCTCTTTTTCTGAAAGATGCTACCCTCCTGGACTTTGTTGAGTCCCTTCAGGTACTTGAACGTTTCTATCATGTCCCCTCGTTCCTCCTTTCATCAAGGGTATACATATTAAGCTCTCTCAGTCTCTCTTCATATGGTTTCTGATGCAGACCCTGCACCATTTTAGTTGCCCTCCTCTGGACTGCTTCCATCCTGTCTATGTCCTTGCATAGATGAGGTGTCCAAAACTGCACACAGTACTCCAGATGGGGTATCACCAACTGTCTGTACAGAGGGATAACCACTTCCCTTTTTCTACTTGTGATGCCCTTCCTATGCATCCCAGTATTCCCCTGGCTCTCCTTACTAACTTCTCACATTGCTTACCAACCTTTAGATCATCTGATATGATTACCCCCAGGTCCCTTTCCATTTTTGTTGTTGTTAGTACCTCCCCTGCTATTGTGTACTCTTCTCCTGGGTTTTTGTTTCCCAGGTGCATTACTTTGCACTTCTTTGCATTGAATCTAAGTTGCCATATGTCTGACCATTCTTCCAACCTTGCCAAGTCCCTTCTCATCCTTTCTACCCCCCCCTTGTGTATCAACTCTGTTACAGATCTTTGTGTCATCTGCAAAGAGGCATACCTTTTCATCCAGACCCTCTGCAATGTCACCTATAAAGATGTTAACTAATTCATAATTTCGGCCACTAGAAGACACAAAATCCCAGCAGTGAGCCTCCAAGATGTAACCCCTAGGTGGCGCTATCCCATGGGCTACTACCCCTGCCTGCTTAGTTAGTAGCAGGTTAAGGGGCCTGGGTAATGAAATGGGTGCCTCCACCCAGAGGTCAGGGTTGTTAGTGGTCAAGCTAATCTGGGCACAGCCCTCCGGGACACTGCAACCCCCTCTTTCTCTTCTAGTGGCCTGAACAATATACAATAATTACTTTCACAATGACCCTTATTCACCAGGCAATTATCCACATGGTTTGCACTTACCACCAGGGCTGGTTCCTCTAGCTTGACCCTGGGGACCCCCTGTAAAACAAGGTTAAGCACAGCAAATAGCAGCAGTACAATACTTTTGGCACAAACTGGAACCATAGTCAGGTTAAATGCAAACAAAGTTAAATCTGATTTATTCAGGGGACATTGAACAAGAGAGGGGCGTAATCAGGTTGATTTGATTAAAAGCTATGTTAATCAGACAGTTATGCATGCAGTTCAGAGTCCCTACACAATCACACATTCTGGGTACCCAGGTAGGAAAACGGTGGGATAGCCAGGAACATTGCAGCTGGTTGGGGCCCTGTGATGGAACAAAGCAACGTGCACAACACACACTATTTGTAATCCGGAGCCGAAGGGCTCAGTTCGTGAAAGAAAAGGCAACAAGACAATCAGATAACAACAGTTTTAGATTTAACTGTTGTTGCAGGGAGCTACCCTGATGTTTACTCACGATACCCAATACTGGATACAGGCAGCATGAAATGGAGACTGCAGGCTGTTGAGCTGGAGTGCCCGGAGAAGAAGGGCCCACATGAATCATCAACGCATCGTTCCTGTTCAAGGCGTTGAGCAGGGGGTTGATTCCCAGGCCAGTCTCTCATCGATGACTTTCTCTGGTAGCAGGTATTCTGGCTGGGGCAGTGTAGCAGAGCTGAGGCAAATGGAAATGAATAGGGATTCAGTCTGTGAAGCTGGATATAGCCTCCAGCAAGCAAAACACAGTTCAGACGCTCAGTGGGGAATCAAATCACGACTCACTATAAGTACACAGCACATTCACATGTAAGGAAATTCCACTGTACCAGGCAAATGGCTCTCTGGTTGCAATTACAGAGTCCCTACACAATCCGGAGTTCAGAGGTAGCTGGAAATCCTGACAGGCCAATCGCATTCAGCAAATCATCTGTCTTCTTCAGGTTAAAGCCTGGTCACAATTCAGTGGCTTAATTCGCTCTCCAAATTCAGATTCAGTCAAAAAAAAACACAAATTCTCTCTCAGGAACAGCAGGCAGGCATGCAGGCCAAACTCAGGCCTTTCCACAGTTCTCCCACATGAATCCACTATGGATTGCTGCTCGGACTATCTTGAGCTGTTATTTCTTCACTTCCCAACTCAGATCTAACTGAAACTGCAAGCACTGTGGGACTTTCCCCAAGATAAGATCCAAAAGGTTTGGTTGGCTGATCTGTCTGCCAGTCACAACAAGGGCTCCCCCTCCAGGTTATTTTAGGCTCCAAAAGCCCAAAACTACAATTCCTACAAGTTTGGGCCCCACCAAGCCCCTGTAGGCAGGCTCCATTTTAGAGTCCCAAATGTACTGATTGGCCCATTCTGCAGTCCAGGACCAAGATGATGGAAACAAACAGAACTGTCCATGCTGCAAAGAAGGCAGGTTAGAACAAACTGTAATATTATTACTACTCTAACAAATGATCAGCAAACAAGTATATCTTCTAACAGAGCTCCCTCTCAGATTAATTGTGACTGCAATCCAGGCAGCTTTTAAAGAGACAGTACACAGAGGCTATACAGGCACTCTCTGGCAATACATTTAAACTGCTAAAACACAGAACACCAGCCTGGCAGTGAGCATTTAGGCAAGCTCAAGGAAGACTTTTTGGGAACCCCATTTGTAGTGGGGTTACAGAAACAACATTGAGGTTGCTGGTCGCGCTGCTTTGACCCCCAAAAGCCTGTTTGGGGCAAAAACACAGTCGGGGAGACCACCAACCTCAGATAAGCCCCGGGGGGGGGTTACACTCCCTCCCCAAATGCTTGGCTTCCACGCCAAACCTAAGGGTAAAGTACTATTATTATTTAACATTAATACATAATAATATTTCTGACTATACACCTGAATCCTGTCTATCCTATCGCAACTATTTCAGAACAGGAAAACATTATAACTGGAAAACATTACATACATTTCAGTAAATACCTTTCCCATTAATAGCTCCTGGCCACATAAAAAGTGGCACTCACAAGTGTAGTCTATCTCACCATATGACCTCTAGGCTCAAAAGTACACTTTCCCCACATCAGTATTCCCTGTATACCCCCTCATCTTCCTTTCCTTCTCTAGGTCACCTTCACTTCAGACCTAGGGGTTTAGCACTAACAGAGCATGTGACTACCTTCTGCAGGGGCCTTGGGGTAATATACACTCCCTTGTGCACTATGAATAAAGATAAATCTGATGGGACCCCGGAGCATCATAAGTTAACTTCAGTATCGGTCATACCATCCTGCCTGATCTTCTTGGAGTTTCTTGAATCTCAGAGCTACCAGCTGCCTCCTCCTCAGGGGCAGGTTCCCTGTCATCCCCACTCTGGTCAGTACCCTCAGTATCTATTGCGTCAGGATGTTTTAGTGCTTTTTCCTCCTCCCCGCCCTGTTCCTCAGGGCTATCCTGGAGCTATTCAGAGGACCCAGATGGACTAGTATTCAAGTCCAAGGTGACCCTCCAAAAGGTATATCTGCAGGGGGAGCTGCTCCAATACCACTCAAAGGGCTCAGCTGGACTAGTGTTCAAGTTCAAAGTGCTCCCTCTGAGAGGTGTAGCGGGAGCAGCCTCCCCATCTCCACCCTCTCCCCAGGTACAACTGGGTCCACTACTGTCAGGGGCGGTCCCTGAAATAATCTGGCTAACTCTGGGGTAGGATAGATGCTCCAAGGGGTACTATCACCTTCCTCCTTAGTTTCATCATCTGTACTCTCTCCCTCTGAGTCCCACCTCACCCTGGGCAGACACAGCTCCAAAGGCATCATTACTCCGAAGCCTCCAGCTCGATTGGTGGGGGGTGGAGGAGGATCTTTCACAGTGCTCTCAGTGTCCATTATTCGGTCACCATTGTGCAGCAGATGATTTTGATATATGACTCTGTGCCCTCGAGTCTCTCCCTCAGGCCAAATCTTATACACCGGAAGACCTTCCAACCTTTCCAATACAACATATGAGGTGCTTCCCCATCTGTTGGCAGTCTTGTGCTTTCCTGGTATGCCCAGACATTGTAGCAACACTCTATTACCTGCCTCCAGATCCTGAACTAGCACCTTTTTGTCATAATGATCTATATTGGCTTGGTTCCTCTTGGTGGCCATTTCGAAAGCAAGGTGATAAGCATCATCCAGTTGCTGTTTTAACTTTCTCACATACTGCAAGTAATCTCCTGCCCCAAGACCATCAGTGGACACTCTGAAGCACAGATCCACAGGCAAATGGGCTTCCCTCCCAAACATGAGCTGGTAAGGAGAGAATCCCATAGTGTCATTTTGGGTGTAGTTGTAGGCATGGGTCAGGGTGCTCAGCCATTGATTCCAAGTGCATTTGTCTCTGGGATTCAAGGTGCCCAGCATGTCTAACAAAGTCCAATTAAATCTCTCAGGCTGGGGGTCACCTTGGGGATAATACGGGGTGGTCCAAGACTTTCTGATGTCCCACAATGACAAGAGTTCTTTGATAAACTGGCTCTCAAAGTCACTGCCCTGGTCCGTGTGGATCCTTTGGGTGGGCTCCATAGTGCGCAAAATACTTCTCCACCAGTATTATGGCCACCATAGAAGCTTTCTGGTCTTTGGTGGAGTAAGCTTTGGCAAATCTTGCAAAGTGGTCATTGACTACCGATATGATCGAGATGTTACGGGAATCTGGCTCTAGCGTGAGGAAGTCAATATACACCAGTTCCATGGAGCCACTTGTTTGGATGTTTACTAATGTGGCTGCCTTTTGGGGAAATGCTTTCCATTGTATGCATCTTCTGCAGCTTTTATAATAGTTTTCCACGTCTGTTCCCATCTCTGGCCAGTAAAACCTGCTCTTGACCAATTCCAGGGTGTGATCAGCACCCAGATGGCTCATATCATCGTGCAATGCCTTTAACACAGTCTTTATATGCTGCTCTGGTAACACCAATTGCTTGCGGGGTGCCCCCTGCTGATCTTGCATCTCCCGATAGGGCAGTCCCTTCTTTAACTGCAGCTTAGGCCATTCTCGTAACAGAAGCTTAGCAGTGGGATAAATGGTGTCCACATGAGCCTGGTCCCCATTGTGTTGAAGCATTCAAACTATGTTCCCTGTAACAGGACTGTCTCTTTGTTCCCTTTTTAAGTCCTGGGTGGGCAGTTGTGGGAATGATCTCACATCCAGTGCTGCCAGATAGCAGTAAGCAACCGGGAGACAATTTCCTGATGCCCCCAAGCATTCTACCAGGTGTGGGGGTTTCCTTGGTGGAGAAGGGCTCTTTGCCATCGCACTTCTTACACAGGGCCTTCACTACTTGTTTGGATATTCTCATCTATTAGAGTGCTCCACGGTGTAAGCTGGAGGGTGACTGGACAGGGCATCGGCATACATGTGATTCAGACTGGGATGAAACTTCACACAATAGTCTTAGGTGGACAAAGCTGACAGCCACCTATGACTAGCTGCATCCAATTTAGCGGTGATCTGTATGTAAGTAAGGGGATTGTTATCTGTCTTCACTGTGGTCTTGGCCCCATACAGGTAGTCATGGAACAGATCCACAATAGCCCACTTTAGCACCAAAAACTCCAGTTTGTGTACTGGGTATCTCCGCTCCGATGGATTCAGGTTTCGGCTTGCGAAAGCCACTGGGCACAAGCCCTCTGGGTATTTTTGATTTAACACTGCTCCTAGGCCACTGAAACTGGTGTTGGTGTGAAGAACGTAGGGTTTCTATGGATCTGCATATGCAAGCACCGGGGCATGTGTCAGACAGTAGACAATATTTACAAAATCCCCAAATCCCCTGTGGCACTGGGAGAAGCTCATAGAATCTGAGGGGACATATCAAAGCCATCTTCTCCCCGTCCTGTGGGGCCATCGAGATCTGATAGTAGCCGCTCCACAGATCTAGGACTGAGCACCACTGGATACCATTTAAACAGTCCAGAGCATCCTGTATTCTGGGCATAGTGTATTTATCTGGCACAGTCCATTTGTTCAATGTGCGATAATCCACACACATCCATATGGCCCCACTCTTCTTTCTCACTACGACAATAGGGGACGCATAGGGGCTCCATGATTCTTGAATAATCCTGGCAACCATCATCTCCTGAAGGTGCCGTTGGATGTCATCGATGTCAGCTGGGGTTAGCCACCTAGCTCTTTCCCAAAAGGGCCTCCCATCAGTAGGACGTATGTAATGATGTTCTCCACTCACACACCCCACATCCCATTCATGCAGAAAAAATACCTTCATTCAGGTGGCCAGCTTCTCCCGCACTCTCTCTTTCCAATCCTCCGAGATGGGGGAGTCACTCAAGTCAAATAATCCAGGATCAATCCCCATGGGGGCAGCTTCTTTCACTGCAGTGGGTTGCACTATTATATTGGTACAGTAGACTCTTGCCAAAGTCCGACCTTTCCTCACCACCACCACTTCCCGGTCTGTGACATTCTTCACCTGAACAACAACCCTTCGAACATAAGCATGCACTCTGGATGGCAGAACACTGGTCTTCACCAATGGTGCCATGGGTAACCCATGCTTCTCCAGGGCATCCAGCATCAACAACTGATTCATCACATCTTTCTTCAGTCTCACTACTCCAGCAATATTACATTCAGCGTTGGGCGGTAGCATAATTTCATCCCCATCTCATCTCCACACTATTCCCATGGGGTCATCAGGCTCCTTGGTGGGGGGCTTTCCATCTCTTCTGTAGGCCTCTCTGACCAGTGGGTGGAGTGGGCACTCTTTGACCTCCCTTTAAACCTCTTGGGCTTGGCACAGTTCAGTCAACCATACGAATATATGCACGTTTTTGCCCACTAGCACAGGCACTCCATCGTATATCCCAGACTCAGGGCAGATCAAAGCCAGAGTTTCTATGGCTTCCTCTACACCAGCCACTTTAGTTGAAAAGGCCATCCATGCCTTAATATAACCAAAGTGGAGATATGACTTTTCACTAAGTCCTCACACGTGTAGTCCCTCAAGTGATTGCAATTTGACATCTGGCAAGTGCTGGTCACACCAGGATTTAAAAATAATGGTAACTTTTGAACCACTTTCAAGAACAGCTCATGTGGAGATTCCATTGAGGATAATGGTGGTCTCAGTCAATGGTCCAATTAGCTTGCTCATGTCACCTGAAGCTGATGTGGTGGTTCTAGCTGCTGAGACTCTTACGTGAGCCATGGAGCTGGACCTGCCTGGAGCCCCAGTGTGCTCCTTTACCAGGCCGCTCTGTAGTTCCTTGGTTCTGGCTCAGATTCTTGGGCAGCCTATCTCTGATGAGGGTACTATTCAACGGCATCCTCCACCCCTTACTGACATGGCCCTTGCCCCCGCACAAGTGACATATGATGGGCTCCTGAGGCTGTGGCCTATCTGGCACCACAGGGCAGGTCCCTGACACTCCCACCGGGGCACTTAGTGCTATGGGGTTCCATTTCACCACTCTTTCATTGCCCTGGGCCATAACTGGCATTCCCACCCTCTCCAGTTCAGCTACTCTCTGCACTAACTCTTCCATTTGAGTCCTGTACCTGACCTTGGGTGGGGGGCACCTGCATAGGTGACCCAGTGCCAAACATCATTGGGCCTACACTAAAAACCATTCCACTCACCCCTTGAGGCTCGGCTGACAGATGATTAATTGTCAATTTAGCCAAGGTAACTACATCCCTACACTCCTTCAGTAGGGTCTTCAATTCTTGTATCTCACCAGAGGGCACCTATCTTCCTACCTGGGTAGTGGCTGCTGAGGCCCTCTGTATTCCCCATTGCCCTTGCTCCTCTTCTGCTTCCCTGAACTCTAAAACTAATACCCAGTAAGGAGAAGGGTCACTCTTTCTGTCAGCTAGATGGAGTTGTAACACTAATAGGGTAGAATGGCAGGCAGCATTCACCATGTGCTCTAGCCTCACCCATTTCAGATCCTGAGCTGCCACTGCCCCTTCCCTAAATACCCATTACTGTTAGAAGATATACAAAACATGACAGCTAAAGGGGAGATTCTGATAATGGGAAACCTCAACATGCCAGATACAGATTGGTCCATACCAGCAGGAACATTTGCCAGAACTAGACACATAGTGGATTCCCTGCAGAGGGAGGGCCTCAAACAACTAGTACAACAACCCACAAGAGACAGGGCTATCCTGGATCTAGTACTGACTAATGGGGAAAGGATCACAGATCTCCAGGTAGAAGGTCACCAGGGGGCCAGTGACCATCATATGGTATGGTTCAATTTGACCACTAGAACTAAATTATCTAATTCCAAGGCAAAAATATGGGACTTCAGAGGAGCTGACTTTGATAAGATGGCCAACAGAGTTATGGTAAGCTAGCCCTGGCAAGAAGAAATACAGATGAGGGGGTACAGGCAAAGTGGGCAATCATTAAGGATGCAATACTTGAAGTAACATCCCATTGTGTTAGGGAGAAAAGCAAGAGCAAAAGAAGGAGGAAACCACTTTGGTTCTCAAAAACAGTAGCAGAAAAGATCAGAGCCAAAAGATTGGCCTTCAGGAAATATAAGGGAACACAGCGGGATGAAGATAGGGAGGCATACCAAACTTCCCTTAGAGAAGCAGGGAAGGCAGTAAGGCAGGCAAAGACCCAAATCAAGGAAACACTAGCATGAACAGTAAAAGAAGGGGACAGGACTTTCTAGAGATACAATAGTGAAAGGAGAAAGTCCAGAGGGGGGATTGTTAAGATCAAAGGGGATAAGGGGGAGTGTGTGGAGGAGGACCAAAGAAAAGCATCTATCCTAAATAGATACTTCTGCTCAGTATTTACTGAGGAGCAGGTAGGGCAGGGCCACAGCTCAGCACCTTGGACAGAGGGGGAGGGAGGTGTGCACAAGTCCCTTCACAAAAGAAAGGGTCCTACAATACCTCGCTAAGCTATGGGTGGACAAGGCAATAGGACCTGATGGCATACATCCCAGGGTACTAAAGGAGCTAAGTATGGAACTAGCAGAGCCATTAGCAGAACTGCTTAGTGAATCTCTAAGCACAGGAGAGGTCCCAGAAGACAGGAGAAGGGCTTATCTGATCCCACTCCACAAGAATGGCAGCAGGGAGGAGGCAGGGAATTACAGACTGTAACAGAATAACCGTCTACTGGTTAGGTGTATATAATTTTGATATTTATATGTTTCTTTTAATTTCTGCTTATGAGACATGGCAGGATCAGCAGGCCCATGAAGAAGACTAGCGTTTAAGGGGGCCTGACCTTTTGACCCAAAAGTAGTTGCTTGCTGAAGCTAAATAAAGAGAGTTTCCTTTTCTGTGTTAACACTTATCTGTTAACTTCCTGAAAACTGTTATAAAAAAGCAGGTTATAACAAGCCACTGCTTTGAACCTAGAAAACTGCTAATAAAATATTGCATTTTACAACATCAGGAGTGAAGCCCGTTCTGATAGACACCTGTGAAAATTCACACAGCTAAGAGAAGTGTTTTTCAGGATGTTTTTCTGAAACATCAAAGGGGACTGTGGTCATAATTTATGTTTTAATGAAGAGAGGCTGTCAGTATAATTTGATATTGCTATCTTTGCAGATTTCAAGTAAGCAATAAGATGAAACCATTTTGATTATACTTTGTCATGTTACAAATGAATTACAGGGCTATAAAGTGACCTCATGTGCTGTGACACCACAAGGAGGTTGGCACTTTAATTTTGAATATTGCTAAGCTGGCTGAAAAGACTGTGTCTCACTCTTGTTCCAAAATTTGAAAGACCTGACCCACTTGTGTTCTGGACTTAAGAGGCACTCTTGTCAAGATAGGTAACACACGACTGAAAGCTGAGTTAGAACTAGCTATTCAGTTACAAGGTGTTTTGGTTTGTAATTTCCATTTCTTTCTGACTGTAAGCATTAATGTATATATGTTCTGTGTTTTGTATTTATTTATTTTTTTTTTATTTTAGTAAACTTGTTGGTTTCCTTAATCCTGCCTGAGACAGTTTCTCATTTTGATTGTGAATGCAGGAACAATATTGATAATTCTGACATAACTGTTAAAGTACTTAGTGTGTCACCATATGCAACCATGCAAACTAGGACCTGTGTAAAGATCCAGCCAGGTAAGGAGATACCTAGGTCTCAATTGAGTCAGAAGGGGGACTGTGAACCAGGTTGGTTGTATGCAGGCTGGGATCAAGTATTGCACTACTTTCCCTGAAGAGGGTGTGATATCTGAACCTGTTACCTGGGAGTACTACCTAAAAAGGGTTCATATTTGACCTCAGAACTCAAGACTGGTAGTTGCTCATACCAAAAACAAACAGAGGGTATCCCTGTTTGTCCCCTGTTCACATATTGCACTTCGAGGTTGGGAACTGTGAGAGCAGAGGGGAGGAAGGGTGGGAGCTTACTGATGCTAAAGGATGCCATGGAAGAAAGAAGATTACTGCGGTGAGTAATTTTTTCTTCTTAACCCAGGAGTCCTTTAGCATCAGTAACTTTTTGCAGACTACCAAGCAGTACCAAGTGGGAGGCAGGCAGAGAACCTACTTAGGAAAGAGGGTCTGTAGAACTGCCCTGCCAAATTTGGCATCAGATCTGGTCTGCACATCCAAACTGTAGTGTTTCACAAAGGTGTGCACAAATTTCCAGGTAGCTGCTTTGCAGACATCCAGTAGGGGAATGTCCATTGCTGCTGCAAGCAAAGCTGCAGTGCCCCTGGTGGAATGGGCGCTGAGCTCCACTGGAGGTTGTTGACCAGATTTCTCATAGCAGAATCTAATACAAGAAACCAACCAATGAGAAATAGTTCTCTTGGTAGCTGGTCTTCCTCTGCCTACATCCCCATAGGTGAGGAACTTCTGAGTGGAAGAGCCTCTGAACTGTCTAGTATGATCTAGGTAGTGAAAGATGCCTCTTTTGACATCCAAGCTGTGGAGCTTTTGCTCACCAGGGGTGAATGGCTCAGTAAAGAAGACAGGCAGAGTAATGGATTGGTTCAAGTCAAACTCTGAAACCACCTTTGGCAGAAATTTCCTATTTGTCCTGAGCTCAACTTTATCGTTGTGAGGGATAATGTAATTTGGTTCACTGCACAGGGCCTGTAGCTCTGAAATCCTCCTGGCAGATGCAATGGATACCTGGAAGATGGTCTTCCAAGTTACAAACTTGATGTGGGCCGTGGACACAGGCTCAGAAGATGAATTCATGAGCCCATCTATGCAAAGGTTCAGGCTCCGCAGAGGAACAGGCTCCTTGGTTGGAGGCTGGAGGTGCAAGAGTCCTTTGAAAAACTGTTTAAAAATGTTGTGGGAAAAAAATGATTTCTTCTTTCTCACTGAAAGGTAGGCTGAAATTGCCACCAGGTGTAGCTTGAGTGAAGATGGTTTCAAGCCTGACACCTGTAGGTGTACCAGGTAGTCTAGCAGCTGAGGGTCTGAAGCTGCGAGGGGTCTGACCTTTTTGCTTCTGCACCAGAGGGAAAACCTTTTCCATATGGCTGCATAAGTATTCTTAGTGTTCAGTTTTTTAGCCATCCTCAGTATCTTAAGGACTTGTTCAGAGTACTGTGAGCATGGAAACTCTAACTCCTCAAGAACCAGGCTTTGAGGTGAAGAGAGTGTACATCTGGGTACTGCACTCCCGTCTGAGGAAGAGTCAGCAGGGAGTGAGTTGGAGGCAAGCAAATGGGCCTGTTGCAGGACATTGAGAGAAGGAGAGGGTACCAGGTTTGCCTGGGCCAGTCCAGAGCCACTAGGATCATGGATGCAAGCTGCTGCCTGAGTTTCAGCCAAATGCTGAATATCAGGGGAAAGGGAGGAAATGCGTATAGGAACCTGCCTGACAAGTCCAGGATCAGAGCATCCAGAGGAAGTGTTCTCAGAACTGGGGGCCTGCAACAGTACTGAGGAAGTTGAAAATTGAGAGGCAAAGCAAGCAGATCCATGGCTGGTGTGCCCCACTGCCTGAATACTGTGGCTAGTACTTGATTATTCAGAGTCCATTTGCTCTGATCTTGACTGATGTGGCTTAAAGCATCTGTCAGAGTACTGAGTTTGCCTGGGAGGTGAATAGCTGAGAGGCTGACTCCCAGGGAGAATGCTAGAGACCAGAGCTTCAGAGCTTCCAAACAGAGTATTCCTGATCTGGTACCACCCTACTTGTTTATGTAGAACATTGCAGTGGTGCTGTCTGTTCGAATTTGAACTGCCTGCCCTTCTATGCTGGGAGCAAAAGCTTTGAGAACTAGTAAGACTGCTCTGAGTTCCAAAAGATTTATGTGCAACTGTGACTCTTCGGGAGTCCAGTTGCCGCTTACTGAGGCACAGTCTAGTTGAGCTCCCCAGTCCAACAGGAAAGCATCTGTGGTGATCACCTTTGTGGGAAGAGGAGCTTGAAAGGGAACCCCTGCCTGCAGATTTGCAGGGTCCTTCCACCACAACAAATTTTGGAGGAACTGCTCCAACACCGGTATTAACTTTGAAAATGTTTTGCTTCTCTGAGACCAGCGAGCTCTGAGGTAGGCTTGCAGGAGTCTCATCCTGTACCTGACCCCGGGACTACTGCAGTTATAGAGGCCATATGTCCCAGAAGTTTGAGGAAATGTCTGGCTGGTCTTGGCTGTCCCTGGGTGAAAGAATCTGCCACTGAAAGGAAATTCTGAATTCTTTCCTGTTGGAGGAAAGCATATCCCTTTCGAGTGTCCAGCTGGACCCCTATGAAGGTGAGCAGCTGGGTGGGTTCTGGATGAGACTTCTTGAGATTTACCAGGAAACCCAGAGACTCCAGAGTGCATTCTGTGAGGGAAAGAGATTCCTTAACTTGGCAAGGAGACTTTACTACTATGAGCCAGTCATCCAGATAGGGGAAGAGAGCGACATCCAGTCTCCTGAGATGTGCTACTACCACTGTGAGACAGTTGGCAAAGACTCCTGCAGCTGAGGACAGACCGAAGGGCATTGCGGTGAGCTGATAGTGACCCAAAGGAAGTTTGAACCTGAGTAACTTCCTGTGAGATCCCCTTATGGATATGTGGAAGTAGGTGTCCTTTAAGTTGAGGAAGGCTAGCTAGTCACCCTGCTGTAAGGACTGTATGACCAGTGACAGAGTGACCATTTTGAATTTGGGTTTTTTCAGATGTTTGTTTAAATATCTGAGATCTAAGATAGGTCGCCACTCCCCAGTTTTCATTTATGTCAGAAAATACCTGAAGTAGAGGCTCTTGCCCTTCTCATGGGTAGTGATCCTCTCCACTGCTCGTAAAGCCAGAAGGTTTTGTACCTCTATTTCCAACAGCGGTATCTGTGATGGTGACAGAAGTCTTGATATCTGGGTACACTTGAGGTCAGGCAGTTGTTTGAACTCTAATGACAGACTCTTCTCCACTATCTCCAGCACCCACTTGTCCGACATGATGAGAGACCAGTGCTGAAGATGGTGAGAGAGTCTGCCTCCAACTAGAAATGGGGAGGTGACCTGGACACTCACATCAGGACTTAGACTGAGAGGCAGATGGCTGGGTAGAGGTGGCTCTTCTTTGGCAACTTCTGCCCCTGCCTCTGAAAGACCCCCTGTACTGGCTAAAGTCAGATTGGGGATAGGGACTGTAAGGCCTGGGAACAAAACTTCTGCCCCTACTGCCCCGGGACAGGATCTCTGAGGGGTGGTGGGTTTAGGCTTGGATGAATGGCTCTGCCAGGAGGCCTTGTACTCATCGACCTTTTTCATGTAGTCAGTGGTTCTGTAATCAAACAACATATTTTGATCACAGGGAAAATCCATGGCCTTGTTCTGAGTGTCTATGGTCAGACTGGTTGTTCTAAGCCAGGCAAAGCATCTCAGAGATATGGCATGGGCCATCGCCCTAGAGGCTCCATCATTATTGCCATCTGCCATGTGGAATTGGTACATAGTAGCTTCCAAGGTAGTTTTTGACATATCCACCAGCTCCTGTATTACAGAATCTGATCCATTGCGGGCGATAGCCTGGACAGATTTCCAAAGGGCTTTCTGATATTTGGCTGTGAATGCCATGTAAGAAGAAAGCCTGAGAAGCAGGGAAGTTGTGGCATACATTTTCTTTGCTATAAAGTCAATTTTCTTGGAATCCTTGTCAGGGGGAGAGGGCGACAAGGAGACTCCAGCTTTCTCACAAGCTGCCTGCTGCACTATACTCTCATGGCTAGGGTGTGCTGACAGGAACTCAGTACCATTTTTATACAATTTATATTTTCTCTCAAGCCGCTTATCAACCCCTAGTACTGAAGTGGGTTGTTGAAGCACCTTCATGGTATTTTTCTAAATGCATTATAGATAGGGACAACCAGGGTCTTTGAGGATGAAAGACCCTTCATCTCCCTATAATCTTCATCTTCATCGACATCCTGGTTAGGGTCCTGTGTAGGGAGGTCTAGGGTATCCAGCATATTTTGTATAAATGAAAACATAGAGGAAGGATCCTTGTGGTCACCCAGGGGATCCCCAAGGTGAGGGTCTGGGGACTCCTAGGGCTCAAGACCCTCAAAAGCCATGTCAGGGGCATCATAGAATTGATCATCATCTGCATCACCCTCACAGCCTACAGAACAGAGAACTGTGGAACAGTGCTTGCCAGCCCCAGTAAATTGAGGACCCATCTTTTGTAGGGTCTGAAACAGTTGCCATGCTTTTTCCATATCTTGCACTGACGGAAGAATCTGCACAGTTTGTAAGTGCTTTGTTTTTTTCTAAATGCTTTAAGCTGCCTATTGTCTCACTATTGGCTTTCCCAGTAGCAACAGGAGCATATCTGTCTTGACAGAGTTTCTTTTTAGCCGCTTCATCAGAGGCTTGATCAAGCTTCCTTTTTCGTCACTCTTATTATTTTTCAAATTGTGAGGAACTTCATCTTTGGAAGCTTTATTTTTTGACTGGGATCTGGAGGGTTCCTCAGCACCTCTGCTTTTGGTATTAGTATTTTTGAATGGCCCATCATCAGAAACCTTTGATTTATCCTCAGCCATAATTATCAAAGGTTTGTCTGCTATGTTTGCCAATTTAAGCAAAGCAAACCAGTTCAAGACCTATGAACTGAGTGCAGGTTTCTGTGAAAATGCCACCAGCCAGTCCTGCCCCAGTTATTAAACTCTGTCTATTACCAGTGCTTTTTTTATTTTTTGGCTGTAAAACTGGAATCTATACCAATGCCAATCTTAATAGAAAACCAGTAATACTCAACTGCGCACATGTGGCTGCTGGACCCTTACAGACAGTCCTGACACAGATGATACCAAGGTCCAGTAATATAACAAAAAAGGTTCCCTCGTAATTGCCAATCTAGAGAGAAAATCCCCAGGCACTGTTCAAGTTTGAAATCTACTGCAGGTGCCTCGCGGTAAACCCCATGAGGTCTGAGGTAAAAAACAAGGCAACTGTCCCCAATTCGATGGTTCCCACAAGAAATCAGTCAAAAATGAAGGAAACCATCGAAAATAAACACCCGCGATAAAATTTAAGCTTTAAAGTAGAGTCATGGTGAAAATAAATTCTAAATAGTGCCATCACGCTAAAAAGAAAAAATTTGCAAAGCGCTAATGAAAAAGTAAAAGTTATCACTCAGCACACTAAAGGAAATGATTTATGAGGAAAACTTTACCCAGATAAGCACTAGGAGGCTGTCAACAAGAAAAGTTGGGGGACACCTCAGGGGCAATATGCTCAGTCCAGCGTAGAAAAAATTCTGAAGTGGTCGACAGCTCTCACTCAGTTCTCACCCCCTCCTGTCTTTTGATTGGCTGGCCCTATGCTCATTAAAAAATCTCTTAAAGGCACACCTCCAGGGCAATTGCACCTAGCTAGCTAAGTGCAAAAAGTTACTGATGCTAAGGGACTCTTGGGGTAAGAAGGAGCAAGATTCTATTCTTCAAATGATCCAGAAGCAAGGTCCTATACAATGGCAGGGAGTGAGTGTTCACATCTTCCCAGACCTCAGCTATGCTACAAGACAGAGAAGCAAGGATTTTGATGGGATCCGGTTACAGTTGCAGCAATTAGGGATACACTATGTACTGCTGATGCCGGCAAACCTGAAAGTGGTATACAGCACTAAAACTTTTAATTTTGCCAAACCAAAGGATGCAGGGAAACTCCTGGAAAAATTGAATTAGACTATATAGTCCGAAGCCGGGAATCAGATTCCGAAGAAGAAGGAGATCCCTGAAGTGACTGTAATTTGTAAGTCAGCACTTGGATGAGATGATTATCTAATCTGAGTCACCTGGGACTTTTATTTACACTGAGCCCTGTAAACGGTTAAAATATGTCTACCTTCATTTTGTTCAGTTGTTAAAGGTTTTTATCAATAATGAATAGCTGGTTCATTTTCTTCTTACGTTTAAGTCGTTCAAAATGGAGACTTAAGCTCAGGGCATAGGTCGCAGAATCTGTACTAGCGATGTTCATTTTTATATCGAGGGGTTAAATTTATTAACTGTTTAACTGTCCCTTTTTAAAAGTTTAAGAATCAAATTTACAATAATATCTGGTTAATGGTAACTTGAATGTGGAAAGAAGGACTGCTTAAATGTCTTATTCTAATAGTAGGTTAAAAGTTGATAGTTTGGGATTTTGCTGCTTCAAAGTCATGGTGGTGGATGGGGAGGGAGGGAGGAGCTGCTAGATAGTGTTTTGCTATGTAATTATATGGGAGGGAGGGAGGGAGCTGCTAGATAGTGTTTTGCTATGTAATTATATACTGTTTCTCTGATATTTGATAAATAGGGATGTTTTTCCCTTATCATAGGGCATCTCTACTCATGGCAGCAAATGGCCTTTGAACATACTGTTTTAAAATGTTTTATGTTGTAGGTAATCCCCATATGAAGTAACAAGTTAGGAGTAATGATAATACTGAGTGATCAGATACTGTCATACTATATTTTTAATACTTGATTGTACTGTCCTATGGGAAATACTTGTATGTATTTTATTGAAAAATCAATAAATGTAAACAAAAAAAAAAGCTTTGTAGGGAGGGAGGTGGACATTAGTCCTTTTTTGGAGGTAAGAGTCTTTTTTTAAATTAAATATGCTTTATTAACTTTAAAGAGAAATACATAAACCAAACAACAAAACAACATAAAGAAAATAACAATAAACCCGGTACAAAATAAGAAGTACAGATAATAACAACAAACAACCAGCTCCCCCCCCCCATTTCCGTGGCGGAAAGGATCAATAAGATATTTAACATAATCACATAATCTAAATAAATAATGAGGAATATCAGAGGACAGAAGTAAGGACACTTTAAGAAGAGTAAAGATTCAGAAACATAATATGAAATTGATATTGGGGGGAGAGAGGGCCGTTCCAGAGAAATTTAAACCAAATAAAGGGTATGCAACTTGCTCCACTTCCTTTGATAAACCATTAGTCTATTATGAATACTGGCAATCATTTTTTTCAGTATGGAGATTAGCAAGGAGCTCCTGCAACCACTCATCATATGAAAGGATGGATTGATCCAACCAGTGGCAAAGAACCACCCACTTAAAAGACAGCAAAATGATAGCCATAACATATCTCCTTTCTTTCACCGTAATGCCATTATAGTCACTCACCAGACAAACCTCTGGAGTAAAGTCATCTTCAATGCCTAAAAGAGGGTCAGCATTAGCTTTAATTAAATCCCACAAAGGAGCCACATTGGGACAGTCCCAGAAAATATGGGATAAAGTACCATCAGCCTGACCACAGCACGTACAAACTGATGAATGCAACCTCCCCATCTTAGCGAGCTTGGAAGGTGTAAAATAAAGATTATTCAAAATACAAAATTGAGTGAGACGTAACCTATCCTGAGAAATATAAATATATTAATTTGTCCAAATGTTACTCTAATTAAAATTCTGCTGCAGTAAGGCTGCATTCCAGTATGGAGACTCACCAGTTAAATCAGAGAATATTCTAGAAAACAACAATAAGTATAATTTAGAAAATGCAAGTGGTTGCAGTACAGCATCAGTCGCAGATTGCAGGAACTCCATGTAATTGGTATTCCCAATCTTTGAGCCAAACTGTTGCAGAAGACTATGACGGAGCTGGTATACTTTAAATATCGCCTTTGTATCCATATGAAAGGAGACTATAACAGACTGACAAGACGTCGGCATACCACTGTGGAGCAAATTCCAAACCCTAGTCCCAGCTAATTGAGTCAACCAAACTTCATCTAATACCCATTCATCTTTTTTGATATTAGGGTTTTCAAATACAGGTTGGGCAACATCTTGAGAGGGTTTATAATGCATAACTGTGCAAAGTTGTAAATGAACCCAAATGGAGGTCCCTATAACCAATTCATCGATGCTCACTGAGAGAGCCTTCAGAGGAGAAATCAAAATAGCCGATGGAGAAAGGCCAGCTCTATTAATCAGGTCCTTTTCTAGTTGAAGCCAAATAGGAGAATAAACAGACATGGCATTGGTTGTTGCAGAATTTATCCATTTCAAATACTTGCTGGCAAGGCTAGTAAAATAATAAACTAAGAAATGCAGGAGTCAGAGGCCACCAGCCTGTTTGGGAGCAGTTAACCTGTGGTATATCACCTTGGAGTTTTGCCTAACCAAATGAAGTCCATCACCATCCAATGGACCTGCTGAATCCAGAAGGAGGAAAGCCACACATCAAGCATATTAAGAGAGTAGAAGAGGTGGGGAAGGACATTAATTTTTATAATGTTAATTCTACCCCAAAGAGTTAAAGGTAATCCCTTCCACCTCTTCAGGTCTTGTTGCAAAATCACCAATAAATCATCCAGGTTAAGCTTTTTGGTTAGAGACAAACTTCTTGAAAGAAGGATCCCAAGATACTTAATCTGTTTGGGTTCCCAGGATAACCCCAAAGATGAAATATCTGATTTAAAGACTGCAGAATTAAGGGGCATGACCAACACCTTATTCAAACTGAACTTATAATTAGAAAACCTATTGAATTCCAGTACAGTGGATAAAGCAGTTGGAATCAACACTTTGGGGTTAGCTACATGCAGCAGGATATCATCAGCATATGCTGAGATCTTAATATTCAAGGAACCTACTTCCACCCCCACACAAAGCCTGATTGCACTTAAGCTTCAAATGTAGGGGTTCAAAATATAAATTAAATAATAAGGCTGATAGGGTACAATCTCCCAGGTACATCAGCATGGAGAGACACTGACCACATTGCTAAAATTGTTCAGGAAGCAGGAGAAAACATTGATGTCCTGGTATACATAGGAACTAATGATCTCACCAGCTGGTCAGTTGTGCAGACCAAGGAACACCTGACCAGGCTGGGTGACAAACTATCATCCATTTCATCTGGCATTTCCTTCTCTGAGATCCTGCCAGTGTGGGGGGGGGGCAGATGGATGGAAGGTCAGAGAAGGGGAGATAGGGGAGCTAAATATGTATCTCAAGGGCTGGTGCCAGAAAAAAGGACACAAATTTGTAGGGAACTGGCAACAATTCTGGGAGTGAAAGTTCTTTAACTTTGATGGACTGCATCTGACTAAAAAGTAAGTCAGTCCATTGGGGCAGAAGTTTGACATTTTTGCAGAATATTTAAACTAGCAAATGGGGAGAGGGGTGCAGCATTCCATACGTTGAATTGGAAGAACACCTCTCCCCCCTCAGCTAGTGGTCAAACAGGAGTTCAGCGTTTTTGTAATTCATTTGCATCACCAGGTAAGGAAAAAGGTCTGGCTCCCCATACAACACACAGGGGAAATGACAGACCTCACCCAACAACTAACACACCTAAATCTGGCCAATGGAAAATCATGTACACAAATGCTCGCATCCTGGGAAACAAGATCCCAGACCTGCAGACAATAATGACAGAGGCTAAACTGGACATAGTAGCCATTAGTGAGACATGGTTTACCAGTAACCACACTTGGGAGACTTCAATATCTGGCTATGTACTATTCAGAAGAGGTGACTGAGGTGCAAAAAGGGGGGTGGAGTGGCCCTTTGTGTCAATGAAAATATCAAAGCAACAGAAATTCATAATACACATAAGGAGCCAGAAGAACTGTGGGTCACCCTGGAAACAGGAAATGGGAAAGCCATATGAACTGGGGTTGTCAACAGACCTCCAGACCAGGGGAAGGACATAGACACATTACTGTTAGAAGATAAACAAAACATGACAGCTAAAGGGAAGGTTCTGATAATGGGAGACTTCAACATGCCAGATACAGATTGGTCAATAGCAGCAGGAACATCCACCAGAACTAGACACATAGTGGATTCCCTGCAGGGAGAGGGCCTCAAACAACTGGTACAACAACCCACAAGAGACAGGGCTATCCTAGATCTAGTACTGACTAACAAGGAAAGGATCACAGATCTCCAGGTAGAAGGTCACCTGGGGGCCAATGACCATCACGTGGTATGGTTCAATTTGGCCACCAGAACTACATCATCCCATTCCAAGGCAAAAATATGGGACTTCAGAGGAGCTGAATTTGATAAAATAGCCAACAGAGTTAAGCTAGCCCTGGCAAAAAGAAATACAGGTGAGGGGGTACAAGCAAAGTGGGTAAGCATTAAGGATGCAATACTTGAAGCAACATCCCACTGTGTTAGAGAGAAAAAGAAGAGCAAAAGAAGAAGGAAACCATTGGTTCTCAAAAACAGTAGCAGAAAAGGTCAGAGCCAAAAGGCGGCCTTCAGGAAATATAAGGAGCGCAGCAGGATAAACATAGGAGGCATACCAAACTTCCCTAGGAAGCAGGGAAGGCAGTAAGGCAGGCAAAGGCCCAAACTGAGGAAATACTAGGACGAACAGTAAAAGAAGGTGACAAGACTTTCTCTAGATACATTAGTGAAAGGAGAAAGTCCAGAGGGGGTATTGCTAAGATCAAAGAGGATAAGGGGCCATGTGAGGAGAAGGACCGTGTAAAAGCATCTATCCTAAATAGATACTTCTGCTCAGTATTTACTGAAGAGAAGGTAGAGCAGGGCCCACAGCTCAGAACCTTGGACATGGAGGGGTGTGCACTAGTCCCTTCACAAAAGAAAGGGTCCTACAAGAGCTTGATAAGCTCAGGGTGGACAAGGTAATGGGACCTGATGGCATAAATCCCATGGTACTAAAGGAGCTAAGGGTGAACTAGCAGAGCCATTATCAGAACTGTTTAGTGAGTTTCTGAGCACAGGAGAAGTCCCAGAAGACTGGAGACGGGCTTGTGTGATCCCGCTCCACAAAAGTGGCAGTAGGTATGAGGCAGGGAACTACAGACCAGTCAGTCTTACCTCAGTAGTGGGCAAGATTATGGAGGCACTCCTTAAGGAAAAGTTAGTGCAACACCTGGAATCCATAGAAGCACAGGATCCAAGACAGCATGGGTTTACAACAGGAAGGTCCTGTCAAACTAATCTCATAGATTTCTCTGACTGGGTAACCAGAGTGGTGGACCAAGGGGGAGCAGTTGATGTCACCTACCGTGACTTCAGCAAAGCTTTCGATACTGTTCCACATAAAAGATTGATTAATAAGCTGGGTAGGCTCAGGGTGGGTCAGAAGTTGGTCAACTGGGTGGCAAACTGGTTAACAGGCAGAAAACAGAGAGTGATGGTAAACGGTATACAGTCAGAAGAGATGCAAGTCACAACGGGCAACCTTAGGATTAGTCCTGGGGCCAGTCCTCTCAATAGCTTCATCAGTGACATTGCAGATGGACTGAGGGTAAGGTTTGTCTGTTTGCAGATGACACCAAGATCTGCAGCAGAGTAGATGATCCAGATGGGGTGGGCAGAATGAGAAGAGATCTGGATAAACTGGCAAAATGGTCAGAAGAGTGGCAACTGGGTTTAATGCAAAGAAGTGCAAGATCATGCACATAGGGAAGAGAAACCCTAGCCACCTATAGGCTGGGAGGGAGTTGCTGGCAGTCACAAGGAAGAAAGAAACTTGGGCATCATCATCATCACAGATGATCTGAAATCATCCAAGCAGACCACTAAAGCAGTAGGTAAGGCTAGGGAATGTTGGGGTGTATTAGTAGAGGTATCACAAGTCGTAAGAGGGAGGTAATAATCCCTCTTTACAAGATACTGGTTAGGCCCCATCTGGAGTACTGTGTGCAGTACTGGAGGCCACACCTTCACAAGGATATTAACCAAATTGAGGCAGTCCAGAGAAGGGCAACCAAAATGGTGCAGGGACTGCATCAGAAAACATATGAGGACAGATTAACGGAGCTCAATATGTATACCCTACAGCAAAGGAGGGAGAGAGATGGTATGATCGAAACATTCAAACACCTTAAGGGCATTAACAAGGTGAAAGAGTCTAAAATGTTTCAATATAAGAAAAATAGCAGGACAAGAGGACACAGCATGAGATTAGAGGGAGGCCTTATTAAGGGGGTAATGTGAGGAAGTTCTTTTTCATAGAAAGGGTGGTGGATGTATGGAACGGCCTACCTCAGGAAATGGTGAATATGAATACAGTGCAGGGCTTCAAACAGGCATCGGATAGGCAAAAGGGAGCAATACAGATGAGTATGAATAGACAGGCCATTGACAGAGCAAAGGCTGATGGCACATTCATAAGGTGGAAAAAGAAATTGGCAGACCGGATGGACCGTGTAGTCCTTATCTGCCATCAACTTCAATGTCTATGTAATCTTGTTGTGCGTCAGAGTACAAAGAAAAAGTGGCAGAAAACACTCCGTTACAATAGATTTTAGCACTTGGACAAGAATAAATAACGTTACTCTAGCAGAGAAAAGAGGGAAGAAATCCAAAGGCTTCTAATGTAAGTATTAAAAACATCCAATTCACTCTATAAAAAGCCTTCTCCACATCCAGGGAAACCAAAGCCGCAGGTATTTCAGAATCCCTGGATGTGGAGAAAATATGAGAGAGTTTACACAAGTGGTCAACAGAAGAATGAGTTGACATAAAGCCTACTTGTTCACAACTAACAAGTCTGGGCCAAACCACACTTATCCTGGAAGCCAAGATCTTAGAGAGGAATTTAATATCATAATTTAGTAATAAAATCAGATGGTAACTGCAAACAGAGTCCGGGGGTTTCCCAGGTTTAAGAATCAAAACAATCAGAGCTTCCATGAGAGTGCGGTCCAAGATACCAAAATCATAAATAAAGAGAAAAAGACAGTGCAAAAGAGGGGCACATTCTTCAGCAGAAATTCTACAGAGATTGGAGGTAAGGCCGTCAGGACTGAAAGCTTTATAAGGGGCCAGGGAACTAATAGCCATTGATATTTCTTGTTCAGGGATAGGTTCCAAAAGTGAGGCCTGAGGAATAGCATTAAAAGAAGGGAGAAGGATATCAGCCAGATATTGGCGTATATCAGAAACCAGAGGATCCTCCATGGGGCCATATAAAGAACTATAATATGACTCAAACTCCTGGGCAATGTCTCTCAGCATAACTTTAATGATATTATCCCACTCAGATTTAATTGAGGATATTAAATGGGACACCTCTTACTTCTGGAGCTGCAATGCCATCAACCGCCCAGCCTTCTTACCTTGATCTATATAGGTGGAATGTGTTTTATAGATAGCATATTCTGCTTTATCTCGTAGAAGTTCAGCATACTTATCTCAGAGCACCAGCAATTCCCCATGGAGAAAGTCTGAAGAGGAAGGATGCAGTGCCTTCTCTATCTCCGTAATACATTGTAGAAGAGTGGTGGCCTATTTTTTTCTATCCAATTTCCTCTTAGATGCTAAAAGTATAAATTCCCAATAAAACATTTAAATGTGCTCCATTCCACATCTGCCCAGTCTACTGAACCCTTATTCAGGGATATAAAAACATCAATTTGCTCCTTGATTCTCTTTATAAAGTGTTGATCTTTAAGGAATTGGGTATTCAGTTTCCAAGCTGTATCTTTCTGAACATTAGACTCCAAGGTGAGTTGTATCCAGACCGGAGAATGATCAGACAGAATGCATGGATCAGTCTCACAACCCAGCACTCCTTTTAGTAAACTTTGACTAATCAAGAGATAGTCAATCCAGGACTGAGACCCATGGGCAGCAGAATAAAAGGTAACGTCCTTCACATTAGGATGAAAAATGCGTCATGGGTCGCACAATCACAAAGAGTCCACCATATCTCGAAGAAAGCGCTTGGCAGGAGACAATCCTGCAAATGTTTTACCTATTCTATCTAAATCTTAAGTTAATGACAGGTTCCAATCTCTGCCAATGACTAAAGGGAGACTAAGGAATGGAGCTAAGATCAAGGTTAAATCAATAAAAAGTCAGGATCATCTCTATTAGGACCATAGACGCATCCCAGAAGGACCTCAGTTAGGTTTAAAATCCCTCTCACCAAGATGAGTCTACCCTGAGGGTCTTCAAGAATTTGTACTCATTGAAAATTGGTACCTTTAAAAATCAATATAACCACACCACTATTACTGGTACTAATACAAACACCTGAGCTACTGCTTGGCGATGAAACAAAAGACATTCAGAAGTAAGTAGATGGGTCTCCTGTAAAAAAGAAATATTACACCTTACATGTCCCAAATGTTTAATAAGTTGGTAACATTTTACTCTGGAAGGGGCCCCCTTTACACTCTGAGAAACACATTTAAAAGAACTAGCCATAAGCGCAAAACTAAAGAACAATTAACTGTGATATTCCCCACACGAAAATGTGGAAAGAATACAACAATCTCTTCATATCTGCCACCCCCACAAAACCCACACATCCTGATCTACTCTGCCCTGATCCAGAAATAACCTTGTGAAAAAAGCAAGACATAAAGAGAAACATCAGAAGTATAAAACACCAAGAAGCTAGACCTCCAAGAAAGTGACAATAGAAGGTATAACATTATAATAACTAAGGAATGGCAAAGGGCAGAGCTCAACACTTCCCCACCCCAACCAAAGTAAAAGAAAACACATCCCAAAAAAGTCCCAACCCCTGGTGCCACATAGGGTTTTAATCAGAACCCTCTCCATATCAAAAACTGGTGTGTGAGGAACGACCGCCCCAACCATCAACTCCCTGAAGCCCTCCCACCTCCTCCCCATAAATCATCTTAGTAACTAAAAAATCATAGTACAAGACATTAATTGGATTCTAAAAGAACCCCTGTAGTCTATACCAACCATGGAGAGTGCATCTCCAAATAATAGATAACAAAACTGAAGTAAACAGTACAAGATTAACAGCAATACAACTATCTTGAAAGGGGGGAGGGGAAATTGTTTAACCAGGAAAGGCACACTAAGCCGGAGCTTGTTTCCAGGTGCGACCTGGGAGCACAAGGAAGTTAAGTGACTTGCTCAGGGTCACACAGTATGCAAGTGGAAGCTGTGGGATTCAAACCCAGGTCTGGTCTGCTGGATGTCACCAGATTTGCATCTCAGAGCCTTAGACCACTGTGCTATACTGCAGTTGAACAAACTGGGAATCTAATAATGCAGTCAACAAGTCAGTCAGACAAAACTATAAACTGTCATAATTCTAAGTGAGTTGCATATTCAGTGTAGAAAGAACATAGAAAAGTTACCCAGACAAATTACAGTAAAAGGTAAAATATAAAGACAGATTATCAACAGTAAACATAATGTCCATTGAGTTGCAACTTAAATATCCAAGTACACCCATACTATTAAATAGAAATACTCAAACAATGTCCACACATCTAATGTAAGAACTTTAATCGCTGCCGGGAAAATTATGAAACACGAATATTAAATGTCCACCCCTCACTTAGTTAAACCAGACCAATTATATAGAAAACAGTCTATAATTCAACTTTTAGTGTTCCAATGAAACCAAAATGCCATAACTAAGACTGCTCCAGGAGATCTCTGTGCAAGACAAAAGTGGTAGACCTGATTGTGGAGCAAGGAAGAGGCTACCGGAGCATCAATTGTAGTTCTCAGTTAATGCATGGTCCTGCAAAAGAGGTCTTGTTATATCTAAATACCGCCATGCTAAAATTCTCATTAAAGACTAGTCCGGTGGTTAAGAAAGTGCAGGTCTTCAGTCAGGTTGCTGACAAGCTAGAAGAAAGAAGAGGGAAGACTGTCTGGGGTGCATTCATTAATAAAACAACTAGGATCACAGACTAGTATTAGTAACAGGATAATATAACTCAAATAAATCCCCAAGGATGCCAAAACTTGTAAAGAGCGTCCCGATAATAAAAATGAATCGGAGCAGATGATTGCACAATCTGACAGAGCAGGAGATGGAACACAAGGAGAGCGATCACCCTCTACCTAGATTAGTATTATCCAGAGAGTAGTCCAAGTGCCTTCCACAACCCACCTGTGCACAATTAAGACACAGTCTAAAGATAGACGATGGTCAAAATAGGCGTCCATTCTTTGGGCACCTGTCTTGCTTCTAGTACATCTTGAGAAGTTTGGTGGAAAATTGAAAACTCTGTCTTACTCAAAGGAAAATCTAAACTGCCATACACCTCCCTCTTGCTCAAATTTTATCCAAGCTGGTTCAGTAAAATCAGTACAGTTTATCTTATATTGCCTCAACATTGAGCACAAAGAGTAAGTCTTTTGTGGACCATGATAACAACAAAGAGGATACAGTACCTAATCCAGTCATTTCTCTTGAAATAGGTATGGGAAAAGTTATTCAATGCCAGATGCTGCTTGTTCTGCATCATCAAAGGACCCCAGGTTCCCTGAGCTGAAATCTGCACCCGAGCAGGGTACAACATTCGAAACCAGATTCCACAACTGCAATGAGACTAGATACATTGGGGTGATAAGCTGCCCTTTTCTGACAGAAAGTACTTGGGAGATCCTGTATGATCCTTAGCTTGGTTCCTTCCAAAGAAACATCCTGGAGTTCTTTGACCTGGGACAAAAGATGTTATTTATCTAGAAAGTTTAAAAACTTGAAGATAAAAGGTCTTGAGGTAGAACCTTCTGGAAGCATGGGACGCAGTGATCTTTGGGCTCTTTCAATAATGTAGGAAACTTGGCAGAAGACACAAGGAGAAATGACTGCTGTGTGACTGGACTTCTCTACTGGGACTAAAAAAGTAGAACTCTTGTACTTGGATGTTTAATTTAGGGTAAAAAAAACAAACTAATCAAATCAAATCAAATCAAATCAAATCTTTATTTATCCAGGCGAACATCATTGAGCAATGCTCATTTGCAAGATGGACCTGGTAGGGTCAAGATACAATTTGTATGACATATAACATAAAAAGAATACACAACTCTGAAAGGATAGCAAATGAACTAACAAACAAAACAAAAAAAAGTGTGTCTTTGTCTGAGTTAACTGAACTGAATGGTTATCTGAACAGTTATCTAGGTGTAAATCTCAGGTGATTGAAAGGACTTGATAGCTCTGCTGTTTAAATTACTTGTAGAAAGATCTAGTAAGTAGGGAGAGCAGCTAAGCTAGAAGGAAGCTGAATTTAGAGACAGCCTTGGAAAGATTCTGCTAGTAGCTTGGCAGAAGACACCAGAAGGAAGGACTGCTGTGTGACTGGACTTCTCTACTGGGACTAAAGAAGCAGAACACTTGCACTTGGACCTTTAATTTAGGGTAAAAAAAAAATAACAAACAAAACAAAAAAGAGGTGCATGTTTCTCTGAGTGAAATGAACTGAATGGTTATCTGAACAGTTATCTGGGTGTAAATCTCAGGTGATTGAAAGGACTTGATAGCTGTGCAGTTTAAATTACTTGTAGAAAGATCTAATAAGTAGGGGAGTGGCTTAGCTAGAAGGAAGTTAAATTAAAAGACTCCCTTAGAAAGATTCTGCTAGTAGCTTGGCAGAAGACATCAGTAGGAAGGACTGCTGTGTGACTGGACTGCTCTACTAGGACTAAAGAAGTAGAACTCTTGTACTTGGACCTTTAATTTAGGGTAAAAAAACAACCTAACAAACAAAACAAAAAAAAAGTGTGCGTTTGTCTGAGTTAACTGAACTGAATGGTTATCTGAACAGTTATCTAGGTGTAAACCTCAGGTCACTGAAAGGACTTGATAACTGTGCAGATTAAATTACTTGTAGAAAGATCGAGTAAGTAGGGGAAGTGGCTTAGCTAGAAGGAAGCAAAATGTAAAGACTGCCTTAGAAAGATTCTGCTAGTAGCTTGGCAGAAGACACCAGGAGGAAGGACTGCTGTGTGACTGGACTTCTCTACTGGGACTAAAGAAGCAGAACTCTTGCACTTGGACCTTTAATTTAGGGTAACAAACAAACAAACTAACAAACAAAACAAAGAACAGTGAGTGGTTATCTGAGTTAACTGAACTGAATGGTTATCTGAACAGTTATCTAGGTGTAAACCTCAGGTCACTGAAAGGACTTGATAGCTGTGCAGATTAAATTACTTGTAGAAAGATCTAGTAAGAGGGAGAGTGGCTTAGCTAGAAGGAAGCCAAATGTAAAGACTGCCTTAGAAAGATTCTGCTAGTAGCTTGGAAGAAGACACCAGGAGGAAGGACTGCAGTGTGACTGGACTTCTCTACTGGGACTAAAGAAGCAGAACACTTGCACTTGGACCTCTAATTTAGGGTAGAAAAAACTAACAAACAAAACAAAAAAAAGGTGCGTGTTTCTCTGAGTTAAATGAACTGAATGGTTATCTGAACAGTTATCTAGGTGTAAATCTCAGTTGATTGAAAGGACTTGATAGCTGTGCAGTTTAAATTACTTGTAGAAAGATCTAGTAAGTAGGGGAGTGGCTTAGCTAGAGGGAAGTTAAATTTAAAGACTGCCTTAGAAAGATTCTGCTAGTAGCTTGGCAGAAGACATCAGGAGGAAGTACTGCTGTGTGACTTGACTTCTCTACTGGGACCAAAGAAGTAGAACTCTTGTACTTGGACCTTGAATTTAGTGTAAAACAACCTAACAAAAACAAAAAGTGTGTGTTTGTCTGAGTTAACTGAACTGAATGGTTATCTGAACAGTTATCTAGGTGTACATCTCAGGTAATTGAAAGGACTTGAAAGCTCTGCATTTAAATTACTTGTAGAAAGATCTAGTAAGTAGGGGGAGTGGCTTAGCTAGAAGAAAGCTAAATTGAAAGAATGCCTTAGAAAGATTCTGCCAGTAGCTTGGCAGAAGACACCAGGAGGAAGGACTGCTGTGTGACTGGACTTCTCAACTGGGACTAAAGATGTAGAACTCTTTTGTTTGGACCTGCAATTTAGGGTAAAAAAAACAAACAAACAAAACAAAAAAAGAGTGTGTTTGTCTGAGTTAACTGAACTGAATGATTATCTGAACAGTTATCTAGGTGTAAATCTCCGGTGATTGAAAGGAGTTCATAGCTGTGCAGTTTAAAATACTTGTAGAAAGATTTAGTAAGTAGCGGTAGTGGCTTAGCTAGAAGGAAGCTAAATTTAAAGACTACCTTAGAAAGATTCTGCTAGTAGCATGGCAAAAGACACCAGGAGAAGGACTGCTGTGACTGGACTTCTATGCTGGGACTAAAGAAGCAGAAATCTTGTACTTGGACCTTTAATTTAGGGTAAAAAAAACTCTAACAAACAAGACAAAAAAAAGAGTGTGTTTGTCTGAGTTAACTGAACTGAATGGCTATCTGAACAGTTATCTAGCTGTAAATCTTAGGTGTTTGCAAGGACTTGATAGCTGTGCAGTTTAAATTACTTGTAGAAAGATTTATTAAGTACAAGAGTGGCTTAGCTAGAAGGAAGCTAAATTTAAAGACTGCCTTAGAAAGATTCTGCTAGTATCTTGGCAGAAGACACCAGGAGGAAGGACTGCTGTGTGACTGGACTTCCCTACTGGGACTAAAGATGTAGAGCTCTTGTACTTGGACCTTTAATTTAGGGTAAAAAAACTAACTAACAAACAAAACAAAAAGAAGTGTGTGTTTGTCTGAGTTAACTGAACTGAATGGTTATCTGAACAGTTATCTAGGTGTAAATTTCAGGTGACTGAAAGGAATTGATAGCTGTGCAGTTTAAATTACTTGTAGAAATATCTAGTAAGTAGAGGGAGTGACTTAGCTAGAAGGAAGCTAAATTTAAAGACTGCCTTAGAAAGATTCTGCTAATAGCTTGACAGAAGACACCAGGAGGAAGGACTGCTATGTGACTGGACTTCTCTACTGGGACTAAAGAAGTAGAACTCTTGTACTTGGGCCTTTAATTTAGGGTAAAAAAACTAACAAACAAAACAAAAAAAAGGTGCGTGTTTCTCTGAGTTAAATGAACTGAATGGTTATCTGAACAGTTATCTAGGTGTAAATCTCAGGTGATTGAAAGTACTTGATAGCTGTGCAGTTTAAATTACTTGTAGAAAGATCTAGTAAGTAGGGGAGTGGCTTAGATAGAAGGAAGTTAAATTTAAAGACTCCCTTAGAAAGATTCTGCTAGTAGCTTGGCAGAAGACATCAGTAGGAAGGACTGCTGTGTGACTGGACTTCTCTACTGGGACTAAAGAAGTAGAACTCTTGTACTTGGACCTTTAATTTAGGGTAAAAAAAACAACCTAACAAACAAAACAAAAAAAAGTGTGTGTTTGTCTGAGTTAACTGAACTGAATGTTTTTCTGAACAGTTATCT
The DNA here is from genome assembly GCA_016271365.2 of Neoceratodus forsteri. Lineage (NCBI taxonomy): Eukaryota > Metazoa > Chordata > Ceratodontiformes > Ceratodontidae > Neoceratodus > Neoceratodus forsteri. The sequence continues at coordinate 796,666,824 of CM028137.1, read as the reverse complement.
AGGTATACATCTCAGGTAATTGAAAGGACTTGATAGCTCTGCATTTTAAATTACTTGTAGAAAGATCTAGTAAATAGGGGGAGTGGCTTAGCTAGAAGGAAGCTAAATGTAAAGACTGCCTCAGAAAGATTCTGCTAGTAGCTTGGCAGAAGACACCAGGAGGAAGGACTGCTGTGTGACGGGACTTCTCTACTGGGACTAAAGAAGCAGAACACTTGCACTTGGACCTTTAATTTAGGGAGAAAAAAACTAACAAACAAAACAAAAAAAAGGTGCGTGTTTCTCTGAGTTAAATGAACTGAATGGTTATCTGAACAGTTACCTAGGTGTAAATCTCAGGTGATTGAAAGGACTTGATAGCTGTGCAGTTTAAATTACTTGTAGAAAGATCTAGAAAGTAGGGGAGTGGCTTAGTCAGAAGGAAGTTAAATTGAAAGACTGCCTTAGAAAGATTCTGCTACTAACTTGGCAGAAGACACCAGGAGGAAGGACTGCTGAGTGACTGGACTTCTCTACAGGGACTAAAGAAGTAGAACTCTTGTACTTGGACCTTTAATTTAGGGTAAAAAAAACTAACAAACAAAATAAAAAAAATTATGTGTTTGTCTGAGTTAACTGAACTGAATGGTTATCTGAACAGTTATCTAGGTGTAACCCTCAGGTCACTGAAAGGACTTGATAGCTGTGCAGATTAAATTACTTGTAGAAAGATCTAGTAAGTGGGAGAGTAGCTTAGCTAGAAGGAAGCTAAATGTAAAGACTGCCTTAGAAAGATTCTGCTAGTAGCTTGGCAGAAGACACCAGAAGGAAGGACTACTGTGTGACTGGACTTCTCTACTGGGACTAAAGAAGCAGAACTCTTGCACTTGGACCTTTAATTTAGCTTAACAAACAAACAAGCAAATAAACAAAACAAAGAACAGTGTGTGGTTATCTGAGTTAACTGAACTGAATGGTTATCTGAACAGTTATCTAGGTGTAACCTCAGGTCACTGAAAGGACTTGATAGCTGTACAGATTAAATAATTTGTAGAAAGATCTAGTAAGTGGGGGAGAGGCTTAGCTAGAAGGAAGCTAAATGTAAAGACTGCCTTAGAAAGATTCTGCAAGTAGCTTGGCAGAAGACACGAGGAGGAAGGACTGCAGAGTAACTGGACTTCTCTACTGGGACTAAAGAAGCAGAACACTTGCACTTGAACCTTTAATTTAGGGTAAAAAAAAACAAACAAACAAAACAAAAAAAAGGTGCGTGTTTCTCTGAGTTAAATGAACTGACTGGTTATCTGAACAGTTATCAAGGTGTAAATCGCAGGTGATTAAAAGGACTTGATAGCTGTGCAGTTTAAATTACTTGTAGAAAGATCTAGTAAGTAGGGGAGTGGCTTAGCTAGAAGGAAATTAAATTTAAAGACTCCCTTAGAAAGATTCTGCTAGTAGCTTGGCAGAAGACATCAGTAGGAAGGACTGCTGTGTGACTGGACTTCTCTACTGGGACTAAAGAAGTAGAACTCTTGTACTTGGACCTTTAATTTAGGGTAAAAAAAACAACCTAACAAACAAAACAAAAAAAAGTGTGTGTTTGTCTGAGTTAACTGAACTGAATGTTTATCTGAACAGTTATCTAGGTGTACATCTCAAGTAATTGAAAGGACTTGATAGCTCTGCATTTTAAATTACTTGTAGAAAGATCTAGTAAGTAGGGGGAGTGGCTTAGCTAGAAGGAAGCTAAATGTAAAGACTGCCTTAGAAAGATTCTGCTAGTAGCTTGGAAGAAGACACCAGGAGGAAGGACTGCTGTGTGACGGGACTTCTCTACTGGGACTAAAGAAGCAGAACACTTGCACTTGGACCTTTAATTTAGGGTAAAAAAAACTAACAAACAAAATAAAAAAAATTGGGTGTTTGTCTGAGTTAACTGAACTGAATGGTTATCTGAACAGTTATCTAGGTGTAACCCTCAGGTCACTGAAAGGACTTGATAGCTGTGCAGATTAAAATACTTGTAGAAAGATCTAGTAAGTGTGGGAGTGGCTTAGCTAGAAGGAAGCTAAATGTAAAGACTGCCTTAGAAAGATTCTGCTAGTAACTAAGCAGAAGACACCAGAAGGAAGGACTACTGTGTGACTGGACTTCTCTACTGGCACTAAAGAAGCAGAACTCTTGCACTTGGACCTTTAATTTAGCTTAACAAACAAACAAGCAAATAAACAAAACAAAGAACAGTGTGTGGTTATCTGAGTTAACTGAACTGAAAGGTTATCTGAACAGTTATCTAGGTGTAAACCTCAGGTCACTGAAAGGACTTGATAGCTGTGCAGATTAAATAATTTGTAGAAAGATCTAGTAAGTGGGGGAGAGGCTTAGCTAGAAGGAAGCTAAATGTAAAGACTGCCTTAGAAAGATTCTGCTAGTAACTTGGCAGAAGACACGAGGAGGTAGAACTGCAGAGTAACTGGACTTCTCTACTGGGACTAAAGAAGCAGAACACTTGCACTTGGACCTTTAATTTAGGGTAAAAAAAAAACTAACAAACAAAACAAAAAAGGTGCGTGTTTCTCTGAGTTAAATGAACTGAATGGTTATCTGAACAGTTATCAAGGTGTAAATCTCAGGTGATTGAAAGGACTTGATAGCTGTGCAGTTTAAATTACTTGTAGAAAGATCTAGTAAGTAGGGGAGTGGCTTAGCTAGAGGGAAGTTAAATTTAAAGACTGCCTTAGAAAGATTCTGCTAGTAGCTTGGCAGAAGACATCAGGAGGAAGTACTGCTGTGTGACTTGACTTCTCTACTGGGACCAAAGATGTAGAACTCTTGTACTTGGACCTTGAATTTAGTGTAAAAAACAACCTAACAAAAAAAACAAAAAAAAGTGTGTGTTTGTCTGAGTTAACTGAACTGAATGGTTATCTGAACAGTTATCTAGGTGTACATCTCAGGTAATTGAAAGGACTTGAAAGCTCTGCATTTTAAATTACTTGTAGAAAGATCTAGTAAGTAGGGGGAGTGGCTTAGCTAGAAGAAAGCTAAATTGAAAGAATGCCTTAGAAAGATTCTGCCAGTAGCTTGGCAGAAGACACCAGGAGGAAGGACTGCTGTGTGACTGGACTTCTCAACTGGGACTAAAGATGTAGAACTCTTTTGTTTGGACCTGCAATTTAGGGTAAAAAAAACAAACAAACAAAACAAAAAAAGAGTGTGTTTGTCTGAGTTAACTGAACTGAATGATTATCTGAACAGTTATCTAGGTGTAAATCTCCGGTGATTGAAAGGAGTTCATAGCTGTGCAGTTTAAAATACTTGTAGAGAGATTTAGTAAGTAGCGGTAGTGGCTTAGCTAGAAGGAAGCTAAATTTAAAGACTACCTTAGAAAGATTCTGCTAGTAGCATGGCAAAAGACACCAGGAGAAGAACTGCTGTGTGACTGGACTTCTCTACTGGGACTAAAGAAGCAGAAATCTTGTACTTGGACCTTTAATTTAGGGTAAAAAAAACTCTAACAAACAAGACAAAAAAAAGAGTGTGTTTGTCTGAGTTAACTGAACTGAATGGCTATCTGAACAGTTATCTAGCTGTAAATCTTAGGTGTTTGCAAGGACTTGATAGCTGTGCAGTTTAAATTACTTGTAGAAAGATTTATTAAGTACAAGAGTGGCTTAGCTAGAAGGAAGCTAAATTTAAGACTGCCTTAGAAGATTCTGCTAGTATCTTGCAGAAGACACCAGGAGGAAGGACTGCTGTGTGACTGGACTTCCTACTGGACTAAAGATGAGAGCTCTTGTACTGGACCTTTAATTTAGGGTAAAAACTAACAAACAAAACAAAAGAAGTGTGTTTGTCTGAGTTAACTGAACTGAATGGTTATCTGAACAGTTATCTAGTGTAAATTTCAGGTGACTGAAAGGAATTGATAGCTGTGCAGTTTAAATTACTTGTAGAAATATCTAGTAAGTAGAGGGAGTGACTTAGCTAGAAGGAAGCTAAATTTAAAGACTGCCTTAGAAAGATTCTGCTAATAGCTTGACAGAAGACACCAGGAGGAAGGACTGCTATGTGACTGGACTTCTCTACTGGGACTAAAGAAGTAGAACTCTTGTACTTGGGCCTTTAATTTAGGGTAAAATAAAACTAACAAACAAAACAAAAAAAAGGTGCGTGTTTCTCTGAGTTAAATGAACTGAATGGTTATCTGAACAGTTATCTAGGTGTAAATCTCAGGTGATTGAAAGTACTTGTTAGCTGTGCAGTTTAAATTACTTGTAGAAAGATCTAGTAAGTAGGGGAGTGGCTTAGATAGAAGGAAGTTAAATTTAAAGACTCCTTAGAAAGATTCTACTAGTAGCTTGGCAGAAGACATCAGTAGGAAGGACTGCTGTGTGACTGACTTCTACTGGGACTAAAGAAGTAGAACCTTGTACTTGGACCTTTAATTTAGGTAAAAACAACCTAACAAACAAAACAAAAAAGTGTGTGTTTGTCTGAGTTAACTGAACTGAATGTTTATATGAACAGTTATCTAGGTATACATCTCAGGTAATTGAAAGGACTTGATAGCTCTGCATTTTAAATTACTTGTAGAAAGATCTAGTAAATAGGGGGAGTGGCTTAGCTAGAAGGAAGCTAAATGTAAAGACTGCCTCAGAAAGATTCTGCTAGTAGCTTGGCAGAAGACACCAGGAGGAAGGACTGCTGTGTGACGGGACTTCTCTACTGGGACTAAAGAAGCAGAACACTTGCACTTGGACCTTTAATTTAGGGAGAAAAAAACTAACAAACAAAACAAAAAAAAGGTGCGTGTTTCTCTGAGTTAAATGAACTGAATGGTTATCTGAACAGTTACCTAGGTGTAAATCTCAGGTGATTGAAAGGACTTGATAGCTGTGCAGTTTAAATTACTTGTAGAAAGATCTAGAAAGTAGGGGAGTGGCTTAGTCAGAAGGAAGTTAAATTGAAAGACTGCCTTAGAAAGATTCTGCTACTAACTTGGCAGAAGACACCAGGAGGAAGGACTGCTGAGTGACTGGACTTCTCTACAGGGACTAAAGAAGTAGAACTCTTGTACTTGGACCTTTAATTTAGGGTAAAAAAAACTAACAAACAAAATAAAAAAAATTGTGTGTTTGTCTGAGTTAACTGAACTGAATGGTTATCTGAACAGTTATCTAGGTGTAACCTCCAGGTCACTGAAAGGACTTGATAGCTGTGCAGATTAAATTCTGTAGAAAGATCTAGTAAGTGGGAGAGTAAGCTTAGCTAGAAGGAAGCTAAATGTAAAGACTGCCTTGAAAGATTCTGCTAGTAGCTTGGCAGAAGACACCAGAAGGAAGGACTACTGTGTGACTGGACTTCTCTACTGGGACCAAAGAAGCAGAACTCTTGCACTTGGACCTTTAATTTAGCTTAACAAACAAACAAGCAAATAAACAAAACAAAGAACAGTGTGTGGTTATCTGAGTTAACTGAACTGAATGGTTATCTGAACAGTATATCTAGGTGTAACCTCAGGTCACTGAAAGGACTTGATAGCTGTACAGATTAAATAATTGTAGAAAGATCTAGTAAGTGGGGAGAGGCTTAGCTAGAAGGAAGCTAAATGTAAAGACTGCTTTAGAAGATTTCCTGCAAGTAGTTTGCAGAAGACACGAGGAGGAAGGACTGCAGAGTAACTGACTTCTACTGGGACTAATAAGCAGAACACTTGCACTTGGACCTTTAATTTAGGGTAAAAACAAACAAACAAAACAAAAAAAAAGGTGCGTGTTCTCTGAGTTAAATGAACTGACTGGTTATCTGAACAGTTATCAAGGTGTAAATCGTAGGTGATTGAAAGGACTTGATAGCTGTGCAGTTTAAATTACTTGTAGAAAGATCTAGTAAGTAGGGGAGTGGCTTACTAGAAGGAAATTAAATTTAAAGACTCCCTTAGAAAGATTCTGCTAGTAGCTTGGCAGAAGACATCAGTAGGAAGGACTGCTGTGTGACTGGACTTCTCTACTGGGACTAAAGAAGTAGAACTCTTGTACTTGGACCTTTAATTTAGGGTAAAAAAAACAACCTAACAAACAAAACAAAAAAAAGTGTGTGTTTGTCTGAGTTAACTGAACTGAATGTTTATCTGAACAGTTATCTAGGTGTACATCTCAAGTAATTGAAAGGACTTGATAGCTCTGCATTTTAAATTACTTGTAGAAAGATCTAGTAAGTAGGGGGAGTGGCTTAGCTAGAAGGAAGCTAAATGTAAAGACTGCCTTAGAAAGATTCTGCTAGTAGCTTGGAAGAAGACACCAGGAGGAAGGACTGCTGTGTGACGGGACTTCTCTACTGGGACTAAAGAAGCAGAACACTTGCACTTGGACCTTTAATTTAGGGTAAAAAAAACTAACAAACAAAATAAAAAAAATTGGGTGTTTGTCTGAGTTAACTGAACTGAATGGTTATCTGAACAGTTATCTAGGTGTAACCCTCAGGTCACTGAAAGGACTTGATAGCTGTGCAGATTAAAATACTTGTAGAAAGATCTAGTAAGTGTGGGAGTGGCTTAGCTAGAAGGAAGCTAAATGTAAAGACTGCCTTAGAAAGATTCTGCTAGTAGCTAAGCAGAAGACACCAGAAGGAAGGACTACTGTGTGACTGGACGTCTCTACTGGCACTAAAGAAGCAGAACTCTTGCACTTGGACCTTTAATTTAGCTTAACAAACAAACAAGCAAATAAACAAAACAAAGAACAGTGTGTGGTTATCTGAGTTAACTGAACTGAATGGTTATCTGAACAGTTATCTAGGTGTAAACCTCAGGTCACTGAAAGGACTTGATAGCTGTGCAGATTAAATAATTTGTAGAAAGATCTAGTAAGTGGGGGAGAGGCTTAGCTAGAAGGAAGCTAAATGTAAAGACTGCCTTAGAAAGATTCTGCTAGTAACTTGGCAGAAGACACGAGGAGGAAGGACTGCAGAGTAACTGGACTTCTCTACTGGGACTAAAGAAGCAGAACACTTGCACTTGGACCTTTAATTTAGGGTAAAAAAAAAACTAACAAACAAAACAAAAAAGGTGCGTGTTTCTCTGAGTTAAATGAACTGAATGGTTATCTGAACAGTTATCAAGGTGTAAAACTCAGGTGATTGAAAGGACTTGATAGCTGTGCAGTTTAAATTACTTGTAGAAAGATCTAGTAAGTAGGGGAGTGGCTTAGCTAGTAGGAAGTTAAATTTAAAGACTGCCTTAGAAAGATTCTGCTAGTAGCTTGGCAGAAGACATCAGTAAGAAGGACTGCTGTGTGACTGGACTTCTCTACTAGGACTAAAGAAGTAGAACTCTTGTACTTGGACATTTAATTTAGGGTAAAAAAAACAACCTAACAAACAAAACAAAAAGAAGTGTGTGTTTGTCTGAGTTAACTGAACTGAATGGTTATCTAAACAGTTATCTAGGTGTACATCTCAGGTAATTGAAACGACCTGATAGCTCTGCATTTTAAATTACTTGTAGAAAGATCTAGTAAGTAGGGGGAGTGGCTTAGCTAGAAGGAAGCTAAATTTAAAGACTGCCTTAGAAAGATTCTGCTAGTAGCTTGGCGGAAGACATCAGTAGGAAGGACTGCTGTGTGACTGGACTTCTCTACTGGGACTAAAGAAGTAGAACTCTTGTACTTGGACCTTTAATTTAGGGTAAAAAAAACAACCTAACAAACAAAACAAAAAAAAGTGTGTGTTTGTCTGAGTTAACTGAACTGAATGTTTATCTGAACAGTTATCTAGGTGTACATCTCAAGTAATTGAAAGGACTTGATAGCTCTGCATTTTAAATTACTTGTAGAAAGATCTAGTAAGTAGGGGGAGTGGCATTAGCTAGAAGGAAGCTAAATGTAAAGACTGCCTTAGAAAGATTCTGCTAGTAGCTTGGAAGAAGACACCAGGAGGAAGGACTGCATGTGACGGGACCTTCTACTGGGACTAAAGAAGCAGAACACTTGCACTTGGACCTTTAATTTAGGGTAAAAAAACTAACAAACAAAATAAAAAAAATTGGGTGTTTGTCTGAGTTAACTGAACTGAATGGTTATCTGAACAGTTATCTAGGTGTAACCCTCAGGTCACTGAAAGGACTTGATAGCTGTGCAGATTAAAATACTTGTAGAAATATCTAGTAAGTGTGGGAGTGGCTTAGCTAGAAGGAAGCTAAATGTAAAGACTGCCTTAGAAAGATTCTGCTAGTAGCTAAGCAGAAGACACCAGAAGGAAGGACTACTGTGTGACTGGACGTCTCTACTGGCACTAAAGAAGCAGAACTCTTGCACTTGGACCTTTAATTTAGCTTAACAAACAAACAAGCAAATAAACAAAACAAAGAACAGTGTGTGGTTATCTGAGTTAACTGAACTGAATGGTTATCTGAACAGTTATCTAGGTGTAAACCTCAGGTCACTGAAAGGACTTGATAGCTGTGCAGATTAAATAATTTGTAGAAAGATCTAGTAAGTGGGGGAGAGGCTTAGCTAGAAGGAAGCTAAATGTAAAGACTGCCTTAGAAAGATTCTGACTGTAACTTCGCAGAGGAGATACGAGGAGGAAGGACTGCAGAGTAACTGGACTTCTCTACTGGGACTAAAGATGCAGAACACTTGCACTTGGACCTTTAATTTAGGGTAAAAAAAAAACTAACAAACAAAACAAAAAAGGTGCGTGTTTCTCTGAGTTAAATGAACTGAATGGTTATCTGAACAGTTATCAAGGTGTAAATCTCAGGTGATTGAAAGGACTTGATAGCTGTGCAGTTTAAATTACTTGTAGAAAGATCTAGTAAGTAGGGGAGTGGCTTAGCTAGTAGGAAGTTAAATTTCAAGACTGCCTTAGAAAGATTCTCAAGTAGTTAGGTAAGACATCAGTAAGAAGGACTGCTGTGTGACTGGACTTCTACTAGGACTAAAGAAGTAGAACTCTTGTACTTGGACATTTAATTTAGGGTAAAAACAACCCAACAAACACAAACAAAAGAAGTGTGTTTGTCTGAGTTAACTGAACTGAATGGTTATTCAAACAGTTATCTAGGTGTACATCTCAGGTAATTGAAACGACCTGATAGCTCTGCATTTTAAATTACTTGTAGAAAGATCTAGTAAGTAGGGGGTGGATTGATGTAGTAGAAGTTAAATTTAAAGACTGCTCTAGAAAGATTCTACAGAAGCTAAGAAGACATCAGTAAGAAGGACTGTGTGACTGGACTCTACTGGGACTAAAGAAGTAGAACTCTTGTACTTGGACCTTTAATTTAGGGTAAAAACAACCTAACAAACAAAACAAAAAAGTGTGTGTTTGTCTGAGTTAACTGAACTGAATGTTTATCTGAACAGTTATCTAGGTATACATCCAGGTAATTGAAAGGACTTGATAGCTCTGCATTTTAAATTACTTGTAGAAAGATCTAGTAAATAGGGGAGGCTTTGCTGAAGGAAGCTAAATGTGAAGACTGCCTCAGAAAGATTCTGCTAGTAGCTTGCAGAAGACACCAGGAGGAAGGACTGCTGTGTGACGTGATCTCTACTGGGACTAAAGAAGCAGAACACTCTGCACTTGGACCTTTAATTTAGGGAGAAAAACTAACAAACAAAACAAAAAAAGGTGCGTGTTTCTCTGAGTTAAATGAACTGAATGTTTACTGAACAGTTACCTAGGTGTAAATCTCAGGTGATTGAAAGGACTTGATAGCTGTGCAAGTTTAAATTACTTTTAGAAAGATCTAGAAAGTAGAGGGCTTAGTCAGAAGGAAGTTAAATTGAAAGACTGCCTTAGAAAGATTCTGCTACTAACTTGGCAGAAGACACCAGGAGGAAGGACTGCTGAGTGACTGGACTTCTCTACAGGGACTAAAGAAGTAGAACTCTTGTACTTGGACCTTTAATTTAGGGTAAAAAAAACTAACAAACAAAATAAAAAAAATTGTGTGTTTGTCTGAGTTAACTGAACTGAATGGTTATCTGAACAGTTATCTAGGTGTAACCCTCAGGTCACTGAAAGGACTTGATAGCTGTGCAGATTAAATTACTTGTAGAAAGATCTAGTAAGTGGGAGAGAAGGTTTAGGTAGAAGAAGCAATGTAAAGACTGCCTTAGAAAGATTCTTCTGCTAGTAGTTTGGCAGAAGACACCAGAAGGGAAGGACTACTGTGTGACTGGACTTCTACTGGGACTAAAGAAGCAGAACTCTTGCACTTGGACCTTAATTTAGCTTAACAAACAAACAAGCAAATAAACAAAACAAAGAACAGTGTGTGGTTATCTGAGTTAACTGAACTGAATGGTTATCTGAACAGTTATCTAGGTGTAAACTCAGGTCACTGAAAGGACTTGATAGCTGTACAGATTAAATAATTTGTAGAAAGATCTAGTAAGTGGGGAGAGGCTTAGCTAGAAGGAAGCTAAATGTAAAGACTGGCTTTAAAAGATTCTGCAAGTGAGTTTGGCAGAAGACACGAGGAGGAAGGACTGTAGAGTAACTGGACTTCTACTGGGACTAAAGAAGCAGAACACTTGCACTTGGACCTTTAATTTAGGGTAAAAAAAACAAACAAACAAAACAAAAAAAAAGGTGTCGTGTTTCTGAGTTAAATGAACTGACTTGTTATCTGAACAGTTATCAAGGTGTAAATCGCAGGTGATTGAAAGGACTTGATAGCTGTGCAGTTTAAATTACTTGTAGAAAGATCTAGTAAGTAGGGAGTGGTTGAAGCTAGGAAGGAAATTAAATTTAAAGACTCCTTAGAAAGATTCTGCTAGTAGTTGGCAGAAGACATCAGTAGAAGGACTGCTGTGTGACTGGACTTCTACTGGGACTAAAGAAGTAGAACTCTGTACTTGGACCTTAATTTAGGGTAAAACAACCTAACAAACAAAACAAAAAAAAAGTGTGTCATCTGAGTTAACTGAACCGAATGTTTATCTGAACAGTTATCTAGGTATTATCTCAAGCAATTGAAAGGACTTGATAGCTCTGCATTTAAATTATCAGAAAGATCTAGGCAGGGGAGGATGAATAGAAGGGGAAGCTAAATGTAAGACTGCCTTAGAAAGATTCTAAAGCAGTAGCTTGGAAGAAGACACCAGGAGGAAGAATTGCTGTGACGGACTTTCTACTGGGACCAAAGAAGCAGAACTTGCACTTGGACCTTTAATTTAGGGTAAAAAAACTAACAAACAAAATAAAAAATTGGGTGTTTGTCTGAGTTAACTGAACTGAATGGTTATCTGAAGTTATTCTGGTGTAACCCTCAGGTCACTGAAAGGACTTGATAGCTGTGGAGATTAAAATACTAGTAGAAAGATCTAGTAAAAGTGGGAGTGGCTTGAAGAAGGAAGCTAAATCAAGACTGCTCTTAGAAAGATTCTGCTAGTAGCTAAGCAGAAGACACTAGAAGGAAGGACTACTGTGTGACTGGACGTCTACTGGCACTAAAGAAGCAGAACTCTTGCATTTGGACCTTTAATTTAGCTTAACAAACAAACAAGCAACTAAACAAAACAAAGAACAGTGTGTGGTTATCTGAGTTAACTGAACCTGAATGGTTATCTGAAATGTCTATGTGTAAACTCAGGTCACTGAAAGGACTTGATAGCTGTGCAGATTAAATAATTTGTAGAAAGATCTAGTAAGGGGAGAGGCTTAGCTAGAAGGAAGTAAATAAAGACTGCCTTAGAAAGATTCTGCTAGTAACTTGGCGAAGACATGAGGAGGAAGGACTGCAGAGTAACTGGACTTCTACTGGGATTAAGGAGCAGAACACTTGCACTTGGACCTTTTAATTTAGGGTAAAAAAAAACTAACAAACAAAACAAAAAAGGTGCGTGTTTCTCTGAGTTAAATGAACTGAATGTATCTGAACAGTTATCAAGGTGTAAATCTTAGGTTGATTGAAAGGACTGATAGCTGTGCAGTTTAAATTACTTGTAGAAAGACTCTAGGCAGGGGAGGCTTAGCTAGTAGGAAGTTAAATTTAAAGACTGCCTTAGAAGATCTCTGCTAGTAGTTTACAGAAGACACTGCAAGAAGGACTGCTGTGTGACTGGACTTCTCTACTAGGACTAAAGAAGTAGAACTCTTGTACTTGGACATTTAATTTAGGGTAAAAAAAACAACCTAACAAACAAAACAAAAAGAAGTGTGTGTTTGTCTGAGTTAACTGAACTGAATGGTTATCTAAACAGTTATCTAGGTGTACATCTCAGGTAATTGAAACGACCTGATAGCTCTGCATTTTAAATTACTTGTAGAAAGATCTAGTAAGTAGGGGGAGTGGCTTAGCTAGAAGGAAGCTAAATTTAAAGACTGCCTTAGAAAGATTCTGCTAGTAGCTTGGATGGAAGACATCAGTGAAGGACTGCTTGTGTGACTGGACTTCTACTGGACTAAAGAGTAGAACTCTTGTACTTGGACCTTTAATTTAGGGTAAAACAACCTAACAAACAAAACAAAAAGTGTGTGTTTGTCTGAGTTAACTGAACTGAATGTTTATCTGAAACAGTTATCTCAGGTGTACATCTCTGGTAATTGAAAGGACTTGATAGCTCTGCATTTTAAATTACTTGAAAGATCTAGTAAGTAGGGGGATGGCTTAGCTAGAAGGAAGCAAATGTAAAGACTGCCTTAGAAAAGATTTCTGCTAGTAGCTTGGAAGAAGACACCAGGAGGAAGGACTGCTGGTGTGACGGGATCTCTCTCTGGTACCAAAGAAGCAGAACACTTGCACTTGGACCTTTAATTTAGGGTAAAAAACTAACAAACACAAAATAAAAAATTGGGTGTTTAGTCTGAGTTAACTGAACTGAATGGTTATCTGAACAGTTATCTAGGTGTAACCCTCAGGTCACTGAAAGGACTTGATAGCTGTGCAGATTAAAATACTTGTAGAAATATCTAGAAGTGGAGCGGTTTAGCTTAGAAGGAAGCTAAATGTAAAGACTGCCTTAGAAAGATTCTGCTAGTAGCTAAGCAGAAGACACCAGAAGGAAGGATCACTGTGTGACTGGACGCTCTACTGGCACTAAAGAAGCAGAACTCTTGCACTTGGACCTTAATTTAGCTTAACAAACAAACAAGCAAATAAACAAAACAAAGAACAGTGTGTGGTTATCTGAGTTAACTGAACTGAATGGTTATCTGAACAGTTATCTCAGGTGTAAACCTCAGGTCACTGAAAGGACTTGATAGCTGTGCAGATTAAATAATTTGTAGAAAGATCTAGTAAGTGGGGGAGAGGCTTAGCTAGAAGGAAGCTAAATGTAAAGACTGCCTTAGAAAGATTCTGCTAGTAACTTCGCAGAAGACACGAGGAGGAAGAACTGCAGAGTAACTGGACTTCTCTACTGGGACTAAAGAAGCAGAACACTTGCACTTGGACCTTTAATTTAGGGTAAAAAAAAAACTAACAAACAAAACAAAAAAGGTGCGTGTTTCTCTGAGTTAAATGAACTGAATGGTTATCTGAACAGTTATCAAGGTGTAAATCTCAGGTGATTGAAAGGACTTGATAGCTGTGCAGTTTAAATTACTTAGAAGATCTAGTAAGTAGGGGAGGGCTTAGCTAGTAGGAAGTTAAATTTAAAGACTGCCTTAGAAAGATTCTCAGTAGCTTGGCAGAAGACATCAGTAAGAAGGACTGCTTGTGTGACTGGACTTCTACTAGGACTAAAGAAGTAGTACTTTGTACTTGGACATTTAATTTAGGGTAAAAACAACCTAACAAACAAAACAAAAAGAAGTGTGTGTTTGTCTGAGTTAACTGAACTGAATGGTTATCTAAACAGTTATCTAGGTGTACATCTCAGGTAATTGAAACGACCTGATAGTTCTGTATTTTAAGTTACTTGTAGAAAGATCTAGTAAGTAGGGGGAGTGGCTTAGCTAGAAGGAAGCTAAATTTAAAGACTGCCTTAGAAAGATTCTGCTAGTAGCTTGGCGGAAGACAACAGGAGGAAGGACTCCTGTGTCACCAGACTTCTCTACTGGGACTAAAGATGTAGAACTCTTTTGATTGGCCCTGTAATTTAGGGTAAAAAAAACAAACAAAACAAAAAAGTTTGTGTTTGTCTGAGTTAACTGAACTGAATGATTATCTGAACAGTTATCTAGGTGTAACTCTCTGGTGATTGAAAGGACTTGATAGCTGTGCAGTTTAAATTACTTGTAGAAAGATCTAGTAAGAAGCGGGAGTGGCTTAGCTAGAAGGAAACTAAATTTAAAGACTACCTTAGAAAGATTCTCCTAGGAACATGACAGAAGACACCAGGAGGAAGGACTGCTGTGTGACTGGACTTCTCTACTGGGACTAAAGAAGTAGAACTCCAGTACTTGGACCTTTACTTCAGGGTAAAAAAACTAACTAACAAACAAAACAAAAAGAAGTGTGTGTTTGTCTGAGTTAACTGAACTGAATGGTTATCTGAACACTTATCTAGCTGTAAATCTTAGGTGATTGAAAGGAATTGATAGCTGTGCAGTTCAAATTACTTGTAGCAATATCAACTAAGTAGAGGGAGAAACTTAGCTAGAAGGAAGCTAAATTAAAGACTGCCTTAGAAAGATTCTGCTAGTAGCTTGACAGAAGACACCAGGAGAAAGGACTGCTATGTGACTGGACTTCTCTACTGGGACTAAAGAAACAGAACTCTTGTACTTGGACCTTTAATTTAGGGTAAAAAACCTAACAAACAAAACAAAAAAGGTGCGTAGTTTCGAGCAATGAACTGAATGAAGTTATCTGAACAGTTATCTAGGTAAATCTCTAGGTGATTGAAAGGACTTGATAGCTGTGCAGTTTAAATTACTTGTAGAAAGATCTAGTAAGTGAGGGGAGTGGCTTAGATAGAAGGAAGTTAAATTTAAAGACTCCTTTAGAAAGATTCTGCAGTAGCTTGGCAGAAGACATCAGTAGGAAGGACTGTGCAGTGACTGACTTTCTTACTGGGACTAAAGAAGTGAGAACTTTGTACTTGGACCTTTAATTTAGGGTAAAAACAACCTATCAAACAAAACAAAAAGTGTTTGTCTGAGTTAACTGAACTGAATGTTTATCTGAACAGTTATCTAGGTGTACATCTCAGGTAAATTGAAAGACCCTGATAGCTCTGCATTTTAATTACTTGTAGAAAGATTCTAGTAAGTAGGGGGAGTGGCTTAGCTAGAAGGAAGATAACTAAAGACTGCCTTGAAAGATTCTGCCAGTAGCTTGGCAGAAGACACCAGGAGGAAGGATTGCTGTGTGACGGGACTTCTGTGACTAAAGAAGCTGAACACTTGCACTTGGACCTTAATTTAGGGTGAAAAACTAACAAACAAAACAAAAAGGAAGTGTTTCTCTGAGTTAAATGAATCGAATGGTTATCTGAACAGTTACCTAGGTGTAAATCTCAGGTGATTAGGGACTTGATAGGCTGTGCAGTTTAAATTACTTGTAGAAAGATCTAAGAAAGTAGGGTGTGGCTTAGTTAGAAAGAAGTTAAATTGAAGACTGTTTTAGAAAGATTCTGCCAGCTAACTTAGCAGAAGACACCAGAGAAAGGACTCTATGTGACTGGACTTCTACTGGGACTAAAGAAACAGAACTCTTGTACTTGGACCTTTAATTTAGGGTAAAAACCTAACAAACAAAACAAAAAAGAGTGCGTGTTTCTCTGAGTTAAATGAATTGAATGGTTATCTGAACAGTTATCTAGGTGTAAATCTCAGGTGATTGAAAGGACTTGATAGCTGTGCAGATTAAATAATTTGTAGAAAGATCTAGTAAGTGGGGGAGAGGCTTAGCTAGAAGGAAGCTAAATGTAAAGACTGCCTTAGAAAGATTCTGCTAGTAGCATGGCAGAAGACATCAGGAAGAAGGACTGCTGTGTGACTGGACTTCTCTACTAGGACTAAAGAAGTAGAACTCTTGTACTTGGACATTTAATTTAGGGTAAAAAAAACAACCTAACAAACAAAACAAAAAGAAGTGTGTGTTTGTCTGAGTTAACTGAACTAAATGGTTATCTGAACAGTTATCTAGGTGTACATCTCAGGTAATTGAAACGACCTGAAAGCTCTGTATTTTAAGTTACTTGTAGAAAGATTCATAGTAAGTAGGGGGAGTGGCTTGTCTAGAAGGGAAGCCAGTCTCTAAAGACTGCCTTAGAAAGATTCTGCTAGTAGCTTGGCAGAAGACACCAGGAGGAAGGACCCCTGTGTCACCAGACTTCTCTACTGGGACTAAAGATGTAGAACTCTTTTGCTTGGCCCTGTAATTTAGGGTAAAAAAAAAACAAACAAAACAAAAAAGTTTGTGTTTGTCTGAGTTAACTGAACCGAATGATTATCTGAACAGTTATCTAGGTGTAACTCTCTGGTGATTGAAAGGACTTGATAGCTGTGCAGTTTAAATTACTTGTAGAAAGATCTAGTAAGTAGCGGGAGTGGCATAGCTGGAATGAAGCTAAATTTAAAGACTACCTTTGAATGATTCTGCTAGTAGCATGACAGAAGACACCAGCAGGAAGGACTGCTGTGTGACTGGACTTCTCTACTGGGACTAAAGAAGTAGAACTCCTGTACTTGGACCTTTAATTCAGGGTAAAAAAAACTATCTAACAAACAAAACAAAAAGAAGTGTGTGTTTGTCTGAGTTAACTGTACTGAATGGCAATCTGAACAGTTATCTAGCTGTAAATCTCAGGTGTTTGAAAGGACTTGATAGCTGTGCAGTTTAAAGTACTTGTAGAAAGATTTATTAAGTACAAGAGTGGCTTAGCTGAGAAGGAAGCTAAATTTAAAGACTGCACTTAGAAAGATTCTGCTAGATATCTTGGCAGAAGACACCAGGACTAAGGACTGCTCAGTGACTGGACTTCTACTGGGACTTAAAGATGAGAGCTCTGTACATGGACCTCTAGTTTAGGGTAAAACTAACTAACAAAACAAAAACAAAAAAGAAGTGTGTGTGTTTAATTGAGTTAACTGAACTGAATGGTTATCTGAACAGTTATGTAGGTGTAAATTTGTGTGATTGAAAGGAATTGATAGCTGTGCAGTTTAAATTACTTGTAGAAATATCTAGTAAGTAGAGGGAGTGACTTAGCTAGAAGGAAGCAAAATTTAAAGACTGCCTTAGAAAGATTCTGCTAGTAGCTTGACAGAAGACACCTGGAGGAAGGACTGCTATGTGACTGGACTTCTCTACTGGGACTAAAGAAGCAGAACTCTTGTACTTGGGCCTTTAATTTAGGGAAAAAAAAACTAACAAACAAAACAACAAAATAGTGTGTGTCTGATTTAACTGAACTGAATCGTTATCTGAACAGTTATCTAGGTGTAAATCTCAGGTAATTGAAAGGACCTGATACCTGTGCAGCTTAAATTACTTGTAGAAACATCTAGTAATTAGGGGGAGTGGCTTAGCTTGAAGGAAGCTAAATGTAAAGACTACCTTAGAAAGATTCTGCTAGTAGCTTGGCAGAAGACACCAGGAGAAAAGGACTGCAGTGTGACTGGACTTCTCTACTGGGACTAAAGAAGCAGAACACTTGCACTTGGACCTTTAATTTAGGGAAAAAAACACAAACAAACAAAAAAGGGTGTTTCTCTGAGTTAATTGAATTGAATGGTTAACTGAACAGTTATTCAGGGTGTAAATCTCAGGTGATTGAAAGGACTTGATAGCTGTGCAGTTTAAATAACTTGTGAAAGATCTAGTAAGTAGGGAGTGGCTTAGATAGAAGGAAGTTAAATTTAAAGACTCCCTTAGAAAGATTCTGCTAGTAGCTTGGCAGAAGACATCAGGAGGAAGGACTGCTGTGTGACTGGACTTCTCTACTGGGACTAAAGAAGTAGAACTCTTGTACATGGACCTTTAATTTAGGGTAAAAAAAACAACCTAACAAACAAAACAAAAAAAAGTGTGTGTTCGTCTGTGTTAACTGAACTGAATGTTTATCTGAACAGTTATCTAGGTGTACATCTAAGGTAATTGAAAGAACTTGATATCTGTGCATTTTAAATTACTTGTAGAAAGATCTAGTAAGTAGGGGGAATGGCTTAGCAAGAAGGAAGCTAAATGTAAAGACTGCCTTAGAAAGATTCTGCCAGTAGCTTGGCAGAAGACACCAGGAGGAAGGACTGCTGTCTGACTGGACTTCTCTACTGGGACTAAAGAAGCAGAACACTTGCACTTGGAGCTTTAATTTAGGGTGAAAAAAACTAACAAACAAAACAAAAAAAAGGTGCCTGTTTCTCTGAGTTAAATGAACTGAATGGTTATCAGAACAGTTATCTAGGTGTAAACCTCAGGTCAGTGAAAAGACTTGATAGTTGTGCAGATTAGATTACTAGTAGAAAGATCTAGTAAGTGGGGGAGTGGCTTTGCTAGAAGGAAGCTAAATGTAAGCACTGTCTTAGAAGATTCTGCTAGTAGTCTGGCTGAAGACACCTGAGGAAGGATCACAGTGACTGGGAGTTCTCACTGGGACTAAAGAAGCAGAACTTTGCACTTGACCTTAATTTAGCTTAACAAACAAACAAGCAAATAAACAAACAAAGAACAGTGTGTGGTTATCTGAGTTAACTGAACTGAATGGTTATCTGAAAAGTTATCTAGGTGTGAGACCTCAGGTCACTGAAAGGACATGTAGCTCTGCAGATTAAATAATTTGTAGAAAGATCTAGTAAGTGGGGAAGAGGTTTAGCTAGAAGGAAGCTAAATGTAAAGACTGGCTTAGAAAGATTCTGCAAGTAAGCTTGGCAGAAGACACCGGAGGCCCAGGACTGCAGAGTGACTGGACTTCTCTACTGGAATTAAAAAGCAGAACTGACTTGAACCTTTATTTGTAGGGTAAAAAAACTAACAACACAAAACAAAAAAAGGTGCGTGTTTATCTGAGTTAAATGAACTGAATGGTTATCTGAACAGTTATCTAGTGTAAATCTCAGGTGATTGAAAGGACTTGATAAGCTGCAGTTTAAATGCTGTAGAAAAGATCTGAAAAAGTAAGTAGAGAGTGGCTTAGCTAGAAGGAAGTTAAATTTAAAGTGCCTTAGAAAGATTCTGCTAGTAGCTTGGCAGAAGACATCAGAGAAGGGATCATGTGTGACTGGACTTCTACTAGGACTAAAAGAATTAGAACTCTTTACTTGGACCCTTTAATTTAGGGTAAAAAATAACAAACTAACAAACAAAACAAAAAAAAAGTGTGTGTTTGTCTGAGTTAACTGAACTGAATGGTTATCTGAACAGTTATCTATGTGTACATCTCAGGTAATTGAAACGACCTGGTAGCTCTGCATTTTAAATTACTTGTAGAAAGATCTAGTAAGTAGGGGGAGTGGCTTAGCTAGAAGGAAGCTAAATTTAAAGACTGCCTTAGAAAGATTCTGCTAGTAGCTTGGCAGAAGACACCAGGAGGAAGGACTCCTGTGTCACCAGACTTCTCTACTGGGACTAAAGATGTAGAACTCTTTTGCTTGGCCCTGTAATTCAGGGTAAAAAAACAAACAAACAAAACAAAAAAGTTTGAGTTTGTCTGAGTTAACTGAACTGAATGATTATCTGAACAGTTATCTAAGTGTAAATCTCAGGTGATTGAAAGGACGTGATAGCAGTGTAGGTTAAATTACTTGTACAAACATCTAGTAAGTAGTGGAACAGGCTTAGCAAGAAGAAAGCTACATTTAAAGACTGCCTTAGAAAGATTGTGCTAGTAGCATGGCAGAAGAAATCAGGAGGAAGGACTGCTGTGTCACTGGACTTCTCTACCTGAACAAAAGAAGTAGAAGTCTCACCAAGACATTTAATTTAGGTTATGAAAACAAACCTAACAAACAAAATAAAAAAGGTGTGTGCTTGTATGAGTGAACTGAACTGAATGGTTATCTGAATAGTGATCTAGGTGCAATCTGGTCATTGGAAAGGACTTGATATTGTGCAGTTTCAAATTACATGTAGAAGGATACAGTAGGGGGGAGGACATAGCTAGATGGAAGATAAATTTAAAGATGCCTTAGAAAGATTCTGATAGTAACTTGGCAGAAGACACCAGGAGGAAGGACTGTCAGGACTGGACTTCTACTGACCAAAGAAGCGAGCCTTGTACTTGGACCTTTAATTTAGGGTAAAAAACTAACTAACATACAAAACAAAAAGTAGTGTGAGCTTGTCTGAGTTAACTGAACTGAATGGTTATCTGAACAGTTATCAAGGTGTAAATCTCAGATGATTGAAAGGACTTGATAGCGGTGCAGTTTAAATTATTTGTAGAAAAATCTAGAAACTAGGGAGAGCGGCTTAGCTAGATGGAAGCTAAATTTAAAGACTGCCATAGAAAGATTCTGCTAGTAGTTTGACAGAAGACACCAGGAGGAAGGACTACTATGTGACTGGACTTCTCTACTGGGACTAGAGAAGTAGAACTCTTCTACTTGAGCCTTTAATTTAGGGTAAATAAACAAACTAACAAACAAACCAAAAACAAGTGGGTGTTTGTCTGAGTTAACTGAACTGAATTGTTATCTGAACACTTATCTAGGAAAAAATCTCAGGTGATTGAAAGGACTTGATAGCTGTGCAGTTTAAATTAATTATTGAAAGATCTAGTAAGTAGGGGGAGTGGCTTAGTTAGAAGGAAGCGAAACTTAAAGACTGCCATAGAAAGATTCTGCTAGTAGCTTGGCAGAAGACAACAGGAGGAAGGACTGCTGTGTGACTGGTCTTCTCTACTGGGACTAAATACGTAGAACTCCTGTACTTGGACCTTTAATTTAGGGTAAAAAAAAAGCTATCAAACAAAACAAAAAAAGTGTGTGTGTTTGTCTGAGTTAACTGAACTGAATGGTTATTTGAACAGTTATCTAGAGTAAATCTCAGCTGATTGAAAGGACTTGATAGCTGTGTAGTTTAAATTACTTGTAGAAAGATCTAGTAAGTAGTGGGAGTGGGTTAATTAGAAGGATGCTACATTTAAAGACTGCCTTAGAAAGGTCCTGCTAGTAGCTTGGCAGAAGACACCAGGAGGAAGGAGCGTGACTGACTTCTACTGACAAAAGGCGAACCTTGTACATAGACCTTTAATTTACGGTAAAAAAAGCAAACTTGCAAACAAACCAAAAAAGGTGTGTGTTTGTCTGAGTTAACTGAACTGAATTGTTATCTGAACAGATATCTAGGAGTAAATTTCAGGTGACTGAGAGGACTTGATAGCTGTACTCTTTAAATTACTTATAGAAAGATCTAGTAAGTAGCGGGAGTGGCTTAGCTAGAAGGAAGCTAAATTTAAAGACTGTCTTAGAAAGATTATGCAAGAAGCTTGGCAGAAGACACCAGGAGGAAGGACTGCTGTGTGACTGGACTTCTACTTGACTAAAGAAGTAGAACTTGTACTTGTACTTTTAATTCAGGGTGTAAACTAACACACAAAAAAAAATGTGTGTTTGTCTGAGTTACTGAACTGAATGGTTATTGTACATTTAACTAGTGTAACTTGTGTTTGAAAATCTTAGCTGTGATTATATTAATTGTAGAAAGATTGAAAGTACGAGTGGCTTAGCTAGAAGTAAGCAAATTTGTAAGAATGCCTTACAAAGATTCTGCTAGTAGCAGAAGATACCAGAGAATGGACTGCTCTGTGACTGATTTCTACTGGGACCAAAGAACCAGAACCTTGTACTTGACCTTTAATTAGGGTAAAAACTACCAAACAAAACAAAAAAGTGTGTTTGTCTGAGTAACTGAACTGAATGTTATTTAATGTTATCTATGTAAATCCAGCTGATTGAACGGACTTGATAGCTGTAGTTTAAATTACTTGTAGAAAGATCTAATAAGTAGGGCGGATAGCTGGAAGATAGATTGAGACTGCCTTAGGTGATTCTGCTAGTAGCTATGAAGAAACCAGGAGGAAGGATGTTGTATGACTGGACTTTACCTGACTAAAGAAGTAGAACCCGTGTACTTGGACTTTGATTTAGGGTAAGAAACAAACTAACAAACAAAACAAAAAATTGTGTGTTTGAGTTAACTGAACTGAATGTTTTCGAATAGTTATCTAGGTTTAAACTGGTGATTGAAAGACTTGATAGCTGTGCAGTTGGTTACATGAAGGAAACAGGTGGAGGCATTAGAAGGAACTAAATTTGTGACTGCTTAGAAAGATTTGCAAGTAGCTACAGAAGACACCAGAGGAAGGACTGTCTGACTGACTTCTACTGGGACTAAAGATGTAGAACTTTGTACTTGGACCTTTACTTAGGTTAAAACCAACAAACAAAACAAAATATGTGTTTGTCTGTTAACTGAACTGTTGTTATCTGAACATTAGCTAGTAATTTGTGTGACTCATGACTGATTTCAAAATTTAAATTACTTGTAGAAAGACTGTTGGGTAGCGGAGGCTTAGTAGAAGGAAGTAACTAAGACCACTCTTAGAAAGATTCTGCTAGTAGTTTATAAATATACCAGAAGAAGACTGCTGTGTGACTGACTTTTACTGGGACTAAAGAAGTAGAATTTTGTACTGGACCTTAATTAGGGTAAAACAAACTCACTCACAAAAAAACAAAAATGTTGGGGTTGTCTGAGTTAACGAATTGAATGGTTACTGAACAGTATCTAAGTGTAAACTTGTGTTTGAAAGACTTGAGGCTGTGCAGTTTAAATTACTTGTAGAAAGATTTAGCAAGTAGCAGGAGTGGCTTAGCTGGAAGGAAGCTAAATTTAAAGACTACCTTAGAAAGGTTCTGCTAGTAGCTTGGCAGAAAACAGCAGGAGGAAGGACTGCTGTTTGACAGGACTTCTCTACTGGGATTAAAGAAGAGCTTGTATGGATCTTAATTTAGGGTAAAAACTAACTAACAAACAAAAGAAGTGTGTTTATTGAGTTAACTGAACTGAATGGTATTCAGTTTCAGTTTGTAACTGTCAGATTATTTAAGGACTTGATAGCGTGTGTTTAAATTATTGAAAGATCTAGGTAGGGGAGGGCTAGTTAGAAGGAAGCTAAATTTAAAGACCCATAGAAAGATTCTGTTAGTAGTTTGCAGAAGACAACAGGAGGAAGGACTGCTGTGACTGACTTCACTGGGACTTAGCAAGAACTCCTGTACGGACCTTAATTTAGGTAAAAAAGCTATCAAACAAAGCAAAAAAAGTGTGTGTTTGTTGATTGAGTTAACTGAATGGTTATTTGAATAGTTATGACAACATGGATCCCATAATGTCCACAGAAAAGCAAACACAGCATTCCATTAGTAAGAACACCATTTCAACAGTCAAACATGGTGGTGGTAGTGTGATGGTGGAGATGCTTGCTGCCTAAGGACCTGGATGACTTGCCATAATTAAAGGAACCATGAATTCTGCTCTGTACCAGAAAATTCTTAAGGAGAATGTCCAGTCATCCTTCCGTCAGCTGAAGCTGAGCGTAGTTGGGTCATGCAGCAAGACAATGATCCAAAACACAAAAGCAAGTCCACATCAGAATGGTGAAAAGAAGTAAAATTAAAGTTTTGGAGTGGCTAGTCAAAGTCCAGAGTAAACCCAATAGAGATGCTGTGGCAGGACCTGAAACGAGCAGTTCATGCTCGAAAACCTACCAAATGTTACTGAATTAAAGCAGTTCTGCTGAGGAAGAGTGGGTTAAAATTCCTCCTACAGCGATGTGAAAGACTGATATTGAATTATAGGAAGTGTTTGGTGCAGTCATTGCAGCTAAATGTAGCATAACCAGTTATTAAGTGTAAGGGGGCAATTATTTTTCACACAGTGCCAATTGGTGTTGGTTAACTTTTTCATTAAATAAGTGAAATAAAAAAAAAAACAAGTGTTATTTGTTCACTCAGGTTCCCTTTATCTAATATTACATTTTGTCTAAAGACCTGAAACATCCAGTGTGACAAATATGCAATAGAAAAATCAGGAAGGGGCAAATACTTTTTCACACCACTGTACCTTACCCTGCTGACCAGCTGTCATCTTTGTAGCCCTCCTCTGGACTTTCTCCAGCAAGTTAATGTCCTTCTTGAGGTGTGGGCACCAGTGACTAAACTCCATACTTTAGATGCTGCCTTACCAGTGACCTGTACCAAGGGCAGTATAACCTCCTCTCTCCTACTGATCCCCTAGATATGCATCCCAGCATATGGTTTGCCTTTGCTGCTGCTATCTTGCACTGCGTGGAGTGCTTTAGGTCACTAGTGATCATCACTCCCAGGTCCTTCTCCTCCTCCGATGCAGATACTTGGACTCCACCCAGGTAGTACTCTGTCCTAGGATTCTTGGCACCAATATGCACAACTTTGAATTTCTTGGCATTGAAGCCAAGCTGCCAGATCCTGGGCCACCTCTCTAGCTTTTCCAGATCTTCCTGTAAGTCCTGCATCCCTTCAGCTGTGTCCACTCTCACACAGAGCTTGGTGTCATCTGCGAATAGGCACATTTTGCCCTTAATGCTATCTCCAATGTCATTGATGAAGACATTGAACAACACCGGCCCCAGCACCGAGCCCTGTGGGACCCCACTGGTTACCTGTCTTGTGCCAGATAACTTTCCCCCCACAACCACCCTCTGGGTTCTGTCGTTCAACCAGTTTTCCTCCCATCTGGCCATCTTTTCCCCAACCCTGAGATCCGCTAACTTCCTGATCAACCTTTTGTGGGGCACAGGAGTCAAAGGCCTTACTGAAATCAAGACAGGATGTCTACCACTTGGCCTCTGTCTACTGTCTTAGTAACACAGTCAAAGAAGTCAATCAGATTTGTTTGACATGGCCCCCTCCCCCATGAACCCATACTGCCTCACATCCTGGAGACCATGCTTCTCTAGATATTCTACCAACCAATATTTTAGTATGGTCTCCATGAGCTTGCCCACAATGGAGGTCAGACTGACTGGTCTGTAATTCCCTGGGTCATCCTTGGGACTGCTTTTATGGAGCAGCATTGCATGTGCTGTTCTCCAGTCCTGCAGTACTACACCTGTCTCTAGTGAACTATTAAATAGGTCTGCCAGTGGCCCTGCCAGCTCCTCAGCCAGTTCCTTTAGTACCCTTGGATGTACTCCGTCTGGGCCTGGTGATTTGTGCACCTTCAATGCCAGCAGCTCCTCCCTCACTCTATCCTCCTTTATCACTACATCTGTGTTCCCCTTCCCCTCCTCCTCTTGTCCCTCCAGAACAGAAGTATTCATTTAGTATCTCTGCTTTTCACCCACTATCCTCCACCCACTCCACCCCTTTCTTAAGTCTAGCAATCCTTTCCTTCTTGTCCCTTTTCTCACTTACATAGCAAAAGAAAGTCTTCTCCCCCTTCTTAATTCCTTCAGCTATCTGCAGCTCCTTCTGTACCTTTGCTTGCCTGACTTTGTTACTTGCTTCACTAGCCAACCTTAGGTCATTTTCCCTATTCACCTCTCTCTTGGTCTTCCTGAATTTTCTATAGGCCAGCCTCTTTTCCCTTACTGCCTGGGCAACCCCAGAACTGAACCAGCTGGGCTCTTTGGCCCTTGTGTTCTTATCCCTGAGCCTAACCCACTCATCTGTGGCAACCGGTATTCCTTCCTTAATGATGGACCACCTTTGGTCCACCCCATATCTGCTCTGATGCCCACCAGATGGCTTCTTAGCACTTTGCCCATTTTCCTGAAGTCTGCCCTCCTGAAATCCAAGATTTTGGTCTTAGTCGGGATGCTTTCCCTGCCCATATTCAACTGGAACCGCACTGTGCAATGGTTACTTCCTCCCAGTGGCTTCATGACCATTATTTCCTGTACATGCTCTCAATTTGTGAGCACCATATCAAGAATTGCCTCAGCTCTTGTTGGTTCAGTGATGCCCTGAGTCATGTGGTGATCCATCCTCTCTTGGTAATGATTGTCTCATCTCTCTCTCTCTCCTCTCTACCCTAGCTAAGTTACAGGAACGCCTGTACCATCACAGCTCTCTACCTTTCTTCATTCCTCTTCCTCCTTTTTTACTCCCTTTCAGTCTGGTTTTACAAAATCCCACTCCACTTCCACTTTCCTCCTGCAGCTCACCAACTCCATCCTTACTGGTATGGATCAGGGACCGGTCACGTCTGCCATTTTTGTTGATCTTGCTAAAGCTTTTGACATAGTATCACTTTCCCTCCTTCTTGACAGGCTAAACGTGGTGGGTATTTCTGACTCTGCAAACAAGGGGAGTAGATCACAATCTGTCTGGATAGGCTGCTCTGCTTCATCACCACTCCCTGACTGCTCAGGTGTCCCTCAAGGTTTTGTCCTGGGTCCTATTCTTTTTTCCATATTCTTGAATAACCTTCCCTCTGTCTGTTCCTATGCGTCCATTCATACGTATGCTGATGATACAGTTATTTTTGCATCTGGTTCCTCTTCTCATGATCTTACCTCACAGCTTCAGCTGGACTTTGACAATGTTCAGCACTGGTTTAAGTCTACCCAGTTATCCCTCATGCCAAAGAACTGTCTCCATGACCTTCGGTACCCATCAGAGCTTTCTAGACTTGCTTCTCTCTCTTCTTTTCACATCCTTGATGGTGCTATTATTGAAGATGTTTTCTCTTTTACGTATGTTGGTGTCTGACTTGACTGTCATCTTGATTTCTTGGTTCATATTGATGCCATTCACCAAACGCTTCACCCCAAGCTTTGTGCACTTTATAGGAACAAAGTGAGTATCCCACTTCTTATCCGCTGTAAGATTGTTTTAAAGATGATCCTCCTTATCTTTGATTATGGTGATTTAGTTTACAATGGAGCTCCCAAATCCACCCTTGCCAGACTGGTTCCCCTTTTCAACTCTTTTTTTGCCATTTTGCTTTAGATTGTTCCATGTATTTACCACTGTTCACTCTACTTTGCTCTTTCACTCCCCTGTCTTGATGTCAGGTGCTTATCCCACTGGGCCTTGTTTATATCTAAATTATGGTTGATTCCCTTCCTTCCAACCTTACCTACCTCTTATCCTCTCCCTCAGCTTCCTTACCACCTGGTGTCTGTGCCCTCCTTAAGCCCTAGACATGTGAATGTCACTACAAGGAGATCCAATTCCCATCTACTACATATCCCATGATGTCTACGACCAAGGACAAAGATCATTCACCTATCAGGCATCCAACTGGCTCAACTATCATGGCAGCGACATAGCGACTGCTCCAACATTTGGCCTTTTCAAGTCCAAGCTGCGCCTCTCACTGCTTGTATCCTGCGATTGCCCATCTTAACATTTCCACCATTGCAGCTGCACATGCCCCAGCACCCAACACTTACAATCAGTCTTTGCACCCCTAGCACCTTACCTGTCATATTCCCTTGACAAGGCCCCCTGGCTGCACTGTCTCCCACCCTCACCCACCTCCACCCCGTATCTCCACTCCTGCCCCCACCCCAACCACCTCCTGTACTCCCCTTACCCCCTGCACCTCCTTTTCCCCTCGATCTTCTCCCTCACTCCCTCCCACCACCCACCCTTCCCTTGTCTTGCTCATAGCTCAAGTCTTTGTACTGGTTATTACATGTCTGTAAGTCAATGACTATATGTTTGTAACTAAAAATGATGACTGTTGCACACGGTGATGTGGAACCTTTGTAAAAGAGCCTCAGCTCAAAGGTGTTGTAATCCTAGATTGAAATAAATAAATAAAAATAAGTAAATTATCCTTTACACAATATTACTTCTCATTCCCTCGCTATTCCTTCTAGGAAATGTACAGCTGGTCAATCTGCTTTCTCTTATCGCTTTTCTAAACTTTGGTCCTCCCTTCTCTATTCAATCTGCCTCTTCGGCTTCCTTCTTAAAGTCTCTCCTTCATGACTTTTTTCTCCCTCCTGCAACTGTCCTTAACCCTTTTCCTTCACCCCCTTACTAGTCTTGCTATGGTAATCTGATTCCCCTTACCTGTGCATATGTTACCCTGATTTGTATTTAACATTTTATTATTTCTTCATTTAAATAGTATTGCTGTATTCTCTAAATATGCTATAGATTGCAAAATGCTTTATTTGATGTTCCCAATCCCCTTCCCTCAAGACGCATCTGGAAACAAGCTGTTTTAAGCTCAGTATGTCTTTCGTGGTGAAACTGTTGAAGTAAATAAATAAATAAATAAATACATAAATAAAAGGTCAAGATCACACAGGCAACAGCTGACAGCCATCAGCTGGTAAGACAAACAACATACAACTGTTTCCAGATGACACAAAGGCATCCATCATCAGGGTTCAATGCTTCTGCAGAACATGGGTACACATGCACAGTTCAGCACATGCACACACATTTCTGGCTGCAGGCACAAATACACAATACCTAACACAGAAGACAGAAGTGGGTGTATATGTTTTACACAGTGCAAGTGTATTTGGGGTTGCAGAAGTGCAAGCCCTCCAGGGGCCTGTGCTTCTGCAGAAAGAAATTCTGTTCTAGTCTGGGTATCCTGGATTTGTGTATGTGGCTGCAGAGGAGCATGCCCTACAGGGGCCTGTGCTTCCACAGCCATGTATGTCATAGAAAAATAGAATTTGTTGGCAGATAAGGCCCACCTAGCCTGCCCATCTTTTCCCTGCCTAGTCTGCTACCACAGACCCTAACTGGTCTCTGGCCACCTCCTCCCCCCTGCTTTGATATCACTTTTCCTTTCTGCAAATCCAGTGCATGTTTGAAACTCACCACTGTTTTTGCTCCCTCCACCCCCACTGGAAAATTGTTCCAGGCATCCACAACCCTCTCAGTGAAGAAATATTCTCACATCCCTCCTAAACTTCCCCCCTCTAGTTTCCTTGTATGCTCCTACATTCTTCCACACCTTCTTTTCTGAAAAAGACTCCCTTCTTGTATCTTATTCACCTACAAGTATTTATCAGTCTCGATCCTTCCCCCAGGTGTACATGTTTAGATTCCTCAGTCTCATCTCATAGGAGATACAGTACAGCATCTGCACCCTTTTTGTCTTTATTTGGATGGCCTCTACCATATCTATGTCCTTTCTGAGGTGACCCCAGAACTGGTCACAGAACTCCAGGTGTGGCCTCACTAGTAAATGATACAGTGGCAATACTTCCACAGGGAGACTGTACTTCTGAAGACTGAATTACTGTTGTAATCTGGGTATCCTGGATTTGTATACAAGTGGCTGCAGAAGAACTGGTCCTACAGGGCCGTGCTTCTGCAGTCAGAATGACTATTGCAATATGGATATCATTGATCTGTACATACAATATGTGTCTGCCAGAAATGTATGTATATGTCTTGCACTATGAAAGTGTATCATCGTCTATAAAATTGCAGGCTCTGCAGGGCATGCACTTCTGCAGACAGAAGTACTGTTCTAATCTGAGTATCCTGGATTTGTTTATGTGGCTGCATTAGTCCAGGCTTCATAGGCAAAAGTAGTCTTGTAATTTGGGTATCAGTGTTTGTCTGTAAGGGTGCAGTAGTGTGGCCCTACATATAGAAGTAGTGTGATTTGAGTATCATGGATTTCTGTCTGCAGCCAGAAGTGGGTGTGAACGTGTTGTATTTTGCATGTGTATGCATGGCTGTAGAAGTACTGGACCCTGATGATGGATGTCTCATGTGTCATCTGGAAACAGTTATATATTATTTGGCTTAACAGATGATGGCTGTCTGTGGTTGCTTGTGTGATCTTGTCTTTTTGCTGCTTGGAGGGGGTTAGGGTTGGAAATCCTAAAGGCACATTTCCCAACTTTTGTGATGTTAAGTTGAGCACTAACTGGTGCATTAATGCAGTTTTTTTTCCATGAATATATATGTTTTATAACCTCTCACCCATGCCACCCTCTAGCACCCATGTCACCCTCCTCCCCAACAGACACACACCTTTTAATGTGCATGACCGGGACAGGATCTGGGGATATTTTATATAGATTGCTGCCAATTAGAGAGCTATATGAGTGGTCATACTGGGAGGGTTTAGAGACCATGGGGCTTCCTTCATGGGACCTCCAGGCAGCATTGTGGCTCAGGTGTGGTCCCCAGAAGAGGATGCCACCTTTGGGTAGTGTTTGCAGTCTTGAGCCTGAATGGTGCTGTCAGCTGAGCTGCTAATGGAGAAAACAGGTGAGAGATACAAGACTGGTGACTCAGGTGGGAGATATTCCCACATTGCCTGATCGGAGATCCCAAGCTGGGATGGGTGCTGGAGGTGTTTGGTCTTGATTGTTTTATTGTTTTCACTGTATTGTTCAACAACTGAGATTTTGAGTTCTGAAATGAAACAAGTTGCAATGGACCTCAGCTGAGGCAAAGTGTTTTGTATATGAAAATAAAGTGAATAACTGCAAACAGTACAGCTTATTGTGCACATGTTTTGTCTCCAGCTATGGCTGGAGGGTGTACTGTTACACTTCATGCTGAGTAACACATTCCTCATAGATCACAGGCCAGACAAATCTGTGCATTAATCTGCCAGGGTACTGTCCTTCCTGATTGACCGGCTATGGGACTATCATCTGCAGTCTAGCAAGTCAGCCCAACATTTCTTTCATACTACAAGCTGTTCTGTTTGTTTTTTTCTTTTTAGGATTAATGCATACTCTATACAGTAATCCATTATGCTTTTTGAACATCGGTTTACCCTGTTCTTGCTTCGTCCCATTCTGTTTAAAATACTCTTGTGGAAAACATTGTTGTCATAACAATGTTGCAACCTATAAACAGTTTGGTTTCATCATATATAAATTTCTCCCCCATGTATCTCCCTCCCTCTTGTGCTGCCATTGTTCTTTGTGTTGGCTTCTTTCCTTCCTGGACTTTCTGATCTTTATGCTGGACTCTAACAAGTCAGGATCAAGTTCCAACAAGCATTTGTCAATGCCGAAAGTTGTCTTGCTGGCATTGGCATTGGTAGTGCTTGTTTAATTGTTTAATTTGTTTAATTAGTATTTTGGAAAGACCTTTGAGCATGAGCTCTTTTACAAAGGTTCCACGTCAGTGTGGACAATAAGACAATACACATATTCAGTGGTTACAGAGGCCTGATCATTAGGCATTAAAGAGTGTTTACATGACAATTAGACAAATAGGAGAAAAAACTGAGCAGTTGTAATTGGATACTAAACTATTTCTAATCGGTTGCCCTAGGTAGCACACCCCTGGAAGCCTCCAAATCCATTGATAGACTATGGCTGAGTAACTCCATAGGGTTTAATGCTATCTCAGATGGCGAGAGGCTGGGTGACAGTGAAACAAGAGGGACTGGGTTTGAAACCAACCGCAGAGAGCAAGAGGTGGGGTGATAGTGAAACCGGGGAGATGTGATGGGAGCAGCTCCAGAGGGCTTTGTCGAGTATGGTGTGTGTGTGTGGGGGGGTGGTTTGGGAGGGGCAATACCAAGTGCATTTAAAGAGGACTGATAGCTTACTTAAGCCCTTGGCTAGGCTGGAATGGAGGCAGAGTTCTCTAGGTAGCCCTGCTGGGTGTTACTTTGGGGGTAGGCCTGTCCATCAAGTGGGGCCTGAGAAGCAGATGCATTTTGAGTTAGACATTAGATGCTGTTTGAGGCCTACTTTGAACTGAGACAGGCTGTTGTTTGTTTGTAATTTCATCGGGAGTTCATTTATCCAGAGGGGGGCCCGATAGGAGAAAGCACGCTGCCCTAGTGAGGTTCGGCGGAATGGTATGGACAGTGCTCCATCTTCCTCCGTCTGGTGATGTGTGTTGAGGGAGAAGCCTCGAGCAGGTTTCCTATACAGGGTGGGGTTTTTCCGAGGAGTGCCATCTTTCCCAGGAGGCAAGTTTGGGATTTGATCCTGTCTTTTAGGTTAAGCCAGTTTGTATGCTCATATAGGGTGCAAGTATGAGTGTAGTGACCTGCACACAGGATGAGGAGGCATGCCTTATTGAGTGCAATTTGGACCCTTTTGAGCACTGTATCAGTAGCAGCTCCATAGACCACCAGCCCGTAGTCTATCATGGAAGTATGGAGCTGGAGACTGGTCAGATGCTCTGGGGTGAGAACTTTCTTATGCCTGTTGGGGACGATTACGAGGGAGCATGCTTGTGTTTGTTGTAGGGCTGGATTGTAGCATGGCCTTGGTTTTTCTTGTAATTTAGTAGCAGCTTTTGCCTACTGAACCAGTCCTCAAGTTTATTGAAAGAGTTCTGTAGTTCTGTTTGTAGGGCAACCTGACAGGTGCTGCTGCTCAGCAGCATGGCATCATCCGTATACAGAACAAGTCTGGTGTCACAGGCTGTGGGTAGGTCATTTAAAAAGAGGCTGAAAAGCAGGGGCCCTAGAATTGATCCTTGAGGGACTCCTAGGAGCACATCTCTGGAGCTGGATAACGTCTGCCCAATTTTGACTCGCTGACTCCTGTGTGTTAGGTAGTCATTGAACCAATTCACAGCGTTTGGTGCCACACCCAGTCGTTGGGGCTGGAGTACTAGTAGAAGGTGGTTGATGGTGTCGAAGGCTTTGGTGAGGTCAATGAAGATGGACCCCACCAATCTGCCTTCATCCAGCGCTTGTCTTTGCATAGTCAGTGTATTCCAGCAGTGCCGTGGTGGTACTGTGTTTTGCCTGAAGCCATGTTGGTTTGGGCAGAGCAGATTGTACTTATTGAGATATTCTGTGAGTTGACTTGCATGATTTTTCCAAAGCTTTGGATAGTGGGGAGAGGATAGATATTGGCCTATAGTTTGACACCAGCGCCTTGTCACCATTCTTATGCACTGGAGTTACCAGGGCTTGCTTCCATACTTCTGGAAATTGAGCTAGGACCAAGGATTTATTAAATAGCATTGTTATGGGCATGATAAGAACATCAATGGTGAGAGATAGTAACTTCATGTCTAGCCCGTCACTCCCCAATCTGGTTTTGCCTAGGACTTTCCTGACCATCGTTAGGGCCTCCTTCACCGTCACCTTCTTAAAGTAGAAGGCTGGGAGGTAAGTTATGAGCAGGTTGGCGCAACCTTGGTCCTCCACAGGCAGAAGGTAGTCTGGAGGCAGCACTGGGGACAGGTCTGTAAAGGCCTGGTTAAAGGCATCAGCAATAGCTAGCAGATCTGAGGAAGATGAGTTATTAATGTTGAGCATCTTAGGGTGCTGCTTTTGATCTTTACCAAGGATGTTCTTGATGTTGTCCCAAAACCTCTTTCCATCTCCCCATGCGTTGTTAAGCTGGGTCTTATAGAAATTGGCTTTTGCGAGCCTGATAAGTTTGGTGCACCAATTTCTGGCTGTTTTGTAGCACTGTAGGTCATGCTTGCTGCCTGAGTTTAAGGCTTTTTCCCAGAGGCAGTCCCTCTCCTTTAGGAGGGAGAGGAGCTTGCCATCAATCCAGCCATTAACCCCCCCCCCCGAATTTTCCATTTTGTGCATGGTGCATAGATATCACAGATGGAATTGAAGCCCTCAGTGAAAAAACTAAGGGCCTGGTCCAGCGTAGGTGCCTTGCTGATGGGGGACCAGTTGTAGGCAGACAGGGCCAATTTGAGGGATCCAAGTTTGCCTTTCCACAGAACCCTGCTGTTGATGAGGCAGGGTGGGCTTTTGGCAAGTTTTGGTGGTCCATATAAAGGAGATTGGGGAGTGGTCACTTAGCATGTCCCAGAGAACCCTGAGTTCGGAGAATCGAGTTGGTGAGCTAGCTAAGACCCAGTCATTGAGGGTGCTGGTACCAGCCTTGTAGTTCTGCCTGGTGGGGTGAGTTACGAGTTGCATGAGATTGTGGGAGGTGATTAGGTCTCTGGAGGGTGTTGCCTCCTTACATAACCAGTTAATATTAAAGTCACCAGTCAAGATGAGTTCTGAGCCCTTTCTGAGTGCGCTAAATTCTTCCATAACAAGAGGTAGGCCTTCCTTGGCTTTCTTGGGGGGCAGGTAGGTTGTGGCAATGGTAAGGGTCTTGTCTTTTAGGCCGACTTGTATTTTTACCACTAGTAGCTCATAATCCTCCACAACTTTGGAGATGGGGAGGACGGAGCAACTCAGTGAGTTTCTGGCATATAGGAGGCAGCTACCACCTTTTCTGCCTATTCTATCTAGTGCAGGAGTTAGAGAGATGTATAATATGAATGGCAGTGAAGTATTGAACTGACACCAACCCCCCCACCTACGCAGAGACTGACAGGCACTGGGGTGTGCCTTTGGGTCACAGGCCATAACCCTCATGCCATTTCATCTCACCCTACCCTGCACTCGCACCATTTCACCTCACCCTACCCTGCAAACACCCAACAAGTGTCATGGTGTGCCTTGGGGTCTTCGGGCCTTATGCTCACCCCATTCCATAAGGAAATACGCAGAGATGGGTGCAGTATAGGAGAATATGGTGAACTTTGGGGCTGAAGAGTCCAAGGCTCACCTTGATACCTGTCACTGGCTGCAGGGTGGGGGTGGAATGGCATGAGCATTACAGCCGACAAGCCCAAGTCACACCCCTGACTCCTGTCAGTCTCTACAGGGTGGGGCATTATGGTTGGAAACCCTAACATCCCGGGTGTTTGTTGGTATTTTCACTCCAAATTTTCAGCATGGGCTTTTGTAACCCCACCTCATAAACAGTGACAGTATCAGTTTGTTAGCCGAAGGTGATTCCTGAGTAATGAAGTTAAGTTACCTTTTAGGAAATGTATGTTTCCTACCTGCTCTATGTAAGCCATGATATCTTGTACACATCAATGAATTGTTTTCCTTCCTTAGGTACTTGTAACTAATCCTGGTTGAAGCTCCTGAAAAAAGGACCGTCAAGGTCCCAGTGGCCTACCTGGTAACCGAAATTTAAATAAATAAAAATAAATAAATAAAATGTGGTGCCACAGGTGTAAAAACACATTTTGGACAGGATGTGAAAAATGACAGCTGAACTGTTCATGAGAAGGTGTAACAAAATGGCAATGTTGAAAATCTGGAGTGAAAATATTAAATATTATCGAAGTTATGAGCGTGCATAGAAACTGCACAATGCATGCTCATAACAATCATTTTTTGCAATTTTTTCACCAAATTTGTAACATAGGCTTTTTGGGACCCCACCTCATGAACAGTGGCATTGTCATTTCAGGTGATTCTGTGCAGTGACCATGAAATCACCTTTCGGGACAGAGTAACAAGATGACAGTGCCCTGTTCATGAGGTGGGGTCCCAAGACCCCATGTCGAAAATTTGGAGCCAAAATTAAAACAAATGGCTGAGATATCCACCTAAGTTGAAACCCCCCATTGATGCCATTATACAGCTTACTGGCATTTCTTCAATTTACAGTTCTGCTTTGAAGAGTGCAGATGTGTTCCTGCTCCACCGAAGATCGCAGCTCTGGACATCTGGAGGTAAGTATGAGGTGAGGGGATGTGGGGTGTACAGAGGGTGGGTGCAGGTTGGGGGAAGGGGGTGCCGAGGGCAACGGACCTTTTTCTTTTGCTACCGCCATGTTTATTGAAATGTTTCATCAGGAAAGGCACATACGGGAAGTGTGCCATCTGTGCTGCTGCATGACGAGCTTGTCTCTGATTGCAGCGGCACATTTTTTTCAAGTTGGTGGCACATTACATAGTACGTGTGTAAGCACTAGCATGCTGACTAATTGGGGAATGAGGGACACACCTACTAAAGTGTGCCCTGCATTTGCCAACAGTGACACACCTCTGCATTTCTCCTACTACCACAAGATGTTGCTTGTGCACACTCAAAACAACATAAAAAAAAACTATTACAAGCTTGGCACTCTGTATTGGTGCCACGCAAGTCCTGCCTACCTCTCAGGGTCCACCATGAAATCATACTTAAGATGATGCTACTTGTGGTCAACTATGTGGACCTGTGCACAGTGCCACTCCCAGAATCACCCTTGCCAGATCAGACCACATTTTGCATTAATTTGCTGTTTAACACTAAATGAGCACCTCTTACCCATCCCTATTCTCAATTCCTTAACCTCTCTATGTCCCCCCTTAAGTCTCAGCAGCTCCTCCATTGTTCTTCCAATTTTCCTACATACTGTTTCTCCCTATTTGCTTCTTCCCAGTCAGCCCTCCTCTCCATTCCATCCCTTTCTTGTGGTCTCCCCAGTCCTCTGATGTATGCACATTTTGTGTCTCTACCTTTAAAACCTCTATTGGCCAGTCTGCTTCCTCTATCTGCATCTGCCATCCTGATGTATGGAGTAGCCTCCCTCTACCTATTACTCTCTCCACCTCTGGTCACTTACAGTAGTCTGGCCTCTCCTCCGTGATCATTTCTCCCCTTCCTGCAAATACAGCTAGTCCCTAGCCAGTTTCCAGTTCTTGGTTCCCACCTCCACTTAATTTCATCAATTAAAATTTTTATGGAAACAGAAATTGTCAGCAGATAAGGACCACTAGGCCAATGCAGTCTGCCTGTAAGCCCTATACTTGTTATTTACAGTGACCTCCCCAACTCATGGATTCCTGCACTGCCACATGACGCATTTTACTTTGGTTACAGTTGCAGTTTAGTTTTTGCACCCTTTTCTTGTGTATTTTGCCACAGTATCTATGATGCTTTGTTTTGCACTCATGTTTGTATCATAGTTAGTATGTATATTTTGCAGTGCACTGTCTTCTATTGTATCATCTCCCCTACCCTCAGAAATTAGCTTCATCTATGTGTGCCTGTCCTGTTCACCACATTTTAAATAGATGAATACCTAAATAAGACAAGCATTTGGCTACTACTGTGTTCCCTAATGAGGAAGATGGTGGAACTGTGTGCCTTGGCTTGGGCAGACCTACCCTCTTGACAGTATTTACTGAAGGGCTCTCCCAACACTGGAAACATGAGTCTCAGCTAAGCCCAGTGTAGCTGCTACAGTCTCAAAAATGCAGACTGTCACCCAACATCATCCAGCTCTCAAGATGAAACCCCTCTCTGTCTCTGTTTAGTGGTTTAGTAACAGAGCGCTGCTCTCAGTCTTGATTAAGTAGCTCAGGAGTTTATAGATCCCTTCCCCTTACACATGAAACGTAAGCCAATAACTTAACTCCTAGAGCACTTTTCAAGCTAAGACTGCACTGATACAACAATAAACACAGGTAAGTAAAGTAAATAAGGAAGGAACTAAAAGGTTGCAGGCAAAACCTATGACATTGACTGAGAGCCACCAGGAAAAAACACTGAAGAGTTTAAAAATGCCTCTTACCTGTCAGCTTCAGACAGTTGCACAATCTGTATTGCATTTGCACCCACACTCCACTCTGATTGAACTTTGTCTAAGTTGGTCTGCAAGTGGTCTGCGTCCCGTGATGCATGGCACTACGACAGGTAGATGGTCGGATTCAGAATGAATGGATAAAATAAAAAATAAAACAATCAGGTAGTTACCACTGCCAAATGTCTGACTCTGGCCATGACCGAGGAACGTCCCAACTCTCAATGTTTCTGACACAGCAGCAAGGCAACAAGATGAAGAAACTGGCGGTACACAGCAGTAGGCGTTAGTAACAGCCAGGCAGTAGGCAGCAGGCTCCATGACTGAGCCCCCCCCCCTCAGCTTGGTTCGGCAGTTCAATCTCGACTGCTCCCAACTCTGGTGTTACTTGTCAATGGTGCTGCTGAGATTGAGAACTAAAAGAGACACCACTGATGGCATTGAGTGAGAGTTGTCCGAGACTTATGAGTCTCCAGCGACTCCAGCACTGACCTGGCGACCTGCTGTCAGCCACATGACAACTCCTTTGACTCTCAAACCAGACCCTCAGCTCTGGCCACTGGCGTGCTGCTCCTCTCCGCCCAAGGCTCAACCAAAGAGTCCCAGTCATGGGCCTGCCAGCATTGTTGCAGCAGTCAGACACAGACAGTCACAGACTACAGCGAGCAAAAGGCAGTCTGTCGCTCTGACAGAACTCAGAAGCAGAAAGAGCAAGAAGAACTGTGAATATAGCTCTTTAATTTAGAACTCTGGCTTTGCTCTTTTACAGATCTTGCCTTGTGCTTGCCCAGTGCCCTCCTTGCCAGTGCTGCCAGCACCGCTAGTCTGTGTCCATGCTGCTGCCCAACTAGGTTCGCTCTTCTTTTGCCTTGCTGCTTGCTCTTCTTCCTTGAGTCCTCGCGCAGTCTTACTTGCGCCTTTTCCAGGAAATCGCAACAAAGAAAAAAGTCACTGAATGGAAGACAGATGCCGGGAGTGGCCAGCTTTGCTATCCCTGCACTTTGATGAGTCTGTCTAGCTTACCAGCTTATCAGTAGCTCGCACCAGTTGGCTGTGTTTGGGGATTGTGTGAGGCTACTGTCACTATGTTTATTGAAATTTTTCACCAGGAAAGGCACATAGAGGCATGCCATCTGTGCTGCTGCATGATGAGCTTGTCTCTGATTGCATGACACATTTCTTTCAAGTTGGTGGCACTTTGCATAATACTTGTGTCGTGCTGCATGCTGGCTAATTGGGGAATGATGGATGCACCTACTAAAGCATGCCCTGCATTCTCTATAACACTGACACACCTCTGAAAGTGCTATTACCCCAATATGTTGTTTGCGCGTGTGCGTAAGCCAACATAAAAAGAAGAGTTATCATTTGAAGAGTCTTTTCTTGCCTGTAAGTGTGTTACTGCAGCTGCAGAAATAGCAGAGTTTGTTTCCACTGTGATCTACACTATAATTAGCAAACCCTGGAAAGTTACTTCCAATAACCACAGGTATAGGTAAGGTTAGAACTACCTTCACTTTCGTTAAACGAAACACCCTATTTGCTTTCAAAGTCACTTGAATGGTGGGGTAGTATTGAATTTCTCTGCAAACGCAAATGACCCCAGTACCTAGTCTCCTTGTACATTATTTTCCCAAACTGTCTGCATGCACCAAGGTCTGTCTGCTTGCTGAATCTAGCAAATCCTTCACAGACTTTGCTTCCACCTGGACATCAATCAGATATGTGCCCAAATTTGATAAGGTTAAATGTGCTTTCACCTTTCCATTTTTACTGCAATTTCTGGTTATGTATCACGGATTATTGCAAATATAGCAAAGAAAGTCATTGGGTGCAAATTAATTACCCTGTCAGATTTATTATCATCTGATTTGGGATTGGGTTGCAAAAAAGGTGATCTTACCATCCTTGGACCACTGCCTCCACTCTGTGGCATCTGTCTGGCCATCTGGAAGTTCTGCATCAGTGAAATAGTATTTTCCTACTTTCTGGTTGGTGTTCTTTCTCCTAGAGTTGTACATCTGCGGGAAGGTTGTTGAGAAATTGCT
The DNA here is from genome assembly GCA_016271365.2 of Neoceratodus forsteri. Taxonomy (NCBI): domain Eukaryota; kingdom Metazoa; phylum Chordata; order Ceratodontiformes; family Ceratodontidae; genus Neoceratodus; species Neoceratodus forsteri. The sequence continues at coordinate 796,627,655 of CM028137.1, read as the reverse complement.
GTCTGGCCAGCATGTTGATTATCTGTACAGTTGCCTTGATTTCTGGTTTGAGCCATTTGATGAAATAAGTTCTCTCAGTCTGGTGTATGCCTATTGTAGATTAATTGACATTGTGGTATTTTAGGGTCCAAAATCTCTGTCTGTAGGTCTCTCTTTTCATGATGTCATAGTTCTCAGACTGTGTACTGCCCATATTGCTGTATGCTAGTGTAACCCCTCACTGGCCACTTGTTTAACTAGTAAGCCCACCTCCCATACTATTTCTGTCTAGGGAGAAGAGGCGGGTGGTTCACTGTGAACCTGACCTGCGGACTGCCATCCAGCGGTCCAGGTCTGAAGCCACCAGCCCCTCACAGAAGCTCAGGTAGTTTGAGAACCACAGCCATGGTTCTCTGATGAACCTGACAGACTGCCATCCGCAATCCAGGTCTGAAGCCACCAGTCCCTCATAGAAGCTCAGATGGTCCAAGAGCCACAGTCGTGGTTCTCTGATGAACCCGACCTGCCAGACTACCATCTGCGGTCCAGGTCTGAAGCCACCAGCCGCTCACAGAAGCTCAGGTATGGACTCGTCTTCAGGGACTGATTACCTCAGGAAGGAGCCCTATCTGCCTGATTTTCTTTTTAAATGAGGATAGTTGTTTCTGGGTTTAAATCCGCATCTAGTACTGCTGTGACCCACTGGCTGCAGTTAGCCCCAGGAGCACTCGATTGGCTCCATATAGCTCTGTACTGTTAATGCTTGAATTATATTTTATTGGATTTGATTTCTGGTAATACTGTCTTGCTAGCATTTTAGAGTTAATTTGCTGATTTAATCTAAGTGCCTGTAGAGTGTTCCCTCTTAAGACCCAGTAGCGATCTCAGCTTGGGTCTTGAACCTCCTTTTCACCTTTTCAGTCTGGTATTGTGTTTTAATTAGCCCGTTCTTGCTCTCTGAGACCTTGTGGCACCTTACCTAACATTTTGGTCTGCAGCACATCCTCTGTTTAAGCCATTTGCATTTCTTTTTGACTTCATTTGACCCCACCCCTGCCTCTCTTATTTAATTTCCCAGTGTCCTTCTCTTTTCAGGTAGTCCGACAGCCACAGCCATGGTCCTCTGACAATCCTGACCTGCCAGACTGCCATCCACAGTCCAGGTCTGAAGCCACCAGCCCTCACAGAAGCTCAGGTACAGACTCACCCTCTGGGATTGATTATCTCCAGGAAGGGGCCTAGCTGCCTGATTTTTTAGCCCCCACCCCACCGCACCCACGGTCCGGTTTAAATACACTAAACCCTGCCCTGACTTACTAGTTCACTCCTACAGGCTACTGCCAGCCAGCTGTTCAAGCTTAAAGTGACAGCATCACTGTCTCTTGTGAAGGCCCTGATGAAGGCAAACTGGTGGGGTCTGTCTTTATTGACCGCACCAAAGCCTTGATACAGTCAACCACCCCTGTTACTGACCCAACTGCAAAACATGGGTGTGGCACCCAATGCCCTTTGCTGGTTCCAAGACTACCTGATATGGAGAAATCAGTGTCAAAATTGGGCAAACAGTATCCAGCGCAAGAGAGGTATCATTAGGGGTACCCCAGGGATCAATACTGGGGCTCCTACTCTTCAGCCTCTTCTTAAATGACCTTCCCACAGCCTGCGACGCCAAACTCATACTATATGCAGAGGATGCTGTGCTGCTGAGCAGCAGCACATCTCAGACTGCCCTACAATCTGAGCTGCAGAACTCCTTCTCCAAACTCGAGGATTGGTTCTGTAGTCATAAGGTGCTACTAAACTACAAGAAGACCAAGGCCGTGCTTATGTCCAGCTCCTACAACAAAAATAAGCACCACCCCCTCATCATCTCCAACTCATGCAGTGATCCGCTGTTCAAGTATCTGGGGGTCATAATAGATGGCACCCTCACATTTCTTGCACTATATTGACTCTCTGGTCAGACAGTCAGTACCAAGATTGGCATCCTGTACAGGTGCAGGCAATACCTCTCTCCGGGGCCCCTCCGCCTCTCAGTCCACAGTTCCATTATATCTGCTATTTACTATGGACTAGTGGTCTGAGGTGGCAGCAGATACAGTGCTCAAGAGTGTTCAGACTGCACTCAACAAAGTCTGAAGACTCACCCTGGATGCAGAGCATGGCACTCACACCTGTACTCTGTATGAGCGTGCAAACTGGCTGTCATTAAGAAACAGGGTCAAATTCCAGACTTGCATCCTAGGGAAGAAGGCTCTATTGGGTAAAACACCACCTTGTGTAGGCAATTTGATCAAGGCAGCCAACTCATTACAGGTCACCAGAGGAAGGACTAGAGGGGCCTTGGCTATCCCCTTCCATTGTACCTCACTTGGGCTATGTACATTTGCCTACTGGCCCCCCTGTGGATGAATGAACTCCCCAGGCACCTCTTGGCTACCAATTGCCTGCCCAATTCAAAACTAACCTCAAACAGCACCTAATAACACTCTCTAAGTGCACCTGCCCCAAAGTCCAGCCACACCTGCTCTCTCTGCCCCCCAGCAAGCACTAGGCAGGCCTCAGGTACCCCCTTCCTCTGTCCCTTCTCATGACTTGCCTCAGCAATCAGTTAATGTCATGCTCCTTGGCACCTGCCAACCCCACCTTCCCCTCCCCAATTCCAAGTCCCGTGGGTTTCCTTAACAGTCACACTACTAATACGCAGGCCTGCCTGACCATGCCCCCTCACACCCCACCATTTACTCTAGCATGTCTTCTCTGCTCAGCCTCCCCTCACTGCCCTATACCTTATCGCCCTTCTTCCCCTACCCTTCACCTCCACTGCAGTACCTACCTTTCTTTCGTACCTCCTTTATTCACCCCACTGCCAGCTATCCCTGTCCCTCTGAATTACTGACAAGGTTCTTTGTGGCTTCTTATTCCCCCCCTCCACCCTCATAAAGTGTTTTTCTTGTTATTTTAACTTGTACCTATGTTCTGAGTTATTCTGTAAGTTCTGAATCCAAGCTGTATCATTCATTGTAATGTACCTTTGCTTTCTCCTATTGTACTTAGTTTTGCAATCTATGTCGTGGAACCTTAGTAAAAGAGCTTGCTCTCAAGGTCTTTTCTGAATCACTAAATAAATAAATAAAATACACAGTATTTAATACAGCAAATGACCTTTACAAACCCAGGTGTTGTAGTGGCCACAGTACCTTTCTGCATTCCTGGTCTTCTGTGCTTACCTGGTACCAGCTCTGGCATTCACACACAATCTGCCTGGAGTCAGGTATGCACAGCAAAATTCCCTTTGGCTGCCACCAGCTGTGGCAGAGGAATGGGTCAAGAAGCATTGACAGACCACAGAAAAGGTACAAGATGCAGACAGTACTGTTTTATTGAAAACACAATAAAAACTGTTTTTGTCAGATGGCTTCACAATGGTATAAAAACATTTGGAAAACTGATTTGGTAGTTGCTTTACATAAGCTATAAATGGAAAATTTAGCAAAGTCTTTTGCATGCTATATCTCCTGTAAAAGTTCTTGCTTGCATAAAAATTGTACACCCCCTTTCTAAGCACTAGGAAAAATACAGTACCTTGCAGCCTCAGGTTACAGTAGGTTTTTCTTCCCCTCAATTTCTTAGGCAGTAGTCGCCTTCTCCTCAGAGTTCAGAGTGTGCACCAAGAGATATCCCCCTGAAGCCTTCTATGGCTTTCTATTGATTTTATAATTTGGTCTCCCTAATATTTTGTTCTCACAACATCACACTCAGTTGAAGCATCAGTAGCTCAGCAGGTTGTGCACACACCTCAAAGGCTTGAAGATCAGAAAGTTGTGGGTTCTAGCCCCACACCAGGAACCCGGGACAAAATCCCAGTTTTGACAATGTACTGCAGCATGAGGGGGATGTTGCACTCCTGAGGTGTCATCTTTCAGAGGATACATTAAACTGAGGTTCCGTCTGCCCATTCTTATGGTTGCTGAGAGCTACGATAAAGATCCTATGGAACTTCTCAAAAAGAGTAGGGGGATTTCTCTGGTGTCCTGGCCTAACTTTCCCCATTCATCTCTCCCCCCCGACAAGGCTGAAAATAAGCAGAATTGCATAGTAATTTACTGAGTGTCCTGAGATAAACAAGCAGTATGCAAAAGAAAACTGCAGCTAGAGATGGAAAGCATTAATTCCTGCCTGCTTTAATGTTAATTTATTCTTTAACAACGATATCACAAGCACCATACTGCAGGGTTCTATTCTCGGAACCCTCTTGTTTACCCTTTTCATTAATAAATTGCCCACAGTCTGCAAACCTGTATGGACCCTCATATATGTGGATGACGCAGTTCTCTTTACACATAGTAACGACATTAATGCCATTAACCTTTTGCTCAGTTCCTGCCTAGCCAGGCTTCAAAACTGGTTTGTAATGGAGAATATGGTGCTTAGCCTTCCCAAGACACAATCCATGCTATTTGGGTCTAGGCACAGAATAAACAAGGTATCCTTCACTTTCTATATCTTTATCAGCAATGGTACACCCCTGGCTAAGACACTGCCTTTCAAGTACCTCAGGGTTCATCTTGACCTTAAGTTATCCTTCGAATCTCCTCTCCAACACATCACCTTTCTCTCTTATATCAGAAGCTAGGTGCTCTCTACCATTTTCAACATTTCTTAACTCCTGAGGCCAGAACCCGTATTGCACTGGCAAACCTAGTCCCATCATTAGATTATGGATTGGTTGTAATTGATGCTGACAGTAAATCCACACTACAGCAAAGACACACTCTATATTACAAAATATGTAAATTTGCCTTAGGTTGCAGGTCCAATATTCACCACTGTACAGCTCTCAAATCCCTTAACTGGTTTCCCCGGACATCAAATCCAATCTAGCTATTGCAACACTAGTAAAGAAAACTATGCATACTGGGACATCTGCCTACCTCAGTAGCCAAATCTCTCTCATCAACCTGCCTTCCTCCCGCTCTGCAACCAAAAACAACATATTAATTCCAAAGTTTTGCACAAATATAGGTCAGCACTCTTTTGGAACTCCCTACCTCCTTCTGTCAAAACATCTTCCTTTCCCTATGCTTTTGCCAAGCTCCTAAAGTCACACTACTCCTCAGCCCAAGCCTGCTCCTGCTTCCGATAACCTCCCCCTCTCATGAACTCCTACCTTGTACTAGTTAATCGCACCCACCAACCAATCTCTGTCACATTTTTTGTTCTCCTCCTCAATCTTCCTCCTCCTTTCTCTATCCTCAATTCTACCTTTATTTATTACATTACAATCACTTTTGTATATTACATTGTATATCACATTGTATATTTACAAGTATTAGCACCATATGTGCTCATGTTTGCCAACAACTTGCTGTAAATTCGTATGCATTCACTGTTATTTGTTTTCCTGTTTATCTGTGCTTCTGCACCTGGTATGTGCCTGAAAAAGGTACTTGTTACCAGTGCACTCATCTGGAAGACAAAGATAAATAAATTAATTAATAAATAAATATACTCCTAGTTTTTAGAAATTATGTTTTTCCAAATAAATCTAGCCCATGGTTCTGACCCTGTCACAGTGAGGTTGTATCTCACATAAGTAGTTTTGTGAGTCACGAAAACATGTTCATGAGTAACAAAAGCAGGACCTGTTTTCATAACATGCGTCAGCCTAGTTTCTTATATTTTAAAAGAAAAAAAAAACACTTAAAGAATCAACCATATACCCTACAGTATTGACCACACAAGTTTCAGACATAACTTCCAACAGATTTTTCTTTTTTTCTGAAGTGCATTTTCAGTTCTCATCCCCAGTTTCATGACAGCTAAGATTCATGAAAATTGCAAGTCTCTCCCTCTTCATCACTCTGCATTATTGGCTGCTACAGACCCCCCTCGGCAGGCCTAAAGGTGTAGGAACATCTGGGTAGTGTGCTCAAACAATTATCAGCTAAGGTTGTAACTCTGGGTGACTTCAACCTCGATTGGTTTTCTGCCACCTCCAAACCCATAAAAGATATGTGAGATATCTATGGGCTGACACAACTCATTACAGAAGTCATACGTCCCAAGAAGAAGAACCCTGACAATAGTAGCTTAATCGACATTATATTAGTAAATAAACCTTATCTTTTTACCATTCAGGCATATTCTTTAATGATCTAAGTGATCATCGTTTAATAGCATGTGCCAGATCTGCACCTAAACAGGTGTCTTCTTCTAAGCATATTTTCAAAAGAAATAAACACAATTTTGACCCCCAAGCCTTCCTCTCCGACCTGCAGTACTTGAATTGGCAAGAATTCTATCTGGCCCCCACTGTGCACAAGGCCTACAAGGTTTTTCAGAACATCATACTTGGGCATATAAATCGGCATTTTCCTCTAGTGAGAGTTTGCACAAAAAAGAAGTTGAATCCCTGGTTCACGGCCAATCTGAAAGCTGCCTTACTTAACAAGGACTTTCTCTGGAAAAAGGCCCATAAAACCAAAATCCCAGCTGACTGGGCAACATTTAGGAGAGCTAGAACCACTGCATGAAACTGATTAGGAAGAGAAGTCCAAATATTACTGCACTGAATTCGAGTCGTCCACTAGCTGTTCAATCAGCTTTTGGAAAACCGTAAGGGATCTTGAGGCTACACCTCAGCTAACTCCTTCCTGCAAAATTACCCATTGTGGCTCATCTGTTACAGACAAACATACGATTCTTGAGCTCCTGAATAATCATTTTGCAACCACTGGGCTTGCATTTGACTCCTCCTGCTAATAACCTTCATTCCCAACTCTGTGCCCAGGACCTATCATGGCCACCAAAGGATGCCCCTGTTCTGTCACGGCCTTCTCATTCAGTCCAGTCTCAGTGAAACAAGTAGAAGATCTCCTGTTGGGACTGGACACCAGAAAAAGTGCAGGTGCAGATCAGATTGATCCTTATTTCTTAAAACTCAGCTTCTTTGTCTTGTCTGCTTCCATAACTCACCTTTTAACTTATCCTTGGCCCAGGGTGTACTACCCACAACTTGAAAACTGCCCATGTTATCCCCTATTTAAGCTCGGCGACTCTAGTGACCTAAACAATTATAGGCTGATATCCTCTCCAAATTATTTGAGAAAATAGTTAATATTCAGCTCAGGAGTACCTGGAGACGTGTAATCTCTTAAACCCAGTCCAATCAGGTTTTAGACCGTGTCATAGCCCAATCTCTGCCCTTGCTAAGATCACTAATGATTGGCAGCATGCCCTAGATGCCAAGCCTATGTGTGAGGTCTATTCCTTGACCTAAGCAAGGCATTCAACATGGTGGACCATAACCTACTACTAGTCACTCTTAATAACATCGGCTTAGATTTGGCAGCAATTAAATGGTTTACTAGCTATCTTACCAGACGATATCAGCAAATAAAACAGATGGAGATCTTTCTTCTCTGAAAACCCTCCTGAGAGGTGTGCTGCAAGGATCTATTTTAGGGCCTTTGCTCTTCGCACTCTACATAAACAACGTTGACCTAGGCATTAACTCAGCAAGCATCCATCTCTTTGCTGATGATATGGTCCTCACATTGACAGGTCCAGCCAGAATTAGCCATCAAGGACCTCCAAGAGGATTTCATTCATTCATAGCTTAACCTACTGAGTCTAAAACTCTTATTAAATGCCAAAAAAGCTATGGCAATGTTCTTTCTCCAGTTGGTAGTGCACCTAATCCCTGGACATTAGGCCTAGTTCCTCGAATAACTACGCTGTTAGGGGAGTCCATAGACTTTGTGGCTAAATTCAAATACCTGGGGCTTTGGATCGACCATAAACTATCATTTGCCAACCATATCGAAGAACTGACAAAAAAACTTAACCAGAGACTAGGCCTATTCTATCAGATTAGGCATTTATTGACCCAAGACACAAAAACTAGGTTAGTTCAATGCACATTTATCCTACTTCTGGATTACGCTGACATTATTTATGGCCGGGTACTAGCTCAGCATTATCAAAGCTTGACACCCTCTATCATCGGGCAATAAGATTTATAACAGGTGCGCTGTACTCCACCCACCATTATTGCCTGTACTCCTGGTAGGCTGGACATCCCTTAACTTCAGAAGACAATAAAATGCTGCACTTAGAACCTTTAGGGCGCTCAATAAGAAACTTCCACAATATATAGCAGAGTGTCTGCCCGCCTGTATGTGCAACAGGTAGATACTCCTTAAGAAGTCTGTCATATACTACACTCATTATTGCCAAAGTGAACACGCGCTTTGGTCGAGCGTCCATAAGCCATGCTCTTCCTTCTCTTTGGAACAAGATCCAAAAACGTTGAATATAGTATTACCCATAAAGCTGCCCACCTTCAAAATGCTATCTCTATGCTCCTTCAAAGAATGTTGTAATTGCTTTCCCTGACTGCTGGGCATCTCAGACTATGGGTCCTTTCACAAACTGTGACTACCTACTGTCCTTTAGTCCCTCTCCTCTTTCCTCCATTCTGGTTCCCTTCCTTCCTCTCACCCCTTGTTGTTGTACTTATTGAACATTCTCACTGTACTTTGTACATGTATATATGTACATATTTTATGTATATATATATATATTTGTATATATTTGCAGTGTATAACAGTGCTATCTTGTACTAACTGTATTCTTTATTTCATTGTTTTTGATCAGTCATTGTTACCTATTTTGTATGTTTACTTCCATGGCTACTGTTTTCATTACCCATGTCCAGGTCCATCCTGCAAATGAGTTTCTCAATAGTGTTCGCCTGGTTAATAAAGACTGACTGATTGAAATGGATTTGTGAGTCATGAATGCAGGTTCAAAGCCACTTTATCAGGCCCAGTTTACATGAGATTTAACACCTACTTTTATTTTCATTTTACCCTAACATTGCATTTCTTTGCTATTTGTGCTTTGTGCATTAATGTAGTTTTCCAATGAATTTTATGCCTTTTGAGATACATGGTATATTATGCCTGTAGCTAGCTAACACATGGGGCTTTGCCTTGGATCTGAGCTTGCTTCATGCATGGTCTTGCAGGCCATAAATGATGCAGCTATCCCATCCAGCACTGTGTGGCCTATATATTGCTTCAAACTGAGGGTGAAAAAGTTCATCCAGATCGCAGTTTGTATTTTTTCTGATTAAAGATGTTTTCAAGTCTTGGTTTCAAAGGTATACAGTTACACTCTAAACAAACACTGCCCTTACATGTTTCAAGAAACAAGGCCACAGGATACCATGCTGGGTCATCGTGGTGTGTGCGCAGTGTGTGCTGTAAAGGGATCTTAATGTTTCAGCTTAATGTCATTAATATTTTAGAAACATTTTTAACCTAAAAAACACTTGAGGAATTAACTGTACACCCTACACTACTTATCACATAAGTTTCATACATAACTTCCAACACATCTTATTTTCCATGTTCAAATGTTTCTCTTGTTTTTTACAGTTTTGCTACTACTTAGACTCACGGGGCTGGATATTCAAACATTAGTACCTGCACTAACATGGTCAGCATGGATGTTAACCCAGGTCCATGTGAGCACTCCCAGCAGGGCCATATTTGAGGCCTGGTAGAACCCTTCAAACCTGGCAGCACCAAGGCACTGAAATAGTGCTGCGCTTATGGAAATGAGGGGGTTGCCTCATGCATACTGGTGCAGCAGGACAGTCAAAGGTTTGCACCCGTGGTAAACAGCACCCAAAGCAGCACTGTTTGCTGCTGCCAAAAACCACTTCTAAACATGCCACTATGCTCGTGCGTCAACCCCCAAAGGCAGGGTAACTATACTGCAGCTGCCTGCCCCCTCTTTCCCATTCGCACTGTCAAAATGATCCCCATCGGTCAAGTGGTTCCACCCTAACTACACATTCACACAATTTGTATCTTTCTCTAGTGGTCCAGTGGTCGCCCTGACCCCTAATCACCAGATCACACAATCTGTACCATTCTTTGTTGGTCCAGTAGTATGCCCCATCCCAATCAACTGTTACACAATCTGTATCATTCCCTGGTGGTTCAGTGGTTCCCACCCACCCTTGATCACCTGTCTGATCCTTGTAATGACTCCTGGTGGTCCAGTGAGTTCCCACCTCATCCTCCTCTAGAATACATTGACATAGCCTTCCTGTTGGTCCAGTGGTCCTACCAACAGCCCTCCTGACCTGCCTGCCAATATTCTACATCCCTGCATCCCTCTTATCCTGGTTCCCGTGCTCCTATCAGTCACAAATGGAGACCAGCAAAGCCTCCTCTCACCTCGGTGGCTGGCCACTATATGAGCTGTCAGAGTGAATTTCTACAGCAGCTGTGCTGTTCACTGTATGTGGGTGGCAGGGGTACTGGAAACCAAGTTATGAGTGTGTATGTGTTGAGGTGGGATGTCAGTGAGCATATCATGTGGGGGCTACTTGGGGGGTCACTGGATTACCAGGAAGAGTTATATTAATGTATTCTGAGCAATTGAGGGGTAGGGGAACCACTGGACCACCAGAGAATGATACAGATTGTATAAACAGGTGATTGCAGGGTGGGGAGAACTAGTGGACCATCAGGGAATGATAGATTGTGTGAATGGGTGATCGAGGGGTGAGGGGGGACCACTAGACCACCAGGGAATTATACAGATTGTGTGACTGGATGATCATGGGGGGGACCACTGGACCAGCAGGGAATGATACAGATTGTGTGAATGGATATTGGGGAGGACCACTGGACCAGCAGGGAATGATACAGATTGTGTGAACTGATCATGGGGAGGACCACTGGACCACCAGGAAATGATACAGATTGTGTGAATGAGTGCCACTTACCAGGGTTCACATTCCAGGGTTGAAAGTGGCACTAAGGGGCTGCTGCACCCCAGGTAAATGAGCCCATAATGGGCATGCAAATGACCCCCTTAGTGTCTTGCATGCCCAATGGGATCATTTGCATGCTCAGGCTGAATATAACCAGCAGGGTTTTGGTGCTATCCCATTTCAGGCAGTGCTATTCCCTGTGGGCTATATATAGCCCTGATACGTATCGATTCAGCACAAATGTATCTAGTGTTGCACGACATAGCCCAATATTCAGTCAGATAGCACCACTTACTATCAGTCTGAATATCACAGCAGCCAGAGAGCACAGGGGCAAGTGCAGCACAAAAATTTGCACTTGCCCCATTTTCTGAATACGGGGCCCATGAACCCTAAGTCTTATCATATGCGTGTGTTCTGGCTCATGTATATGATGTACATCAGTTTTGCAAAAAAAGAATTATAAGAAATCTGTGAACAAACTGAACTGAAATTGCATGACAACAGCATTTTATTTAAAATCTACTAATTTCTCAGTAAAGTCACATATCAAACGATCATCCTTGCACCAAACTCTAAGGAACCTGAAAATGCCATGATGCAGGTATTTTTTGTGCAATCATTTAACAAAGAAGGTCTTTAAAACAATATTGTTATGTATATTCAGTCTTTCAGAACTTTAAAACTGCTCAATTGACCATTACCAAAGTTCACAAGATCCAGAGATCCTTGCATCAACTGAGTGCGTGCCAAATGTCAGGTTACTTTATCCAGGGATGGCCACAGAATTAAGGTGCAAAAAGCAAGGTTTAAAATAGAAAGGCCTGCCCTACTCTAACTGTAGTGTCACAGACACGATAGCACCACTAGATCATATATCGAGAATCTGGATACATTTCAACTGCATTTAGCTCTCAGTGAGTTAATGAGATGCATGTAGTAGATACTGTCTGATGATCAGTATTGTTTTGTGTTCTGTAAGGGAAGAGTGAAGCTCAATTATGAAATGGGTCTGAGAAATACAGCTTTCTGATTGGCTGTAAACATTCTTTCAGCTTTATATTAATTTTTGATTAACATACATGTAGGCCTAATTATATGCTGAACAAGGTTTAACCCTATTTAATTTTTTATTATACTAAAAAATAAGGCGCTCCCAGGAGCTATGTTAATGGCCACGTAATCACACTCTAGGGGCTCGTGGCACTCAGCTGCACCTTGTGTCACATGCCACAGACCATTAACATAACCCCCTGGTCATGCCTTATTGCTCAAATAAAGGTCACAGTAATGAAGAATATTTAATGACTTCAACTTTCATTTTGATACGGCTTGGCAAAATTGATAAGACTTCTAGGTGTGCCTCATGGAAAACTGCTGCTATCCTACTTCTTAATGATATAATGATGATTTCTCAAACGTGAACAGAAAAGAATCTGACCAAAGTCAGCATTACCACTCCGTATCAAAGAACAAGCTCGCCAGTCCCCCAACTACAATATCAGCCATCAGCATTTTGATGTGCAAATTTCACAAAACACTTCTGCGAGCCTTTCCAAGGCACAGTTTCTATCTCAATTAACAAAAGGAAATTGACAGATTACCCTCTACTGCCTTTTCTAACCTGTGTGGCATGGGGAGAACTTGAAGCATTTAGCTTATGGCACACTCAATTTACTATCCAATCAACTGTGACAGGAGAAAAAATAGTGTGGAAAATAATTCAGTGCTAAACTGGAACCAAATCTTTCCAATACTTTGCATGTTAATTTAAATCCCATAGTTGGCCATGCTGGCTTAGTTACACTGAATCAAAAGGCACCCAACCATACTAAGGTTCATAACTCTCTTGCTGTTAAAAATGTATTCAACAGTAAGTGTTAACACAACTCATTTACATACAACAAAGAATGAGATTGCTTTATTGTAAGAATAGCAAGCAATTTCTTCCCTTACCCATTGGCCTTGCAAATCTGAAGAAGGGAGGATGACCAGTGGGTGCCTCAGAGATCAGCGCTGGGACCAGTCCTAATATAAGTGACATTGCAGAGGAGCCAGAAGGAAGGTCTGCCTCCTTGCAGATGACACCAAAATCTGCAGTAGGAGGGTGGAAAAGGATGAACAGAGATTGAGAAAACCAAAAGAGTGGTCAATGGTATGGCAGCTGGGTTTCAATGTGAAAAAGTGCAAAATAATGCACTTAAGGTACAAAAACCCAGGGGCAGAGTACAACATGGATGGAGTGATATTGATGATTACCAAGCAGGAAAGAGACCTGGGGGTAATCATATCTGATGATCTAAAGGTGGCCAGGCAGTACGACAAGGCAGTTGGGAGGGCTAGTGAGATGCTGGAGTGAGGTGTATCACCAGCATAAACAGAGAGGTGGTGTTGAATCTGTATAGGTCACTGGTAAGACCCTACCTTATGTACTGTGTCTGGTTCTGGAGACCACCTCTCTTGAAGAACACAGACAGAGTGGAGGTGATCCAGAGGAGGGTAACTAAAAGGGTGCAGGATCTTTATCAAAAGTCCTACGAGACATAGGCGTCAGCAGTCATACTCAGTGTACTTTGTTGAGTACAGTAAAATCTAGAAAATCCAGGGGCAACACGAGCCTTAGGCCAGGGCAACAAACACAAACAGAGCCACAGTAAAATAAAAAAGCTCCATTTCTATTCTTGTGGTTAGGGGACGCAGCAGCTAGCAAGTACTCAAGTGAACCTTAGTCAAGTAGCACGCACGGTAACCTTCTCGGAAGTGCTGCCTGTCTATGGCATGAGTGAGGCTAGGGTACTCCACCCCACTGGATTCAATCAATGGTAGAAAAACTGGTGCAGAGCTCAGGGTTTTGGCTTCATTGGGGACTGGGAGTCCACTTGGAGGGATGCAGGCCTATACCGGTGTGATGGTCTGCATCTGTCCAGGAGGGGAACCAGGATCCTAGGTGATAGGTTTAAATACTTAATTGGCAAGCATTTAAACTAGCCAAGGGGGAGGCACTGAAAAGGAGCAGGGAAATCCTAGCCTCCCCCCCAAAAAAATCAGGGTAGTTAGTGAGGTAAACACCAATACAGAGACATCGATAGGGAGAAGGGCAGGGGTAAATGGAAAAAAAAAGGTAAAAAGGAGTAAGGCCATCAAAAAATGGAGGGTAATGAGTACCAATGCCCATAGTCTATGTAACAAGCTCCCTGAACTGGTGGCCTTGATGGAAGAGAGATGTCTGGATATTGTGGCAGTCACAGAAACATGGTACACAGAAGACCATGACTGGGATGTCAACATTCTGGGGTGCAATCTACAGAAGGGACAGTTAGGGTAGAAGAGGAGGAGGAGGAGGAGTAGTTCTATATGTAAGGGAAGGGATCAAAGCAATGGAACAAAAGGGTAAACAGGGAGGAGAGAGGCACTGTGGGTCACCCAGGAGACTAGAAATGACACCACAATCCGCACAGAGGTTGTATAGACCCCGCTCAGGGGAGGAAATAGGTAAGGAAATGATAGAAGGCATCCTTAGGATGGCAGAGAAAGGGAGATATTGTTGATGGGTGCCTGAATATGCCAGATGTTAACTGGAGCACCTTTGCTACAGCCACATCCAAGAGCAGGGCCACTCTCGATGCCCTACAGGAACATGCCTCAGACAGCTAGTGTTGGAACCCACTTGGGAGGAGCAATCTTAGACCTGGTACTCTCAAATGGGGATGGAGAGGAGGATCTCAGATGTAGAAGTAGGTAGCCATCTGGGGACAAGTGACCCCAAACAGTGTGGTTCATGATAAACTCAGCTGCAGAGTCAAGCCATACAAAAGTGAAGGTACTGGACTTCAGGAGGGCTGACTTTGTCAAAATGGGAGAGTGCCTCAGTAAAGCACTAGCAAACAGGCAAGAAGGAGGGGTGGAGCAACAATGGGGAAACATCAAAACTGCCATCACAGAGGCAACAAGCCTTGTGTGAAGCAAATAAACAAATTAAAATGAAAGAAAAAATACTATGGTTCTCAAAAGAGGTGGCGGGGAAGGTTAGGAGAAAAAAGATAGCATTTAGGAAGTATAAGGAAACGTAGAAGGAGCAGGACAGAGAACTGTAACAGTTAAAGCAGAAGGAAATGGGAAGGCAGTCAGAGTAGCAAGGCTCAAGCCAAGGAAAAGATTGCCAACTCAGCTAAGAAGGGATAAAACCTTTTATAGGTATATTAGGGAGTGAAGAAAACAAAGGGAGGGATAGTAAGGCTGAATAAAGCAGATGGTGGGTGGGCAGAGAGGACAGTAAAAACTCTGGGATACTGAACGAATACTTCTGCTCAGTATTACAAAAAGAAGAGGAGGAGGTACCTAATCCAATCAATAGAAGCACTCTGGATAGGGGGCAATAACAGTTATTTCACAGAAGAAAGGGTTCTGAAATAACTCCTAAAACTGAAGGCGGACAAAGCAATGGGGCCTGATGAGATTCACTCCAGAATTCTAAAAGAACTAAGGGGAGAACTAGTGACACCACTGACTACCCTTTTTAACAAATCATGGGAGGATGGTGTGGTACCTGAGGACTGGAGGAGGGTGGATGTGATTCCCCTTCACAAAAGTGGCAGCAAGACAGAGGCAGGAAACTACATACCTGTCAGTTTGACCTCTGTGGTAGGGAAAGTAATGGAATCACTTCTGAAAGAAAGAATTGTTGAGTACCTAGAGGCCAGTGGGGCACAGGACCCAATGCAGCATGGATTCGCAGCGATAAGGTCTGACAAAACTAATTGATTTCTTTGACATGGTGACCAAAGTAGTAGACCAGGGAGGGGCTGTGGACATGGCCTACCTAGACTTTAGCAAGGCATTTGACACAGTCCAACACAAACGATTAATAAACAAATTAGCCAGCCTGGGAGTGGGTCTCAGGGTGGTAGCCTGGGTAAAACATTGGCTGGACAACAGGACACAGAAGGTAATAGTAAACGGAATCCACTCAGAAGAAAGGGGGGTTACTAGTGGGGGTACCGCAGGGTTCAGTACTGGGTCCAGTCCTTTTTAATGTCTTTATGTAACCCCCAGGTGGCGCTATCCCAAGGGCTACTACCCCTGCCTGCTTGACTACTGACAGGTTGAGGGGATGGGTTCTATGGTGGGTGCCTCCACCCAGAGGTCAGGGTTTGTAATAGTTGGCCTAGTTTGGTCACAGCCTCTGGGACACTGAGACCCCTTCTAATCCCTCTAATGGCCCACACGATGCACAGGAGTTACAGTACCAATACCCCACATGTACACACTGTTCATTCATAGGTACCACTTACCCTCGAGACTGATTTGCAGGTTTGTCTCTGAAGGACCCCTGAAAAATAAGGTTAAGCAGCATACATAAACCAATACAGTGCTTGGCATGAAGGTACTGACACCTCAGACAGTTTAAAGTTTAACAACAACAAATCTGATTTATTTAGGGAACAGAAACACGGGAGGAAATCAGGTTAATTAGTGGCATTAAATCACAGTACTGTGACACACATACAGGGTCTGAAAAGTCACACTCTGGGTAACCAGGTTGGGGGGCTAGCCAGGCCGCCTGGGGTTGGCCGCAGGTGCAGATGGATAGGGCCCTGTAGAAGAAAATAAATGCACAACACCTAATTGTAATCTGGAGCCTGATGGCTCAGTCCATGAACGCAAAGAAACAACAAGAATTAGATGACACACTTGTGATTGAAAACAGGCTGCAGGGGAATACCTGATTTGTACTCACAATACCCAAGCTGAGAACCGGATGGTGGATGTTCTTCTGGATTGTCACAAACAGCAGGGCATGGAGACAAGGTCCTTGTGACTGGACCCCACTGCAGTTTATAGCAAACGGATTTAGTTCGAGACTAGCTGGGGTTTGCTTCCAGCTTCAACACACAGCACACAGCAGAGGTGATTGGAAATAGCGATTCCCCACAAGCACTAGGCACATTCATATGTAAAAGGAAAGTACTATACCAGGCAGGCTGCTCCTCGATCCTGATCGCAATTACTGCAAGATACCCGGGAGCACACACAGCAGCTTCAGTTTCTGACAGACCGAGTGCGGTTGAGCAATTTCTCCAGTCTTCTACAGAGTGAGCCTGGTTTCCATACTTCTGGTGCTTCTTTCTCCTCAACTTGGATTCAGTCCAAACTGGCATTCACAAAGATTGCAGACCGAAACTCAGGGCCTCACATGCGCTTCCCGCACGAAACTACACACCGCACAATCACACAGCTCCTTCTCTCTTCACTGCCACAACTGATCTGATCTTTTCAGTCACAGATCAGGGCATTTCCTTTAGCGTCACACTATTCTGTTGGCTGATTCAGCTGTCACTCACAATAAGACTCCCTCTGTTGGTAGAAAAAGGCGCCAAGGTTAAAACTACATTTCCCAGAGTCACTGCCTATACAATCCCCTTGTGGCTGGCTCAAAATTGAGAGTACAAGTTCCGATTCATCCACAGGCTCCATTTTAGGGTCTCCCTATCATCTTGATTGGTCCAAGTTAGCTATTCAGAACCAAAATGAAAGAGCTACACTGAAACAGTTCATGCTGAAATGAAGACAGGTTAGACAAATTATATTTTCTCAGTCACTCTAAATGATTTCTGGCAAACAGTTATATCTTTCAACAAGGCTCCCTCTGCACATGTAGCAACGGCAGAAATGGAGCGAATTGACAGCAGCCCGGGCGGGATTTGGGCATTAGAACACACAGTCCCCCTATACAAACTAATTAATTCTGCAAGCAGACAGCTCTTAAAGAGACAGTACATGGAGGCTCAAATAGCACTCATCTGGAACCATTCAAACAGATCAGGCGCTGAACACTGCCCAGACTTGGAGCATTCAGGCAAGCTCCTGGAACACTTTTGGGAACCCCCATTTGCAGCGGGGGTTGCATTTATAAGTGACATTGCAGGGGGACTGGAAGGAAAAGTATGCCTCTTTGCAGATGACACAAAGATCTGCAAAAGAGTTAATACACAAGGAGAGGTGAAAAGGATGAGAAGGGACTTGGCCATGTTGAAGGAATGGTCAGAAGTATGGCAGCTTGGATTCAATGCAAAGAAGTGCAAAGTAATGCACCAGGAAAACAAAAAACAGGGAAGAGTACACAATGGGGGAGGGAGGGAGGTAGTAACAACAAAATGGAAATGGACCTGGGGTAATCATATCAGATGACCTAAAGGTTAGTAAGCAATGTCAGAAGGCAGTAGGGAGTGCAGGGGATATCAGTATGTATAGGAGAGGCATCACCAGTAGAAAACAGAATTTGTTAGCCTTCTGCACAGACAGTTGGTGAGACCCCATCTGGAGTACTGTGTCCAGTTCTGGAGACCCCATCTCTGTAAGGACACAGACAGGATGGAGGCAGTCCAAGGGAGAGCAACTAAAATGGTTCAGGGTCTGCAACAGAAGCCATACGAGGAGAGACTAAAGGAGCTTAATATGTATACCCTTGAGGAAAGGGGGGAGAGGGGAGACATGATAGAAATGTTTAGGTACCTCAAGGGAATCAACAAAGTCCAAGACAGTAGCATCTTTCAGAAAAAGAGATGTGCAAGAACAAGAGGGCACAATTTGAAGATAGAGGGGGGATGGCTCAGGGGCAATGTGAGGAAGTATTTTTTCACAGAGAGGGTAGTGGACTCATGGAACGGCCTTCCTGAAGAGGTCGTGGGGTCAAAAACAGTGGGGGAATTCAAGAATGCATGGGACAGACATAAGGCAATTCTTGTGGGGGAAGGAAGAAATAGGCTGTTGGTTAACTAGGATCTGCAGCTTATCTAGTAGGTAGGAAATGGGCAGACTAGAATTGTGGCGGTCCTTATCTGCCATCAAAATATGCCCCTATGCGGTGACACCAACACCCATGAACTACGCTCATGTTGGCAAAATTGGCACTTTGCTGACAGGTCGCTGTGATGGTGTGCCTGAGACAGGGCATACTGTCTCGATCCACCCCAGCCCTGAGTTAACTCCAATTGGAGTTAACAATCCTTTAGTTGGGAGGGTGCAGGGGGAAGAGCCCCTCGCATGGGGGAAGTTTGGGGAGTGAAGCCCCCCGATAGAAGAACAGGACCGGGAGTCTGCAAGGAATCATGCCGACCATGATTTGCAGTCGACATGATTCCTGTCTCTGTAATGATGGTTGACATTAGAGATGTTGAACCAGCATGGTAGAGTCCCATTAAAGTTTATGTTTCTCTGTTTCTATGTTTTTCAGGAATAAAGTTGCTCAACAATAAGAGGACATACTATGGAGCTGGAGGGGGGTAGATTCAGGCAGATGTGAGGAAGTACTCCTTCACAGAAAGAGTGGCGGATTCTTGGAACAGCCTACTATTAGAGGTGGTGGGAGCAAAACAGTGGTTGGGTTCAAGAATGTGTGGGATAGGCACAAGGGAATACAGAAGAAAGGAAGGGGGAGAGGGAGAAAGAGAAAGAGTTGTGGATCAAGTGTGGAATGCGATAATAATGTAGGTGAGGAAAAATGGTCACACTGGGTAGGTCAAACGATCCTTATCTGCCATCAAATTCTGTTTCTATGGTTTTCTTTAAACAAAGCATCATGCTAATCTAGCCATTGAATAGAGGTGATCCTGCCTACAGCTGACAGCATAGGCAAGTCCACAAAAAACAAAAAGGCATTACTATACCCACACATCCTCTGCAATGCCGACAAAACTCTATGATGTCCTAAATTAGACACAGGGCTTAATTTCAAAGGACTAAATTTGACACAAGGTGCTTGCACCAAAGGAACTAATGCAAGTTGCACCTTGCGCCAAATGTTGTGGCAATCCCAATTTTTGAATGCATGCTATGTTGAAATAGGAGGCCTTAGCCTAAGCACCCCTGTGCCAGAAGTGGTGGTGCACTAGGTCGTAAGGGGCTTGTACCACAGTGGGGCTGCAGCATCCCCTTAAAATATGATTCTGAAAGCCCGTTGTGGTCGCAGGTTCCAGCTGTGACTAGATCAGCGATGAGCTGGTCTGACAGCCTTTGCGCCACAGGTCGAGGCTCTGTCAGGTGGGGGGAGTGTAGGAAACCTCTGATGCTACCTGGTATGTGGGCACAGTGCTCTGTATGTGCCCTATTGGGCTGTGTGACAACCCTACATGTAGCAGTATCCTAAGGTGCAGCACTCAGCGGTGCACAGGACACCAGAGACCTAGAGAGCATGGCAGCAGCAGAGTCAGGTCCAGGAACCTGTACCAGCAAACCTGCTGAGTACATACCCTGCCAGCTTACAACATGCACTGGCAACTGCAGACTGCCCCGCTGCACTGTTGGCAGTACTGTGGTATTACAGGATGGGCACCCACTGGCATGGCTTAGATGCCCTGATGCATGCCTCCATGTGTGCTGGCAGATATCACTGACAGATGCCAGAGGACCCCTGTGGTGGGTAAAGTATGTCCTGAGGCAGGAGGCAGCCTGTATTGGCATTACTGACTGAACGATGCAGAAAGGGATGGTTACAGAGTGTGGCAGCTCCCATCCACCCACCATTCTGTACTGTTGTGGACACCTCTCTGTGGCATGCATGGTGGGTTAGACCTCCACAACACCCACATATGTGATGGTGCTAGTCTCCGCTGGTGGTATAGAGTCAGGGCCCGATTACCCTGGTGGGTCATGCAGAATCACGCTGCAGCCCTACTCAAATATTTATTTATTTATTTATTTTATTTTAGTCTTGTATAACGGGTAAGGCCCACTAACACAAGTGCCTGTTTTCAGGGGCTATCTGGGAGCACTGGCGGCTAAGTGACTTGCTCAGAGTCACACAGTATGCAAGTGGTGGCTGTGAGAATAAAACTCAGGTCTAGTCTGCTGGATGTACCAAGCTAGTTCACACCTCATTCCTCTAACCTCTAGGCTATACTGTCTGCCCATTTGGCACCTGTCACCCCAGATCTGTGGGTATTGTAGTGACACAACTCACCATGTATGCTGCAAAGCTGTGTCCACAGCAGTGCGGGACAGTGGGGGGTACTGAGCTTCCACACTCCTGTAGCCATCCCCTTCTGTATCATTCAGTCACTAATGCTGGCCCAGTTTGCCACCTGCCTCTGAACATAATTTACTCATAACATAATTTACTTTGACACTCTACTACTATCCACAATCTACTGTGCTATTTTGACACTCTACTGCTGTCCTTCCCCCACAACCCCCTCCCCCTACTGAAGCATTCCCTTTTTCCATTTCTAGTTTACCCCTATTTTCTCTAGCCTCCCTATTCCTTATCCCTCTCTCCCCTCCGGTCACCTGCCACACTCCTCCTCCTCCCTGCCCTCCCTTCTTTCCCTCCTTTTCTGCCTGATCCTGACCCCCTTGCAGGGTTCTCTGTCATCCTGAAGGGGTATAGATCCTGGCTCCTGTCTTCTATCCCTCTTCCTTCCCCCTACTTTCTAATCCTGACTCCTTTGCAGGGTTCTCTGCATCCTGAAGGGGTATAGATTGCCCGCCTCTTTTTCCCTCTCCTCCCCCCACTTTCATATCCATCACCCGCCTCTTCCTTCTTCCTTATCCCTTCCTCCCCATCTGTTCCCCCACCTCTCTTCTCTATATCCTTGCTCCCTTTCTCTCTCCCTCCCTTTCTGCCTTGTCCTGTCCCCTTGCAGGGTTCTCAAGCGTCCTGAATGGATATAGATCTTGACTATCCCTCTCTCCCTCTTCCATCCCCCACCCTCTACCCCTCACCTGTCCACTTCCCCTTGTCTTATCCTGCTCTCCCTTGGGTATACAACAGCACTTGGAATCTTGTGCTCACCTACTACTTCTAGCACTTCAAATATGTTATCAGTCCTCTAACCTTTACCCTACTGGATCTCCTGCTCTTGGATTGTTGCAATGTACGTTATATCCAATATGGTTTTGTGTACCCTGGCTGGTTGGTTTGGATTATTTCTGCTCTGTAATTGTACTACACTGTTTTATTTTAGTAATTGTACTTGTATTGCTATGTGTTTGTTGTTCTCCCAACTCTTGTACCCCCCCCCCAGAACGTTTCTGGAAATGAGCTGTTTACAGCTCATGTTGTCTTTCCTGGTGAAATATTTTCCAGATAAATAAATAATACTCACCCTCAGGGGCCCTTTGACATTTCCTGGTAATATCTGTCAGCACACATGGAGGTGTTCCTCTGGGGCATCTAATCTGTGACAGTGGATACTCATCCGGTAGCACTAGTGAACCACCGACGGTGCAGCCAGGGAAGGTCTGAGGTTGTCAACACTTGTTGCAAGCTGGGAGAGTATGTACTCGGCAAACCTTCCAATACAGGTTCCTGGACCTGACACTGCCACTGCCATGCTCTCTGGGTCTTTGCCATCCTGGGTACTGCTCGTGCTGTGCCTTGGGAGACTGCCACATGTGGGTTGCCACACGGTCCTATTGGGCACATACAGGTCACTGTTCCTACATACCGGGCAGCACTTGGGGTTTCCTATGCCCCCCAACTTTCATGGTCCATGGCAGCTTTTCAATGGCTGGTGGGGATCACAGCATCCTTCATCAAACCCCTCCAGTGTACCACCTGTTTGACACACCACCCAGACTGCAGCAACTCTTGGGACTTTGGCACTGGGACCCTGCTATACAAAAAGGTGCAGGGTCCCTAGTGCACCCAGAATTTACTGCAGGTGGGGTTTGGCACAAATTGTGCTGCTCTCAGGGACCCTTCAAATCAGGCCTACAGAGTGCAAAGAATAGGGAATGCAGATCCTTGGAAGGCAGTTATTGAATGCTTTTGTATTTGGAAACAGAGAATCATAAGCAAAATCTCATCACAGTCATTGACTCACTGTGGCCCATTACCTACTGGGTCATAATGTCACACTCTTAATAGCGTATGACATTATGGTTAACCAGTGTATAATACGTGTCTTCTACATACTGGTACAACCTGCGTATACTGCTATGCGGGATTGCACCAATAGCGGTTTCAAAGCAGAGGATAAGACCTCTGCTGAGGCAGGTTTTCACAAGCAGCTGCCATGGCTCACAGGACTGAGCCACAGCAGTATAGGAACCCAGGCGCTACGTCTGGGACTGGAGTTTATTCCGGTCCCAGAAACATTTGATTTTTGGACTTGTGTTGCTGGTTGGACCCCCCAGAGGTGTGACTCTTTTGGGGGTTTAGGAGGGTGCAGCCCCCCACAATGGGGGGTGTAGGGGGCAGAGCCCCCCACAGAAAAAAGACTTATGCCTCATGACATAAATTGTGCTGTAGTGGCAGTGCGATTTTGCCATGCAACATAATGTCTTGCAACATTATGACCCGTGCTGGCCCATTACACCCTGGGGGCAGGATTTTCAAAAGCCTTAGACTGCTGCAAGACTGGGTGCACTGATGATACAGCACATGGGGCTTGTGGCAATCCAATGGGATTTTCCATCCCATATGGCAATTTCTGTAAGTTCGATCAAATTTTTCTGGTTTAACTTGTCCCAATCCTGGGGGCCCTTTTTACGGAGCTTGTGCCAGATATTTGGCACAAGCTATCGTAAATCGTGAAAACTGTCGCAACTGTGGCAGAGATTGTAAAATTGGGCCCAGTTGCAGTAATGGGATTGGTGTACTGCCAAAATCTAAGTGTCATGGTATTGGGCTTGGCACAAGCCCTGCACTACGCTTTGAAAATCCCACCCTGGATCTTTAATGTTTTAAGTGCGATAAATTGTTTTAGATCTATCTAGCACTGTTAGCATCCAGACAACAAGCCCCTTAAAACATTATAACAAAAACATTTTAAAACCCTGCTAGGTAGCTGTCTTAAAATCATTTAAAAAAATATTTTAGAGCTAGCATGGTTTCACACACATCTGGAAGGGAGTAGAAATGGTTTAAACTGTAACAGTTCAACTAAAACAATTCTAGCTGTAGTGTGCAGAGGCAAGCACAGTTCTGTTTGTTGCAGTTAACAGGAAATGGTGAAAACAGGTTCAACACCAGCAGTGAGAATACACTAAACCTTTATCTAGAAGGGTTACTACATAGTATATGGAAGTATCAAACTAGTGTCTCTAAACTGGTTTTGAAAATGTTTTTTTAAAAGCAGTTTTGTAGTATGAACAGAGCTGTGTGACCTGAGAAAATTGCTTAAACTTCTTTCTGCTACATTGTTCTGAGCAGTAAAATTGAATAGAAAATGGTCTCCACTGAAGATGAGACGTTGCACCTGAGCTGGGATATTCTGGGTAACTAAATTATAAACTGAATTTGATAGTCTTGGGTAACAACTTTTGTGTGCTAACAATAAAGAATTGAAAAAAGATATCTACTGTTGGACTTTTTTACTTACCTATTCGAGCTCTGTCTCAAAGAAATCAAAATTTGCTGAAGGCTCTGGAATGCTGAATGCTATGTCTGTTGGAGAAAACCAGCCTGACAAGGAAAACAAATGGTCTTTTCTCCTTTGCCTCTTCGTCCACCAATCCAGCTACATGTGGGTGCAGACCAGTCGCACCAAGGGGGAAGGAGGAATACAGTACTTGAGAAAACTGAACTTAAAAGAAATGTCGCTAATAATATACTAGGCAAAAACATTCTTACAGAAGCAGGATTCTAAATCTTTATTTACTTTACTAGGATAATCCCATTGAGCAGATCCCATTTGTAAGGAGGTTCTGAGAATCAACAAAAGGAAACAACATTCACAATTCACATACATGAAAAAGGTCAACTGTGATAAACATATTATCAAAGTATTACCTACAGTTATCAAAACAACGCTCATTGATCAATGTTCTAAAGGTGTCATAATCTTCAGAACAACAGCAAATGAAAGAACTTTAAAACTGTTACTTGTGGTTGTGAGGCTAGTCTGGGGAAAGAAGACAAATTAATAGTACTTTTTTTTTTATTTCCTTTTCTTGGTTGTATTTCCTCCCTACTCCTAGCAACCCCTTCATGCCAGCCACCCAAAGCCCATCATGCTGACTTCTCCCAGAATTTACCTGCTGTGTATTTCCTCAGGGCTTTCCCCCCACCCCGGTTTGGGGTTGGTGTGGTTCCCAAACCCCAACACGATGTGGATCTGGTTCATGTTATTACTTTTGTTGTTGAATGTGGGGCTGGTGGGGATCCCCAACCCTTGCCACGATGTGGATCTGGTTCATGGTATTACTTTTGTTGTTGAATGTGGGGCTGGTGGGGATCCCCAACCCTTGCGATGTGGATCTGGTTCATGGTATTACTTTTGTTGTTGAATGTGGGGCTGGTGGGGATCCCCAACCCTTGCCATGATGTGGATCTGGTTCATTGTATTACTTTTGTTGTTGAATGTGGGGTTGGTGGGGATCCCCAACCCTTGCCATGATGTGGATCTCATTCATGGTATTGCCTGCATTGTCGGGTGTGGGGCCTGTGGGTGACTGGAGTCGTCCTGCTGGCCAGTGAATTTCTGGTTTTCTTTGATGCAGTGGACAAGTGTGCAGGCAAAGCCATCATGATTCATGCCATGCACACTTGTACAGTGTGCATTGATGGCTGCTACTCAACCTCCCCATGCCGCAGTCCCGAACTGCCTTTGCCCTACCCTCTGCTATGGGCCAGGCAGATTCCAGGCTCTGTGACACCCCCAGAAGGAGAAAAGCAGTCCTATGGATGCTCGATCCTCCTCACCCTCACTGACTCTCCAACATCCCTGGTTTGCTCACAGACTCAGTCATCAGTGCCACAAGGGGTGGTGCTACCGCTATGCTGGTAGTCTGGCTTGTGTTTTTCCATTTTTATGTTTGCTTGCGCGATGCAAGAAACATAGTGCCATCATATGAGTTTTCCAGAGGTGTCAGCCTCTTCCAATTCAGTCAGTGTATTTGCAGGCACGGTGCAGAGCGCCAATCACTGCTCCAGCTGTCTATGACAGCTGAAATGCAGTGGCATACAGTTGAAGGAGAGCTCCGCTTCAGTGAGCAGAGCTCCCCCCACACGCAGCGTGCGCGCATGCACGCACACTGCGTGCTCGTCGCCTTCCCCCTCCCCTCCACACTTACGGCTGATGGGGGTGCCCAATCCCCGTCGGCTCCATGCCCCAAAGCATCCAGGTGCCATGCTGGAGCCCACCCCAGCGTGGCAAAGGTGCTCAATGGCGACAGGGTTGCCCAATCCCCGTCGGCTCCACTGTCTCTCCCACCCCCCATGCTGTCGGAGACAGGGGTGCCAATTCCCCCTCAGCTTCACTGTCTCCCCAGTACAGGGTGCCACGCTGGGAGTCCACCCAAGCGTGGCAACAGAGGTTACAGCCGCAGGGGTGCCCAATCCCCTGCCCGGCTCCACCCCCAGCCTTCCTTCTGCTATGCTGGGAGTCCACCCCAGCGTGGCAAACGCCCCAGCGTTGTCTTTTTCAAAAAAAAAACCTATAAAGAAAAAGCGGTCCCTTGCAGTCTCCCTGCCCCCCACAACCGGCACCCACCCACCGCGCACCTGCCTCCCACACCCCTCACCCCATACTTACCTCGAGTCCAGTGCGATGATGTTCGGTGGACCGGGAACATGTCTGCACTCTTCAAAGCCGACCGCGAACTGAGGAAATGCCGGTAAGCTGTATAATGGGATAGATAGGGGTTTTTCAACTTTGTTGCATATCTCAGGCATTTTTTGGAATTTTTGCACCAAATTTTCAATATGAGGTTTTTGGGAACCCTCTTCATGAATTCTTGCACTGTCATGGCGTTACTCGGGCACAAGGGTGATTTCGCAGCCACTGTGTGAAATCACCTTTCCGGAATGATTAACAAAATGACACTGCCAGTGTTCATATAAGTGGTGGCTCAAAAGCCTATTTTGAAAATTTGTGGAAAAATTTTAAAATGACTGTTTTATTTAGGGTGCGCTATGCTATTCTCACGCATCGTAAGTTCGCGAATTTTCAATATTTTCACTCCAGATTTTCAACATTGCCATTTTACCACACCTCCTTATGAGCAGTACAGTTGTCATTTTCACATCTCACCTGGCGTGTTTCTGCCCATGTAGCGCACAATGGCGCATTCGGTTGTGCAAAATCAATGTATGGAACACGTTAAGAAAATCACAGTGACACTGGTCATGAGCAGGCGTCTTAAAATGGCTATGTTGAAAATTTGGTGAAAATTCCCAAAATTACTGTTTAGGGCGCTACGTTGCGCGGTTCCCTCGCCGCTGTAGGTTGCGAATTTGTAATGTTTGCACCAGATTTTCAACAGTGCCATTTACGCACTCCCTTATGAGCAGTGCAGCTACCATTTTCACATCTAGCCCAAAATGTGTTTCCGCACACGTAGCGCACAATGGTACAGTCGGTTTGAAAGCAATGTTTGGGACAGATTAAGAAAATCACAGTGATACGGTCATGAGCAGAGGTCTTAAAATGGCTATGTTGAAAATTTGGTGACAAAACTCCATAAAATGACTGTATTCGAGTGAGCATTGCGCAGTTCCACGCACCCTCGTAGGTTCATGAATTTGTAATATTTTTAGTCCAGATTTTCACCAGTGGCATTTTTCCACACCTCCTTATGAACAGTACAGCTGTCATTTTCCACAACATGGCCGAAATGTGTTTTCACACTTTCAGTGCAGAGATGCATGGTCGCTGTGGGAAATCATTGTTCGGGACAGATAAAGAAAATCACACTGACACTGTTCATGATCGGAGGTCCCAAAATGCCTGTGTTAACAATCTACTGTAAAAACATCCCCAAACTAGTTACATTACGGGTGTGCGTTGCACAGTTTCTATGCACGCTCGTGTCTTCACCAGTTGTTTTAAGATTTTCACAGCAGATTTTCAACATTGCCATTTTTTACACCTCCCCATGAACAGTACCGCTGTCATTTTCACATCCTGTTCGAATGTGTTTTTGCACCTGTGGTACCAAATGCCATAGATCGCTGTGCAAAAGCAGTTTCGACTAACAAACTGATATTGCCACTGTTCATGAGGTGGGGTCACAAAAAAAGCCATGTTGAAAATTTGGGTGAAATACTACTTAGAATGCCTGAGGCGTTAGGGTTCCGACCATAATGCCCCACCCTGTAGAGTATGACAGGCATCAGGGATGTGACTTGGGATTCTTGCCTGTCATGCTCATACCATTCCACCCACCCACACCTGCAGCCAGTGAGAGGCATCAAGGTGTGCCTTGGACTCTTGACCCCAAATTTCACCCCATTCTCTATACACCTTCCCATCACGTGTTTCCTGATGGAATGGGTGCGCATAAGGCCAAAGACCCACAGGCACACCATGACACTTGTCAGTGTCTGCAGGGTAGGTGTGGAGAAATGGCGTGGTCGTTATGCCTGATGACCCAAAGGCACACCCAATGCCTGCCACTCTCTGCAGGGTGGTGGGGGTTGGCTTCAGTTCAATACTTCGCTGCCATTCCTATTATGCAGCTCTGTAACTACATTACCAATGCCAGTGCCAGCAAGCAAACATTCAGCATTGACAAATGCTTGTTTTTATAGTTTTAGTGCATTTAGTACTCAGGAACAGTGCCATATTGACAACAATGGGGGCTGAAGTTCTTCTTTAGTCTGGGTGACAGATACAGCATGAGTGGTTGCAGTGCAATGTTCTCAACTTCTCCAGTATAGTGCCTGAAACATGTCAAAGAGAAACCATCTCTAGTGGGTGAGAAAGCAGTTCAACCTCCATGACCATTCAACTCATTGTTTCTCATGTGACACTTTGAATAATAGGGGCCAGTTAGTGAAAACTGTGTGCTGGTTTATAATGTGGCACCTGTTCAATAGGAATGGAACTAGGTTACAGCACTTTGAACTTTGTCTAAGGTGTTACACAAATAGGCGGTTATATGATTATGATTATGATTATCATCTGGACTCAGACCACCACAACTCATTTCCTATAGGCCACATCATCTGGACTCAGACCACCACAACTAATTTCCTATAGGCCACTGATAGGCATCAGATAATTAACATTATACAATAGCAAGAAAGAATGCTGGGCTCTGATTGGTCAGTCCTGGGCTAGACCCATGATGTTATCCCAGCATAACATCATAGCTCTAGCCCCAGCACACACATGACAGAATGTCATCGGTTAAAAAAAAACAATCCACATGCAGATTAGGGAGATAGAAAAATTAACTATTTACTGTACCCACACATCCTCACTATGTAAATTAATATATAGGCTATTATATTTCTGTACTCACTACAGAAGTAAGACTACCATCTCTCAGTAAAGGCGTCTTGTCAGCTATCAGTGTATGCACAATGCTTCATTTTGAAAATAAGCATCTGAGATCTTTTATTGTTGTAACCACTACAAAAATAGGAGACTGCACCTCCCAGTAAGGAAAAATGGAAGCCAGCTTTATATTGTAGCCACAATGCATTGCCACATACATCTACATATTAGGTGCTATGCTGCAGTCACCACTACCAAAATAGGAGACTGCACTGCTGAGTAAGAAAAATTTTAGTTAACTTTATAATCTACGCAAAATTCCTTGTTGCTGTATGTGTATCAGCATATTAGCTGTGTTACTGCTAAAACCATCGCATATTAAGTGCTATACTGCAGTCACTACTACCAGACTATGAGACTTCATTGCTGAGTAAGAAAAATGTAAATTAACTTTATAATCTTCAATGGGGGTAGTAGTGTTCCATCTTTATTTCTATACCTATCGAAGGCATTTGATGCCATCCACCACACAGTTTTGATAAATCATTTGAATTCAGTAGGTCTCGGTTTTTCAGCTTTGACATGGTTCTGTTCATGCCTGTCCAATAGACAACAATGTGTGAGGTTGGGAGGAGTATGTTCGGGTCCAGCTTTCATTAATACAGGAGTAACACAGGGATCAGTATTAGGTCCCCTATTGTTCCTACTGTATACAAATGATCTTCCAAAATTCTGTTCTACCGATACAAAAATGTTTTTTTTTTATGCAGATGATACTATACTGTACACTCGACATCAAGATACAGCATTAGCACTAAACACATTACAAAAGGATTTCCTTACTGTACAGGGTGCATTGAAGGATTTAAGACTTCTCTTGAATGAGAAGACCCAGTGGTTACTGTTTGAAAAGAGAAATAAAAATATGTAATAATACAAGATATAAAAGCTGTTTCAGGTGCTGTAATTAGTAGAGTTTATCATTACAAATATTTAGGGTTGATATTAGACAATAATCTAACTTTTGAGTTTCATATTAATCTCCTATCTAAAAAACGTTGGCAGTTGTTTGTTTTTTTATTATAGGAACCAAGCTTTGTTTATGTTTCCATTAAGGAAACTGTTAGTAAATTCTTTGTTTTTGCCAGTCCTAGATTACAGAGATTTCATTTATAGTAAAACCTCAAATATACTTCTGGGCACTTCAGACCCGTTGTATAACAGCAATAAGGTTTGTTCTTAACCGGCCTTACAGGATCAGAGATGCACCCGTTCAGTGAGGTAGGATGGACTTCTCTTATAGACCAAAGGGAATTACATTGGTTTGTGTATAAATTCATATTAAAGTTTTTACCTCGAGCGGTCTGGTGACACTGAGGGTTGAGGCCCTGGATGCTACACCTCATGCCACCAGTGACCGGGTTCGGGGAATGGACCGGGCCTGAGGATCGACTGGGGAGGAGAGGATCAAGCATCCGAGACTACTCTCCTCTCCCAGGGTGGGTAGTGGGCTTGCACCACTCACCAGTGGCCCCAGTGGAGATCGGGAGGCACTGCAGTTAGTGGTGATGAACATAGGGTTAGGCATGGTGGTGGGCGTCAGCATGCTGTGTGCACAGATACCATTGCACGTTCATGCTCCAGGGGCAACACACCCAAAGAGCAAAACCCTTGCTCCCTGGATAGGTGATAGTGTTCTCCCGTGCTCCATTGCCACATCCCCAATGCCAGGCACAAACCACTGGCTCTCCTGATTCCCCTGTCCTGCCTTGGTCTGGCCATTGTGGGGCCTGGTTAATGGATCAGGTAGGTGGGGCAGTGTCTGTTCGATTTTCCAGTGGGGAGAGCTCCAGGCAGGTGGTGGCGTGATGGCAGTCAGCGAGTCACTAGAGAGATTCCAGGATGGCTGGAGATAAGAACAGTTAACACACAAAAATAAAGAAATTTACCCTCATTTTGTTATGTAAATTACAAACCAAAATATTACAAAATATACTCTGTGATCAAATTCTTGTCATTCTTCTTTTCAAATCCCAAGGAGAAGATTGAGATATGGGGATAAGACGTTAGCTATTGCAGTACCATGAACCTGGGCAATATTACAAAAAAGAATGGGACTGAATGTGTTACCTACTTTGACACGCTTTAGAACCTCTTTAGGAAGTATATTTAATAGACACTTAACTGTTTTGGATAAACAAGTTTGGCCTAACATTTTAGTGAAACTAAGCTTTTTCTAATGTTTTAATAGACTGTATTTTGTAATAATTGTATTTGTATGTTGTAATATTGTTTTTACATTTTGTGCCTGGATGTAATTGTAAACAAGAAGAAATTTCTCAGTTTTGCTATCCAATGAATGAATGATG
This sequence comes from Neoceratodus forsteri, assembly GCA_016271365.2. Lineage (NCBI taxonomy): Eukaryota > Metazoa > Chordata > Ceratodontiformes > Ceratodontidae > Neoceratodus > Neoceratodus forsteri. The sequence goes on along the minus strand of CM028137.1, from coordinate 796,596,345 downwards.
TGCTGGCCCAGTGGCACCGAAGGTTGAGGCACTGGATACAACACCTCGCGTCATGCTGGCTGTCGTCGAGGCATAGGTCAGGAAGCATAGAGAAAACCCAGGAGCAGTTGTAAAATTCCACAGAACTGTTTATTCGTAGTTACAGGAGCATAAAATAAAATAAACCTTTTCAGGATAACTATATACAGTAGCAAACTAAAATCTCTTGTAAAAAAAAAATACTCTCTTTTGCAGCTCAGCTTAGCTGTTTTTATCAATCTTTTTCAACCCCCATCCTCTGCAAGCACCCTGTTCTTTGTCAATTTCAGGAGCTGCTTAGAACATTGAGAACTTCCTGCGGTGCCTTCAGCCTTTGCACAAGGCTCAGGCATGGGCACTTAAATGACCTCTAGCGTTTTACAGTTATCTCAAATTATAAATATACACATTTCAACAGTAACACAGATCTCTAAATAAAAATGATCTCATCATTAGCATCACTCCATACATTTATTCCCATATATTTTTATATTACCAGATGTAGATACACAAGGGAGGAAAACAGCAAGAGAAAAGAGAGACAGTGAGAGGCAAAGTTGTGAGATTACTGGGGTTGATCAAGTCTGAGGTCTCACAGGAAGATTTGGTTGCACAACCAGACAGAAGAGACAGAAGATACAGAAAATGACAGAATACAGATCCTTGCATTTACACCTTTCTCCCAAATAATGGGATTAGGTTCCTATTCTACCCTGTCATGCTGGCGACCAGTGATCAGGAATGGCGTGGGCTGCCAGGGGTTGTGCAGGGAGGAGAAGGATCAAGCATCCCAGGAACTGCTCTCCTTCCCGGGGAGACACCAGTAGTCTGTGACTGCCTTGCAGTGGAGGCTGGGGGCAGAATGCCGATGCTGACAAGGTGGTTGTGGATGGGGAAGATGCCTGAAGGAGCACACACAGGAGCATGCATGTTGCTTCTGCTGGCATCATTACATGTCCTAACCGTGAGGGGAAAAGAACAGCAGAAATGAGGTTGCAAGGCTTGATGGCCATCCCGGGATGCACTTGGCTCCAAGGGTGTCACCCCAGAAAGACTGGATCTGGACATGGCGGTGAGTATGGGGGCTCACCACCACCCTGCCATGGGGGGCAAGCCATGGGGGTGTGACTGGGATGAGGGCCTTCATGGGAGTCGGGGTGTGCCAGGGCAGTGGCCAAATGTGTGCTGACTGGGGGGAGGGGAAGGACTAACAAAATAAATAAATAAATAAATAAATAAATGAATGTTTCTGATTCTGAATCTACCCAGAATTCTGTGTTGCTGTATGTAAATCAGCATATTAGCTGTTATATTGCTTTAACTGTTATGGCAGTAAGAGTTAAATGATTTAAGAAAAAGGGACTACTTTATGTCCTGTAAGGGAAAATGTATTCTAAAATGTGTTTTTTAATCTTTTCCTTTGTTTTCAACAGAGGAGCCATTGTATAATACAAATAATGTACTCCAGGTGTGTGTTGTTCTGGGATAACATCACTTCTTGGGTGTTGGATGCGCTCGGCCTGTGGCATTGTGCCCAGCTTGGCTGGATTCAAACCAGTGACCTAAAGGAAAAGGTTATTTTATCAGTTGCCAATTCACTGAGCCATCCATCTTACACTAAGCCTGTAGTTTACATTCCTGCCAGAACAGGACAATCAGACTTCTGACATTCATCTCACAAAAGGCAAAAACTCTGTTAAGCTAAAAAAAAAAATAATAGAAATAAAATGAAAAAATAACAAGAATGGTAAACTCAAAGGCTGGGACGTGAAACAAAGTCAATCAACTGGAACAAAAACAAAAAAATAGTTTTTTTCATGAACACTCTTTTCCATGGCTCCCAGCAGCTGTACGTTACATCACTGCCTCAATAAAAGTTGTAATTTGTGTTTCGATTCATTGACTGTGTTTTATGTCTTCATCTTTAATGAAAAACTACTCTCTCATATCATGTCAATTTTATTTGTTTCCTTGTCAACAGACAACTATTTTCCAGTAGCTGATGGGGATATAGTTATTTGCTTTAGTTTCTTTCATCATTCGTACTAGTTCTCTGTAACTATCCTGGGGATTTCCATTTTATGGCTGCCGAAATCTCATTGTCCATGAGAACTGCATTAGCATATAAGAACATGATGTCAAATCAACTATTTATACCATAAAACCTATGGAAACACACAAATTGAAAGCAATTTAATGGGGAAAAAAAACCTGTATTACAACTCAGATAATCTGCAAAGCTAACTGAAAGTATGTATGGCATTTCACAGCTTGCTGTGACTAGGTTTGTTGCAATATAATTAAGAAGAAGAAGAATCAGCATTTATATAGCACTTTTCATATACAGTGAATCCCAAAGAGTTTTACATGCAATGCGGGACTGGTAGTGAAGTGACTGAATGTGTAGTGGCAGCCATATCATACATCAACACCCACACAGATCCTGGGCAATTGCATGAACCGGTTTATGGGAAGGGGAATGTTGGCCAGGACACCCGGGAATGTCCCCTACTCTTTGTGAACAGTGCCCTGGGTTCTTTTACTTCCACCTGGACACCCACCAGGACAGCACCAGGTTGGGTAGAAGGAACCTCAGTTTATTTTATTTATTTATTTATTTATTGCATTTTGGTAACTGGGTGAACCCACTGACACCAAAGATCCCTTTTTCAGGGGCTACCCAGAATTAGTTACATACATCATTTATACAGTTGTTCACATACATCCCACATAGCTCAGTAGTTCACAATATACATTAGACTCAGAAATTACAATAGTAGAAATAACAGAAATTGGATTCACATACAGAGTACTGCAACAGCAATTAGTCACAAAGGAAGGAGACAGTTGGACAGTGACAATAGAGTGACACCATTATAAATAATTTCCATAAGTTCTTATGCTAGGAGGAATGTGTTCCATATGTCATAGATGTACTATAGTGTATAGGACCTATTAGACCTTTAATAGTGTACAGGAGAACAGCATTCAGGGCTAGGAAGGGGAGTTGGTGGTAGCAGCTGCAAAGACATTGCCCCAGCATGTACCCTTTTAGGCCAGATTTGAACCCTTCCAGGGTGGAACTTCTGGTCAGTTCCTCCAGGACAGAGCACCAGAGGTAGGGTGCCAAGTATCCAAAGGATCTTTCGCCTAGGTTGGTACGTAAACGAGGGATATTGAGGAGGCAGCTACCTGATGACAGCAGAGTCCGCTGGGAGTCTTTAGATTCAGGAGACCAATTAAGTTGGAGGCCAACATTGGTGAATTTGTAGGTCAGACATAGTAAGGGACAGGAGAGTCTGTACTTTCTATTGAGGCCAGTTAGGGTCTGCAAGGGCCTCACAATGATGCCTCCAGTGTGGGGAGTGGGTAGCAAATATATTATAGAGGACAGACACCTTGTGGTGTTCACTCTCCTTAAGGAAATGTAGGAGGGGGTACCATAGAGAAGGGTGGGAAGTACTGTGTTTTTGGCTATAGCGAGTCGTGCGTTGTCAGGGAGTTTCCAAGTCTATAAAGAAAGCCAAGCTTCTGGTGGGTGGTCTTACCTACATAGTCAATATGCTGCTTGTAGGACATTTCTTGATCTAAGTAGACTGCCCGGTATTTAATCTTGTTCACGACTTCAATTCGTGATCCTGTGGCTGTGAGGAGCGGAAGCAGGTGTTGCCTGTCAACTCCCAGGTGTCTAGTCCCAAAAAGGACAGCCTTGGTCTTTTTGTCATTCAGCACCAGTAAATTAGAGGTAAACCAAACCTTTATTACTGTGAGACTGGCCTGCAGTTTTGCAGTAATGAGACTTGGTTAAGGATCACTCCAGTAGACCACTGAGTCATCCGCATACAGGCTCAGGTTTTCCAAACCACAGTCATGCCCAATATCTTTAACAAAGAGGGTAAATAGTAGAGGGCCTAAAATCGAGCCCTAGGGTACTCCAGTGGTCACAGATCTGCAGCCTGATTGTACCCCTTTCCATTTGACCAGATAGCTTTCAAATCAGGTAAGCGAGAGCATGTCAAGTCCTAGCAGTTGAAGTTTACTGAGATACAGTTAATCTCATCCAAAGGATGGCAGACCCCAGCAGTACAGCACCCCCTAATACCACACTCAGTTGACAACATTTTAGGTATTATTCCAATCCCGGTGTGGGATGAGAACCCATGACCTTCTGGTCCAGAGGCGGATGTGCTATTAACTGAGCCACGCAAACAGGAATGTAGAGTCTAAAGGGTGATTTCACATTATGTTCTCATACGCTAATGAAGCTCTCAGGGACAGTGAGATTTCAACAACCAGAAAATGGAGACTCCCAGAGTAGTTACAGGGACTAGCATGAACAGTGAAAATAAACTAACACAATCACATATATCCAGAACAGCTACAGGAAAAGAATTGCCTGTTGACATGGAAACAAACAAAACTGACAAGATCACGGGTGCAGTTTTCCTTTAAGTGTACCTTGGTGCTATCACCTCTGTGTTGTCAGAGAATCAAAGCTGGGACTGCACTCAGGAAAATGGAAGGAAGAAAGTCCTGGTCAAGGCAGGGCAACTTTATTATTTTCTGATGTTTAAGCAAGAATAGTAGCGGTTACTGGAAGTGCTGGTGGTGGTGGAAAAGTCTGCATCCTAAGGACATAAGATACTGTGTTGAAAACTACACAGTTCTTAATTAAAAAGGTGTAGTATAATCAGAAATCAGAAAAGTAAAAAACATTTTTAAAACATTTTTCTTAATCGCCTCACACTTTTTATATTGATACATACTGTTATTATATTGATATCATATTTTTATATCAATATAGAAAATAACCTAAATTTCACACTATGAATATGGTTTGATACCTTTTATTGGACCAACATAAATGTTACAACAAAAGAACAAAGTAATATCTGTGTTGGTCCAATAAAAGTATCAAACTCATTATCTGGATCTGTTCTTACTAGGACCAATATGGCACTACACCATTTGTTTTGTTATTTATTTAAGGATTGGAAATACCTTTGAGCAAAGGCTCTTCTACAAGCGTTCCATGTCGGGTTAACAGGCTAACAGACATGTAACAGCACAAATTCAGGATAAGTGGACAACATATATTAAGTTACAGCATTACCCAATCATTTCTAGTACTAGAAATGAGTATAGCATCAACAAAGAAATTATAATAGCAATAGTGAACTTAGGAGAGAAAGGAGGAGACAGTCCCTCTTTAGTAGACGGAGACTTAAGGAAATAGAAGGGCAGGAGTCCACCCGAGAGGGCATGAAGAAAAATGCTGCCTCAGGCTTTGTCAAAAAAAGGGGGAGATTGTGGCTGGGGAATGTGCTATGGGGGGGGGAATTTGGGAAGGGGAAAGGTGGCACCAGTTGGGTGGTAAGGTGGTGTAGGGCTGAAAGGTCACAGCAGAAAGGGGATGGGATGGTGTAGGAAGAGTATAAGGTGAGATAGGTGGTTTTCGGCTGACAGCAAGGGGTTGTTAGGCTGAGTAAGCCAGAGGGAGGGGGGGTAGGTCCCAGACTAAGTCAGTAGTGGGGAAGGATAGGAGGACCAAGCGGGGGATGGGGCAGGGGTTACTATGGGAGAGGGTACAGTAGGATTGCCTTATGTCAGCTCAGGTTGCAGCACTAGGGACTGTGCTGTAGGCTTAGGGAGGGGAAAAGAGTCACATCTTCAGAAGCAGTCACACGCAGTGCTAGGGGAGAGGGTTACAGTTGGGCTGCCATATGACAACTCGGCAGGCTTGAGGAGGGGAAGAGTCACACCTTCAGAAAGCAGTCACACACTGTGCTTGAGTTAAGGTGATGCCTTAGGCCAGTTTTGAAGTGGGATAGGCTGGTGGAGTTAGAATGGGCACAAGGGATTTCGTTAAGCCACAGGGGGCCCTGTAGATGAAGGCATGTTGTCCAGTGCAGTTCAATGAAAAGGTGTTGAGAGAGTCACCCACAACCTACCTCTGGTGCCATATCCAGAGTCAGACAGGGAGAAGATATCAGATACGCAGGGGGGTGTTTTGCCCATTAACACATTCTTACCAGGGAGGCAGGTTTGGAACTTGATCCAGCTCTTTAGTGGCAGCCAGTTAGTCTGCTCATACAGTGAGCAAGTGTGTGTGTGTGTACAGCAATCAGCAGCCAAGGTGAGTCTGCATGCTTTATTGAGATCAATTTGTACCCTCTTAAATGCCGCTTATGTGGCTGCTCCATTAACAACCAGGCCATAATCAATGGTTAATAAGATGAGCTGGAGACTGAGAGGTGGAGGGCCTCAGAAATTAGATATTTTCTGTGCCTGTAGAGGACACCCAGCTTAGAGTTTTCCACCTTGACCACCGAATCAATGTGTTGGGTGAAGGTGAGGGGTGTCATCGAGGTGACCACCAGGTACTTGACGAGTGCACTTGTTCCAATGGTGTGCTGACTTTGTTGGAAATGATAAGGGGACTTCTTTTGAGCTGTGGACTGGATACGAGCATGGCCTTGGTCTTTTTATAATTTAGTAGAAATTTATGCATGCAGAACCAATCCTCTAGTTTGTTGAAGGAGTTCTGTAGTTCAGATTGGAGAGTGTCAATGTGTGTTGCGTTGAGAAGTACTGCATTGTCGGCATATAGGATAATTTAGCATCACAAGCTTTAGGGAGAGTGTTCAGAAAAGGCTGAGCTGAAGAGTAAGTGAACCAATATTGACCACTGGGGGACACCCATTGAGACTTCTCTGGATCCAGACATGGTTTGTCCAACTTCGAAACATTGAGATCTGTGAGTCAGGTAGTCCTGGAAACAGCATGCGGTATTGGCCTCTACACTCAGGTTCTGCAGCTGGGCCAGGAGTGGGGAGTGGTTAATGGCGTTGAAGGCTTTAGTTGGGTTAACAAACACTGACTCCACCAATTTGCCTTCATCCAATGCCTTGTGCATATAGTCAATGTACTCCACCAGTTTACTGTATTTATTTATTTCAGATTTAGATTAATACCTTTGAGCCAAAATTGGCTGGTTTACAAGGTTCTAGATCATAGTACACTGATCAAAACATATGAAAGAAAACATATAAAACAGGTATTTTCATGTATGGCAGCATATACAAGTCAGCTTACACAGAGGGTGGGGTTACATTGGCAACAGATGTATACAGAGATGTTATGCAACTAAGGTAGACAAAGATACACAGGATATTTCAATCCTAAAGTGCTATGGAGCAGATGACACCTGCACTGAGAGGTACAGCACAGTGTTTAAGTAGTTACATGTTACAGCTAGAGACAAGCAGAATTCTAGGTAGCATCGATGCAAATATTAGCTGCCAAAGGAGGCTTTATTTAGGGTTCAGCAGGGAGTCACGTAAAAAAGGGGAGGGGAGGAACCAGGAAAATAGAGGCATTAACTGGGTGCAATTGGAGCCCTTGGGGAGGATCTGAAAGAAAGAGGAGTAATCAGTCAGAGGCGAGAGAAGAGAATGGGTAGAGTGCAACCAAAGCGAGCTGAGTCATGGGAGATGGTAAGGTATGGGGTGATGCAGTCAGGGCTGGCTGTGTCAGGTACGCAGAAGGTGAGAGTGGGGTGGCTGGGGAGAAGATCAGGAGGGAGGTTAGAGGGGAAGCAAGGAGGGAGAAGAAGCTATGATGGAAGGGGATAAAGGAGGTAGAGTGAGGTGGGGGATGCATTAGGCGGCGGTAGTACTGTGATTCTGCCTGAAACTGTGCTGGTTGGGGCATAGTAATTGATATTTGTTGAGGTATTCAGTGAGTTGCTTCAGCCACAATCTTTTCCAGTGCCTTGGATGGGGAGAGGATGGAAATTGATCTGTAGTTGGATATACAGGTCCAGTCACTGTTCTTGTGTGCAGGTGTCTGAGGGCCTGTTTCAGACCTCAGTGACTTGTTAAATAGTTTCATTATTGGCATGATGAGGACATCAAGTGTGAGGATAGAAATTTCATGTCTACCCCATCACTGCCCAATCTGGTCTTGTCTAGCATTTTATAACACGTATCAGGGCGTCCTTCATGGTCACACTCTTAAAGTAGAAGTCTGGATGGGAGTTTTTGATTGACTTGCAGCCATGATGATCATCTGAGGGGAGCAGATAGGAGGGAGTAGTACTGAGCTCAGGTCAGTAAAGGACGTGTCGAATGATTCCGCAGTTAGACATGGGTCAGTTGTGGGGGAGCTGCTAATGTTGAGCAGATGTGGGTGCGTCTTTGTTCTTAATTTGACACTATGGATATGAAATATCAATACTATCTCTAAAAAAGCAAAAACATATGTGTTGATATATGTTTTTACCAAGATGTTACATCAATATGCATCATACTGAATTATCATACTGCAGTAGTGGATGGAAGAAGGAAAGTTGCCCATTGTTTACCATCCACCTGCATTAGCAGGACCCTATGTTCCCATTTTGTAACAGCAATGTGTCCAATCTCTTTTTAAACATGTCCAGAGTCTCACTATCTACCACGTCACTGGGTAGTCTATTCCACTGTTTGGCTGCACGATGTGTAAAGAAGTTCAATTGTGGTTACACAACTGGATGAGATGTATGCTTGTGTAACATCGATACATTGTGGCTATTCACCTGTCTATCTGTGGGATATACCACCCTGTAGGGGTACGGCGCAAGGAATCCTAGAGGAGGGTTCCCCCCCATAGGTGCCGTGGGAATGATTTCCTTTGACTAAAGGTAGCTTAGAAAGAAGCCCAAAAAGAATACCCTAAAAGGGTGTTGAGCATCAAAGAGGCGAGGAATCAGAAGACATCTAGACCAGAAATAAAGGTAACAGACATAGACAGGAAAGACAGGAGAAGAACGAGAAAAGGCGAGGACAATGAAGGAAAGGAAATTGACAAGATGCAGAAGGGCAACTTCCTAAGGAGAGAGGGAACAGCCAGGTTCACTCTCTGACTCTATCCAACAGCAGAACCTAACTAAAGAACTTAGGAAAGCACTAACCCTGACTAATATTATGACCATTGGCACAGAGGAGAGGAAAAAACCCCTTTGAGGAGGAAACCTTTTGGGATCCAAGGCCTAGGTCGCCTTCCCTCCAGGCTGAAGGACATTTTGATTAGTGATGGCACAGCTACGGCAAGTGAAAGTAAAGACTGAGGAAGGAGGAAAGTCCAATTTTAGAGGAATCTTTCCTCTGTCCTAAATGGACAGCAGTGGAGGGATACAAGTGATGTCTGCCACTAGGCACTCAAAAGTGAGAGAGAAGTTCGATGATAGAAAGAAGCCTTGAAGACCTGACTAGTTGAAGGTGAGACATGAATTTAATGATGTACAATGATGGAGATGAAGCCTACCAGCCCCTAACAAAGGGGCAGCAGACATAAAACCGGAGTCTCCAAGTGGATAGATGTTGAGTTGAGGTGGCATGAACCCAAGATGGTTATGCTCGACTAGTTGATATGAAGGTTAGACCCACATCGAGATCAGATGAGCAAGGAATACCCAGATGCGGTCTTGAAAAGACTGATGGTGATAATAACTGCAGGAATGCAGCAGGTCAGTGAGTAGGAATGAAACCAATGAGAGGTATGCTCGATTAATTGATGTGAATAAGTAGACCCTGAGGTCAGACTGAGTGAAGAAGAACCAGACTCAGTTACCTGGACATGCGATGGACTAGGGTAAGAGGAGGATATGAATAGGGAAGGTAATGGCAGGATAGGAAAACCTCCAAAAAGAAAAGGTCAGAGAAGGAGGAATGGAGGAATGGGAGGAGGAGGAAGCGACAATGGAGTCAACAAGGCAGACACCCCAAAAGAGTGGACAGAGGCAGAGAGAAGGACCAAGGCCAGTAACGAGGTCAACTAAGGAACAGGTCGGGCGGCCACAAATAGCTCGGACAGCAGGAGGGATGCCTATAGAATACAGCACTACCGAGATAAGACACCACTGGCAGAGCACAGCAATCCAGAGGAAAGGTCAGGAAAGATGGAAAGGCCAAGCAACATTATAGGATGTGAGTAATGGGAAACAGCCAGCACCGTGTCCAACAAATAGACCAATTCAAGCAAAAATGCCTCTAGAGCACATGGGCCACACACACTAGCATACATGAACACTGAGGCGATAAGTAGACGGGCTAAGCAGGGAATGCAAAACGTCGAGGGGAGAGAAATCGATTCCATGCCAGCAGGACAGAGAAGATATAACTGGGCATGACCCAAGAACAGTAGATGCCCATGTCAAGGGGGACAAGGGTTAAATGAAGCACTGTCACTTTAAATATCGAGCAGGAATGAACAGGATCTCTGACCTGTCAGAGGGAACATCGTGAAATGAGCTCAACAGAATGAATAGGAAGAACTGCTAATTGAAACCTGAACTGGAAAGTTCAGAATTGTATAGAAACATTGAACACAGAAAGCAATCGATTGCAGGTGAAAAGGAAACTCATCCAGACCATGTGCAAAGCACTGAACAATGAAAGTGCCTTACAAACTGCTGTGCACTGTAAAGTTGAAAACATGCTGCCAAGGAGGTCAATGATAAATGAAATGACCAGAAACCCAGCGGGAGGTTGGAACGATATGCAGCGACCAGGAGGAGGAACAGAAATCGAGAGAAGCCCAGGCGCACGGCTCCCAACACACAGGTTCGTAAGGGTGCAATGCAAGGAGACCACAGGCAGGTGCGGGGCATGGGTGAGAAGTGGGGAAGTGAGGAAGAGAGAAGGTCACTATGGTACAAGGAGGAGGCAGGAAGAATGACGACCAGTATAGAGAGGACTACAGAGGCCAGACCAAAGGAAGAGTTCACAGAGGACAGGAGATACAGAAGTGGGCACTTGCATACCAAGAAGAGGAGCATGAAGAGCTGAGAGTGGAGATGCACCAGGGCAGGCCACGAAGGTGGAGCACAGCTGGTGACATATACCGGAAGAAGCAGGAGCAAGCCGGATGGCATAATGCAAGGCAAAGCCCCCAAAAAAGAAAAGAGAGGAGGAACCACAAACAAATGAGGACCAGGACACCTGGGCAGGAGGTGACTGGGAAGCAACAAAGAGGGCTGAGAATGAAATGTAGGAGAGCAGAAATGAGCAGGGGAGAATAGAACAAGGCAAGGGGGGTGAGAACTAATGACAGAATGGGTGGAGCAGGAGCGGAAAAAACAATGGAAGGCCAGAACGGGTGGTGGAATGGAGAGGACTGGTGGCCAGAGGCATAAGAGAGATGGGACAACAGCCCCTAGCGAGAAAGGACAGTGCCTTTGGCCACAAAGAAGAGACGAATCCTGGAACAGTCCAGGAGGAGTGGCCTTTTAAGGCCTGATGGGGGATTGATGTAGTTGCTCCACCCATTGAACCTCAGGCTTAAAGATTTCTCATTGTATCTGATGATGCATGATATGATTCAACACATGAAAATTGTATCTACAGTATACAAATTATTCTCAGCAATCTGAATCTAAGTTTTAATAAAGAAATGTTTAGTTTTTAGCCCTAAAAATTTAAAAATGATACCTTTCAAAAAATAATTTCTTTGACATGGGCTAAATTTAAAAATGGCATGGCAAGAACACAATTTTTACATGAAAGCTTGGAGAGAGCTATGTTGGTATATCAATATATCAAGTTGCTACAATGTCCATAAATCAAAACATACAAATGAAAAATTGTAAAAAATGTTTTTAAATTCTGTTGAAATCGTTGAAAGACTCTAATATTTGTTGTAACAGAATAGCCATTCAGCACTTTTTTCTAGTTTTATAGCATAACCCAAAATTATATAGCTGCACTGAATCTCTCACAATTGATACAGGAGCCAACTCGGTTAAATCATAAAACCCCAAATCACTTACTTATTGACTGGGCCCTCACCTCACACTCACATAGGATCATTCAGTCAGGCCTTCTTCCAGATACTTTTATCGTCATCATATGATCTATCTGGTCCGTAAAATCCACAGACCCAAGGCCCCACACAAAATATTACAAACCAGATCCTATAATCTCTAGACCTATCCCCACTCCTACACGACCTTGCACACACTGATTGGTCACCCATCTCTTCAGCTTAATCAGTGGATGATGCTCTGGTATGTTTCAGCAACAACTTCCTTCGCATCTGGAACAATCATGCCCTATCAGGCACTCCAGGGTACATGGTGTTCCCTGGGGTTTCCTAAACTGCTGGCCTGCTAATGTGCTTGTGATAAGGCCTGGAAGACCCACAAAGCTTCTCAGTTGCCAAGCAATCTCCAACATTACTGCCTTCATAACTCCTGCACCAAGGCCATCAGGGTTGCTAAAGCCAAGTATTTCCACTCTTCTTTCAGGCAAATATAAACAAACCCTCAAAATTCTGGAAAGTAATCCTTGCCTTGTTCTCCCCCTTCCACTCCATCTATTCCACTCCTTAAGTCAAATGGTTCTTTTTATATCGGACCCCTAGCCTGTAGCCACTGAATTTATTGCCTACTTCACTTCCTGTGCTTCTGCCCTCCTAATCCGCTCTCTCTCTTCCACCCTCTCCTCCCCTCTACCCCACCACCCCTGTAGCACCAACCCTAAGTGTGTCTCCTTTTCCTTCCTGCAGAAACCTTAGCATCTTTCCTAGCGATCAACTCCTCTAAAGGTAGTTCACTAGATGCACTTGATCTCAAACTATTATTCTTATCTCGTCAGCAATTTCCTCACGACTAGCTGATTTTCTAAATATGTCCTTCTCATCTGCTACTGTACCGACCGACTGGAAGCACACAATTTTCCTCCCACTACCTAAGGGTGGCGACCTCACTTCACCTGGCAACTATTATCCAATTTCCCTCCTCCCTATCCTTGCCAAGCTACAGGAGCACCTGGTCCTCTCTCAACTCACTGCTTTTCTCTCAGAATCCTTCTTCTTCACACCTTTCCAATCTGGGTTCTGGAAGGATCACTGCATCACCAGTTCCCTGCTTAGGCTCACCGATTCCATCTTCTCAGGGATGGACAGTGGTCTAATTACTTCCACAAATTTTGTACACCTTGCTAAGGCTTTTGACATTGTCTCCTCTCTCCTTCTAAACAACCTAACTGCTGCAGGTCTATTGGACTCTGCTGTAAACTGGTTCAGTGCATACCTTACTGGAAGGTCTCAGTTAAAATTGCTGACTCTACTTCCTTGCATCTCCCTATTAATACTGGTGTACTGCAAGGATCTGTGTTAGGCCTCATACTTTTTTTCTATCTTCCTAAATGACCTCCTATGGTATGCATCTCATCCTCTATCCATGTGTACACTGATGACACTGTCCTGTTTACCTCAGGACAGTCTCCCATCAATGTAACTACCAGACTTAAAGCTGACTTTGATAACGTTCAACACTGGCTTAGCTCACATCAGCTCTTTCTAAATCCAAAGACTGTCTCCGTGACCTTTGGCAATAGGCAGAGACTCTCAAGGCTCCCTTCCTTACCCCTCTTCCACACCCTTGATGGGACTACACTAGAGGGCACCCCCTCTTTTCATTACCTTGGTGTGTGGCTTGACCAGCACCTAAACTTTTCTGTTCATGTGCATGCCATCCTGAAAAAAACTGTTGTACAGGAACGGTAGTTGTTTATCCCTACTGGTAAGGCAAGAACTAGTGCAGACAATGATTCTTCTTACTTTTACTACTGCAATGTACTACAGTGCTGCTCCAAGATCTTCCTATCCAGAATGGACACCCTCTTTAACTCCTGTTGCGTTGCATGGGATTCTCCTCCACACTCACCACTGTGCCTTATATCACTCTCTAGCCTTTCGACATCAGGCACCTATCCCACTGTGCCAAATTTATTTCCAAATATTGGTTCAGCTCTCTACCACCCTCTCTCATCCACTATTAGCATCTCTCCCCCCCTCCATTCACTCCCTCCCTCAGATCTCATGATACTCATACCCTGGCCATCCCGTGCTTCTTAACTTCCACTGGCCAATCAGCATGTTCTTACCAATTTCTAAACTCTGGAACTAACAGCATCCTCAAATTAGACACTCTCAGACCCTCCTCTCTTCTTCCTGCACAACTTCCTCTCTCCCAACTGTTCCTGCTTCTAGTATGTTCTGTCCACCTCCCCCATTCCAGTTTAACTCGGCACTATCATCCTCCACCCTCTCCTCTTCCTCATTATCTACCTTCTGACTATGTATCCTTCTCTGCTCTAGCAATTCATCTTTGCTGGCACTTATTACAATGTATATTATTCTTTTTATTATTTTCCATAATCTTGTCCTTGTACTCATATCCATAAATTGTTGCATAATTTCATATTGTAATTGTTGTATTGCACTGTTTGCACTGCACTGTTGTTTATTCCTCCTGTGCCCCTCCAGGACACACTGGGAGATGAGCAATTGTATTTGCTCAGCATGCCTTTCCTGCTGAAACTATTCAATAAATAAAATAAATAAATTATAAAGTGCCACATCCCGGTGGCTAGGAGCACAAAACATCCACTCTAAAACAAATATAAATAACTGTAAACAAACTAAATAAATAAAAACATGTATTAAGCAACCATGACTGGCAATATATAGAAATCCCAGACTTAAGTAGAAAATTGACATAACATGTGGAAGGCCTGTGCAAATGAGTCTTCAAGTAAGAGAGGCCACCACATTCTATTTACTTATTGAAATGTTTCACCAGGAGGCACACTGAATAACAAGTTGCTCATCTTGTGGTGCGGCCTTGGGGGGAGGGGTACAATGAGGAACAGAGAATTACAGATACAGAGAACAGATACAATATGGAGCATTTGATCTAAATAATACACAATAGTGAGCAGTACAGACAATTGCAGCATGATACAAATTAATACAGCCAGTGGGTGGGCACAGGTACATGCAACAGTAGACCCGTCAGATAGTAATGCAACAAAACAATCATAGTACCATGGTGGTTTCAGTGCTGTGCTCATAGAGAGTGAACAAGTATTAAGTGCAGACTAGGGCAGGAGGAGGCAAATTGGCAAAAATAGAGAATTAAGGGACGGTGCTAAGATGAGCTGGAAAGGGAGATGCAGGTAGCAAAGGGGGGTGGCTGCCAAGACCAAGTTCCCCTCCAGGGTGTAGAGAACCCTGCGGGGAGGGGTTGGGATCAGGCAGCAGGCAAGAACAGTGAGATTAAGAAAGATGGTGGCATGCCAACAAAACCTGTATCCTCTTCAGGATGCATGAACCCTGCAAGGGGATCTGGGTGTTGGTGAGCTGGATGGAGTAGAGAGGCGGTTAGGGAGGATTAAAGCAGGTGCAGCTGGAAGAGAAGAAGTTATGTAGAGCAGTACCTAGAGAGTAGGTGGAAGAGGAGTGACGTATTTGTGGGGGGAGTGCGTTCCAGGATTTAGGGAAGCCGTGGGAGAAGTCAGTCTGGCTGACAAGGATAGAGCTGCATGGAACCAACAGGGTGCACGTGTCAGTAGATCTCAGGGGAATGAGAGGGAGGGGAAGCAAGGGAAGACTGGTGGTAGTGAGGGAGTTCACCAATCCAGAATTTGGAAGTCAGTTTGGCACACTGGGAAAGCCGCCGGTTGGACAGTGGGGGGAGGGCAAGGGCATGATAGAGGTCGCAGTGGTGAGTACGAGAGGGAGCATCAGGGCGAAGTGGCAGAAGGAGTTAAAGAAAGAGTCCAATATGGCCAGAGAAAATTTGGGAGCAGCACCACAAATTACATCACAGTAGTTGAAAATGGAGAGACTCATCTTCTGGATATGTTTGAGCCTCGCAGTCAGCGGGATGCAACTGTGGTTCCTGTACAGGGCATCAAGCTTGGGGCACAGTTTCTTCAGGAAGGCGTCGATGTGTACAGAGAAGTTGAGGTGTCAGTCCAGCCAGACTCCAAGGTACCTAAAAGAGAATGTGTCCTCAAGGATTGTCCCATCAAGGGTGTGGCAGGAGGGCATGCCTGAAAGCCTAGACAGTCTCTGCCTGGTGCGAAGGTCATAGAGACTGTCTTCTTGGTATTCAGGAGATCTGATGTAAGGCAAACCAGGGCTGAACTTGGTTGAAGTCATACTGTAAGCTGGTTTCCACAGCTGCAGAGTTACTGCTGGAGCCATTACAGACAGTATCATTGGCATACATGTGGATGGAGGAGGTGGAGCAGGCTATAGGAAGGTCATTGATGAAGATGGGGAAAAAGCAGGGGACTTAACACTGAGCCCTGGGGGACACCAGTATCGCTGGGGACAGGAGGGGAGGTAGAATACAAGATTCTGACTGATTGTGTCCTACCAGTGAGGTAAGATTTAAACCAGTTTCTGGCAGATGAGGCCAGGCCTGCTGCAGAGAGGGAAACAAGGAGAGTGTGGGAGACAGTGTTGAATGCTTTGGCTAGGTCGACAAAAATGGCTAAGGTGATCAGGCCATCGTCCTTCCTAGCATGGATGAAGTTGGTGAGCCTGAGGAGGAGGTAGTAGTAGAATGGTTCTTCTAGAACCCAGATTGGAATGGGGTGAAAAGGAGGAATCAGAGATAGGAGGAAAGATAGGACAAGGTTGGAAACATTTTAATTACAGATCAAAAGAAACACCAAGGGCCCAATATTTAAATGTTAGTGCCAGTGCTAACATGGTTTACCATAGCATTATGTGATTTGAGGCTTGTGCTTGATGTGGGGCCATAGCCAGAGGCCCAGTTAGTGCACCTTAAACCTGGCAGTGCCCAAGCTCTAAAATACCACTGTGCTCATGCACATGATGAACCCTCCTACATATGGTGCAGCAACATAGTCAAGGTTTTGACAGCAGTAAAAACCCCAAAAGGCTGCTATTTACCACTGCCAAGAACCATGACTTAACTGGGCACTAAGCCTATGCCCCTGCCTCACAAAGGCAGGGTAGCTGTGTGTAGCTACTTACCACTTTCACTCGTCATAAAGAGGAACAGGCAGTCTCTGGTGGCTAGTAGCTCCCCACCCCTAATCACATGTTCTTTCTTACGTAGCTGTATCCTGGTGTCCAGAGGTTACCCCACCCCTGATCACCCATTCTTTCATATATAGCACTATCACTGGTGTTCAGTGGTTCCCCACTCCCCATCACTGGTCATGCAGATAAACAGGTAATCCCTGGTGGCTAGTGGTACCCCCACCACCGATCACCCATTCCTGCTATGTCCACATCCTTGGTGTCCAGTGGTCCCCCTGATTGTCCATTGACAGATGTGCACATAATCATTGGCAGTCAGTGCCCTCCCACCTGCCCTGCATGGTCACTAACCACCACATCAGAACCCCCTTACCTGTGTGACCGGCGATGTCCTTGGATCCTGATATGGCGACTGGCATGGCCCTTCTCTCACCTCCTTGGCCAGATGCCATATAAGCTGTCAGTAGCATGTGTACAGTAAACATGTACAGTATTTATTCTGTATGCATGCCACTGAGGCTCATCGGTGGCTGGCCGAGGAGGTGAGAGGAGGGCAATGAGTCACTATATCAGGATCCGGTTACCCCCGACAGCAACATTTCGGCCAGCGAGGCCTCAGGACTACAGCGCCAGTCGGTGGAGACCCGCTGGAACCTGGCGCTGTCTGTCGAGGGTCCTGCACCCCCGCCAATCAGCTCTGACTGGAGTTAAGAATCCTTAAGTAGGGGAGGTGCGGGGGCGTGGGGAAGAAGAAAACAAAAGAACAAAGTGCGAACTGGCAGCCGACTGCAGAATACAGTCAACCTGCTGGTGTCGCTGACGGGACATTCGACAAAATTTTTCTCGGACTCTCATTGTGGATCCATTAGGATCCATGGGATGCTGCTGGTCACACCAGTAAGAGGGGTGATGTGATATAAGGTGGTTTGTGAGTGGGCGGGGGACACTGGACTGCTAATGATCATGTGCACATTCACTGGCAGTTGGGGGTTGGGGAACCACTGGATATCATGGATATGGCTACATAAGCAGGAACAGGTGCTCAGGGTGTTGGGGGGGGGTAGGGTGTGCAGGGGACAAATAGTATTTCCCAAATACCACAAATAATGGGCTTCCCATATGTGCAGAATCAATTCACAAACAGCCCATTGTTCATGGTGATTGGTATTTGGCCTATGTACAGAAAAAAAATTCAAAAGTTTTTTCCTCACTCACCTCTCCCTTTCCCAGAGACCCAGAAAGATACAGAGAGTGGGTGAGTAAACATTTTTAATTGTCAGTTCCTGGTAGTATGCCAGGAGATGTCAGCATCTTTTTTTCTCATGCTTACCCCCAACTTGACTCTCCTTGTTCTTTGATATTTTGCTTTTTTTATTTTCAGTTTCTCCTCTTGAGTCCTTAGCTTGACAATTGTGTGTGTGTGCGCGCGCATGTGTGTGTGTGGGGATAGAGTCAAAACAAACTGCAGCCAGGCTAGTCAGACCAGCCACCTCCCACCCCAGCCCACCCACTGTGTCATGCAGAGGTTTGTTGCTTACGCAGTGCTTAACTCTGCTTTGGTCAGTAATTTAATTAAACTAGTAAAGCAATCCACATCCAGTCTAGTACTTAGTTGGACCTCTGCTGCGCAACTGCTCCAGTCAGTAATCAATATTGGTGCTAAAGAAGAGAAGACATTATCCGCCTGGACCAACATAGCTGTTATACTAATGAATGAGTGAGGAGGGCATGTGATCACATGACCACATGCCCACTTAACTCATTCATCACTATAACAGCAATACCGGTCCAGGCAGGTAATGGGCTGGATAGTCACTCGTTCTGGGACTAAGTCCCATTCTGCAGCCACCACTGCATTACACAATTTCTGCACATGTAGAGATTCCCATCTTCAGCCTGTGCACCACATGGGCAGCAGGTACAGCTGCAGGAAATGTTACAGCATTTTGGCACAGCTGCTCCAAAAACTGGTCACAAGCTGCAGTAAATCGTGGAGCCAGTCGTAAACCATCTCCAGCTTTGTAAATATGGCTCCTGCAGGCAAAACTGCAGCTCTGCAAGTGAAGCCTCCCTTACATCAGTTTTTCCCTGCACCTACGTCAGTTTCGGGGGAGTCTGAAAATCTAGCACAATATATTCTCTTCATTGGCACCGACACCATTTATAGACTAGACCAGTTGAGCAACATCAGTATAACTAACTACTAGATGGGATGTGGATTGCTTTACTAGTCTTATTAAATTACCAACCAGAACAGAGGTAAGCACTATGTAAGCAACAAACCTCTGCAGTTCAGCCTGAATATTTGGGAAAAGGTATTTGTACACTCCTTGTGCGGGGTGCCACTAGCCACCAAGACTATCAGTTTGTTTGAAGGGTGATCAGGAGTGGGGGGTGGACCACTAGACACCTGTGATAATGCTACATATGAAAGAATGGGTGATTGGGGTGGGGGAACCACTGGATGCTAAGCATATGGCTACATAAGAAAAAACAGGTGATTGGGGGGTAGGTGTGCCATTAGCCAGCAGGGACTGCTTGTTCATCAGTATGACAGGTGATCGGTGGGGCGGTGCCACTAGCCACGGTGATGGCACTAGATAAGCAACAATGGTGCTGGAGGGGTGCCACTAGCTACCAGGGATAATGCAACATATGCAAGAACAGGTGATCGGGAGTGGGGGTACCACTAGCCATCAGGGAAAATGCTAAATAAGCAGAAATGGGTGAATGGGGATGAGGGGTGCCACTAGATATGAGAGACGTCATAGGATATAGTGCAGTATGGGTGTTAATGGGCTCCCATGCACCATGCAAATTAACCTGTAATGGGCATGAAAATGGCCCCTTAGTGCTATACATGCTCAATGGGCACATGTGAATGTTGTGGCTGAATATAGCCCACAAGGATCCCAGTGCTATCCATTCCGGGGAGTGCTATTCCCTGTGGGCTAAATAAAGTCCAGGTCCATGTCAGGGCAGTGCAATTTTATGTAGCACTTCACCAACATGGTCCAGTATTCAGTCGGATAGCACCGGGCTACTATCTGACTGAATATAGCAGCCGCTGGGTCAGACACAAGTGCAAGCATGGTGCAAGCCTTTGTGCCACACTAGCACATTCCGTTGAATATCTGGCCCCAAATGCATACAATGAGAAATAAATGAAAAGAACAGGAAGAAACTATAGAGTGTGGAATAAATACTATATACATATATAGGAATTCAAACTCTTATAAGGAAAATGTTTCTCTATGGTAAATATTTCTGACACATATCCTTCCTCAAAAAGCTGAGCTGAGGCTCCATTATGGTTAAACCAGTAAAAGAAACAATTCCTAGAAAACATGTTAGTCCCCAAGGTAGACAGTGCAAAATAGCATTTAAATGCATGCAATGAAAACTAGTCATCTTATTAATCGTAGATAATGCAGATTATTTGCTTCATCACTCAAGGGTAGGAATGCTCAAAAGCTTAGAAGAAGTCCTATGAAGCATACCACCACTAGACACTTCCTTCCAATGTTCACTCCATCATCAAACATTTTGCTCCTAGGTTTGAGACCTGAACTCTTTTGTGTGAGATCAGTTCTCCTTCAGGTGGGCAGATCTGGGGCTCACATGCATTCCTCCTTTTCTCCTCAGGGTAAGAGTTCAGCAGAAGATTCTGGAGGACCGAATCTCAATGCTCCTGATCTGCCTTTCCTGATCAAGGTGACAGGGGTTCACATAAAACTCTTTAGGCTGTGCCTATTTTTAAAGGGTTTAGCGTAAGGGGACACAAAAATAATACGTGTTACATTGATTGGTGCAGAACAGTTATCAGTAAAGAAGTTAGAAAAATACAAAAATAACAGTTATGAAAGGGACAAAACAATACATAGAGAATAATGCATATGTAGGTGTGGGACAACGCAATGGGGCCTGATGGAATTCACCCCAGAATTCTAAAAGAATTAAGGGGAGAACTAGCTTTTGTGGAGCTTCACTGTACCCTGCCCCATGTGTGGTTCTTTAGCCATGGGCCTCCCACCCCACAGTTCATTTGTTCCTGGGGAACCTTACTTACTCCCACCCAGTAGGGCGTGCTTCCGTCTGGGGCTGGGTCACCATATGCAGCCATACTATTTTTTGTGGTGCTGGGAGGCACCAAAATGCATTTATTAGAAAGAACAAACAACGTCTTGTTTCTTTTGGTGGACAGGAGCTGGCTTCAGTGCTGCCACCTCTCTCCCAGTGTCTGTTGGAAAGGAGGCTTTTGACCTGCCTTCTCCCACTGGCCTCCACTTACATACTGCTGTGCTGCTGAAAGGGTAATGGAGGGGACAGCCTTTCACTGCCGCCCTTCCATGATGGACTTGGAATGGCTGGACTACTTCCTCCAAAGACGGGGAAGGAGGGAGAGTCACTGCCACTCTGGACTAGCAGGACATTGGCAGGGACACAGGAACTGAAAGCAAGTTCCTCCCGTCTTGCTTTGCCCTGGCTGTCTAGTCACTCCCCTCACTCCCACAGCTGATGCTGCTCTTGCTCTCTGGATCTAGTTAAGAGACTGAATGGCCGTTTCCATTCAAAAGGGTTGAGGATTCCCAAAAGAATCTTTATAAAACCTGTTCAGTCTGATTCCCCTGCCAACGTGCTTGGGAAGCACTAGATCAGGCTCCCAACATGTGGAAAAGGTGGGGGAGGGGGGTTTCTAGGAGCTGCAGACAGTGGGAAAAGGACCACAAAAAAAAAAAAAACATTTAAACACAAGCCTGGCTAGGGCATCACTGGGAACCAAGGCTGGGGCAACAAAGCTGGGCAAGGAGCAGTAATTAAATATGCCCCCCCCTTTTTACCCACACACTGCGGCCCTTGAATACCTATTCTGGGGCACCATTACTGGGGACTGTAGTACCATTGCTTTAACCCCTACCCCTTAGTCAACTACTCTGGAGGTCCTGATGCACATGGGTGCCCTTTTGTGTAGGGTAGCAGGGGACGCCAACTCTACAGCACTACACTAGTGACACAGGGAGGGGGTTGGGGAATCCTGAGGGAGACCAACATTGTGTTCTGTGGACATCTGTTTTATTGATGTATAATGAAAATAGGTCCTCTGAACTAATGGATGCTCACTTAGATAAAGAATCTTTTTTAGGTATTTAAAAAAAAAATGATCTAGTTTCCAACAAAAAAAAATATATAGTTTGAATGGGCAATGCCACAAAATGTGCCCTAGTGTGACAGGAAACTAAATACCTAGGATATATGGTTGGGAATGACCATGCACACCCAGTTGTTGATAAGACAAAAGCCCTTGCTGTCTGCTCCATACTGACTACCAAAAAGAAAGTTAGGGCTCTTCCTTGGCTTACCAGGGTATTATCGCCCAATTCATTCTGGGGTTTTCAACATTTGCTGACCCACTGACCTACCTGACTGAAAAGGCTGCCCAACTAAGGTTCTGTGGTCCTCAAAGTGTCAGAAGGCCTGCAAAACTATCAAAAGGGTGCTGTGTAAGACACCTGTTATACGAAGTCCTGATTTCAACTATCCATTCATTTTGAACACAGATGCCTCAGAAGTAAGCTTGGGAACTGTGTTGTCACAAGAATTGATAATGGGGTTATCGTCATCCTCTGTTTGTCCACGAAATTGTTTCCCAGACAACAACAGTATGCCACGGTAGAAAAAGAGTGCCTGGCAGGGAACAGGAACTGTACTCTATCAGCTTTTGGTTCCCTGGTTTGCAAGAAGGGCGGTATTAAGACTTACTCATACCATATTTATTGCAGGTCACTTGGGTTAAGAGAAAACTGAGAAGCGCATACTTGCCTGTTTTTTATTGCCAGGTATATAAAAGGAAGTGGCAGATTTTTGTGCTTCCTGCCCAGAGTGTCAGTTGGTTGCCCCCAGAAGTATAAAGCAGGCCCCAATGATCCCTATGACCATAGCAGATATTCCTTTTGAAAGAATTGGGGATGATATGGTGGGAGTCCTATTAAAAAATTCAGCACGGTATCAATAGTCAGTGGCTCAGCAGGTTGCACACTCACCTCTGAGGCCGGAAGATCAGAAGACTGTGGGTTCTATCCCCACACCAGGCACTTGGGTTAAATTCCAATACTGACACTGTAGTGAAGCTTGAGGGGGGTGCTGCACTCCTGAGGTGCCATCTTTTGGATGAGACATTAAACCGAGATCCCGAGTGCCTGTTCTGGTGGTTGTTCAGGTGGACATTAAGGATCCCATGGCACTTCTTGAAAAGAGTAGGAGAATTTCCCCAGTGTCCTGGCCAAATTTCCCCCATTCACTAAAAATACCACCATAGCTTAATCTGGTTCAATTTCAGTTGATTACCATCTGTATCTCCCTCCCCCTGGTCACCCCTGAAAAGGAACTTCTAGTCTCAGTGGGCCTACCGGATCAACAAAATTCAATAAATAAATAAGTAAAATATATCATGGTGACAATGGCTTACACTACCTAATATCTTGAAGCTATTCCCGTGCACTCCTCTATAGCTAGGTCAGTAGCCAAACAATTGCTACCAGTATTTTCCCGAGTTGGGCTGCCAAAGGAGATCTTAACTGATCAGGACACCAACTTTATGCCAAAGCTTATGAGAGAGGTATGTGCTTTACTGAAGGTTAAGTCCATCTGGAAATCAGCGTACCACAATGAAGATTGATAGCTTAGTTGAAAAATATCAGGGTATTATCATCTGTTCATTCTGGAGTTTTAGACACTTGCTGCCCTACTGACTGACCTGACTAAAAGGCTGCCCGGATTAAGGTTCTGTGGTCCTCAAAGTGTTAGAAGGCCTTTCAAACTATCAAAAGTGTGTTGTGTAAGAGATCTGTCATACGAAATCTTGATTTCAATTGTCCATTTATTTAATACACAGATGCCACAAAAGTAGGGTTGGGGGCTGTCTTGTCACAAGAATTTGATGAAGGGATTCACCCTGTCCTCTAATTGTACAGAAAATTGTTTCCCAGAGAACAGCAGTATGCCATGCTAGAAAGAGTGCCTGCCAGTGAAGTGAGCTGTAGTGCCCTGCACTACTAATTGCTAGCAAGGCAGCTTTACCTTGCTTACTGACTATGCATCCCTCAAATGGTTGCATGCCATGTGGGACATTTATTCCAGAGTCACCTGCTGGCATCTGGCTCAGCAGCCGTTTTCATTCAGGTGCATCACAGGGAAGGTTCACTGCATAATAATGCTGAGTTTTCTCCAGAGAGAACATCAGTGGTAGCCAGTGCTGAGTGTGCCATGGACACAGCTGTGAGGGGAGGTTTGTGAAACAGTCTATACAACCTTCTCCGGACCCCCTCCGCTAAGATACTAGCAGGAGAACAGGATGAATTAAGACCTAACCCAGCTAATGTCTGACCTTGCCCTGTAAAGGCCATATGTACCCGACTGTATTCAAGCTTGAAATCCTGTGGGGAATTGCACAAATGAGTCTCACCTGGGAGGCATAAAAACAAAACCAGACAGAACAAGAAAAAGATTTTGAAGGTTTGAGAAATAGAAAGAGGCAGAGCAGGTCTTCTGTGAACTGGAGGCTGAATCAAGCTACACAGTATTTTGTAGTTGCTCTGCCAAAGTAAGCTGTTTTCAACCCTTGCTTGGTGCTGAAGAACAGCAACTTTTGTTTGCTGAACTTTGCTTGGATTTTTTCCAAAGTGTTCCTGTAACTGAGGCTTGGGTCAGGAAGCATAAGCAGACCAAGAAGATTGTAAAATCCACAAGTAGTGTTTATCGTTATTACTAACAAAATAATAAAAACAAAAGAAATGTACAGACTGGTTTTCAGCATAGGCAGTACAAAACGAAGTCAATTTCTGAGTTCAGAACTGAAATCTACATTCAGCCAGCTCTCTGTAGCCTCTGGCCTCCAAATCCCCTGAAGATTTTTCCGAACTTTCAGAACCTTGTCAGTTTATAGCTTCCTCCGAGCATTGTGAACCAGAGCTTCAGCTTGTCAGATTCTAGTTTTCAAGGCATTGTGACACAGAGCTTCAGAACCTTGTCAGACCCTTGCTTCCAGAGCATTGTGACCCAGCTACAGGCTAGCCTCTTTCACTGACAGATTCTACCAGTCAGATCAAATAATCACACTCCATTAACACTTTCCTAATAAACTCAAAGAGTACTGTAGTTTCTGTAATCATTTCAACAGCAATTATGGAAACCCAATTTTATATATATATATGTAACCCCTAGATGGCGCTATCCCAGGGGCTACTATCCCTGCCTGATTTGCCACTAACAGGTTGAGGGGCCTGGATCCAATGGCGGGTGCCTCCACCCAGAGGTCAGGGTTTGCAATAGTTAAACTAACTTGGTCACAGCCCTCTGGGACACTGCAACCCCCTTTCTTCCCACTAGTGGCCCACACATATATCAGAATTACCTTCAGTATACACTTACCCCCAGGACTGGTTCCGGCACTGGGACCTCCTGTGAAATGAGATACAGTGCAACAATCACAGTACAGTACTTAACATAGACAAATACCTCAGGCAGTATAACTTTGCTGAAACAAGCAGCTCTGATTTATTTAGGGGGATATAACAAGGACAGGGGAAATCAGGTTAATTATTATCACTCTAATCATCTACCTATGGCTCTGTGCACAGGCCTATCCCTATCAGTTACTGTCCCTGGGTACCCAAGCCCTAGTGGCTAGTCCAAACGTGGCAGCTGGTGGGGCCCTTTCACACAGAGAAAAGGAAAATTAAACAGTCAGCAGTACAGTAATTCCATTTGGATTTAATGTGGCAATTCAACAGGGAGTGACCCTGAATTAGTACTCACGACCTCCAAATAAGATAGGGTCCTTCAATATCTGCAAGGCTACTCTTGAGCTCCAAGAGACTCTTCACACATTTATATGGTAAACAGTCACAGGCAAAAGTCACTTAATGGCAGCAGGATTCACTTGAGGTACACAAACCTCTTCACACATTTATATGGTAAAAGAAAGCACTATACCAGGCAGGCTGCATCTGTATCCCGATCGCAATTATTGCACAATACCGGAGAACACACAGCAGATTCAGTTCCTGACAGACCGAGTGCAATTTTCAGCAATTCCTCCAGTCTTCTACAGGGTGAGCCTGTTTCTACTCTTCAGATATCCTTTGATTCTCTTCACAGGAAGGATTCAGTCCTAACAAGCTGCAGACCGGAACTCTGGACCTTACACATGTTTTTTGACTAAAACTGTGCACTGAAGGAGCACAGGGTTCCTTTCCCCTTCACTGCCAAAGCTCAACTGAAACTCCAACTGTCAAAACCGGGCACTTCCTTTGAGTTCCTCCCAGTTCTTGACTGGATTGGCTGTCACTCACAATAGACTGCTGCTGTTGGTCCAAAAAGGCGCTGAAGTCTAAACTACATCTCCCAGAGTCACTGCCCATACAATCCTCTTGTGGCTGGCTCAGATTATGAGTCCAAGTTCTGATTCGTCCAAGGCACCATTTTAGAGCTAGCTTACCCCACACTGATTGGTCCAGTTCAGCAGTTCAAAACCAGAATGGGGAACTAGGCAGACACTGTTCTGACTGCAAAAGAAAGCAGGTTAGACAAACTGTAATTTCATTATCACTCTAAATGGTTTCTGGCAAACAGTTCCATCTTTCAGATAGGTTCCCTTTGCACTCCTAGTGACTGCAAAAATGGAGTGAATTGGCAGCAGCTTGAGTGATACTCAATCAAAAAAACACACAGTCCCCATACAAACTAATTATGTCTGCAAGCAGACAGCTCTTAAAGAACAGTACCAGAGGTTCTAAAACACTCACTGATAAATGGCTTAAATGCCAAACACCATTCAGGCTTGGAGCATTCAAGCAAGCTCCTGGAAGTCTTTTGGGAACCCCCATTTGCTGGGGGGTTACATATATATATATATATATATTTAATAACTATATACAAGCAAGGTAGAGACAGCAAAAGAGGGAAAAGAAAGAACAACAAGTAAAGGCAAGAGTTGACAGCGCAGTCCAACAGAAAAGATATAGTAGGCAGAATCTTTGCTTCAAATTCTCTCTACAAATCACAAATGGGACAGGGCCCACCCAACCTTGTCATAGTTCCCCAAAGTCTTGACTCACTAAAACACGTCACAGTGGATATAGATGGATGGAGGTGGTTATGGAATTATTGTGTAGCCCTAAACTGAATAGCTTTGAACGTTAGTAATACAATTTTTAATTGCTACTCCATTCAACTGGGAGCCAGTATAACATTTTAGACTAGAATAGAATTTGGTTTTCCAATACGTACCACTATTTACATGTGCTGTATTCCAAAACCTTGAGAAAGCAATTAATTAGATGCTTGCAGTGCAGGGACATAATGTTATATACATGCAGCTGTCATTTAGAGCACTACTATCTCAACCACACTGCCCTTATTACATTAAAACCTGTGTTACTGCATGAGGAAATGTTGGCCAGGACACTGGGGATAACTCCCCTGCTCCCCCATCCCACCAGTTTCCACTCATGACCTTGTGGCCTAGATTCGATACTCTTGTTGAATAGCTCATCGCAGTTCACTGTGTCCATTCCTTTCAGGAACTTGAAGATCTCTATCATATCACCCTCTCTTGTCTGGCTTGAGAGAGTACATGTTCAGTGCCCTAAGCCAGTCCTCGTAGGATCTGGCCTGCTAGCCCTGAATTATTTTGGTTACCTTATGCTGCACTGTCTCCAGCCTGTTCTTGTTTCTTCCTCAGGTGATGACTCCAGAACTGGGCACAGGCCTCAGCAGTGTTCTATATGTAACCCCAGATGGCGCTAACCCAAGGGCTACTACCCCTGCCTGTTTGGCTACTGACAGGTTGAGGGGCCTAGTCTGTATGACAGGTGCCTCCACCCAGAGGTCAGGGTTAGTAGTGGTTAAACTAGCT
The DNA here is from genome assembly GCA_016271365.2 of Neoceratodus forsteri. Taxonomy (NCBI): domain Eukaryota; kingdom Metazoa; phylum Chordata; order Ceratodontiformes; family Ceratodontidae; genus Neoceratodus; species Neoceratodus forsteri. Next base: position 796,568,567 of record CM028137.1, on the reverse strand, counting down.
TGGGTACAGCTCTCTGGGACACTGTGACCCCCCCCTTTGTTCCTGCTAGTGGCCCACACAATGCATGAGAGTTACCTTCCCAATACCCCACATATGCACACTTTTTACACATAGAGATACCACCTACCCTCGAGACTGATTCTGCAGCCCTTCTCGGAGGACCCCCTGTAAAACAAGGTTAAACAACATACACAGCAATCTGCAATACAGTTCTAGATGCATTAACACCACACCCACTATACAGTATAACAACAATAAATCTGGTTTATTCAGGGGACAGTAACACGGGAGGGGGATAATCAGGTTGATTAGTTTAGATAAGTTTGAATCACAGTACTGTGCACATATAGTTAGGGTCTAAAATGTCACTCTCTGGGTACCCAGGATGGGGGGGGGGGCTAGCCAGGTCCGTTGCCCGGGGTTGGCCAGCTGGTGCAGCTGGATGGGGCCCTGTATGAAGAAAATATGTGCATGAACAAATTGTAATCTGGAGCCTGATGGCTCAGTCCACAAACAGAACACAAAACAATCAGTTGACACACTTTGATTAAATGAAGGTGAGGGGAGGTGCCCCTATTTGTACTTGCAAACCCCAAACCGATAGCTGAATTGAGGGGTCTGGATGGCCAGAATGAGCAGGGCATGGAGATGAGACCCTTGTGACAGGACCTAACTGATTTGGATAGCAGATGGATTCAGTCCGATTAGCTTTGAGTCCAGCTTCCAGCTTCTGTTCACAACTCACAAAACAAGGGAAAAGAACCACGATCCCCACAAACACTAGGCACATTTATATGTAAGGAAATTACTGTACCAGGCAGCTGCTTCCGATTCCAGTTGCAAATACTGCAAAACCCGAGAACACACACAGCAACAGAGTCCCTGACAGGCCGATCGCAGTTCTGCAAATCTTCGGTCTTGTACAGGCAAGCCTGGTTCTGCACACTTCCTTCTTCTCATTCCACAACTCGGATTCAGTCCGAATGAGCACTCGCTAATGGCTATAGGCCGACTTCAGGACCTTACACGCACTTTCCGCGCGAACTGCACACCGCAGCAGAACAGAGTTCCTGCTCCCTTCACAGTCAACTCGCATCTCTCCTCCAAGAACAGTTCAGGGCATTTCCCTTAGGCTCCACACAGGTTCGGTTGGAGGATTTAACTGTCAATCACTGCAGGGCTCCCTCTGTTGGTGCAAAAAGGCACCAAGGTCCAAACTACAGGTCCCAGAAGCACCTGCCATACATTCCCCTTTTAGTAGGCTCCAGGTGAGAGTCCAAGTTCTGGTTGGCTCAGGCAGTTTCCATTTTAGGGCTCCCTTACCCAATTGGCCCAGATTGGCAGTTCAGGTCAAAATGGAGGAACAACACACAGAGTCCCAGCTGCAATAAAAGCAGGTTAGACAAACTACAATTTTACAAATGCTTCTAAATGATTTCATGAAAACAGTTACATCTTTCAGATGGGCTCCCTCTGCGCTCTTAGCGACTGCAGAAACGGAGCGATCAGACGGCAGCTCAGGGCGGGATTCGAGCATTAACTACACAGTCCCCCCTTTCAAGCTAATTTAGCCTGCGAGCAGGCAGCTCTTAAAGAGACAGTACCAGGGGCTCTAAAAACACTCACAGATAAACGGCTTAAATGCCAAACACCATTCAGGCTGGGAGCACTTAGCCAGCTTATGGAAGACTTTTGGGAACTCCCATTTGTAGGGGGGTTACATATAGAGAGACGTTTATGCCTCTTTCCTCCTGCTGTCAGACCCCCTAACAATACACCCGAGCATCCTGGTTGCCTTACTGTTGCCCTTGTTACACTGGCTAAGTTGTTTAAGGGGGCCACTTCTGGGTCCTTTTCCTCAGAAGTGATGTCCATCTTAACCTTCCCATCCAATACTTGTTTGTAGACGTCTCAAATAGAATACAGCAGTAAAAAAGCACACAGACATCACAATAAATGCAACCAAAAGTTATCATCACCTCTGCTACAAAAGTGCTCAGTGTGGATAACCAGAGAACAACAGATTATGTTTATGACTCTTTCTGTGTATGCATAACCCAGGGTTAGCTGCTCTGTTGTGCACCAGTCTGCGCTGTATGTTCAGAGTAAACTTTAACTGCTCTGTCAAAGACTAACACAGGGCTTAAAGTTTAAAGAAGAGATCATACACACACACACACACACACACACACACACTTCTGAAGGGTGGTAGAACTACTCAGTCCACACCTCAGTGTAGACTTCCATTTATTGTGAACAACAGAGCTTATGAGGTGCAGAACCAGCAATCCAATACAAATGCAGCAATCAGTGTAAACACGCCTCAAGATGCTGGACTAGTGCCTCCTGACATGCCTATCCATATCCTGTGCAAAAATAAATACTCCTCTTATAATCCTGACAACTAACTGCATCACCCTTGAGCAGGCTAGCTTTATCAAATACCTGGGGATTTGGCTTGACCCCTCAATAACTCTGCTATTTGCATAGATTCTAGCCAGGGTAGGTCTCAAAATTGACTTGCTTATCAGACTGCAAGACTGTCTAAGAACACAGACCAGGAAACAGATGGTTTCACACTTCATATTACCCTCCTTGTACTATGGGAATAATATTTATCATATAGCCAGTAAAAATGTTATTGCTCCTTTATTGTCATTACACTAAGATCTGTCCTCTAGTTTTACTTCCTCACATGTACCATATGGCTTTCTTTATGACCCACTAAGCCTCTCAAATTGCAGAAATTAGCAATGGCTCTCCAGATTTTTACTGCTGTGTAGCGAGAGCTATCTGACGTACAGTATGAGGCACTTTTACATGCAGCCCATATCTGAGCGTTGCCGTTTCAATCTGTTCCCTCCGCTCAGTCTGCGCCGCTTACATTTTTGTTTAGACGCAGTTACTGGGCATCAGTCTTGGGGCTCTTCTAACATTTTTACTAATTTTCCTGCCAGTGGAGAGCCCGAGACTTGGAACTGGGGATGTGCACCATTCTTCAGTAAGCCCCCCAGAGGTCTGTGCATGCCTCCCAAACTCGAGCCTAAGCTGTTAACATCCTGTTATTGCTTGAAGAATGCTGCCCTTTTTGAAGTGTACAGTAATGAAAACTGAGGGTTGCAGCTTACAAAAATGATGTCAGAAAAGGCAAGCTGTGATACTGGGCATGCGCTTATACATATGCATGTGTAGAGGGATATACATATGTATGCGCATGCCCAGTATCGCACTCGACTTTCTGACATCGATTCTAGCTGCAACCCTCAATTTCCGACACTGTACACTTTAAAAGAGCAGCATTCTTCAAGCAATAACAGGATGTGTATGGCTTAAGATCGAGTTTGTGAGGCATGCATGAGCCTCCGGGCACTTCAGCCCAATTTCCTTATCTGACTGGCTATGGCAATCACCAGGGGATCCCAGAGGGTCTCGCGAGACTCTCTCCCAGAGCGCTGTGAGCACTCCTATGTATTTACATGGCCACCCAGTCCTTTCCACAATGATGCGCAGAAACAGCGAAGCCAGGAAAACAGGGAAGGCTGTTTCAGCGAGCACTCATTTTGGATCCGGTTCAGGTTGCCTGTACACACAAAAAGCAACGCTGCAGTTGATCTGCACCGATCAATGTGGTGCAGATCCTGGCGTGTAAAAGGGCCTATAGTGAAAGGAGGAGGAGAGAAAAGGGGTTCTGAGGCGTGATCAGATACTGAACACATAACAGTTTGTGTGCTCCATGCTCTGCCCAGTGAGTGGAGTTGAAGCACACCAGCGTGAATCAGTTTGTCTGTTTCCCTGCCCCCACACTTCCTCTGCAGCTCTCTAATTGTGCACTTCCTCTATCTCTCTCTCTCTCAGTCTGTTTCCCACCCCTGCACTTCTTTTCTTCTCTCTCTCTCTCGGTCTATTCCCCCTTCCCCTGCACTCCTTTACGTCAACAATTTCAACCCCTACCACCTGCTATCAGACTGGCAGCACTGGTTTATATTATCTGAAGCTGTGGTGTGGCTATCACTTTTCAATCCTCCACCTGCCCACTCATACTCCGGCACCATTGCCTCCCAGGTAAACACACTCAATCTCCTTTTAGGAGGCCACCAAGGAGCCACTGCATTGCTGCTTCAGCCAACAGTGCCAAGGAAGAGCATTTGTCTGTATTTCCAGCGTGCAGCATGGGGTTGAGCTGCAAAGTTTCTCAGTGTGGTGGTGCTGGTAGCAGCTCTTTCTCTTTGCAGCTTCCACTAGACAACCTCTTTCTCTGCCAGCCAGCCAGCCAGAAAATGACAATAACACAGCTCAGTCTCAGTTTCTTAGCTCCTTACACAGAGATGGTGAGGACTTGAGACAGAAGTCAAAGAGAGCAAGCCTGGCCTGGCTTCTGCTTGCATGGAGCCAGGATGAGGATACAGAACAGTACACATGGGCTCTGTGGATGGGGGTTGTGAAATGGGGACTGGGGGTTCCTAGCAGTAGCAACAACATAGACATTCCTCCTTGGCCCAGAAATGCCTTGGTGACAGGGAGACAGCGATTTAAGCTAATTTTCAAAATCTATTCCTGCCCCTGAACTTCTTTTCTTCTCTCTCTCTCAGTCTATTCCTTGCCCCAGCACTTCTCTTCTTTCACAATTTCAACCCTCACCTACATGTTATCAGACCAGCAGCAATGTTTTTATTATCTAAAGCCATGGTGTGGCTGTCACTTTTAACCCCACCTACTCACTGTCACTCCAGCACCATTGCCTCCCAGGTAAACACATGTGGTCTCTTTTAGGAGTCGCCAGGGACCACAGCCATCACCGCTTTAGGCACCAGTCTGGAGGAAGAGCCTTTGGGCTCATTTCCAGCATGCAGCTGAGATTGGGCTGTGAGATCCTCAGCATCGTGGTGCTGTTAGCAGTGCCTTCTCTTTGCAGCTTTCACCAGATGACTTCTTCCACCACCAGCCAGACTGAAAATAATGATTACACAGCTCAATCTCCATTTGTCAGCTCCTTGCAATGAGATGGCAAGGGCACACAGACAGAAGCCAAAGAGTGCAAGCCTGGCTTGGCCTCTGCATGCATGGGTAAGAAGGCAGCATTCAGCATGGTGTACACGAGGCTCCGCAGGTGGGGAATGTGGAATGGGGACTGGGGTTCTTCTAACAGCAGCAACAGCAACGTAAACATTCCTTCATGACCCAAAAATGCCTGGGTGATAGGAAGACAATGATTCAACTTAATTTTCAAAACAATTTTTCTAAAATAAAAAGAATGCTAGGTAGGCTGTAAAACTGGACCATCACCACTACTTTTTAAGAATGTTTTCTTGCATTGTTACTTGATAATGCCCTTTTGAGACCTTGCCAGCATTGTGTGTAGATGAAGGCTTGCTCCCTTTATTGCAGCATAAACAGCATAGTTATCTGATATACACTGGGCTGTTGGGAGGGCTGAAAAAGGTTACTCAGATTAGAAACATGTAAACACTGTGGAACATTAAAGTTCTTGTCAGATTTGGTAACTGTTGATTGCAACATTTGTCATACAGTGATGAAGAAATAACCAACGGCTGCTGCAGAAATTAATTTAACAAGCCAGTCACAAACCATCCATCGTTGAGGTGGTACTCATAGATTTTATGATCTTCCTCGAGGATATCGCTTTCATCAAGGCAACACCTATGGAACTTATAGCTGCAGGCACAAGGAACACACAGAACCTTTTGCAAGCAGTCCACTAGGAACCACCCATGGCGACATCTGATGTTGGCCCTCCCATATAAATGTAGGCAGCCCCTTCCCTCCTCAGTTCTTTTCCTGTTGTTGACCATACACAGAAGCGCCATTGCGGCAGTCACCATTTTCTTATTTTTACTTCAGAGTTAGTAAACACTTTTCAAAAGTGATTCTTGGTGGCAGGTATTTCGACTTTGGAGCCATTGAAACTCTTCTGGTATTGTGAATGGGGTGAAAAGATATACTCCAAAGACTCATACAACATCTGTGTGTGTTGTCTCAGCCTGGATCATAATGTGCAGGTGTGCCCATTCTGTAAAGGGTTTAACAAGGCCACCCGGCGATGCTGAAAAGGCGCTTTGGAAATGCTGCACCTAAAACAGCAGTTAGCTTGAATGGAGAAGGAGCTCCACCAAAAGATCTCCACCACATCACAGGCCCAGTCCTTGGGATCCAAGGCCTTCAAGTCCCAGGAGAAGATGCCAGGTCCCACAAACACAAGCCCAGGAGGGACACAGAAAAGGCAAGGACCTCCCGGTTTGGTCGGGTTGCCCATACAGACAGGTACAAACTCTACTGCATCATCAACCACTTCGCAGTGCTGCCGCCTGCCAGCCCATCGAGCAGGACTGGCTGGCACATTGGCACCACCAGACCTAGCACAGCTGGTGTGTCTCTATCAATGTCAGACACCTTGCCTCCCCGTCAACCTCTGCCAGCGTTCAGTTGACAACACAGGCGCTGATGTTCAGGCGGTAGTTTCATGCTTTACAGACATACTAAAGCCTGCTACCTCCTCTATAACAGGAGCCAAACCCTGCGGTGATGCCTGTTAGGCTCATGCCCCAGATCCTTTCTCGGGTGTCAATGACCACCTGCTCACCCCCCGCGCTCCAGTTGATCATGCAACGATGATGACTGTGAGTACATTCCTGATCTTATAATGCAGGAGGAAGAGGAGGAAGAGGAGGAGGAGGAGGAAGATTACATGGAGATCTCCTATGAAAGGACCAGCTCCACTATATCCACAGTGAGTGAGAACACAGTAGTTTACACACTAGGTCCCCAGAGACCCTCTTTCATTACCATGATGCAGTAGTTACAGGCTACCATGGGGTTTGATTTAGAGGAACAAGACATAACCAGGAAGAACCTGGTGGAGTTCTTGGAATTGCCTGATTCGCCATCCCTCCTCCCTGCCTTGGAAGATGCCACCCTTGCTGCCTGGCATAGGCACAATATGATACCTGCCATACCTAGAAAGGCAGACAAAATGTATCAGGCTCCCTCGGGTAAACCCTTTTTTGCAGGCAAACCTGAGGTGGATTCGGTTGTCATAAATGCTGCCCAAGACAGGTGTAAGGCGCCTAAATACCTTAGTTCTCTTCCTTGACAGGGAATCAAAGAGGTTACTGTGACTGCTACACTTAAATTCTACCGCCTCCTGGCCTCTCCATTACGCATATACTCTCACCACACCCCACTCCCCTCCTTATTAACTACTTCCAATATCTCATGTCAGCCACCTCAGCCTCTCTCTTGCCCCCCCAATTTCACTCCTCCCTCTCTTCATTCCCTCTCTCATCCTTGTCCCTCTACTCACCTATTATCTCCTGTACCTCCTAGCTTTTATATTCTCTCGCTCCTTTCTCCTCCTTGCCCATACTAACTCTTCTATCCTTCCCCCACCCATCCTGTTACCCCCACTTACATCTCCCATCCCTTCTCCTCTCCCCTTCATCACCACCTACTCCTCTCCTTCACCACCTACTTTATCCCTCCAATCCTCCACCCCCTCAGTTCTTTCCTGTTCCCTACAACCTTATCCTCTCACCAACTACCTCTGGCCCTCTCATGCACTTGTTAGATCATCTGACAAAGCCTTTGGCAGCTCATGCATTCTGTAATGTTTTACCTGTTACTAATTATTTTGTCTTGTCTTGACAAAGCCACTGGCAGCTCATATACTGCAATTGAATTAACTGTTATCTATCTACCTGCCTGTTCTTGTCTATTCTTGTCCATTGACCAAGACGTGGAACCTTTGTAAAAGAGCACTGTTTGCTCAAAGGTGTTATCTGAAATTAGCATAAATAAATAAATAAATAAATACATGTCCTGGGCAAAAAAATATGCCTCAGCTTCTCTGGACGTAAGGATTGCAAATTACGGACCCATGTGGTCAAATATCAAAATACCCTTTGTAGGAAAACTAAAGCAGCTGCTCAAGCTCTCCCAGAAGGTGTACTAAACAGGAGTTTCTCAAAGCTCTGACAGCTGGGGCTGATGTGGAAACACTTACTGTGTATGGCCTATGACATCTCGAATGTTTCAGCCAGAGCAGCTGCCTCAGGAGTATGCCTTAGAAGATACACCTGGGTCAGGGTTGCTGGCTTTGTGAATGACGTACAGCAGTCCATTCTCAATGCCCCATTGGAGGATACACATTGTTTGGTTCAGATGTGCAAGATATCATCTCTAATCTGCAGGCCTCAGGCAGAACCCTAAAATCAGAACATTCCCTCTATCATGCCCAGCCAAGGAGTAGATGAGGGTGCCTTTTCACCTGGCCAGTACTACACACTGTACCACTGCAAGACAATAGGATAAGGGAAGAGGAACAGGAGCCTTGCTTACCCCGAAGCCACCCCAAGTGCCCTCAAAAGACCCTATGAGGTGGCAGTGGTAGCAGCCACCCCATCTGGCTCGGCCTGACTTTGTGTGTCACCCCCACTCACAATTGCCTCTAGGTGGTCATTGGAGGGGGTCGTCTCTCCCTCCACCTGGACCAGTGGAGGGAGGTGACATCAGATGCCTGGGTCTTGGAAATAATAGCACAGGGCCATGCCCTGTAATTTCAAGAACTTCCTCCAGACCATTCCCCCAGTGCCTTCACATTGTTCTCCTGATCATATTTCTTTGCTCTTGGAGGAAATACAATCCTTGATTCAGAAAAGGGTCATAAAACCTATTTCCTAGGAGCAAAGGAACACAGGGTTCTTCTATTTTTGGTACTTTCTAGTCCCAAAATGGACAGAAGATCTGAGACCGATTCTAGATGTCAGGGACCTGAACTTTTTTATTGCGTACAAAATGTTCTGGATGGCCACCCTGCAAAGCCTGCTCCCACTACTACAAGTACAGGATTTTTATACTTGTAATTGTGTGGACTTGGATATTTTAATATTTATAAAAAATGGAAAATGAAATTTGATATTTGTATTCACATACATCCTAAACTTGTTTTGTAAAGGCTTATGCTGTTCAGTAAAACTCATTTTGACATTTTGACTTACAGTAGGAGAGTGGATTTGTTCCCTGGACATGAAGGATGCCTACCTTCATATCAAAATTAGAAACCCACAGGAAATATTTGAGGTTCCTGTTTCAAGGGGAGTACTACCAGTTCAGGATATTGCCCTTTGGCTTATCATCTGTGCCACAGGTCTTTTCAAGTGCTTAACAGTGGTAGCAGCAGCTCTTCGCAGGTAAGGCCTTCATGTCTTTCCTTACCTGGATGATTGGCTACTAAAAGCTCACTCCAAGGAGCAACTTTTACACACCCTAGCTTGCACAAGACACCTGTTCGATGCTCTAGGGGTTACTGTGAAAGTGTCAAAGTCTAGCTTTATCCCTTGCTAGCGTCTGCAGTATATAGAGGCAGTTTTGGACACAGCCCAAGACTCAGCCTTTCTGCCACTGGACAGAGCAGAATGTCTGATTGCAGAGGAACAGATGGTCCACAACAGCAAGTTGTCACATCCAGGACATTTCTGAGGTTCCTAGGCCTGATGGCAGTGGCCAATGTAACAGTACCAATGGCCAGACTGCATATGAGAATCACTCAGTGGACACTAAGTAAGCAATAATACCCGACAGGGTGGGCGGTATTGGGCAATACTGGACCACCCAGGGGTGTAATGAGGCCTGATGCCACAGGCGGAGGGCCTTATAGCCCCTGGAAGGTTTGGTATTGCTCATACTGCCCACCCTGCAGGGTGTTATTGCACTTAGAAATTGGATGCTGTATTATGTCTGAAAAAGAAATTCATGTTAAATGTTAAATCAGTTAAGTACTTTATTTATTTTGTTGAAAAAGTTCCTCCGCCTGTATGACAATGCTTTTTGAGCTAGGGACATTTGATTTAGTTGAGCTTCTGTAATTCTGCCTTTTGGAGTTGGTTGCCATGATTGCAATCCCCCAACACACAACAGTAGCTGGGCTTAAAATTGAACTTTTGATGTAGTGTATGTATTCATGGTTGTAGCCTGTTTTTTCTTGTTTTTATTTATTCAAGTGCCGTACTGGGAAAGATGCAGCTATTACAGGAGCCGCATCTCGCCTACTCGGGTGAGGTGTCTCCCCAGAAATACATGATATGGAGGGACAAGGAAGATTTGGCAGACCGCTATGTTTTATTTTAATATTGAAGTTGAGTCTTGCTGTTTATTTTCCCATGTTTGTTATGCAGTGGGTGTTGTGTGTGACGGAGATTAGCGGCAGTGCCGAGCAGGACAACAGCGGCAACACTGAGTGGGATATCATCAGCGGTGCCAGTGGTCAGCAGGGAAAGAGAGTTCCAAGGTACAAAGCAAGCAATAATTCCCGACACGGTGGGTGGTATTGGGCAATACCGGACCACCCATGGGCATAATAAGGCTCGACGCCACAGGCGGAGGGCTTTATAGCTCCTGGAAGGTCCGGTATTGCCCATACTGCCCACCCTGGAGGGTATTATTGCGCTTAGAAAATGGGCTATCTGTAAAGTTTTTTTTTTGTAATATTCAAGATTTAAAAAAATATTTAAAAAAAGAGTAAACATTATCTTATGGTTGCTTGGTTAGTAAAGTTGTCCCTCTACTGGTATTATTGACAATACTTACCAGTAGAGGGGGCATAAATATTGACTGTTTTGTTACTGCTATGTACAGTACCTCATTTTGGGAACTGGCCCCCACACACACACAGACACTCACTCACTTGCATTCCGTTTTGTTTTGTTTTAAATTCCCTTAGTGAAAGACAACACACGAGCTTGTCTTTTGTTTTATTAATGTTTGTAATTGGGAAGGATACTGGAGCATGGGAAGTACTGTGATTGGGAAGGGCAATGGAACTCAGAAGACATACCGTTTAATTTTTAATCATGATTGAAACTGCTTTGTGGAGTGCAGGAGAGGTACTGGAAAGATAATGTTTCTTTCCGAGGTTGTCCTCTGTTTTGGTAATGTTTGCAATGGGATCAGAAAGGGTACTGCAGTGCAGGGGAAGTACCGTGACAGGGAAGGGCAATGGAGCTCAGAAGAGGTATTGTTTATCTTTTTATCTCAAAGCTGCTTTGTGGAGTGCAGGAGAGGTAATGGAAAGGTACTGTTTCTTTCCATTATGGTCAAGCTGCTTTGTTTTTCTCCCCTTTCTTTTTGTTGTTGATGAATGTAAACAGCAACAAGGCAAGAACAGTGGTATTAGTAACTTCCGGGAGTAGCGCTTGAAATGAACTGCCGCGTGAAACATCATACAAACAGTTAACCACTGGCTTGGTGGCTCTGTTTAAAAGGAAAAAAAAATCTGTGTTTTGCTTTTCATTGAATGTGTATTTTGGATTTGTATGACAGATGTCTATGACTTGTGGAATTTGAGTCTGTGACTGTCTTAAGTCAGTGAGCAGTGGCAGCAGCACGGGTTTATTCATAGAAGAAATAAAAACTAAGAAAAAGAAATTAAAGAATGCTTTATGACAGGGAAAATATGTTGATTGCATTGTTTTGGGCAGTTACTGGGTGGTGGTGTCTTGGCTAAATAGTAACTATGTATTAGAGGAAGGGTCTCACATGCTCTGTCGCTAAGGGTAAAAAAAAATGGTGTCAGTTTCAAATTGTGTGCCCAGTGTTTCAGCCAATGACAAAGCAGGCTGGGCACAAGAATATGTGGCTAGGCATGAGGCAGGTTTGGGCTTGAACTTTTTATTTGGTGCACGTCTATTGAAAGTTAATGTACCCCTGTCCAAACGGTACTAACCAATCAGATGCCTTCAAATAAAAAGCCCATTTTCTAATAAATTTGATTTCAGTTACCTGAATGGGAGTGTGGGACTCATAAACTGCAGTCAAGCCAAGGCTAAAGCTGGCGATTCAAGGGAAAGAATGTTGTTCTAGTGACACACTGTGTCAGTGGTGAGTGCGAGGACACCGGGAGAGAGTGAGACACTTCCTGGAAGCTGACAGGCTTTACTTGACATTATGAGCACAGAGTCCGTGGAGAGCTGCGGCACTGGGGGTAATACTTTGAAAAGCTGATCTGACAGCTTTGACAGTAACATCTTTTTTTTTACTTAAAAACTAACAATATAAAGGTGCATTTATAATATTTGGCAAGTAGGGACTCAGTGCAGTACGGGACTGTGGTTGGGAGGGATGTGTGTGCATGCTGTGAGAAACTGAGAGATCAGGAACTGACACTTAAAAAAACAAGCTGTGAGAGAGCGTGCACACATCATCTGGAACAACAAATGACACTAAAAAAATGAAAAAATAAACCCATGTCTTGCCAGAAATTAGCTCAAGGAGGTTGTGTGAGGTTTCATCAGGCAGCTGGCACTGAACTATGGCGCCATGGGGTCCTTTTTTTTTTGCTAAGTGAAGGAAAAAATTTAATTCAATTAGGTGCTTTTAGCCAATCAGAAAGCAGGCTGGGCACAAAGATACCTCAGTGGGTGACGGGGCACTGGGGCTGGCACTTTTTTCCCCATGTCATCTATTGAAAATTAATGTACTCTCCTGGCAGGGGTACCAGCCAATCAGAGACCATGAAATAAAAAGCCCATTTTCTAAGAGTCCAGTGGGTTCCGCGCACAAATAATCTAGAAGAGAAGGTTCTAGTAACCACTTCTGTCCTGCTCCAGTGGTGGATAGAACCCAGTAATTTGTTGAATGGGGTTCCATTCTTAATTTCCTCCCCTCGTCAGTTCAATGTGTGGTACATAGTGTAGTGTAGTGCTTGTGTATACTTATGAACTTGAATGTTATGGACTTAAGGTTATGAACTTAGAATTTGGTTTTTCTCAATTCCCACCTGGTAGAACGCTGGGTAGGTTTAGGAATACAGGCACAAAGATTGTTAACGGTTTAATTACTCCTCCAACTCCAGAAAGTGTGACCGTGGCATGCAGGAGAGGAAAACCCTGTGGGGAAACCTCTGAGGACCCATGGCTACAATCTGCCCGTCCTCCAGGCAAACTATGAGGAGATAATCCAAAAATGTGAACTGAGGTTTTAGTTCTGGTTATGTCCAAGAATCTTATTCTTTGAGTCTTGCTGGTCGATGAGTCATGTCCTCTGAATCTTGATGGTGAGTAGGAAGGTTAATTCTGAAGGATGGAGGATTCTGGATGATTAAGGAGAGTCTGATTTGGATGGATGTCCTGATTAAGGAAGATGGTAAACTATGTCCAGGATTTCTGTTGTGGTAGTCGAGAACCAAAAACTTGACACAAGGATGGATCCAGGAACAAAGTCAAGGATATTTGAGCACTAGATGGTGATGGACTTGAAGGTCCCAAAAGGAATACAGAAGGAGGAAGTCCAGGAGGTGATCGAAGTCCATGAGGCAATCTAGAGCCAGTCTGGTGATGAATCCAAGGTAATGTTGAAGGAGGGGACAGCACCTAGAGTTTCCAAAGCAGGCAGATGATGGACCGAAGGGAGGAATGGATACAAGGAACTGACTCCCATCACTGGCAGGCAGGATGGCCGGCACTACCCTATGCTGTTTGGGCAGGGCTAGAGATGGAGACTGCTTGAGGAGCAGAATGAAGCAGAATGAGTAGAGAACAAAGATGAAGACAGAGACTCCCAACCCTGGTGGCCAGGGAAGCACACCTTCGCTCAATACCCCAGAGGCAGAGCTAGAGACAGAGACTGTCGGGTGGTATGAGCATGCACGAAGACCTCCATGTAGATCAGCAAGGAAGGTCCTTCATGGAGGACCTAGATGGCATTGACTGAGACCCCCACATAGGTCAAGTTATAGATGTATATGAGGAAGCCAGGACTGCCAACTGAGAAAGACAGAACAGCAGATGGAGGTGCAGTAGAGGTGGATGAACCCACTGCAGAGTCAGAGGAAGCATCACCTGATGGTGTGGTTGCCATAGCACAGGAGAAAGAGAATCCAGAATGTTCATGCCATGAAGCTAGGCCCCTACATGAGCCAAGCTGGAAGGGTGAAACTCCCACAGCCATAGGAAAGAATCCATAATGTTCTTGCCAGGAAGCTAGGCCCCCACGTGGGCCAAGCAGGAACCGGCAAGACCCTACGTAGGTCCGGCAGGTGGCAAAGCTATCCGTCTTGCAGGTGTTGACGGGGAGAAGCAAAGCTGGATCCTGAGGCAGTATTGTGGTCGCTAAACATAACTGCAAAATGGACAATGGAGACCCACTAAAGTTGTGGCGTGCCCAAGCATCAGGAAGGTGGCAAAGAAAAGAACTCGTAACCTACAGCAGGGTAAACAGAGATGCCTGGGCAAAACCCGGGAGGATGATGCATGATGAATAAGTGCGGATTGTAAATTAAAACAACACTCAAAGGTTGTCTACTGTTATTCCACTGTCTTGTTGAAACCTGCAGTTGTGCAGATGCATTCTGGATGCTGCAGTAATAACAATAATAAGGGAACCAAATCATCAGGTTCGAATCAGCAGTTAGTAGTAGCCTGGAAAATCTCAGAGCTGATCTCATCCATTATAGACAGGATACCTCCAAAGAGCCCCTGAGTATGAGGGAGGTCCCTCACAGTACCCCACAAAATAGCTCCAACCCTCACCTGTCCCTCGAAGAAATGGTGATGTCCACACAGAGAATGTGCTGGTAATTTGGACCGTAAAGCAGAAAGTCACAATATTTTAAGATGGTAAAGCAAAATAAACTCAATAGAGGTAAACACGAAGATGTCCACTGAGGATGAGCTTGCATCTCCAAGGTTGAAGCTGTGGCCCTCATTATAGGGGCCAGCATCCCCCAGTGCCCCTTCAGGTCGAGAGCCCATGTCCCGGATTTCAGTGAAGAATGGCAGAAAAGTAAGATAGGCAGTGGTCATTCAGCACGATGATGGCAGCTGTGCAGGGAGGGAAGTCATGTGCTATGAAAAGTCACGTTGGTCTGTAAGGGACTGTCTGCGAGACCCAGGCAGTCTTCGGGACCCAATCTTGTTTTTGCCTTTGTAATCCCCATGCCACTTTTGGCAAGTTGGCCCCACCCCATTAAAAGAACTAGTACCCACATATGGCATACCATTTACTTTTGCCAGAAATACTCAGATTAGTACCACTCCTAGCTTTAGAGTGTATACCAGGCTCATTATCTAAAGGAAGGAGGTGTGGGGTACAATTACCAAAATAAACCTTTTTATTTACAACCAGGTCCATGGGAGAGGATGCTAGGCATATGCTGGCCATTAAGTTACTTCTTGGTGCGCACAACAAAACACTCACCTGCTTTCTGTTTACATCCTTCCTAGGCACACTAAACCTGGCTTTGCGTCCTTCATAAACGCCTTAAGAGGGATGAGCCTTCATTCAGAATTTCTAATGCTTGGAGATTTTAATATAAACTGGCTCTTCCCTAATGCCAATGATGCATTACCTGCTATCAACCTTTTCCAGCTTGTAGAAGCCCCAACCAGGGGGAACTACAAAACTGGGACCAATACCTTACTGGACTGGGTGCTATCTAACCAGCTGGATAATATCAAGGGCACCTCTGTCCTACCCAACTGTATTAGTGATCACTCCCCTGTCAAGTTTTACTGGTCCAATAACTACCGCAAGGCCCCTGCTAGAACTGTCACTAGTCGGTTCCTCATTCTGGGACACCTCGAGCTACTGAAAGCTGACCTGAGGATCACCGATTGGTCTAATGTATATACAGCCAGCAAGGACTGGTGCACAAGAGTAGTGACTGAGCACTGCAGGAAATTACCACCGATCTCTATTCTTCCCCAATCTCTAAGGCCCTGGAATGCATCGAGCCGACCAACTCATACAGTATCTGGATAACTACCAACTCCAATGTCCCCAACAGCATGAGTTCATGTGTGGGCATAGTACCATCACTGTGCTCCTGGAGTTTACAGGCTTTATCAATAACTCTCTGGAACAAGGGCTCTTCGTAGGGGCAACTTTCATAGACCTTACCAAGGCCTTTGACACTGTCAACCATGATCTACTCAGACAAATCTCCTCCATTGGTCTTTCCTCCAACACTACAAGCTGGTTCCTCAGCTACTTAAGCAGCCAAATGCAGCAGATAAAAATTGGTAATGCCCTGTCCGATAATAGGTCTGCACGCTATGGAGTCCCGCAGGAATCTATCTTGGGTCCATTGCTTTTTAGCATCTTCCTCAGTTCACTACCAGGAGCTTGCTGTGACCACATACTTCTAGACGCTGATGACGCTGTACTTTTTACCAGCAACATGGACCCTCACCTTCTCCAGGACCAACTTCAGCAATCCTTTATATCTGCAGAGAAGTGGTTTTGGGAAAATATGCTCATCCTTAATTATAACAAGACTAAAACAATGGTGTTTCGGCCTCCCAAAGCAAACACAAAACCTTCCCGCTTACCATCATTAATGACACTGGCTCCCCTCTTAAACTGGTTCATCATTTCAAGTACCTGGGTATAACTATTGACTCTACCCTGTCTTTCACCCAGCACATCGACTGAACAGCCAAAGCTATTAACCAGCATTTAGGAGTTCTACACAGGAACAAACATAATCTCACTCCAGAAGAACTGAACACGGCCATCCACAGTTCTATGGTCTCTCTTGTGGACTATGGTATTGTCATTTACGGTGTGGCTACAGACACTGCCCTTCGGTGTATCAAAACGGCCTTAAATAAAGCATGCTGCCTTCATACTAGTGCTGCACGCTTGACACACACCTGCAATCTTTATGCCCAGATTAGCTGGTTACAATTTGACAGCAGGCTCAAATACCAATCGTGTCTGCTTGCAAAAAAGTCACCTTGGGACTGCAACCCCCGGTGTAATGGCCCTTCTTTCCCCTGCATGTAACCCCTGCAGTACCAGAAGCTCTGGCAAACAGGCTTTCAGAATCCCATGGTGCTGCACCACCTTTGGACAACGTGCATTTGCATACAGAGCTCCGCAGTGGTACAACTCCCTGCCTCCTGACATAACCAATGCTACTTTGGTGGGCTCCTTTAAGAAAAAACTCCATCAGCATCTAATCTCACTGGCAACTTATGACTGCTACTGCTAATTTGCCTTTACCTTACTCCTACCATTTGCAATCTCTGTGATCTCTATTGATTAGTAAAATGTTACGCTTCATGTCCATTTCTTGGGGCCCTGTCAAGTTAACACTTTCATGGGCTTTCTACCCTGCCTAAATTATTTATTTTCCCTCCTACCTCCCTCCACCTCCTCTTCCCTTTTGCCCCTCCATCATTCCATACCTCTTTCCTCCTACCACCATAATACATCTTCATCACCCACTACCTACATCACCTCTTCCTCCCTACCTCCTTCACCCTCCTTCCCCCCACCCTCCTCCCCTTTATCCACGTTGACTACATAGTTATTGTAACCACCCCTTCTACCTGCACACCCACCCACAGGTGGTGCTGCCTCATGGAAAATAGGTTGGCGCCTGTGTCGTGGTTATAATTGGTTGGGTGAGTGGTGTGGTGCTTCCATGTATGGGGATCCATCCAACAGTGTACTGCCAGGGTGCTTCCCCACAGGAAATTATATTCAGCCCCCTCCCTTGGAAACAGGTAAAACAATATACAGTCCCCTTCCCACTTATAACTCTAAGCATGAAATATCACACTAAACAATAATGCAATGGCTGCAACAGTTTTCAAAAAATAAACAACAAGGGTTTATTCTGGGGTGAATAAAGAGGTAGGCAGCAGTGGAAGCAAAAGGGAATAAAAGCATTCAATAATCAGATTCTAAACTCTATGCAAATCAGTAAAATCACAACACAGTGGCATTTATAATTAGGCAGTACTATGCATTCCAGGATTACCAGCCTCAGTTCTACTCCCCGCACTGGTGCACCAGTTAACCCTACATTCCCTGTGAGAGCTCTCAATTTTGGTGTGCACACACTGAGCAGTTGCAGGCCTGTGATGTGGAAAAGCTGGGTGCAGCACAGATGAAACACTGAGGTGCTGCAGAGCAAAGTACCAACTACACCTGGGGGTGCAGTGAAACAGTTTATTCCTGGCTGTACTAGTTGCTAAGGGCGTTGCAAAGGTCGCGCAGGAAGCCCAGATGCAAAGTTAAGTTAGCTAACTGAACAATTAGGAAACTATTTGTTTGGGTAAAACCCAGTACTCATGACCTTTGATGAACAGGTGCAGGTTGTTGGGGACGTCTCCCCTTTTCAGGAAATTTGGAAGAACAGGCAGGAAGGCTTGGAATGCAAGCAATGATCCTCTTCACCCCACAGAGGGACTTGTTTTCACCCACTTCGACTGTAGGTTGGCAGTCTTCACCCCACAAAGGGACTTTTCTTCACCCACCATAGCTGTAGGTAGGCAGCAGCAGATCAAGCAAGCAGGCAGGACCTCAGAGCAAAGGTCCTGACAGAAAACTCATCTCTGAACTGGTAGGAAAATGAGGCAGTAGTCTTTACCCTACTCTCCACAGCAGACAGCAATATCTTCAGCAAGCTTTGGGTGTTTGTGACACCCAATATCAAAGTTCGTTAGACTGAGGCAGATCCCTGTTTATGTGGAATCCACCAGGACATTCAGTCACCAGTTGTAGACCTGTACAGAAGGCAACAACAACGGGATCTTCTATATGGCAGAAGCAGGAGCAGATAAAAATAAACCTTCTCATTAACTGTCACTGAAAGTCTCACTCTGACTCTGTGCTTGTGCAGAAGGCACAAATGCAGGCTTTTCAGTCTGTCAGCAGCAGGAGCTGACTAGAAACACTTCTTCTCCCTTCAAAACACTCCTTCAAAGTCACACACATGAACTGTAAACTTCAGAATCCTCAGGTTTAAAACTCAGTCTGTGATTGGTCCACACAAATCACGAGCTCTTCATCCTGATTGAATGTACTGCTGCTACCAATCGGATTCTACGCTGTTATCCAGCAACCTCTGCAAAGATGGCAACCATCACACAGTTCTCACAGCTCAGTCACTTTCTATAAACTGTAGAATAATAAAGGTTCACTGTTGGCAGTATTTGGCTGCATGGTTGGCACCCTCCTGGTCCCTTCTGAGGGTCGCTAGGGCCAGGGGTACATTTCTGGACAGGAGCAGAGTCGCTGGCTCCATTTAAGGCTCCCTGATAAAGCTGAGTCTTAAATGGTCGCCCTGGCCACTAAGCATTATGGGACTTGTAGTCCCTGATGGTCACCATTTCCCATTACTTCCCCACCCACTGGTGGCATTGGCAGAGTTGGGGAGTGCTTTTAAAAGTTATTTTTTTCTGTTTTCCCTGGTCCCCCCAGCCCCTTAGGCAGTCCAGTGGGGCTGAGGAGATGAATCCACACCTTGTGGTGCTTCTGCCACTTCTTGCAAGCGCCCCATAGGCACTAGGCCACCAATGCGGGTTGTTTCTGGTGCTCACCGCCCTGCTTTGCGGCAGTTCGGGGGCCGGGGAGTAGCTACACTGTGTGGCAAACTGGCTGTTTGTACTTAAGCGCAGGAGGCCCTGGAGTTAACTTTTTCTGCTCCGCAGACCCTTTTGCAGTTCAGGGGAGCTAGGGGACTGAGGAGGACAAGGTGGCTCACCGGCCGCAAGTTACAGGTGCAGGAAGCTCTGAAACAAGTCACAGCACTCCTTGGCCCTTTGGCAGTCCAGGATCGGGCTGGGGGAGCGAGAAGAACAGCAGCTACAGGAGCTGAGGAGGCAGCAGGAGCAAGGTAAGCTCCCGACTTTGGGAGAGGGGGTTGCATTTTCCCCCCACTGAAATCCTTGGCATCCTCGACGAGGCCTGAAACATCCAAAACATTTTTAACTAATACACCTGATACCTCTCTATCCATCATTAGTATTGGTATGAATAAGGCATTTCATTAATACACTAGGCATGCACTTAACTGATTATTTTCTCACCATGGTCTACAGGTACATCTCCCTATTATGACTTGTGGACAGCATGGGGGGCAGCAATAATGGGTTTGGCAGCAGATTTACCTTTTTATGTATCACATTGACAGGGAGATCTGAAGGGACACTAGGGACATCATAAGTAAGTTTTACTCTTTGTTTGACTTCTCTACCAGAGCGGCTAGGCATTATAGGT
The DNA here is from genome assembly GCA_016271365.2 of Neoceratodus forsteri. Classification (NCBI taxonomy): domain Eukaryota; kingdom Metazoa; phylum Chordata; order Ceratodontiformes; family Ceratodontidae; genus Neoceratodus; species Neoceratodus forsteri. The sequence continues at coordinate 796,548,548 of CM028137.1, read as the reverse complement.
TCCTCAGCAATGATTTGATCAGGATCATTTATAGGTTCTGCATACTCAGCCACAGGGGGTTCGAATCTTTCAATGTCTTGGATGGGTTCTATTACTGGAGTCTTGACATTCCCTGCGTTTGGAACAGTTCATGACTGTGTGCCCATTGTCAGTCAGAACAAAAGATACTGCAACTGGATTCAATGGTCTGGAATGACTTGCATTACTCCCTTCGGGTGCTGAAACTGGAAAGTCAATGGGATATAGTGCAGGCTGATATTGACATGGTATTGGACAAATATATGGTTCCTCGTCTTCAGAACTACTGCTGAACATATCAGATGGCATTGCCGGTGGGTCAACAGGTACTGGCGGTTGAACTTGACTGTGTCTCTTATGTCTTGTCTCATTTCTAGTAACCAGTCTCTGTGGAGGTGAGAGAGGTACTGAATTTACAACTTCTGGCAAAAGCTGACCATCTGGCCATAGGTGGTTTCGTGCAGCTGCTTAACCACCATATTTTCATTCTCCATTCTTAATCTGTATACTGCCAAATTTGGAAGCTGTTCCACTATTACGTGAGGATCAGATTTCCAATGGTCCTGTATCTTGTGTTTGCCTATCAGTCTCAAGTTTCTAATCAATACTTGATCTCCAGGCTGAAGAGTTTGTTCTCGGATTCTCTTATCGTATCTGTTTTTGTTTGCTAGGTCAGAATTTGCAGCTGCTTCTTTGGCTACCTGATAGGCTTCAGTAAGTTGTGCTTGCAGCCTCCTGGTATACTCCAAGTGTGTCTCTGGTAAGACACCATCTTCAGACACCTGAAAACGTAAGTCTACTGGAAGTCTGGCTTCTCTCCCGAACATTAGGAAGTAAGGCGAGAACCCGTGGAATCATTTTCAGTGCAGTTGTAGGCATGGACTAGGAAATGTACTTGTTGGCTCCAGTATGGCTTTCTGTTAGGATCCAATGTTCCTAGCATATTGAGTAGGGTTCTATTAAATCTATCTGGCTGAGGGTCACCTTGAGGGTGGTATGGGGTAGCACGAGACTTCTGTATGCCCATGATGCTTATGCGAGTTCTTTGATCAGGCAATTCTCAAAGTCTCCCTTGATCTGGAATGCATGTGCTTGGGAAATCCATAGTGCACAAAATACTTTTCACACAATACTTTAGCCACAGTGGTTGCCGTTTGGTCTTTTGTAGGAAAGCCTGTGCATAGTGGGTACTATGGTCAGTCACTACTAAAATGTTACTGATCCCCTTTCTGTCAGGTTCAAGGAAAGGAGTCCATACAGACCAAGTCCATAGGCCCACTACTGGTGATATTCACAAGAGGTGCTGCTCGCTTAGGTAAGTTTTCGGGTGATGCACCTATTACAGCTTTGCAATATCTTTCCACCTCCATAGCCATGGGAGACCAGTAAAGTGGTCTTGTACCAGGCCCAAAGTCTTATCAATTCCCAAATGTCCCATGTCTTTGTGAAGGCCTGCAAAACCATCCGACGATACTTTTTGGGCAGCACCAGCTGCTCTCTGGGAAACTGAGTTTTTGTCTTTGATATCTTACAGCAGTCCATGCTTTAATGAAAACTTGTCCCACTCTCTCATGAGAAATGATACATCTAACAGGTTTGCTTTGATTTGAGAGGAGGACAAACCTTTCTCTTTGGCTAAAATAATGTCTCGAAAACTAGGATCTGCTCGCTGGGCTTTTCTTAAATCTGTAGGAGATAAATGAGGCAAGGAGGTGTTGTGCAGGGTGGTGAATCATGCGTACACTTCTGATATAGCATCAGGATGTACTCCAAGTGGATCCACAGCTCGTTCTACGTTGGTGATATCAGGTCAATCATCAGGCACCATCATTTGGAAAACAGCTTTCACGCCATCTTCTGTAACATAGGTCCAGGGCCCCTCTGTGGGAGGAGTATTATAGGGGCATCTGGACAGAGCATCTGCATCTATGTTGTTTCACCCAGGACAATATTGCAAAAGGAAATTGGGCAGAGATCCATCTATGCCCTGTGGCATCCATCTTGGCGGTTGTCAGCACATATGTAAGGGGGCTAGTGTCCATAAGCACCACAAATCTGGCTCCATACAGGTACTCATGGAATTGATCAGTCACTGCTCATTTCAGTGCAAGGAACTCTAACTTATGGCCTGTGTAGTTCTTTTCAGAAGGCATCAAACTGCAACTGGCATAGACAATGGGTCTCATACCTTTGTCATGTTTCTGGTGAGTGCTGGCGCCCAAACCCGTCCATGCTGGCATCAATGTGCAGAGTGTATGGCTTGGTGTAATCAGCAAAGGCTAGAACAGAAGCTTCTGTTAGGCAGCAATCATTTCTTGAAATGCACTCTCACATTCATCAGTCCATCGGTCCCCAAAAGGTTCATTGGTTCAGAAATATTCAGTTGGGGAAGTCTTCATGGCTCCTAGACATTTGCTCTTCTGCGTCAGAGGATATCCTTGAGTTAATCTGAACAAAGGCCTCACCACCGCAGAGTAGTCTTTTACAAATCTCTGGTAGTATCTGCAGAATCCTAAAAAGGACTGAAGAGTTTTCAAATTATTGGGTCTAGGCCATGTGGTAAGAGCTGTCACTTTTTCTGGATGAGTACTGTTGCCTTGATCGGAAACAATATGTCCCACATACTTCACGGAAGTCTGGCAGAATTGACATTAGTCCAGCGAGAGTTTCAACCCATACTCTTTCAGTCGGTCCAGTACCTTGAGTAGTTGGGTTTCATGCTCTTCCAGTGTTCTCCCAAACGCTGTCAAGTCATCCAAATAAACTAAAACTTCTAAAAGATTTATGTCACCCACCACCTTTTCCATCAAATGCTGGAATGTTGCTGGGGTGCCAGAGATTCCTTGGGACATTCTCTCAAACTGGTAGAATCCCAGTGAACAAATAAATGCGGTCTTCTCCTTATCTTCCTCAGCCATCGGTATCTTGTAGTAGCCACTGCGCAAGTCTAAGACAATGTTACACGAGGTCCCTGCACCCTTATTGGTACCCCCAGAGGTACACCGTAGACAGCTAGTGCTTAGGCATATGTTATACTAACATACAGGGCTAAGGGCATGTACTGTACAAGAGTAGATGTCAGAATATGTATGCACATTATTGTTATACATTTTGCTTGCTGATACGTATGTATTTTCTATGTATTTTCTGTGTATTTCTTGCTTACAAGATAATCAGGACATCTGTGTCCTTGTAATGATTATGATATATAAGTCAGCATTGCCACCTTTTGGTGATTTGTACTACTACACTGATTTATGTAAGACTCTGTAAGAACTGTATTCTTTTGATCACAAAGTGAGAACTACTACAAAATTGTATAATGTTATCTTGGACCGTGGAGCCACCTCTAATTTAGCCAAAAGGGCTCATCTCTGTAACTAGAAATGTTTCTATCTTACAGTAACCATAGTAATTATCATAGGTATATAATGTGAGACACTGAGTCTTATACTCGGAGACCCAAAGAGACATGAGAAACCTCGAGGTATAGGGAACGCTTAGCATTGGCTCCCGGTTCGTATTGGTAAGAACTGCTTAAGGCAACTGTGATTTATCCTTTTGGTAGTAATAAACTTCTTATGCAATGTGTCTGTGATTCTTTGCATTCCCAATATTGCCAAGAACCTGAGAGTGAGGTTTAGACCACCTGACAATTGGCGACCGCGTGCAGGCAATATTTGTTGCTTGTAAGCTTTCACTTGTTGCTTAAAACTTTTCCCTTCCTAATGGGGACTGTAGGTGTGCATTTCTGCAGCACCTCTCCCGTTTTCAGACCACTTTCTAGTCACTTGCAAAGTCTGGCTGCTTTTCTTGGGTGTGGTCGATGCCGACTCGACCCACTCTACAGCAGCTTTGAATTGCAAGCCTACAAATGATACAGTAGCCCGATATACAGCACGGCACCTTTTTCAGTTTGATTTTTCGCCTTCTCACACGATGGCCACGTATCAAATATCTGCACAGAACTGAGACTCGATGTCTCAAGCTTCCTTGCCTTTCATGGAGGATCGGCTAACTTCATGCAGAACGCAAGTCAATCCAAAAACCCTATACTGGGGTTTTCAACCCAGTACTGTGAGATGAGACAAACAGCCAATAAGCGTCATGCCAAAGGGCTGCTCTGGAAGCCTCAGATGTGAGGTTTTGAACCCTTGATCTGCAGATTTCATCTCTTAAGCAGGAGATGGGTTTGCAGGAAACTGAGTGTGTTAGACTGTAGCAGAATCTGGAGTCTGAACTTCAAACACTGCACAATGAAAAGGATTCACTTTTGCATCATGTTGCATAGGCTGGAGAGCAGGAAATTTGTGTGTTGAAGCAGGAGTGTGAAAGTTTGAGACAGGATAAGGGGCAGGCTTTGAATATGAATGACTTGTTAAGTAGAGCGAATGAACAATTGAGTGAGGATATGGGACAGCTACAGGACGAGATAAACCAGGTACGTAATAACTTAGAAGTGGCTACTAGGAACAAATGCAAGATGAGGTTGATATGGATGTTGCAAATGTGAGTCATACAGAATGTGAATCCAAGATGGCGAAACTGTGCCATCAGCAGGAGGTTCTGGCTGGACATGTCAAGGCGATGGGAGGCGTAGCCTGTCTTACACACATCATCTGAAGGGGAGGTCTCAGATGACGACATCTCTCAGTACAATGCCCAGACACACCACTACTATGGCCCAGAAACCCCACCCAGCCATTCACAACATGGTGGGTCCCCACTCCACCCACACCATGTCATATGCTGTCGACATCATGACGTACATCATGGGTGATGCCAACATGGCAGCACCCATGATGGGGGGGAGCAGGCCCAGGCCTGGTCCCAATGGCACCACCGGTGGCCATTATTAATGTGGAAGACAGGCAGGAGATAGAAACAATGATTGCGAATGCAGTAGGTAACGTGCCTATCTCTGAGAGAAATAAGTGAGTCCTTAAACCCAGATTAGGCAGCTTCTGCAAGAGGCTGGTACTCAAGAAGGCATGGTTCAGACCACAGCAAGGTCAGCAGCCCGGCAGCCTGGATGGCACCCGAGGCAACCTACCCCAGCCTGATCAGCCCCATAATCCCCTACAAATGGCCTACTTGTTCAGCAAATAGCTGACAGCATTGGTCGGATGAGCGCCATCTGACAGCCTCAGCTGCCGCTAGAAAAGTGCTGCTCCAAATGTGAGATGCTTAGCCTTGTTGCAGACTATCAGGTCCAAATCCCACGCCAAACCATCGAGCCTGGATTGTGGGGCCAAACTCCCAAGGCCATCCGCCAGACGGCAACGCCACCTTGATGAGGTCTGAGCTGAACTCATTTCTGCACATAGCCCAGGTGTAGTAGGAGTGATGCTTGCATACCCTGTGAAACAGAATGCAAAGAAAGTCCAGCGACTTACCACCAGAGACTCTGAATGGTCTACTACAGGAAAACATCTTGCACAAGAAGCTGCAGATGTGGACCTTATTGAGTACAAGACCCTGTTCCTTAGGAACATGATCCCTGCAGTGAGATAAGGTAGAGCCAACCACTTACCCCACCACGGAAAGATTTGCTGATATCCTTCGGAAAACCGAGAGAGTTTACCAACTCTACATCCGTGATCTGGGCTCGGTTCAAGGAAAGTAGCTGCTGTGAGCCTGCTCAAGAGGCCATGACGACTCACACAGTGGAGGGCAGGCCCAACACAAACAGCCCCTCCTGAGGACAATCAACACTCCCAGCAGGCCCAAAACAACAACAACCACAACAGCAACAATGGGATGGAATCGGGATTATCACAAGAATAAGAAGCACAAGAACTGGAGTAAACAACAACAAAGACCAGGCCCTTCATATAGGGAGCTAGCCAAAGAGAATCGGAAGTTTAGAGAACTCCTGGGGTAAGAGCGCTCTGTAGTGGATGCTGTTCCTGCTCAATCCCTTGCAGCCATACAACTGGGAGCCCAGGCCCCAATGGGCCATGGCGACACCGGAAGTACAAGCCCTCAGACCCATTCAGGCCTGAACCCAGAAGCACCTCTATATATAGCATCAGTGCAGCATGGTGAAGTGGTTCAAAGGAGCCAGGCCTAACCTCTCCATGCTTCCTCCAGCACAGATTGACAATTACAGGCCCCAGTCCAGATTGTAAACAAGCTGGTCTTGGATACAAGCGGAAGGCCCTGCACTGAGGCTGAGGTTGGGGGCCGCTTACTTACAGTGTTATTGGATACAGGCGCGGCTGTGTCTGTATTACATGATGACCATCCGGATACATCTTCTTGGTCCACCGGATGGAGGACCAACATGTCAGAAGTAGATGGTACTAGGTTACCTGCATACTGCTCTACCACTATCTGTAGAACTGGCCACCTGAAGGCCTCACACACTTTCTAACTGATGGCATTGCATGATCATCCTAGTATCATTGGAATTGACTTCCACGGCTGTGTGGTGCACCTAGCTAACATGCTACTGATACAGATTCAGGGCCAATATCACACTATCTTGATCCCTGACTCATACGTTGTGGCAACAATATCTGCCAATAACAAGGAGTATGACGTCATAGATTTGTTCAAGAACCATGAGCTTTTTCCAAAGCTCCTCCCCATTTTACAAAGGCATTTGGAAGCATTTGCTATCAACAAGCACGACTGTGGCAGAATGCACACTGTCATCGAAGTGCCAGGCCCAGCACATGAGAAGCAAAGGCAATATCCTTTCCCCATCCGAGGCCTTGTTTTCTCTTAGGGAAACAATAAAATCACTCCTCAACCAAGGGGCAATCAGAACATGTGTTTCTACTGCCAACTCCCCAGTGTGGCCTGTGAAAAAACCTACAGGTGCCTGGAGACTTACTATTGACTACAGGAAACTGAACCAGGTCACTCCCAGTTGTGCTCCAACTGTGGCCTCCACACCTGATGTGCTGCAACTCCTGACCCCTGACCTAAAATGGTTCAGTACCCTGGATATTTCCAATGGTTTCTGGTCACTTTCATTGGCCCCCCAAAAGTCAATATAAGTTCGCCTTCACCTTTGAAGGTAGACAGTACATGTGGACCTGCCTACCACAGGGATTCCGTAACAGCCTGTCCCTGTTCCATCTGCACATGATGGACACCCTTGAGGGTTTCTCTACTCCCCAGTGTCTCTGGCAGTATGTGGATGACTTGCTGTTGGCAACAGCCTTGCAGGAATAACACTTGGATCTCTTGGATGAACTACTGACTCTCATCCAGAGAGCAGACCTTAAATGTAATCCAGCTAAAGCACAACTATGTCAGAAAGAAGTACTCTTTCTGGTCCTGAGAATAACTGACCAAGGCCACAGCCCTACCTGGAAGAAGATTACAAGGACTGCAAGACCTACCATTGCCTACCACCAGCGTGGCAACTCTTAGAAGGTTTCTAGGTATGGTAAACTATTCTAGAATTTCATCTGTGATTTTGCTCAGAAGGTTGCTCCTCTGTATGAGTTATTGAAAAGGACATTCTTGGACTTGGGCCCCATACACACCAGGCTGTGATGTCACTGGAAGCAGGCCTTGGCCTCAGCTCCGGCTCTGGTCAACCCCAATCCAGCACTAACATTCCATCTGGAATGTGCCACCTCTGACATTGCCATGTCAGCAGTGCTGGCCCAGAAGGTTCATGGTACTCTGAGGCCCATTGCATATGCATCACAGTTCTTGACTCCAGTAGAACAAAAGTACATCCTTTGTGAAAGGAACCTTCTGGCAACCTACTGGGCTGTCAAGCACTTTCTGTATATCATTGGGTACTCTCCACTGATTATTAACACCAACCACACCCCAACTATCTTTCTGCTATCAGACAGAGTGAAGGATGGGTCAGTCTCTAACACCAGATTGACACACTGGTCACTTCTTCTCTAGGATAGAGACATACAGGTACACCCAACCAAAATTCCATTCATGCTGACACATGGACTCCTTTTCCAAGGAGAACCCCATGACTGTACACTGCAACCACCTGATTTTCCAGATCCAGGTCCTTTCCTCCCTGCCATGCCACAAATACTTGAGAGCACTTCTTTGTGTTGTATTTTTACAGGTGGTTCAGCTTCCTACTATCAGGGAGAATAGATTGCAGGGATGAGTATTTTAGTGCTTTACCCTTATGGTAACACTGTTAAAATCTCTAAACGTTGCAGTGTAGCATCATCACAGTATGCAGAGATGGCAGCGGTGGCCTGTGCCCCTTGAGTTCATCCAGCATGGAACCGAGGATGCCATCATTTTTACAGACTCTAACTGGGTTTGTTGCTGTCTTACAGAATTCCTTCCTTTCTGGCAGAATAACTCCTTCCTCTCTTCTGATGGCAGCCCAGTGAAGCACAAAGACCTGGTAATATACATCCACTCACTGGCACAAAGGTTTGCACACAAACTCTATGTACACAAAGTTAAAGCTCATTCCCTACATGACCCCTACCATGCCTTCAATGACACAGCAGACACCCTTGCCAAGAAGGGGGCCCGAGGGGGGGACACCTGGATGATGGATCATTCAGAGGCTAATGCGGCCGTACACATTGCAGCAATCAGGAAGAAATCTGAACCCTTTTCTCCCCTTGGACCTCTCAACAGCCCAACATGTTGATACTGAACTCAAAGAAGTGTTCAGATTCCTTGACAAAGGTACTGAAGAGAAACTTCCCATGCACAACCCCTACCAAAGGCATGAAGATAAGTTACACTTGTCACCAGATGACAAGCTCATTTGGTACCAACCAGATGATTCCACCACCAAGTTATGGGTGGTCCCCAGACATCTTAGGTCTGAATCCTTGCACCAAGTGCATGATACACCCACTGGTGGACACCAGGGAGTGGAAAACACCCTCCAGAGGCTCAAGACCACTGCCTGGTGGCCTGGTGTCACCAAAGATGTCAAACGGTACATGGATAACTGCCTTGTTTGTGCACAAAACAATCCTATCCCCACCAAATGAAATGCCAGACTCTTACCACAAAGACACTCTGGCCCTTGGCATGCCATACAGATTGATTTTATTAGATCTCTGACCAATACCAGTAGAAACAATAAGTATGCTCTTGTGGTAACTGATCTCTTCTCTAAGTGGGTTGACGCTTTCCACACCAAGACATGTACTGCTAAAACCACTGCCAAAATCCTGGTGGAACAAATTTTCTCCAGGTGGGGCCTACCTCTTAAAGTAGACTCTGACAAAGGAACCAGTTTTACAGGTGAGTTGATAAAAGAATCCCTTGAGCTCCTTGGAGTTCAACAGATGTTCCACATACCTTACCACCCCCAATCTTCAGGTCAAGTAGAAAGAGCCAACTGACGGATTGAGCAAATGCTTTCCAAATTCATTGAGGACAATCCCAAAACATGGGATTCCCTATTGCCATTACTCCTTATGGCAATCAGGGGCACACCCTCAGCCACTACCCAGTTGACACCCTTCGAGGTGCTGAATGGAAGACAGATGAGACTACTTGAACACCTGTTGTTTGACCTGCACATCCCCACTGCAGACCGAGTGTCTGTAGACCAATATATGGAAAAACTCAGAAAAGACCTCATACACACACACACACACACACACACTTGCATGCTGCCAATTGCATGGGCAAGGCCCAGCACCAGTCCAAGATACAGTTTGACAAGCATGCACAAGAAGTGGATTGGCAGGTTGGAGATCAGGTAATGGTCCTCCGATTTGCACATCCCACACACTCCTTCTCCAATAAGTGGGAAAGCCCTTGCCACATTGTCAACAAGTTCAGTCCGATAGTCTATCAAGTTAGACTCCTACACAACAATAAACTGACTGACAAATGGTTACATGCAAACCAACTGAAACTGTATAAAGGAGCATAATTACTTTTCCTCACCCCATTGGGCAGAATAGTACAAACTTACTAATGTTTGATTTTGCTTTTCAGATATACTGACAAGATGGATATCTTGTTCCATTTCTCCTCATCTCAGGAATTATCCCTGCATCCAAGGCACAGTACCAAACCTCCTACCTCACCTAGATCATCCAGCATCTGCTCCAGAGGAGCATCCCTCAAAATACCCAATAGTTTAATTACTGTCCAGAAGGTTCTGATGCTTACCTCACTGCCTCGGTTGTTGCTCCTGATAAATATACCTTACAAATTGAGTGGCAAACCACACTGCAAGGACAAATTCTCCCTGTGGCCAAACTCTCCAAAGGAACTTTCCAGGTTGGCCTAATGCTAAATTATCCTCAAATGGTTCTCTGTCCTTGCTACAAACTGCTCTTAGACATTCTGGTTTATATAGTATTACTGCTTTAATTGATCCCTCATATTGTAATTCTTTGTCTAAGGACTCTGCTCAAAAATGTTGTGCTGTACATAACATGGCCTCTGCTACCATGTACCTTTCTGTGTTACCACCCACTGATAAACAACTTTTGGAATGTCCAAAGCACTCCCCTGGTCCCTGCAGTGGTCTAACAGCTACTACCCTACTTGGTACATTGATTAACAATCTACAATTTATGCACATACCTGTGTTGTTTAATTTAACTTACTGGTATATGAAAGAATTTGGTATGTGTCACAATACTAACACTTCAGCATTTTATAGTATGTTATTGCTTGATAGTTTAGCGGCATTTCAGATTCATACTCAAGACCCTATTGCCAGGGTACATACCACCGAGCATAGAGGCAACTTCAGGAGAAAACCCAATCCTGATGATCAAAGTCATAAACGTAATACATGTGAAGTTGACAGTTCTGATGTCACTGGTGCAACAGGCACTGTCACAGGACTCTTTGGTACAGCTATGTCTATTTGGAGTAAAGCAGACATTGCTGCTATCAAATCTCATTCTGCCAAATTTCAGACTGCTTTGATGAATAATACATTACCCCCATTATTGCATGGTGTGGATGGCCTTAGTCAGGAAGAAAGATACACCGTTTACAATATACCGACATTGCTAAGGCATTTACTGATTCTAAAGAAAAGATTAACACACTTATTGCACAGAACAACAAAGAAGCAGATCAACAATACATTGCTGGAGAAATTCTATACTCAGCCTATGGCTCATATATTATTACCACCATCAATAATCTCTTCCATGATCTAGAATCTGGAAGAATCCCTGATATCATACATAACAGACGTATTTCAAAATGGTATTGTCCACAAGGTAAAACCCCTGGCTGTATTGCCATGTGTATGCAACAATCTCAAACTATTCCTCTTTCTACAGCTAGGAATTTGGGTTTTGTGACCAGGCACCCTAATACTTGTCCCTGTTTTACTTCTAAGAAATGTTCTATTAAAGATACAATGTTTGTTTCTTTTACTGTCTCTTTACCACGCGTTGATCCCACTACAGCTTTGTTTGACAAGCTCGCCTCTGTTCATTCGATTGGGCACCTTGATGACGACATCTAGATAGAATGCCTGGACTTACCTCCTCTACTGGTCTTCCATCCTTTCCTGGACACCTGGGTCGCTCCGCTTACAGACTGCTGTGCGAAGAAACAATATATCTATTTGTGTCGATGTTGATGTATTTGATGTTATAAACCTGTATGTGGGTATTCTCCCGACAGTATAGATTGGTCCTTTTCCATGGAAGATGACATCAGCACTAATGGAATGGACATTTCAGACTCAACATTGGCTCCAGATAAACTATACCAGTCTTATCGAGGAGGTTCATCACCTGTCAACACGGTTCCAAGACGACCTGTACCTGCCTGGTGCAGTTGCAAAATGGAGACTCCCCACTGTTAAAATGCAGTACAATTCTGACAGGGAGTACTGCATGGTCATGAACTATAAAACCTATACTTACGGAACGGAGACATGTGTTATTGATAACCCTACCTTTTGCTTTGTCTCACACCAAAAGTCTGCCATTGGACATACCATTATTACCCCCATCCCCCTTATGGATGCGGACATCATTGCTGGTAACTCCGATTATTTGCTCACCCTTTCTGAATGTTTACCATATTTTAATGTACACCTAGATCCACTGTCACTTACATTAAAATCACTTTTAGAGAGAAAAGACACCCACCTCATCCACATCAGCAATAATATTACTAAGGCTAATGAAGCTATCCTTTCATAAATTAATGATGGAGATTATGAATGATGCATTAACTAACACATGGTTAGAGATTACTTTTAAAGGTTTTGTTATTATACAAGCATTTTTGATATTTTTCTTGGTTATTATGTCATGCTGCCTACAGCGCACACTGCGCCAACACCATGAGTAGCTGGAGTTCCTTTACAAAGTTTGCACGTCAGGTTTGTAAATGACCTCTGCTCTCTGATCTTTCCCTAGATTTGCCTGTGTTGCCCTTGGAGGCAACAAGGGGGGGAATGTTGCATGAGGTCCCTGCACCCTTATTGGTACCCCCAGAGGTACACTGTAGACAGCTAGCACGTAGGCATATGTTATACTAACATATAGGGCTAAGGGCATCTACTGTACAAGAGTAGATGTCAGGATATGAAACATACAAACATAGACTTTGACAGCAGATAAGGACCACTTGGCCCATCTAGTCTGCCCATTTCCCTACCTACAGGATAGGCCGCAGATCCTAGTTAACCAACAACCTATTTCTTCCTACCCCCCACAAGAATTGCCTTATGTCTGTCCAACACATTCTTGAATTCTCCACAGTTTTAGACCCCACAACCTCCTCAGGAAGGTTGTTCTCTGTGAAATAATACTTCCTCACATTGCCCTAGACCTTCCCCACTCTTTAAATTGTGTCCCTTGTTCTTGCATGTCTCTTTTCTGAAAGATGCTACCCTCTTGGACTTTGTTGATTCCACTGAGGTACTTAAAAGTTTCTATCATGTCCCCTCTCCTTCTTTCCTCAAGGTATACATATTAAGCTCCTTTAGTCTCTCCTCATACAGCTTCTCTTGCAGACCCTGCACCATTTAGTTGCCCTCCTCTGGACTGCCTCTATCCTGCCTATGTGCTTGCGGAGATGGGGTCTCTAGAACTGGACACAGTACTCCAGATGGGGTCTCACCAACTGTGCATATTATTGTTATACACTTTGCTTGCTAATACATGCAGTATACATTTTCTATGTATTTTCTGTGTATTTCTTGCTTACAAGATGATCAGGACATCTGTGTCCTTGTAATGATTATGATCTATAAGTTGGCATTGCCACCTTTTGGTAATTTGTACTACTACACTGATTTATGTAAGACTCTGTAAGAACTGTATTCTTTTGTTTCACAAAGTGATGACTACTACAAAATTGGATAATGTTATCTTGGACCGTGGAGCCACCTCTAATTTAGCCAATAGGGCTCATCTCTGTAGCTAGAAATGTTTCTATCTTACAGTAAACATAGTAATTATCATAGGTATATAATGTGAGACACTGAGTCTTATATCTCGGAGACCCCAAGAGACACATAGAAACCTCGAGGTATAGGGAACACTTAGCATTGGCTCCCGGTTCGTATCGATAAGAACTGCTTAGGGCAACTGTGATTTATCCTTTTGGTAGTAATAAACAAGTTTATTACTTATATGCAATGTGTCTGTGATTCCTTGCATTCCCAATATTGCCAAGAACTTGAGAGTGAGGTTTAGACCTCCTGACAACAGAAAACCATCTGCTGCCAGTGAGACTATCTAAGACATCTTGCATTTGAGGTATGGTGTATTGATCAGCCACTGTCTGTTGATTCAGGGTGCGATAATCGATACACATTCGCGCTTCCCCATTCTTCTTCCGGGCCACCACTATGGGCGAGGTGTAAGGACTACGGGATTCCAATATTATCCCTACTTTTAGGAGTTCTTGTAAATGTCTCCTAACATCTTCAATGTCTGCAGGTGCCAATCTCTTCGATCTTTCATGAAATGTGCATTCATCGTGTAGGCAGATGCGATGCTCTTCTCCTTTTATACAACCCACATCCAATTCTTGGCAAGAAAACATATTGGATCTTTTTGACAACTCCTTCTTCAGCCAATTCTTCCAGCTGGCAGTGATGGGAGATGGATCAAAATTAAATGCTCCTTCATCAAGTCGAGCAGTCTTCTCTGGCGATGATGTGGCCATGACCACATCAGCCGCATACAGATTGGCTATCATGGTACCAAAGTGCACTGTCAGATCCTTGTGAGTCTCATTTCTGATCTTGATGTTGACTCTCTTTACCATCACATCGCTACCGGGCAGCACTCCTTGCTGTACCATCAGACCATTTGGCAGACTTCTTCCTGGTGACTCTACAATAACAATTTGGTCTGCCAGTGACTTCTTGCAAGCCACTGCTCCTTCTACCCACTCAGTTCCAAGGGCTACTATCAGAGGATCTTTATCTTCTCTTTTTATGATTCCAACAATCTCCTCCAGCTGGCTGCAGGCCTTGGTCTCGCTCTAGGTGAGCAGTACTCACAGTGGCATGAATTGGTAAAGTCTGATGGATTCTTTCACCTACTTTCTGCAGGCACAAGTGAACCAGATGTCGAAACATATTGGCATTCATTCCAATCAACACCATGGCCTTGTCCCATATCTGGGCTTCAGGGCAGATGAGGGCTAAGGTGTTGACCCTTTGAGGGACTCCAGCAAAAGTTCCTGGAAATTCAATTTGCACAGCAATATAGCCATCGTAGGGGTAGCTGGCATTGCTCAACTCCCACACAGAAAGTCCCTCTAAAGGCTGCAAAGGCAGATGCATTAAGTGTCTCTGGTAAAAAGATTGATAAATGATTGTACCTGTGACCCACTGTCCAGGAAGGTGTCACACAGGCATCCTTCAACAGAAATCTTGATGGTAGGAGTGGGACCCATCAGTCTGGACAGTAACTTGTCTCTGACAGATGCATTAGGGCTAGTCCATTTCACAGAGTTGTTCGATCTTGGAGCCCTAGGCTGCTCCCTCATTGGGCTCTGTTGTCATTTCCTTGCAGCTGTTGTCTTCTCTCCCATTTCTCATTCACTAACTGCTGATTCTCAGATCTAACACAACCTCGTGCAATGTGTCCATCTTCTCCACAAAATAATAGAACCATTCACTTCTGTGCACAGTTGTGGATCGAGGACCGCCTCTTGAATCAGAGGAAGAATTCAGTGGGCATCCATGCCCAGGTGGCAAGGAGTTGGCTCTTGGATGAGGCATCTGTGTCATCTGCATGGCTTTGACACATTCACTGATTTCTTTTATCTGTGTTTTGAGATCCAGGATATCTGTTTGTTCTTGGTTATCCACAGCATGAGGCTGCAAAGGGAAAGCTTTTCCAGCTGGCACTCTCAAAGAATTGGCAATATCTTCTTGTGACTCTTTCTCTCTCTCACCTCATCAAGAAGCTGTCTGAAGTTAGGAGAGTTAGTTTGGAGTTTTTTTAATCTTAAAGTTATGAGAGTCTAATGTGAATATACAGCACCATGCAAAATTTGGTCAAGTCTCATTTGGGGAACCTGTGTAGGGGTCACTCCTCCAGCTTTGACTATTTTACGAATCATTGTCTCTACATGGTTAATGTAATGGGACAGTTTCTCTCCATGTTCTGGGTAGTAGCTCCCAGATGAAAAATGAGGTCTTCCTTACACTCAACTGCTCCATAGGAACTTCTCAGTATGGTGAGATGGTCACTAGGAGTACAATCTAGTTGGCTGGCTCGCAGTGATCAGATGACCTCCAATGCCATACCTCTCAAACTTTCCACTGATCGTTAGCATTTCTAAGTCATCAGAGCATTTCCATACTTGCACCATCTGGGTGGCTTGACTAATCCAGCTCTCATAGTCATCCTCACCAGAGGGCATGGGGATAGTACCAGAGAAATGCGCAATCTTCTATACTGTTCACAAGGCGGCATCGAGTAAAGGGACCACTCAGGTCCTCCAACCCATGTTTGCCAGTGGGTTTCTTCTTTGTTGGGTCACTCACTAGGAATATAACTCTAATCTGTTGACCTAACTAACAGATTAGTAGACTTAGGATGTGACTTCACCTTCTCAGAATACTACCAATTCCAAAAGCCACTTACCAGCAGACAGGTAAAATCAAACATATCAATAATTGGCTGAGACAATGGTGTCTGAAACAAGAGATTGGTTGTGTCACCCATTGGGAGGATTCGAGACCAACAAACATTTATACCCCAGGGATGGATTACATTTTAATAAACAAGGAAGTACACTCCTAGGGCAACATATTAATTCCTACATAGTAAAACATTTAAACTAGACTGGGGGTGTAGGACATTACAGCATTTTCCTAATATTGACTCACAAACTCTAACCCATGATGTATCAGCCATAAGAACAAATGACATAAATAAAAAACAGAAAAAGACCCGCTGGGGCAAAACCACCCATAAAGACAAAACACAGGAACAACACCAATGAGTTAAGAATATTGCCAGTAAATGCAAGAAGTCTTACCAATAAAATGGATGAGTTAAAATACACATTAGCATCTAATACCATAGATATATGTGGTGTTACCGAGACATAGTTTTCAGATAATGACTGGTGTGCAGCTATACCAAGATATGCTAAGATCTCCAAGAATAGGAATGCTAGAAAGGGTGGGGGAGTTGCCCTCTATGTAACTGATATGTATAAATGCTATTAGACCAGACAACAGAATACAAATAATGAAATTATATGGACAAAAATACATGTTAACAAAAAAATCTTAACAATAGGCCTAGCATATTGCTCCTCAAATTTAGGAGTAGAAGAAAATAGAACCTTTGTGGATGAAATAGAAAATATGGAAGTGACAGAGGATTACATTTTAATGGGTGATTTTAATCTGCCAAATATTAAATGGTCCACACTAGAGGCCAAAGGTCAGCTGGATAAAATGTTCCTCGAAGTCACTGTCCAGTATAACTTGGAACAACTTGTTACAGAATCCACTAGAAACAATAATGTAGTGGACCTTATATTTACTAATATTGCTGCTGTAGAGTCATCACCATTAATATTACCACTGCTTGGTGATAGTGATCACAACATGGTCCAGCTTAACTTAGAACAATCTACTAACATCAGCAGCGGAATCACCAGAATAAGAGATTTTCACAATGCAGACTACCCCGATAAAAAATTATTTGGCAACATGGTACTAGAAGGAAGATCTAAAAATCAAGAGCTCTAGAACAAATCTGGGAAAGCATAAATAACAAAATTGAATACTGTGTAATAAAATGGGTCCCTGAACATGTTAAATATAATAATAACAAACAAAGAATACCTATGTGGAGGAACAATGAAATAAAATGGAATATTAACAAAAAACATAGAGCATATTGTAAATTTAAAAAACATCTGACGGTATCCAATAGAAATAGATTAAAGACATTGACCAACAAAACGAAACAACTTATTAGATCTGCTAAACAGAAACTAGAATTACAGTTAGCAGAAAGCTCAAAGGACAACAAAAAATGTTTTATAATTACATAGGATCTTTAAAAGGAAACCCTGTAGGTGTAGGACCCCTACAATTGGACAACAAAACAATATGTGAGGAGACTGAGATGGCCAAAGAATTAAATTCCTATTTTTTGAATGTCTTTAAGCCAAAAGAGCCCATAGATATGGACAATTTGCCAGACAGGGAAGCTATAGCCCCCTTTCTTGGAACAGAACATTGTTGAAATAATTTGTCAGATCAAGGTAAACGCATCATCACGTCCTGATGGAATTATGCCAAAATTTCTAAAAGAACTCACTAAAGAAATAGTGGGCCCATTAACTCTTCTATTCAACACATCACTGGAAGAAGGGAAAACTTTAGATTCCTATGCTGTGTTGAATCTGTATACTCACATTAACTGTAACATGTCTAATTTGTACAATGTCATTGTATGTACCTAAATCTATTATTCCTGTACTCTCCCAGGTCGTACCTGAAAATAGGCAATTGTCTTGTCTAGTGTACCTACCTGGTTAACCAAAGCTAAATAAATAAATAAATAAGTTAGCAAACATCACACCTATACACAAAGGTGGAAGCCGACAACTGGTGGGTAATTACAGGCCCATTAACCTAACATCAACAGACTGCAAACTCATAGGAAGGCTTTTGCATAACAAAATAACTGATCATATTAATAAGATAGGTTATACAGATATATCCCAGCATGGCTTCACTCCCAGAAGATCATGTGTTAAATCTATAAATTTTGGGAACCAGTTAGTAAGGCATTGGAAAATGGAATGCCAGCGGATATTATCTTTTTTGGATTATGCAAAGGCCTTTGATACAGTATCTCATAAGGTGCTAATCAATCAACTGATTAAAATAGACCTGCACCCTAATGTAATACGATGGATATTTTCTTGGCTTCAAAATAGACTCCAGAGGGTAGTTATAAGAGGACACAAGTCTGAATGGGGAGGTGTCACAAGCAAAGTTCCGCAAGGCTTGGTATTAGGACCTCTATTATTTAACATTCTGATTTCAGGTATGCAAGCCACAAAAAGAGTCTGGATAAACAAGCATGCAGACGATTGCAAAATTGGATGCATAGTAAACAATGTACAATCTGTAGCTCACCTACAAGCAAACCTGAATATACTATCTGACTGGGCAGTAGAAAACAAAATGACCTTTAATGAGGCTAAGTGCAAAGTAATGCACCTTGGCAGAAATAACATCAGGGCAAGTTATAAACTGAATGACGTACAATTGGAAGTAACAACAGAGGAAAAAGATCTTGGCGTCATAGTCTCAGATGATTTAAAGATTGACACACATACAAAGAAAACAGTCAGAAAATCCTATGGAATCATAGATTGTATCAACAAGCACATTAAAAGAAGGAAGCCTGGGGTTACACTATTCTTCCCTTTCCCTCCTATCTATCCCCATCCTACTCCCCCACCTCTTCTTCCCTTCTTCCTCCCCACACTGTCCTCCTCCTCTTCTGTCCCTCTCTACTGGTACAAGATCTTCCTTCTTTCTTTGACTCAGGCACAATCCAATTATCTGCCTATGTTGTTAGTTGTACAAGTCTCTTTTTAAACAAGTGTCCTTATGTTATGTTACTGTTACCTAGTGAAACATTAGCCTTTGTTTTGACTCTGCACCCTTTAAGTGCTTAGATTGTGTAACTATTGTTAGACTTTGCCTGGAGACAGTTTTCAATTGTGTCTTGCTGTATCTGTATCTGTGGAATATACTGTATCTGTATTTTTGTTTTGTCATACTTGGCGTGGAACCTATGAAAGAGCCTTCTGCTCAAAGTTGTTAATCCAAGATCTCAATAAATAAAAAAATAAATAAAACAATAAATAAATATGCTAGACCTAACTGCTGAGGGGGCCCCAATAACTCCACACAGAAACCAATGATCAGAACGTCCAATGCAGCAGCTGGGATTGTGCAGTATGGCTTTATTTACAGATGTTACTAAAGCACAAGTGGACTCCCAAATGGTTGGTCATGGCAAAACAAGTACATTCCTTTTCTAGAAACTCTTTGCTAGGCAGTACAGTTTTCCACAGAAACTTCTCTAACCATGGTGCATGCTTGTGGACTGTTGCCACATACCTGAAACATTTCCTTTTACCAAGAGTGTATACTTGTGGGCTGTTGCCACAAACTCAGAACATCTATTTTCCCAAAGGTGTATAGAAACATAGAAACATAGGCTTTGATGGCAGATAAGGATCACTTGGCCCACCTAGTCTGCCCATGGGTGATGCAGAAGATAGACCGGGGGGGGGAGTGGACGTGGCCTACCTGGACTTCAGTAAGGCCTTCGACACTGTCCCCCTCAGAAGATTGGTCAATAAACTGGAAAGTATGTGGGCAGGGGACAAGATAACTAGATGGGTGCAAAGCTGGCTAGCTAACAGGACCCAGAGGGTGGTGGGGAAGGGGATGCATTCTAGTGAGGGACAGGTGACAAGCAGAGTACCCCAGGGGTTGGTGCTGGGGTCAATCCTTTTCAGTGTCTATATATGCGACGTTACGGATGGACTGAAAGGATGGGTGGTGCTCTTTGTGGATGATATGAAAATCTGCAATAGGGTGGAAATTGAGGGAGGGATGGAGGACATGCGGCAGGACCTGAGGGCTCTTGAAGGGTGGGCAGAGATCTGTCAACTGAATTTTAACATCAGAAAGTGTGTGATTATGCACCTGGGACATGGTAACCCGAGGACAGAGTACAAATGGGAGGAGAGCGGGGAATCAGGGCAACAGAGCAGGAGAAGGATCTGGGTATAGTAGTCTCAAGTGACCTTAAGGTGGGGAAACAGTGCACTAAGGTGGTGGGGAAGGCCTATGGGATGCTGGTTAGTATTGGCAAGGGAATCACCAGTGGGAGGAGGGAAGTCCTAGTACCCCTGTATCAGGCTATGGTGAGACCGCACCTGGAGTACGGAGTCCAGTTCTGGAGGCCTCACTTGCGAAAGGACATAGTCCAGATTGAACAGGTTCAGTGAAGAGCGACCAAGATGGTGCTAGGGATGAAGGGCAAGCCATATGAGCAGAGATGCAGCGAGCTGGGGTTATACACCCTGGAGACCAAAAGGGAGAGAGGGGACATGATAGAGAACTTCATATACATCAAGGGGTTAAACAAAGGGGGCCTGGGAGGCATATTCAAAATGAAGAGGGATACCGCTACTAGAGGGAATAGCCTGAAACTACAAGGGTGATGCTACAGGGGGAACATGAGGGTGAGATACTTTATGGAGAGGGTGGTGGATGCCTGGAACAGGCTTCTGGGGGAGGTTGTGGGGTTGGAGACAGAGCTGGGATTCAAGAGGGCTTGGGACAGGCATAAAAGGCTATGGGGGGAGGGTTCTCAGGGAGGGAGGGAGGAGGTAGGTTGAAGGAGGGAAGGGGCAGACTGTATGGACCATGGCATCTTTTTCTGCTGTCAAGTTCTATGATTCTATGATTCTATGATTTCCCTACCTATTGGATAAGCTGCAGATCCTAGTTAACCAACAGCCTACTTCTTCCTACCCCCCACTAGAATTTCCTTATGTCTGTCCCATGCATTCTTGAATTCCTCCACTGTTTTTGACCCCATGACCTCCTCAGGAAGGCCATTTCATATGTCTCTGTGAAAAAAATACTTCCTCACATTTCCCCTGAGCCGTTCCCCCCCCATCTTCAAATTGTGTCCCCTTGTTCTTGCATGTCTCTTTTTCTGAAGGATGCTACCCTCTAGGACTTTGTTGATTCTTATGAGGTACTTGAAAGTTTCTATCATGTCCCCCCTCCCTCCTTTCCTCAAAGGTATACATATTAAGCTCCTTTAGTCTCTCTTCGTATGGCTTCTGTTGCAGACCCTGCTCCATTTTAGTTGCCCTCCTCTGGACTGCCTCCATCCTGTTTATGACCTTGTGGAGATGGGGTCTCCAGAACCACATGCAGTACTCCAGATGGGGTCTCACCAACTGTCTGTACAAAGGGATAACAACTTCCTGTTTTCTACTGGTGATGCTTCTCCCTATACATTCCAGTCTCCCCCCAGCCATCCTTACTGCCTTCTCACATTGCTTGCTTACCTTTATGTTATCTGATATGACTGCCCCAGGTCCCTTTCCATTTTTGTTGTTGTTAATACTTCTCCTCCCATTGTGTACCCATAGACTGTTGCCACGTACCTTTAAACATCCTCCTGCGACAATGGCCTTTGCCCAGGGAAACCTGGCACCCATCAACGAGCCAGTTAGCCCTGCCTTGTACACTCCAGATGGCATTCCTCCCACCCTTTGCCCCAACTGACAGTCTTTGCCATTCCTTCAGGGTTACATCAAATGAGCCTCCAATCCCCACTGACTTGCAAAAGACTCAAACTTTAAACTTTAAATTGACACCGAAGTGTATAAGGGGTCCTGACAGGTGTGATCTAGCCTTATCTTGGGCACACACACACCTCAGCCAACTCCCTAATGAGAACAGTTGCTGCATCTGTACTTGCATATCTGTTGTTCCTTTCTTTAGGCATGGAAACAACCCAGAAAGCACCCTTTTTCCATGGTAGCTTGTCAGAAATTTCTCACACAAAGTCCTTCTCAAAGGCAGCTGCACACACTCTAGGACCTTCAGGGGATTTCCCCTTGTATACACTGAACTGGCAGTCCATCTCACTCCCCCTGGAGTGAAATCAAGGATTCCTGTTGCAAAAGGTTTCCACCACTTCACTGGCAACTGTAGATTTAATCCAAACTAGGGTGAGAAACACAGGGCTCTCTGTGACAGAGCCCCAACTGGCAGACCTTCTGCTACTCTGACTTCCAAACTCAGACTATCTGAACATTCTAAACTTCCCCTGAGTAGCTGACTCAAAAATGGATACGCTGCTGCGAGAGTTCTAAATGTCATAATCATTTCCACTCAGGCTAACTGAGTAAACAATTATGTCATTATGTAAAAAGCCCCTTAATGAGCTCCTTACTAACTGCCTTCTTTACCTGCCTAAGACTAGTACTAATAGGATTCTAGTAACCCCAGGGGACTGGGTGGTTACACCTTTTTGAGTCCTGATCTTGTATGGCAAAGCATAGAAACCAGACCAAATTAGAACGTGGATGGGCCGTAGGTGACGGAAGGATTGAGGCCAGTGCTCCGTGCACCTTGCACACCCAAGAGGTAGGCTGGTTCTAATGGCAGAGCCATTGGAAAGAACATGGCCATAAATAAAATTGAATGTCAGGGCCCCAGGAGCCAGTAGGCATGCAGGAAACCTGATTGTGTACGGCAGACTAGAGTTTGTAAACCGCTTGCCAGGGAGGATCAGTGACCGCAGCTCCCGAATCCCGTAGGCCAAAGCCAGTGCACTGTGGCAGGAAGCCATCTGATGAGCTCGGCGGCTCTCCATTCCAGGTCGACCACATCCTTTGGAAGAGTGGGGTAGATTTGCATTGAAGGGAGAGGCCGCAATATGGAGGGCTTAGTGCGACAGCCAAGATGGTCTGATGGCATAATGGAGGCAGCAAGAGACAGCACACACCTGGGACAGCTGGTGGGCATAAAGCAACAGCGGCGGCTACAAGGAGTGCCCCAAAATAAATAGCATGGGACAGGAGCCAACACAATGGAGAAGACAGCAAAGAAACGGAACATGAAGAGAACGGGGGGTGGAGGATGAACAGGGGGAAGGAATGAGCAACAAGAGCGAGAGGAAGAATGAGTATAAGGAAGGGATGGGGGCAACAAATGGGAGGCAAAACAGGAGCAGATATGAACAAGCAGAGAAAGGAAAGGAAGGAAAGGAGTGGCAAACAAACAGGAAGGAGAGCTGGAGAGGAGAATGAACAAAAGGAAGGAGCCCAACCAAACCAGCCCACATCCACAAAGTCAGAAGCACAGGGAGATGCGAAGCAGAAGCACTAATCGAAGAGCACAACAGGCATTTTTAAAATGCTTGAAGCTGAACAAAGGAAATTCTGTAGTTTAAGTAGGGGATGTGGGAGGAGCTGTTCCTCCATTGAACCTCGGCTTTAGTCCTCCCATTCTTAACTACAGATGCCCTGGGATGGGCTGGGGCACATCTGGGCCTCCATCAGACACAGAGTACATGGACCAAAGTAGAGAGCAACCTGCACATAAACATCCTAGAAATTAGAGTGGTTCTATACAGCCTACTGGCGTTCCAGACTCACCTATCCCTGGGTCATCTGTTAATACAGACGGACAACATCAGTGTGATGCATTACATCAACAAGCAAGGGAGAACTCATTCCTACCCCTGTGCAGTAAGGCAATGAAAGTCTGGTATTGGGCCCCAGAACAGGGTCTTGAACTGTCGGCAGTATATGTTCCAGGCTCCCAAAACATCTTGGTAGACAGGTTAAGCTGGTCACAGTCCAGGATGCATGAGAGGGAGCTGCTGACCTGGATGGCAGAAGACCTGTTCGACAGATGGGGTCATCCAGAGTTGATCCTTTTTGCATCCCCATGCAATGCAAAACTACTGCTTATTTGCTTACTTGCTCCAGGGAGGAAGTTTTCTGGGGAGACACGTTGTCCCTGTCTTGGAAGGGAGGATCTTGTATGCCTTCCTCCCTTCCCTCTAATTCAGAGGGTGCTAATTAAACATCAAATGGAGGCGACTCTGATCCTCATTGCTCCCCTATGGCCTCGTCAGATCTGGTTGCCCTTTCTGCAACAAATGGCAGTGGAATCCCAGTACCCTGCCCTTATGCTGGGGCCTACTTGCACAGGAGCAGGAACCTTAGTCCATCTGGACAGAAGTCCCTTCACCTTCATGCATGGCTCCTGAAAACATTGCCATTGCTAGATTTGGGGTTTCCTAAAATGTGTCTTATGTCTTGTGGCTGTTAGAAAACCTTCCACCAGAGCTACTTATTCAATGAAGTGGAAGTAGTTTGCTTTGTGGGCTGCTTCTCATCACTTGGATCCATTTACCTGTCCAGTAAATCAGGTTCTAGAGTGTCTGCTGTCCTTGTCAGATGCATGCCTACGATACCCTTCCATCAAAGTGCACTTGGCTGCCATTTCAACTTTCCATGTGCCTATTGATGGTCATATGGTAACTCAGCTGGAGGTGGCCCATATGTTCTTGAGAGGCATTCTGCACTTGAAGCCTCCTATCTGTAACCCAGTCCCAGCATGGGACCTGAATTATGTGTGAGAAAAGGTTACTTTGGTTCCTTTTGAGCCAGCTATGACTTCCTTTCTTGGAAAGGGTTATTTTCAGTTACTATTACTTCTGTTTAAAGGATTTCAGAGCTTCAGGCTCCCTTCCCCTTTCCCTAATGTGCAAGACTCCTTATTTGCTTTTTCACAAAGACAGGGTGTCTTTACAAACTAATTCTATGTTCTTACTAAAGATGGTGTCTGAGTTTACTTTAAATCAAACCATCCACCTACCTGTTTATTTTGCTGAACATGCCAATCCAGGGGAAGCATTGCTCCATAACCTGGGGGAACACAGACTACTCAGGCATTATATACTTAGTACGAAGGGCTACAGGAAGTCCTCACAGCTTTTTGTTTCATTCATCCCTAGGAAAGAGGCCTCTCCTGTTTCTAAACAGTGCCTGTCCAAATGGCTGCCCACCTGTATAACTTTTCATTACAGGATATACAGTAAGGAACTTCCTGGTGTTGTTTGTGGTCATTCAGCCAGAGGCATGGCCACTTCTGTTGCATTTTTAAAAACTTGTGTAACCTCCAGGTGGCGCTATCCTAAGGGCACTACTCCTGCCTGCCTAACTGCTAACAGGTTGAGGGCCTAGGTTCTATGGCAGGTGCCTCCACTCAGAGGTCAGGGTTTGCAACAGTTTGACTAACCTGGTCACAGCCCTCTGGGACACTGAGACAACCTTTTATTCCTACTAGTGGCCACACACTACACCATGAGTATCTTCACTGTTTACAATCCCCCAGGACTGGTTCGGTCAAGCTTGACTCTGGGGATCCCTGTAAAACAAGATGATGCAATACAATAGCACAGTACAATACTTTATCATAAACAAACACCACAGTCAGTGTAACTTTGCTGAAACAAACAGATCTGATTTATTTAAGGGCTGTGACAAGGACAGGGGGAAATCAGGTTAATTAGGTTAGACACATTAATAATCACAGTACTGTGCGCATATTCAGAGTCCCAAAATGTCACTTTACTGGGTACCCAGGATGGTGGTGGGGGGGGAGGTCTAGCCAGGATCGGTGCAGCTGGTTGGGGCCCTGTGATGGAAAAACACTTGCACAATACCCAATTGTAATCTGGAGCCGGTTGGCTCAGTTCATGAAGAAAGAAAGAAAAGGAATCAGATGAAACACTTGCAATTAGATAGACAGATGGCAGGAGCTACCCTGATTTGTACTCACAGATTCAATGCTGAAACTGATTGGAATGCAGATTGTCCAAGATTGCCAGGAGAAACAGAATAGCTGGCCGAGCCCTTGTGGCAGGGCTCACTTGCACTCAATGCAGGCAGATGCAGTCCAAGTGATGCTGGCTATGACTTCCTGCTCACCGCACATTTTATATGTATACAGAACACTACCAGGCAAGCAGCTGGTCACTTCAGGAGATTGAGCCTGGCTACAGAGGCATTCTTCTCTGACTCAAACGCGGATTCAGTCTGAACCTTGCCAGGGAATCACCCTCCCAGCACAGCACACAGTTCACAACATGGGGAATTACTCAGATCTCAATCCCCACAAGCACTACGCACATTTATATGTAAAGGTCACTTACTGTACCAGACCACAGAGTCCTGACAGGCCGATGGCAATTCTGCACACTTTCGGTCTTCTTCAGGTTAGTTCTGGTCCCAAAATGACTTTGGCTTCTTCTTTCACTCTGACAGCTCGGATTCAGTCTGAACAACGCTTATTAACGGCTGCAGGTCTACTTTGGGGCCTCACACGTGCTTCCTGCATGAACTACTGCACACAATGGCTGCACAAACACAGAGGGCAGTTTCCCCCTCAGCTTCCAACTTCAAACACGGTTCTCTTCTGCCCCAAACCTCAGGGCACTTCAGCATCAAGGTTCCTCTTCTGCACCTCTTCTCCACTTCTTCTCCCCACTTGGTTGCCCATGATCTAGGCCACAACAATTGCTTTCCTTTTACACACAAAGTTCGGATACTTGATCCAAGAAAACACAGTCCTTTTCTCTCCCTTCAGGAGAGCTGATGACAGACAAGCCTTTTTCAGGCCTCCCGTGCGGTTCCCGCGCTGCCCCGTGGGCAGCAGCCCCACGAGCTGCTCACTCTTCCAGCTCCATGCTCAGACTGACTCTCTTGGCAGGCAGTCCGGGCATTTCCCCCAAATCCAAAAGGTTTCCATTGTCTGAGCCTCCTTGTCAGTCACAACAGGCTCCTTCTATTGGCGAAAAAAGATGCCAGGGTCTAAACTACATTTCCCAGAGGCTCTCTTCATACAAGCCCCTTGTGGCTGGCTCCACTTGAGAGTCCAAGTTCTGATTTGCCAGCAGGCTCCATTTTAAGGAACCGCTCCCCATTGGTTGAACCCCTGTAGCAGTTCAAATCCGAAATGGAGGGGCAAAACACACAGAGTCCCAGCTGCAAGAAAGGCAGGTTAGACAAACTGTACAGTCATTACCACTAACAAATTACCAGCAGATAGTTACATCTTTGGAAAGTACTCCCCCTCGCATATAGCGACTGCAGAACAGAATGAACACACAGTCCCCCAGTTCAAATTAATTCCACTGCAGTTTTGCAGCTTTTAAAGCGACAGTACATGGAGGCATTAGACACTCTCACTAAATTATTTTTAAAATCGGCTGAAATACAGGACACCAGCTGGAGGAGAGCATTTAGGCTGACCCCATTTGTAGGGGTTACAGCCTTCCTGGCCTGAGAAGAACTTGGTGTCGCTGTCAAGTAGATACCCCTAAAATAACTTCAATGCAAACCAGTATACGCTTATACCATCACATTTAATACATCAGTCAAGCACACTTAACCATTACTATCCTTATTCAGGATATTCTAGCTATTTTGCTGTAACAACAACAGTTATGTATTTTTCACACGCTTGAAATTATTACACTCAGTTACATCATTGCTTCCTACAATCTACATCCAAATGGGGGCCCATCCCTATGACCCACTATAAGGGCATGAAACCCATTTGGTGCCAAAGTCGTTGGCAACATTAAACATTAGTCCTCCTGGCCACTAGAGGGCGCTAATCCCAGCGGTGCCTCCAAGATGTAACCCCCAGGTGGCGCTATCCTAAGGGCTACTACCCCTGCCTGCCTAACTGCTAACAGGTTGAGGGGCCTAGGTTCTATGGTGGGTGCCTCCACCCAGAGGTCAGGGTTTGCAACAGTTCGACTAACTTGGTCACAGCCCTCTGGGACACTGAGACCCCCTTTTATTCCTACTAGGGCCCACACAATACACTGGGAGGATCTTCACTATTTACACTTACCCCCCAGGACTGGTTCGGTAAGCTTGACTCTGGGGATCCCCTGTAAAACAAGATGATGCAATACAATAGCCACAGTACAATACTTTATCATAAACAAACACCACAGTCAGTGTAACTTTGCTGAAACAAACAGATCTGATTTATTTAAGGGCTGCGACAAGGATAGGGGGAAATCAGGTTAATTAGGTTAGACACATTAATAATCACAGTACTGTGCACATATTCAGAGTCCCAAAATGTCACTTTACTGGGTACCCAGGATGGGGGGGGGGGGGGGCTAGCCAGGATCGGTGCAGCTGGCTGGGGCCCTGTGATGGAAAAACACTTGCACAATACCCAATTGTAATCCGGAGCCAGTTGGCTCAGTTCATGAAGAAAGAAAGAAAAGAAATCAGATGAAACACTTGCAATTAGATAGACAGATGGCAGGGAGCTAACCTGATTTGTACTCACAGATTCAATGCTGAAACTGAATGGAATGCAGATTGTCCTGGATTGCCAGGAGAAACAGAATAGCTGGCTCAGCCCTTGTGGCAGGGCTCACTTGCACTCAGTGCAAGCAGATGCAGTCAAGTGATGCTGGCTATGACTTCCTGCTCACCGCACATTTTATATGTATACAGAACACTACCAGGCAAGCAGCTGGTCACTTCAGGAGATTGAGCCTGGCTACAGAGGCATTCTTCTCTGACTCAAGCATGATTCAGTCTGAACCTTGCCAGGAATCACCCTCCCAGCACAGCACACAGTTCACAACATGGGGAATTACTCAGATCTCAATCCCCACAAGCACTCGCACATTTATATGTAAGGTCACTTACTGTACCAGACCACAGAGTCCTGACAGGCCGATGGCAATTCTGCACACTTCGGTCTTCTTCAGGTTAGTTCTGGTCCCAAAATGACTTTGGCTTCTTCTTTCACTCTGACAGCTCGGATTCAGTCTGAACAACATTTATTAACGGCTGCAGGTCTACTTTGGGGCCTCACACGTGCTTCCTGCATGAACTACTGCACACAATGGCTGCACAAACACAGAGGGCAGTTTCCCCTCAGCTTCCAACTTCAAACACGGTTCTCTTCTGCCCCAAACCTCAGGGCACTTCAGCATCAAGGTTCCTCTTGAATCTCAGTCCGAGAATCAAGGTTCCTCTTCTCCACTTCTTCTCCCACTTGGTTGCCCATGATCTAGGCAACAACAACTGCTTTTCTTTACACACAAAGTTTTGATACTAGATCCGAGAAAACACAGTCGTTTTCTCTCCTTCAGGAGAGCTGATGACAGACAGGCCTTTTCAGGCCTCCCGTGCGGTTCCACGCTGCCCAGTGGGCAGCAGCCTGAGCTGCTCACTCTTCCAGCTCCATGCTCAGACTGACTCTCTCGGCAGGCAGTCGGGCATTTCCCAAATCAGGTTTCCATTGGCTGAGCCTCCTTGTCAGTCACAACAGGCTCCCTCTATTGGTGAAAAAAGGTGCCAGGGTCTAAACTACATTTCCCAGAGGCTCTCTTCATACAAGCCCCTTGCGGCTGGCTCCACTTGAGAGTCCAAGTTCTGATTTGCCAGCAGGCTTCCTTTTAAGGAACCCCTCCCCATTGGTTGGACCCCTGTAGCAGTTCAGATCCGAAATAGAGGGGCAAAACACACAGAGTCCCAGCTGCAAGAAAGACAGGTTAGACAAACTGTACTGTCATTATCACTCTAACAAATTACCAGCAGATAGTTCGTCTTTGAAAGTGCTCCCCTGCGCATATAGCGACTGCAGAACAGGCGATCTGCTCAGTGGCCCAGGCGGGACTCGACGAGGAAACATACAGTCCTCCCAGTTCAAATTAATTACACTGCAGTTTGGCAGCTCTTAAAGTGACAGTACATGGAGGCATTAGGCACGCTCACTAAATTATTTTTCAAATCGGCTGAAATACAGGACACCAACGGGCGGAGGCATTTAGGCTCACCCAAAGGAAGGCTTTTAAATGACCCCCCATTTGTAGGGGGTTACATGTGTCTGCTGCAATCTACGCAGCTGCCACGGGAGTACTGTCCACACCTTCACTAAACAGTACAGTCTGGACATTACCTCCTGAAAAAGGGCTGGCTTTGGCCTCACTGTACTTCAAGGAGGATAAATGGGCACTGCTTCAAGGCCTTCTCTCTTAGGCTTGTAGCCTCAGCCACCCAGACTGTTCACTGTCAGTACTGCTTGGTGCTCATTCCATAATGAAAGAGAGATCTTTGAAGAAGATAGAACAATTACATACTTACCATAACAGTAGATCTTTGAGAGAATCCGTTCATCAGGCCATGTGATCCACCTCCATCCCCCACCGAGGGCCTTAAGACTCAGTAAGTACTGTCTCCTTCTCCATAAGGGTTTATCTGCTGTCCTCTACCTCACCTGGTCAGCAGACCCATAGCTTCTCTCCTGGTTCCCTACAGGAAGGTCCTCCGAGCATGATCTCCAGTGGGGAAGTGAGGAGGGAAGGGGCCACCCATGTTTACATGGGAGAGCGAACGTCAGACATCATCATGGGTGGCTCCTAGTGGACTGCTTGCAAAAAGTTTCCATATGGTCCTAGTGCCTGGCGGCTATAAGTTCCATAGGTGTGGCCTGATGAAAGAGATTCTTTCAAAAATCTACCGTTACAGTAAGTACGTAACTGTTCTTTGTCTTCCGCATGCTTCTTCAAGGCACTGTATTTTATATGGTTTCATAGTGAGACCTATGCTGAGGTATTGCAAAAGGAGGAGGAAAGAGAAAAGGGGGTCTGAGGGCAGTTTGTGTACTCTGTGCTCCACCCAGTGAGTGGAGTTAAAGCACATCAGTGTGAATCAGAGCATCTGTTTCTCTCCTCTGCACTTCCTCTACAGGTCTCCGAGGGGGTGCTTTCTCTCTCTCTCTCTCTCTCTCTCTCTCTCTCTTCACCTCTCTCTCAGTGTGTTCCCTGCTCCCTGCACTTCTTTTCTTCTCTGTAACTCAGTCTGTTCCTCACCCTCTGCACTTTACTTTCCTCTGCAGCTCTCCTTGTTCCATGCACTCCTGACCCCTCTTCTGCCATTCTATCACCACGGTTTCAACCCCCAGCCCGGCCACTATCAGACTGGCAGCACCAGTTTTTATCTAAAGCTGCAGTGTGGCAATCACTTTTAAGACTCCCACATGCCCACTGTCACTCTGGCACCATTGCCTTATTGGCTGTGGTGTTCTCTGTCAGTGGGAACCCCTAGCTCAGCTCCGGTCTTGGCTATCCTCTCTTGCTATAGAGCCCTGCTTCCTCTTTCTCTCGCTATACACCACTGGACTCCTGCTTGCTGCTGGTCTCCTTTGCTTGTCCTATCGGTTGGTGTGTCCTCTGTCAGTGGGTTCCCCAAATGGGAACCCAGAGCCCAAATTCAGTTTTGGCCATCCCCTCTCGCTATGTAGTCCTCCAGGGAGCAAGACAGCACGAGTTCCAGGGAGAGAGGAGCAGCTAATGAACCAGGCAGCCAGCAGGCAGTGGTAAGTGTAAAATGGGGAACATTGCAATTGTCCACTATGCAAGACACGGCCAGTGAACCTCGACCCCTTAAAAGGAATTCCCGAGATCAGCTAAGGCTATGGCGGTGGTATCACAGGAATTCCCACAGCTGTGTCAGCCGGGCCCTAGGAGCTGCCGAAGAGGAACAGGAGATGTGAATGCCACAGCATGTGGGGATGGAGGAGGATGGGAGGGGAGGAAGGGGAGAACATCCTGTGGATTGCAAATAAACCTGGAGAGTGGTGCTATGTCAAGACCGTGACAGTAAAAACTGCAGATCGATAACAGCGATGTGCGGTTAGTACAAAACTACACGGTCCAAAACCACACAGATTATATATACCAACTTTGAAACTGCACATCACTGTTATGACCATGCAGTTTTGGACCGCATGTATTTGCGCTTGCAGTCTTGACTGGACACCAGAGAGGTTTGAATAATCTGGAGCCGGAGGGTTTGGTTAGTAAACACAAATGCTGTGCTGTCCAGCTACTGTGTTTCATAGCCTGGATTGGAGGTGTTTTTTATTTATTTATTCTTTTGGTAACTAGGTATGGCCCACTAGGCACGAGTGCCAGTTTTCAGGGGGAACCTTGGAGCAATGGAGAGGTTATGTGACTTGCTCAGAGTCACACAGTATGCAAGTGGAGGTTGTGGGAATCAAACCCAGTTCTGCTGGATGTACCAAGCTCATTCACAGCTCATTACTCTAAACTCTAGGCTGTACTCCCCACCTCATGGTGGGTAGACGGGCATTGTGTCATGAGGGAGAGACATAGATGGCACTCACAAACCTCATGCTAGTCCCCGTAACCTCCATGATAGCGAGGTGGGACCCCCTTGGATGCCAAGATAACAGAATAGGACTTCCTCTAGCCCCAGGACAGTAGACCAGGACCCCCTTTAACCCAAAACAACAAGCTGGGACCACCTTTAACCCCAAAACAGCAGGCTGGGACCCCCTTTATCCCCAATGCAGGAAGCTGGGACCCCTTTAACCCCACCACAGCAGGCTTAGACCTCCTTTAACTCAAAGACAGCAGGCTGGAGTCCCCCTCTGGGACACCCTCTTGACACCATGACAGTGGTCTGGAGCACCCTCTAACTCCATGAGAGTGGGATGGGACATTATCTGATGCCACGGGACACCATCTGATGCCATGACAATGGGCTGTGACAATTTCTAAAACAATGGCAGTGAGCTGCAACAACCTTCAACCTCATGACAGTTGTGTGGGATACCCTGTAACACTAAATCAATGGGGTGACACTAGGGATGTCACAGTATCATGGCCTTATGGTATACTGTGGTATCAGAAGTCATGGTAGTGATACTGTGGCAATTTTCAATACTGTGATAACCGTGGTTCATGGTATACCATGGTATTCAGATCTTTCAACTAATTGTTTTATATTTTCAGGGACAACTGCCCCTTCCACGACAACATTCTCTGATGTAAGAGTTAGAGGAGGTTTCTTTTTTGTACAAAAACTACTACTTCTGGGCTGCTCTGCCAGTGCAGCAGTAGTACTGCCACTCACGACATCAGTGACCTGGCTTTGGGAACGAGCCTGGGTCACTGGGTGCCACTGAGGGAGAGGTGGATTGGTGCTCTCTTCCGAGAAGGGAGGCTTGTCACACTGGTTTGACACTGCCACCTGTATCTGCACATGTAGCAGTGCAGGACAGCAGTGTAAGGAGGGGAAGACGCCATTAGGCAGTTGGCAGAGATGTGCTTCAACACATCACCAGCCTGGACATTAGTCCTTTATACCAGTATCCTCAGGGGGATAAATAATAATAATAATAATAAAATGTATTTCTTATAGTGCCTTTCATGTTTCAAAGCGCTGTACAGACGAAATAAATCAGCATACAATAAAATACAATACAATCAAGACAGTACAGAATATGCTTCCCTCACAAGAAAGTCTTAAGAGCCCACTTAAAACACCCCACCGTCCCACACTCCCTAAGCTGACATGGCAGAGAATTCCAGAGGGTAGGTGCCACAAACCCAAAAGCACGTGCACCAGATGATTTTAAGCTTACCCTCGGAATCTCTAGCAACCCCTCGTCAGCCGAGTGGAGCTGTCGCAGAGGGGAGTAGGGCACCAGGAGCTCTTTCAAGTAATCGGGGCCCTGTCCGTGTAGGGCTTTGTAAGTCAATAGACCTACCTTAATGGTGATCCACCACTGAATAGGCAGCCAGTGCAGATCGTGCAGCATAGGGGTAATATGAGTTCTTATTGATACCTCAGTCAACAAACGTGCTGCCGCGTTCTGCACTAGCTGCAAGTGGCGGATATCAACCTCAGGAAGCCCTATGTAAAGGGAGTTACAGTAATCAAGGTGCGATGTCACAAAGGCGTGGACCAAAACAGGAAGGTCGCTGGGTGAAGCAAGGTGCCTAATCCTAACAATGTTCCTAAGATGATAAAAGGTCAGCTTGACGACTGCCGACACCTGATGACGAAGGGTCAGACAATCGTCAAGCACCACTCCTAGGCTACGCACTCATTCAGAGGTGAGAATCTGGGCCCCTCCCAAGATTAAACCAGAGGGGGAGTCCAGTCTCCAACCCCTCTGTCCTGCGACCTGGGTCCACAACCAGAACCTTGGTCTTTCCTGGGTTCAACTTTAAACTGCTGGTACTCATCCAATCTTGATTTCTGTGAGACAGCTGTTCAGTACTGAGATAGCACTAACCTGGTGGGGCAAAGACAGGTAGAACTGGGTATCATCAGCATAGCAGTGAAACCTCAGCCCATACCATCTTACAATGTCTCAAAAGCAGCATATATACTACGAATAACATGGGGACAGGAACCAAACCCTGGGGTACCCTCAACGCAGAGAAAGCCCCAGAAGAAAAAATACCGAGACAACCTCTGAGATCTACCAGCGAGGAAAGATGTAAACCATCTGAGAACTGTACCAGACAGCCCACAGATGAACCTCCGACATTCGAGCAGAACCCCATGATCCACAGTATCAAAAGCTGATGATAAATCAAGGAGAACCAAGATGGAATTACGTCTCCGATCTCTCGCCATCAGGAGATCATTGAGCACCCGAACCAGAGCAGTCTCAGTACTATGTCTCTTACGAAAACCTGATTGGAGAGGTTCGTATAGATTATGGATGGTTAAATGGTTATCCAATTGATCTGCCACAACTTTCCCAATAACCTTTCCCACAAAAGGGAGGTTAGAGATAGGCCTGTAGTTTGCTAGGTTATCTGGGTCTAAAGAAGCTTTCTTCAGGAGGGGTCTCACCACCCCCATTTTCAGGGAGCTAGGAAACTCACCTGAGTCTAGAGAGCACCGGACAATCCGAGCTAAGACCGGGCCAATGATGTCAATACAACCCAAAATTAGGGAAGTAGGGCCAGGGTCTAAACTACAGCAAGTGGGAAGCATCGCCTGGACAATCCTCATAATATCCATGAACTCCGGCAGCTCAAAGGTACTCCAGGTAACTCCAGGCTCTCTGACATAGCACCGATCAACAGCAACACCCACAGAGTGGAGTTGGAGGCATTCCTGTCTGGTGTCTGCTACCTTATTCGCAAAGAAGTGAGCGATCGCATCACAATCCTTTTGTGAAAAAACCCGACAGAACTGCTGATAGACTGGGTTGCACAGTCTGTCAACAGTCCTGAAGAGTTGGGCCGATCGGTTCCGTGTGACAGCTGTTTTCCTGGACAGGAATTCTGCCTTCTTATAGGAAATTTCTGTTTGATAGAGTTTATAATGTTCTAACAAAATAAGGTGGTCGGCATCTAAGACTGTCCTCTGCCAATGGCACTCCAACCTACGCCCCTGTTTCCGCAACTCCCTTAGAGTTCCATCAAACCAAGGGGCCCCAGAGCGACGCGGAAGGGGGCAAACATGAACAGGAGCAATTAGATTGAGAGCTGTAGAAATGGTCCTATTATAGGCCGCAACTAACTGCTCAGGATCCATGCTAGTTTCATCAAATCACGAGAGGTCAATTACCACTATCAGGTCATCAGGGACCACTTCCCGTAAAGGGCGGTAACTGACCATCTCCACAGGAGCTGACCTACCCAGAGGGGCCGAAAAATTGAAACCAACAGAGTAGTGGTCGGACCAACCGACTGGTTCCACCACCAAGTCGGAGGCCACGATCCCCAGGAGGAAGACCAGATCAAGAGAGTGACCACCCTTGTGAGTAGCTGAGGAAACGACCTGTGTGAAGCCCAAAGATATCATCAACTGGAGGAAGTGTTGACCAAAAAGAAAAGATTCGTCGTTGACCCAGGCATTGAAGTCACCCAGAACCATCCTCTGTGCGACTCCAATGACATGTCGGCAACGAAATCTATAACTTCCTGCAGGAACAGCTTCTCATCACCTGGTGGACGGTAGATGAGGGCTATCCTGCACCCCACACCAGCCACCACAGTGCACTCGAACGACCTAGCCTCCTCTACTGGAACATTTGTTAGGCCTAATTCGGTCTTGAAACAGACCACGACCCCTCCCCCCTTCCCGGGTCCAATCTTGGGCGATGTAAAACTGAATACCCGGCTGGAACAGCTGCCTCTAAAATAGGGGCAGCATTTCCATTGAGCCAGGTCTCAGTAATGCAAACGAGATCTGCCTTTGCAACAAAGTCTGCAATAAGGCCAGTCTTGTTGCAGACAGATCTGGCATTGCATAACAGTGCCCACGTTGGATGAGGTTGGCAAACTGTCCCAATTACTAGCCCTCCGACACCGGAGGTGCCCTTGGGTATGGGAACCAGAACAGAATTATCATGTTCCGGATACCATTTCACTCCAGGGTATCTTCTGGGCCTAACCACCCCTATGGGAGAGCACCACTCATCCGGACACCGCTGTCCACAACCCCCCACCCACCCTCGACTCCCTCTCCTGCGAACAATTCCCAGTGCCTGACAGCGCTGATAGACAAAAGATGGCAGGAGGGGGAGAAGAAAATGGGCAGAGGGTGTGGAGACCAGAGGCCAAATAGTGCAGGACAGGAGGGGCAAGCAGGCACATACTACTAATAAATATAACAAAATAGCAGGGGAAGCACATAAAATACCAAATTCCAAATTCAAAGGAAAATGGTGAACACTTAAGAAAACCCTAAAACAATAACTTAACCAACAATCCTTGCCCTAACAAAAATATAAAACTATGTTAAACTATCTTAAACTACCCTCCTCCCACTATAAGGCCACTTTAACCCCAAAAATATAAATAATAATAAAATAAACAATAATAATCCCCTCTCACAGGATTAAAACAAACAACATATAAAATCCCCCTTCCCGCAGCTCTCTCACTGCCAAGGAAGAAAGGAAAAATAATCAAACAATAAAAAATTAACATACACATAAACATCAATGAAATAACACAAATAAATATAGGCACCCTGGAACTCTCACCACCAGGAGACCAAAACTGCGCCGCAGCAGCCCGAAGTGAAGCTCTCCCAGGTAAATTCTCCCTCTCAGCAGGCAGCAGTCGCGACCGTTGAGCATCCGGCGCCTTTTCTCAGCACCGGCCACAAGCTCCCCTACTTGCATCTCGCAGCCCGAATTGCCAGAGACAACTTGCACTAAAAGGTGCTCCAGAGGCTTAGCCCCCCGAACACTATGCGTTCGGCTCCCTACCGCCCCCACCACCACCCTTGCTCGGCAGTCGAATTTATAGCTAGTTTAAGTCAGGTGACCTGCCAAAATAACCTATCAGCCCACTTTCCCAGCTGAAGGTTATACTAAATGAACACTAGTGGCCACTGTAATCAAGCCTCTCTCTTTCTATACTTTCAATGGAATCCCTTCTATTTGTAACCCTCCTGATTTCCAGGTTCTTTCACCTTGCTCTTCATCCCCCCCTCAGAGGCACCAATACCTATCCACCATAACTTTAACACTTTTCCTCCAGCTTCTTATGAATACTGCAGATCCAGTTCTCTCAACATCACACACCCTTTCCAAATTGTCCCTGACTGCCTATACCCACACATGATCTCACTCAACCTTTCACTCACTCTTGGAAAGCATTGTACCTCAGCTCTCCTGCTTTTCAGACCACAACCCCCCACCACCTACACAAGCCCCTCTACCGTTCCCCACATGTCCCTTTCCCTTCTTTTCAGCACACTCCCTAGCCTCCCAGTTCCCACCTCCAACACAAAAAGCCCTACACCCTACCAATCTCAGCGTCGCTCATCCAAACTCTGCAGGTTGGACCTCCTGCGGATCACTTTCCTACTTCTTTTATTATCTGGTAACATCCACCCCAACCCAGGCCCACCCTGCACTAAGGCCTCTGCAAAAAAAATGCACGGGAGTTTGCTGTTAGCCACCCTAAATATGCAGCCTACCTAAAAACACACCATCTCCAAGGCTGGATCACCCAGAATGCACCTGACATTCTTGCCCTCACTGAGACCTGGCTCATGGAAAAAATTCCCAATGATGCTGTCTCCCTCTGTAATTATGCCATCTTCCGGGCGGATAGGACCGGCAAAAGAGGCGGTGGCTGTGCAATCTTTGTTAAATCCTCGCTCAATGCCATTGAAGTACATACCCCTGCACCTAAATTTGGAGCCCAGACTCTAACAGTCAAACTCGTGCTGGGTACCAAAACTCTCCATATCACTGCGACCTACATCCCCCCTAGGAACCAAAAACTCGCGTTTGATTCCATCCTCCATGTTATCTCACCTACCTAATACTAGTGAAATCATCCTAATGGGTGACTTCAATGTCAACTGGCTATCCTCAGCCTCATCCAGCTTCAAAGACGCTGCTCTGGCATTTGATCTTACCCAGCTAGTCACCTCCACAACCAGAAGGGACAATCAAACCAGGACTTCCACCCTCTTAGACCTCATTTTTACCAACAGGCCACGTAACCTCTCCCAAGCCACTGTTCTCCCCGACGCTATTAGTGACCACTCTCCGGTTATATGCCGGTGGTCAGGTAAAGTCCCCCTGCCCCCCCTATAATCTCCTGGCAGCGAAGGCTTAAAAGAGGAGGCCTAGAGCACCTCAAAGCCCATCTATCTAACAGCAACTGGCTCCCCATATACAACACACAGTCAGTTGACCATGCACTCGCCCACTTTATAACCACCTTCAACAAAGCCTGTGATATATTTGCTCCCCTCTCAAAGATAGTGGTGAAAACCAGAACCATCCCCTGGATCACACCCTCACTTCTTAAACTGCTTCAACAAAGGGACAACCTTTGGCACAAGGCTCTTGACTCTCAACACACCCAGGATAGACAACTATACCGGGAGCCGCACAATAAATGTACTTGGGCCTTGCGGCAGACTAAAAGCTAACTTCTATCAACAAACCCTTACTCCTCCTGGGAGATGGCAAAAATTCTGGAACAACATAAGAGAACTCAGTGGTAGAACCAGCTCCCTCCCTACCCAACTCAACCTAAATGGGGATGTCACACAGGATCCTGCCACTGTCGCTGAAGCTCTCAACTCTGCCTTCTCGGACCTCTCCCATATTCTCCTGCCTAACTTCTTCCACCCGCCCTCACCCCTCCCTCCCCCTGAAAACCCATGTAATGTCAACCCACCTCCCTTCCGGCTTCGTGTCATCCCCTGCAGTGTGGCTAAACTCTACATTTCCAAAGCAATAGCCAATACCCGTTACAGCAATGACTCCCTTGATCTGAAACTCATCCGCTTACCCTGGATGTCACACTACCCCATCTTACAAAATCCTCAATCTCTCACTATGCCTTGGTCAGTTCCCTCGACTTGAAGCAAGCCATAATCACCTCATCCTGAAGAGTGGTGACCCACTAACTCAACAACTATAGATCTATCAATACTCCCACCACTCTCAAAGCCCTGGAAAAATTGTCTCAGACCAGATAACAGAACACCTTACTAAACACAACCTTCTCAGCCAGGAACAGCATGGTTTCCAGAATGGCCACAGTACCATCACCGCTCTGTGTGAGTTCACCTCGTTCATCCACGAGGCCCTTGACCAAGGCTCAATCGCTGGAGTGATCTATGTGGATCTGACCAAGGCGTTTGACACAGTCAGTCACGAGCTACTGCTCTGTGTCCTTCCACAACTAAATGTGGTCCCAGAGGCAACTGTCTGGTTCAAGGACTACCTCTCAGGACGGTCACAACAAGTCCGAGTTAACACCACCATCTCCACCTCCAAAACAGTTTGCTCTGGGGTCCCGCAAGGATCAATATTTGGCCCTCTGCTTTTCACCCTCTTTTTAAACTCGCTCCCTAAGGCATGTAGTGGTCATTTACTACTCTACGCTGTTGATGCGGTACTGTATTGGAAACACCCTCAACCGAGCGCCCTCCAACTGTCCCTACAGGGTTTTTTCCGGGAGCTAGAGAACTGGTTCGCAGACCACCGCCTGATCATCAACTATAAAAAAACCAAGTCTATGATCTTTGCTCATTGCCAAAGCCCACATAGTCAGTCAGCACTCCTAATTAAAAACTCACTTGGTATCCCTCTGGAACATGTTACAAACTTTAAATACCTGGGCATCACATTAGACACCTACCTCTCCTACCATAGGCACATCCAACTTCTCTCTCCGCTGTCAACTCCAGAGCGGGCATCCTCTACCGACTCAAGCACTGCCTACCGCACAGGCTATGCAACTTGCTGTCACCTCCTCCATCCTCTCCCTCGTTGACTATGGGATAGTTATATATGGCTCTGCCGAACCCTCCACACTTGCGGTTTAAACGTTGCCTTGAATAAAGCTTGCCGCTTAGTTACAGGTAGTGACAGACTTACCCACACCTTAGTACTTTTATACTTTGTCTAGTTGGCTAAATCTCCAACAAAGACTAAAGTACCACACCTGCATCCTAGCTAAAAGATACATCTCCAGATAGCCCCCATGGCCTACTCCCATTATCTGTGCAGCCCTCGCAGGCGCAACACAAGACTCACAGCAAGCCCAACATTCCAAGTCCCCTCTGTAGAACATCCCTAGGGCAAAGATCCTTCCGCTACCGGGCCCTTGCTGGCTCAATCGCTACCTCCACCACTCACCCAGACCCACAGCATCTCACTGTTCAAGACGGGACTCAAAGCTCTTCTACTTCAGAGTGCAAAATGTGTCTGTAGCTAACGATGCCTACCAACTGTGCTACCAAACCCCCCACTTCTCCGGACACAGGGTCTCTATTGACCCCATGAATCTGCCACTGACTTGTCTCCGTCTAAGGTTTACAAGAATGCTGCTAACTACCTCACTGTTTTCTAAAGTTTAAGCCTGGACTTCTCTGTCAGTACTGTGACTGTAAATACTGCCTGTTCATGTTTCGTGTATGTTATGTATTTGTTTACCCTCCACCCCCTGTAATCGATGTGGAGCCTTTGCGAAAGAGTCTGTGACTCAAAGGTTTGTAATTCGATTGTACTCAATAAACAATAAATAAATAAACAAAAACATAATTAATAAATCTGGGAAAAGTCATCAAACAATAGGAGGATGAGAAAAGTTCAAAAAATAAATCCAAGTCCAAATGAAACATTCAAAGAATCCAACATAAATAAAGTCACAGAAGTTCCATCAATGTCATAATAAAACTTCCAATGTAGTCCCATGCAGGCTAGATATAATTCCAGGAGCAAAGCCACAAAGTCTCGGAAGGAATAGGAGAAATAGGCCAAGTCCTTAAAAGCAGTGCTCCCCTCTTCCCATACCCCCAAAACTGCCTAATAGGTCAACTTACACCACCAGGAAAAGGGGGAAACTAAGGGATAAATCCCTCAGCACTTTGCCCTACGACAGTCCCCAACCAGGGGGACCAGATAGGCATGTATATCCACCACCAGCACTGGCAATGGAAGCAAAAGCTATGTGTAAAACAAAACAAACAAAAGAAACTACTTATTCTGCAATACTGTGGTATAATGGTAACTGCGGTATTACATTTTACTGTTATTATACCATTAGAATTTCATATCACCGACATTCCTAGGTGACACCTCCTAATGCCATGATATTGAGGTGGGACCCTGTCTAAATACAGGACAATTGCTTGGGACACCCTGTACAGCAAAGACAGTTGAGTGGGGCACCCTCTTACCCATGACAGTTGTCTGGGACACCCTCTTGATATCAGGACAATGGGTGATACACCCTACTGATACCAAGACAATGGTGTGGGACACCCTCTGACATTATGGCAGTGGGGCAGGATACCCTCTAGATGTCATGTTTGCGAGTTGGGATACAATCTGAAGTGAAGACAACAGAGTGGAACATCCTCTTGACACCAAATTGGTGGGGTGGGACACCTTGTGACACCAAGACAGCGGGGTTAGACCCCCTATTAACCCCATGGCAGTGGGGAGGGACCTCATTATAAAAAAGGACCATGGAGTGAGACACCCTGTAATGCAAAGACAGTGGGTGGGACACCCTCGTACCTCATGACAGTGGTCTGGGACAGCCTCTTTTGATACCCAGATAGTCGGTGGGACATCCTTTGAAATCATGACAGCGGTGTGGGGGGGGGGTTACTGTCTAAATACCATGACATCAACTTGGGACACCCTGTGACACCAATACAGTGTTTTGGGACACCCTGTGACAACATGACAGCAGGTTGGGACATCCTCTAATGCCAAGACAGCTTTCTGGGACAAACTGTGATGCCAAGCCAGTGAAGACAGTATACCTTGTGGTGCCAAGGAAAGCTGGGCAGGGCATCCTGTGATGCTAGACAGTGATCTGGGACACCCTGTGATGCCAAGATAGCGGTCTGAGACACCCTCATGACACTGTGACAGCAGGGTGTGAAACCTTCTTGATGCCATGACAGTGGTTTAAGGTACCCTCAATCCACACAAGAGATGGTCTGGGACATTCTAACCAGAAGACAGGTGGGTGGGATACCCACTAAGCCAGTGACAGCAGTGGTGAGAATCCCTGTAATCCTATAACAGCAAGGGGATTTTTCTTAACCTCATGATGGTCGGATGATTCACTTAAACATTGTGAGATCAGGATGGGGGTTCCTTCTAACCCTGTAACAGCACAGGAAGTGCCCTCTAACTCAGTAATTGCTTTTTGGGGTAGATACCATGTAACCCCCTGAGAACACCTGGTATGCTCCTGAACAATGTGATATTAGAGAAGGTATTCCCTCTAACTCAATAACAGTCATTGTGGTGGGTGTTTTTTCTTACCCCGTGACAGTAGAGTGAGATTTTTTCACCCAAGGCAGTGTGTGTGTGTGTGTGTGTCTGTCTGTCTGTCTGTCTGAGAGCATAGGGGGTAGAGTGTCTATCTCCATGGCAGTATGGAGGGTACCCACTTACTCCACAACTGTGCAGGCATCCTTTAACCCCTTGACAACAGGCTGAGATATTGTCTCACCTAATGAAAGTGAGGTGGTGGGGGGTGCATCCTCTAGCACCATGGCAGTTGAAAACAGGAGCTGGTGACTGTTCAGTCAGGAAAGAGAGACACTGAGGGAGAAGGAAATAGGTATGTAAACAAGCATTTGTCAATGATGAATGTTTGCTTGCTGGCATTGGCATTGGTAGTGTAGGAGTTGCAGAGCTGCATACTAGGAATGGCAGTGAAGTATTGAACTGAAGCCAAGCCGTCACCACCCTGCTGATAGTGACAGGCATTGAGGTGTGCCTTTGGGTTGTCAGGCCAAAGCCATTTGACCACACCCTACCCTGCAGACACTGACAAGTGTCACGGTGTGCTCTAGGGTCTTTGGCCCTTATGCGCACCCCATTCCATTAGGAAATACGGTGAGATGGGTGCGGTATAGGAGAATGGGATGAACTTTGGGGCTGAAGAGCCCAAGGCACACCTCGATGCCTCTCACTGGCTGCAGGGTGT
Organism: Neoceratodus forsteri; assembly: GCA_016271365.2. Taxonomy (NCBI): domain Eukaryota; kingdom Metazoa; phylum Chordata; order Ceratodontiformes; family Ceratodontidae; genus Neoceratodus; species Neoceratodus forsteri. Next base: position 796,505,235 of record CM028137.1, on the reverse strand, counting down.
GGATGGGGGTGGAATGGTATGAGCACTGCAGGCAACAATCCCAAGTCACAGCCCTGATGCCTGTCATTCTGTACAGGGTGGGGCGATATGGTCGGAAACCCTAACGCCTCAGGCATTCGTTGGTATTTTCACTCCAAATTTTCAACATGGTTTTTTTGTGACCTCCACCTCATGAACAGTGGTAATATAAGTTTGTTAGCAAAGCTGTTTTGCACAGCGACTATGGCATTTGGCACCAGAGGTGTAAAACACATTCCAAACAGGATGTGAAAAATGACAGCAGTACTGTTCATGGGGAGGTGTAAAAATGGCAATGTTGAAAATCTGCTGTAAAATATATAAAAAACTGGTAATGTCACAAGCGAGCATAGAAATGTGCAACGACACCTGTATTGTAACTAGTTTGGGATTTTTACAGCAGATTGTTAACACAGGCATTTGGGACCTCCGATCATGAACAGTGTCACTGTGATTTTCTTTATCTGTCGAACAATTATTTCCCACAGAGACCACGCATTTCTGTGCTGAAAGTGTGAAACACATTTCGCCATGTTGTGAAAAATGACAGCTGTACTGTTCATAAGGAAGTGTGGAAAAATGCCACTGGTGAAAATCTGGACTGAAAATATTATAAATTCATGAACTTACGGTGCGTGGAAACTGCGCAATGCTCACTCATAACACAGTCATTTTATGGAGTTTTGTCACCAAATTTTCAACATAGCCATTTTAAGACCTCTGCTCATGACCAGTGTCACTGTGATTTTCTTAATCTGTCCCAAACATTGATTGTGCACACCGACTGCGCCATTGTGCGCTACATGAGGAAACACATTTTGGGCAACATGTGAAAAATGACAGCTATACTGCTCATAAGGAGGTGTAGTAAAATGTCAATGTTGAAAATCTGGAGTGCAAATATTAAAAATTTGTGAACTTACGGCGTGCATAGGAAATGCGCAACACACGCTCGTAAAACAGTCATTTTAGGAATTTTTCACCAAATTTTCAACATAGGCTTTTCGAGAGCCCACCTCATGAACACTGGCACTGTTGTTCCATTAATTGGTCCTAAAGGTGATTCTGTGCAGTGACCACGAAATCACTGAAAAGGATTGGGGGTAGTTATTTCATACGACCTTAAGTTTAGCACACATTGTGCGGAACTAACCAAAAGGTCAATAAACTCATAGGTTGCATTAAGATATCAGTCACTTCTAGGAATAGGGCTTATCTCATTCCCTTATACAATGCATACATACGGCCCGTATTGGATTATTGCTCCCTCTGTGGAACCCCTTACGCAAAGATGTTAAGAAATTAGAGGTCAGAGGAGAATTACTAGGATGGTTGACGGCCTACACAATGTAAGCTATGATAATAGACTAAGGGCTTTGAACCTTTACTCCATAGAACTTAGGAGACTAAGAGGTGACCTCCTGTTAAGGTTCAAACATGTAAGGATAAATCACTAATGTATGACTTAAGTCTTGTTTTTATCAAAGGAGACCTCACTAAGAAGTCACAGTCTACAACATAAACTTACTAACCTGAAAAGCCACATGAGAAGAAATTATTTCACACAAGAATTATCCCTTTGTAGAATATCTTCCTAAGGATGTTGTAGAAGTATGTTCCTTCAGTAACTTTAAAATGAGAATTGATGGATTTTTTGCTTAACAATATGGGAAGGCACTTACCCTGCTATGGCAGGAGATGTACATTTATGGGCTTTTAAGCTTTCTGTACATCTATATTTTCCTAGTACGAATCCAAGTATGAATCATTGCTCAACTTAACAGTTCATTTGTCCATTTTAAACACACTAGCAGCACATTTTCTCCACTTCTTTTCACAGAAACACAGGCAGTAAAATATTCTCAGGTGGCATTTTACTTGGCACAGACTTTTCTTTTCTGGCAATGATCTTCTGTTTGGATGCACTGCGACCAGACAGGAAGATCCTAGACATACCCTCAGCATTTACCTCTCACCCAAAACATATCCCTTTGGACGGGCCCCCAATTTTTTGTAACCCCCCACTCCACTTTTGGTAAGTTGGACATCCTCCATAAAACATGACTAGTACCTACATATGGCACACAGTTACTTTTAGCAGAAATTCTAAAATTGGTACCACCCTTGGAGTTAGGATGTATACCAAGCTCATTATCTATAGGAAGGGGGTGGGGGTACAAGCACTAAAATGAATCTTTGTAACTACAACCAGGTCCAGGGGAGAGGATGCTAGCTGTATGCTAGACCTAACTGCTGAGAGGGCCCCAGTAATTCCACACCAGAAGCAAGTATCAGAATGTCCAAAACAGCAGCTGGAATTTTGCTGTATGGCTTTATTCGACAGTTGTTACCAAAGCATCAATGGACCCCCAAGGGTCGGTCATGGCAAACAGGTAAATTTTCAGAACTCTCCTTGCTAGGCAGTACAGTTCTTCACAGAAGCAATTACTTTCTCTTCCCCATGGTGTATGCTTGTGGAACTATGCCACACACCCGAATATCTTCTTTTCCAAATAGGTGCAATGGCTGCAGAACTATGCCACACACCTAAACCTGCTGCGATGGCCTTTGCACAGGTAAAACTGACACCCTTCCATGAATCAGTTATCCCTGCCTTGTAAGCTTTCAGATGGCATTCCTCCCACCCTTTGCCCCAATCAACAGTCTCTGCCATTCCTTCAGGGTTACGCCACAGAAGCCTCCATTCCCCACTGAAATGCTAAAGACTCAATTCTACTTTACTTCACTCACTTGGGTGTACCAGGAATGCTGATGGGTGTGATCTAGCCTTCTCTGTAGGTACACACCCAGAACAAACCCCTAAATGGAGAACTTGTCTCCCAAAATAGTATTCACAGAACAGTTGTTCTTTCCTCTAGGCATGGAAGCAACTAGAAAGCACCTTTCCCTTGGTAGCTTGTCAGAACAATTTCTCACAAAATCCTCCTCAAAGGCAGCTGTAAACACACAAGGACCTTCAGGGGCTTGCCCCTTGGATCCACTGAACTAGCAGTCCCTTCCACTTCTCCTGGAGTGAAAATCAGGAAATTCTGCTGAAGAAAGATCTCCACCACTTCACTGTGAGCTGGTGATTGTAATCCAAACTAGGGTGAGAAATTCTGGGCCCTCAGACACAGAGCCCACTGGCAGGGATCTTGCCACTCTCACTTCCACCCTAAGACTCACTCAGCATTCTAAAAACTTCCCCAGAACAGCTGTACACTGAAAGGGTTATGCTGCTGCCAGAGTTCAAATGACATAATCATTCTTCCCTCAGGCTAGCTGAGTAAACAATGATGTCATCATGTAAGAAGCCCTAATGAGCTCCTTACCAGCTGCCTGTTCTATCTGCCTAACACTAATACTGATAGGATTCTAGTAACCACAGGGGACTGGGTGGTTACATGTCTGTTGCAATGGAACATGTGAGAGGGACTGAGCTGACCTTATTGCATCTCGCTTCTTTTATCCTGAGGAAAATACAATGTAAAATGCATTAAAGCAGGACACCACTGAAAATTAGATATTGCCAGTCATCTGGCCTATTCTAATCACACTTATTCTATTTGCATATAATAGCTGTGTGTGTGTGTGGGGAGGCATTTTCAAGGTGTGTCTGTGTAGCTGTCCAGAACAAGCAGTTTCTGCTACATTAGCTTTATGTCTAAGTCTTTTGTTATGTATTATTGTGATGTAAATGTCAGATTTTACAAAGTCTGAGTAAGTCACACAATAATTCTCTATACCTATCAAGGATGCATTAATGCATTGGCAACTGTTTTGGCTCTAACCACAACTTGTTATAAAGTCTATCCACAGAACTGTTCTTCAATACCTCTTATCTTGACTGTTGTCCACTGTTTGCAGTTACTACTTCACTGACCTACGCAGCCAGTATAGAGTCATGCTTGTGTAACTGTGTTAGTTTTGGTTGTGGCCATTCACACTCTCTATTCCAAAGGAATTACCACCCTGTAGGGGTATGAAAGCAAGGAACTCTCGGAGAGGGTTCGGCCCCTAGAGGTGCCATGGGATGGTTCCCGTGGCTAAAGGTATCTTAGGAATCCCCCTAAAGAGAGAGCGCTGCCACTGGAGGAGGAGGGGAGGATGGTGGGGCAAAGAAAAAATGCTTCACAGTGAGGCTGAGAGGAACTGTATATAGCTCAGGAAGTGGGAGTGGCTTGCTGCTTGGCCACGAATTACAGGTAAGGCCTTTCAATTCACTGACCTACGCAGCCAGTATAGTATTATGCTTGTGTAACTGTGTTTGTTTTGGTTGTGGCCGTTCACACTCTCTATTCCAGAGGAATTACCACCCTGTAGGGGTATGAAAGCAAGGAACTCTCAGAGGGGTTCCACCTTAGTGGTGCTACACGGGACGGTTCCCGTGGTTAAAGGTACCATAGAAATCCCCAAAAGAAATGTAGTATCATCCCAAAATGGAGGCAACATGAAGCATAAGAGCAAGCAGTAACTGTGACATAGTAGCAGTAATCAGTAACATAGTAGTAGAGAAGCATAGGCAGTTCGATAATACAATGAGATGCTCAGTTGGATAGAAAAATAACTGCCCAGGTTTGCGTGAGCATGAAACTGATGATGTGCTTGAGATTAGGGATCCCCTAAGGAGAGAAGGAATGGCAGGACACCTCCACCTCCATCCAGCAACGGAACCTACCTAATAAACTAGGGAAACAACTAAACTAACTAAATGCTATAACCGAGGCAGGAGGAGAAAAAACTCTAGGAGGAGGAAATCTCTGGGGATCCAAGGCGTGGTTGCCTTCCCTCCAGGCTTGAGATAATTTATTTAGTGACAGCTCTGCAGCTGCAATTTGGAAAACCAATTAAAGGAGGTGGAAAATATTCCAGTTTGGAGGAAGGCTCTCACTCAAACCTTCTAGTGAGAACATCGTGGAAGGTTGTGAGAAAACTCTGCAACAACGTCCATCCAATGCGCAAGAGGAGCAACAACTGCTGAGGCACTCACCCGGCCTACCCACCCTAAATCAAACCAGGTGAACCAGAGGCAGTCGAGGGAGAATGTAGGAAGGTGCCTTGCTAGGAAACCACTAAAGTCAATGGATAACCGGTATAGTGGAACACTAGAGCCAAAGAGATCATTGTAACCACCCTTCACCGCTAGTCTTAAATTCTACACCAGGAACTGCTGTCACGTAGCAGGCAGCTAAAGCCAAGCCGGGTTGAGGACATTCCAGCTATGAGCCAGGTGAGAAGGATCCCACCCAAGTTGGACATGCTCGAGATGCAGACTAAATGCAGAGAGACTGTCGGCTGCAGGAACCCTGCACCAAAATAGAATGGCTGGCATGCCCCAGAATTGATTGAGAGCTGAAAAGCTGGTGAGCTGAATGAGCACGGCATGCTGAGATCATAATGAGCATTGAGTGCTGAGACCTTGCAAGGTCAAAAGCAGATCGAGTGCAGCAGAATCCCAGGCTGAAGCCAAGGGGACGGCAGTAGGCATGAAGCAATGGTTTGTGTAAGCAAGGAGCAACGGTTGCGTAAGCAAGTGTAGACCTGCATGTAGGTCAGTAAACAGAGCAGTAATAATTGGACCTGTACGCAGGTCTGCATAACGTAGGGCAAACAGCACCGAATAGTGGGGCAAGCGAGCCAGGCAGCTCAAAGCCAAATCAAGGTGATAAACTCTGAGGATTTTTGGTGGCAAAGACAGGATTTAGAACAGAATCAATTAGCCACATAGGCCAAGACCCCCAAACACCTCCCAATCCCTGCTGTAGGACAAACAAGGAAGTGATGGAAGGGCTGAGAACCACTTGCAGATATAAAAGCTAATTTAATAGCCTCAGCAGGAGCTTTAGCCAACCTCAGAATAAAACAATGTACAATAGCAATGGGAGTAAACAAAGCAGTAGCAGGAAGCAATTAGACCTGTAATGGCAGTAGTAAAACAAATGAGTCCACTGAGTTGTAACTGCTGCAATGAGGTAATTAGAACAAGCATGAGTGAGCTGTATAGCTAGGTTCAAGTAAAACTGAGTCAGGTGAAAGTAATAGAGTATGCCATATGAAACAGCTATAGTTGAGCTGAGACACACAAAACAGGTATGCAGTTGTGGTGCAAGTAATGAGAGTTATGAGTAACTGAAAGCAGTATGAGCTCTGAAGTAGCAGCATGCTTAGGAGGTCAGAAAGCCCCTCCCAAAAAAAAGGAAGGAAGCACACACAGCTGAGGCAAAATACAAACCAGAAGCAGGAAAATAAACACAGAAGCCCAGCAGGAGCAGCGGGAGGCCCAACCTGCTCAGAAGACAAACCGACAAAGCCTTTGGCTGCAAAGAAAAAATGCTTCACAGTGAGACTAAGAGGAACTGCTTATATAGCTCAGGAAGTGGGGGTGGCTGGCTGCTTGGCCACCGAACTGCTGGCAAAGCCTTTCAGTTATGTTCTTTTGTATCATATGGACATTGATTTTTCAAATAAAGAGGGGGAAAAGACCCCACCCCAAAAATTAGCCATGTTTAGACTCTACTTGGTGTAACTTTTTCAGTTGTGAAAAAATCTTGTTTGCATCACATTATTGTGCAAAATAAAACTCCACAAAGTGCCAATATTTATCACAAAAAAGACATTTTGAGCCAAATTTTTGTGCAAAAAGATGATTTGTGTCATTATGAGAGAAATATAGGTTTTATGATTTGGTCAAACAGAATTGGCTGTTTTTTTTTTAAACTGAAAATATGTGACCCTATCACCTTGAATTCCATAGTCTTAGGATGAAGAGAAAACATTCTAGAGCTGGGTCGTCGGGTACTCTGCTCTGATTTCATGGAATAAGCTACCTTAAAACTTGAACCTTTCAAACTTCAAATCTACTGTTTTGCCACTTGAAAGAGCCATGCAGATATCAGTAAACTCATGATTGTTAAATATGTCTGTCTTTATTAAAGATATTGTTGACAGTTACTTATTAAGTTCTGTTGCACAATGCAGATTTTTGTTAAATTGACTGTAACTGCAATGTTACGTTCTGAGCTGTGAATTTTCTCTCAGGGACTACATGATAACAGGTTGCTGCATGTCACAAAGCTATTCTTGTTGGAGCAATTATAACAAAATAAATTAATAAACAAACTAACTAAATAAATGAACATTGTAGGAATCTGAATAAAATGGGTTGATTCCTTTGGACTCTCTTAGTCACTTTCTTATCAGATCTGGGGTCTGCGAATAATTTATTTAGAATATTCAGCTAAATATTCATATTTGGGGCCCCAAATATTTAGATATTCATTTTTGTTATTCATGTTCCTGTGAAAACAAACATTTGTTAATGCTGCATGTTGGCTTGCTGGAATTGGCATTGGTAGTGCAGGGGTTAGAGAGATGCATAACAGGAATGGCACTGAAGTATTAAACTAATGCCAACCCCCCCCCGCAGAGACTGAAAGGCATTGGGGGTGTGCCTTTGGGTCGTCGGCCATAATGCTTAAGCCATTCAAACTCACCCCACCCTGCAGACAGCAACAGGTGTCATGGTCTGCCTTGGGGTCTTCGGCCCTTACACTCACCCCATTCTATAAGGAAATAAGCTGAGATGGGTGCAGTATAGGAGAGTGGGTGAACATTAGAGCCGAAGACCCCAAGGCCACCTTGATGCCTGTCAGAGGCCGTAAGGTGGGGGGTAGAATGTCAACAGCAGTATGGCTGACCAACTCAAGTCACACCTCAACACCTGTCGTCTTCACAGTGTTGGCATTGTGGTTGAAACCTAATGCCCCAGACATTTGCTGGTATTTTCACTCCAAATTTTCAAACGGCTTTTTGGGACCCCACCTCATGATCAATGGCACTATCATTTCGTTACTCAATCCTGAAGGTGATTTCACACAGCAACTATGCCATTTGGCACCACAGGTGTGGAAACACATTTTGAGCAGGATGTGAAAAATGACAGCAGTACTGTTCATGAGGAGATGTGAAAAATGGCAATGTTGAAAATTTGAAGTGAAAATATGAAACATTTGGAGTTACGAGCATGTGTAGAAACTGTGCAACGCACGCCTGTAATGTGGTAATTTTGGGGAATTATTTCACCAAATTTTTAACATGGGATTTTTGAGACCTCCCCTCATGAGGAGTCACACTGTGATTTTGTTAATCCATCCTGAAAGTTGATTTCACGTAGCAAACGCGCCATTCTGCGCCACAGGTGCGAAAACACATGTCAGGCAGGATGTGAAAAATGATAGCTATACTGTTCATAAGAAGATGTTAAGAAATGGCAATGTTGAAAATCTTGAGTGAAAATATTAAAAACTGGCGAAGTTACGAGCGTGGTGGAAAATACGCAATGCAAGCCCTTAATGTGGTCATTTTTGGGAATTTTTTCACCAAATTTTCAACATGGGGTTTTGGGACCTATCCTAATGAACTTTGGTACTGTCATTTTGTTAATCAGTCCCAAAAAGTCATTCCACGCAGTGACCACGAAATCACCTTTTGGGACTGAAAAACAAAACGACAGTGATATGTTCATGATATGGGGTCCCGAAAACCCCATGTTGAAAATTTGGGGCCAAAATTCCTAAAAATGACTGAGATATCAACCTAAGTTAAAACCCCCTTTGACTTGCATTATACAGTGCTTACCTGATTCCTCAGTTCTGATTCGGCTTTGAAGAGTGTAGCGCATCCTGGTCCAGAAGATCACTGCTCCCCGACCTCTGGAGGGTAAGTATGGAGTGGGGTGTGGGGGGAGGTGGGTTCACAGAGGGAGGTTGGGGTGGGGAGGGGGACTGGGGAGATGATGTGGGACGGTTTTCTTTTTACAGTTTTAAAACAAAAAACACTCCGGGACTGTTTTCTTTTATTTATAGGTTAAGAAAAATGAAAAAAACTTTAGGGCACACTGGGGTGGGCCCCAGTGTGCCACATTAGTTTGGGGGCATGATGTGGATGGGACTGGGCACCCACGTCAGCAAACTTGGGGGTGGGGAATATGATGCTGATGGGATTTGGTACCCCATCAGCAAAGAAATTGAGCTTGGCAGGCATCTGACACTGGGGTGGACATCTTGGTGTTCGGGAAAAAAAACTGTCTATGAACACTAGGGTGGACTCCCAGTGTGCCTAATATGGCTATGGGAGGAAATACATGCTGACACTGGGACTGGACACCCCCGATATCAGCTTTGAGTGTATATGTGTGGCGGCAGGAGCTGCCATTGTGGAAAAACTGCAGTGGTAGTATTTTGTTTATTGAAATGTTTAGCGACTAATGGCACACTGAGCAACTGCTTGTAACTCCTGGCCATCGCATTACTGTGCACTGTAATGCACATGGCGGAGTCTTGTCATCTGCCATACAATGAAGAAAACTGCACCTGATTACAGCAGCAGATTTATTTAGACTCTTTGGCTCTCTTTGAAGTTTGCTGTTATTGCCAGCATGCTCACTGATTAGTGGCTGAGGGGCGCTGCTGGCGTCCCTCGTGGCTACAACACTGACACACCTCTGAAATATATACTACTACCACAAGACATTTGCTTGCGCATGTGGGCAAGCCAACATAAAAATTAAAAAAAAAGGAACAGCTTGCTCCCCCAGCCCAGTTCTTTAAAATGCAACCCTGTATCCCTTCAATCTCTTCTACAATTCCAATCCCACTCTCCTCCCTCACCACCCACAATTTCATGCTTCAAAAGAAAAATCTCCCACAATGGGCGACTAGCACAACCCACCCCCCTCCCCGGCCGGCCACCATCTTTAGCATGTTTCTCTTATCAAACAGTATTCCTCCACCTAGCAGCACCCAACTCGACCATCCCCCAGAACCCACCGTGATCAGCTGTTTTCTATGTTGCTAAGCGGGAGTGTTTTTTATTCAATGAAGGTGGCTGGCCATGGAGGAGGGTGGGGTATGTTGACACCTTCATTGTTGCTCACTGAGGGCCTTCTTTAAAAAGAAAAATTGGGTTCTGTGGGGAGGAAGGTGGTAGGTTGGAGCTTCCAGGGTGGGAGTGGGGATGGAGGGTATTGTTTTGATAAGAGAAAGGGCTAAAGATAGTGGCCAGCCATGGAGTTGGGCAGGTTGTGCTGGTCACCCATCATGGGAGGTTTTTGAAACATGAAATTGTGGGTTGGGGGATTTGGATTGTGGCAGAGGGTGGTGGCACAATGAGTTGTTGTTACAAATAATGTTTCGAATAGGAATGGCAGGAATAGTGCCACTATTCATGGTATTTGGGAAATACTATTCATTCCTTAACACCCTAAGATCTACAGTATATAGATGGGATGATTCAAGCCCTATCTATATATGTTTAGAAGTATGACCACAGTTTAGAGTAATGAGCTGAAACTGAGCTTGGTATATTCAGCAGACTTGGATTTGATTCCCACAACTTCTATTTGCATACTGTGTGACTTTGAGCAAGTCACTTAATCTCCCTAGTGCTCCTGGGTTACCTCTTTGTTTTTTTAGTTGTTTAACCAGGAGTAGCACATTAAGCTGAAAGCTTTTTTACAGGTGCGACCTGGGCCCACAGGGAAGTTAAGGGACTTGCTCAGGGCCACACAGTATGCAAGTGGGGGCTGTGGGATTCAAACCCAGGTCTGGTCTGCTGGATGTCACCAGATTTGCAGCTCAGAGCCTTAAATCACTGCGCTATACTGCCTCACTAATCAATAAATGGGTCTTGTGTCCAGTGGGCCTTAACCGGTAGCATAAAAAATGTTTGGATCTTTTCTTGTGAAAGGTGAGTTCTTTGAGCACTTCTGAAATGGTGCCAAAGTGATTTCCCAGACCTGGTTGCTGTCCTTGTTTTTGTCATGTTCCTCCTTTTTCACACTTGTTTGATAGTCTGGGTGAATGCCTGACTAGAGCTTGAAAACAGTTTCTCCTATTTTGGACTTTGGAATTTTGGTGGAGTGATGTGGTCTTACAGAAATAGTGTTGGGTAGATATTTCTATCTAAGGTTCAGTTTCAGATATTTTGGTGTAACATTTTTGGATTTTCAAAAGGTAATACAGTACATTGTTTCAGATATTTCAACAAAGTTGGCCATGCTGCAATGAATAAGGTAAGGAGACTATCATTTTGGGTTTGGGACTGTATAGTTTGCAGCAGGTTGTGGCTCTGTTTTTAGAAGTCTAGCAGTAATAGTTGAAATCACCTGTAATTATTTTTGCTGCATTTGAGTGGGTTCATTTCAGTCTGTCTAGAGAGGTGCAGAGGTGTCAGCTATAGGATTTTTAAGGATTAGTGAATTGTGGGTGATAGCAATTAATGCCAAAGGATAAGTGGCCAGAGTAGTCCTGTGGAGTTATGTTCATGGTTTAAAAATATTTTATTGGGTCCTTTCACCAGTGCAGCACTTAATTCAACTACCTTATCATTAAATTCTACACTTTCTTTCTAGTAGGTGCCCACCTAGGTTAAGGATATTATTTGGAATCTGTTGCATACACCATGCTTCTATGATCACAGTAAGGTATCTGTGGATTTTCCTTGCTGTATGGGTTCAGGTAGTCAAACGGGAGGAACATCAGGATATGAGTGTTATATAGACTACCTGTACAGAAAGAGGTGATTGAGTGGGAGGTAGGGGATGAAATGAGAGGTGCAGCAAACAGGTGTTAGTGCTGCTTAAAGGTGACTCGAACATGCCAGATGAGAACTGGAGGATTCCTGTAGCAGTAAATGGCAGGAATCAAGTACTGGTAGAAGTGTTCTAGAATGGATTCCAGACCAATAGGGTTGATGGGCTTTCAACGGAGTGGCAAGCCTTGGCTTAGTTCTCCTGAACAGGGATAGTACTGGGGAGATTACAGTGCAGGACATGTTGGGAATCAGTGACCATCAATCCAAGAAGCAAAGAGAAAGAAGAAAGAAAAAAAAGGTCCTGGACACTGGAGGAAGGCTTTAGCAAGATGAGGAGTTACTGGGAGAAGCTAGAAAGGGTAAAGGCTGTAGAGGGTAGAGGCACAACAAAGTTTTTACTTCGATCACAAAATTCCAGCTAAGTCACTGACTTCAACTTCTCGAAACAGTTTGCGAAATTGGCCAATTTATAGCAACTTTGGCTTCGAAAACTTTGCCAGCACTTTGCATGTAACTTCGCCTTAGATGTTGCTTTATGGCGAATTCAAGTGAAGTTTCCTCAGAGAGAGGCATAGGTTACATGTAACAGTTCCTGCAGGCCACATCATACAGCTTTGTGTACACAGCATCCTTCAGTTTCACTTGGTCGTCTGTGTGAGTGGGTGGAATGGTGCAGATCTGCTGCTTTTTAAACATGGGAAAAAAGCTCTAAAAACAACCTTTATCAATTTTATTTTTGCATTTTCTACATTTTTTCTTTACTTACATAAATGCATATATTCTGATGTCAGATAAGGGCCTTTGGCCCACCTACTTGCCCAGTTGTGCATGTAATTCTGCCTCTTCAAGTTTCTCTTGAGGGTTGTCCCTCCCCCCCCAACTGCTAGGATCCCCTGATGCCTATTTCATGACAGCCCCCACACCTCCTCTGGCAGGGTGTTCCACTTGTGCACCACCCTTTCTGTGAAGAAATACTTCCTCACGTTACTTCTGAAACTCCCTCACTCCAATTTCATCTCACAACCCCTAGTCCTGAAACATCTCTTCCTCTGAAAAATAATGGTTTTATGCACCTTGTTCCTCCATGTGAGGTACTTGTATGTCTCTATCATATCCCCCACTCCTCCAGGAGTACATATTTAAGTCATTCAGTCTGTCCTTGTAGGACTTGTGAGTGCAAACCCTGTACCATCTTGGTAGTCATCCTCTGAACTGTCTCCATCCTGTCTATATCCTTACCTAGGTAAGGCCTCCAGAATTGGACACTGTACTCCAGGTGTGTCCTTACTAATGTCTTGTAGAGTGGAATTATGATCTCCCTTTTCTGCTGGTGGTGCCCCTGCCTATGCTTCCAGCTTCCTATTTGCTTCCACTGTCTTGTCCGCTCCGACTCCCAACCTTTAGGTTATCAGAGATGATAACCCTAGGTCTCTTTCCTGCATGGAGCATGCTATACCTCCCCCAACTGATCTGTTGTTCCTAGGTTTTGTGCCCCATGTGCATTATTCTGCACTTTTTGCATTAAATCTTAGTAGATTGTTATGAAGGTTTTCTGTGGTTTTAGGTTCTATTTTTTGTGTTGCTGTACTTTTTCTGCAGCTTTTGATCTGTATTTTCCTTTTGTGTTCAGATGTCTGATTCCATTAATTCGTGTTTAGTTGCTATTTATAATTGTTTTTCCATTTTCTGCCTTTTCCAAATTCACTTTCTTTGTGTTATTTTTACTTTCCATACCTTGTATTTTAAATAAAATGAGTGGAGATGGTGAAGAAGGGAGGAGTGGGGTGAGTGAGGAGAAATGGGTGAGGGGAGGAGAGGGTGGTCTTGTGGTGGGCAAATGGGATCGTTGTTCCATCCATTTGAAGAGGAACCTACGGGTGCACCAGCAGCACCAGTTGCTGGAGAAGGGCCAGCAAGAAGCTGCAGCAGCACGGCTTTTGCAGGACCCCCCACCCACAGTGCAGCAGCAAGTATCAGCTGTTCCGCTGTTAAAAGAACCTGCAAGAGGTAAACCTCCTGTGCCCCATGTGGTACTGCTGCCAGCACTGGCTAGTCCCCATAAGGAGGAGCCCTGAGACCATCCACCTCTGGCTCCTCCCCAAGGCAGCAACACAGGTCCCTAGTTTAGGATTTTTGATTTGGACCCCACCGACAACAACTGCTAGAATGTGCAAACTGAGCCAGACTATTGCTCCAGTGTGGTAAACAGGGCAGCCATTTGGCTACTGGTGGGTAACACACCACTTTAGAGGAAGGCACTGCTGTGAATGGGAAGAATACAAGAAAAGGTGGCACCACTCCTAATGGCCTTCCGATGCCGTGGGAGGCGGTGCATAAGTGACAGTGAGGTGCACAGTTGCTAGGGGGCACTGATGATGGAAGTGTGACCTGCAGCTGGATTCAAAGGCTGCAGTTAGGGACAGCACATGAGACCTGAGCTGCAGAAATTCCTCCTCCAAGATCTCAGTTGAGATATGAAGTGGCGCAACTCCGTGTCGAGATAGGGGACCTCATATGCAGAGTTGTGTCCATGGGGGCCACACTCCAGATGCTGCTATCTAACCAGCAGGCAGTGCTTGACTGAATGGCAGAACTCCATGGTGGGGTTGCACCCTCTGTCCCGCCCAGGCCATAGTAGTAAATAAACATCATGAGCTAGATATTCAAAAGTTAGTGCTAGCGTGAATGGGTTTTTGACCATGCTATCTGAATTTGCACTAATTTTTAGAATGGGATCTATATTCAGAGGCCTCTGCAGCATGGGCTAAACCTGTTAGTGCCCAGGTGCTAACATAACACTGTGCCCATAAAAATGAATGGGTCTTCTCCTGCATACAGGTGTAGCAGCAATTTCAAAGGTTTGAACTGGCAGTAAATGGCACCCAAAGCAGTGCTACTTATTGCCTCTGAAAACCTCAGCTTAACTGGGTGCAAAGTCTGCACCCCTTCCCCACCGATGGCAGGATGGCTGGACTGCAGTTGCCTGCCCCTGCTCACCTGTCCCATGACTGTCAGACAGCTCCCTGGTGTCTAATGGCATCCCCCACTCCCATCACCTGTCCCAAAGATTTGACACCAAGCCCTGGTGTCTAGCCGCACCCCCAGCACCACTGAGCTCCTGTCCCAGTTCTACCAAATATTCCCCGGTGTCCAGTGGCATCCCCCACCCTCCATATACCTGTCCCAGATTGTATCAACTTTTTCCTGGTGTCTAGTGGCACCCCCCCACAATCTGAGCACCCATCCTGGGTAGTATCACCTTTTCTCCTGGTGTCTAGTATAGTGATTAAAGGCACTGAGCTGCACACTTAAAGATCTGGGTTTGAATCCCATCAGCCCCCACTTGCATACTGTGTGACCCTAAGCAAGTCACTTAACTTCCTTGTTCTCCCAGGTCACCAGGAAACAAGCATCAACAATGTGCCTTTCCTGGTTAAACTATTTCCCTCCCCTTCCCCCTGCCGTGGCACTGCCCCACTCTCCAAGCACCTGTCCCGGTTAGCATCAATGGTATCATGATGTTTTGTGGCATCCCCACCCTCCAATCACCCATCTTGGTTAGTATCACTGGTTCCTGGTGTTTAATAAGCTTGCCTCCTACCCTTTGATCACCTGTCCCCATGGGCGTGCTGGGGGGTGTTCAGAGTGTTCAAACACCCCAAAATGACCTCCGAAATTTTATTTTAAGAGACATTCAAAATACGGGATGTGATGTGACATCCCGTATTTCCTCTATAGTCCCTTTACATGTGTGCAATCAACTCCTGAGTCCCGGCAGAGTGGCTGGCTGGATTCTGGAATGGCTGTAACTTGGGAGTGGGACTGGCAGCAGCAAGCTATGCGTGAAGCTGGTGATGCGAGGACAAGGAGGCTGGCTGGTGCCTGGCAGATTGGCTCTTAAGGAAGGGTTGAGGAGGAGGTCCAAATCAACTCCTCCTCCTCCTCTCTCAACAGCAGCCAGTGAAAGGGTGCAGCTTGAATTTAGTGGCTTGGTGCTTTGAAGCGCGCTTACAAGCACCACTGTAGCCAGCATGGTGACACACAGCCAGGAGGGAGTGAGAGGAGGATTGTTGTCTGAGTGCTGCCACTTGAAAATACTTTTAGGAGCAGGGTTCACTTAGCATTCATTTACTAGCTCGTAATAGTGCAGATTGCTGCGTTAGTGCAGAATTCTCTGTTACTTTATTCCAGCTGGGCTAGTGCAGTTCCTCCTGTGGAAAGCTACAGTTTCATTCTTAACCCGGGTACCAAATAAATAAATAAACAAATAAATACATAAATATAACTGTTATTTAATTTAAAGCCAGGACTGTTTCATGAAGGTTTAACTATGTGCTTCCTTAGCATTAATGAAATGGAAAAAAAAATGTCTGTGTGTAGTGCATTTACAAACTGTTTAATTTTATACTAACTACTGCTTTTATTTTTTGCTGATAAAGATCCTTTCTCCTTTTCCTTTCCTTGTTTAACTCAATACTCGTGGCAGGCAGATTTGTGACTGTGTCCAGGAACAGCGCAGTTCTAGGGTTGCCACCTGTCCAGTTGCAGACCAGATAATTCGGTTTTCAGGGTCTTTATCTGGTCATCCAGTTTTGATTAAATATAGTTATGTTTTTGGGCCATTTTGAGTGCTCAGATAGTATTAAAAATTATTGTATCAAATCATTCACTGTTGCATGCATGTCCAGGTTACAAAAAGTTCTGATGTCACTAGTCACAGGCCTTTGTTTGTAAAACCAGTCAGTCTAGGAGGTGTAAAGTATGGCCATTAAGACCATTAGCAGTAAATCAACCTAATCTTTTCAACTCTGAATTTTAAGTATGGTCATTTACTGCCATGATAGGAAACCGTTTTACACCTTTATATGTTGTAATGGGTTCCTTTTGTTTTCCCTATATTCTCATATGTTTTAGGCCCACTTTTTCAGATTAGTTATTGCATTTTTCTTGCCTTTGTCCCTGTGTTGATTATTTCTCTCAAGTCCTCAGCAACTGCTGCTGTCATTTAGGTTTGCTTGCGCATGTGCAAGAAACATAGTGCCATCATTGGAGATTTCGGTGTGTCACCTCCTCCTCCAGACCGATCCCAGTGTGCTGGCGGCAGCCTGTAATAATGCAATTTGGAGCTGTCTGTGCGCTCCAAAATGCAGTGGCATCAGTTGAAAGAGGAGAGCTATGCTTGAGTGAGCAGCGATAAAGATATCACCTGCCCGCGCGCAGCCCCCCATACACACGTGCGCTACCACCGCAGGCATGCCCGCCCGCATGCACTGTGCAGCTGGACGGGTGCCCAATCCCCGCCGGCTGTGCCATGCCTCGCCTACCCCCAAAAGGCTTCAAAATGCCACGCTGGGTGCCCACCCCAGTGTGGCAATGAATATATAGCGACGGGGTGCCCAGTCTCCTCGGCTCCACAGTCCCCCGGTTAAGTGCCACGCTGGGAGCCACCCCAGCGTGGGCAATGTATCTCAGGTCGATGGGGTGCCCAATCCCCGCCGGGTGAACGCCGCCCACAACCAATCTTGTGCCACGCTGGGAGCCTGCCCCAGTGTGGCAAACGTCCGGCCATCCGCTTTTTTCTTTTTTCTACCTGTAAAGAAAAACGTCCAACGAGTCTCCCCGCCCTCCCACAACCCGCACTCCACCCACTGCGCACTCAGCCTCCCACACCCCCTCTCACCACATACTTACCACCGGAGCTCAGCGCGATGATCTTCGGTGGACTGGGAACACGTCTGCACTCTTCAAAGCCGACCGCAAACTGAGGAAATGCCGGTAAGCTGTATAATGGGCTAGATAGGGGGGTTTCAACTTTGTTGCATATCTCAGGCATTTTTTGTAATTTTTGCACCAAATTTTCAACATGAGGTTTTTGGGACCCCTTCTCATGAGATGATGCCACTGTCATGGCGTTATTCAGGCCCGAAGGGTGATTCGCGCCGGTCACTGCGGCGAAATCGCCGCCGAGCCTGAGCATAACACCATGGTATCATTCATGAAATAAACAATGAATTTGGTCAAAACCAAAAATGACTGTTTTCTGGCGTCGCGTTGCGCCGTTCCTCGCGGGCTCGTGAGTTCGCCAATTTTCAATATTTTCATTCCAGATTTTCAACATTGCCATTTGCCACACCTTCTTATGAGTAGTATAGTTGTCATTTTCACATCACACCCAAATGTGTTTCCACCATATGGCGCACAATGGCGCGTCGGTTATCTTGAAAATCAATGTCGCGGGACAAATTAAGAAAATCACAGTGACACTGTTCATGAGCAGAACATCTTAAAATGGCTATGTTGAAAATTTGGTGAAAAAGTCCTAAAATGACTGCTTTCTGAAGCGTCGTTGCACAGTTCCTATGCATGCTACGTAAGTTTGCAAATTAATATTTTCACTCCAGATTTTCAACATTGCCATTTTATTAAACTTCCTTATGAACAGTACAGCTGCCATTTTTCATATATACGCAAAATGTGTTTCGCACATCTGGCGCACAATGGTGCTATTGGTGTGCAAAAGCAATGTTTAGGATAGATTAGAAAATCACAGTTATACTGTTCACAGCAGAGGTCTTAAAGGTAGCTATATCAATTTGGTGACAAAGTCCGCCGAAGCCAAACATATTCGCAGGTGAGCATTGTGTGCGGTTTCCACGCACCCTCGTTAGTTCATGACTTTGTAATATTTTCAGTCAGATTTTCACCAGTGACATTTCCACACTTCCATATAGACAGTACAGCTGTCATTTTCACAACATGGCTGAAGTGTGTTTCACACTTTCAGTGCAGAGATGCGTGGCTGTGAAATCATTGTTAGCCACAGATAAAGAAAATCACAGTGACACTGTTCAAGATCGGAGGCATCAAAATGCCTGAGTTGACAATCTGCTGTAAATCCACAACTAATTATACTAGATTGTCGCGTTGCTGATTTCTATGTACGTCGTCATGCACCATTTGTAAAATATTTTTACTACAGATTTCAGCATAGCCATTTTTACACTCTCTATGCAAAAGTACAGCTGTCATTTTACATCCTGTTCAGAATGTTTTGCACCTGTGGTGCTAAATGCACGTAGTCACTGTGCATAAGCAGCTTCGGCTATCAAACTGATATTCCCCTGTTCATGGTGGGGTCACAAAACAACGTGTTGAAAATTTGGGTGAAAATACCAGCGAATGCCTGAGGTAATAGGGTTTTCATCTATTCGCCCAACCTATGAGGAATGACAGACATCAGGGGCGTGACTTGGGATTTTGCCTGTGATGCTCATACCATTCCACCCTGCAGTCAGTGAGAGGCATCAAGTATACCTTGGACTCTTGAGCTAACTTCACCCCATTCTCTATATCGCACCCATCTCACCATATTTCCTAATGAAATGGAGGTGCGCATAAGAGACCAAAAGACCACAAGAACACTGTGACACTTGTCAGTCTCTGCAGGGTGGGGTATGGTGAAATAGGTGTGGCCGTTGCCTGATGACCCAAGCGCACACCCCAATGCCTGTCACTCTCTGCAGGGTGGTGGTGGGGTTGGCTTCAGATTCAATACTTCACTGCCATTCCTATTACGCAGCTCTGTAACTTCTACACTACCTGCCAATGCCAGCAAGCAAACATTAAGCCATTGACAAATGCTTGTTATGTTTGCTTACGCTCAACCGCAAGAAACATAGTGCCATCATCCGAGGTTTTGCGGGTGTCACCCATTGCCAATTCAGTCAGTGTGTTGACAGGCGTGGCCCTGTAAGACAATGCATGCTGGAGCTGTCTATGACCGGCTCAAAATGCAGTAAGGCATACAGTTGAAAGGGAGCTACGCTGATGAGCAGCGATGAGATATCTTCTGCTCATGCGCGGCTCCCCTACACACACACACACACACACCGCGCACACGCATACTGCGTGCTGCCCCCATGCACACTCTATAGCCGACGGGGTGCCCAATCCCCGTCGCCTGTGCTAAGTTCCCTCCAAGCTATCAAATGCCACGTTGGGTGCCCACCCCAGCATGGCAAGTTATCGTATAGCGATGGGGTGCCCAATCCCCGTCGGCTCCACTATCCCAAGTACCCGGGTGCCGCGCTGGAGCCCACCCAGGCGTGGCAACTGATGACTATGGCGGCAGGGGTGCCCAATCTCCATCGGCTTCGTCCCAAGCCGTCCTTGTGCCATGCGGAGCCCACTAGCGTGTAGCAAATGTCCGTTGTCTTTTAAAAAACACCTGTAAAGTAAAGCGGTCCCACAGTCTCCCGCCCCCTCCCACAACCTGCACCCACACTGCGCACCTGCCTTCCCACCCCCACCCCATACTTACCTCCAGAGCATGGCGCGATCTTGAGTGGACCGAGAACCGTCTGCACTCTTCAAAGGCGACCCATGAACTGAGAAATGCCGGTAAGCTGTATAATGGGCTAGATGGGGTTTTCAACTTTGTGCATATCTCAGGCATTTTTGATTTTGCAAATTTTTCAACATGGGGTTTTGGGACCCTCCTCATGAATTCTTGCACTGTCATGGCGTTATTGGGGCCCGAAGGGTGATTTGCCACCACTGCATGAAATCACCTTTCGAGAATGATTAGCAGAAACGACACTGCCAGTGTTCATAAGATGGGCTCTCAAAAGACTATTTTGTTAATTTGGTGCCTAAAACTCTGTTTTCTGACGTCGTTGTGCAGTTCCCTCCTTGCGCTCGTAAGTTCGCAAATTTTCAATGTTTCACTCCAGATTTTCAACATTGCCATTTTACCACACCTTCTTATGACACAGTACAGCTGTCATTTTCACATCTCACCCAAAATGTGTTTCCGCCCATGTAGCGTAACAATGGATGCAGTCGGTAAAGCGAAATCAATGTATGGGACACATTAAGAAAATCACACTGACACTGTTCATGAGCAGAGGTCTTAAATGGCTATGTTGAAAATTTGAGAAAAATTCCCAAAATGACTGCTTTACGGCGTCGTTCGCCAGTTCTTATGTATGCTCGCAGAGTTCGCGGTGTCAATATTTTCACTCCATATTTTCAGCATTGCCATTTTCCCACCTTCTTGTCAAGCATACAGCTTTCATTGTTTACATCTCACCAAAGCGATGTTTCAGCCATATAGCACACAATGGCACAGTGATTATCTGGCGAAATCAATGTCGGGACACATAAAGAAAATCACAGAGACACTGTTCTTGAGCAGAGGTTTAATCAAGCTGATCATTGAAAATTGGTGAAAAAATTCCAAAAAACCGACTGTTTCACGGTGTGCGTTAGCGTGTTCCTCAGCATGCGCACGTAAATTACAAATTTTCAATATTTTCACTCCTGATTTTCAACATTGCCATTTTCTACACCTCCTTATGACAGTACAGCTGTCATTTTCATCTTGGCCAAAATGTGTTTCTGCCATGTAAGCGCACAATGCAGCCGTCGTATGTCGAAATCAATGTATGGGACACATTAAGAAAATCACAGAGACACTGTTCATGAGCAGAGGTCTTAAAAATGGCTATGTTGAAAATTTGGTGAAAAAATTCCTAAAAATGACCTGTTTTATGAGCGTCGTTGCGCAGTTCCTATGCATGCTAAGTAAGTTTGCAAATTTAATATTTTTCCTCCAGATTTTTCAACATTGCCATTTATTACACTTCCTTATGAACAGTACAGCTGCCATTTTCATATGTCACCAAAATGTGTTTTCGACATGTGGCGCAAAATGATGCTGTTAGGTGTGCGTAAAGCAGTGTTTAGGACAGATTAAGAAAATCACAGTTACACTGTTCATGAGCCGAGGTCTTAAAATGGCTATGTTGAAAATTTGGTGACAAAATCCATAAAATGACAATATTACGAGTGAGCATTGCGCAGTTCCACCACACCTGTAAGGTCATAACTTTGTAATATTTTCAGTCCAGATTTCACCAGTGGCATTTTCCACACTTCCTTATGAACAATACAGCTGACATTTTTCACAACATGGCGAGTGTGTTTCCACACTTTCAAGCGCAGAGATGCGTGGTCGCTGTGAAATCATTGTTCCTGGACAGATAAAGAAAATCACCAGTGACACTGTTCGCGATCGGAGAGCATCAAAATGCCTGAGTTGACAATCTGCTGTAAAAATCCACAACTAATTATATTACAGGTGTCGTTGCACAGTTTCTATGTACTCGTCACTTCACCATTTTTTATATTTTTACTGCAGATTTGCAACATTGCCATTTTCACACCTCCCCATGAACAGTACAGCTGTCACTTTTTACATCCTGTTCGAATGTTTTTGCACCTGTGGTGCTAAATACCATAAGCTGTGCATAAGCAGCTTTCTGCTAATAAACTGATATTCCCCTGTTCATGAGGGGGATCACAAAAAACATGTTGAAAATTTGGGTGAAAATACCAACAAATGCCTGAGGTATTAGGGTTTCCAACCATAACGCCCAACCCTGCAGAATGACAGGCATCAGGGATGTGACTTGGGATTCTTGCCTGTAATGCTTATACATTCCACACCTGCAGCCAGTGAGAGGCATCAGTATGCCTTGGACTCTTTATTTAAGTTCACCCCATTCTCTATATCGCACCCATCTTACCATATTTTCTAATGGAATGGGGTGCGCGCAAAAGAGCCAAAGACCCCAAGGAACACCGTGACACTTGTCGAGTGTCTGCAGGGTGGAGTGTGGTGAAATGGTGTGGCCGTTATGCCTGACAACCCAAAAGCACACCCAATGCCTGTCACTCTCTGCAGGGTGGTGGCGGGGTTGGCTGCAGTTCAATACTTCACTGCAGTTTCATATTGCAGCTCTGTAACTTCTACACTACCACCTGAATGCCACAAACGCAAACATTTGGCATTGTAAATGCTTCATTTCAAATGCCAACCTGAACATTCCATGACATTAGCTACACCTTTACAGGCCATTGGAATAAATAGCATGAAATGTGTCTGAAATTGTGGAATATGATGTCTTAGACATTGGAAAAGAAACAGCAGTAGCTAATGAGGTAAAGGAACACAATGTAGTATTGAGGATACAGCAGTACTAATAATTCAATTATCAAAAGGTGGTCAAAGCATATCCGAATACATGGCTGTCATGGAAAGGAAAACTGGAGAGTGTTATAGAGACAAACAGGTTGTGAATCTTTGTACATCCAGCAGATCTGGGTTTAAATTCCCACAGCTTCCACTTGCATACTGTGTGACCCTAAGCAAGTCACTTAACCTCCCTGTGTTCCTGGGCCACCGCTGTAAATGAGTCTTGTGCCCAATGGGAGTTACCTGCTTGCCAAAAAATGAAAAAAAAAAAATGATGCTGTTGAAGTTATCCTTACTTACTTTGGTGAACATTTTTTTAATAGAAGTGGGACAGTCAAGCATTTCTGTGATCAGTGGCCAGGGTGGAAAAAGGGAAGAAAAAGACATGCACACTTTTCATGACACAATTTTATTAACTACAAATCTGAAAAAGTGGAAATATATTAAAGAAGTCAGCAACGCAGCTGACATTAATAAAAGCATGCTGATGAAGACAAACAAATAAAAGATCAGGAGTAAGAGAAGACCAAGTGAAGTCATCGGTTCCAGCAATGTTGGCTAGAAAAATACAACTGGTTGGGGTGTGATGGTGCAAAAGATCTGATGTTCTACCATTTGTGTATCAAACATGAAATACAGTTGGGTAAGGTGGGTAATAAAAATAATTTTCATTGTGGTACAGATAACTTTTGGCTTGACTCTGTCTCATCCCATTATATCAGTGAAGCTCATGCTAGGGCAAAGGAAAAGGAGGATGCCAGCAGTGCTACTCCAGGGACAAGTAATGCAGAGGGAATGCTGAAGAACATGAATGAAGCAATGCTTAACTGTCTGGATAAACTGTTTCGCACATGCCATGCAACTGCTAAGAAAGGACGTCCTTTCACAGACTATGTGTGGATGTGCAGCCTTGATGATATGAAAGGGGCAGATATCATTTCAGTAAATTTATCCACTATGTGGGCAAGGTGCTATGAGAAAAATTATGGAACAAATTTCATTTCAGTCATCAATGACAGAACCACTGACTGTTCAGTCACAGAAGCTGAGACAGTGTATGTGTGGTTTGCAGTTAAAGGTACAGTGCAAAATCAGTTGGTAGGTGTCCAGATTGTTGGCAGGACAAATGCAATTTTATTTGCCTTTCATTTAACAAATCACTGTTAATCATACTGATTGTGGGCTACTGAAAACTTCTGTGGGCTAGTGCAATCTCTGGTTCACTAGCCCAGCTGGCTAGTGTAAAAAAAAAAGTTCAGGTTGACCCATGATTAGGAGCCCCTCAGCTCCAGGAGGATCTTTATTTTCTCTGTGGAGTGGAGGCATGAGGAGAGGAGATGAATAGGATGAGTCGGGAGAGGAGTTGTTTCTGACCCTGTCGGTCACGATCATCAGTAGGAGGAATGGATTCTCAGCGCCGCCAGCCCAGAGAAGCTAGCCTGAGCCCCAGAGTCCAAGTTCTGCTGTGGTTGAGAGCATGAGAGTGTCCTAAATCAAATAAGCCTAGGTGTCTAGAGAAATCTGGAGTTGGTTCTTGTTTGCAAACTGGCTGCTCACTTTGCTTGCCTCAGCAACTAGAAGGAATCTGGATCGAGTGCCACTCTGAGGTAGGTCAGACCTGGCTGGTGACTGGTGTACTTTATTTCTGGTGTATGGAGAGAAAGCCTTGGTTACTGGCTGTATTGGTACAGGTTTTTTTATATTTTTGTGGTTGTTTGTGTGGCTGCAGTGGTGGGAGGTGGCTGTGTTTATCCAGGTGCTGGGGCATCCGTTTTGCTTGGGTAGGGCAAGGAGGCTGGTAGCATTGGTTAAGACTGGCTGTTTGCTTGGGTGGGGTGGGAGGATGGGCCGTGTTTGTTGGGGCTGGCAGTTTGGATGCCAAGGTCACCTGCGTTCACTTTGGTAGGGGGATGGCAGTGTTTGTGCCAAGGCTGGCTGTCTGCATGGGTGGGGTGCCCGCCACACTGCTGCTGAATCCATCTGTATTCACTTGGATTTGGGGGCTGGCTGCATGAGCTTTGGGTGTTGGTACTGGGTATGGCAATGTCAAGACCATCTGTGTGAATTCACTGGGAAGAGGACTCAATATCTGTATTATTTCATTGTGTGTTTGGGGGTTAGGGATGATGGCGGTGTGTGTCTTATAGGGGCTGCTGGCTGTGGTGGGAGTCACCAGGTGTTTGTGTGAGGAGCATGCCATGTTGGCAATGGGAGGAGCTAGGCATATGTGTGGGGTTGTGGTGGTGGGGGGCAGGCATATGGCATGAGCTGGCCATAGTGTTAGGGGGGCAAGTGTGGGGAACTGGCCATGTATGTTGGCAACTCAAACTGGGGTGACATTTTTGACTTAAAAGTTACTAAAGTATACAACACTTAGCTAGTCTTAGGCAAGTAAGTGTTTTTTTTTTTATGTGGGCAATAGGGTGAAAAGCTGCAGGATTGTTGGTGTGTTCAATGGGCAGCTTGTGATCTTGTACGATGTTGTGGGGCTGGCCTTATTGGTGGTTGAGGCTGCTGGTGGTGTGCCCTTGGGTGATATGAGGGGACTGTCTATGGTGGGGTGAGGGACTGGCTGCATTTGGAAGGTAGGGGATGCAGAAAATTTTGGTGGGTGGGGCCAATTGTTTTGGATAAGGGATCTGATTGCTTTTGGTTGGTGGACTCTAATACCAGCCAGAGTCTCCCACCTTTGATTCCATGGGAAAACATTTCCCCAGGGATCGGGTGAGAACATATAACAAGTGTTTTTGGTTCCAAAAAAGCCTCAAAACTCACCACAGAGCATATAAACTCCCAGAGCTTCTGGGGGCCTAGTGGCCTCCAGACCCCTGGTCTCTCTATAGAAATCTTTCACGGTATATTGCAAAAACGCGTATGGGGTGGGTGGCTGATGACATTGTTGGTCAGCCAGTTGTCCACAACAATTGCAGCTAGACTCTAATGCCAGCCAGAATCTCCCACACCCCTGATTCCATGGGAAAAAAATTTCCCCTGAAATCAGGGTAGAAACATCATAACAAAAGTTGTTTTTGTTCAGAAAAACCCAAAACTCACCACAGAGCATGTAAAGCCCCAGAGCTTCTGGTGGCCTAGCACCCAGACCCTGGGTTTTTTTTATGTGTCCCACTTCACAAATATCATATCCAAACACCCCCCCAAAAAAAAAAATCCTGCCTATGCCACTGCCTGTCCCTATTAGTGTCAATATTTCCCTGGTGTCTAGTGGCACCCCTTCATCCTCTGAACACCTATTCCAGTTAGTTTCAGTGATTCTCTAGTGTCTAGTAGCACTCCCACTCTCCGAGCACCTATCTTGGATATTTCACCCCATCCCTGGTGTCCAGTGGCATCCTTGCCCTCTGATCTCCTGTCCTGTATAGTTTACCATATCAGTAGCTAGTGACACCCTCCACTCCCTGGTCCCTTGTCCCATATATTATGCCCTATTCCTGGTGGCTAGTACCACCTTCTCCACCTGATCTCCCATTGGTGTTACCTACAATATCCCTGACATCCAGTGATACCCCTGCACCTACCCCCCAAATGCTAGTTAACAAATGGACCAGCGAACAGTGGCAGTTCAGTGGTCCCTCACCCGCCCTGCCTGAACCCAAACCACCACCCATCCAACCTGTCCCTTACCAACAAGTCTGGGACATTTGTTAACTCCCGATATGGTGACTGGTATGCCCTCCTCTCACCTCCTCAGCTGGCCACCGTATAAGCTGCCAGTATGGCAGCCGGCCAAGGAGGTGAAAGGATGGCTGTGCTGGTCGCTGTATTGGGGGTCAACGCATATCCTTGGCTTGCTGGTGAAGGGGGGTTGAATGGGTGGTGCTCTGGGTGCATGCAGGGTGGGTCGGGGACTGCTGGACTACCAATGTTCACGGGTCCATTTGTCACCCATCATTTGGGGTGGGGGCTGGGGTACCACTGGATGCCATGGATATTATAGGTAATATGGATGGGAGATTGGGGAGGAGGTGCTACTAGTCACCAGGATAGGACATAATATAAGGGATGGGGATTGGGGTGGAGTGCCACTGGACACCAGGGATAGGGTGAAATATGGCAGAGTGCTCAGAGGGTAGGGGTGTTACTAGACACCAGGAACTATTGAAACTAATTGGAGCAGGTGATCAAAGGGTGGGGGTGCCACAGACACCAGGGAACATTGACATTAACCAAGACAGGTGATCAGAGGGTGGGGGTGACACTGAACACCAGGAACCACTGATACTAATTGAGATGGGTGATGAGGAGGTGGGGAGCCACTAGACAGCAGGGGAAAAGTGCTATGAACTGGGACTGGTGCTTGGAGGTGCGGGTGCCACTGGACACCAGGGAACGTTTGGTAGAATGGGACAGGTATTCTGGGGTGGAGGTCCTGTTAAACATCAGGGATGATGTGGTGGATGAGCCCATAATGGCATGATGATGGCCCCTTAGGCAAGGCAAAGTTTATTTATATAGCACCCAATCTACAAGGCCTCTGAGTGCTTTACAGAGTTAGACACAAATCATAATGAATCACATTAAAAGCAGTAACCAACAAATAAAATTGAAAGTGAGTCAAAAAAATTATACTGTGAATACTTGATCAAATAAAAAAGTTTCAGCAAGGCTTTAAAGTCCTCCACTGTGCTAGCCATGCGAATGTAGAAATGGAGTCAGCCCCAAAGCACAAGGAGCAGCCACTCCAAAAGCTCTGTCACCCAAATTTAAGTCTGGCAAGAAGTATGACAAGCAGACCAGCATCAATGTAGCAGAGAGGGCAGATTGGATGGTATGGAATCAGGAGCTCTTTGAAGTAGTCTGGTCCCAGACCACGTAGGACCCTGTATGTTAACAAGCAGATCTTAAAGGTGACGTGTGAATGCAAAGGTAGCCAGTGCACAGCATGAAGAACTGGTGTGATGTGGTCATTCTGTGAGGAACCCACTATCATCCTGGCTGCAGCATTCTGCACCAGCTGCAGCTGATGCATCAAACCTCCAGATAGCCCTAGGTAAAGAGCATTACAGTAGTCCAAACTAGAGGTGATGAAAGCATGGATGATTGTCACTAGGTCCTCCTGTACTAAATACAGTTTGATCCCGGCAATGTTCAGCAGGTGGTAAAAGCCTGACCTAACAACAGAAGATACCTGTTGTTCAAATGTTAGTCTGTCACGCAAAATGACCCCAGGTCCCTAACCATACCAGTTGCCACCAGAGAGTGGCCACCCAATACAGGGAGAACCATTCCATCTGCAGAAGACAATCCCTGGCAACCAGGTTCAATCACCATGACCTCTGTCTTGTCTAGGCTGAGACATAACCAGTCTGAGGCCAGCCAAACACTGGCTCAACACCAAAGTAGCAGATGCATCAAAAGAGTATGAGACAGGTACAATTGGGTATCATCTGCATAGCAGTGAAATCCCACACTGTACCATCTAATGATCTCCCTAGGCAGCATGTACACAGAGAACAAACTGGGGCAAGGATCGAGCCTCGTGGAACTCCCCAGGACAACACAGATGCCTCTGAGGTTATCCCCAAGAGTCACCTGCTGCATTCTCCTGGCTAAGAAGGACTCAAACCAGCACAAAACTGCAGTGGTGAGTGCTTCATAGTTCCTCAGTGATCCAGTAGCACCCCATGATCCACTGTGTCAAACGCTGATGAGAGATCCAAGAGCACCAAGATTGAATGTAGCCCTCGGTCCCTCACAAGGAGGAGATAATGGGTCACCTTGATGAGAGCCGTCTCAGTGCTGTGCCAAGGCCAGAATCCTGACTGGAGAGGTTCATAGATAGAAAGAGACTCCAGGTGATCAACCAGTTACTCAGCCACCACCTTCTTTTAGCACCTTGCATGCCCAGTGGGCTCATTTGCACCATTTTTTAATACATGATTCCATATCTCTTAAATTCTCATTTACCTATTTTTCTCACATAATTCTTGTAATTCACTTTAGTGCCTAGAAATGCACTGTATGAAAATCTCATTTCCTATTTTTCTCATGTCCCAGAAATTACTTGCTACATGCTGCTGTGAAGCACTGTGTCAGTCAGTCTCCACCACACCAACAGCACTTCTAACTAGTGATTCACTTTAGTGCCCAGAAATGCACTACAGGGTATATGAAAACCTAAATTCCTGTATTTTCTCATGTCCCAGAAATTATATGTACTTACTGGTAGTAATGTAAATGGAAGAGCTATGATGGAGGGATGGGATAGGAGGTAACAAAGCAACTAGGGCCGTGAAGGCATTTGTTCTGCATGCAAAATCTGTTGAAATATACATTTTCACATTAATGAAATGTTGTGAAGACAGGCAAGAAATTTTGTAAAATATTTCACATCACAAATTCCTTTCGTTGCATTAAAAAGCCTTGTTGCTGTGTTATTTACTGTACTCATAGGGAAATGTCTGTCTCAGTCAGTCTCCTAGCTCAGGATTTTCTTAAGTCACATAAATAATAAATGATGCTGCTATATGCTGCTGTCAATATTGTTGTGACATGCAAACTATGCCAGACAGTTATTCAGCATGGTAAATAGGGCAGACACTTGGAAGCTGGTGGGAAGCACACCCACCTTAGAACAAGGCACCACTGTGAGAGGGAAGAATACAAGATGTTGGCTGGAGAGGTGGTCACTGTTAATGGTCCTCCTGTGCCATGGGGGGTGTAGCAAACAATGGCAAGGTGCACAGTTGCGGAAGGGGGCACAGATGATGGAAGTGGGACCTGTAGCTGGACATGGGAACTGCAGCCAAGGAGTGAACCGGAGACCCCAGCTGCAGATCCTCCTCCTTCTCAGTTCAGAGATAAAGTAGCACAAGTATATGTTGTAATGGGAGACCTCAGATGGTGCGGTGTGTCCAGGGAGGTCTCACACCAAATGCTGCTCTCAAACCAGCAGCCTCTCCTTGAGGGAAAGGTGGAACTCCATGGTGGGGAGGGGGTTGCACCCTCTGCCATACATAGGTGATAGCAATGATGCACACTATATGAAATTCCCATTTGCCATATTTTCTCAAGTCCCACAAATTATATATGTTATATGCCACTGTGCTGTATCAGTCATCAACCACAGCACCTTTCTTTAAGCACTCTAGTGGACAGAAATTCATACAAGGATGAGAAGAGACCAGCGAAGACAAGAGTGAAATGATTTAGACTCTAGCCCACTCCTTGTCATGTCGTGTTGCACCAATAAGGTGGCTAGGATCCATCTGTTGGGGATAATTACAAAGAGGTTTCCTTTAGCATGATTACTGGTAGTAATGTAAATGGAAGAGCTATGATGGAGGGATGGGATATAGGAGGTAACATAGCAACTAGGGCCGTGAAGGCATTTGTTCTGCATGCAAAATCTGTTGAAACATACATTTTTCACGTTAATGAAATGTTGTGAAGACAGGCAAGACATTTTGTAAAATATTTCACATCACAAATTCCTTTCATTGCATTAAAAAAGCCTTGTTGCT
Organism: Neoceratodus forsteri; assembly: GCA_016271365.2. Taxonomy (NCBI): domain Eukaryota; kingdom Metazoa; phylum Chordata; order Ceratodontiformes; family Ceratodontidae; genus Neoceratodus; species Neoceratodus forsteri. The sequence continues at coordinate 796,475,106 of CM028137.1, read as the reverse complement.
GTGTTATTTTACCGTACTCATAGGGAAATGTTCATAGGGTATTAACACTGTGGTGTGGGAAAAATGTTTCAGTTTGTGAGAACGTTTTCTCGTGGGACTCTGTTTACATAGGACATTCTGGAAAATTGAAAACTGCTTTTAAAAGTGCTATGCTCTAGTGGTGCCTCTGTGGAATATATAGGTGCTTTTCACGGGACGCGTGTTCATGATGGAGCTTTGTTCTGCTCGATCTGGTGCGGATCGCCCTTACATGTGTGATCTGCATTGCAATGAGTGGCACAGATCAACTGTAATGTTACACTTGTTGTGTTGTGTTGTGTATAGGCGATCCACTCCGAAACAGCCAAGAGAGCATGGGATTCCCTGTTGTCCTGGGAGAGAAATGAGTGGAAGGGCGCAATTACACGGCCGGGTAGAACGGAACAAAACTCAGTGAACCCAGGAAAGCAGGGAACATGGAATGAGTGAATGTTCAGTTCTTTTTTGGAACTGATTGCCTGTACACTCCAGAAAGGTAATGTTGCAGCTGATCTGTATTGCTTGTCGCAATACAGATCACTGCATGCAAAGACACCTTAAATTTAATTAAAAACCAACAATAGAATGGCTGGTGTGCTCATTCATGAAGTTTTGGGAAACAAAAAAACTTTCTGAAAGCATTATGCTTTTGCAGACTATGTAGGTGCCACTATACAATATGTATTTCACTGAGGCCCAATTGTGAAAAAATGCTTGAATGTTCAGTCAGGAAATTTGGGAAAATTAAAATTATCTTTGAAAGCACAACAATGGTGCACATTCTTGTCATGCCACAGTAGAATATTTATTTCACTAAAGCTTGGTAGTGAAGAAAAGACTTTGTATGTTCACTTAGAAAATTTGGGCAAACTAAAAATGTTTTTTTTAACACAGTGGCTGGGATATTTAAAGCCTGGAAATGACATTGGCAAACTTTTCTCCAGGAGCAAATTCTTGCCAGGAACGGACTACAAGAATAGTGGAACATGCTTGAAGCAACTGCAGAGTGGTAAAGTATGTTCCAGTATATGAGCTGATGGCTGAAGGCACTAACCCACTTGCTCATCGTAAATCACATCCCCTACTGGCCACATGAGGTATTTATTTATTTGAATTTGTTAACCAGGTAGAGTGCACTGGACCAAAGGCCCTTTTTCAGATTCGACCCTGGTCAAAGGCATATAAACACAGTATTTCTAAACAATAAATATTATGAAAAACAAATACAAATTTTTTACAAAATCAGCAAAAATTACAAGCACATAATGTCATAATTTAAGTTTGAAAAAGCTAAGGTAGGTAACTGAATGTAGTGCAACAAGTAGAGCATTCCAAAAACCAGGAGCAGACATAGAAAAGGCCTCAGAGCTTATGTTTTACACAAAGAATGTGTCAAATCAGGAGCTATAGGAATGGGAGGAGCAAACAAGCTGGTAGCACTCACAAAAGGTGATTGCTCCTGTGGAGAAATCCACCATATTCGAACTTCCCCATTCAAATGACACCTTAGAGCAGGCAAGGAGCTATGGGTTCATCTGCATCCTATTAAGGCCTCATTACAGACCGAATGGAAAACAGGCACTCCCTAGATAGCACCCCTACCTCTGTCTGATCACTGTACTGATATACAGTATTACATGCATCCCTGGCAGTCTAATGGTCCCCACCCAAGCACTGCACATATTAGAGTGACCCCTTCCCAATCCCTGTATAAGTATTAAATTCTGCTGCCCTGATAGTCTAGTGGACCCCCACCTGATCTCAGTTCTGATATAACATTTTCTTAGCCTGGCAGTTGATTGGCCCCCTCCCAATCTCTGTGTCAGCACCCCCACCATGGCACCGAGACAGTGACCTGGCATACCTCTCACCACCATTGTTGGCCACCATCCGCTGCACACAGCTGTTGTGAATGTATCTCAGTCTGAGTGTGCATCTAGTGCAGATGCACAAAGACTTAGAAGCTACTGCAGTGGAGTGGGGGGGCATTAGGAAGCTAGGAGAATAGTATTTAATTTGATATAGTGATGGGGGGCGCTGGACTATCAGGGATAAAGGCTTGCAATATCAGCACAGGGATGAGAGGCACCATTGTGCACATCATTAGTACCAGGCTTGGTGAAGTATTAACTAGCGAGGCACTACTGGCTGCTAACACATCCACACATCCACAAAGCTCTGAGTATTCCAGAGCACTTGTATGCAAGGTGCATTCTGATGATTTTCATAAGCCCCTGGCATACTTTAGTACTGGCTCACTAACAGGTTAGTACCTGTTAGTATAAAACTGTTAGCAATTTTCCTGCTTCCCAGGTGCAAACCATGGTTAGCAAGACACTAACACTGTTAGTACATGGTAATTTGTTTGAATACCCTGGCCAGTGCTGATGGAGAATCTAGTGATGTCACTAGACAGAAAAAGTCACTAAGGTCCAATAATAACAGACACTTGTGTGTTCATTCAGAACAATTCAGAACATTTTTGGGGACTGAAATCTTTTTTAAAGTATTGCATAGTATGTAGTCAGTGTACCATGACCATGCAGAATATGCTCAGACAGAGAAAATATGCAACATGCATGCACACAGTCAGTCAGTCAGAACAGGAGCATGGAATGGCAAGCGAGAGTCTAAAAATACTCACAAATGTTATTTTATTTTGTAAATTTTTAAAATGTAATTTAAAAAATCAAATGCATACTGTAGGGTCCACAGTCTGCTGCACAAGTGGTACTGCCAGCAGACAGTCACACCGATACAGGCTGCAGTCTCTTTCAAACCCTTCAAAATTGAAAAAAAAAACACCTCAAAACTACAAAATCCTGTTCTAAGAAAATTCTCACACCTTCTAAGTGCAGGTGTTTTCCATAAATGTTTTCTTTTTTAATAAAATGTTTATATCCTTAATTAATATGGAACAAGACAGACATTCAGTCTGAGAGCCCAGCTAAATCTCACCAGGCTCTGAGAAATAATGTGGGTGAAGTCACAAAAGACTGGACCATGTGATCTCCTCCTCGCAATGAACTTTGAAACCCCTTCCTCATTTACTGTTGGAAAAAAAGCAAATTCTATGAGAGTGTTTCTGATTTTGCCACAATTTGTAGTCATCGAATGGAGTTTTACATGGATTTTCTGGATCTGTCTTTGTCCTGTAAACAAACAACTATACAAAGCGTGTAATTTCGCAATAGATTTTTCCTCATTAAGAGAACTTTAGAAAAAGAGGAGAAAAGTCAGTTTTGCACTGCTCTAATAGTAACACAGTAACTATGCATGAAGGTGGCACGGTTATATGCCAAAAGCGCATATCTAGGCCACAGAGGTCCGCATCTGCAGAGCAGTGCACACAACATGCTATTCATAGTGGTGGATGGTCTGTGCCTGGCCCATCCCTACACATGTGTAGTAGTGCAGGAGTGCTAGAGGGCATGGTGCTGGTGGCCTGGTAATCGACAGAGGCCATGTAATTGGTTTCCCTGCCCTCCAATGGACTACATCCCCCTGCTCTGTGCAGTACAGAGGATTGTGGGGAGATACATGATCCTTTCAGGAACAACATGTCCATTAGGGAGACACACTAGTCTGAACAAGGGACACCACCATACCTCTAGCCCTCACAGTTTGATAAGAGGGCTGGGATAGAAGAGTGAGGTGAGCGATGCCCTGGCTGAGCACTCTCAGTGGTCAATTGGGGGCGGCATATGGTATATAGCAGTGTCCCTGCCCTTGTAGCCTGTGACCTCTTCACCAGCAGTCCGCACGGTGGCTATTGTTTTGTGTATTCCACGTAGCCATGCTCTTCCCTGGGCCTGCCGCTGGCTCTTCCCCAATCAGTCTGCAGGTGAAGTTCAGTGGATGGACTGGGGATCATGTGCGAAAGGGAGCACACCCCTTTTGTGAATGCTGCAGGGATCTGAAGAGATCTCTGATGTGCAGCATTGTAACTTACAGAAGCCTGTGTGCTGTATATACATGGCAAGTAGGCTTCATGCATAGGGCTCACTGAGAAAGAATAAAGATGGACTTACACATGTGCTGGGTTTTAGCACCAATTCAGCTCCTGTGTGTGAAATGCACTTTTGTATAACCATTTCCAGTGTGTTTACATACACAAGCTGTGAAACAGTGCAGATGTTGTGGAAGTGTTGCAGGCAGCCTGGATCCCCCTCCCTTGGTTTTATGTCCTTCTGCTGTTCCAATACAGCAAATGCATCACTTCAGGTAGTGTGGTGTGTTTACACAGGGACTTAAAACTCCTGCACAGTTTCAGACACCTACCACTGCTGAGCTTCACAGGATCTGTAATGGATCAGCTTATAACAGTCCCAACATGTTTACACTTATCCTCTGTCAGCGGATCAGCTACCTGCACTGCTCACACCAGTGCAGATCGCTCAATGTAAACAGGCAAAAGACTGACAGTTCTTCCGTCTATTTCCCTGCTGTATTTTCTTTATTTATTTATTTCAAATTCGGATTAATACCTTTGAGCCATGAGGCTCTTTACAAGAGTTCCAAGTCTGGGACATGAACAATACATTGGGTACAGAAAACAACAAACAAAATAATAGTTACATACAACTGCGATGATGCTGAAGTCAGGTAGCAGAAGTGGTGCAGAAGAATAAAACCATGTACAAAAAGAATAGGAGCTTGTTACAAAGTTTGAGCATACTTAACAAATACCTTATAGTTGCCAAAGTATAGGTCTTTGGCAAAACTATCAGCAACCCATAGGGGAGGCTTTGTCTTAGTTGTAAGGGGAAGGAAGGGGAGTAGGTGGTATAGAGGGATGGGAGAGCGGAGGTCAGGGTCAGGGGCAGGGAAGTGTAAGGTCGGGGAAAATCTGGTTGCAGCCAGTGGGTAGGTTTGTCAAGAATGGCAGAGAGAGAGGTGAGGTGGTGGTGGGCGGTGGGGAAGTATGGGGAAAGGGAAAGGGGCAGGGCATATCCTATCTTATGTCATCTTGGGTGCTAATGTAACCACCCAGTCCCTGGGTGACTAGAATCCCATCAGTGTCAGTGCTAGGTAGGAGAGGCAGCAGGTGAATAACTAGTTAAATGGGTTTTTCACCTACTCACTCTCTTGTTTACTTGGCCTCAGCTGAGATGAGAGGGATGAGGTCATTTAGAACTCTTGCAGCAGCATAAGCCACAGCTAGCTGTGAGTGGGTAGTTTTAGAATCTTGGGCTAGTTCTGTGTCAGCCTGAAGTGTGAGGAGTGAGGGCTGCAGTGTGGGCTCTGAGAGGAGAGAGAGCCTGTTTTCTCACCCTAGTCCTGAAAGTCTCTATCCTACCAAGAGAAGGATGGAAACCATTGTCTACAGCAGGATCTCCTGATTTTCATTCTCAGAGGGATAAAAGGACTGCTAGAGAATGGCTCTAGGGACAATCCCATATTTGATTCAGGACAATTTGAAGCTGCCTGTACTGTTCTAACTGTGAGTAGATTTTACTTTGTGTTTCCTGAAGAAAGTACCTGTGCTTTGGTGTTTCTCTGGTTAAAAGGAAAGGGACAGCAGTTCTGCTCTGAAATTTGAAACTTTTCTCAGTGTAAAGTTGGCTGGTAATTGTAGGGTCCAGAGGCAAAATGATTCACATTGTTCAGGACTTTAATTTCTCAGGATCCACGATGCCACATCAACAATTTCTTGTCTACGTGATGTTTCCCCGACACCACTGCATTGACTGCAATTGCATTTGGGATGGTGCCACCGAGATTACACTTCTTGTTTTGCGGGGGGGCAGTGCTTCCTGCACCAGTCTACTAGTAATTCTCAACTCCAAGATGCAGCTGAGTTGGGGATGGGGTGCAGGACCTTGCGGAAGGGTGCCAGGGTCCCAGGCGAACTTTACAGCGACATGGCGATGTTGTCGCTATCGACCACGTCACTGTAAAGTTGTTGCTGTAGCATTGGTATACTAATTTCTTATATTCCCAGAGTAGTGTTTTTTAAATGCTGGATGGAAAAGTTCATTCAAAGATGCATTTACCGAAGTGTGTTCAAGAAGTTTTAAGGTGTAACTGAAAAAGTGGCTGGGTATGGATTTGGGAGCAAAGGGTGGGTAGCCCCCATCTGGAGTAACCAGTTCAGGACTACAGGTTCCATAAGGGCACCTGGTTATTTTAGACATGGTGGCCAATGTCTGAAGAGAATTTACCCTGGAGTGGGTTGTGCTAGTTATGAGTCCCTGTGTGTGCTCCATTGTGGGCAGTTGCCACATGAAGAAGTTTAAAGTCCTATGCCATATGGAAATGTGTGTTGTCCTGGCCAGTGCCACTAGAAGAAATGTTCAGTTGAGGCCAGTGCCACTGAAGAGAATTCAATGTCCTATGAAAAATAGGAATACATAGAGTTTCTCTCAGATACAGTCATTCTGTTGTTTTGTAATTCCTTGTGCCATGCTGTGTAAACCTTGGGGTCCACCTTGCTTTAGAGAGCATCTTTTGGAATAAAGTCATACTCTAGAACCCCAATTCTGGTTTGGACATTGATGTTTTTGCTTCCTGTGTGTGTTACTGAGTGCCCTCCAGAAGTATAGATAGTTAGCATAGGCCTAGCAAAAGTTCTGTCCTCAGGACCTGGATTTTGATCATAAGTATTGCTTTTGTACACCCCACCCCTTTTCTGACTGGTAGAAGTAACAAGCCTGGTATACATTCCCAAAACTAGGGATGGTACCATTTCTGAAGTAGTTTGTGCCCAGTCAAGGGTACCAGGGGTAGCTAACTGTCTAAAGTAGCAGTGGGGGGTTACACAAAATGGGGGCTCATCTGAAGATGTTTAAATTGAGGGAGTGCCACAAAGAAAATGTAGGCTCATCTGATGTTATTTAATTTGGGGAGAGAACCAGAGATTTTTTGCTGAGGGTATGTCTAGCATCTTTCTGTTTGGTAGCGTAGTAGCCCAAACAGAAAGGAAGCTTTGGACAAGAGATTTTGCCCAGAAAAGTGCCAACCAAATGTGCCTTCGTGCCTTCTAGAACAGTAAAGAACAGAGTGCAGCATGTGTTGTCAACTTGCAATGGACAGTAAAGCCTTGAAGTGTTTGTCCTAGCCTCTGCATCAGAAAGTGTTTAAGGAACTTTAAATTGCAATTTCAAATGCCAAACTAGTGTGGACTTTAAGGAACAGACTCAGATATGTGCCCTGAAAGATTCATGTGCATTATGTGCAAATTGGGAGTTACTGAGAAATTGTCCAGAAACTGTGGAAAAATGGTTAAAACAGCACTCCACTGCTGAAATTGCCGAGAAAAAGCAGAGGAAAAAGTTACAGTTTAAATTTGCTCCTGCTTCGATGATTGCCATGAAGGAAGGTCAAGTAAGAAGAGAGAGAGGCTCATTGCATGGCGTTGATGATTAGTGTGACTGCATTCAGTCCTGCCCCTGACCAGCATCTGTGCACTGCATAGTGTTTTAGGAGGGGAGAGACAGAGGAGAGAGAGAGAGAGAGAGAGAGAGGGGGAGAGAGAGAGTGGTGTGCAAGCTGGTCAGACCAGGATCAACCATCGAGGGGCTTGTGAACATTCTAGACTGTAGTAAACAGACTATTACTATGTAATTTGGGGCTCAACCATTGTCCGACCGACTGGAGAAATTGACGAGGCATTAAGTGGCTATGATCGGTGGGACCGCCAGCCCGTTTCATCAACAGGCCTTCCCAGTATCGGCACCAGGCTGAAAATTTCCATCGGAGGAACCAGCTACTAAATTCAGTGAATAAACCAATTAACTGTGCAAATAAGCTGTGTGATTATCAAGCCAGCTGAAACTGTGTAAACAATGTGATTTGTTTGCAAAGAAGGACAGCGCATTGAAGACAAGTACAACAAACAAAAATTCTGAGCATAGACTGTGAGCAGAGATAATGGGTTTAGCAACAGTATATTTTCTTCAAGCAAAGGGACTATGAGTTGCATAGTGAGAATGCAGCAAACAGGCAATCCTGTGCAAAGAAAGACTGTGGGGCTTACAAGTGGTTGAGCATGTGTAAATAGTTTTCCTAAACTGATGCTGATCGCAAATCAAGTTTAAAATCATATGAATGCGCTGAAAAATACCAGCAGAGCAACTGATTGCAGTTTTGAGTAAATTCAGTAGCCAAGAAAGGTCGGAAACACAGTTTTAGCAAGTGAACAGAGTTTGATGCATGAGGAAAAGTTACTGCCGCCATTACAGGGCGGGGTCAGCAATGTAAACACAGCAGCAAGGGCCATTTTGTGAGACAATGAGACTAGTGAGCAATTCAGTAACAACAAGTTTATGTGTTTGCTTTCAGATATGGCTTTAGGAACGCCCGATATCTGGATCATGCCAGAGCTATGATCACAGAGGAGGTGCAGCACTAAGAAAATACAGAGAACATTTTATGGTGAAAGGTTGCCTCCAGATATAGCAATCCCTAGCTATCCAGTGAAACTGTACATTGTGTCCCTAAAGGCTGGAAGGATGTGTTTCTCATACCCCATTGCTCGGACTGCCTTGTGAAGTATGGAATGAACAGGGTGCAGCACCAGAGAGGGCATCAAGATTCAATTGGCTCCCACGTGGAACCAAGTAGGGGACTCTGCCTGCAGCAGCACGCAGCACCAGGTTGAACCTGTTGGGGAAATTTCTTCACTGCAAGGACAGGAACAGAGAGAGGGTACCACACCTGTGTCCCAGGTGGACAGTGCAATGGAAGGATCCGTAGACCCATGGAAGCAGGGACCACGTCCTAGCCTAGTAGGGGAGGATGAACTGCAAGACACTGAACTGGGAGGTGTCTACCGCCGCACCCAGTGAGGAGTGGAATATCTCAGGAGTGAGGACGTTTGCTTACTCTTGGGCTCAGATAATGAGTGAGGAAGAAGAGGATGAAGAAATGTATTTTCATGTTGAGGGTCCGTGAGTCACCTCAAGCTCTTGCCTCAGAGAGCCAGAGACAGTTGGAGAAGGCTCTAGTAACCTGTCCACAGAGATGGTAGGGACAAATTCTTTTTGTTCTTTAAGTATGCGACACTGGCTCAACCAGCACCAGCCACCCCCAAGCCAGGCCATGGGTCGCAGACTAGTGAAGAGTAGCAAGGATAAGAGACTGATATGTAGGAGGGCTGACACCATCTACGGGAAGTCCTTTCCTACCTTTCCTCGCCGAGTCTGGGAGGAAATTGAACAGAACAGGCAATTCTGGCTGTTGGAAGAGGCAAGCAAGAATTTGTACTCTGGTGCAGCTGAATGTGTAAGGGACAAAGTCATAAGTGATTGTCTTAAATTTTGGTGAATGGGCAGGGCTCTGTTTATGGACACTGTGCAAATCATGGATGGGGCTGGGAATGAGACATTCCACAACATCAACTTTGAACAACTCAGACAGGGTCATAGTCCTTACCCATACCCTGAGTGGTACTACCCTTAATGGTGCCACTCCTGTAATATTCCCAGCATGCCTAAAGGAAGCGAGCAGTGGCAGCCCAGTATCTGTCATCCAAAGCAGCAGTATCCACGGAGGAAGATGCAGATCTTCTGGTGTTCCAGATTCTTCAGGTGTATCCAGATTCATCAGCCCAGCAATTTTCCTGTTTCATCACCTGGCCTTCAAGAGGACATCAGCTCAGCTGTTTTCCTGTTTCATCGTTTGATTTCCAGATGACATCTGACCAGCAGTTTTCCTGTTTCATCATTTGTTTTTCAGAAGACATCAATCCAGCAGTATCTGAAAATGCCATCTGGTCTGAAAGGGAGAGGGTCCAGCTGTAGGAAGTAAGGTGATCCTTTGTTTTCATTCTTCAAGGAACTGGTAAGACTCAAACTTTTATTTACTTTACTGATTTTGCACAACACATCCTACATTTGAAGACTATGCATGGAACTGTAATGTTTGTCATCAAAGACTCTCCCCATGGATTGCAGTGCTATACATGCCCTGTCCTGTCCAAGAACTGTTCTTCAGCAGACTCCGGCCTAGGATAGACTCTTTAATGGACCATGCCTATGGGCAACAGTAATCTTGTCACTAGTTTTGAACATTTTAGGCATTCCAACCCCAAATGTGTATTATAAATGTCTTCTTTCCATTTTTACTTTTGTAGCTTTATTGAAAAATATTTTGGGGGTTCTTTAGTGTTCAGGTGAGGTTTAGGCACTGTGTGGAATGCAGAATGTGTTTTGTGCTTTTCTTCTCTTGCAGGTGTACCTGAGGAAGAAAAGAAGAGAAGAAGAGGACGCTGGAGCTCAGCTGAGTTCCCCTTTTCTTAGTTTTTTTAGGATTGTTTATGGTTAACAGGGTGTTAACAAGTTTCTTCACCGATGTGAGATTGTGGAGACATTTTGGGAAATGTAATGCAATGTAATATATGTTTCCTTTTGTTGTTCACAAGTACCCTGAGAAGTGGGGGGATAGGTTCCCTGGTAGGCAGCATGGTCAGACAGATTTTCCCTAGAGGGCTAGGGGATAGACAGGCTGGTAGTCCTGAACTGGAGAGGGTCACCAGTGTTGTCTATTATGGCATGCTTCAAGCAGTTTTCTTGGAGCCACTGAGAATCCATAGTTAGATCATAGGATGGGGCTGAAGTTTCATCAGACGACTTCTGTGCCTTTAGTGCTGCCTTCCTGTGCCTGGCACATGGTAGGGGAGAAGTAGTGTCACTTCCCCATAGGTAACACAAAGGGTAGGATGGCCTGGTGCCGGGTGGAGATATGACTGCAGACAGTCATTTGCCTCGCAGGAGTGAGTGTAACCACCCTGTCCCCTGGGGTTACTAGAATCCCATCAGTGTCAGTGCTAGGTAGGGAGAAGCAACTGGTGAATAACTAGTTAAATGTGTTTTTCACTTACTCACTGTCTTGTTTACTTGGCCTCTCCTGAAATGAGAGGGATGAGGTCATTTAGAACTATCACAGCAGCATAAGACACAGCTGGCTGTGAGTGGGGAGTTTTAGAAACTTGAGTTAGTTCTGTGTCAGCAGTTGAAGTGTGAGGAGTGAGGGCTGTAGTGTGGACTCTGAGAAGAGAGCCTGTTTTCTCACCCTAATCCTGAAAGTCTCCAGCCTGCCAAGAGAAGGGGTGGAAACCATTGACTACAGCAGGATCTCCTGATTTTTATCCCTGGAGGGATGAAAGGACTGCTGGAGAATGGCTCCTAGGGGCAATCCCCTATTTGATCTAGGACAATTTGAAGCTGCCTGTACTGTTCTAACTGTGAGTAGATTTTACTTTGTGCTTCCTGAAGAAGGTACCCGCACTTTGGTGTTTTTCTGGTTACAAGAGAAAGGTACACCAGTTCTGTTCTGAAATTCGAGACTTTTCTCAGTGTAAAGTTGGCTGGCAATTGTGGGGTCCAGAGGCAGACTGATTTACATTGTTCAGGACTTTAATTTCTTACACTGCCAGAGTAGTGTTTCTTAAATGCTGGATGTGAAACTTCATTCAGATGCATTTACTTAAGTGTGTTCAAGAAGTTTAAAGGTGTAACTGTGAAGAGAATAGCTGGGTATGGATATGGGAGCAAAGGGTGGGTAGCCCTCATCTGGAATAACCAATTCAAGACTACAGGTTCCATAAGGGTGCCTGGTTATTTTGGACATGGTGGCCAATGTCTGAAGAAAGTTTACCCCTGGAGTGGGTTTGCAGTTATAAGCCCCTGTGTGCTCAGTTGTGACCAGTTGCCACTTGAAGAAGTTTTAAAGTCCTATGTCATATGGGAAATGTGTGCTCCGTTGTGGCCAGTTTCCACTAGAAGAAATGTTCAGCTGAGGCCAGTGCCACTGAAAAGAATTCAATGTCCTATGAAAAATGAGAATATGTAGAGTTTCTGTCAGATATAGTCATTCTGTTGTTCTGTAATTCCTTGTGCCATGCTGTGTAAACCTTTGGGGGTCCACCCTTGCTTTAGAGAACATCTTTTGGAATAAAGTCACACTCTAGAACCCCAACTCTGGTTTGGACATTTACATTTTTGCTTCCTGTGTGTGTGGAGTTATGGGGTACCCCTCTAAAAGTATAGATGGCTAGCATAGGCCTAGCAAAATGATCTCTCCTCAGGACCTGGGTTTTAGTCATAAGTATTGCTTTTGTACACCCCATTCCTTTTCTGACCTCTAGAAGTAATGAGCCTGGTGTATATTCCCAAAGCTAGGTACCATTTCTGAAGTAGTTTGTGCCCAGTCAAGGGTACCTGGGATAGCTAATTGTGTAACATGGGTAGGGTGGGGTGGTGGCTACACTAATTTTAGTTTCAGTTCTGCTACTATATTTGCCTCTTTAAGTAGCCTCCCCTACATTCCTATCTCCTTATGCATATGAAGAAATACTTCCTAAAATCCAACCATACCATTCACCTGTTCATGTTGCACCCATGCCCTTGCTCTTGTTGAAGCTAGTTCAGTTTCAGTCTGAGAAATTCCAGCCAAGTTTAGATCACAAAGCAAATATCACATTCTTTTGGACTCCAAGCCATGCCTGTCAGCTTGCAACATTTTCTAGCATGATCCCTGCATATTTTGATTTTCATTATCTTGACACATGTAATGCACCCTGGTAAGTTAGGGATTCCATAAGGAAAGTGTTTTTCACACTGTTTTTCACAGCTGACAGCCATAATTTCACATTAATATCACCTAGAAGGCTGGCATATATGTCAAGAAATTTGGCATTTGTGTTGAAACCTGGTCAGAATCCAGTGCATTCAACCATAAAGTGTCTTATTTCCCTAGAGCCTAATAATTGCCCACAGCAAGGCCTCTAAAAATATGCCTGTTTATTTCTGACTTTTATTGAGGCTTAGGTAAAAAACAACAAATACCCATCTCTAGGGTTGGTCCAGGGGACAAATATAACAGCAGAAAGGACCTGATATTGTCACACTTTGAAGGCAGAGGTCATCACAGAGAGAGCAAAACATGAATAGTAACATAATCATTTACAGTTGAAATTGGCTCTGGGTTCGTCATATCTTCCAGTTTCCTTCTCCATAAGCATGTATGAAAAAGCATGCTGTGTAAACATATACTGTAAGTCAATAGGACCTACAAGGGGTGTCTCTTATAAGAGACTCTGGCGTGAGATCTGGGTGAGAGGATTGCGAACTCGTGAAACAAAGCTGAGTGGTTCTGTCTGCCCAAACCTTACACGTCTTTTATACCATAAGGGGCACCCCACAGAGGTCCTATTAACTTATTACTAATCACTTGTGTTTAGCTTGAGTGATTTATAAGCGTTTCTAGTCTATTTTCTTTTAATGTTACTGTGCTGTCCTCCCAGGCGCTGGAAGTGGGCGCTCCTCCAAACACTTTGCACAAGAGCACACTGTACATAGGATAAGAGGTTCAGCGGCTCTGTATGCTGATTGGCTAAAATCACATTAGTGATTTATAATACATTAAATGAGTTCCTGCTCATTCTACTGGATATCACAAAGGCTATGCCTGCAGTTCAATGGGCAGAAGTCCAGATACCCCCCACTTTCTGAGCTATTTAAGACAGCTTCCATCAGCCTTATTCAGAAGCACTGTTTCTTTGCCGCAGCCAGATGTTCCACCCCTACTTTTCACCCCGTTTCTGTCTGCCACTTTCACTTTGTGCTTTCTGTTCGGTTTATACCTTCAACAACTTTCAAGGTCAATATGTTGTTTTCTGCCTTTTCTGGATGCAGCTTGTTTCCTTCTCTCGGTCAGTTACTCCTGTTGCTCTCCTGTCCTCATGTAACTCCTGTGCTTCTTTCTGTTTTAATTCTTGGCGTGCTTACTAGTTTCCACAGTATGTACTGGCTATATAATTCTACTGTTTTGACCTGTGCTGTTTCAGGCTTTTCCATTTTGCTGTTTATACCAATCCACTTACAACCTCTCAGTTCAGCTGCATTCCTCAATTGTTTTCACCTGGGTTCCTAGAAGGTAGGCACTCCCATTTCTGTTCTGTTATTTTAGTTAGTTTACTCAGTCAGTCTGCTCATCATTTACGTCTCTAGTCTTAGTGTGTTTAAAGCTTCTAGCCTTTTCTGCTGAGGCTGGGTTTTACCTTTTTATTTTGATCTTGATGTATGTTTAAATCTCAGTACCTTTCAGTCATTGTATTTTCAGCAGTCATAATTCTGTTAGAATCATGCCCTTGGGATTCTCCCTGTGGGGAGACAGCTCTTGCTGCCCTTGAAGTCTGCATCTTGAGGGTGAGTCACTCGTCTTGGGTGGGGTCCTTCTCTGCAGGCTGCTTGTCTTCTGTGGTGCATCCTGGCAGTCCCACCAGGTTGTGAGGCCCAGTGCTCTGGTAGAAGCTCTGCCAGACAGACCTGTGGTCAGTGCCATCTCAAGGTGTAGTATAAAACTTCAGCTGCCAGATGTGGGGCCCTGAAGTCACACCTGTTTCTTAAGCTGTGCAGACCATGTCAGCATCATGTGAAAGCTGTTTTCCTTACACCTGCCTAAGGCCCACTTAGTCTCATTCCGTATCCCTTCCATTAGTTTCCATTCAAGGACAGGCCTCCTCATGGTCTTAGGGCTGGGTGATAACCTTTCAGCAGTTGCTACTCTCCTTATTCTATGCTTTGATGGGTGGGCTTCCTTCATGGAGCTTCCTTCAGAAAGTGACTCGCAGCATCCAAAGCATTATTCTGTGAGAGGGTCACAGAGAGAGTTATCCCTCCAAAAACTTCCCCTGAATTTTGAACTCTCAATTAGCATTCTGAGCTGTCACAATGATAAGTTCCCATGCCAGGACAGAAGGCGGCTGAGGCCATGACCATCAGAGATTTCATATGCAGGTTTTTGTTTTTTTCTCTCTCTTGAGTGCTCAGGGCCATAATGTAGTATATGTATTTAAGTATATTGTTTACTCTAGTAGTAGGTTTCCAATGTGGGTCGGAGTTGGATGGTTGTTGCTGTATCCTTCAGTCCTGCTGTTCCCTCTTTCCTTACGAAAGTTATGCCTCTGTCTGCTATCAGTTACCAGTTGCTGTCAGTCATTACTCAAATCAGTCTCTGTCGGTTATCAGTCGCCTCCAGTTGCTGACAGTCAGTTCTCTGCTCAGTCTCTATGCTTACCACCTGCTGTGCAGTATGTTTGGGCTTGTTCCAAAGGTTACTTGGCTTTAGTCCATTCCCGTGGCACCTTGACAGGTTGGTAGTGCCCCATGGGACAGAGAGTGCGAACAGTCAAGGTATCCACATATAAAACTTAAACAACACATTCATTCAACTACCTTTAGACTATCAACAATGTTACATGAGCATAACTCCTTACTAAGCTGCATACACCCATTGAGTCAGTGATGCTTTTAGTAAACATAAATTTGTTCAGGCTTGCCTTGAAGACCAGTATTGTCTTCACGTCCCCTGTCTCTACTGATAAGATGTTCCAGAGGTTCACCACCATCTAGGAGGCAGTGTTTCTTTTTCATTCTCATTTTACAATTTATTTTTTTATGTTTGCTTGCACACATGTGCAAGAAACATAGTGCCATCATCCGAGTTTTCAGAGGTGTGTCACCCCTCTTCCAATTCAGTCAGTGTGTTGGCAGGCGCGGCCCCAGTCCTCCAATGCATGCTGGAGCTGTCTATGACAGCTCCAAAATGCAGTGGCGTACAGTTGAAAGGGGGAGCTATGCTTCAGGGAGCAGTGATCAGATATCGCCTGCTCATGCGCAGCTCCCCCTACACACACACACACACACACAAACACATGCACGCATACTGCGAGCTGCCCCCCCACGCACACACTGTATAGCAGACAGGGGTGCCCAATCCCCCGTTGGCTGTGCTGCTCTCCCCCAAAGCCTTCCACATGCCGCTGTGTGCCCACAGCCTGTGAACTCATGGTATAGCTGATGGGGGTGTCCAATCCCGTCGGCTCCACTGTCCTCCCCAGAGTACAGGGTGCTCGCTGGGAGCCCACCCCAGCGTGGCAATAGATGCTATGGCCGACGGGGTGCCCAATCCCCGTTGGCTCCATGCCCCAACCAGCCATCCTTGTGCCACGCTGAGAGCCCACCCTAGCATGGTAAATGTCCCGCGTCGTCATTTAAAAAAGAAAAAAAACATGTAAAGAAAAATGGTCCCACGGTCTCCCTACCCCCCACAACCGCACCCACCACTGTGCCCTGCCTCCCACAGCCCCCTCACCCCATGCTTACCTCTGAGTCCAGCCTTGACGATCATCGGTGGACGAGAATCGTCTGCACTCTTCAAAGCCGACCGAACTGAGGAAATGCCGGAGCTGTATAATGGGATAAATAGTTTTTTCAACTTTGTTGTATATCTCAGGCATTTTTGGAATTTTGCACCAAATTTTCAACATGGGGTTTTGGGACCCCTTCTCATGAATGCTGTCACTGTCATGGCGTTATTCAGGCCTAAGGGTGATTTCGCGAGTCACTGCGCAAAATCACCTTTTGGGACTGATTAATGAAATGACACTGCAGTGTTCATAAGGTGGCTCTCAGAGCCTATTTTGAGGTAGTGAAAATCAAAAAACAAACTGTTCTGACATCGTGTGCATTGTGCAGTTCCTACATGCGCTTGTGTAAGTCGAATTTTCAATATTTTCACCCAGATTTTCAACATTGCCATTTTACCACACCTTCTTATGAGTAGTACAGCTGTCATTTTTCACATCTCACCCAAAATGTGTTTCCGCCCATGTAGCGCACAATGGCGCAGTCAGTGTGCTAAATCAATGTACAGGACAAATTAAGAAAATCACAGTGACACTGTTCATGAACAGAGGTCTTAAAATTACTATGTTGAAAATTTGGTGAAAAAATTCCTCAAAAATGACTGTTTTACGAGTGTGCGTTGCGCAGTTCCTATGCATGATCGTAAGTTTGCGAATTTAATATTTTCACTCCAGATTTTCAACATTGCCATTTTATTAAACTTCCTTATGAACAATACAGCTGCCATTTTTCATATGTCGCCCAAAATGTGTTTTTCGCACATGTAGCGCACAATGGTGCTGTTGGTGTGCGAAAGCAATGTTTGGGATAGATTACGAAAATCAGTTACACTGTTCATGAGCAGAGGTCTTAAAATGGCTATGTTGAAAATTTGGTGACAAAAGTCCATAAAATGACTGTGTTACGAGTGAGCATTGCGCAGTTTCCAAGCACCCTCGTAAGTTCATGACTTTGTAATATTTTCAGTCCAGATTTTCACCAGTGGCATTTTTCCACACTTCCTTATGAACAGTACAGCTGTCATTTTTCACAACATGGCTGAAGTGTGTTTTCACACTTTCAGTGCAGAGATGTGTGGTCACTGTGGGAAATCATTGTTCGGGACAGATAAAGAAAATCACAGTGACACTGTTCATGATCGGAGGCACCAAAATGCCTGAGTTGACAATCTGCTGTAAAAAATCCCCAACCTAAATATATTACGGGTGTGTGTTGCACAGTTTCTATGTGCGCTCGTGACTTCACCAGTTTTTTAATATTTTCACAGCAGATTTGCAACATTTCCATTTTTACCTCCCCATGAACAGTACAGCTGTCATTTTACATCCTGTTCGAATGTTTTTGCACCTGTGGTGCTAAATGCCGTAGTCGCTGTGCATAAGCAGCTTTTGGCTAACAAACTGTTATTGCCACTGGTCATGAGGTGGAGTCACAAAAAAAAATGTTGAAAATTTGGAGTGAAAATACCAATGAATGCCTGAGGTATTAGGGTTTCCAACCATAACGCCCCACCCTGTAGAGAATGACAGGCATCAGGGGTGTGACTTGGGATTCTTGCCTGTAATGCTCATACCATTCCACACCCTGCAGCCAGTGAGAGGCATCGAGGTATGCCTTGGACTCTTCGGCCCCAAAGTTCACCCCATTCTCCTATATCGCACCCATCTCACCATATTTCCTAATGGAATGGGGTGAGCATAAGGGCCAAAGACCCCAAGGAACACTGTGACACTTGTCAGTGTCTGCAGGGTGGGGTGTGGTGAAATGGCATGGCCGTTATGCCTGGCGACCCAAAGACACACCCCAATGCCTGTCACTCTCTGCAGGGTGGTGGTGGGGTTGGCCTCAGTTCAATACTTCACTGCCATTCCTATTACGCAGCTCTGTAACTTCTACACTACCACTGCCAATGCCAGCAAGCAAACATTTGGCATTGACAAATGCTTGTTTCTACCTGGTGTGGCTCCCCTTCCTGATGGTCAGACCTAGTGATGTCCCTCTTCATCCTCAGTGCTTACCTTCTTCCTCAGTTCCCACGGGTTGACCCTGCCAGTGGAGAGGCCAGGCCACAGGCAGGCAGTATCACTCACTGATTCAGCTGTTGCAGTAGGAGAAGCTTCGGTGTGGTTGAAGTGGCCCACAATGGAGATAGGGCTTAAGCATGCCAACACTCATGCTGCACCGCACTAGACTACCTTGCCCTGTGATGTACTGTACACCTTCCCCTCTCTGTGGCAGGTGCCAGTGATTGCTCACTGTGCTGTCCTGGAGGTGCTGATGCTGCATGGTCAGACACACAGCATCAAGGCAGCTCCCACTTTTCACCTGCTGCTGGTGATTGTACAGTAGGATGCCCCACACCCTCCCCCTCAGGATCGAGAGATGATGCCACCAAATCACGCTTTCTAGCAGAGTAAAAGAAAGTGTTGCTGCACGTTAGCCATGCCAGTGCTACCACAAAAGATAAAGCAGTTCTACTCACAATACAGATATGTGCCCACCTTGTGACAGACACAGTGTACTATGTACACAAATATACTTGCTGATTCTCCAGTGTAGATACAATGTCTTCCGTTACTCGTTGGTAGTGTGTGGATGGAGCATCCCAATGGATGCTCTTCTCCTCTGGGCAGGGACAGCAGCTCATCCTGCAGTGTTACTGCCACCTGTAGTAATTCGGAGGGTGGGGTGCCATCAGGGTGCAGGGCTGCTGTGAAGTTTTAGGCAGAGCATCGGTCCCTCACTGGCATTCCCACAGGCGAGGGCCTTAAGGAAGACTTGAGGGGTAAACCTCTACCCAAGCTCTATGCTGGACTGTACTTATGACCTGAATGCAGCACACCTACCACACTGGGTGGAAAAGCAGGAAAGGAAAAAAAATTTCCTTTATTTTAATGCCTATAAGAATGATTTCAAGCAAAGCACAAAAACCAGGACAGACAGCAGACAGAAACATTCTATGCAAACACCAAATAGTCGTGAAAGCACTAACATTTCATTCCCATCCAGAGGAGCTTCATTAGAATAGAGGGTGAAATGATAGTTCTTTCATACCTATTGACATTTGCACAACTTTGTGTCTGCTGTCTGTCCTTATTTTATACTCTGCTGGAATAATTTTAAAGGTTGTGACAAATAAAGGAAATCTTTTATTGTCATTGGAGAGTCAGCAAGTATGTTTTTGTACCTAATACACTGACTATCAGGAGGCAGATCCATCACCTTTATTGTAAGTAGAATTTCACATGCTTCAGATCCCACCGGCCCAGGATGGGGGAATAGACTCAGCCTATGAATCTGGGTCTCCTACATGCCTTTGCAATTCACTGGTTGGTTGCACCACTGGGCTGGGTGAAGAAAGGCTTTCTAATTTTACCCTCTGAATTTACCACTTCTGAGCTTCACAGTATGTTTCCATGTTTTATTGGAGGACACCACCAGATCAAACATCTCCATCTGTTTGATCGTGTCAATATTTTTGAGTATGCAGAACGCGAAATGATGCCTTCTAAGCTTTTCTCATATGTTACCATGTTAAGGGCCTCCAGCTTCTCTTCATGGCTTTTGTCATCCACAACCCTCATCATTTTGATGGCCCATGTTAAACTCTCTTGACTGCCTCAATGCCATTTTGTATTGGAAGCCCAGAACTACGCACATTATTCCTGGTGGGGCCTGACCAGGGCCTTGTAAAGAGGCAGGATAACTTCCTGTGCCCTTTGGTCTTCCTTACTGATGCACCCAGCATTCTGCAAGCCCTCTTGACAGCAGCTGAACACACAGCTTATCTTACTTCATTCTCTTGCCTGTTTGACCTTCCAGGTCCTTTCTTCCTTCAGTGCAGCAAGAGAAGCAACAGATTGTACGTAGGCGCTGTTTTTCTCTCCATGTATAGCACCCTGCATTTGGCTACATTGAACCTGAAACTCCAAGAGTCTGGCTAATTAATAAACTTATTCAGGCCTTCCTGCAGTCTGTCTCCTTCCTCAAAGGAATCCAGTATTCAAGCCAGCTTAGTATCATCACAGAACTGAAGCAGACTACTTGAGACCTCAGGTTCCAGACCATTGATACATCTGTTAAACAACAGAGGCCCCAACACTGATCCCTTAGGGATGCTACCTAGTACCCCCCCCCCGCTCAGAGTGGTGCGTATCTGTCACAGCCCTCTACTTCTTGCTGCCAAGCCAGTTAGCGATCCACCTTCTGCATACCCTGTGTATGCCACACTTGAGTACTGTACTTTGCTCAGAAGCTTATTATGCTTACAGTATCAAAGGCCTTGCTGAAGTCAAAATTAACTTTATCCACTGTCTTGCCTCTGTCCACCTCTCTGGTAAGTCACTCAAAAATGGTAATCAGATTGGTTTTGCATGATTGACCCCTCATATAACAACATGAGAAGGGGAAAATAGAACAATTACTTACCGTGACTGTAGTTCTTTGAGAGAATCTCCCCCATTGGGCCATACCTTTCGAACTGTAACCCATCTGTGTCAGGACCACTTGGGAACTTTTACTAGCCTGGGGCTACCCATGATGACATATGATTTTTTTTTTTTTGTTAACTCTATGCTTCTCGGAGCTGCGGGGGCTTACTTACCCCCATCTGCACTGACCCCTTGACCACCTCTTACCTGGCCTTCACCTCAGCGGGGATCAGGGAGGACCATGACTTACCACTCAAGGAAGGGCCCCCCCCCGGGGACCCTGACAGGAGGAAAGACCGCATCACCCTAAAGCCCCTGTTCATCACTTGCCTTTTTCGGGCAAAGGTGTGTGGGTCAGCATGCTCAAGGGATTTTTCTGCTTGTGGTTGGGAGGAAGATGTGCAGTGCCACCAGCAGGCCAGGTCACATGCTCCCCACAACCTGTGTACCTGACTGCCCCTCCAGAAGTCCTTCCCACGTGGTCCCGGTGTTTATGGCATCCAGTCTACACTGGGTGTCAGTAAAGTGCCAGGAGCCAGAAACCCTCCCTGGGAGAGGAGAGGAGAGCTGGCCAAGGGAGGCTTGATCCTGCTCCCTCCATCTTCCCCAGCTGACCCCTGATGGCCCAGGCTCATTCTCAACCCGGGTCACTGGCATAGTGCAAGGTGTGAGAGTGTGGCATCCAGTGCCTCAACCCTCAGCACCACCAGGCCAAGCTGACATATGATGTTGACACATATTAAACATGGATAGCCTCATCACTCCTCAGTTCTCTGTGGAGACAAGTTCAGAGGATCTTACCACAAACAACAAGGAGACCAAGCCAAGGCCAGACACATAAGACCCCTTCCACACACTTCCTCCAGACCCGTAGCGGATAGAATCCGTTACATCCAGAAATGGTGCGGTTGTCCACACTGCCCGCGGTGTCCGTTACAGGACCGGCACTGCCAGTCCACGCCGAGAGCCGGGCAGCCATTACCATGGCACGATCCCACAATGCAGCTCGTGCTGCGTCTAGGGACGGTGCCAGCGTCCACACTACGCGGTAACATTACAGAGGCATAACTGGTTTCATAACTATTTGTTAGGTATCTCATATCAATAGTTTTCAACAGCGTTGTAAAACACCTTCTGTAGCGTTACAGGTATAGCATAAACCGTTGCAGTAACGGTTTGGGCACTCTGTAACGTTACAGAAGGGTAGTGTGGACAGGGCCTTAGAAAGGCATGGGACTGGAAGACATAATAACAGACATAAGGCACATATGGACACATCCAACAAGTAAGTGGATAGTCCTGCCAGCTTGTACCTCAGTAAGTGGGATGGAGGGTGGGTGCGCCACGGCCCGATAGAGGAGAGTCTCTCAAAGATCTATTGTTATGGTAAGTAAATATTCTATTTTTATCAAGAATAATTCCTCCATAGGGCCACACCTTTGGAATTATTTCCAAGTAATACACAAAGTACCCAGGAGGATGGCATAGTCTGATATGACATCATGACAGGAAGCCTTGTAGTACTGCAAAACCAAAATCAGCCCATCTGCATTAGTATGTCCAGACTGTAATCCTTAGTAAATATACAGACAGTGCTCCATGTGGCAGCAGCAAAGATGACAGCCACCAAAACATCCTGAAAATAGGCAACAGAAGTGAATGTACTATGTGTAGAGTAGCCCCGGACAGCACCGGGAAGTTTCTTACCATACTTTCTATAACAAAATGTAATACAGTTTGCCAAGCATTGGGACATGGACTGTTTAGTCATAGGGGCACCCTTCTTACCAGGGGTGAAAGAAACAAAAAGTTGAGAGAACTTTCTGCAGTCCTTAGTGCGATCGAGGTAGAAATGTAGTGTTCTATGTACATGAAGTGTATGGAGCAATGCCTTTGTTAGCATTCTCAGGATAATACACAGGAAGGTGTATGGTCTGATTAAATGTGAAATTAGAGACTACCTTTGGCAAGAAATGAGCACTGGTCTGCAAAGACACCCTGTCCTTGTGGAAAATCAAACAGGGTGTCATGCATGAGAGCCTGCAGCTCAAACATTCTACGATCTGAAATCATGGCAACCAGAAACAGCAGCTTCCATGAAAGAAATGCATTTCACAGATCAAATGGAGCCAGAATCAATTTCTTAGGGATGAAATTAAGGTCCCAAGGTGGAACTGGTTTATGAATTGGGGGATGCATGTGTAGCATGGCCTTAAGAAACATACGAGACACTTGAAGTTGTGCCATTGTGCACCCATCAATAGGGTCATGAAAACTGGAAATGGCTGCCAAATGCACTTTAATAGAAGAGTACTGGGGACTGACATCATACAGGGACAGAAAGCAATCCAGTACAGTACTCACAGGACATGTAAATGGGCTCACTGAGTGGGAAGCACACCATATTGAGAAGCACTTTCGCTTCAAAGTATAATTGTGTCTGGTGGAAGGCTTTCTAGCCACAAGCAAGACATCAGCCACCTGGTGAAAATCCCCAAATGGGCAAATGTTGTGCCTTCAGGAGCCAAGCATGCAGATGCAAGGACCACAGGTCTAGATGGATCAGGGACCTGTGATCCTGGAACAACAGATCCTGACACAGAGGGAGCTTAACCAGAAGCTCCACTCCTAAGTGCTGCAGAAGTGGGAACCAAATCTGACAAGGCCAGAAGGGAGCCACCAGCATTAGGGTGGCATGCTCTGCCTGCAGATTGAGCAGAATCCTGTGAATAAGAGATTGCAGAAAAGGCATAAAGGAACTTTCCTTTTCATAGGGAGGGACAAGGCACTTTGCCCAGAAAACTCCAGGCCGGGTGAGCAGAGCAAAACATGGCAGTTTGCATTGTTTGGGGATGCAAAAAGTCCAACTCTGGATGACTCTATCTTGTGAAGAGGTCATTTACCATTGAGGTCAACAGTTCCCATTTGTGAACCAGGGTTGAGACCTGATGTTTTTGGACACCTGGGAAAAACATGGCCAAACCGAAGGCCATGAGACTTAGCTTTGATATGACATTCTCATCGCTTCCTCCATAGTAGGCTAAGAGTGACTGCTTTCTTACCTGTTTATGTAGTGCATGACACTGATAATGTCTGTCTGAATAAGCAAGGGACTGGGGCTGAGATAAGCTTGAAATGCCCGTAGGCCAAATAGAACAGTCCTCATCACTAGAATATTGATATGGAGATCAAACTGCAGGCTGGCCCATGAGCCTTAAGTTTTAAAAGACCTGGGATGGGCACCCAAACTGGACCCCGAGGCATCCATTTGTCAGGATCTGCAGGGAATCTGGGTGAAAGAATGGAAAACCCTATAACAGTTTCTGGCAGTCCCTCCACCACACCAGAGCACAGCAGAGATGGTATGGGATTAGAACCATTTTTTCCAACTTGTTCGCCAACTGATCTCATTGCACCCACAAAGTCGAACGTGGAATGCACATACGGAGGTGGGCAGAGCATACTGTGATGATGGCTACTGCCATCAAACCCAGCAGACACAACATTGTCCTGGCTGAAACAGAATGGCTACTGTGAATCAACTGGACTTGAACAGCAAGGGCCTCTCTGCCCTGTATATGGGCAGGAAGGCACTGTCCACTGTCATGTCCATTACTGCTAAAATATTGAAGGTACTGGCAGGGAACCAGGTTGGATTTGGCATTTCACTGTGATCCCCAGTTCCTCAAACATCAGTCTCATTCTAGACAGTGTGCACAGAATTGCTTCCCTCAATAGGGCCTTCAGTACCAGTCATTCAGATAAGGGAATACATAAAGCCCTTCCTCCAGAGGACTGCTGCCAGAACTGCTAAGCATTTGGCAAATACTCATGATGCCAAGGATATGCCAAGGGCAAGTCTCAGAACTGATAATGGGTGCCCTCCAGCATGAAGCAGAGGTACTGCCTGTGGTATTTGCAAATTTTGATATGAAGGTAGCCATCATTCATATCTAGGGTGTAATGATACACAGAGGCAGATGCGTTAGTTGAGCTGATTTACTAATATTGCCAGATAGGTACAATGGTACATATGCTTTCAGGTTCAGAGTAATTCTGGTGGGTTATAGCCTGCCGAGCCTTGTTTATAGATAACATTCAAATGAAATGATGTCACACTGTACATCATTAATATTCATTTCTGTACATCTCCCCCTTAGCAAGAGCTCCCCAAAACAAACATTGTTATTATTATCTTTAGATGTATACATTTTTTACTTTACTGCTTTTCAGTCTTTTAACTGATTTAGTCCACTCTTAAATACAATCTTGCCTGTATCTTACATGCTTCTGAATTAGGCATCCGCCTACTTGGCTCACTCTCATGGGGCTCCCGTGACCCACACTCTCTTGTTTGTATATACCTACTGTGATTGTTTTGCCCTCTGCCCCAAATTTAATGACCTTAATGTGATATTGATGCTTATAACTGCCTGTATAAATTATGTATATCTTTTGCCTTATATTACCTATGTAAACCAGGACCTCCTTGTGAATGAGTACACTCAATGAAGTTCTCTCCTGCAACAAACTTGAACTGAACTTGAGCATGCTCTCAGGAATGGCTGATGTCACATCTGACGTCATCGGTGGTGAGTCCTCAGATGGGTCCTCAAGCTGCTGCGCCGCCATAGCTGTGTCTCCTTTCCCCAGTATCTCTCTCCATTGCCGCTGTTTTGGTTTCTCTCTCTCTTTCCCTGCCACTTGGCGAAATGTCCCGCAGTCTCAGTGGTGAGTTGGTCTGTGTCTCTGGAGTTCCCAGGATGTCCCTTCTGTTTCATCAATACTGCTTGCCATTAGCTTCAACTACATATGAATGAGGGGTTTGTGCTGACAAGAGGACTACTGCTGGAGTCCATTCATTCTCAGTGGTGCACAGATACACTGGTTGTCCTGGAGTTAGGTCAGGGAGTGGGTGTGTACTTTGATTATAGTAAAACTATTGTTTCCTCTGGGCTTTCTCTAATGCACCTTGAATATCAGTCTCTATTAAGTTTGGCTTTAACAGTGCATTTCTTGTAGGAATCAGTGTTGTTGTTTGGCATCTCATTAGAAGTTGTGCTGGTGAACCCAGGCCTTCTATAGGAGTGTTTCTTAAATCAGGCAGTGCAAGACAGGGATCTTTATGGTCCCGTTTAGCTTTCAACAGATTCTTGATTGTTTGAATAAGCTTGTTCCACCATACCATTGCTCTGAGGATACCAAGGTGATGGCGTAATATATTTGAACTCATAAGTTTTTGTAAAACTTTCAAATTCAGTGCTAGCAAATTGAGGGCAGTTATCAGGGATGAGTATTTTAGGTATGCCATGTCTTGCATATTGTGTACACACACACACATACAAGTATCCTCCTCTGTTAACACTGGGCTGGGGATCCTGTACAGACATAGGCACTGCATCCCTCAAGGCGATGCATCTAGCTGTGCCTTCCTCAGTTCTACCTTGGTGGACTACAGCATAGTTATTTATGGTCTGCTGCCCATACTGCCTCACGCAGTAACCTCACCCTCAAAAGCCTGACATCTGGTCTCAATTGTGACAGGTTAACCCATACTTGTGAGCTTTGCAAATATACTGACTAGCTAAACTTCCAAGATAGGTTTAAGTATCACACCTGCCTCCTTGCAAAAAAGATACTACACAAACAAGCACCAATAGGCCTCTACTCCCTTATTCATACAGTCTCACACAGGAGGGCCCCAAGGTACTCTGCAAACAACTCCCTACAAGTACGTGATTGTAGAACCTTCCTTGGTCAACAGTCCTTCCGATATCGTGCCCCCTTGTGGCTAAACAACCTACCATCCACTATCTCCTTTGCATCCAGTCTGGGCCAATTTAAAGCAGGTCTCAAGACCCTTCTTCTTAACTCTGCAGCCTGTGACCATATATAACTTGCCCCCCCTTTCATATTTCACCTCCCTTTCTGACTCAAACAGAACCATATTATAAGCAGGTTCCTACTCTAGTGCAGTGAGGTAGCCCTCGGCATAGGGACTTTTTCTTTTCTTCTCCCATGCTAAGGCTCCTCAAATTCACTGTAAATAATTATGACTCTGGGTCTATTTTTAAGATTCTCCGCAACTATATACTGTCATATGCACATGACGTAGACCCGGGACCTTCTTTTAAGATCCTTGCTGATGTAGCCTTAAAATGTATACTGTGCCAAATGTTTTGATTTGTAATATATAAGTGATGCTGTATATTTTCTTTTTTTCTTTCCTACTGACGTGGAGCCTTTGCAAGGAATCTATGACTCAAAGTATTGCAATTCTGATTCTTTCAATAAATAAATAAATATGGTTGATAACAGTCTCACTGGTCGTATTTTGCAACCTGGAAATCTCAATAGATTCTGAATAATAGTCAACTATGGCAAGATAAATTTCTTTGTTGAATACAGATAAATCAGCTCTCACCTTTTGCCAAGGCCTCTCAGAAATGTTGTGGGTTCTCATAGGCTCTTTTGGCTGAGCTTTCCTGTAACTGGTACAGATGCCACATTTGGCTCTGAAGTCACTGAATTGGTTATTTATACCAGGCCAAAAGAATATCTCTTGTTCTTCTCTTGCACTTCTCTATACCCAAGTGACTGCCATGTATTTTTGTAAGCATTTATTTTCTGAACACGGTAGGCACAAAAAGTCTCTCTCCCTTTAATAGTAATCTGTTTTAAGTGGTAATTTCTTCTTGGAGTAACCAGTATTGTCTGATGACAGGGTATACCCGAGATCTTTCAGCGGGCCAGGCTTGTAACACAGTCTCTTTTTATTTACTTATTTAGTAGAAATCGGAATTGCAAACCTTTGAGTCAGGGACTCGTTTACAAAGGCTCCTCATCCGGAAACAGATATTATATACAAATACAGACGTAGTTACCTAGAGTACAGATTGACATAGGGAACACTATACATGTATGTACATAAATACACGGGATAACAGTCATACGAGAGCAAAAACTCTATACAGGAAAATGCTATACATGTATGTACATAAATACCAGGAATACAATTCATAAGAGAGTGAAGCTCTATACAGGTCCTATACAGTGATATAGCTAAAGCATCTAGTACACCAGAGACAGTAATTTGGATTCTGTTATAAATAAAAATAGGTAGTAACTTAAAACAAACGTGGTGACACTTGGGCAGCTACTTGTTCTGCCAGGGCATGAGACAGTGGGGGGTCCCAGTGAGGTTGGGAAGCAAATAGCTATGTGCAGTTACAGCTGTGGGTGGTGATTAGGTGTTGCCTAAGGGCAGATTTGAAGGGCCCTATTCTTAGTTGAGATCACGATATCAGAGGGAGGCATTGCACCAAGTCAGGGCCGGTATTGAAAGAACCTTTGACCAGGGATAGCTGACCCTGGGCACTTGAAGTGTACACTTCAGTGCACTCTGGTTGGAGATGGCAGGGACGGAGGGGAGTGAGGATGGAAATTAGGCCTGGAGGTGCAAGGCCTGCAACAATTTTCTCGGTTAGGAGGCAGGTTTGGTAGTGCAACCTTTCCTCAAGGCTGAGAAAATCAGCAAGATCATATAAGGTACATGTGTGGGTGAGTCTGCTGGAGCCCGTAAGTAGGCGGCATGCTTTGTTCAGGGACATTTTGATTTTATTGAGTGTGGTTTGTCTGCTGCACCATACAACAGGATGCCATAGTCCACTAGGTATAGCACAGAGGAGTGATGGCCAGCCTTAGGGCTGCAGGTGGTTGGCAGCTCTTGTGGTGATACAGTAGGCCAACATGTGTGTTTATGGCTGTAGCAAGGGTGCATGTGGTCATGAAAAAGAAAGCAGTCGAAGCTGATGTCCAAGTATTTGTAGGTTTTACCTGCTTGAGGAAGGAGGATGCTAGACAGGACAGTGAGTGGGGTGTCCCTGGATTTGCTTTGGGAATGCGAGAATAGCATGTGCTTTGTCTTTTTAGGTTAATTACAAAGGCGATGGTCCAGAAACCAGGATTCTGTCTGATTAAAGAGTGTTACAGGGCACTTTGGAGGTTGGAGGGATCTGCTGGGATGTGAAAAGACTGTCCCATCTGCGTAGAGGAACATTTTTCTGAGCCGAGCTAGGGAACTTATTTAGGTACAGACTGAAAAGCAGCGGTCCAGGGATTGAGCCTTGTGTGTTACCCGAGTGGATCTACCAAGTGCCGAAGATGGTACTGTTGATTTTCACACACTGTGACCGGGAGGTGAGGTAGTTGGAGAACCAGCACAGAGGGCCATCTGAAAAACCTAACTGGGAGAGGGTGGATATGAGGAGTGGGTGGCAGACGTTATCGAAGGCTTTCGATAGGTCAATGTAGACTGCACCCACGAGGAGCCCTTTATCCAGGGCTGTGTGTAAATAGTTGGAAAACTTGATGAGGTGGTAGTGGTGCTATGCCCCTGCAGAAACTGCTGTTCCTTTAGAAGATTGTGATTGTCAAGGTATTGGTCATTTGGTCAGCACGACTTTTTAGGGCTTTCGAGAGGTGGGGCAGTATTGAGATTAGTCTGTAGTTCCCGGGCAGTACAGTCCCCACCTTGTGTATAGGGGTGACCACCGCAGTCTTCCAAGCAAGGGGGAATTTGCTGTGACTGAGTGAGTAATTGAGAATGCTGGTAAGGGGTGCAAGGACTACGTCCAGAACTAGGTGAAGGAGTTTTGGATCCAGTGTGTCATTACTATAGCCAGTGCCACTGAGGGCTTTAAGTAGGTAGGGTTTGGTCACAGACAGTGTGAAGGCCCTGAAGTGGAAAGGGGTGTAGTGGAGGTGGGGGGGGAGAGCAGGGGAAGGGTCAAAGAAGTTGGTGGGGAGGACTGCACTGAGGTCTGAGAAAGCTTCATTGAGTCTATCGGTGATACACTGTGGGTCGGTGGTGAGTGAGCCATTAACATCAAGCTGGGCAGGTGGGGGCATTGTAGACTTCCCGTTCAGCTCCTTAATATTATCCCAGAAATTCCATGTGGACCCCCAGGAGGAGGCAAGCAGCGATCTGCAGTAGTCTGATTTTGCCTTGCGGATGGCCTAGATGCATTTACTGCGTGCAGCACAATAGACTTGCCTATCTGCAGGCTTGCCAGATTCGATTGCTCTGTGCCAGAGGTTATCTCTACTCCGCAGTTGAGTGATCATAGCTGGGGTT
This sequence comes from Neoceratodus forsteri, assembly GCA_016271365.2. Lineage (NCBI taxonomy): Eukaryota > Metazoa > Chordata > Ceratodontiformes > Ceratodontidae > Neoceratodus > Neoceratodus forsteri. Next base: position 796,445,371 of record CM028137.1, on the reverse strand, counting down.
ATCCACGGGGAGTTATGCTCCTTAATAGATGATTTGGTAAGGGAGCAAAGATGTCACAGCTGCAGTAAATGATCAGACAAAGTAACCAAAAACAGTGTCAACGTCAGGGACTAGTTTAATGGGGATCAGTCCCAGCTGGCAAGGTACTCTCTAAGTTGTGTTAGCTTGCCAGGGTGAATGCGCCATTGGATGATGGTGTTTGGTGCTGTTTTTTCATTTACAGGACCAGGAGGGGTGATAGAAGAGTGGTCACTAAGGGCACTGGGTAGTATGGCGGTGCTGGTGATTTTATGAGGTCTGTTCAAGAGGACAATGTCCAGAAGTGTGGCAGTGCCTTTGTTAGGGTGGGACCAGGTGGGAGTAGTTACCAACTGTGTAAGGTTGAGGCTGCTATAGCATCCTTGGCTTGGAAGGCAGAGCTGGAGAGCAATTAATATTGAGATCACCCATCGTGATCTGTTCTAGTTTGCTGGGCAAACTGGAGAGGTGCTCTAGAAGTAACTGAACGGCAGGAAACTGGTGTCGAGGGGATATAGGTGGCCGTGAATATTAGGAGGGCTCTGAAGGCACCAGTGGAAATTTTGAGGGAGGTCAACTGGGTACCATCTTTTAATTTTTGTACCACTGGGTCTCTTTGTGTCTCTGTTTGAAATAATCTTAATTTCTCATCAATGATTGGAATCTTAGCAATCGTGTAGCCCTCATATTTATCAGTGTCATTTTCAGGTAGAGAAGCTTTTTGGACTGCCCTGCTGAAGGTGTCAGCAATATAAAGTTCTTGTCCTGCTTTGTATCTCACTTGCAAATCATATTTTTGCAGTTTGAGCATCATCCAGCTGATTTTGAGGTGGGGCAGTATATGGTGTTTGTTAAACAGAAAACTACAGAATACTAGAAAACAGGCTTTGAATGACTTGAAAATGATAAATCTACTGTGATAAAACAAGCAGATAAGGGTGGGGGTGGTTTTACAGAATACCATGGATTATATCTGAAGTAAACAGACAACTCTCAATACAGCCTTTTACAAAAGGCTGAGAGTAACCAACTTTATTTTTCAATCACTGCATTGATGAATTTCTGTACAATGCCCTAGAAAGAGAGTGGATAGATGGTGAAATAAAAATGTTTTTAGAGGTAGAATACCCAGTTAGGGTCACAATCTACATTCTACCTAAGGTGCATAAGAAATTCAGCATCCCCCCACCCCCAGGTAGACCTATAATGAGTGGGGTTGGCTCTCTCACTGAGCCTTTATCTCAGTATGTTGACTATCATTTGCAATGCTTTGTTGCTGAGCTAGGCTCATACATCAAAGATATGACAGACATCCTTAACATTCTGGAAGAAATAGAAGCTGGGGAAAATTCACTTTTTATTATGATGGATGTCGCATCTCTATATTTAAACATTCCGTACGATGAAGCACTGGAAAGTCTGGCCTATTTTCTGAACTCTAGGGGGAATGAAACACAACCAGGTACTGAATTGTTATTAAAATTGTCAGAAGTTGTTTTACAATATAATGCTTTTTCATTTTTAGACAAGTTCTATCTACAAACCAAAGGCACAGCTACGGTGCAACATTTGCCCAAAACTTAGCCAATCTCTACATGGGAAGGTGGGAAAATACACATGTGAGAGACCCAGATGTCAATCCCTATTTTTTGTAAAATAAGTCTATACAAAAGTTTTATTGATGATCTATTTATTATATGGGATGGCACTATGTCAGAATTTGAAGATTTTATCTCATATTTGCATTCCACTAACCAAACTTGCATTTTCCTTTGAAGCCAGTACTAAAGTTTTTGTTTCTTGGACTTGTGTATTTCTAGAGAGAGAATGGTAGCATCAGCACTAACATTTATAGAAAACCAAGTGACATAAATATACTCCACTCTTCTTCCTGCCATCCAAAACGTCACACAGAACATCCCAAAAGGGCAGTTCTTGAGACTGAAAAGAAACTGCAGCGGTGATGACACTTTTGAAGTGGTAGCATCAGAACTGACTACCAGATTTAAAGATAGGGGGCATTCAAACACACTAATACATTCAGCATATCAGGAGGTTGAACATATACCCAGAACTGAAACCCTTAAGATGCTCCAGGCAAGAGACACAAATAAAGCAAACCTTAATTTTGTGACTGTGACGCTTGGCCAGCTAGTTATGATTATTGAATGATATTTGTAATTTAAAATATTGTATGTGATTGTCTCACCTAAGGCAGCACGGGGTTCCAGGGGGTGACACCCCCCCCAGGTTTCAGTGAAGCTACAGGATATGTAAACTGACCAGGAACCAGTTAATTAATTACCTTCCTTCCAGAGGGCATTTTATTATCTTTTATGGCCTGTTGCTGCTTTGAAGTTGGGAAACTAAATATACATTTTATTACAGGATAGGACATCATTTAGCTGATTCCTGTTGGCTATATTACACCTAGCTGATGAATTGCAGGGTTGTAAACCTCAAAGGAACTGGTGGATCAAAAACTCATAATTTGAGAAATGAGTTTTGCTGATGTCACCGTATTTAATATACCTCTTGATAGGACATCATGTTTGTATTTTTTTTATATTCTAAAAGAAGGAGCTAGATGACTCACAGAAGGGGTGTGGAAAGACAGAGTTCAACTAATACTTGTGTCTGAACTGTTTGAGAGATATACCATCTTGAGACTCTAGAAAGACACAGCTCTCTGATTTAATTTAACTTTACTTACAGAGGTAATACATTAGATAAAAAATATCTAACTGCATGTTGGTAGGAGTTTGTTCTGTAGTTTTCCTTGTTTTCTTTTATGTGATTGTGATGCTCTTTGATATATTGTTTTGTGTTTACCTTTTCATATTTTTATCATATTTTAGTAAAGAATCTTTTATTTGAAAACTGCCTGGGTGTCTGCCAGTTCTTTTTTTTGCATGTGACTTATAGATGGTTAAGTCTGATAGAACTGTTCAACAGCTTGATGGTGTTACTGAGCTTGAGTAAAAGGTAAGAATATACCTAAGGTCTCTTACAGAGTTTTAAGGATTCATTTGGAAGCCTCGCGTGGTGCCCTGGAAAGATTGTACCGCAATCCCGAAGAGGGTACATATCTGAGTCTGTACATTGGGTATGCTAGCATAAGGTTCATGGTTTGAATCCCCCCAGAACTTGAGACTAAAGGTTATTTGGACCCAAAAGCAGACAGGAGGGTTACCCTGTCTGTTACCTGTTCACACTATTGCACTCTGAGGTTGGCATTGTGAGAGCAGAGGGCCTGACCTTCTGAGTGCGTATGTAACAGGTTTGGTTGACAGCAGTGTGAAAAAACTGGTAACACAAGCTTTAACTGTTCAGTGTGTCAGCTTAATACTGTACAGCTCACTTGCAAAATAAGGCAGTAATTTATTTTTAAAAAAGGAAGCAGAACTATATCATTTTGCTTACAGTCAAGTTCCTACCTGTTTTATTTATTTTTTCAAAGTGCAAGTTAGGGTAGCCTTAGTTAAGGAAGAAGATGGCTTCCAAGTACAGTGAGCACACTGTAGACTACCTGAAGCAGTTGTGCATGGAGAGAGGAGTCCTGCACGAGGGGAGAGCCACCAAGCAGGACCTCATGGATGCTCTGATGGCGGCTGATGCCCTGTGTGTTGAGTCACAGTCCATGGCTGTAAAGGACCGAACCTTGGGTGTGGAGGGCTAGCAGCCAGTGCAGTGTCAGATCCAGTGGAGAGGACAGCAGGGCCAACAGCCAAGGGTCAGAGCAGCAGGGAAGGTCACCAGCATTCTGGAGCCTGAAGCAATCAGGCTGCAAATTGAGTGCGCAGAATGGAACTGGAGTTCAAGAGTGAAGAAGCGAGAGCAGTGAGGCTGCAGAGGAGAAGAGGAGCGAGAACAGAGAGGCTGACTGTGAACAGTGAGAGGTGGACCGTAAGAGCATGAGTGCCAGAGGTGACATGAACTGGAGAAGTTACGACTCAACCACCAGCACCAGAGCAGATAAGTGGCTTGGGTTTAACTGGAACTACAGGACTGGGTTAAAATTAAATTCCAAATTGATAACTGAATTTAAAGAGGGGGAGGATATGGATGCCTCTTTAAATTCCTTTGAAAAAGTTTGTATACAGGCAAATATTCATAGAGGGTCCTGGAGCTTCCAGCTATCCCTGCTACTTACCAGGAAAGCTCAGGATGCATTGGATCAAATGGACAGTGAGGACAGCAATGATTACAGCAAACTGAAAGCTGCACTTTTAAAAAGTTTGATTTAACTGCAGAAGCATATATAAGCAATTCCATAAGCTCAGGAGAAGCCCTGACATGACTACGAGGAGCTAGTGATGAAACAACTTCAGTGTTTAAAACATTGGTGGGAAGGAATTGAAGTAAACTCTGTAGATAAAATTGAAAATGCTATATTGTTAGAGCAGTTTTTGGGCATGCCAGCAGAGCTGAAAACCTGGCTGGAGGCAAGATCCCAAAACAGTGCAAGAGGCTGCTGAACTCTCAGACTGCTATGCCAAGAGCAGAGTTGCTCTGAGAGCAAATGGGAGTGGGTGTGGCAGTGCAGAAGGCAAAGCTCACCTTCAGGGCAGCTAAAACCCTCACTGCCTCCACTGAAACCAGTTATCCTCAGGTTTCAAAGAAAAGATTTCTCTGAGAAAAGAAACAAATGTTGTGTTTTGTAAAGAAACTGGGCATATTGCCAGACAGTGTCCCAAAAGACAAGCAATATGCAAAATGGTGCTAGGAAAGAAGTGGGTTGCTTGTGTGTCCCTGGAAGCATGTCTGTGTGAACATGAGGAACACATGCACCCAGTCATGTGATATGGTGTACAGACACAAGGTTAAGGGACACAGAGGCATCCCTGACATTGGTAAAGGGGATCTGGTAGAGCCTGGTCAGCTTATACCCAAGAAATTTGTAACTGTTCAAGACTTCACTGGGGAGGAGAAAACATTGCCACTCGCTAGTGTTGTCCTAGACTGAGGTGAAACAGGGGAAACTGTGCAACAGGTGGCTGTAGCCGAAACTTTAGCAGTTGACGTCTTCCTTGGCAACAATCTCAAACAGGGGATGGTGTGTGCAGTTACCCATAGCCAAGCAGCAAGGAAGTACTGTAGTTCCCTGGACCCCACAGAAGCCATTGTGGAAACTACAGGGAGGCTGGTTCCCCAGCCTGTGTCTCCTGATATGGAGACTAATGAAAAGAGGTAGAAATTTCCCCAGTAGCAGTTAACCACACAGCTATGGAGGGTTGCTCCAAAGAAGGAGGGATGACCCATTGTCAGAGGGTTAGGGATGACAGTGATCCTGAGTGCCTTGACGCTAGTGCTAGGGACCCTAGTTTAGATACTGAAGGGGACCTGTCCCATGCCTTGGGAATGTGTAAGGAGTTTGCAGCTGCTCAGAAAAGTGACCCTAATCTAGAGAAGCTGAGGGCTTGGGTAGACTCTGATGGAGCACAGGGAGGTGACAGTAAACATAAGGTTTGTGGGGAAAATGGACTGATGTATACTCAGGATGTTAAGACAGAGGGAGGGGTGATAGGCAGGCAGCTTGTCATTCCCCAGGCATACCGTGGCGGTTGATCAAGATTAGCACGATATTCCCTTATCTGGTCATCTGGAATCACGTGCACTACACAGCGGTTGGCCCAAATTTATTGGCCCAACTTCACCCAGCAGCTGAAGGAGTATTGCAGGTCTTGTCACCAGTGTCAAGAAATAGGGAAGGCAGGTAGAAAACCCAAGCTGCCCTAATTTCATTGCCCATAGTAGAGGAGCCATTCCAGAGGGTGGGAATGGATATTGTGGGGCCTTTAAATACTCCCAGCTCCTTGGGGAAGAGGTTCATTTTGACTGTGGTGGATTATGCCACCTGGTATCCAGAGGCAGTCGCCCTATCCTCACTGAGGACAGATAAAGTGGCAGATGCCTTACTTGGGATTTTCTCCCATGTTTGGTTTCCTGGAAGTTATCACTGATTGTGGGGGTGCCTTCATGTCAGACCTGATGAAATGTTTGTGGGAGAAATGTGGGGTGGTGCAGAGGCACACAACACTTATCACCTGCAAGCCAATGGGCTTGTGGAAAGATTAACGGTACCCTGAAGTAAATGCTCCAAACGTTTGCTGAACAGCAAGGGAGGGACCGAGAAATACCTTCCCCACCTGTTGTTTGCATATAGGGAGGTACCCCAAGAGTCGAAAGATTTTCCCACTTTGAGCTCTTATGTGGACGCTGGGTACATGGGTCCCTAGAATTGATCCAGGAGGACTGGGAAGGCAAGCACACCACCAGGGCACTCCCATAGTGGTTTATGTTCTTAGGTTTAGGAAAGGCTGAAGGAGCTTATAGGGACAGCCCAGAGCAACCTGGCAGCTGCCCAACAGAAACAAAAAGCGTGGTATGACTGCCGAGCCAGAGCTCGCCACAACACAGTGGGTCAGAAGTCATGGTCCTTATCCCGGTCTGGAAAGGCAAGCTGCAGGAAGAGTGAGCAGGACCATACAAAGTAGTTAAAAAGGTAAATGATGTGAACTATATCATAGAAATACCTGACAGAAGACATACAGAAAGAATGTATCATGTCAACATGATGAAGCCATGTGCTAGTAGGGCTGACATGGTGTTTGCAGTATGTAGTCCTGGGGAGGGGACAGATGAAGGAGACCCCCTTCTGGACTTGCTGGAAGAAAGCAAGTGGGAGTCCTCTGTGGAGGCAGTTAAATTGTCTCCCTAGCTGGCACCAGACAAGATCCAGGAAGTAAGGGAGGTTTTAGCAGACTTTGCCCCACTGTTTAGCACCAAGCCTGGACTAATACCCTTAACAACGCATGATGTGGAGACAGGGACACAGATGCCCATATGGCAGACAGCATATTGGGTGTCAGAGGTTGTCCATAAAGACATTAGGAGGAGGAGGAGGAAATGCTGGATTTGGGGTAATCCAGAGATCCCACAGCCCTGGGCTTCACCCATAGTCCTTGTGCCCAAGCCAGATGGCTCTACTCATTTCTGTGGGACTATCATGGACTGAATGCAGTCACGAAGTCAGACACCTACCCGATGCCCCAGACGGATGAACTCCTGGACAAGTTGGGCGACAACCTTACAACTATTGACCTGACAAAGGGTATTGGCAGGTAGCGTAAACTGCCAGAGCTAGGAGAGGTCATCCTTCATCACTCCGATAGGTTTATTTGAATTTAAAGTAATGTCTTTTGGAATGAAGAATGCCCTGACCATGTTCCAAGGTTGGTAAACCAGGTGTTAAATGGTGCTGAGATGCATCCATGGCATACCTGGATGACATTGCCATTTTAGTGCCAGCTGGGAGGAACACCTGTTCCAGCTAGGAACTGCTGGGCAGGATACACAGGGCTGGGCTCACTGTCAAAGCTGAGAAGTTCCAGGTGGCCATGGCTAAAGTGGCATACCTCGGGCATGTTGTAGGCGAGGACAGCTCCATCCTAACCAAGTAAAAATAGAGGTGATCAAGGCATGGCCTAGACCAGAAACACAGAAGTAGTTCAGGAGTTTTCTAGGGACAGCAAGATACTATAGGAAATTTGTACCCAATTACAATGCCCTGTCTGCTCCCCTATCTGAGCTGGTAAAGAAAAAGATGCCTAACAGAATTACCTGGGAGCCAGCCTGTGAAAAAGTCGTTACCAGACTGAAGGAGGCACTGTGGAGTGCTTCTGTATTTACGATTCCTGAGTATAGCAGACCCTTTATAGTCCAGACTGATGCTTCAGATGTGGGTATTGGGGCAGTTCTGAGTCAGACATCCAACCAAGGGAAAGATCACCCTGTAGTGTACCTGAATAAAAAGTTACTTCCCAGGGAGCAGGCTTACTCTACTGTGGAAAAAGAGTATCTTGCCATAGTGTGGGCCCTAAGAAGTTAGAGCCATACTTATATATGGGCAGAATTTTGAGGCGTAAACTGACCACAACCCCTGGTCGCAGCCGACAAAATGGGAAAAACTAACGGTAGACTATTAAGATGGAGTCTTGCCTTGCAAGGGTATGACATGATGATCTTACATAGGGCTGGGTGACCAGTCAGAATGCAGATGGCCTGTCGCGTCTATATGAGGATTGAACTGACTTAGGGAGTCCCATGCAGGGGATAGAGCCCCCAAATTCAGACTAGGTGGGGAAGAGTATGACGCTTGTCCAGCTGGTTATAATTATTGAATGATATCTGTAATATAAAAATATATTATGTGATTGTCTCACATAAGACAGCCTGGGCTTCCATGGGTGCCACCCCCTAGGTTTCAGTGAAGCTACAGGATATGTAAACTGACAAGGAACCAGTTAATTAATTACCTTCCTTCCAGAGGGCATTTTATTATTTTTACAGCCTGTTGCTGCTTTGAAGTTGGGAAACTAAATATACATTTTATTGCAGGACAGGACATCATTTAGCTGATTCCTGTTGGCTATATCGCACCTAGGTGATGGCTTGCAGGGTTTTAAACCTCAGAGGAACTGGTGGATTAAAGACTCATAATTTGGAAATGAGTTTTGCTGATGTCATCTTATTTAATATACCTCTTGATAGGACATCATGTTTGTATTTTTTTATATTCTAAAGGAGGTCTAGATGACTCACAGAGGGGTGTGGAGAGTCAGAGTTCATGAACTGTTTGAGAGATATACCATCTTGGGACTCTAGAAGACACAGCTGTCTGATTTAATTTAACTTTACTTACAGAGGTAATACATTAGATAGAAAAGATTTAACTGTATGTTGGTAGGAGTTTGTTCTGTAGTTTTCCTTGTTTTTCTTTCATGTGATTGTGATGCTCTTTGATATATTGTTCTGTGTTTACATTTTTCACATTTTTATCATCTTTTAGTAAAGAATCTTTTATTTGAAAGACTGCCTGGGAGTCTGCCAGTTCTTTTTTTTGCATGTGATGTATAGATGGTTAAGTCTGACAAAACTGTTCAACAGCTTGATGGTGTTACTGAGCTTGAGTAAAAAGGTAAGAATATACTTAAGGTCTCTTACAGAGTTTTAAGGGTTCATTTTGGAAGCCTGGCTTGGTGCCCCTGGAAAAAGACTGTACCGCAATCCCTGAAGATGGTATTTATCTGAGCCTGTACATTGGGTATGCTAGCATAAGGTTCACAGTGTGAATCCCCCCAGAACTTGAGACTAATGGTGATTTGTACCCAAAAGCTGACAGGAGGGTTACCCTGTCTGTTACCTGTTCACACTATTGTGCGCTGAGGTTGGCACTGTGGGAGCAGAGGGCCTGACCTGCTGAGTGTGTATGTGACAGTGACCACCTATTCTATACATGCCCATAAAGTTGTCGATATTTTGAATAAAAATTGGAACATCCTGAGGGGTGACCCACTCTTGGAAGCATATTAAAATAGACCCACAAGGATATCATACAGAAGGTCTGAAACCCTTAAGGATGTTCTAGTACATAAACAACCGGACCCCTTATATGCAGACATGGCTAAAACCAAGCAAGGGATGTTATAGATGCCAGCGATGCATCTACTGTGACAGGGTGACACAAGGTGAAAGAATTCTCTGACTCACGCTCTGAGAGAACATACAATAAACCAGCTGATTACATGTGACACTTGTGGAGTCATTTACAAAGCTGAGTGTACATACGATGCCTTTACATTGGAAAAACTCAGAGAAAATTTAAAAATAGAGTGGGGGAGCACTGCAGAGCAATAAATAATGTTGATCTGACCTATGCAACTGCTCAGCATGTTGCTTCAAGTACCAACAAACGACACATGTCTTCAGTTTTAGGGGAATTGAGACAGTATTTAAAAACCCAAAGGGGTGGTGACTACAAAAACTATATTAGAAAGAGAAGGATTTTGGATCTTTACTTTGAGTACCTACAAACACCCATTTTTAAATGAAAGATCTGGCATTACACCATACCTGAAGGAAAGGAAACAATGTGTTCTAGAAATACATATATTTACCCCTGTAGCATAATCTAGTAATAAACAGGTATTGATTACTGAGATTAAGAACACACACCATGAATTAGATTGAGAGCATTTAATTGTATTGTATATTGTGATTTGTTCACTCTTCACAAGTGACTAAATGTTTTTTTCTTATGTGTCTTTTCTAGATATTGTTTTACTACATGGAATCGAATGAAGCCACATGAACCACTTTTGTATCTGTGCCTTTATTTGATTTTTCTTACATGGTTATTAATCTATTTATATGAAATAAACATGCTCTTTTAAGTTATAGTATAAATAATAGGAAATACTGTATAGCAGTTAGTATTAGCGCCTGATATATTTATTGCTACGACTCAGTTGTACAGATTAGCACCTGATATAATTAACACTTAGTGTTTACTGCTGGAGTACAGTTAGCATGACAGATTATATTAGCAGTCTGTTTATATTAGCAGCTCTTTGCTTTCAGCTAATATAGCTAATATAAACAGAAAGCTAATATAATTTGCTATACAGTAGACTGTATTTAGATAGATAACGAACTTCTTTATGCACTTGGTATCATTGTTTACATTCACACTTTGCACTTTTTGATATCATAATCATGTCACTAGCATGTATGTATAAATAAGGCACTCTGAATTTGAAATGTATTGTAGATCCATTGAGAAAGGAACAACTACATTCCAAAACGTGTTTGGACTTGCACATGACACTATTACAATAAAATGTAGCACCAAGCACAATTGTGAGCCATCCCTTTCTTTCTTTATATGGGTGGTGAGTGCAGGATTTTGCTGTGGATTTCTGTTATCTTTATCCATGCACCCACCCCGGGGTAGACCTCTTCACTTGCAAACAGGCTCTCTAAAGGCTTGTGGTCTGTTTCCACTAGCACCCTTTGTCTCCCATAAATATATTGGGATACCTTAGTGTAGTCATATGTGATAGCTAACATTTCTGTCTCTATTTGGGAGTAGTTTTTTCTGCTTTACTAAGTGATATTGAGGCAAATGCAACTGGCTTGCTTGCCTGCAATGGGCATGCTCCCAACCCTTCAGAGTGGGCATCAACAGACAGATCCACAGGCCTGTGCAGGTCGTAGTAGGCTAGCACCGGGGGGGAGGGGTGTGTTCGATGACTCTTAAGTTCATTAAAAGCTCGGTCACATAGGTCTTCCCAATGCCATTCCATTTCTTTCTTCAGAAATTCTCTTAGGGGTTTGTTGATAGTGCAAAGGTTAGGTATGAACTTGGCTAGGTAATTGAACTTCCCCATTACCCTTTGTAAATCTGTTGCACACTGAGGAGTAGGCATGTCTACCACAGTCTTGATTTTCTAGGGGTCTGCTACCAGGCCTTCAGTATTTAGTTTCGCCCAATATAAAGAACTTTGCCTAGTCCTTTTCTGGATTTTTTCAAATTTAACATGAGATGACACCTTGTGCTCTGTAATTCTCTATTTATTATCTCATTGTGTTCTTGCAGGTCTGGACCCCATATTAGGATATCATCCATGTAAGTCTCAATACCTCAAACCTTCAAAGATTTGTAATATATTTCTTTGAAAAACTTCAGGGCTGAACAGATTTCAAATGGCATACACTTGAACTTATAGCACCCAAAAGGTGTATTAAAAGTCACTCATTCTGAAGTGGGCTCATCAAGCTTGATTTGCCAGAAGGCATGACCAGCATCTAGCATGTAGAAGATTTTGGTGCCAGCAAGCCTGGCTGCTACTTCTTCCACAGTCTTCATGGTGTAGTGCTCTCTCTTAACTGCCTTGTTCAGATCCCTTGGATCAGTGCAGATTCTCACTTTATTAGACTTCTCTATTACCACTGTCAAATTAACCCAACTTGTGGGTCTCTCGACCTTTTCAATAACTCCTAATGCCTCCATTTTATCAAGTTCAGCTTTTGCCTTGTCTTTCTAGATGAACAGAATTTTCCTGGGCGGGTGAATTACAGGGCTCACTGATGTGTCTGTCTTGATGTGATGTTCTCCCTTTAAGCACCCCAACTCTTGCAATACATCAGCAAAACTAGATAATATCTCTTCTGTCATGTCCCTCTCAGTATTTACGGAAAACATTTTCTTTACAAGTCTCATGTCTAGGCAAGTCGGTAGTCCCAGCACTAGAGTTACATAGGCATCCACCACTTGAAACATAATGATTTGGTACTGGTTTTTGAAACTCACAGCCAATGTAACTTTCCCACACACAATCAGCTGATGCCCTGAATAAGAAGTCAGTCTTTCTTTTGATTTCTAAATAATCTCTCTAGACACAGCCTGGAACATTTTCAATGGCATTATGTTACACTAAGCTCATGTGTCTAACTTGAAAGTCACATTTTTGTCATTTATATTCAAGGCCACTTTCCAATCACTATCCACAGTGTTATCAGTTAGTGTCTCAATACTAAATGTATTCTCACTTTCACTACTGGACTCTTCTTTAACAACATGGACTTTTGCACTTTCTTCAGCATGACTCATTCTGGCAAAAATGTTTTTTCTACTGCAGTCTGCACTTTTGTCCAAATGCTGGGCACCAATTTGGGCCATGCTCTCTACCACACCTTCCACATATGCGCACTCTTGACTCTCTTGATAACAAACTCTCTAAGTTTGTGCATATTTTCTTGTTCTCCCCCTTTTGTGAGAACTGCAGCACGGACTGCATTTTCCTCCCCATGGTCTCACTCAAACTCCTGATTTGCCTCTCTCTTAGTTTAGCTGCTCTACAGATATCGACAGCTTTACTGAGGTCAAATCTACCTCATGGAGCAGTCAGTGTCTCACATGATCATGAAGTTTACCACAAACAATCCTGTGTCTGGTTAGGGAATCACATAGGCTGCCAAATTCACAAGATTTAGCTCTCAAATGCAACTCAGTTAACACAGGCATTGTTAGATTCACCTGGAATCTGATTTGTGATATTAAACAAATGTCTCTCATATGTCAAGTTCTTGCATGGGTTACAGTACCTCTCAAATTGATCCATAACTTTGAACCATTTCTCTTTGTCTTCTTCTGTCACCCATTTGAAAGTATTGTACACCTCCAGGGCTGCAGAAGCAGCCAAATGCAGAAAATTCATAGCCTGTATCTTCTGGGATTTCTAAGCAACACCCATGGCAATAAAAAAAGATTTTGACCCATTGCTTGAAGTGAAGCCAGTTTTCAGCCAGATAGCCATGCATCAAGGCAGTATAGTGCAGTGGTCTAAGGCTCTGAGCTGCAAATCTGGAGACATCCAGCAGACCAGACCTGGGTTTGAATTCCCCAGCTTCCACTTGCAGGCTGTGTGACCCTGAGCAAGACACTTAACCTCATTGTGCTCCCAGGTCACTCCTGTAAAAAAGCTTTCAGCTTAGTGTGCTATACCTGGTTAAACAACTAAATAAAAAAAATCAAAGCATGTTTGGTGGTATGCTGCTCCAAGCTTCTGACATCATGTAATGATATGTGAGAGCAGATACTGTATGTTAATTTGAGCTGATTTACTAATATTGCCAGGTAGGTACAATGGTACATGTGCTTTTAGGTACAAGAGTAATTCTGGCAAGTTATAGCCTGCTGAACTTTATTTATAGAGAACATTCAAATGTAATGACATGACACTGTACGTCATTCATATTATTATCCTTACACAGGGCACAGAGGCAATCCCCTTTTGCAACAAGGGATTAGGGCCTGAAGAGACATTATTCAAAACCTTTTGTATTCAATGAACAAGTTTAAGCCTCTTAGGTCCAAAACAGGATGCAGTTCTCCTGTCCATTTGGGGACTAGGAAATGTAGGGAATAGAATCCCTTGTTTTTCTCTTGTTGGTTGGTAAAATTGTATTTATACAGTCATACAGCCATTAGGGTTCTGAAAATCCCTATTCACAAGGCTTACCTGTTTATATAAAACTAAGTAGTTACAACATTACAAGTTTTAACATTGATACAAAATTACAAAACATACAATAATACAAATAAATTACAAAATATTACAAAACAACAAGACAGGCTAATTGTCATTTAACCACTACATTCTTTTCATCCATTGCAGTAACAGCAAAGCTGAGTTCATGGTTTATTGCAGTTTTAAAAACAGTATCAGTAATAGTTCATTCTGTGGGGGACGGTTCCAACTAGAGGCAGCCTGGTACTGAAAGGTCATTACACTAAACCGGTAAGTTAGCTTTGGTATAATCCCTAGCACCCATTTTTCTTAAGTTTAAACCATGTTTGGGTTTTTGTAATTTAATTGTTAGGTTATTTAAAGATTTATTTTTGAATATACCCCAAACCTGATTCAACCAAATACCCTTAGCCTGCAGGTTTAACGAGGTCCAACCTAGGTCTATATACATTATACAATGATGGGTTTTAGGGTCACACCTTAACACAAATCTTGCGAGCTTATTGTAAAGTGTATCTAAGTTATTTAACCGTTTTTTTGTTGTATGTCTATAAATATGACTTCCATAGTCAATTACTGGTAATACTAATTGGTTTATCATGGTCAGTCTTGTTTCTTTTGTCATACAGTTTGATATATGTCTTATTGCTCCTGTTTTTGCATTTGTTCTCTTTATTAAATTTGTTATATGCTGTTGAAATGTTAAATGCTGATCTATTTGTATCCCTAAGTATTTGTATGTCTCAGTTTGTTGTAAGATCTTACCTTCCTGAGTCATTATTTTTTATTTTGAAACGCTCTTCTTTTCTGATGCAAAAACATGGTCTGTGTCTTTTTATTATTTACTAATAAAACCAAAGATGAAAAATGACCTTGCATTATACAAAAATCACTTTGTAACTTCTGCTCTACTTCTCTTGGAGTGGTTCCTACTGCTACTAATACAGTATTGTCTGCATAGAGACAAATCTGTGAATGTTTAATATTGTTTGGCAAGTCATTTAAGTAGACTATGAACAGGAGGGGGCCAGGATAGACACCTGGGGAACCCCTCTCATCACATAGTCCATTCTTGACTGTTGACCATTCAAGACAACAAATTGAGACCTACTGTCAAGATATGATGTAAACCATCTACAGGTTTATTCCTCAACTTCTATTTTCTCCAATTAATTAATCAGAATACTATGATTTACTAAATCACATGCTTTGTATAGGTCCATGTATACTGCACCCACGACTTCGCCTCCTAAAGAGGGGTAGCTATAAGATCTAAAAGTCTGTGAGTGCAGTAGCCGTGGACCTACCCTGCCTAAAACCATATTGATATTGTGTTAATTTGTTATACTTCTCCAAATACTCCATCAGCTGATCATGAACAATTTTTTCAAATAAATTAGATATGGTAGACAATAGAGCTATTGACGATAATTTGAGGCATCCATAGGATCTCCTCCTTTATCTATCAGAATCACTTTGGCAAGTTTCCAACTAGAAGGAAACTGTCCCTCTTTAAACTCAATTAAAAAAATATCCCGTAGTATTGGTGATAGTTCCAAGGCAGTTTCCTGCAACAATTTATTATCTATTTTATCTGGTCCACTTGCCTTATTTATTTTTAATCTATTTATAGTTTTAAAACTTATTTTTGTCACTGTCCTGAATCTAAATTCAAGGTGGTTTTCATCTTGGCGATTCCCTTGATTCACATCATTCACTAATTTAATATTAGATGTAGTTTCCAATTTCAAATCAGTAAGATTTATAAAATAGTTATTCAAAAAATCAGCAGCCCTATTTGTTTCAAGCACCTTCCCATCTTGACTTAGTTTTATCTCATTCTGGTTTCTAATTGGGTTCATAAGACTTTTTATTACAGACCAGTAAGCACCCAGGTTAGTTTATTCTTTAATCCTTTGTTTATAATAAAAAGCTTTTGATTTCCTAATTTCCAATATTACTTTATTCCTTAGTGTTTTGTATTGTTCCCAGACTTCACTTTTTAGTGTTTTATTTGCCCTTTTCCAGAGTTGATTTCTTGTTCTAATCATCTTTTTTAACCATGGCAGATGTTTCAATCTTTGATTTACTTTTTTATATGGGGCAAATTTATCACAGGTATTCCCAAACATTGTTGTAAATTCCTGAACAGCCAAATTTTAATCTGGTATAAGAAAAATCCTATACCATGGAAGTCCCTGAAAGTACTTTCTAAATGACAAACTATTAAATTTTGTATAACATCTTCTAGACATTTATGGCACCAAATTTATAGGGTAATATTTTTAGTGACAGAAAAAATACACTTAACTACATTGTGATCTCCTAAACTAGGAGCACATACACTTTTTTCCAAGATAGTCAACTCTGGTGAGACAAAAATCAAGTCTAAAATATTGCCTTTACTAGTTAAGGAACATTTCCTTGTGGAAATATCTATAATTTGTATTAGATTTAGACAACTAATTGAGCCTTCCAACTTCTGACCCCTAGGGCAACCCCAGGCTGCGTTAAAATCACTAGTCAAGACAGGTATGCCATTTGCATCTATCATCTGAGAGACTGGTTATTTCTTCTGCTGTTTCATTTTGCTGGACTGTGAGACTGAGACCTAAAGGAGCGTGCTGCTGCCTGTTGGGGGCTTTGAACTGTGTGCCTGATATCTGTTAAAACTGTGAGCACTTTGTATAACCTCATTTCTTCTGTGCCTTTGCTCCCCTTTGACCCTGCATTGCTGTGCTCTAGTGAGAGGGGCCAGGTGTAACAGAGCACACTTCATCAAGGAGGAGGGGCAGTACAATATAAAAGAACTGTGCTGCCTAAACCCAGAACAGGTATGCCATTTGCATCTATCATCTGAGAGACTGGTTATTTCTTCTGCTGTTTCATTTTGCTGGACTGTGAGACTGAGACCTAAAGGGCGTGCTGCTGCCTGTTGGGGATTCAGACTGTGTGCCTGATATCTGTTAAAACTGTGAGCACTTTGTATAACCTCATTTCTTCTGTGCCTTTGCTCCCTTTGACCCTGCATTGTTGTGCTCTAGTGAGAGGGCCAGGTGTAACAGAGCACACTTCATCAAGGAGGAGGGCAGTACAATATAAAAGAACTGTGCTGCCTAAACCCAGAACAGGTATGCCATTTGCATCTATCATCTGAGAGACTGGTTATTTCTTCTGCTGTTTCATTTTGCTGGACTGTGAGACTGAGACCTAAAGGAGCGTGCTGCTGCCTGTTGGGGGATTCGAACTGTGTGCCTGATATCTGTTAAAACTGTGAGCACTTTGTATAACCTCATTTCTTCTGTGCCTTTGCTCCCCTTTGACCCTGCATTGTTGTGCTCTAGTGAGAGGGGCCAGGTGTAACAGAGCACACTTCATCAAGGAGGAGGGGCAGTACAATATAAAAGAACCTCGCTACCTGCAGCGCGAGCGTGAGTGGCGCGAGCACCACTCGGTATTAGAAATTTTATTAGTAACAATAGGAGCAAATTTGAGTAGTATTTCTGCTGAGATTTACTTAGAAATTTAGGGTTGATTTAATTGGAAGTTGAATATTTTTATGGAGCATTTTACGTTTGGAGGAGAAGTTTTAACAAGCTGAGACTTTGGAGATTTGGAGTTTTGATATTGGATTACATTATTTTTAAGTTGGATGTTCTTTAACTGCAGATAAACTTGAGTCATTGTATAATATTGTGAATTACAGGTCTTAAAGTCTGTATTTTAAAAAAAAATTTAATTGTTGCATTGGATATAATTAGCAATTATGGTATATACTAGGAAATAAGTTTTAAAAATTGGGGGAATTTAAAGGTTATGGATCAAAATGAAAGTGGTAACTTGGATTTGAACTCACAAAAGGGCAATTCGGAAGCAGAGCTCAATCAAGACAGTTTCAGGATTGATTTATTGCACACGTATATGAATGTTATAATCATTGCTGGGTTTGTAAAATAAGACATTTAATATTTTCTAATGAAGCTTTAGGATTGATTTGTGGCCATTTGATACTAGGCAGGACATGATAATCCCATTGGGGATGGTACCCCCTCAGTGACATGGAGCCCTAGTATATGCCATAGGGGTAACCAATGGAGTAGCTGGAATAGGTGTAATCATGGGGCACGAAGTGGCATGCATCGCATGGTGCCTCAGTGGACACGTTCTAGGGCCAGCGTGTCTAGCTGGGCATCAGAAAGGCATGGTTATGATTGGAGTAGATAAGAGGGATTGGACTATGACACTGAGTTCTGCTGTATGCTCGACAGTGGCCATCAGGAGTAGCTGGTCATGAGATGATTCATGGGCATGGAGCAGTATGTACTGCATGGTGCCCAACTGAATGTGCCTCTAAACACCAGCAGACCCTACTGGCTTCTAGGAAGGATCAGTTCGGATGAGGTGTGATCAGGAAGACCCTTGAAACCAGTCTTACTAAGTGTCCTAAGTATGCCTAGTGGGAGTGGCTGGAAAGGAAGTAGTCCAAAGGATACGGAGCAGCATGCGCTGCATGGTACCTTTTAAGGTTGCCCTGTAAAGGCAGAACTCCAATGTGATTACCAAGTTGGTAATATTGGGACATGATGTGTGTGTAGGGGGTAAACTCTGCTGGGATTGATAGGACTGTCATGGTGATATGTGGCCCAATTTGGTTGTTCCTCAGTTCACAAGAATATTTCTTTTGAGCTTATTAATGGCCTGAATATAGAGAGATAGGTTGGAAGATTTGGAAATAGAGTGAATTTTTTATCTAACTTTTAGTGATTGTTGTTTATGTATAACACAATATAAGATAATTTGAAACATACAGTATGTCTGGATGAAAGTGACTTTGTTGACTATGCCTTGTATGAAATGTTTATGTCAGATATTGTAATGTACACCCCTCGAGGGCCAACTTGGCCTGCAACATCAGGGATTAGTCTCAAAATTCAGGACCTAGACGTGGAGGGAACTGTGAGGATTTTTCTGGGGGAAATCCTAAATTTCCTATGACAGAGCTGGTCAAAGTAGCAGCGGGTATTTAATTCCCATTATACCGGTGTGTAGTCAGAGCTGGGACCGCATGGCAGTGGGATGCTTTGCAATAGCACACCAATCAGATGGGTGTTACGGCAGCCTTTTACCTAACTTGGATCCGGTAATTGGGTAGCCCTAGATAATTTTTCCAAATGGTACCTCCAAGAGTTTAGGTCTGACTTGTGACAGTTCCAGATTTGCTGATCAAATGTTAGGCCTTACTGGGGATGAGAGAATACTCTCAAATGAGATCATCATGGCTATCTTATATTACAGGTTATATTAGGCTGATATATAGTATATGTGTTTATAAGAAATACTAGCTGATATCGTCATTTCTTATTTATAATTATTTAATTGTGAAATGTTTTGTGTCTAAAAACTGTAATGGCTTTATTGTAATAATACTAAAAGTTAGTTATGGGAAATCAGACAGTGAAATTTCCTCTTTGTTCTCAAGGAACATTTTGTACCTTTCTGGCCGGTCCGAACTGGCTGGCAATGTTTGGTGTTGGCCTCAAATTTTTGGACCCACAAGTGGAAGGAATTGTAAGGATTTTGTTGGGGGGGAAAGTCCAAGTCTTTTAAGACCCAGAATTGGTCATAGAATTAGCTGGTATATAATTCCCATCTTACAGGGGTGCAACTGGAACATGGGACTGTATGCACAGTGGGATGTTCTATTTTTAGCTCCCGAATTAGATGGGTGTTACTGGTAGCTTCTTTCTAACTTGGGTCTGAGTGAGGCTTCCTAAGTAATTTCCTCACATAGTACCTCTAAGAGTAGAGTTCTATTTGTGACTGGCCCATACATACTGGCTAAGTGGTCTGACGGGTTAAGGAGATAGTTCTTTTAGGGAGCATGGGTGGAGTTTACTGGACTCCATTGATTGGAACAAATGTTTAATGTATCGTTATGGTTTGGTATATTATGGCCATTAAATATTTTTCTAATGTACTGGGGTGGTAGATTTATCTCCCTACAGTACACTGATATTTAAATGACTCAATATCCGAGTGTAATTCAATTGTTCTATATGTATTTGCATTTTAATGTGATATTAATATTGCTATGTGAAGTACTATAGTGTTAAATGTTTAATATTGTAATGGCTTTTTAGCCGAACAATAAAACCTTGATGATGATTGATAGTCAAGATAGTTTGTAATTTACACAGATGTCCCATTAAAACTCGTGAGAATAGATGTACGTGAATCATGCAAGAAAATAAAAATTCATGTACATCTATGTGAACAGAGAGTGCTCTGCACGTAAAGGCCTTGAAGTGTTTTTGAATGCATGCATGTGAGATCTTTAGTGCAGACAGCAGACTGTATGGTAAAACTGCTTTTTCCCTCAGCAGCAGCACTTTCCTCTCAGCAGCAAACAGATGATTGGTCCAGAGTTTCTCTGAGACAGAGGAGCCACCCCATTGGATGACTGGTTCAGACAGGAAGCCCCTCCAAATGCCAGTACAACAGCATATACGGCCTGACTGGTGCACAGGTGCAAAGTTCAGAAAATGCACCCTATACCCATATGCCATCTCAGTTGTGGGTGTGTGCCTATATATTGCAGGCACAAGCTGCGAGGAACCATGTGTTGGAAAGAGAGGTGAATGAGAGAGCTGAGCAGGACATGCCAGGAGGACACGTCGCTTCTTAATCAAACTGAGAGATGAGAATGAGATACTGTGCCCTGGCACGACTGCCCGAACAACATTAGGTGCTTAAGCCTTTAGTTTGGACTGATCCGGTGGATTCCCGTGAGTGGCGACTCCCATCCCATCCTGCCACGGTGTGATAAAGAGAAGAGTGAGACCTCTATGGATGGAGGAAGGAAACCACCAGCAACTGACCCCTACAATAAGGTTGGTTCAATTCAATAATTATGTATTTTATCTCTTGAGGACTACTCAGCACAGAATGGGGGGAAGGGGATGCGATCGATGCCACAGTGTGACAATGAACTGACAAGTGCTTTGTAGTCCCTCCTCCCACCCTGCTCATCCTGTTGTAGTTGCTTCAAAGGTGTTTGGCACAGTCGAGGAAAAATGAGTACTTTGATGCAAGGTTTGCTCAAGCTCATCAGCCTTTGAAAATTGAGCCCCAGATTCCTAAAAACTCACAATGGAGAGAGTAATAGCGAGTCTGCTCTGTAAGGTAATACCTTTGGTATTATTCAACGTTTTTTGAAAACTTCTTTAGAAAAGAGTCCATTTGATTAAAATCAACACTCTTCTGTAAGTGATAAAAACTGTTTGCCAACCAAAATTCTGCCTCTCTGGTCACAGACATTACATATGCTCTACAAGCATCCCAGTTTTTGATTTTTGTTTTGGTGACCACATCCACACATGGACTATAGCGCAAAGTGAAGTCCATAAGGACACCTGAACATTGAAGTCAGTTAATTTTTACTAACACATCTTCTTCTCCCCATGATAAGTACTGTAGCTGATCCTTAGCTCTGATCAATCTTTGGACTTCACTGTACTAAATATCATTTCTGTCATTCTAATTTCATGTTATCTCAGTTTGTTTCCAACTAAGCAGTAACAGTTTCATACACAATTTAAAGATTGAGTTTGATTTGTCATAATAACTATACTAGACAAATCATTCATTAAAAACAAAACAAAAAAAATAGTAAAGGGCCCAAGACAAATCCCATTCCAAAGGAACTTGCAAGCTCATGTCACAGGATTACATATTTTCCATAGCTGATATTTTAATCTTTTTATTGCTGTATTGAGTCTTTCCTTATTTGATGTGCTCAGAACCTATAATGAAAGCCATATCAGTCTGGCACCCCATTCTGTTCTAGGTTTTCCCCATGTGGGTCGAAGTCCACATCTCTATGTTTTGTACCCCCGATTACTGATTGATTGAATTATGCTGCTTCTTCTGGATTTCTTGGCAACAAAAGTAAATTAGATTATACAATGGCAAGAAAAATGCAGGTACTCTGATTGGTTAGTGTGCCCCTGGAACAGTAATGTTATCTGACAATAACATCACTGTATGAAGTCCAGGCACACATATGAACAGATAATACAAGCAGAAATCACACCAGTGCTGTATAAGTTACCACTGCAAAATGACTTCAGTTTCCCCCTCCAGACTTCACCACCACCCCCTCAGCACTTTACCACCGCCCACTGCAAACAATAGTCCTGTCTGCACCTCCTGACCTCAAGTCAGGGCAAATAAGATATTGCAGCACAAAAATAATGTTAATTTTCAAGCCCAGTTTGTTTCTCTGAAGCAAGTGGCTTCTATGAACACCGCAGACCATAACTGGAACTCACATGGTCCAGTGAAGCTGCTCAGTCTAAGGAAAAGGGAATGAAAATTAAATTTATTTTCTATGGTGAAATTAAGCAGCGGCACACATCCTTCTCCATCGTCCCCACCGCTCCTCCTCTACAGTCTCCACCAAAGTGTAAGAAACTGAAGCCATGACACTAAATGTCTTGTCACATCCTCCTCAGCTCCCAACATCATGTTACACATGTTGTAGAGTTACTGAGCAGCATACAAAATAGGAGACCCTAGAAGGAAGGCAGTAACTTTGTATATATGGCACCTGTTTATTTGAGACATGGGCAGTTTGAAGTATATGTTTAGAAATGGTGGTTAAACAATATAAGCAGTCTGCCAAAGTAATTTAATTGGAAGAAGCTTTGTCTGCTGGCACTCCCATTACCTGAATACCTGGCAGTCTTCCTCTCGCGCCTGCTCATCCTGTTGTATCCCCCCTATGCTGACCTTTTTCTAATCTAGAGACCCCTGTCTCACGACACTGCCACTCCTTGTAATTGGGACGTCTCTGAGACAAGTACAGTAGTGTTTCCCTACTCCCCCTCCTCATATCCTGGCTAATATTGACTGTCCTGGAGCGAAGATAGTGTGGTACTCTCGTTGACTGAAAGTTGTGTCAGTCATGTAGTCTCTCGTGTCAGGTCTGGTGGAGTGGTAGTGCCTGCCTGCTCTGCTCTTTTTGCTGTTGCAGAATCAATACTGAACCAACAGATCCACGCCACACTAAGTTATCAGAAGACAGCAATGCACCCATGTGCTGTAGTTTCCCTGCAGTCTTAGTTTCAGCTGCTGGGTAGGTGGGGAGGTAGTAACAACAACAAAGGAAAGGGACCTGGGGTAATCATATCAGATGACCTTAAGGTTAGCAAGCAATGTGAGAAGGCAGTAGGGGGGGTATACTGGGATGTATAGCGAGAGGCATCAGCATCAGAAAACAGGAAGTTGCTATCCCTCTGTACAGACAGTTGGTGAGGCCCCATCTAGAGTACTGTGTCCAGTTCTGGAGACCCCATCTCCGCAAGGACATAGACAGGATAGAGGTAGTCCAGAGGAGGCAACTAAAATGGTGCAGGGTCTGCAAGAGAAGCCGTATGAGAGAGACTAAAGGAGCTAATATGTATACCCTTGAGGAAAGAAGGAGAGGGACATGATAGAAACTTTTAAGTACCTCAGTGGAATCAACAAAGTTCAAGAGGTAGCATCTTTCAGAAAAGAGACGTGCAGAACAAGGGGACACAATTTAAAAGATAGAAGGAGGCGGTTCAGGGGCAATGAGAAGTATTATTTCACAGAGGGTAGTGGATGCATGGAACATCCTTCCTGAGGAGGTTGTGGGGTCTAAAACTGTGGGAGAATTCAAGAATGCATGGGACAGACATAAGGCAATTCTTGTGGGGGGTAGGAAGAAATAGGCTGTTGGTTAACTAGGATCTGCGGCCTATCCTGTAGGTAAGGAAATGGGCAGACTAGATGGGCCAAGCGGTCCTTATCTGCCGTCAAAGTCTGTTTCTATGTTCTATGTTTCTATGCCTGAAATGTGCACCGTGATGAGTGTGACCCACTCGCCCACCAGCCACTGACTGGTCCTGTGTGTTTCTGGGCTGGGGTGCATTTTTCTAACCTGCTTTGATAATAAATACATTGTAAATTAAACGTCAGTCAGTGACAGACTGGTGGTGGTTTGTGGTGTGGTGGTGTGTGTGTGTGTGGCTGGCGAGTGGTGTCATCATTCAATATAATGTGAGACTGCTGTGGTGTGATCTCACTCACTGTGGCTGTCTATTTGCTTTTTGTTTACCATGTCTGAGCATGCTGAAGTTTGATTGAGAATGATAAAATATACATAGTTAACTCATCTGCCTTGATGGTTTGCTGCTCCCTCTGGTGTACTATGGGCTCATCAATCCATTCCAGTCACAAGTCATTGTCATTATGAGTCTGATCCTCCATCAACTGTCCAAAATTACATTTTGATTTTTTCTGGCCTTGGTTGGTCAATTATGTAGGACCAGACGGATTAGGGAAAGGACTGGATATTGGATTTTGGAATTGGAATTGGATTAGCGGTTATGTGAGACTATGATATTGGTGGGGCGGGGGATCGGGTTGTTCTTTGGTCTCTGACCAAAGCAGTGACTGCTGTGCTGCTGACAGACCACCACTATGGTGGGGTGAAGTACCACCACCTGACCAGCCAAGTGGGCAGGTGACGTGGTGCAGTGTGGCACAGTGGCACTGACTGCAGCGCAGTCTGGCAGCAGGCAATCTGATCCAAGGCTCCAAAGTAGCTAGAAAAGAAATTAACAAAATGTAAATGTTTATTGTGTGATTGTGATGAGTTGATGACTATGTATGAAATATCTATGAGTCGTCATTAACACTCAGCGAGTTAGTTCATGACATGTTCACAGTTTCACACTTCACTTCACATGTCCGTTCATTTTGTGACTGAGTGTGTGACTAGTACACATCTGATAATGGTCTGGGTGGTGGGGAAGTGGGGGGGAGTGGGGACACAGAAGGGAGAGAGCCGAGGGCTGTCTGGCATGGATTGGATCACTCATGGGTGCTTCTGTGGCCTGGTGCTGCACAGATGCAACTGCTCTACTCCGGTTATATGACTCGACCTCAAGTCGGACATAGTCTAAGGAGGAGATCTGTCTCAGATTGAGTCACGGCCATCCAGCCTCAAGGCATCCTACCAGGCAAGGTTACGCAGCTCACCCCTACCTATGCTGGTCACCAAAACATAGGCAGGCTGTGTTTGGCTTTGCTTGCAGTGTGTGTAGGTGTGCACTAGAGAACATAGTTAACTGTGCTGATGCTGAATGAAGTAACTTCAAATCATCCAACACTCTGCCCCTAATTTATATTGCAGTTCAGTAGCAGCTGGCAGCATAGAGCAGATAGAGCAGCAGCAGTCAGAAGATGCTAGTAGTCAGTGTCAAAATTTGTCAGGTAAATGCAGTGCACCCGATATTTCTGAAAAAAAAACAAAGGGCATCCAGTTCCTGCTTGATGAGGATGGCCAGCATCATACTGCCCAAATCTTTATCCTCCAGACTTGAGTCTGCAACTCTGCAACAATTCCACACCAGATCCACGTCCATCTTCATTCAACCGTGGTATTAGAGGTAGTGATCTGTGGTGGTGAGTGGAGGTGGGTTATCCTGCACGACCTGCATTCAACTCAACTGTAAAGAGGCAGATAGAGTTCACTTTCAACAGCTTCAGGGTGCCTGTGCATCATCATCACGCAGTCATCTCAGTATCTCATAGGCCCTATAGATGACTCCCATAGGTGTTGAATACCGATGGCACCCCACTGACTACCATATCGGTCTAGTACCATCCATCCCATAAGACTAAGTCAGACTCAGATTTCAGAAAGAGAGAGCTGTCCTGGCCAGTATTGAGAAAATTATGGCAACTAGAGGTGGTGAGAGAAAAAGAAAGATTGATAAGAACAATTGCAGTAGCAGCAGCATTATTAAATTCTTTAAAAAGACATGTGGTGAGAGGAACTAGAACTATATAATTATTTACATAATCCATACTTTAAGGTTATTTATGGTGTAAAATTATTTTTTGGGGGTAGGGTGGTGGGCCAGCCTGGGAAACCTTGGGACTCTTTGAGTACTGTTGTGGTGATTGAATATGGTAACTTTTGATTTATACATTGTTGTACTCTGTATATATAATAACAGAGTTCTGTGTAGTCACATGTACTACTACTAGTCACAGTAACCATGTGACTGTCACTAGATCACCGCCGGTGACCTGGCAGGTGGGCACACTAGGTGACTGTTTCATTGGGGCGGGTCACAGAAGACAGAATGGGAAGACTGGGGAAGCTGGGGAAAACAGGGAGGTTAAGTGACTTGCTCAGCCAACAGTAACACAGTATTACAAGTGAGGGTCTGGCGGCTGTGGTGGTGGCTTGGTGGGACTTGCGAGGGACTGGAATTGGGTGGAGGAGGAGGACTGAGGAAGGATTCACCATCATGGTCTTCACTAGGTTTGCAGATCCTCAGCCTTAAACAACACAGCACTCACTAGTATAACGGCTTGTCTCTCCCAATGCCATCACATTAGAATCACCGACAGACTACAGACAGTGCATACTAGGTAATGAATGATATACATTGTATGTTACTGAATTGACTCCTTAACCTTTTTTTTTTCTTTTCTCTCTTATTTCTGCTTTTCTCACTACAGGCGAAGGTGAACCGATTCCAGTGAATGATGAGACCAGTACTGAATGTCATCAAGAGGAGGATCATTGGGATAGTAGAAGAACTCCACCCAGGAGACAGACTCCATACGATCTGCTTTCATGTATGCGACTCATCCGGCAAAGTGGAGGAGGAAGAGACCATCAGTAGCAGTAGCACTAGCAACAGCTGCACAGAACAAGAACCTGAGGCATCTGGGACTGTTCCAGTGACCAACAATGCAACGGCTGCAAAGCCATCAAGTACCCTTTCTAACATTTATAGACTTAAGCATTTTCAAGAGAAGTGGAAATCCGAATTTCTATGGTTACGAACGAAAACATGTAAAAAGTGAGCTGTTTTTACATTGCCTGGTCTGCATAGATGCAGGAACATGCAAACATAATGCTTTTGTAAAAGGATCCAAAAATGATCAGCGTTCTGCCTTGGTGCGTCATATGGAATCTGATGATCATAAAATATCTAAACAGACAGTTGCCGGCAGGAGACATTTAACATCTGCAATACTTGTTAATGATAAGAAAAGTGTAGCTGTCTTAGATGCACAGCTTCGAACAGCCTTATTTATGGCTCGACACACTATAGCAGATAGGAAGTTTTGTGATTTGATTGACCTACAGGTTGATAATGGGGCTACTGTTTCTGAAAAATCAGGCACCTATAAACATCATCAGGCTGCTGTGGATTTTCAAAAAGCAATTGCTGAGATCTGTAAATCTGATATACAGGCAGCAATTAATGCAAGGGAATTTGTGGGAATAATGGTTGATGAGAGCACAGACGTAGTTGTAAACAAAAAACTTGTAATATACTGCAAAACACTTGACAAGGAGCATGTTAATGTTACATTTTGTGTAAATGTGATAATGAGATGGCAGAGCAGAAACTATCTGTAATGCTATTTTAGAATTTCTAAAGTCAGTGGGTTGTTCAGTTTCTAAGGTGACAGGTTTTGGAACTGATGGTGCCAACGTCATGGTTGGTAGGTTAAATGGTGTTGGTGTACAGCTGCAGAGGGACAACCCAAAGTTGGTACATGTGTGGTGTGCTGCACATCGATTGGCACTGGTGTCCTCATGGGCTGCCAAAAACATCAAAGAACTCTCAGTTTACCAGGATACACTGGTTGCTGTTTATAACTTCTATCACGATAGTCAGTCTGATACATCAAAGTGAGAGAATTGCAACAGGTCATGACTGGCCAGGTGAAATGTTTCAAAAGACCAAACAGTGTGTGGTGGCTAAGTTTAAATGACACTGTTGTTTCTGTGTGTTCAGCATGGCCAGCTGTTGTTATGGACCTTGAACATGAGGTTGCTAGTGGCAATAAGGACACACAAATCAAGGCAAAGGGTTTGCTCACAAAAGTGTGGAATGTAAAGTTCATTGGGTATAGTCTATTTATGAAAGAAATTCTTGCACACCTGACAAGATTGTCCCTAATTTTCCTGAAAGATAACATTGATATCGGACAAATGGTGGCCATGGTGAATGCAATAAAACAACAGCTTTGGGATATGAGAGAACTAGAATATTTGCCACTGTGTCAAGAAATGATTGATCAGTTACAAGATAATGACAACCAGTACCATGGAGTGACATGTACTGTAAATGAAGAGGGGTTAAGGATGATCCGTTCTGTCAAGAACAAATTAATTGATAGATTATTAACAGAACTAGACAAGAGATTCACTGAAAGGGACATGCAGGTTTTGATTGATCTAAACACAATTCTAAATCCTAAATTGTTGCCAGCAACTGTTCATGGCCTGTGCGATTATGGAATCGAAGACTTAAACCAGCTGATTGAGTTTTATGGTGTCACTGCAGAAAGTTCACCGTCATTAATAGATGGACAGGAATCTAGGGAGAGTTTCACTCAGTTCAAATATTTAGTTAGCAACTGCAAAGACAGTACGTTGAACGCATTCTGTGAAAACCTCATTTCCAGCCATAATGAAACATTTCCTCACTTTGCTACACTGGCAAAAATTTTACTCCCCATACCACTAACTAGTGTGCCCTGTGAAAGAGGGTTTTCTTCACAGAATCTAGTACACAACATGCGGACGAATAAACTAACAGAACAGGCTGTTGAAAACAAACTTCTTATTAAGTCACATGTGTCTAAAAAGGATTTTGAAAAGAATCCTTGATACAGAGAACTAAGAATGTTTTCTTGAGCAAAGCTTGCACAAAAATAGAAAAATTTGGGAAATAATACTAACTCAATTAGTGCCACTGCCTGGTGTGAAATTACATTTTTACATACCTTTGGCTCAATCAAATTCATCACTCAACCATAGATAGGTGTGTCGTGACTCATGTGTGAATTACAACTTGAAAAACAAGTCAATTGTAGACTTCAGTTCAATTCAACACTGTCTCTACTAGTCTCACAGACTTCCGCCAACCAAGTGAACTGTACAATTTGGTGTTTTTCTTGATGAGTTTAATCAAGATTTAATTCATAAATTCATGCACTAGTGCTTTTGCAGCCCGTGCTATGTATGGAAATGCTGGCGTCTAGAAATGTTGGAAAGGGTACTTGATGGCTTTGCAGCCGTTGCATGGCTGCATGCATCAAAGAACTTAGTAGGTCCTGTCCTTGTGTATTATTTCACTGTTTGTTGATGCAGTCATTTGCAATAATAAGCAATTTGTGAAAGGTGTTTCTCTAATAATATCTTGCCCTTGTATATGATGTAGCATGGCCCATGGGCCATGAGGAACCTTATTCAAGTCACCCCAAATTTGGGATATATTTTTGGGGACTCAACCACCAACATTTTATAAATGCATTCTCACTCAGTTGCTAACCGGACATTAACATTCTTAGCTTTATGTATCACACAGATTCATACATTCATTGATACTGTACGCAATAACATGTGGGCCAGGTAGGTCAAGGGCAAGGGCCTGACCAGGGCGTACAGGCACAGGGGCAGGGCTAAATAAAAAAACAAACAATTTAGAGTCTGTTTTCCTGTCTTAGGAGTTGTTTTTTTTGATGTTTTTGGCAGTCCATGAGAGCCAAGCACTGCCCGATAGTGATCTGAGTGCATAGGTGCCTAATTTTCAAAAACAACCAAAACCATATGCCACCGTGACATGATGGCTAGCTGATTTGGTTAATGGTAAAATGTTTTTTTAACTTCGTTTATGAAGTTTTAGAAGGGCCTGCAATCGTCCTGGCTCCTCCATATAGCCACTGCCACTTGATCCTTTGACAGTTTCCTAGTTCCTCTGCTTGGCCCTGTGCACGAGGTTTTGTAGCGTCTCTGCAGGATGGGTACAGGCAGAAAGAGTAACAGGTGGCCACCTAACTGCACTCCTCAACCGTGCATGGAAATGTTACAAAAAACCTTGGGGCGTGGGGACAGGGCGCTGCAGGCGAACTGGGAAGCTGGAAGGGATCGACTGGCAACATGGTTGGTTGGGGACCACTAGGCACAGTGCAATCAGTTTTAAACTTCATAGCCTACTTACTTATACTTCTTACAATCGGAGTCAGTTTTCCTGTATCAGTTAGGAACTGGTTGGTTAGTTCTTTGATGTTTTGGCAGCCCATGAGAGCCAAGCAGTACCTGATGGTGATCTGAGTGCATAGGTGCCTAATTTTTCAAAACATAACCCAAAACCATATGCCACCGCGACATGATGGTGAGCTGATTTGGTTAAAGGTAATTTTTTTTTTTTTTACCTACGTCTATGAAGTTTTAGAAAGGTCTGCAATCACACCTGGCTCCTCCATATAGCCACTGCCACTTGATCCTTTGACAGTTTCCTAGTTCCTCTGCTATGGCCCTGCACACCGAGGTTTTGTGACGTCTCTGCAGGATGGGTACAGGAAGGAAGAGTGACGGGTGGCTGCCTGGCTGCACTCCTCAACCGTGCATGTGGAAATGTTATAAAAAAAGACCTTGGAGCGTTGGTGACAGGGCCTCAGCAGATGAACTAGGAAGCTGGAAGTGATCGACTGGCAACATGGCTGGTTGGGGACCACTAGGCATGATGCAATCCTTCTAAAACTTTATGAACCATAACAAAATTTACATTAGACAAAAATCAACTAAACAAAGCTTCAGAGTGGCATAAGGTATTGGGGTTATTATGGGCTTAATGTAAGCAATCCCATAAAATAAATGCCTTCAAATATACGTAAGAAGGTTGGTTTACAACTACAAATGCATGCATTGGTTGTTGCACTGACTAACTGCAGCACTACTGCAGAGCGCAGAGCGCCACAAAGCACATCCATTTTAAAGATTAATGATACATGAGAGGTGACTGCTGGTGAGGCGGGTGGTCTCCCCTCTCATGATTGCGATGAGTGATGACATGAGTTGTTGACACATCTGTATTTCTAATTGTATACTATAGAACAATAATAATTTTGCACGATGCAGTTGCATGCATCAATCAGATGGCATGCAAAATGCAATTTTTGCTAGCTTAGCTACTTTATGTTTTGTGACTTGTTGTCACATTAAAAAAGTTGATATTATTGATAAGTAACCCTACATGGTTAAAAAACGTTACCATTAACTTATTTAATCGTATTAAAATGCTTGTCTATGACTGTAACTGTACTGTACTCTGTTACTAAGAGAACAACTAACTGTGAGTGTGTGAGACACACAGCAGATAAATGCTATTGCTTGCTTGCTATAGTGGTGCTGGTAGTAGTGTTACTCAGGTTTTATGGTTAGGTAGTGTAAGTGTAGTAAGTAGTATAGTAAGTACTATTTGATGCTATCGGTAACACAAACCCAACCAGCCCAGGCACAACACCCATAACAAAAAAACACAATGATGATAATGTTTGTTTCTCTTTGTTGTGTGTGACTGTGGTGTGCAGTTATGCAGTAAATGTTGTACACACAACACTTTTTTTTATTCGGATCTGGAACACAGGTGCTGTGCTGTTATATTACAGATGTTGTAATAATGGGTTTGGTAAGGCTTGGAATCACTTACAATATATACTATGAGTATGACTCTTGGATATAGTGTTGTATATTCTGCTGCATTCTACTATCTTATCTGTAAATGACAGTGTGCTAAGAAAGAACAGAACAGATCATTAAACATACCAGCAGATACCAACCAATTACATATTTTATGTCTTTTTTTATTATATACAGTTACAAGAACAAACACAGCAAAGTATAAGCCAGTATAATGATGTTACTTAATTTTGAAGAAAAGTATGGCGTTCTGCTAATGCTGAGACATGGTTAGCAGCTGTACGGTATACCACTTTAAAACAATGTGTACCTCCATGATTTTCTGCAAGGGTGCAATCTTGTACCCTCAAAACATGGTTTGTACCCTGAAAACTTTTGAGGTGAGTCACGCGTACCCCTGTTGCATGCTGCCAGTGGGAACTTTGACCTAGATCAAAACGTCTAGCACAGGTGACCTATATACAGCACTAAGGATATTCAAAACCCAGGGGCAGCACTCTACAAATAATATCTCCAGCGTCCAAACCCAAGTCAAAAACGCTGGAGTCTTATTTCAAGAGTAAGCCACCTTTTCAATTGCCTGAAGCTTCGATTTTAAGGCAATCTATATTATAACAAGTATTCCCTCTATTTGTGTGAAATTTCACATTCAGAGCAGGCTTAACTAATAGTTTGCTCTCAGGAGCTGTACCTCCGGCACAGACCTTACTGCCGATGGCACAGCAACTGAAGAAAACAGCAGTCTATATTAAACAAGTAGATTTTCATTCAATAATTACTTTTAATTTTCTCTAGTACCCTCAAAGCAATCTGATATTTATTAAGCTGCTTAAGTACACCTTAAACTGTCATTTCAATATAATTGCCACTCTTTTCAAGTCCCAAGTCCTTTGCTCTAGGGGTTTACCAAGTTGTTTCTGTCCATATTTCTCTTCCAAGTGGCGCTCACCTTTTCAAGTGTTACTGCCCCTCCTCCTGTGTTGATGAAATTTAAATGTCCCACTTGAGCAGCTGATGGCAATCACTGAGTCTCTGGTAACTGGGCACTTGCTAGAATAACTGGCAAGACTGCTGCAGGATGGAGCTTTGGCACAGAACAATTAAATAACAGTCTCACACTACATAAGGTCTTTCTGCCGACTGCGGTGGCTGGTATATGATGGAAAAACACAGTGTACCTGGTTCAACAGTGGCAGCATGAGCGCTTTTCAAGTGTTACTGCCCCTCCTCCTGTGCTGATGAAATTTAAATGTCCGCTTGAGCAGCTGATGGCAATCACCGAGTCTCTGGTGGAGAAAACAGGTCCTATAGTGCACTTTTAAATGAGCATCTGAACCTCTGTCAGCAGAAGGGACAAGTGACTTGGAGGATAATGATAAGGAGGCAGTGGATGAACTGCAGTGGTAGACAGCAACCCCCGAGCATGCCCCCTTCCATTACTTCTAGAAGTCATTCATCTGTGGTGATTCCCCTCCACTTTGGTAGATGAAGGGAGATCCTTCCTCCCCACCTGCAGCCCCAGAGGCAGCAGTGGAGGGGGAAGGTGCAGAGTCAAAAGGTACTGGGGCAGCAGGCCACCAGGACTGATACCTGTGGTTACCTTAACATGGGAAACCGGGGGATGGGGACCCGGCAGGGGTCCCCCACCTGTAACACATGGCTACTAATGGGAGGCACAGCCACCACAGTCAGCAGGCCTCTGAAAAATCTTTGCCATGTCTCCTGGAGGGCCAGTAAGTAAGGGATTTAAGTAACTCTAAAGTCATCCTTGAACACTGGGGTTCACAGTGCACTTTCGATGTCACTCCCAAATAGTCTGGGCCTTCTAAAGGGACATTAAAGACAGACTGTTATAATCAGTGGCAAAACCAGCCACACGCAGCCATAGGTGCCGGAACCGGGGGGGCAGAAGGGGCGGTAGCCCCTCCACTTTTTATTTCTTTATGGCAAAAACTAGCAGCCATGAATATCTTCAAAGGCACACACCATTGGCAGCAGTCCTGGCAGAAGTATCAGAAATATCATATACAGAGTGTAACAGATATTTATCAGTATCAAAATCAGCTGGAGCAGCTTTAAGCAGACCAGCCTTGACAGAACTATCAGGAAAAGACTGAATAGTAGTCATGGCAGACTTCCACAGACTGTTCTGACAGTTAGTTATGTAAGCCTGGTAGTTAGCAACTCTGAGGCCTAAAGACACAGAGGCATAAGTCGTTTTGCCCATAACATTAAACCTCCTGGATTCCTTATCAGGAGGCAGAGGAATCATATGCCTGAGGGCCATACAGCAATCATGAGCAGCCATAACAACCAGATTCAAGTTTCAGACTGCAAGGTATAATAAGGCTTTACAGATGGAATAGGGCTTTGCTTATTAGCCTTCCTAGGCACTACAAGCAAAGTATCAGGCCTGTGTCAGGCAGCCAGAGTAGCATCCTCTAGAGTAGGATACACTGGAGGAATAATATTAGATGGAGTAATAGGCACCTCCAAAAACTCCAGCAAGTTAATTTTGCTAGAGTCTTCCTCTTTAGTAGCAGAGCCCATGGCACATTACATTTACCACAGCAATGCCTAAAAAGAGGTATCCATAGGTGGAGACCTAGATGTGTAAATTGCAGTACCTTCACTAAATGAGGAGAGGGTGGAACTGGAACCCAGACCACCCTCAAAAGGATCATGTTTCTCTTCTTCATCCTCCAAATACTCCTCCATGTTAAGGAGATCAGGATTATACTCCTCCTCTTTATCTGGAATGATGATGGGGAGTACAGGCACAGCTGGCGACAACAGCAATGACTGGGAAGGAGGAATGACAAGTGTGTGCTGTGAATCCATTGACAATGATAGTGCTGATGAGAAGGCCCCATTGATGGTACAGCTGTTATTGTCAGTGGAAGCAATGGCAACAGATGGCAAAGCAGTCCACAGACCATCATCAACACAACCTGGGAGTCAACAACATCCTACAAAGGCTAGGACTACCATTGTCAATGACATAGTACCCATTGATGGGGCTGCAAACTGTCTATAGCAGGTTTGGCAGTGCTGGAGACAGACCCTGCCCTTGGTGTCTCTTGGACAGTCCAGGGGCTGTTTGTCACTGCTGGAGTGGACCACGATGAAGATTTGCCTTACGAATGGGTGGGGAAGAAGTAGCCTTGTCCTTATGTTTGTGATGATGTCTGGAAGTTGAGGATTTTGACAACTTGTCTTTTTCCTTATCCTTATGTTTAGAT
Organism: Neoceratodus forsteri; assembly: GCA_016271365.2. Classification (NCBI taxonomy): domain Eukaryota; kingdom Metazoa; phylum Chordata; order Ceratodontiformes; family Ceratodontidae; genus Neoceratodus; species Neoceratodus forsteri. Next base: position 796,410,689 of record CM028137.1, on the reverse strand, counting down.
CTGAAGACCATGTCAGTGAGACCATCACCAAATGACAGGAGATTTCAAGGCAGTGGCCATCAAGAGAGAGGAGAAGCTGACTTGGAGCCCATGACCTTGGCAGCTACTTCCATGGCCTTCTTGGCAATGAAAGTTTCTATAACCTTTTCAGTGTCTCCTTGTGGTCTGGTTAAATCCTTGCAGGTATCACAGGCCATCACATTGTGGGACAACCTCAAACAGCAAATAAACCATGTGAGTGTCATCCTTATAAATCTTGCAGCCACAAGTTTGAAACCTAAAAAGGCTCTTTTGATGGTGGCATACAATGACAGCTAAAGTAACATATAGAAAACAGTAAAGTGACAGCTTTGTTACTCTGCAGGTCTAGCGATCAAAGTGGTGGCACTAAGGTGTGAGGGCTACCCACATTTATTTATGTCAACATAAATGCGTCATCGTGGTGACCCCCTGCTAGCAAAAGTTTCTGAGTGGTCCTAGTGCCGATGGATTACAGTTCAGTAATGTGGCCCAATGGATGAGATGTCTCTCGGTGAAGATCCTTGGTTTCAAACTGCAGCTCCTTCTGCTCCACCAGGCTAATTTATTTCTGTGCATCTGATGGAGTCAGGCCATAGCCAGGGTGAATTCCATGTCTAGGGTTTAGCAAATGGTGTTGCTCACAAGTCCCCATAAGGCACTTCACTGCACACTGCTGCCTCTTAAAAGTCACTTTTACACATAATGGCATACAACGAAATGTTCCAAAATGCAGTCGCTCCATTCACTCTGCTGCCCTCAACCATGTGCTTGACATTGATCCCTCATATCACTCTCTTGGCTTTTCTGGTGTTTTGACAGTCTTTCTGGGCAGCCAAGAGACTAATGAGATGTCCTTGCCATGATAATGATATGAGTGGAAGGAATAAATTAGACAGCTTGCTGAAATGTAACATGAGCCAGCAAACCCAGAAAAGCTGGGAATGCATTTTGACTGAGCTCTCAGTTTTGTTTCAAATCAGATTGCTTACACACGACAGCAATGTAATGGCACAGTGCTTCTGTAACTGTCATTCTGATATATAACAGTGCATGTAAAAGTGCCTATAGAAACATGTCCCACCAAAGTGTCCGACTACAAAACTCTATGAGACACCCTGGCAAAGCAGATCTTCACAGCAAGACAACCAGTCTGCAAGTATCCTGACTCATAGCTCTCTGGAGCTAAGTCTTTTTTTGTTCAAAGATCAGTTTATTTACACATGCACCAATAATACTGCTCCTCAAAGAAGTGTGTGTGTGTGTGTGTGTGGGGGGGGGTGACAGCAACATAGTTTAACTTAGCAGCAAATGATTCAGCTATATTTTAAACACTGTCTGGTCCCCTTACTTGTGCCCAGTACATGATGTCAAGACACAAGGAACTATACAAGACAAAAAGATTACCTGAACACCAATAATTTATTTGAGCTGCACCGTGCACAGTACTAGAGTAAGCAGAGGATCTACACAGACAGATCCCTGACTGCCACCTCCACTAGGCCCAAAATCATAAACTATTTGAATGTCTCAGCCCATAAGCAGGGGAGACAAATTTATTTACAGCAAATGTATGCTACATGCTGCAGGTCTCTGTCTACGCGACAAGGGACCAGAGGTATCATGGCATTTATTTATACCCCAAATACGTATTACACATGTATGCCGTCTCTATAACAGATAGGTTGAGGATATACCCTTCTAACTAGTGAAGCAGTACCTGGGCAAGGGCACCAAAATGAGGTAGAATGGTACTCACTGCATCTTACCCTACCCTCTGGTCTTGATATCTCACAGCCTCCCCGGCCTCTAGGGCTGATGAGGAACTGAACATGCTCACTCCCAGAATGAGAGCCTGAAACACCACAGGAATGTCAGGTTACTGACTGAACCACAGGTCACAAAGGCGATCACCAACAAGTGGTCCTCATTCAAGGTGAGCTGACGACAGGTCCTCATCATCCTGCCTTCAGACACTTGCCAGGATCCAGCTTCTGGAGACCCAAGAGGGAACCAGTGACACACCAGTCCAGGGACCCTGTCACCATACTGAGCCCACAGACCCCCTCTGGTGAGTTGCAGGTGAAGGCGCTTCTCACCCTACAAGTGCCAGAGCTCCCTAAGCTCCATGAGGACCTGTAACCCCATTAGAACAACTCTCTGCACAACTGGAGCCCCTTTTATATACTCTGGGGACGGGCAATCAGGAAAGTAAGGGAGAATGCAGGAGCGAGTACAAGATACAGCTCTGCACTACAAGATTTTGCAAAATAGTAAACAGGAAATATGCTTCAGTAACATTTTGTTTAGCCTGAAAATGGGTAACCCTTAATGCAGAAAATGGAACAGGGATAGACTGGCATTGTTCTGGAATATAAAGTAAACCCCCACATTTGCCATGGGGGTTTACACTCGCTGGTGCCTGTGGTGAAGTTAGGTTGCACCTTCTTCTGTAACTGATGGACCACTTTTCTATCTCCTTATTTCCTAGCAACAGTTAATATTTTTCTCTTTGCTTTTCTTCTTTTTCCCACCTACCCTAGGTTGACCGCCTAGTGTAGCTCTATACTGTCCCTACTAAACTTCCTACTAATTCTCTCTTTTCATTCTTTTTCCATTTCCATTCATCCAGTCCCTGGAATGATGTCAAACACCCAGAGAGGTGTTGTGTAAAGTGCATGAGCACATTTTGTGTACAAAAAGGCACGAAGGCTATTTAAAATGGGAATAAATACAGTTAATAAAACCTTTTTAAAGAAAATGGATTTAGAAGTCATATGAAACAATAATAATGTCATGATTAATACAGTTATAAGAAATCCTTTAAGTATTTTCATAAATTCACACTATAAACCTGATACTGTATAAGGTTCTATATGTAAAAAGTGCTTTGTCACTGTGGATCAGGGATATAGAAGTCAATATCTGTGGATATATATACACTGTACCTTTAACTGAACAGGAAATCCCTGACACAATCCCGTCTCCCTTTGGTTTTGAAACAACATGTTCAGATATGAAACAGCATGTCCAGACTTGTACATAGAAAAGGCTTAGTCAGGTGACCCCCTTACCAAAATATATAAATACTTCTTCACTAAATTCACTTCAGTTCAACCAGAGGGCTCAGCCCTAGGAGAGGAGAGGAGAAGCAAACAAGCTATTGAATGCAGATAAGAAGGGTCTTAGAAGCTCTAAGATCCAGGATTGTATTACAGGAGAAACTACTAATGTTAAGTAGTGATTTTCTTTGCAATTGTTGTTTTCATTTATTATTTTTCAAACTTTTGCAAAATAAATATCATACCAAGGTACATTTTAAACCTGTAAATTTACCTCGTCTGAGAGTTTATTATCTGCGCTGTAGCAAACTTGGTGTCAGCAGTGGGATAGTACTGATTGTCTGGAGAAACAAGGAGGAGACCAGTACCCAGATATCTGCCCTGGTATCCAGACATAGGGGCAAGAGCAGGATGGCATACCTCCAGGATCTTGTTGATGCCAAGGATCTGTTGAAGGAGGAGGGGCTTACCAGTGTGCATACCAGAGCCCAGGTGAAGAGGACTGGAGGGAATTACTAACCAGATTGGAGTTTGATGGAATGCGGAGGTGGACCAGCACTGGAGAGAGGTGGAGCACTGCTGCCAGGTGCTGATGGTGGGTTCCCCAGCAGAGGATTTTGTGGTGGAGGCAGAGGACCAGGATCCATGGGTTCTAGAAGGAGGAGGAGGACCCCTGATGGAACCTGTTGCCAGCCACTTTTGAGATCCCTTTGTTGCCCATTTTCCAGGCTGCTGCTACTTGGAGGCGATGAGATGAAGGCCCCAGGTGAGACTGTTTCAGGATATTTGCATACTGGGGTGAAGACTACAAGCAACAGAGAAGACACCATGGTGGTTGAATGGACTTTCCCATGTTTTGAACCCCCTGTGATATGGTATGAAATGTATGAAACATGTAATGTTTAAAATGAATATAAGATTAAGGCTGGTGTTGAGTACAGTCAGTTGAGGGTACCAGAATGGTGTAAGGGTTGAAAGGAAATCCCTGGTATGTTACAAATAAGGGTTGAAAGGAAATCCCAAAGGTTTTAGGAGTTAGGAACTGGCTGGTTGATGTTCAGCATGAGAAGGTTCCTCGTCTACCAGAAAATATATGAAAGGGAAATGGATAAATGAAATGCATGAAATGATTACAAGAAATGTATAACATAACAGAAATGTCTATACTGTACGATATAAAATGAGGAACCTAGGGTTATGGAGGATCTAGGTATGGGGTGGAACCTATGATTGGGCCCCTGAGTGGAAACAATGCCATGTGATGGGTATGGAGGAAGCTTGAAGTCAGCATAAAACTGCTGTGTATTGCTTCCTCTTTTTTTTAATGTACTGATGAAGGTGCGATAGTTGGTGCACAGGGTTTTGAAATGATGTCAAGAGATGGGTTCTGAAAAGATGTCAGGTGATGGGTACTGAAAAGATGACAAGTAGTGGATTCTGAAATGATGTTAAGTGATGGGTACTGAAACGATGCCTATTGATGGGTGCCTGATATTACAAATGAAGTGTCTGAGTTGTAGTAACCAGAGTGAAATAGTTAGGGAGTAGACAGTCACTACAGACTGAAATTCTCTGAGAGCACAGATGGATACTGTGTTGAACTGTATGACAGCCCCAGGGTAATGCTGTGAAAATATTGTCGTATTGCAATAACTTGGTATGGTGGACAATACTAAAAATAGCTGAATCAAGGGACCCTGGAGTGAAGCTTTCATAGTGGGTGAGAGAAAGTTTCAACCTACCCCATTCTACTGTTTTGGTAGAATATTTATGACTGAGAGGGGGTTCTTGAAAAAACAGTATAGTTTTGAGAACTGTTTTTTTCTTAAGGAGGGAGATGTGTGGTGGAGTTAGGTTGCACCCCTGTGTGTGACTGATGCACCACTTTTCTATTTCCTTATATCCTAGCAACAGTTAACATTTTTCTCTTTGCCTTTCTTCTTCTTATCACCTACCCTAGCTCCGCCACCTAGTGTAGCTCTTTACTGTCCCTACTAAACTTCCTCCTAATTCTATCTTTTCATTCTTTTTCCATTTCCATCCATCCAGTCCCTGGAATGATGCCAAACACCTGGAGAGGTGTTGTGTAGAGTGCATAAGTGCATTTTGTGTACAAAAAGCATGAATACTATATTAAATAGGAATAAATACAGTTAATAAAGCCTTTTTAAAGAAAAAGGATTCAGAAGTCATATAAAACAATAATAATGTCATGATTAATATAATTATAAGAAATCCTTAAGGTATTTTCATAAATTCACACTATAAACCTGTTACTGTATAAGGTTCTATGTATAAAAGAGTTTAGTCACTGTGGATCAGAGATATAGAAAGTCAATATCTGTGGATATATACACTGTACCTTTAACTGAACAGGAAATCCCTGGCACAATCCATCCCCTTTGGTTTTGAAACAACATGTTCAGACATGAAACAGCATGTCAGACTTGTAAATGGAAAGGCTTAGTCAGGTAACCCCACAAAATATATAAATACTTCTTCACTAAGTTCACTTCAGTTCAGCCCAGAGGGCTCAACCCTATGAGAGGGGAAAGAATAGGTGCCAACTCTAGGGGTGCTGAGGTACACAGGCACCCACAAAGTTGACTTAAGCACCCTCAATGTTTTGAGGAAGACTACAAAAACATTGCTATGGAACCTGCCCATTAGAAAAATACTACCTACTACGTGAGCACCCACAAAATTTATAAAAGTTGGCACTCCTGCAATGAGACAAGCTGTTGAGTGCAGATAAGAAGAGTTTTAGGAGCTCTAAGATCCAGGACTGTATTATGGAAGAAACTTCTGATGTCAAGTAGTGATTTTCTTTGCAATTGTTGTTTTCATTTATTATTTTACCTTTGAAAAATAAATATCATACCAAGGTGCATTTTAAACCTGTAAATTTGCCTATTCTGAAGTTTATTATCTGCGCTGTGACAGTGCCCAAATACTTGATGTTCTCATTGAGGTACAATAACAACAGCATAAAACAGTAGAATATGTTCAAGTAACATTAAACAGCAGTTTTGGCTTCTTACCCTACCTTCTGGCCATAGTATCTCAAGTGGCTCCTCTGGCCTCAGGGCTGATGGATCCAGCACATTCGCTCCCTCACTGGGAGACTGATACACCACAGGAACTTCAGGTTACTGGCCAAACCCCAAGACATAAAGTTGATCACCATCAGGTGGCCCTCATTGAGGGTGAACTACCAAAAGGGCCCTCACCGTCATGACCTGTATCCTCACTGGGATCCAGCCTTCAGAGATCCAACCCTGAGGGAGCCTATGCCATATCAGACCTGTGACCCTGCCACCCTCCTGATCTCACAGGCCCCCTCCAGTGAGTCACAGCTGGAGGCACTTCATACCCCATGTGTGCTGGAGCTCCCCGAGCTCACACTTCAAGCAACACAGGTACTGATGCCCCACAGGAAGAGTCTTCTATGCAGGCCGTGGGCCCAAATTCTAATACCCTGAGGTAACTGGCAACCAGAAAAGCCCAGGAAAAATGCAGAAGCCAGCGAGCACAAGATGTACTTAAGCAAGTAACAGCTACTTCTTATAAGGTTTGCAAAACAGTAAACAAGCTTAAGTTACGTTCTGTTTGGACTGTAAACTTTAATCCTTATTGCAGTAACAGGGACAGGGTTGGACTGGCATAGTTCTTGAACATGGCGTAACTTACCACATTTGTCATAGGGGGGTTACACAAGTGCTATATTAGTCTGTCCTTGATAATGGCTTAGGACATCGCTCAACACTGAAATCAGGCATACCAGCCTGTAGTATCTGCCAGACATGTAATTGACAAGCTTTTAATACAATAATACATTTATTATTCTGACAGAAAACAGAGCTCTATTTGGTTGGCTTGGACAGCTTGAGCTATATTCTACAGGAAAACTGCCTTGAGTAAGATTTATGCAGTCACTATCTGTTCAGTTTCTAATAGTGTGATGCAGCTATATATTCAAAGCAGATAGTGCATGCTTATAATCTATTAACTAGGCCAAATGGATTGGATACATTTCAGTATTGTACTTTCTAAGCCTTCAGATATACTGGCAGATTGGAATACTAGCTGTGTATAGGGTTGTGGTTCTGTATGCCAGGGCTTAGAGTAGGGCCTATTGCCACACTTTAAGTGGGGAGTCTTCCTCAAAAATGCTAATCAAACAACAGAGCAAAAAATGGTGAGGACAGACTCAAACCCAACCAAATTCATTTCGGTATGAAAATAGTCATTATTAACATGCCTTCAAATTCCATTTCTGCCAAAGTTTCTAAGCTCCAGCCATTTCCTCAGGGCTCATGGTGGTCTTTCTTTCTAATGCTTGGATTTATTCTTGTTCAAAATAGGGCAGTGGTTAAATAAAAAATGTTTAGGAGGTGGAACTGTAACCTCTGCATTTGTAGGACATGGAACTGTCATCCCGAGGTGGAGGAATTCTCTGTAGTGTTTAATGGAGAAAGGTGTCAGAGGAGGTAGAACTGAGTTCCAGTGAGTTCTTGACCAATTTAACCTCTGAAATAGAGGATAAATCCTTTTCACCTTAGTACATGCTGGGGCAAACTGTCAGATCTGCTTTTTCTTAAGTAACAGAGGCTCCAAAAGCCATCTGTAATGACACATGCAGTCTGGAATAGTAATCCACAAAACCTGATTTGAGATTTGCAAACTATGCATCAAAGGCCTACCTTTTCTCACTAGGCTTCTCCTTGTCCCCTAAGGACTGAAGCAGGAGGTTTGGAACTTATTTAAGGATGCATAGAAAGCAAGTAACTGTAGCAATAGCTGAACTCAGAATTATTTGTTTCATGATTCAAGACTCAACTACCTTCTGTTGGCAGGTGAGATAAATTCCATCTCATATTGACCTAGAAATGAAAATCAGACATGTGCTATAGTAGTTTGCTAAAAAGGCCCTCAGGATGCTGTTTGTAGGGAAAGATCTGTGTAATCTGATTCATTCTTACCCCAACCCTCTCCTTGGAATTATCACCAACAGGTGCAACTGATCATCATGGCTTGATGGAATCTCTTTCAATGTTCAAGAAGCTGGACACCAGAGCTCACCAGTCCATTACATCTTCTAGTAAGGAGAGTTGACTGGGGTACAAAATAGAAATAATCTCCCAAATTATGTGTGAATGAATAGTGGCCACAGTCTAATAATGCTTCTATATCTACTGTATATGGATGGGGAGAGTTAAGTACTAGAATCAGTTTGAAGGTCCACTTTAAGATCTTTTCATCTTTCTGGGTGGGACCAGAGAAGGAAAACAAAATCAGATTTTGGCCAACATCTTTTTTTGAAAACATTTGCTACACTGTTCATTCAGTCACTTCCAGCTTCAAGTTGATAATATCTGGAAAAGGACAGAATGAAACCAATGTGAGACTAGATGAGGGCCACCTGAATTAACTAGAGAAAGTTTAGTTTTGTTAAAGCAGCAGTATTTGTTAGCAAAAAGTTAAATTCCATACTTTTTTCCTACCTAAAAAGACTATTGGCTTGAGTGTTGCAATGCTTGTAATGAGATCCCGGATACTTACACTGAACAGTGAATATGTGGTGTGATACAACTCACAAAATGCCTGATGTCCCACCATATTCTGCCACAGAATAATTCCCCAGCCATCTGAGCTCCCAGAATTTACGCTTTTAGATTGAAGTTTGCCTCCCATGATGTGGTACAGGTTAATTTTTGTAAATATGTTTTATTGAGTCATCATATTTTATAATTAGCACCATACAGCTCACTAAATCAAATATTGTAACCTTAACCAAATCTGTAAAATAATCCACCACTACAGTTTTACATTTTCCCTTGTTGAAGACTTTGCATTACCAAGGAGCAAGGGACTGTCTACCTTGGAAAGACCCTAATCTGGACATTCTGTTTGTCTAATATTTCTGAAAAAGGTTGCCAGATTTGACTAAAAATTATGTTTCATCTGCTATATTCTTTCTAGTGTAATATGGTCCACCATAAGTTGTACCATTCTGTTATATCTGATGTGTCCTTAGCCTTCTAGTGTGTTAGGATACACTTTTTGCATTATAATGATAAAATATAATTTTCCTTTTGGAAATATATAGCATGTCCATTTGGGTGCCACTCCAGCAGCATGCCAGGGTTGAATGGAAATGTGAGTTATATAGACCTAGAGATTGACTTAAAAACACTGATACAGCTGCCCAGGAGTTTTTTTTTTATTTTTTCACATGTAGAGAACATATGCTTTAATGTTCCATAGGTGTTAATATTAGAAATGAATTTGTTTATATGGTCTGGCTTTTAATATGGTTTATGTAGTATAAATAGCTAGTGCAACCCCCACGCCACTTTTGGCAAGTTGGCAGCCCCCCATTACAAGAACTAGTACCCACATATGGCATACCATTTACTTTTGGCAGAAATACTCAGATCGGTAGCACCCCTAGCTGTATAGTGTATACCAGGCTCATTGTCTAAAGGAAGGGGGTGGGGGTACAATTATCAAAATTAACCTTTGTAAAAACAACCAGGTTCAGGGGAGAGGATGAGAGGCGTATGCTAGACCTAACTGCTGAGGGGGGAGGCCCCAATAATGCCACACCGAAGCAATGATCAGATTATCCAGTGCAGCAGCTGGGATTGTGCAGTACAGTTATATTCACAGATGTTACTAAAGCACAAGCAGACCCCAATGGTTGGTCATAGCAAACAAGTCCATTACTTTTCCAGACACTCTTTGCTAGGCAGAATAGTTTTCCACAAAAACATTTAATTTCTCTTTCCCATGGTGTATGCTCATGGACTGTTGCCACACACCCAAAACATTTCCTTGTCCCAAGAGTTTCTGCTTGTGGATTGAACCACACACTCAGAACATCCTCCTGCAGCAATGGCCTTTGCCCAGGCAAACCTGGCACCCATCAACGAACCAGTTAGTCCTGCCTTGTAGACTCCAGATGACATTCCTCCCACCCTTTGCCTCAACCGGCAGTCTCTGCCATTCCTTCAGGGTAACACCAAAAGAAGTCTTCAATCCCCACTAAATTGCTAAGGACTCTGATCTTTACTTCAAATTAGCACACTTATGTGAACAGGGGTCCTGGCTGGTGTGATCTAGCCATATCTTGGGCACACACACCCCAGACAACCTCCTAAAGTGAGAACTTATCTCCCATTCTGTACTCACAGATTAGTTGCACCTTCCTTTAGGCATGGAAACAACCCAGAAAGCACCCTTTTCCATGGAGCTTGTCAGAATTCTCACACAAATGTCCTTCTCAAAGACAATTGTACCACTCTAGGACCTTCAGGGGATTGCCCTTGGATCCACTGAACTGGCAGTTCCTCTCACTTCCCTGGAGTGAAAATCCAGGAATCCTGCTGAAAAAAAGTCTCCACCACTTCACTGGTGACTGGAAATGTAATTCAAACTAGGGTGAGAAACACAGGTCTCCCTGGGACAGAGCCCCAACTGGCAGACCTCCTGCCACTCTTGAGTTCCCAAATTCAGACTCCACTGAACATTCTAAATGTCAAATCCAAAAACAAATTGAAAAATAGCATGCTCAAACCTTTTATGTTAATCCACACTGGAATTCACATTTCTTCTAAGGGGTGCTGCTAGGTTGTGGCAAACAACATGCAATCTAAAGATACTAGTGCACACCACTCCGCCCCCCCCACACACAGCATAGCATAACATATTTAAACTTTCCTCTGCCAAAATTGGCTATATTTACTTCAAGCTCCATATGAGGAGAGGGTCCTCTTAGTTTCAGAGTGGAATTCTAATTTGAGTAAGCTAAATCACCAATGTCAGGGTGGGACCCTTCGATTTAGTCCCCTAACTTTCTAGTGCCTCAATGGCTACTAACTGACTTCTTTTATACTGTGCTCCCAGCAAGGATTTTACACAGGTGTTTCACTTTCCAGTGCCTCAGTGGCTACTAATTGACACTTTATACTGTGCTCCCAACAAGGATATTACACACGTGTTTTAAAGGGAGCATGCTGAAACAACACCACAAACTCCCCAAACTAAACAAATCCAAAATAGTATGCTCAAACCTTTTATGTTACTCACACTGGAATTCATATTTCTTCTAAGGGATGCTGCTAGGTTGTGGCAAACAACATACAATCCAAAGATACTAGTGCAGACGACTGCCCCCCACACAGCATAGCATAGCATAACATATTTAAACTTTCCTCTGCCAAAATTGGCTATATTTACTTTAAGCTCCATGTGAGGAGAGAGTCCTCTTAGTTTCAGACTGGAATTCCAATATGAGCAAGCTAAATCACCAACGCTGGTTGTTGAAGTTTAAATATGTTATGCTATACTATGCTATTTGGGTGGGGGGAGTGGTGTGCGCTAGTATCTTTGGATTGTACATTCTAAACATCCCCTGAGCAGCTGACTCAAAAATGGTTATGCTGCTGCGAGAGTTCTAAATGACATAATCATCCCCACTCAGGCTAGAGGAGTAAACAATGATGTCATTATGTAAGAAGCCCCTAAATGAGCTCCTTACCAGCTGCCTTTTCTACTTGCCTAATGCTAGTACTAATAGGATTCTAGTAACCTCAGAGGACTGGGTGGTTACTCTAGAGTATGGGAGCCAATACACACCATAGAGAGTACTGGATGAGCAATCATGCTGAACCAGTGTGTTCAGCCATAGAGGGGTTTATGATTCCATTTGACCTCAAGACTGAAGCTCGAGAGGTCCGAAGGAATCATAAACCCCAAGGTGGCTGAAAACAAACTGGTTTAGCGAGATTGAGAAGCCAGTATTTTTTATAGTGTATGGTGGCATTTTTAATGAGAACAATGCACAATTCGTGGCAGTTCCTTGTGCCGCGCAGCTTACATTTCAAGATCAAGTCTCTCATTCCAAATGAATGGAACGCTGTTCTGCACGTGCAGTCAGTACAGCATTCCATTCATTTTTGACTCTGTGGATGAACAGCGTTTCGGTATGGTGGGATTTTTAACGAGAACAATGTTCCACCATACACTATAAGGCTCTTCTTCCACCAAGTGGTTACCATGATAATGAGGACCTTGAGAGTGAAGCACAAGTGGTCCCTCTGTCATCATGGTAACCATGAGGTGTAAGACTAGCCTTGTGCATTTGGGTTGCAATACATTATATTATATAGTACACTATATGGTGAAAAAAAAACAATTACTTTTTGTGGTTACAGCAGTCAGCCTCTCCTGTCTACCATTTGCACTTCACTGCCATCTGTTCACTGGCCAGCTCACATGGCTCTTCTTTCATTCACTGGAATATCACCAACAGCCTAATCTGGGTCTGTAATTCAATTCGTCTGTACAAATACTCCCCTTCCTTTGTCCCCGGGTTGCACCTGAAAATGAGCCATGGCTCAACGTGCCACTACCAGTCACAAACTTTCAAAAAAACAAATTCAAAAAACTTTCTTGTAACAATTCAACTGCCCTATACACTGTGCTAATCAGGAAGCTTGTATTGTGACGTAGCTACTACAGCAGAACAAAAAGTCATTCTGTTGTAGTAGTTACATCACTATTGCAGCAGAATGAGTTTTTTAGGCGTGTGGATTTCCACACCCAACAAAGGCACACCATACACTATATAGGGAATACATAATCACTTGGAGGCCAGTGCTCCGTGCACCCTTGCACACCCAAGAGGTAGGCTGGTTCTAATGGCAAGGCCATTGGAAAGAACATGGCCATAAATAAAATTGAATGTCAGGGCCCCAGGAGCCAGTAGGCATGCAGGAAACCTGAAGTTGTGTACGGCAGACTAGAGTTTGTAAACCGCTTGCCAGGCGAGGATCAGTGACCGCAGCTCCCGAATCCCCCGTAAGGCCAAAGCCAGTGCACTGTGGCAGGAAGCCATCTGATGAGCTCGACGGCTCTCCATTCCAGGTCGACCACATCCTTTGGAAGAGTGGGGTAGATTTGCATTGAAGGGAGAGGCCGCAATATGGAGGGCTTAGTGCGACAGCCAAGATGGTCTGATGGCATAATGGAGGCAGCAAGAGACAGCACACACCTGGGACAGCTGGTGGGCATAAAGCAACAGCGGCGGCTACAAGGAGTGCCCCAAAATAAATAGCATGGGACAGGAGCCAACACAATGGAGAAGACAGCAAAAGCGGAACATGAAGAGAACGGGGTGGAGGATGAACAGGGGAAGGAATGAGCAACAAGAGCGAGAGGAAGAATGAGTATAAGGAAGGATGGGGCAACAAATGGGAGGCAAAACAGGAGCAGATATGAACAAGCAGAGAAAGGAAAGGAAGGAAAGGAGTGGCAAACAAACAGGAAGGAGAGCTGGAGAGGGAGAATGAACAAAAGGAAGGAGCCCAACCAAACCAGCCCACATCCACAAAGTCAGAAGCACAGGGAGATGCCGAAGCAGAAGCACTAATCGAAGAGCACAACAGGCATTTTTAAAATGCTTGAAGCTGAGCAAAGGAAATTCTGTAGTTTAAGTAGGGGATGTGGGAGGAGCTGTTCCCCCCCATTGAACCTCGGGCTTTTAGTCCTCCCATTCTTAACTACAGATGCCCTGGGGATGGGCTGGGGGGCACATCTGGGCCTCCATCAGACACAGAGTACATGGACCAAAGTAGAGAGCAACCTGCACATAAACATCCTAGAAATTAGAGTGGTTCTATACAGCCTACTGGTGTTCCAGACTCACCTATCCCTGGGTCATCTGTTAATACAGACGGACAACATCAGTGTGATGCATTACATCAACAAGCAAGGGAGAACTCATTCCTACCCTGTGCAGTAAGGCAATGAAAGTCTGGTATTGGGCCCCAGAACAGGGTCTTGAACTGTCGGCAGTATATGTTCCAGGCTCCCAAAACATCTTGGTAGACAGGTTAAGCTGGTCACAGTCCAGGATGCATGAGAGGGAGCTGCTGACCTGGATGGCAGAAGACCTGTTCACAGATGGGGTCATCCAGAGTTGATCCTTTTGCATCCCCATGCAATGCAAAACTACTGCTTATTTGCTTACTTGCTCCAGGAGTGAAGTTTTCTGGGGAGACACGTTGTCCCTGTCTTGGAAAGGGAGGATCTTGTATGCCTTCCTCCCCTTCCCTCTAATTCAGAGGGTGCTAATTAAACATCAAATGGAGGGCGACTCTGATCCTCATTGCTCCCCTATGGCCTCGTCAGATCTGGTTGCCCTTTCTGCAACAAATGGCAGTGGAATCCCCAGTACCCCTGCCCTTATGCTGGGGCCTACTTGCACAGGAGCAGGGAACCTTAGTCCATCTGGACCGCAAGTCCCTTCACCTTCATGCATGGCTCCTGAAAACATTGCCATTGCTAGATTTGGGGTTTCCTAAAATGTGTCTTATGTCTTGTGGCTGTTAGAAAACCTTCCACCAGAGCTACTTATTCAATGAAGTGGAAGTAGTTTGCTTTGTGGGCTGCTTCTCATCACTTGGATCCATTTACCTGTCCAGTAAATCAGGTTCTAGAGTGTCTGCTGTCCTTGTCAGATGCATGCCTCATGATACCTTCCATCAAAGTGCACTTGGCTGCCATTTCAACTTTCCATGTGCCTATTGATGGTCATATGGTAACTCAGCTGGAGGTGGCCCATATGTTCTTGAGAGGCATTCTGCACTTGAAGCCTCCCTATCTGAACCCAGTCCAGCATGGGACCTGAATTATGTGTGAGAAAAGGTTACTTTGGTTCCTTTTGAGCCAGCTATGACTCTTTCTTGGAAAGGGTTATTTCAGTTACTATTACTTCTGTTTAAAGGATTTCAGAGCTTCAGGCTCCCTTCCCTTTCCTAATGTGCAAGACTCCTTATTTGCTTTTTCACAAAGACAGGGTGTCTTTACAAACTAATTCTATGTTCTTACTAAAGATGGTGTCTGAGTTTACTTTAAATCAAACCATCCACCTACCTGTTTATTTTGCTGAACATGCCAATCAGGGAAGCATTGCTCCATAACCTGGGGAACACAGACTACTCAGGCATTATATACTTAGTACGTAAGGGCTACAGGAAGTCCTCAGCTTTTTGTTTCATTCATCCCTAGGAAAGAGGCCTCTCCTGTTTCTAAACAGTGCCTGTCCAAATGGCTGCCCACCTGTATAACTTTTCATTACAGGATATACAGTAAGGAACTTCCTGGTGTTGTTTGTGGTCATTCAGCCAGAGGCATGGCCACTTCTGTTGCATTTTTTAAAAACTGTGTGTAACCTCCAGGTGGCGCTATCCTAAGGGCAACTACTCCTGCCTGCCTAACTGCTAACAGGTTGAGGGGCCTAGGTTCTATGGCAGGTGCCTCCACTCAGAGGTCAGGGTTTGCAACAGTTTGACTAACCTGGTCACAGCCCTCTGGGACACTGAGACAACCTTTTATTCCTACTAGTGGCCCACACACTACACCATGAGTATCTTCACTGTTTACACATCCCCCCAGGACTGGTTCGGTCAGCTTGACTCTGGGGATCCCCTGTAAAACAAGATGATGCAATACAATAGCACAGTACAATACTTTATCATAAACAAACACCACAGTCAGTGTAACTTTGCTGAAACAAACAGATCTGATTTATTTAAGGGCTGTGACAAGGACAGGGGGAAATCAGGTTAATTAGGTTAGACACATTAATAATCACAGTACTGTGCGCATATTCAGAGTCCCAAAATGTCACTTTACTGGGTACCCAGGATGGTGGTGGGGGAGGTCTAGCCAGGATCGGTGCAGCTGGTTGGGGCCCTGTGATGGAAAACACTTGCACAATACCTCAATTGTAATCTGGAGCGGTTGGCTCAGTTCATGAAGAAAGAAAGAAAAGGAATCAGATGAAACACTTGCAATTAGATAGACAGATGGCAGGGAGCTACCCTGATTTGTACTCACAGATTCAATGCTGAAACTGATTGGAATGCAGATTGTCCAAGATTGCCAGGAGAAACAGAATAGCTGGCCGAGCCCTTGTGGCAGGGCTCACTTGCACTCAATGCAGGCAGATGCAGTCCAAGTGATGCTGGCTATGACTTCCTGCTCACCGCACATTTTATATGTATACAGAACACTACCAGGCAAGCAGCTGGTCACTTCAGGAGATTGAGCCTGCTACAGAGGCATTCTTCTCTGACTCAAACGCTGGATTCAGTCTGAACCTTGCCAGGAATCACCCTCCCAGCACAGCACACAGTTCACAACATGGGGAATTACTCAGATCTCAATCCCCACAAGCACTACGCACATTTATATGTAAAGGTCACTTACTGTACCAGACCACAGAGTCCTGACAGGCCGATGGCAATTCTGCACACTTTCGGTCTTCTTCAGGTTAGTTCTGGTCCCAAAATGACTTTGGCTTCTTCTTTCACTCTGACAGCTCGGATTCAGTCTGAACAACGCTTATTAACGGCTGCAGGTCTACTTTGGGGCCTCACACGTGCTTCCTGCATGAACTACTGCACACAATGGCTGCACAAACACAGAGGGCAGTTTCCCCCTCAGCTTCCAACTTCAAACACGGTTCTCTTCTGCCCCAAACCTCAGGGCACTTCAGCATCAAGGTTCCTCTTCTGCACCTCTTCTCCACTTCTTCTCCCCACTTGGTTGCCCATGATCTAGGCCACAACAATTGCTTTCCTTTTACACACAAAGTTCGGATACTTGATCCAAGAAAACACAGTCCTTTTCTCTCCCTTCAGGAGAGCTGATGACAGACAAGCCTTTTTCAGGCCTCCTCTGCGGTTCCCGCTGCCCTCGTGGGCGCAGCCCCACGAGCTGCTCACTTTTCCAGCTCCATGCTCAGACTGACTCTCTTGGCAGGCAGTCCGGCATTTCCAAATCCAAAGGTTTCCATTGTCTGAGCCTCCTTGTCAGTCACAACAGGCTCCTTCTATTGGCGAAAAAGATGCCAGGGTCTAAACTACATTTCCAGAGGCTCTCTTCATACAAGCCCCTTGTGGCTGGCTCCACTTGAGAGTCCAAGTTCTGATTTGCCAGCAGGCTCCATTTTAAGGAACCGCTCCTCATTGGTTGAACCCTGTAGCAGTTCAAATCCGAAATGGAGGGCAAAACACACAGAGTCCCAGCTGCAAGAAAGGCAGGTTAGACAAACTGTACAGTCATTACCACTAACAAATTACCAGCAGATAGTTACATCTTTGGAAAGTGCTCCCCTGCATATAGTACTGCAGAACAGAATGAACACACAGTCCCCCAGTTCAAATTAATTCCACTGCAGTTTTGCAGCTTTTAAAGCGACAGTACATGGAGGCATTAGACACTCTCACTAAATTATTTTTAAAATCGGCTGAAATACAGGACACCAGCTGGTGAGGAGAGCATTTAGGCTGACACCCCATTTGTAGGGGTTACAGCCTTCCTGGCCTGAGAGAAGAACTTGGTGTCGCTGTCAAGTAGATACCCTCAAAATAACTCTCAATGCAAACCAGTATAATGCTTATACCATCACATTTAATACATCAGTCAAGCACACTTAACCATTACTATCCTTATTCAGGATATTCTAGCTATTTTGCTGTAACAACAACAGTTATGTATTTTCACACGCTTGAAATTATTACACTCAGTTACATCATTGCTTCCATCAATCTACATCCAAATGGGGGCCCATCCCTATGACCCACTATAAGGGCATGAACCCATTTGGTGCCAAAGTCGTTGGCAACATTAAACATTAGTCCTCCTGGCCACTCAGAGGGCTAATCCCAGCGGTGCCTCCAAGATGTAAACCCCAGGTGGCGCTATCCTAGGGCTACTACCCCTGCCTGCCTAACTGCTAACAGGTTGAGGGCCTGGTTCTATGGTGGGTGCCTCCACCCAGAGGTCAGGGTTTGCAACAGTTCGACTAACTTGGTCACAGCCCTCTGGGACACTGAGACCCCTTTATTCCTACTAGGGCCCACACAATACACTGGGAGGATTCACTATTTACACTTACCCCAGGACTGGTTCGGTAAGCTTGACTCTGGGGATCCCCTGTAAAACAAGATGATGCAATACAATAGCCACAGTACAATACTTTATCATAAACAAACACCACAGTCAGTGTAACTTTGCTGAAACAAACAGATCTGATTTATTTAAGGGCTGCACAAGGATAGGGGAAATCAGGTTAATTAGGTTAGACAATTAATAATCACAGTACTGTGCACATATTCAGAGTCCAAAATGTCACTTTACTGGGTACCCAGGATGGGGGCTAGCCAGGATCGGTGCAGCTGGCTGGGGCCCTGTGATGGAAAAACACTTGCACAATACCCAATTGTAATCCGGAGCCAGTTGGCTCGTTCATGAAGAAAGAAAGAAAAGAAATCAGATGAAACACTTGCAATTAGATAGACAGATGGCAGGGAGCTAACCTGATTTGTACTCACAGATTCAATGCTGAAACTGAATGGAATGCAGATTGTCCTGGATTGCCAGGAGAAACAGAATAGCTGGCTCAGCCCTTGTGGCAGGGCTCACTTGCACTCAGTGCAAGCAGATGCAGTCCAAGTGATGCTGGCTATGACTTCCTGCTCACCGCACATTTTATATGTATACAGAACACTACCAGGCAAGCAGCTGGTCACTTCAGGAGATTGAGCCTGGCTACAGAGGCATTCTTCTCTGACTCAAACGCGGATTCAGTCTGAACCTTGCCAGGGAATCACCCTCCCAGCACAGCACACAGTTCACAACATGGGGAATTACTCAGATCTCAATCCCCACAAGCACTCGCACATTTATATGTAAAGGTCACTTACTGTACCAGACCACAGAGTCCTGACAGGCCGATGGCAATTCTGCACACTTTCTCGGTCTTCTTCAGGTTAGTTCTGGTCCCAAAATGACTTTGGCTTCTTCTTTCACTCTGACAGCTCGGATTCAGTCTGAACAACGCTTATTAACGGCTGCAGGTCTACTTTGGGGCCTCACACGTGCTTCCTGCATGAACTACTGCACACAATGGCTGCACAAACACAGAGGGCAGTTTCCCCCTCAGCTTCCAACTTCAAACACGGTTCTCTTCTGCCCCAAACCTCAGGGCACTTCAGCATCAAGGTTCCTCTTCGGAATCTCAGTCCGAGAATCAAGGTTCCTCTTCTCCACTTCTTCTCCCACTTTGGTTGCCCATGATCTAGGCAACAACAACTGCTTTTCTTTACACACAAAGTTTGATACTAGATCCGAGAAAACACAGTCGTTTCTCTCCCTTCAGGAGAGCTGATGACAGACAGGCCTTTTTCAGGCCTCCCGTGCGGTTCCCGCGCTGCCCAGTGGGCAGCAGCCCCACGAGCTGCTCACTCTTCCAGCTCCATGCTCAGACTGACTCTCTCGGCAGGCAGTCCGGGCATTTCCCCCAAATCCAAAAGGTTTCCATTGGCTGAGCCTCCTTGTCAGTCACAACAGGCTCCCTCTATTGGTGAAAAAAGGTGCCAGGGTCTAAACTACATTTCCCAGAGGCTCTCTTCATACAAGCCCCTTGCGGCTGGCTCCACTTGAGAGTCCAAGTTCTGATTTGCCAGCAGGCTTCCTTTTAAGGAACCCCTCCCCATTGGTTGGACCCCTGTAGCAGTTCAGATCCGAAATAGAGGGGCAAAACACACAGAGTCCCAGCTGCAAGAAAGACAGGTTAGACAAACTGTACTGTCATTATCACTCTAACAAATTACCAGCAGATAGTTACGTCTTTGGAAAGTGCTCCCCCTTCGCATATAGCGACTGCAGAACAGAGCGATCTGCTCAGTGGCCCAGGCCGGGACTCGAGCAGGGAAACATACAGTCCTCCCAGTTCAAATTAATTACACTGCAGTTTGGCAGCTCTTAAAGTGACAGTACATGGAGGCATTAGGCACGCTCACTAAATTATTTTTCAAATCGGCTGAAATACAGGACACCAACGGGCGGAGGCATTTAGGCTCACCCAAAGGAAGGCTTTTAAGTGACCCCCATTTGTAGGGGTTACATGTGTCTGCTGCAAAGATCCACGCAGCTGCCACCGGGAGTACTGTCCACACCTTCACTAAACAGTACAGTCTGGACATTACCTCCTGAAAAAGGGCTGGCTTTGGCCTCACTGTACTTCAAGGAGGATAAATGGGCACTGCTTCAAGGCCTTCTCTCTTAGGCTTGTAGCCTTCAGCCACCCAGACTGTTCACTGTCAGTACTGCTTGGTGCTCATTCCATAATGAAAGAGAGATCTTTGAAGAAGATAGAACAATTACATACTTACCATAACAGTAGATCTTTGAGAGAATCCCGTTCATCAGGCCATGTGATCCCACCTCCATCCCCCCACCGAGGGCCTTAAGACTCAGTAAGTACTGTCTCCTTCTCCATAAGGGTTTATCTGCTGTCCTCTACCTCACCTGGTCAGCAGACCCATAGCTTCTCTCCTGGTTCCCTACAGGAAGGTCCTCCGAGCATGATCTCCAGTGGGGAAGTGAGGAGGGAAGGGCCACCATGTTTACATGGGAGCGAACGCCAGACATCATCATGGGTGGCTCCTAGTGGACTGCTTGCAAAAGTTTCCATATGGTCCTAGTGCCGGTGGCTATAAGTTCCATAGGTGTGGCCTGATGAAAGAGATTCTTTCAAAAATCTACCGCTACAGTAAGTACGTAACTGTTCTTTGTCTTCCGATGCTTCTTCAAGGCACTGTATTTTATATGGTTTCATAGTGAGACCTATGCTGAGGTATTGCAAAAGGAGGAGGAAAGAGAAAAGGGGTCTGAGGGCAGTTTGTGTACTCTGTGCCACCCAGTGAGTGGAGTTAAAGCACATCAGTGTGAATCAGAGCATCTGTTTCTCTCCTCTGCACTTCCTCTACAGGTCTCCGGGTGCTTTCTCTCTCTCTCTCTCTCTCTCTCTCTTCACCTCTCTCTCAGTGTGTTCCCTGCTCCCTGCACTTCTTTTCTTCTCTGTAACTCAGTCTGTTCCTCACCCTCTGCACTTTACTTTCCTCTGCAGCTCTCCTTGTTCCATGCACTCCTGACCCCTCTTCTGCCATTCTATCACCACGGTTTCAACCCCCAGCCCGGCCACTATCAGACTGGCAGCACCAGTTTTTATCTAAAGCTGCAGTGTGGCAATCACTTTTAAGACTCCCACATGCCCACTGTCACTCTGGCACCATTGCCTTATTGGCTGTGGTGTTCTCTGTCAGTGGGAACCCCTAGCTCAGCTCCGGTCTTGGCTATCCTCTCTTGCTATAGAGCCCTGCTTCCTCTTTCTCTCGCTATACACCACTGGACTCCTGCTTGCTGCTGGTCTCCTTTGCTTGTCCTATCGGTTGGTGTGTCCTCTGTCAGTGGGTTCCCCAAATGGGAACCCAGAGCCCAAATTCAGTTTTGCCATCCCTCTCGCTATGTAGTCCTCCAGGGAGCAAGACAGCACGAGTTCCAGGGAGAGAGGAGCAGCTAATGAACCAGGCAGCCAGCAGGCAGTGGTAAGTGTAAATGGGAACATTGCAATTGTCCACTATGCAAGACACGCCAGTGAACCTCTGACCCTTAAAAAGGAATCCCGAGATCAGCTAAGGCTATGGCGGTGGTATCACAGGAATTCCCACAGCTGTGTCAGCCGGGCCCTAGAGCTGAAGAGGAACAGGAGATGGAATGCCACAGCATGTGGGGATGGAGGAGGATGGGAGGGAGGAAGGGAGAACATCCTGTGGATTGCAAATAAACCTGGAGAGGTGGTGCTATGTCAAGACCGTGACAGTAAAAACTGCATGAGTCGATAACAGCGATGTGCGGTTAGTACAAAACTACACGGTCCAAAACCACACAGATTATATATACCAACTTTGAAACTGCACATCACTGTTATGACCATGCAGTTTTTGACCGCATGTATTTGCGCTTGCAGTCTTGACTGGACACCAGAGAGGTTTGAATAATCTGGAGCCGGGAGGGGTTTGGTTAGTAAACACAAATGCTGTGCTGTCCAGCTACTGTGTTTCATAGCCTGGATTGGAGGTGTTTTTTATTTATTTATTCTTTTGGTAACTAGGTATGGCCCACTAGGCACGAGTGCCAGTTTTCAGGGGGAACCTTGGAGCAATGGAGAGGTTATGTGACTTGCTCAGAGTCACACAGTATGCAAGTGGAGGTTGTGGGAATCAAACCCAGTTCTGCTGGATGTACCAAGCTCATTCACAGCTCATTACTCTAAACTCTAGGCTGTACTGCCCACCTCATGGTGGGTAGACGGGCATTGTGTCATGAGGGAGAGACATAGATGGCACTCACAAACCTCATGCTAGTCCCCGTAACCTCCATGATAGCGAGGTGGGACCCCCTTGGATGCCAAGATAACAGAATAGGACTTCCTCTAGCCCCAGGACAGTAGACCAGGACCCCCTTTAACCCAAAACAACAAGCTGGGACCACCTTTAACCCCAAACAGCAGGCTGGGACCCCTTATCCCCAATGCAGGAAGCTGGGACCCTTTAACCCCACCACAGCAGGCTTAGACCTCCTTTAACTCAAAGACAGCAGGCTGGAGTCTCTGGGACACCCTCTGACACCATGACAGTGGTCTGGAGCACCCTCTAACTCCATGAGAGTGGATGGGACATTATCTGATGCCACGGGACACCATCTGATGCCATGACAATGGGCTGTGACAATTTCTAAAACAATGGCAGTGAGCTGCAACAACCTTCAACCTCATGACAGTTGTGTGGGATACCCTGTAACACTAAATCAATGGGGTGACATATGGGATGTCACAGTATCATGGCCTTATGGTATACTGTGGTATCAGAAGTCATGGTAGTGATACTGTGGCAATTTTCAATACTGTGATAACCGTGGTTCATGGTATACCATGGTATTCAGATCTTTCAACTAATTGTTTTATATTTTCAGGGACAACTGCCCTTCCACGACAACATTCTCTGATGTAAGAGTTAGAGGAGGTTTCTTTGTACAAAAACTACTACTTTGGGCTGCTCTGCCAGTGCAGCAGTAGTACTGCCACTCACTACATCAGTGACCTGGCTTTGGAACGAGCCTGGGTCACTGGGTGCCACTGAGGGAGAGGTGGATTGGTGCTCTCTTCCGAGAAGGGAGGCTTGTCACACTGGTTTGACACTGCCACCTGTATCTGCACATGTAGCAGTGCAGGGACAGCAGTGTAAGGAGGGGGAAGACGCCATTAGGCAGTTGGCAGAGATGTGCTTCAACACATCACCAGCCTGGACATTAGTCCTTTATACCAGTATCCTCAGGGGGATAAATAATAATAATAATAATAAAATGTATTTCTTATAGTGCCTTTCATGTTTCAAAGCGCTGTACAGACGAAATAAATCAGCATACAATAAAATACAATACAATCAAGACAGTACAGAATATGCTTCCCTCACAAGAAAGTCTTAAGAGCCCACTTAAACACCCCACCGTCCCACACTCCCTAAGCTGACATGGCAGAGAATTCCAGAGGGTAGGTGCCACAAACCCAAAAAGCACGTGCACCAGATGATTTTAAGCTTACCCTCGGAATCTCTAGCAACCCCTCGTCAGCCGAGTGGAGCTGTCGCAGAGGGGAGTAGGGCACCAGGAGCTCTTTCAAGTAATCGGGGCCCTGTCCGTGTAGGGCTTTGTAAGTCAATAGACCTACCTTAATGGTGATCCACCACTGAATAGGCAGCCAGTGCAGATCGTGCAGCATAGGGGTAATATGAGTTCTTATTGATACCTCAGTCAACAAACGTGCTGCCGCGTTCTGCACTAGCTGCAGTGGCGGATATCAACCTCAGGAAGCCCCTATGTAAAGGGAGTTACAGTAATCAGGTGCGATGTCACAAAGTAGTTGACAAAACAGGAAGGTCGCTGGGTGAAGCAAGGTGCCTAATCCTAACAATGTTCCTAAGATGATAAAAGGTCAGCTTGACGACTGCCGACACCTGATGACGAAGGGTCAGACAATCGTCAAGCACCACTCCTAGGCTACGCACTCATTCAGAGGTGAGAATCTGGGCCCCTCCCAAGATTAAACCAGAGGGGGAGTCCAGTCTCCAACCCCTCTGTCCTGCGACCTGGGTCCACAACCAGAACCTTGGTCTTTCCTGGGTTCAACTTTAAACTGCTGGTACTCATCCAATCTTGGATTTCTGTGAGACAGCTGTTCAGTACTGAGATAGCACTAACCTGGTCGGGGCAAAAGACAGGTAGAACTGGGTATCATCAGCATAGCAGTGAAACCTCAGCCCATACCATCTTACAATGTCTCCAAAAAGCAGCATATATACTGCGAATAACATGGGGGACAGAACCAAACCCTGGGGTACCCTGCAAACGCAGAGAGAAAGCCCCAGAAGAAAAAATACCTGAGACAACCTCTCTGAGATCTACCAGCGAGGAAAGATGTAAACCATCTGAGAACTGTACCAGACAGCCCACAGATGAACCTCCGACATTCGAGCAGAACCCCATGATCCACAGTATCAAAAGCTGATGATAAATCAAGGAGAACCAAGATGGAATTACGCCTCCATCTCTCGCCATCGAGATCATTGAGCACCGAACCAGAGCAGTCTCAGTACTATGTCTCTTACGAAAACCTGATTGGAGAGGTTCGGTATAGATTATGGATGGTTAAATGGTTATCCAATTGATCTGCCACAACTTTCCCAATAACCTTTCCCACAAAAGGGAGGTTAGAGATAGGCCTGTAGTTTGCTAGGTTATCTGGGTCTAAAGAAGCTTTCTTCAGGAGGGGTCTCACCACCCCCATTTTCAGGGAGCTAGAAACTCACCTGAGTCTAGAGAGCACCGACAATCCGAGCTAAGACCGGCCAATGATGTCAATACAACCCAAAATTAGGAAGTAGGCCAGGGTCTAAACTACAGCAAGTGGGAAGCATCGCCTGGACAATCCTCATAATATCCATGAACTCCGCAGCTCAAAGGTACTCCAGGTAACTCCAGGCTCTCTGACATAGCACCGATCAACAGCAACACCCACAGAGTGGAGTTGGAGGCATTCCTGTCTGGTGTCTGCTACCTTATTCGCAAAGAAGTGAGCGATCGCATCACAATCCTTTTGTGAAAAACCGACAGAACTGCTGATAGACTGGGTTGTACAGTCTGTCAACAGTCCTGAAGAGTTGAACGATCGGTTCTGTGACAGCTGTTTTCCTGGACAGAATTCTGCCTTCTTATAGGAAATTTCTGTTTGATAGAGTTTATAATGTTCTAACAAAATAAGGTGGTCGGCATCTAAGACTGTCCTCTGCCAATGGCACTCCAACCTACGCCCCTGTTTCCGAACTCCCTTAGAGTCCATCAAGCCCAAGCAATTAGATTTGAGAGCTGTAGAAAGCAAACCCTATTATGAGACAGCACTAACTGCCCAGGATCCATGCTAGTTTCGTCAAATAGTGAGAGGTCAATTACCACTATCAGGTCATCAGGGACCACTTCCCAGTAAGGCGTAACTGACCATCTCCACAGGAGCTGACCTACCAGGGGGCGAAAATTGAAACCAACAGAGTAGTGGTCGGGACCAACCGACTGGTTCCACCACCAGTCGGAGGCCACGATCCCCAGGAGGAAGACCAGATCAAGAGGTGACCACCCTTGTGAGTAGCTGAGGAAACCCTGTGTGAAGCCCAAAGATATCATCAACTGGAGGAAGTGTTGACCAAAAGAAAAGATTAGTAGTGACCCAGGCATTGAAGTCACCCAGAACCATCCTCTGTGCGACTCAATGACATGTCGACAACGAAATCTATAACTTCCTGCAGGAACAGCTTCTCATCACCTGGTGGACGGTAGATGAGGGCTATCCTGCACCCACACCAGCCACCACAGTGCCTCGAGCGACCTAGCCTCCTCTACTGGAACATTTGTTGGCCTAATTCGGTCTTGAAACAGACCGACCCTCCCCACTCCCGGGTCCAATCTTGGGCGATGTAAAACTGAATACCCGGCTGGAACAGCTGCCTCTAAAATAGGAGCAGCATTTCCATTGAGCCAGGTCTCAGTAATGCAAACGAGATCTGCCTTTGCAACAAAGTCTGCAATAAGGCCAGTCTTGTTGCAGACAGATCTGGCATTGCATAACAGTGCCCACGTTGGATGAGGTTGGCAAACTGTCCCAGTACTAGCCCTCCGACACGGAGGTGCCTTGGTATAGAACCAGAACAGAATTATCATGTTTCGGATACCATTTCACTCCAGGGTATCTTCTGGGCCTAACCACCCCTATGGAGAGCACCACTCATCCGGGACACCGCTGTCCACAACCCCCACCACCCTCGACTCCCTCTCCTGCGACAATTCCCAGTGCCTGACAAGCTGATAGACAAAAGATGGCAGGAGGGAGAAGAAAAATGGGCAGAGGGTGTGGAGACCAGAGGCCAAATAGTGCAGGACAGGAGGGCAAGCAGGCACATACTACTAATAAATATAACAAAATAGCAGGGAAGCACATAAAATACCAAATTCCAAATTCAAAGGAAAATGGTGAACACTTAAGAAAACCTAAAACAATAACAACCAACAATCCTTGCCTAACAAAATATAAAACTATGTTAAACTATCTTAAACTACCCTCCTCCACTATAAGGACTTTAACCCCAAAATATAAATAATAATAAAATAAACAATAATAATCCCTCTCACAGGATTAAAACAAACAACATATAAAATCCCCTTCCGCAGCTCTCTCACTGCCAAGGAAGAAAGGAAAATAATCAAACAATAAAAATTAACATACACATAAACATCAATGAAATAACACAAATAAATATAGGCACCCTGGAACTCTCACCACCAGGAGACCAAAACTGCGCGCAGCAGCCAGTGAAGCTCTCCCAGGTAAATCTCTCCTCTCAGCAGGCAGCAGTCGCGACCGTTGAGCATCCGGCGCCTTTTCTCCAGCACCGCCACAAGCTCCCCTACTTGCATCTCGGCCCGGTGCCAGAGACAACTTGCACTAAAAGGTGCTCCAGAGGCTTAGCCCCGCGAACACTATCGTTCGCTCCCTACCCCCCACCACCACCCTTGCTCGGCAGTCGAATTTATAGCTAGTTTAAGTCAGGTGACTGCCAAAATAACCTATCAGCCCACTTTCCCAGCTGAAGGTTATACTAAATGAACACTAGTGGCCACTGTAATCAAGCCTCTCTTTCTATACTTTCAATGGAATCCCTTCTATTTGTAACCCTCCTGATTTCCAGGTTCTTTCACCTTGCTCTTCATCCCCCTCAGAGGCACCAATACCTATCCACCATAACTTTAACACTTTTCCTCCAGCTTCTTATGAATACTGCAGATCCAGTTCTCTCAACATCACACACCCTTTCCAAATTGTCCCTGACTGCCTATACCCACACATGATCTCACTCAACCTTTCACTCACTCTTGGAAAGCATTGTACCTCAGCTCTCCTGCTTTTCAGACCACAACCCCCCACCACCTACACAAGCCCCTCTACCGTACCCCACATGTCCCTTTCCCTTCTTTTCAGCACACTCCCTAGCCTCCCAGTTCCCACCTCCAACACAAAAAGCCCTACACCCTACCAATCTCAGCGTCGCTCATCCAAACTCTGCAGGTTGGACCTCCTGCGGATCACTTTCCTACTTCTTTTATTATCTGGTAACATCCACCCCAACCCAGGCCCACCCTGCACTAAGGCCTCTGCAAAAAAAATGCACGGGAGTTTGCTGTTAGCCACCCTAAATATCTGCAGCCTACCTAAAAAACACACCATCTCCAAGGCTGGATCACCCAGAATGCACCTGACATTCTTGCCCTCACTGAGACCTGGCTCATGGAAAAAATTCCCAATGATGCTGTCTCCCTCTGTAATTATGCCATCTTCCGGGCGGATAGGACCGGCAAAAGAGGCGGTGGCTGTGCAATCTTTGTTAAATCCTCGCTCAATGCCATTGAAGTACATACCCCTGCACCTAAATTTGGAGCCCAGACTCTAACAGTCAAACTCGTGCTGGGTACCAAAACTCTCCATATCACTGCGACCTACATCCCCCCTAGGAACCAAAAACTCGCGTTTGATTCCATCCTCCATGTTATCTCCCACCTACCTAATACTAGTGAAATCATCCTAATGGGTGACTTCAATGTCAACTGGCTATCCTCAGCCTCATCCAGCTTCAAAGACGCTGCTCTGGCATTTGATTTACCCAGCTAGTCACCTCCACAACCAGAAGGGACAATCAAACCAGGACTTCCACCCTCTTAGACCTCATTTTTACCAACAGGCCACGTAACCTCTCCCAAGCCACTGTTCTCCCGACGCTATTAGTGACCACTCTCCTGTTATATGCCGGTGGTCAGGTAAAGTCCCCTGCCCCCTATAATCTCCTGGCAGCGAAGGCTTAAAAGAGGAGGCCTAGAGCACCTCAAAGCCCATCTATCTAACAGCAACTGGCTCCCCATATACAACACACAGTCAGTTGACCATGCACTCGCCCACTTTATAACCACCTTCAACAAAGCCTGTGATATATTTGCTCCCCTCTCAAAGATAGTGGTGAAAACCAGAACCATCCCCTGGATCACACCCTCACTTCTTAAACTGCTTCAACAAAGGGACAACCTTTGGCACAAGGCTCTTGACTCTCAACACACCCAGGATAGACAACTATACCGGGAGGCACGCAATAAATGTACTTGGGCCTTGCGGCAGACTAAAGCTAACTTCTATCAACAAACCCTTACCTCCTCCTGGGGAGATGGCAAAAAATTCTGGAACAACATAAGAGAACTCAGTGGTAGAACCAGCTCCCCCTCCCCTACCCAACTCAACCTAAATGGGGATGTCACACAGGATCCTGCCACTGTCGCTGAAGCTCTCAACTCTGCCTTCTCGGACCTCTCCCATATTCTCCTGCCTAACTTCTTCCACCCGCCCTCACCTCCCTCCCCTGAAAACCCATGTAATGTCAACCCACCTCCTTTGACTGTCATCCCCTGCAGTGTGGCTAAACTCTACATTTCCAAAGCAATAGCCAATACCACGTTACAGCAATGACTCCCTTGATCTGAAACTCATCCGCTTACCCTGGATGTCACACTACCCCATCTTACAAAATCCTCAATCTCACTATGCCTTTTAGTTGCCCTCGACTTGAAGCAAGCCATAATCACCTCATCCTGAAGAGTGGTGACCCCACTAACTCCAACAACTATAGATCTATATCAATACTCCCACCACTCTCCAAAGCCCTGGAAAAAATTGTCTCAGACCAGATAACAGAACACCTTACTAAACACAACCTTCTCAGCCAGGAACAGCATGGTTTCCAGAATGGCCACAGTACCATCACCGCTCTGTGTGAGTTCACCTCGTTCATCCACGAGGCCCTTGACCAAGGCTCAATCGCTGGAGTGATCTATGTGGATCTGACCAAGGCGTTTGACACAGTCAGTCACGAGCTACTGCTCTGTGTCCTTCCACAACTAAATGTGGTCCCAGAGGCAACTGTCTGGTTCAAGGACTACCTCTCAGGACGGTCACAACAAGTCCAGTTAACACCACCATCTCCACCTCCAAAACAGTTTGCTCTGGGGTCCATGAGGATCAATATTTGGCCCTCTGCTTTTCACCCTCTTTTTAAACTCGCTCCCTAAGGCGTAGTGGTCATTTACTACTCTAGCTGTTGATGCGGTACTGTATTGGAAACACCCTCAACCGGCCCTCCAACTGTCCCTACAGGGTTTTTTCCGGAGCTAGAGAACTGGTTCGCAGACCACCGCCTGATCATCAACTATAAAACACGAAGTCTATGATCTTTGCTCATTGCCAAAGCCCACATAGTCAGTCAGCACTCCTAATTAAAACTCACTTGGTATCCCTCTGGAACATGTTACAAACTTTAAATACCTGGGCATCACATTAGACACCTACCTCTCCTACCATAGGCACATCCAACTTCTCTCTCCGCTGTCAACTCCAGAGCGGGCATCCTCTACCGACTCAAGCACTGCCTACCCGCACAGGCTATGCAACTTGCTGTCACCTCCTCCATCCTCTCCCTCGTTGACTATGGGATAGTTATATATGGCTCTGCCGAACCCTCCACACTTTGCGGTTTAAACGTTGCCTTGAATAAAGCTTGCCGCTTAGTTACAGGTAGTGACAGACTTACCCACACCTTATACTTTTATACTTTGTCTAGTTGGCTAAATCTCCACAAAGACTAAAGTACCACACCTGCATCCTAGCTAAAAGATACATCTCCAGATAGCCCCCATGGCCTACTCCCCATTATCTGTGCAGCCTCGCAGGCGCAACACAAGACTCACAGCAAGCCCAACATTCCAAGTCCCCTCTGTAGAACATCCCTAGGGCAAAGATCCTTCCGCTACCGGGCCCCTTGCTGGCTCAATGCGCTACCTCCACCACTCACCCAGACCCACAGCATCTCCTGTTCAAGACGGACTCAAAGCTCTTCTACTTCAGAGTGCAAAATGTGTCTGTAGCTAACGATGCCTACCCAACTGTGCTACCAAACCCCCCACTTCTCCGGACACAGGGTCTCTATTGACCCCATGAATCTGCCACTGACTTGTCTCCGTCTAAGGTTTACAAGAATGCTGCTAACTACCTCACTGTTTTCTAAAGTTTAAGCCTGGACTTCTCTGTCAGTACTGTGACTGTAAATACTGCCTGTTCATGTTTCGTGTATGTTATGTATTTGTTTACCCTCCACCCCCTGTAATCGATGTGGAGCCTTTGCGAAAGAGTCTGTGACTCAAAGGTTTGTAATTCCGATTGTACTCAATAAACAATAAATAAATAAACAAAAAACATAATTAATAAATCTGGGAAAAGTCATCAAACAATAGGAGGAGCTGTAGAAAAAGTTCAAAAAAATAAATCCAAGTCCAAATGAAACATTCAAAGAATCCAACATAAATAAAGTCACAGAAGTTCCATCAATGTCATAATAAAACTTCCAATGTAGTCCCATGCAGGCTAGATATAATTCCAGGAGCAAAGCCACAAAGTCTCGGAAGGAATAGGAGAAATAGGCCAAGTCCTTAAAAGCAGTGCTCCCTCTTCCCATACCCCAAAACTGCCTAATAGGTCAACTTACACCACCAGGAAAGGGGAAACTAAGGATAAATCCTCAGCACTTTGCTCTACGACAGTCCCCAACCAGGGGACCAGATAGGCATGTATATCCACCACCAGCACTGGCAATGGAAGCAAAAGCTATGTAAAAACAAAACAAACAAAAGAAACTACTTATTCTGCAATACTGTGGTATAATGGTAACTGCGGTATTACATTTTACTGTTATTATACCATTAGAATTTCATATCACGACATTCCTAGGTGACACCCCTCCTAATGCCATGATATTGAGGTGGGACCCTGTCTAAATACAGGACAATTGCTTGGGACACCCTGTACAGCAAAGACAGTTGAGTGGGGCACCCTCTTACCCATGACAGTTGTCTGGGACACCCTCTTGATATCAGGACAATGGGTGATACACCCTACTGATACCAAGACAATGGTGTGGACACCCTCTGACATTATGGCAGTGGGCAGGATACCTCTAGATGTCATGTTTGCGAAGTTGGGATACAATCTGAAGTGAAGACAACAGAGTGGAACATCCTCTTGACACCAAATTGGTGGGGTGGGACACCTTGTGACACCAAGACAGCGGGGTTAGACCCCCTATTAACCCCATGGCAGTGGGGAGGGACCTCATTATAAAAAAGGACCATGGAGTGAGACACCCTGTAATGCAAAGACAGTGGGTGGGACACCCTCGTACCTCATGACAGTGGTCTGGGACAGCCTCTTTTGATACCCAGATAGTCGGTGGGACATCCTTTGAAATCATGACAGCGGTGTGGGGGGTTACTGTCTAAATACCATGACATCAACTTGGGACACCCTGTGACACTAATACAGTGTTTTGGGACACCCTGTGACAACATGACAGCAGGTTGGGACATCCTCTAATGCCAAGACAGCTTTCTGGGACAAACTGTGATGCCAAGCCAGTGAGACAGTATACCTTGTGGTGCCAAGGAAAGCTGGGCAGGGCATCCTGTGATGCTAGACAGTGATCTGGGACACCCTGTGATGCCAAGATAGCGGTCTGAGACACCCTCATGACACTGTGACAGCAGGGTGTGAAACCTTCTTGATGCCATGACAGTGGTTTAAGGTACCCTCAATCCACACAAGAGATGGTCTGGGACATTCTAACCAGAAGACAGGTGGGTGGATACCCACTAAGCCAGTGACAGCAGTGGTGAGAATCCCTGTAATCCTATAACAGCAAGGGATTTTTCTTAACCTCATGATGGTCGGATGATTCACTTAAACATTGTGAGATCAGGATGGGGGTTCCTTCTAACCCTGTAACAGCACAGGAAGTGCCCTCTAACTCAGTAATTGCTTTTTGGGGTAGATACCATGTAACCCCCTGAGAACACCTGGTATGCTCCTGAACAATGTGATATTAGAGAAGGTATTCCCTCTAACTCAATAACAGTCATTGTGGTGGGTGTTTTTTCTTACCCCGTGACAGTAGAGTGAGATTTTTTCACCCAAGGCAGTGTGTGTGTGTGTGTGTCTGTCTGTCTGTCTGTCTGAGAGCATATAGGGGTAGAGTGTCTATCTCCATGGCAGTATGGAGGGGTACCCACTTACTCCACAACTGTGCAGGCATCCTTTAACCCCTTGACAACAGGCTGAGATATTGTCTCACCTAATGAAAGTGAGGTGGTGGGGGGTGCATCCTCTAGCACCATGGCAGTTGAAAACAGGAGCTGGTGACTGTTCAGTCAGGAAAGAGAGACACTGAGGGAGAAGGAAATAGGTATGTAAACAAGCATTTGTCAATGATGAATGTTTGCTTGCTGGCATTGGCATTGGTAGTGTAGGAGTTGCAGAGCTGCATACTAGGAATGGCAGTGAAGTATTGAACTGAAGCCAAGCCCGTCACCACCCTGCTGATAGTGACAGGCATTGAGGTGTGCCTTTGGGTTGTCAGGCCAAAGCCATTTGACCACACCCTACCCTGCAGACACTGACAAGTGTCACGGTGTGCCTTGGGGTCTTTGGCTCTTACTGCAACCCATTCCATTAGGAAATACGGTGAGATGGGAGTATAGAGAATGGATGAACTTTGGGGCTGAAGAGCCCAAGGCACACCCCATGCCTCTCACTGGCTGCAGGGTGTGATGGGGTGAATGGTATGAGCACTGCAGGCAACAATCCCAAGTCACAGCCCTGATGCCTGTCATTCTGTACAGGGTGGGGCGATATGGTCGGAAACCCTAACGCCTCAGGCATTCGTTGGTATTTTCACTCCAAATTTTCAACATGGTTTTTTTGTGACCTCCACCTCATGAACAGTGGTAATATAAGTTTGTTAGCCGAAAGCTGTTTTTGCACAGCGACTATGGCATTTGGCACCAGAGGTGTAAAAACACATTCCAAACAGGATGTGAAAAATGACAGCAGTACTGTTCATGGGGAGGTGTAAAAAATGGCAATGTTGAAAATCTGCTGTAAAAATATTAAAAAAACTGGTAATGTCACAAGCGTGCATAGAAAATGTGCAACGTACACCTGTATTGTAACTAGTTTGGGGATTTTTTACAGCAGATTGTTAACACAGGCATTTTGGGACCTCCGATCATGAACAGTGTCACTGTGATTTTCTTTATCTGTCCCGAACAATTATTTCCCACAGAGACCACGCATTTCTGTGCTGAAAGTGTGAAAACACATTTCGGCCATGTTGTGAAAAATGACAGCTGTACTGTTCATAAGGAAGTGTGGAAAAATGCCACTGGTGAAAATCTGGACTGAAAATATTATAAATTCATGAACTTACGAGGGTGCGTGGAAACTGCTCAATGCTCACTCATAACACAGTCATTTTATGGAGTTTTGTCATCAAATTTTCAACATAGCCATTTTAAGACCTCTGCTCATGACTAGTGTCACTGTGATTTTCTTAATCTGTCCCAAACATTGATTGTGCACACCGACTGCGCCATTGTGCGCTACATGAACGGAAACACATTTTGGGCAACATGTGAAAAATGACAGCTATACTGCTCATAAGGAGGTGTAGTAAAATGTCAATGTTGAAAATCTGGAGTGCAAATATTAAAAATTTGTGAACTTACGCGCGTGCATAGGAAATGCGCAACACACGCCAGTAAAACAGTCATTTTTAGGAATTTTTTCACCAAATTTTCAACATAGGCTTTTCGAGAGCCCACCTCATGAACACTGGCACTGTTGTTCCATTAATTGGTCCCTAAAGGTGATTCTGTGCAGTGACCACGAAATCACTGAAAAGGATTTGGGGTAGTTATTTCTAACTAACTTAAGTTTAGCACACATTGTACGGAACTAACCAAAAGGTCAATAAACTCATAGGTTGCATTAAGATATCAGTCACTTCTAGGAATAGGGCTTATCTCATTCCCTTATACAAATGCATACATACGGCCCGTATTGATTATTGCTCCTCTGTGGAACCCCTTACGCAAAGATGTTAAGAAATTAGAGGGAGTCCAGAGGAGAATTACTAGGATGGTTGACGGCCTACACAATGTAAGCTATGATAATAGACTAAGGGCTTTGAACCTTTACTCCATAGAACTTAGGAGACTAAGAGGTGACTCCTGTTAAGGTTCAAACATGTAAGGGATAAATCACTAATGTATGACTTAAGTCTTGTTTTTATCCAAAGGAGACCTCACTAAGAAGTCACAGTCTACAACATAAGCTTACTAACCTGAAAAGCCACATGAGAAGAAATTATTTCACACAAGAATTATCCCTTGTAGAATATCTTCCTAAGGATGTTGTAGAAGTATGTTCCTTCAAACTTTAAAATGAGAATTGATGGATTTTTGCTTAACAATATGGGAAGGCACTTACCCTGCTATGGCAGGAGATGTACATTTATGGGCTTTTAAGCTTTCTGTACATCTATATTTTCCTAGTACGAATCCAAGTATGAATCATTGCTCAACTTAACAGTTCATTTGTCCATTTTAAACACACTAGCAGCACATTTTCTCCACTTCTTTTCACAGAAACAGGCAGTAAAATATTCTCAGGTGGCATTTTACTTGGCACAGACTTTTCTTTTCTGGCAATGATCTTCTGTTTGGATGCACTGCGACCAGACAGGAAGATCCTAGACATACCCTCAGCATTTACCTCTCACCCAAAACATATCCCTTGGACGGCCCCATTTTTTGTAACCCCCACTCCACTTTTGGTAAGTTGGACATCCTCCATAAAACATGACTAGTACCTACATATGGCACACAGTTACTTTAGCAGAAATTTAAAATTGGTACCACCCTTGGAGTTAGGATGTATACCAAGCTCATTATCTATAGGAAGGGGTGGGGTACAAGCACTAAAATGAATCTTTGTAACTACAACCAGGTCCAGGGGAGAGGATGCTAGCTGTATGCTAGACCTAACTGCTGAGAGGGCCCCAGTAATTCCACACCAGAAGCAAGTATCAGAATGTCCAAAACAGCAGCTGGAATTTTGCTGTATGGCTTTATTCGACAGTTGTTACCAAAGCATCAATGGACCCCCAAGGGTCGGTCATGGCAAACAGGTAAATTTTCAGAACTCTCCTTGCTAGGCAGTACAGTTCTTCACAGAAGCAATTACTTTTCTTCCCCATGGTGTATGCTTGTGGAACTATGCCACACACCGAAATATCTTTTTCCAAATAGGTGCAATGGCTGCAGAACTATGCCACACACCTAAACCTGCTGCGATGGTCTTTGCACAGGTAAAACTGACACCCTTCCATGAATCAGTTATCCCTGCCTTGTAAGCTTTCAGATGGCATTCCTCCCACCCTTTGCCCCAATCAACAGTCTCTGCCATTCCTTCAGGGTTACGCCACAGAAGCCTCCATTCCCCACTGAAATGCTAAAGACTCCAATTCTACTTTACTTCACTCACTTGGGTGTACCAGGAATGCTGATGGGTGTGATCTAGCCTTCTCTATGGGTACACACACCCAGAACAAACCCCTAAATGGAGAACTTGTCTCCCAAAATAGTATTCACAGAACAGTTGTTCTTTCCTCTAGGCATGGAAGCAACTAGAAAGCACCTTTCCCTTGGTAGCTTGTCAGAACAATTTCTCACAAAATCCTCCTCAAAGGCAGCTGTAAACACACAAGGACCTTCAGGGGCTTGCCCCTTGGATCCACTGAACTAGCAGTCCCTTCCACTTCTCCTGGAGTGAAAATCAGGAAATTCTGCTGAAGAAAGATCTCCACCACTTCACTGTGAG
Source organism: Neoceratodus forsteri (assembly GCA_016271365.2). Lineage (NCBI taxonomy): Eukaryota > Metazoa > Chordata > Ceratodontiformes > Ceratodontidae > Neoceratodus > Neoceratodus forsteri. The sequence continues at coordinate 796,374,287 of CM028137.1, read as the reverse complement.
CTGGTGATTGTAATCCAAACTAGGGTGAGAAATTCTGGGCCCTCAGACACAGAGCCCACTGGCAGGATCTTGCCACTCTACTTCCACCCTAAGACTCACTCAGCATTCTAAAAACTTCCCAGAACAGCTGTACACTGAAAGGGTTATGCTGCTGCCAGAGTTCCAAATGACATAATCATTCTTCCCTCAGGCTAGCTGAGTAAACAATGATGTCATCATGTAAGAAGCCCCTAATGAGCTCCTTACCAGCTGCCTGTTCTATCTGCCTAACACTAATACTGATAGGATTCTAGTAACCACAGGGGACTGGGTGGTTACATGTCTGTTGCAATGGAACATGTGAGAGGGACTGAGCTGACCTTATTGCATCTCGCTTCTTTATCCTGAGGAAAATACAATGTAAAATGCATTAAAGCAGGACACCACTGAAAATTAGATATTGCCAGTCATCTGGCTATTCTAATCACACTTATTCTATTTGCATATAATAGCTGTGTGTGTGTGTGGGGGCATTTTCAGGTGTGTCTGTGTAGTTGTCCAGAACAAGCAGTTTCTGCTACATTAGCTTTATGTCTAAGTCTTTTGTTATGTATTATTGTGATGTAAATGTCAGATTTTACAAAGTCTGAGTAAGTCACACATAATTCTCTATACTTATCAAGGATGCATTAATGCATTGGCAACTGTTTTGGCTCTAACCACAACTTGTTATTAAAGTCTATCCACAGAACTGTTCTTCAATACCTCTTATCTTGACTGTTGTCCACTGTTTGCAGTTACTACTTCACTGACCTACGTAGCCAGTATAGAGTCATGCTTGTGTAACTGTGTTAGTTTTGGTTGTGGCCATTCACATCTCTATTCCAAAGGAATTACCACCCTGTAGGGGTATGAAAGCAAGGAACTCTCGGAGAGGGTTCGCCCCTAGAGGTGCCATGGGATGGTTCCGTGGCTAAAGGTATCTTAGAATCCCCCTAAAGAGAGAGCGCTGCCACTGGAGGAGGAGGGGAGGATGGTGGGGCAAAGAAAAAATGCTTCACAGTGAGGCTGAGAGGAACTGCTTATATAGCTCAGGAAGTGGGAGTGGCTTGCTGCTTGGCCACCGAATTACAGGTAAGGCCTTTCAATTCACTGACCTACGCAGCCAGTATAGTATTATGCTTGTGTAACTGTGTTTGTTTTGGTTGTGGCCGTTCGCACTCTCTATTCCAGAGGAATTACCACCCTGTAGGGGTATGAAAGCAAGGAACTCTCAGAGGGGGTTCCACCCCTAGTGGTGCCACGGGACGGTTCCCGTGGTTAAAGGTACCATAGAAATCCCCAAAAGAAATGTAGTATCATCCCCAAAATGGAGGCAACATGAAGCATAAGAGCAAGCAGTAACTGTGACATAGTAGCAGTAACCGTAACATAGTAGTAGAGAAGCATAGGCAGTTCGATAATACAATGAGATGCTCAGTTGGATAGAAAAATAACTGCCCAGGTTTGCGTAGCATGAAACTGATGATGTGCTTGAGATTAGGGGATCCCCTAAGGAGAGAAGGAATGGCAGGACACCCTCCACCTCCATCCAGCAACGGAACCTACCTAATAAACTAGGGGAAACAACTAAACTAACTAAATGCTATAACCGGAGGCAACGGAGGAGAGAAAAAAACTCTAGGAGGAGGAAATCTCTGGGGATCCAAGGCGTAGGTTGCCTTCCCTCCAGGCTTGAGATAATTTATTTAGTGACAGCTCTGCAGCTGCAATTTGGAAAACCCAATTAAAGGGAGGTGGAAAATATTCCAGTTTGGAGGAAGGCTCTCACTCAAACCTTCTAGTGAGAACATCGTGGAAGGTTGTGAGAAAACTCTGCAACAACGTCCATCCAATGCGCAAGAGGAGAGCAACAACTGCTGAGGCACTCACCCGGCCTACCCACCCTAAATCAAACCAGGTGAACCAGAGGCAGTCGTAAGGAGAATGTAGGGAAGGTGCCTTGCTAGGGAAACCACTAAAGTCAATGGATAACCGGTATAGTGGAACACTAGAGCCAAAGGAGATCATTGTAACCACCCTTCACCGCTAGTCTTAAATTCTACACCAGGAACTGCTGTCACGTAGCAGGCAGCTAAAGCCAAGCCCGGGTTGAGGACATTCCCAGCTATGAGCCAGGTGAGAAGGATCCCACCCCAGTTGGACATGCTCGAGATGCAGACTAAATGCAGAGAGACTGTCGGCTGCAGGAACCCTGCACCAAAATAGAATGGCTGGCATGCCCCAGAATTGATTGAGAGCTGAAAAGCTGGTGAGCTGAATGAGCACGGCATGCTGAGATATAATGAGCATTGAGTGCTGAGACCTTGCAAGGTCAAAAGCAGATCGAGTGCAGCAGAATCCCAGGCTGAAGCCAAGGGACGGCAGTAGGCATGAAGCAATGGTTTGTGTAAGCAAGGACAGCAGTTGCGTAAGCAAGTGTAGACCTGCATGTAGGTCAGTAAACAGAGCAGTAATAATTGGACCTGTCGCAGGTCTCTGCATAACGAGAGGCAACACACCGAAGTAGTGGCAAGCAGCCAGGCAGCTCAAAGCCAAATCAAGGTGATAAACTCTGAGGATTTTGGTGGCAAAGACAGGATTTAGAACAGAATCAATTAGCCACATAGGCCAAGACCCCCCAAACACCTCCCAATCCCTGCTGTAGGACAAACAAGGAAGTGATGGAAGGGCTGAGAACCACTTGCAGATATAAAAGCTAATTTAATAGCCTCAGCAGGAGCTTTAGCCAACCTCAGAATAAAACAATGTACAATAGCAATGGGAGTAAACAAAGCAGTAGCAGGAAGCAATTAGACCTGTGCGGCAGTAGTAAAAACAAATGAGTCCACTGAGTTGTAACTGCTGCAATGAGGTAATTAGAACAAGCATGAGTGAGCTGTATAGCTAGGTTCAAGTAAAACTGAGTCAGGTGAAAGTAATAGAGTATGCCATATGAAACAGCTATAGTTGAGCTGAGACACACAAAACAGGTATGCAGTTGTGGTGCAAGTAATTGAGAGTTATGAGTAACTGAAAGCAGTATGAGCTCTGAAGTAGCAGCATGCTTAGGAGGTCAGAAAAGCCCCCCCTCCCAAAAAAAAAAGGAAGGAAGCACACACAGCTGAAGGCAAAATACAAACCAGAAGCAGGAAAATAAACACAGAAGCCCAGCAGGAGCAGCGGGAGGCCCAACCTGCTCAGAAGACAAACCGACAAAGCCTTTGGCTGCAAAGAAAAAATGCTTCACAGTGAGACTAAGAGGAACTGCTTATATAGTCGGAAGTGGGGTGGCTGGCTGCTTGGCCACCGAACTGCTGGCAAAGCCTTTCAGTTATGTTCTTTGTATCATATGGACATTGATTTTTCAAATAAAGAGGAAAAGACCCACCCCAAAAATTAGCCATGTTTAGACTCTACTTGGTTAACTTTTCAGTTGTGAAAAAATCTTGTTTGCATCACATTATTGTGCAAAATAAAACTCAACAAAGTGTCAATATTTATCACAAAAAGACATTTTGAGCCAAATTTTTGTGCAAAAAGATGATTTGTGTCATTATGAGAGAAATATAGGTTTTATGATTTGGTCAAACAGAATTGGCTGTTTTTTAAACTGAAAATATGTGACCCTATCACCTTGAATTCCATAGTCTTAGGATGAAGAGAAAAATTCTAGAGCTGGGCGTGCGGGTACTCTGCTCTGATTTCATGGAATAAGCTACCTTAAAACTTGAACCTTTCAAACTTCAAATCTACTGTTTTGCCACTTGAAAGAGCCATGCAGATATCAGTAAACTCATGATTGTTAAATATGTCTGTCTTTATTAAAGATATTGTTGACAGTTACTTATTAAGTTCTGTTGCACAATGCAGATTTTTGTTAAATTGACTGTAACTGCAATGTTACGTGCTCTGAGCTGTGAATTTTCTCTCAGGGACTACATGATAACAGGTTGCTGCATGTCACAAAGCTATTCTTGTTGGAGCAATTATAACAAAATAAATTAATAAACAAACTAACTAAATAAATGAACATTGTAGGAATCTGAATAAAATGGGTTGATTCCTTTGGACTCTCTTAGTCACTTTCTTATCAGATTGGGTTGCGAATAATTTATTTAGAATATTCAGTTAAATATTCATATTTGGGGCCCCAAATATTTAGATATTCATTTTGTTATTCATGTTCCTGTGAAAACAAACATTTGTTAATGCTGCATGTTGGCTTGCTGGAATTGGCATTGGTAGTGCAGGGTTAGAGAGATGCATAACAGGAATGGCACTGAAGTATTAAACTATTGCCACCCGCAGAGACTGAAAGGCGGGGGTGTGCCTGGGTCGTCGGCCATAATGCTTAAGCCATTCAAACTCACCCCACCCTGCAGACAGCAACAGGTGTCATGGTCTGCCTTGGGGTCTTCGGCCCTTACACTCACCCCATTCTATAAGGAAATAAGCTGAGATGGGTGCAGTATAGGAGAGTGGGGTGAACATTAGAGCCGAAGACCCCAAGGCACACCTTGATGCCTGTCAGAGGCTGCAAGGTGGGGGTAGAATGTCACGAGCAGTATGGCTGACGAACCCAAGTCACACCCCCAACACCTGTCAGTCTCTACAGTGTTGGCATTGTGGTTGGAAACCTTAATGCCCCAGACATTTGCTGGTATTTTCACTCCAAATTTTCAAAACGGGCTTTTTGGGACCCCACCTCATGATCAATGGCACTATCATTTCGTTACTCAATCCTGAAAGGTGATTTCACACAGCAACTATGCCATTTGGCACCACAGGTGTGGAAACACATTTTGAGCAGGATGTGAAAAATGACAGCAGTACTGTTCATGAGGAGATGTGAAAAATGGCAATGTTGAAAATTTGAAGTGAAAATATGAAACATTTGGAGTTACGAGCATGTGTAGAAACTGTGCAACGCACGCCTGTAATGTGGTAATTTTGGGAATTATTTCACCAAATTTTTAACATGGGATTTTTGAGACCTCCCCTCATGAGGAGTCACACTGTGATTTTTGTTAATCCATCCTGAAAGTTGATTTCACGAGCAACGCTGGCCATTCTGCCTACAGGTGCGAAACACATGTCAGGCAGGATGTGAAAAATGATAGCTATACTGTTCATAAGAAGATGTTAAGAAATGGCAATGTTGAAAATCTTGGTGAAAATATTAAAAACTGGCGAAGTTACAGGCGTGGAAAATCATAATGCAAGCCCTTAATGTGGTCATTTTTGGGAATTTTTTCACCAAATTTTCAACATGGGGTTTAGGACCTATCCTAATGAACTTTGGTACTGTCATTTTGTTAATCAGTCCCAAAAGTCATTCCACGAGTGACCACGAAATCACCTTTTGGGACTGAAAAACAAAGCGACAGTGATATGTTCATGATATGGGTCCCGAAAACCCCATGTTGAAAATTTGGGGCCAAAATTCTAAAAATGACTGAGATATCAACCTAAGTTAAAACCCCTTTGACTTGCATTATACAGTGCTTACCTGATTCCTCAGTTCGCGAGTTCGGCTTTGAAGAGTGTAGACGCATCCTGGTCCACAGAAGATCACTGCTCCCGACCTCTGGAGGGTAAGTATGGGTGGGGTGTGGGGAGGTGGGTTCACAGAGGGAGGGTTGGGGTGGGGAGGGGGACTGGGGAGATGATGTGGGACGGTTTCTTTTACAGTTTTAAGCAAAAAAAACACTCCGGGGACTGTTTTCTTTATTTATAGGTTAAGAAAAATGAAAAAACTTTGGGCACACTGGGGTGGGCCTCAGTGTGCCACATTAGTTTGGGGGCATGATGTGGATGGGACTGGCACCCACGTCAGCAAACTTGGGGGTGGGAACATGATGCTGATGGGATTGGTACCCCATCAGCAAAGAAATTGAGCTTGGCAGGCATCTGACACTGGGAGTGGACATCTTGGTGTTCGGGAAAAAAACTGTCTGTGAACACTAGGGTGGACTCCCAGTGTGCCTAATATGGCTATGGGAGGAAATACATGCTGACACTGGGACTGGACACCCCCGATATCAGCTTTGAGTGTATATGTGTGGCGGCAGGAGCTGCCATTGTGGAAAAACTGCAGTGGTAGTATTTTGTTTATTGAAATGTTTAGCGACTAATGGCACACTGAGCAACTGCTTGTAACTCCTGGCATGCATTACTGTGCACTGTAATGCACATAGCGGAGTCTTGTCATCTGCCACTACAATGAAGAAAACTGCACCTGATTACAGCAGCAGATTTATTTAGACTCTTTGGCTCTCTTTGAAGTTTGCTGTTATTGCCAGCATGCTCACTGATTGGTGGCTGAGGGACGCACCCACTAAAGCGTCCCCTGCATTGGCCACAACACTGACACACCTCTGAAATATGCTACTACCACAAGACATTGCTTGCGCATGTGGGCAAGCCAACATAAAAATTAAAAAAAAAGGAACAGCTTGCTCCCCCAGCCCAGTTCTTTAAAATGCAACCCTGTATCCCTTCAATCTCTTCTACAATTCCAATCCCACTCTCCTCCCTCACCACCCACAATTTCGTACTTCGAAAAATCTCCCACAATGATCGACTAACACAACCCACCCCCTCGAGCGGCCACCATCTTTAGCATGTTTCTCTTATCAAAACAGTATTTCCTCCACCCTAGCAGCACCCAACTTCGACCATCCCCCCCAGAACCCACCGTGATCAGCTGTTTTCTATGCGCGCAAGCGTGGGAGTGTTTTTATTCAATAGAAGGTGGCTGGCCATGGAGGAGGGTGGGGTATGTTGGACACCTTCATTGTTGCTCACTGAGGGCCTTCTTTAAAAAGAAAAATTGGGTTCTGTGGGGGAGGAAGGTGGTAGGTTGGGTGCTTCCAGGGTGGGAGTGGGGATGGAGGAGTATTGTTTTGATAAGAGAAAAGGGCTAAAGATAGTGGCCAGCCATGGAGTTGGGCAGGTTGTGCTGGTCACCCATCATGGGAGGGTTTTTTTGAAACATGAAATTGTGGGGGTGGGGGGGGGATTTGGATTGTGGCAGAGGGTGGTGGCACAATGAGTTGTTGTTACAAATAATGTTTCCCGAATAGGAATGGGCAGGAATAGTGCCACTATTCATGGTATTTGGGAAATACTATTCATTACGCCAACACCCCTAAGATCTACAGTATATAAGATGGGATGATTCAAGCCCTATCTATATATGTTTAGAAGTATGGCCTACAGTTTAGAGTAATGAGCTGAAACTGAGCTTGGTATATTCAGCAGACTTGGATTTGATTCCCACAACTTCTATTTGCATACTGTGTGACTTTGAGCAAGTCACTTAATCTCCCTAGTGCTCCTGGGTTACCTCTTTGTTTTTTTAGTTGTTTAACCAGGAGCAGTACATTAAGCCGAAAGTTTTACAGCACAATTCAGCACAGGGAAGTTAAGGACTTGCTCAGGGCCACACAGTATAGCAAGTAAGGCTGTAGGATTCAAACCCAGTCTGGTCTGCTGGATGTCACCAGATTTGCAGCTCAGAGCCTTAAATCACTGCGCTATACTGCCTCACTAATCAATAAATGGGTCTTGTGTCCAGTGGCCTTAACTGTAGCATAAAAAATGTTTGGATCTTTTCTTGTGAAAGGTGAGTTCTTTGAGCACTTCTGAAATGGTGCCAAAGTGATTTCCCAGACCTGGTTTGCTGTCCTTGTTTTGTCATGTTCCTCCTTTTTCACACTTGTTTGATAGTCTGGGTGAATGCCTGACTAGAGCTTGAAAACAGTTTCTCCTATTTTGGACTTTGGAATTTTGGTGGAGTGATGTGGTCTTACAGAAATAGTGTTAGGTAAGATATTTCTATCTAAGGTTCAGTTTCAGATATTTTGGTGTAAACATTTTTGGATTTTCAAAAGGTAATACAGTACATTGTTTCAGATATTTCAACAAAGTTGGCCATGCTGCAATGAATAAGGTGAGGAGACTATCATTTTAGGGTTTGGGACTGTATAGTTTGCAACAGAGTTGTGGCTCTGTTTTTAGAAGTCTAGCAGTAACTAGTTGAAATCACCTGTAATTATTTTTGCTGCATTTGAGTGGGTTCATTTCAGTCTGTCTAGAGAGGTGCAGAGGGTGTCAGCTATAAGATTTTTAAGGATTAGTGAATTGTGGGTGATAGCAATTAATGCCAAAGGATAAGTGGCCAGAGTAGTCCTGTGGAGTTATGTTCATGGTTTAAAAATATTTTATTGGGTCCTTTCCGCACAGTGCAGCACTTAATTCAACTACCTTATCATTAAATTCTACACTTTCTTTCTAGTAGGTGCCCACCTAGGTTAAGGATATTATTTGGAATCTGTTGCATACACCATGCTTCTATGATCACAGTAAGGTATCTGTGGATTTTCCTTTTGTTGCATGGGTTCAGGTAGTCAAAGGAGGAACATCAGGATATGAGTGTTATATAGACTACCTGTACAGAAAGAGTGATTGAGTGGGAGGTGGGGATGAAATGAGAGGTGCAGCAAACAGGTGTTAGTGCTGCTTAAAGGTGACTCGAACATGCCAGATGAGAACTGGAGGATTCCTGTAGCAGTAAATGGCAGGAATCAAGTACTGGTAGAAGTGTTCTAGAATGGATTCCAGACCAATAGGGTTGATGGGCTTTCAACGGAGTGGCAAGCCTTGGCTTAGTTCTCCTGAACAGGGATAGTACTGGGGAGATTACAGTGCAGGACATGTTGGGAATCAGTGACCATCAATCCAAGAAGCAAAGAGAAAGAAGAAAGAAAAAAAAGGTCCTGGACTTCTGGAGGGAAGGCTTTAGCAAGATGAGGAAGTTACTGCAGGAGAAGCTAGAAAGGGTAAAGGCTGTAGAGGGGTAGAGGCACAACAAAGTTTTTACTTCGATCACAAAATTCCAGCGAAGTCACTGACTTCAACTTCTCGAAACAGTTTGCGAAATTGGCCAATTTATAGCAACTTTGGCTTCGAAAACTTTGCCAGCACTTTGCATGTAACTTCGCCTTAGATGTTGCTTTATGGCGAATTCAAGTGAAGTTTCCTCAGAGAGAGGCATAGGTTACATGTAACAGTTCCTGCAGGCCACATCATACAGCTTTGTGTACACAGCATCCTTCAGTTTCACTTGGTCGTCTGTGTGAGTGGGTGGAATGGTGCAGATCTGCTGCTTTTTAAACATGGGAAAAAAGCTCTAAAAACAACCTTTATCAATTTTATTTTTGCATTTTCTACATTTTTTCTTTACTTACATAAATGCATATATTCTGATGTCAGATAAGGGCCTTTGGCCCACCTACTTGCCAGTTGTGCATGTAATTCTGCCTCTTCAAGTTTCTCTTGAGGGTTGTCCCTCCCCCCCCAACTGCTAGGATCCCCTGATGCCTATTTCATGACAGCCCCCACACCTCCTCTGGCAGGGTGTTCCACTTGTGCACCACCCTTTCTGTGAAGAAATACTTCCTCACGTTACTTCTGAAACTCCCTCACTCCAATTTCATCTCACAACCCCTAGTCCTGAAACATCTCTTCCTCTGAAAAATAATGGTTTTATGCACCTTGTTCCTCCATGTGAGGTACTTGTATGTCTCTATCATATCCCCCCACTCCTCCAGGGAGTACATATTTAAGTCATTCAGTCTGTCCTTGTAGGACTTGTGATGCAAACCCTGTACCATCTTGGTAGTCATCCTCTGAACTGTCTCCATCCTGTCTATATCCTTACCTAGGTAAGGCCTCCAGAATTGGACACTGTACTCCAGGTGTGTCCTTACTAATGTCTTGTAGAGTGGAATTATGATCTCCTTTTCCTGCTGGTGGTGCCCCTGCCTATGCTTCCAGCTTCCTATTTGCTTCCACTGTCTTGTCCTTTCCGACTCCCAACCTTTAGGTTATCAGAGATGATAACCCCTAGGTCTCTTTCCTGCATGGAGCATGCTATACCTCCCCCCCAACTGATCTGTTGTTCCTAGGTTTTTGTGCCCCATGTGCATTATTCTGCACTTTTTTGCATTAAATCTTAGTAGATTGTTATGAAGGTTTTCTGTGGTTTAGGTTCTATTTTTTTTGTATTGCTGTACTTTTTTCTGCAGCTTTTGATCTGTATTTTCCTTTTGTGTTCAGATGCTCTGATTCCATTAATTCGTGTTTAGTTGCTATTTATAATTGTTTTTCCATTTTTCTGCCTTTTCCAAATTCACTTTCTTTGTGTTATTTTTACTTTCCATACCTTGTATTTTAAATAAAAATGAGTGGAGATGGTGAAGAGAGTGGGAGGAGTGGGAGTGAGAGTGAGGAGAAATGGGTGAGGGAGGAGAGAGGGGTGGTCTTGTGGTCGACAAATGGGATACGTTGTTCCATCCATTTGAAGAGGACACCTTTACGGGTGCACCAGCAGCACCAGTTGCTGGAGAAGGGCCAGCAAGAAGGCTGCAGCAGCAATGGCTTCTTTGCAGGACCCCCCCCACCCACAGTGCAGCAGCAAGTATCAGCTGTTCCGCTGTTAAAAGAACCTGCAAGAGGTAAACCTCCTGTGCCCCATGTGGTACTGCTGCCAGCACTGGCTAGTCCCCATAAGGAGGAGCCCCTGAGACCATCCACCTCTGGCTCCTCCCCTAGGCAGCAACACAGGTCCCTAGTTTAGGATTTTTTTGATTTGGACCCCACCGACAACAGCGTTGTAATGTGCAAACTGAGCCAGACTATTGCTCAGTGTGGTAAACAGGGCAGCCATTTGGCTACTGGTGGGTAACACACCACTTTAGAGAAAGGCACTGCTGTGAATGGGAAGAATACAAGAAAGGTGGCACCACTCCTAATGGCCTTCCGATGCCGTGGGAGGCGGTGCATAAAGTGACAGTGAGGTGCACAGTTGCTAGGGGGGGGCACTGATGATGGAAGTGTGACCTGCAGCTGGATTCAAAGGCTGCAGTTAGGGACAGCACATGAGACCTGAGCTGCAGAAATTCCTCCTCCAAGATCTCAGTTGAGATATGAAGTGGCGCAACTCCGTGTCGAGATAGGGGACCTCATATGCAGAGTTGTGTCCATGGGGGCCACACTCCAGATGCTGCTATCTAACCAGCAGGCAGTGCTTGACTGAATGGCAGAACTCCATGGTGGGGTTGCACCTCTGTCCACCCAGGCCATAGTAGTAAATAAACATCATGAGCTAGATATTCAAAAGTTAGTGCTAGCGTGAATGGGTTTTGACCATGCTATCTGAATTTGCACTAATTTTTAGAATGGGATCTATATTCAGAGGCCTCGCAGCATGGGCTAAACCTGTTAGTGCCCAGGTGCTAACATAACACTGTGCCCATAAAATGAATGGGTCTTCTCCTGCATACAGGTGTAGCAGCAATTTCAAAGGTTTGAACTGGCAGTAATGGCACCCAAAGCAGTGCTACTTATTGCCTCTGAAAACCTCAGCTTAACTGGGCAAAGTCTGCACCCTCCCCCACCGATGGCAGGATGGCTGGACTGCAGTTGCCTGCCCCTGCTCACCTGTCCCATGACTGTCAGACAGCTCCTGGTGTCTAATGGCATCCCCCACTCCCATCACCTGTCCCAAAGATTTGACACCAAGCCCTGGTGTCTAGCCGCACCCCAGCACCACTGAGCTCCTGTCCCAGTTCTACAAATATTCCCTTGTCCAGTGGCATCCCCCACCCTCCATATACCTGTCCCAGATTGTATCAACTTTTCCTGGTGTCTAGTGGCACCCCCCACAATCTGAGCACCCATCCTGGGTAGTATCACCTTTTCTCCTGGTGTCTAGTATAGTGATTAAAGGCACTGAGCTGCACACTTAAAGATCTGGGTTTGAATCCCATCAGCCCCCACTTGCATACTGTGTGACCCTAAGCAAGTCACTTAACTTCCTTGTTCTCCCAGGTCACCAGGAAACAAGCATCAACTAATGTGCCTTTCCTGGTTAAACTATTTCCCTCCCCCTTCCCCCTGCCGTGGCACTGCCCCACTCTCCAAGCACCTGTCCCGGTTAGCATCAATGGTATCATGATGTTTTGTGGCATCCCCACCTCCAATCACCCATCTTGGTTAGTATCACTGGTTCCTGGTGTTTAATAAGCTTGCCTCCTACCCTTTGATCACCTGTCCCCATGGGCGTGTGGGGGGTGTTCAGATGTTAACACCCCAAAATGACCTCCGAAATTTTATTTTAAGAGACATTCAAAATACGGGATGTGATGTGACATCCCGTATTTCCATAGCATAGTCCCTTTACATGTGTGCAATCAACTCCTGAGTCCCGGCAGAGTGGCTGGCTGGATTCTGGAATGGCTGTAACTTGGGAGTGGGACTGGCAGCAGCAAGCTATGCGTGAAGCTGGTGATGCGAGGACAAGGAGGCTGGCTGGTGCCTGGCAGATTGGCTCTTAAGGAAGGGTTGAGGAGGAGGTCCAAATCAACTCCTCCTCCTCCTCTCTCAACAGCAGCCAGTGAAAGGGTGCAGCTTGAATTTAGTGGCTTGGTGCTTTGAAGGCTTACAAGCACCACTGTAACCAGCATGACGACACACAGCCAGGAGGGAGTGAGAGGATTGTTGTCTGAGTGCTGCCACTTGAAAATACTTTTAGGAGCAGGGGTCGACTTAGCATTCATTTACTAGCTCGTAATAGTGCAGATTGCTGCGTTAGTGCAGAATTCTCTGTTACTTTATTCCAGCTGGGCTAGTGCAGTTCCTCTGTGGAAAGCTACAGTTTCATTCTTAACCCGGGTACCAAATAAATAAATAAACAAATAAATACATAAATATAACTGTTATTTAATTTAAAGCCAGGACTGTTTCATGAAGGTTTAACTATGTGCTTCCTTAGCATTAATGAAATGGAAAAAAATGTCTGTGTGTAGTGCATTTACAAACTGTTTAATTTTATACTAACTACTGCTTTTATTTTTGCTGATAAAGATCCTTTCTCCTTTTCTTTCCTTGTTTAACTCAATACTCGTGGCAGGCAGATTTGTGACTGTGTCCAGGAACAGCGCAGTTCTAGGGTTGCCACCTGTCCAGTTGCAGACCAGATAATTCGGTTTTCAGGGTCTTTATCTGGTCATCCAGTTTTGATTAAATATAGTTATGTTTTTGGGCCATTTTGAGTGCTCAGATAGTATTAAAAATTATTGTATCAAATCATTCACTGTTGCATGCATGTCCAGGTTACAAAAAGTTCTGATGTCACTAGTCACAGGCCTTTGTTTGTAAAACCAGTCAGTCTAGGAGGTGTAAAGTATGGCCATTAAGACCATTAGCAGTAAATCAACCTAATCTTTTCAACTCTGAATTTTAAGTATGGTCATTTACTGCCATGATAGGAAACCGTTTTACACCTTTATATGTTGTAATGGGTTCCTTTTGTTTTCCCTATATTCTCATATGTTTAGGCCCACTTTTCAGATTAGTTATTGCATTTTTCTTGCCTTTGTCCCTGTGTTGATTATTTCTCTCAAGTCCTCAGCAACTGCTGCTGTCATTTTAGGTTTGCTTGCGCATGTGCAAGAAACATAGTGCCATCATTGGAGATTTCGGTGTGTCACCTCCTCCTCCAGACCGATCCCAGTGTGCTGGCGGCAGCCTGTAATAATGCAATTTGGAGCTGTCTATGCGCTCCAAAATGCAGTGGCATCAGTTGAAAGAGGAGAGCTATGCTTGAGTGAGCAGCGATAAAGATATCACCTGCCCGCGCGCAGCTCCCCCCACACACACACGTGCGCTACCACGCAGGCATGCCCGCCCCGCATGCACTGTATAGCTGGACGGGTGCCCAATCCCCGCCGGCTGTGCTGCTTCCCCCTCGCCTACCCCCAAAGGCTTAAAATGCCACGCTGGGTGCCCACCCCAGTGTGGCAATGAATATAGCCGACGGGGTGCCCAGTCCCTGTCGGCTCCACAGTCCCCCGGTTAGTGCCACGCTGGGAGCCACCCCAGCGTGGGCAATGTATCTCAGGTCGATGGGGTGCCCAATCCCCGCCGGTGAACGCCGCCCACAACCAATCTTGTGCCACGCTGGGAGCCTACCCCAGTGTGGCAGAACGTCCGGCCATCCGTTTTTTCTTTTTTCTACCTGTAAAGAAAAACGTCCAACGAGTCTCCCCGCCTCCCACAACCCGCACTCCACCCACTGCGCACTCCAGCCTCCCACACCCCTCTCACCACACACTACCACCGGAGCTCAGCGCGATGATCTTCGTGGACTGGGAAACACGTCTGCACTCTTCAAAGCCGACCGCAAACTGAGGAAATGCGGTAAGCTGTATAATGGGCTAGATAGGGGGTTTCAACTTTGTTGCATATCTCAGGCATTTTTGTAATTTTGCACAAATTTTCAACATGAGGTTTTGGGACCCCTTCTCATGAGATGATGCCACTGTCATGGCGTTATTCAGGCCCGAAGAGTGATTTACAGTCACTACGGGAAATCGCCGCCGAACCTGAGCATAACACCATGGTATCATTCATGAGAAACTAAACAATTAATTTGGTCAAAATCCAAAAATGACTGTTTTCTGGCGTGCGTTGCGCAGTTCCTCGCGGGCTCGTAAGTTCGTAATTTTCAATATTTTCATTCAGATTTTCAACATTGCCATTTTGCCACACCTTCTTATGAGTAGTATAGTTGTCATTTTCACATCTCACCCAAAATGTGTTTCCACCCATGTAGCGCATAATGGCGCGGTCGGTTATCTTGAAATCAATGTATGCGGGACAAATTAAGAAAATCACAGTGACACTGTTCATGAGCAGACATCTTAAAATGGCTATGTTGAAAATTTGGTGAAAAAGTCCTAAAATGACTGCTTTCCGACGTCGCGTTGACAGTTCCTATGCATGCTCGTGAATTTGCAAATTTAATATTTTCACTCCAGATTTTCAACATTGCCATTTTATTAAACTTCCTTATGAACAGTACAGCTGCCATTTTTCATATGTCGCCCAAAATGTGTTTTCGCACATGTAGCGCACAATGGTGCTGTTGGTGTGCAAAAGCAATGTTTAGGATAGATTAAGAAAATCACAGTTATACTGTTCACGAGCAGAGGTCTTAAAATGGCTATGTTGAAAATTTGGTGACAAAAGTCCATAAAATGACTGTGTTACGAGTGAGCATTGTGCAGTTTCCACGCACCCTCGTTAGTTCATGACTTTGTAATATTTTCAGTCCAGATTTTCACCAGTGACATTTTTCCACACTTCCATATGAACAGTACAGCTGTCATTTTCACAACATGGCTGAAGTGTGTTTTCACACTTTCAGTGCAGAGATGTGGCCTGTGGAAATCATTGTTCGCCACAGATAAAGAAAATCACAGTGACACTGTTCAAGATCGGAGGCATCAAAATGCCTGAGTTGACAATCTGCTGTAAAAATCCCCAACTAATTGTAGAACGGTTGTGCGTTGCACAGTTTCTATGTGTTCGTCACATCACCATTTTTAAAATATTTTACTACAGATTTGCAACATAGCCATTTTTTACACCCTCTATGCAAGAGTACAGCTGTCATTTTTTACATCCTGTTCAGAATGTTTTTGCACCTGTGGTGCTAAATGCCGTAGTCACTGTGCATAAGCAGCTTTCGGCTATCAAACTGATATTCCCCCTGTTCATGAGGTGGGGTCACAAAACAAACGTGTTGAAAATTTGGAGTGAAAATACCAACGAATGCCTGAGGTATTAGGGTTTTCATCTATTACGCCCAACCCTATAGAGAATGACAGACATCAGGGGCGTGACTTGGGATTCTTGCCTGTGATGCTCATACCATTCCACACCCTGCAGTCAGTGAGAGGCATCGAGGTATACCTTGGACTCTTCGGCCCCAAACTTCACCCCATTCTCCTATATCGCACCCATCTCACCATATTTCCTAATGAAATGGGGTGCGCATAAGGGCCAAAGACCACAAGGAACACTGTGACACTTGTCAGTCTCTGCAGGGTGGGGTATGGTGAAATGGTGTGGCCGTTATGCCTGATGACCCAAACGCACACCCCAATGCCTGTCACTCTCTGCAGGGTGGTGGTGGGGTTGGCTTCAGTTCAATACTTCACTGCCATTCCTATTACGCAGCTCTGTAACTTCTACACTACCACTGCCAATGCCAGCAAGCAAACATTCGCCATTGACAAATGCTTGTTATGTTTGCTTGCACGCATGTGCAAGAAACATAGTGCCATCATCCGAGTTTTCGGAGGTGTGTCACCCCCTTCGCCAATTCAGTCAGTGTGTTGACAGGCGTGGCCCCTGTAAGACAATGCATGCTGGAGCTGTCTATGACAAGCTCCAAAATGCAGTGGCATACAGTTGAAAGGGGGAGCTACGCTTCAGTGAGCAGCGATGAGATATCTTCTGCTCATGCGCAGCTCCCCCTACACACACACACACACACACACACACGCGCACGCATACTGCGTGCTGCCCCCCCCATGCACACACTCTATAGCCGACGGGGGTGCCCAATCCCCCGTCGCCTGTGCTGCGTTTCCCCTCCCAAAGCCATCCAAATGCCACGTTGGGTGCCCACCCCAGCATGGCAAGTTATCGTGATAGCCGGTGGGGTGCCCAATCCCCGTCGGCTCCACTGTCCCCCGAAGTACCGGTGCCACGCTGGGAGCCCACCCCAGCGTGGAACTGATGATATGGCCGACGGGGTGCCCAACTCTCATCGGCTTCACGCCCCCCAGCTGGCCCTGTGCCATGCTAGGAGCCCACCCTAGCGTGAGCAAATGTCCCGTTGTGTCTTTAAAAACACCTGTAAAGTAAAACGGTCCCACACAGTCTCCCCCCCCTCCCACAACCTGCACCCACCACTCGCACCTGCCTTCCCCACCCCCACCCCATACTTACCTCCAGAGCATGGCGCGATGATCTTGCGTGGACCGGAACACGCCTGCACTCTTCAAAGACGACTGCGAACTGAGGAAATGCGGTAAGCTGTATAATGGGCTAGATAGGGTTTTTCAACTTTATTGCATATCTCAGGCATTTTTGAATTTTTGCACCAATTTTCAACATGGGGTTTTTGGGACCCTCCTCATGAATTCTTGCACTGTCATGGCGTTATTCGGGCCCGAAGGGTGATTTCGCAACCACTGCATGAAATCACCTTTCCGGAATGATTAACGAAACGACACTGCCAGTGTTCATAAGATGGGCTCTCAAAAGACTATTTTAAATTGGTGGAAAAGTCAAACTTCTGTTATCTAGCCGTCATAGTGCAGCTTCTTTACGCGCTCAGTAAGTTCGTAAATTTTCAATATTTGCATCTAGATTTTCAACATTGCCATTTTACCACACTTTCTTATGAACAGTACAGCTGTCATTTTCACATCTCACCCAAAATGTGTTTCCGCCATGTAGCTTAACAATGTATGCAGTCGGTAAAGCGAAATCAATGTATGGGACACATTAAGAAAATCACACTGACACTGTTCATGAGCAGAGGTCTTAAATGGCTATGTTGAAAATTTGGTGAAAAATTCCAAAATGACTGTTTTACTGAGCCGCATGCGCATGTTCCTATGTATGCTCAGAGTTCGCTGAATTTCAATATTTTTTACCCATATTTTCAGCATTGCCATTTTACCACACCTTCTATGCAGCAGTACAGCTTTCATTGTTTACATCTCACCAAAACGTGTTTCCGCCATGTAGCACACACATGGCACAGTCGGTGGTAAATCAATGTACGGGACACATTAAGAAAATCACAGAGACACTGTTCTTGAGCAGAGGTTTTAAATGGCTATGTTGAAAATTTGGTGAAAAATTCCAAAAAATGACTGTTTCAGGTGTGCGCTGCGTGATTCCTCACAGCGCCGTAAGTTTCAAATTTTCAATATTTTCACTCCTGATTTTCAACATTGCCATTTTACTACACTCCTTATGAGCAGTACAGCTGTCATTTTTCATCTTAGTAAATGTGTTTCTGCCATGTAAGCGCACAATGGCAGATCGATGTCTGGAAATCAATGTATGGGACACATTAAGAAAATCACAGAGACACTGTTCATGAGCAGAGGTCTAAAATGGCTATGTTGAAAATTCTGGTGAAAAAATTCTAAAATGACTGTTTTATGAGCGCATCGCTATGCAGTTCCTATGCATGCTCGTAAGTTTGCAAATTTAATATTTTCACTCCAGATTTTCAACATTGCCATTTTATTACACTTCCTTATGAACAGTACAGCTGCCATTTTTCATATGTCACCAAAATGTGTTTTACATGTGGCGCAAAATGATGCTGTTGGTGTGCGGCAGTCATGTTTGGGACAGATTAAGAAAATCACAGTTACACTGTTCATGAGCCGAGGTCTTAAAATGGCTATGTTGAAAATTTGGTGACAAAAGTCCATAAATGACTGTGCTATCGAGTGAGCATTGCAGTTTCCTACACACCGATTAAGGTCATAACTTTGTAATATTTTCAGTCCAGATTTCACCAGTGGCATTTTTCCACACTTCCTTATGAACAGTACAGCTGACATTTTTCACAACATGGCGAGTGTGTTTCCACACTTTCAGCGCAGAGATGCGTGCTAGTGTGGAAATCATTGTTCTGGACAGATAAAGAAAATCACAGTGACACTGTTCATGATCGGAGGCATCAAAATGCCTGAGTTGACAATCTGCTGTAAAAATCCCCAACCTAATTATATTACAGGTGTGCTGTACAGTTTCTATGTACGCCACTTCACCATTTTTTATATTTTACTGCAGATTTGCACATTGCCATTTTCACAACCTCCCCATGAACAGTACAGCTGTCACTTTTACATCCTGTTCGAATGTTTTGCACCTGTGGTGCTAAATGCCATAGTCGCTGTGCATAAGCAGCTTTCTGCTAATAAACTGATATTCCCCCTGTTCATGAGGTGGGATCACAAAAAAAACATGTTGAAAATTTGGAGTGAAAATACCAACAAATGCCTGAGGTATTAGGGTTTCCAACCATAACGCCCAACCCTGTAGAGAATGACAGGCATCAGGGATGTGACTTGGGATTCTTGCCTGTAATGCTTATACCATTCCACACCCTGCAGCCAGTGAGAGGCATCGAGGTATGCCTTGGACTCTTTGGCCCCAAAGTTCACCCCATTCTCCTATATCGCACCCATCTTACCATATTTTCTAATGGAATGGGGTGCGCATAAGGGCCAAAGACCCCAAGGAACACCGTGACACTTGTCAGTGTCTGCAGGGTGGAGTGTGGTGAAATGGTGTGGCCGTTATGCCTGACAACCCAAAAGCACACCCCAATGCCTGTCACTCTCTGCAGGGTGGTGGCGGGGTTGGCTGCAGTTCAATACTTCACTGCCATTCATATTACAAAGCTCTGTAACTTCTACACTACCACTGCCAATGCCAGCAAGCAAACATTTGGCATTGTAAATGCTTGTTTATATTACCAACCTGAACATTCCATGACATTAGCTACACCTTTACAGGCCATTGGAATAAATAGCATGAAATGTGTGTCTGAAATTGTGGAATATGATGTCTTAGACATTTGAAAAGAAACAGCAGTAGCTAATGAGGTAAAGGGAACACAATGTAGTATTGAGGATACACTGCAAGTACTGATAATTCAATTATCAAAAGGTGGTCAAAGCATATCCGAATACATGGCTGTCATGGAAAGGAAAACTGGAGAGTGTTTAACAGAGAGAGCAAACAGGTTGTGAATGGGCTTTGTACATCCAGCAGATCTGGGTTTAAATTCCCACAGCTTCCACTTGCATACTGTGTGACCCTAAGCAAGTCACTTAACCTCCCTGTGTTCCTGGGCCACCGCTGTAAATGAGTCTTGTGCCCAATGGGAGTTACCTGCTTGCCAAAAAATGAAAAAAAAAAAAATGATGCTGTTGAAGTTATCCTTACTTACTTTGGTGAACATTTTTTTAATAGAAGTGGGACAGTCAAGCATTTCTGTGATCAGTGGCCAGGGTGGAAAAAGGGAAGAAAAAGACATGCACACTTTTCATGACACAATTTTATTAACTACAAATCTGAAAAAGTGGAAATATATTAAAGAAGTCAGCAACGCAGCTGACATTAATAGAAAGCATGCTGATGAAGACAAACAAATAAAAGATCAGGAGTAAGAGAAGACCAAGTGAAGTCATCGGTTCCAGCAATGTTGGCTAGAAAAATACAACTGGTTGGGGTGTGATGGTGCAAAAGATCTGATGTTCTACCATTTGTGTATCAAACATGAAATACAGTTGGGTAAGGTGGGTAATAAAAATAATTTTCATTGTGGTACAGATAACTTTTGGCTTGACTCTGTCTCATCCCATTATATCAGTGAAGCTCATGCTAGGGCAAGGAAAAGAGGATGCCAGCAGTGCTACCCAGGGACAAGTAATGCAGAGGAATGCTGAAGAACATGAATGAAGCAATGCTTAACTGTCTGGATAAACTGTTTCGCACATGCCATGCAACTGCTAAGAAAGGACGTCCTTTCACAGACTATGTGTGGATGTGCAGCCTTGATGATATGAAAGGGGCAGATATCATTTCAGTAAATTTATCCACTATGTGGGCAAGGTGCTATGAGAAAAATTATGGGAACAAATTTCATTTCAGTCATCAATGACAGAACCACTGACTGTTCAGTCACAGAAGCTGAGACAGTGTATGTGTGGTTTGCAGTTAAAGGTACAGTGCAAAATCAGTTGGTAGGTGTCCAGATTGTTGGCAGGACAAATGCAATTTTATTTGCCTTTCATTTAACAAATCACTGTTAATCATACTGATTGTAGGCTACTGAAAACTTCTGTGGGCTAGTGCAATCTCTGGTTCACTAGCCCAGCTGGCTAGTGTAAAAAAAGTTCAGGTTGACCCATGATTAGGAGCCCCTCAGCTCCAGGAGGATCTTATTTTCTCTGTGGAGTGGAGGCATGAGGAGAGGAGATGAATAGGATGAGTCGAGAGGAGTTGTTGTTTCTGACCCTGTCGGTCACGATCATCAGTAGGAGGAATGGATTCTCAGCCCGCCAGCCCAGAGAAGCTAGCCTGAGCCCCAGAGTCCAAGTTCTGCTGTGGTTGCGAGAGCATGAGAGTGTCCTAAATCAAATAAGCCTAGGTGTCTAGAGAAATCTGGAGTTGGTTCTTGTTTGCAAACTGGCTGCTCACTTTGCTTGCCTCAGCAACTAGAAGGAATCTGGATCGAGTGCCACTCTGAGGTAGGTCAGACCTGGCTGGTGACTGGTGTACTTTATTTCTGGTGTATGGAAGAGAAAGCCTTGGTTACTGGCTGTATTGGTACAGGTTTTTTTTTTATATTTTTTGTGGTTGTTTGTGTGGCTGCAGTGGTGGGAGGTGGCTGTGTTTATCCAGGTGCTGGGGGCATCCGTTTTTGCTTGGGTAGGGCAAGGAGGCTGGTAGCATTGGTTAAGACTGGCTGTTTGCTTGGGTGGGGTGGGAGGATGGGCCGTGTTTGTTGGGGCTGGCAGTTTGGATGCCAGGGTCACCTGCGTTCACTTTGGTAGGGGGATGGCAGTGTTTGTGCCAAGGCTGGCTGTCTGCATGGGTGGGGTGCCCAGCCACTGCTGCTGAATCCATCTGTATTCACTTGGATTTGGGGGGCTGGCTGCATGAGCTTTGGGTGTTGGTACTGGGTATGGCAATGTCAAGACCATCTGTGTGAATTCACTGGGGAAGGGGACTCAATATCTGTATTATTTCATTGTGTGTTTGGGGGGGTTAGGGATGATGGCGGTGTGTGTCTTATAGGGGCTGCTGGCTGTGGTGGGAGTCACCAGGTGTTTGTGTGAGGAGCATGCCATGTTGGCAATGGGAGGAGCTAGGCATATGTGTGGGGTTGTGGTGGTGGGGGGCAGGCATATAGGCATGAGCTGGCCATAGTGTTAGGGGGCAAGTGTGGGGAACTGGCCATGTATGTTGGCAACTCAAACTGGGGTGACATTTTGACTTGAGAAGTTACTAAAGTATACAAACACTTAGCTAGTCTTAGGCAAGCAAGTGTTTTTTTTTTTATGGGCAATAGGGTGAAAAGCTGCAGGATTGTTGGTGTGTTCAATGGGCAGCTTGTGATCTTGCACGATGTTGTGGGCTGGCCTTATTGGTGGTTGAGGCTGCTGGTGGTGTGCCCTTGGGTGATATGAGGGGACTGTCTATGGTGGGGTGAGGGGACTGGCTGCATTTGGAAGGTAGGGGGATGCAGAAAATTTTGGTGGGTTGGGGGGCCAATTGTTTTTGGATAAGGGGATCTGATTGCTTTTGGTTGGTGGACTCTAATACCAGCCAGAGTCTCCCACACCTTTGATTCCATGGGGAAAACATTTCCCCAGGGATCGGGTGAGAACATATAACAAGTGTTTTTGGTTCCAAAAAAGCCTCAAAACTCACCACAGAGCATATAAACTCCCAGAGCTTCTGGGGGCCTAGTGGCCTCCAGACCCCTGGTCTCTCTATAGAAATCTTTCACGGTATATTGCAAAAACGAGTATGGGGTGGGTGGCTGATGACATTGTTGGTCAGCCAGTTGTCCACAACAATTGCAGCTAGACTCTAATGCCAGCCAGAATCTCCCCACACCCCTGATTCCATGGGAAAAAAATTTCCCCTGAAATCAGGGGTAGGGAACATGTAACAAAAGTTGTTTTTTTTGTTCAAGAAAAAACCCAAAACTCACCACAGA
Organism: Neoceratodus forsteri; assembly: GCA_016271365.2. Classification (NCBI taxonomy): domain Eukaryota; kingdom Metazoa; phylum Chordata; order Ceratodontiformes; family Ceratodontidae; genus Neoceratodus; species Neoceratodus forsteri. Next base: position 796,351,582 of record CM028137.1, on the reverse strand, counting down.
GCATGTAAAGCCCCCCAGAGCTTCTGGTGGCCTAGCAGCACCCAGACCCTGGGTTTTTTTTATGTGTCCCACTTCACAAATATCATATCCAAACACCCCCCCAAAAAAAAAAATCCTGCCTATGCCACTGCCTGTCCCTATTAGTGTCAATATTTCCCTGGTGTCTAGTGGCACCCCTTCATCCTCTGAACACCTATTCCAGTTAGTTTCAGTGATTCTCTAGTGTCTAGTAGCACTCCCACTCTCCGAGCACCTATCTTGGATATTTCACCCCATCCCTGGTGTCCAGTGGCATCCCCTTGCCCTCTGATCTCCTGTCCTGTATAGTTTACCATATCAGTGGCTAGTGACACCCTCCACTCCCCCTGGTCCCTTGTCCCATATATTATGCCCTATTCCTGGTGGCTAGTACCACCTTCTCCACCTGATCTCCCATTGGTGTTACCTACAATATCCCTGACATCCAGTGATACCCCTGCACCTACCCCCCAAATGCTAGTTAACAAATGGACCAGCGAACAGTGGCAGTTCAGTGGTCCCTCACCCATCCTGCCTGAACCCAAACCACCACCCATCCAGCCTGTCCCCTACCAGACAAGTCTGGGACATTTGTTAACTCCGATATGGTGACTGGTATACCCTCCTACCTCCTCAGCTGGCCACGTATAAGCTGCCGGTATGGCAACCGGCCAAGGAGGTGAAAGGATGGCTGTGCTGGTCGCTGTATTGGGGGTCAACGCATATCCTTGGCTTGCTGGTGAAGGGGGGTTGAATGGGTGGTGCTCTGGGTGCATGCAGGGTGGGTCGGGGGACTGCTGGACTACCAATGTTCACGGGTCCATTTGTCACCCATCATTTGGGGGGTGGGGGCTGGGGTACCACTGGATGCCATGGATATTATAGGTAATATGGGATGGGAGATTGGGGGAGGAGGTGCTACTAGTCACCAGGGATAGGACATAATATAAGGGATGGGGATTGGGGTGGGAGTGCCACTGGACACCACCAGGATAGGGTGAAATATAGGAGAGTGCTCAGAGGGTAGGGGTGTTACTAGACACCAGGAACTATTGAAACTAATTGGAGCAGGTGATCAAAGGGTGGGGGGTGCCACTAGACACCAGGGGAACATTGACATTAACCAAGACAGGTGATCAGAGGGTGGGGGGGTGACACTGAACACCAGGGAACCACTGATACTAATTGAGATGGGTGATGAGAGGGTGGGGGAGCCACTAGACAGCAGGGGGAAAAAGTGCTATGAACTGGGACTGGTGCTTGGAGGGTGCGGGGTGCCACTGGACACCAGGGAACGTTTGGTAGAATGGGGACAGGTATTCTGGGGGTGGAGGTCCTGTTAAACATCAGGGATGATGTGGTGGATGAGCCCATAATGGCATGATGATGGCCCCTTAGGCAAGGCAAAGTTTATTTATATAGCACCCAATCTACAAGGCCTCTGAGTGCTTTCAGAGTTAGACACAAATCATAATGAATCACATTAAAAGCAGTAACCAACAAATAAAATTGAAAGTGAGTCAAAAAATTATACTGTGAATACTTGATCAAATAAAAGTTTCAGCAAGGCTTTAAAGTCCTCCACTGTGCTAGCCATGCGAATGTAGAAATGGAGTCAGCCCCAAAGCACAAGGAGCAGCCACTCCAAAAGCTCTGTCACCCGAAGATTTAAGTCTGGCAAGAAGTATGACAAGCAGACCAGCATCAATGTAGCAGAGAGGGCAGATTGGATGGTATGGAATCAGGAGCTTTTGAAGTAGTCTGGTCCCAGACCACGAGGACCCTGTATGTTAACAAGCAGATCTTAAAGGTGACGTGTGAATGCAAAGGCAGCCAGTGCACAGCATGAAGAACTGGTGTGATGTGGTCATTCTGTGAGGAACCCACTATCATCCTGGCTGCAGCATTCTGCACCAGCTGCAGCTGATGCATCAAACCTCCAGATAGCCCTAGGTAAAGAGCATTACAGTAGTCCAAACTAGAGGTGATGAAAGCATGGATGATTGTCACTAGGTCCTCCTGTACTAAATACAGTTTGATCCCGGCAATGTTCAGCAGGTGGTAAAAGCCTGACCTAACAACAGAAGATACCTGTTGTTCAAATGTTAGTCTGTCACAAAATGACCCCAGGTCCCTAACCATACCAGTTGCCACCAGAGAGTGGCCACCCAATACAAGGAGAACCATTCCATCTGCAGAAGACAATCCCTGGCAACCAGGTTCAATCACCATGACCTCTGTCTTGTCTAGGCTGAGACATAACCAGTCTGAGGCCAGCCAAACACTGGCTCAACACCAAAGTAGCAGATGCATCAAAAAGAGTATGAGACAGGTACAATTGGGTATCATCTGCATAGCAGTGAAATCCCACACTGTACCATCTAATGATCTCCCCTAGGGCAGCATGTACACAGAGAACAAACTGGGGGCAAGGATCGAGCCTCGTGGAACTCCCCAGGACAACACAGATGCCTCTGAGGTTAAATCCCCAAGAGTCACCTGCTGCATTCTCCTGGCTAAGAAGGACTCAAACCAGCACAAAACTGCAGTGGTGAGTGCTTCATAGTTCCTCAGTGATCCAGTAGCACCCCATGATCCACTGTGTCAAACGCTGATGAGAGATCCAAGAGCACCAAGATTGAATGTAGCCCTCGGTCCCTCACAAGGAGGAGATAATGGGTCACCTTGATGAGAGCCGTCTCAGTGCTGTGCCAAGGCCAGAATCCTGACTGGAGAGGTTCATAGATAGAAAAGAGACTCCAGGTGATCAACCAGTTACTCAGCCACCACCTTCTTTTAGCACCTTGCATGCCCAGTGGGCTCATTTGCACCCATTTTTTAATACATGATTCCATATCTCTTAAATTCTCATTTACCCTATTTTTCTCACATAATTCTTGTAATTCACTTTAGTGCCTAGAAATGCACTGTATGAAAATCTCATTTCCTATTTTTCTCATGTCCCAGAAATTACTTGCTACATGCTGCTGTGAAGCACTGTGTCAGTCAGTCTCCCACCACACCAACAGCACCTCTAACTTGTGATTCACTTTAGTGCCCAGAAATGCACTACAGGGTATATGAAAACCTAAATTCCTGTATTTTCTCATGTCCCAGAAATTATATGTACTTACTGGTAGTAATGTAAATGGAGAGAGCTATGATGGAGGGATGGGATATAGGAGGTAACAAAGCAACTAGGGCCGTGAAGGCATTTGTTCTGCATGCAAAATCTGTTGAAATATACATTTTTCACATTAATGAAATGTTGTGAAGACAGGCAAGACATTTTGTAAAATATTTCACATCACAAATTCCTTTCGTTGCATTAAAAAAGCCTTGTTGCTGTGTTATTTTACTGTACTCATAGGGAAATGTCTGTCTCAGTCAGTCTCCTAGCTCAGGATTTTTCTTAAGTCACATAAATAATAAATGATGCTGCTATATGCTGCTGTCAATATTGTTGTGACATGCAAACTATGCCAGACAGTTATTCAGCATGGTAAATAGGGCAGACACTTGGAAGCTGGTGGGAAGCACACCCACCTTAGAACAAGGCACCACTGTGAGAGGGAAGAATACAAGATGTTGGCTGAGAGGGGTGGTCACTGTTAATGGTCCTCCTGTGCCATGGGGGGGGGTGTAGCAAACAATGGCAAGGTGCACAGTTGCCGGAAGGGGGCACAGATGATGGAAGTGGGACCTGTAGCTGGACATGGGAACTGCAGCCAGGGAGTGAACCGGAGACCCCAGCTGCAGATCCTCCTCCTTCTCAGTTCAGAGATAAAGTAGCACAAGTATATGTTGTAATGGGAGACCTCAGATGGTGCGGTGTGTCCAGGAGGTCTCACCAAATGCTGCTCTCAAACCAGCAGCCTCTCCTTGAGGAAAGGTGGAACTCCATGGTGGGGAGGTTGCACCCTCTGCCATACATAGGTGATAGCAATGATGCACACTATATGAAATTCCCATTTGCCATATTTTCTCAAGTCCCACAAATTATATATGTTATATGCCACTGTGCTGTATCAGTCATCAACCACAGCACCTTTCTTTAAGCACTCTAGTGGACAGAAATTCATACAAGGATGAGAAGAGACCAGCGAAGACAAAGTGAAATGATTTAGACTCTAGCCCACTCCTTGTCATTCGTGTTTGCACCAATAAGGTGGCTAGGATCCATCTGTTGGGGATAATTACAAAGAGGTTTCCCTTTAGCATGATTACTGGTAGTAATGTAAATGGAGAGAGCTATGATGGAGGGATGGGATATAGGAGGTAACATAGCAACTAGGGCCGTGAAGGCATTTGTTCTGCATGCAAAATCTGTTGAAACATACATTTTTCACGTTAATGAAATGTTGTGAAGACAGGCAAGACATTTTGTAAAATATTTCACATCACAAATTCCTTTCATTGCATTAAAAAAGCCTTGTTGCTGTGTTATTTTACCGTACTCATAGGGAAATGTTCATAGGGTATTAACACTGTGGTGTGGGAAAAATGTTTCAGTTTGTGAGAACGTTTTCTCGTGGGACTCTGTTTACATAGGACATTCTGGAAAATTGAAAACTGCTTTTAAAAGTGCTATGCTCTAGTGGTGCCTCTATGGAATATATAGGTGCTTTCACGGGGTGGCGTGTTCATGATGGAGCTTTGTTCTGCTCGATCTGGTGCGGATCGCCCTTACATGTGTGATCTGCATTGCAATGAGTGGCACAGATCAACTGTAATGTTACACTTGTTGTGTTGTGTTGTGTATAGGCGATCCACTCCGAAACAGCCAAGAGAGCATGGGATTCCCTGTTGTCCTGGGAGAGAAATGAGTGGAAGGGCGCAATTACACGGCCGGGTAGAACGGAACAAAACTCAGTGAACCCAGGAAAGCAGGGAACATGGAATGAGTGAATGTTCAGTTCTTTTTTGGAACTGATTGCCTGTACACTCCAGAAAGGTAATGTTGCAGCTGATCTGTATTGCTTGTCGCAATACAGATCACTGCATGCAAAGACACCTTAAATTTAATTAAAAACCAACAATAGAATGGCTGGTGTGCTCATTCATGAAGTTTTGGGAAACAAAAAAACTTTCTGAAAGCATTATGCTTTTGCAGACTATGTAGGTGCCACTATACAATATGTATTTCACTGAGGCCCAATTGTGAAAAAATGCTTGAATGTTCAGTCAGGAAATTTGGGAAAATTAAAATTATCTTTGAAAGCACAACAATGGTGCACATTCTTGTCATGCCACAGTAGAATATTTATTTCACTAAAGCTTGGTAGTGAAGAAAAGACTTTGTATGTTCACTTAGAAAATTTGGGCAAACTAAAAATGTTTTTTTTAACACAGTGGCTGGGATATTTAAAGCCTGGAAATGACATTGGCAAAAACTTTTCTCCAGGAGCAAATTCTTGCCAGGAACGGACTACAAGAATAGTGGAACATGCTTGAAGCACACTGCAAGTGGTAAAAGTATGTTCCAGTATATGAGCTGATGGCTGAAGGCACTAACCCACTTGCTCATCGCAAATCACATCCCCCTACTGGCCACATGAGGTATTTATTTATTTGAATTTGTTAACCAGGTAGAGTGCACTGGACCAAAGGCCCTTTTTCAGATTCGACCCTGGTCAAAGGCATATAAACACAGTATTTCTAAACAATAAATATTATGAAAAACAAATACAAATTTTTTACAAAATCAGCAAAAATTACAAGCACATAATGTCATAATTTAAGTTTGAAAAAGCTAAGGTAGGTAACTGAATGTAGATGCAACAAGTAGAGCATTCCAAAAACCAGGAGCAGACATAGAAAAGGCCTCAGAGCTTATGTTTTACACAAAGAATGTGTCAAATCAGGAGCTATAGAATGGGAGGAACAAACAAGCTGGTAGCACTCACAAAGGTGATTGCTCCTGTGGAAAATCCACCATATTCGAACTTCCCCATTCAAATGACACCTTAAGCGAGGCAAGGAGCTATGGGTTCATCTGCATCCTATTAAGGCCTCATTACAGACCGAATGGAAACAGGCACTCCCTAGATAGCACCCCTACCTCTGTCTGATCACTGTACTGATATACAGTATTAAATCGGCATCCCTGGCAGTCTAATGGTCCCCACCCAAGCACTGCACAATATTAGAGTGACCCCTTCCCAATCCCTGTATAAGTATTAAATTCTGCTGCCCTGATAGTCTAGTGGACCCCACCTGATCTCAGTTCTGATATAACATTTTCTTAGCCTGGCAGTTGATTGGCCCCCTCCCAATCTCTGTGTCAGCACCCCCCACCATGGCACCGAGACAGTGACTGGCACATACCTCTCACCACCATTGTTGGCCACCATCCGCTGCACACAGCTGTTGTGAATGTATCTCAGTCTGAGTGTGCATCTAGTGCAGATGCACAAAGACTTAGAAGCTACTGCAGTGGAGTGGGGGGGCATTAGGAAGCTAGGAGAATAGTATTTAATTTGATATAGTGATGGGGGGCGCTGGACTATCAGGGATAAAGGCTTGCAATATCAGCACAGGGATGAGAGGCACCATTGTGCACATCATTAGTACCAGGCTTGGTGAAGTATTAACTAGCGAGGCACTACTGGCTGCTAACACATCCACACATCCACAAAGCTCTGAGTATTCCAGAGCACTTGTATACAAAGGTGCATTCAGTGATTTTCATAAGCCCCTGGCATACTTTAGTACTGGCTCACTAACAGAGTTAAGTACCTGTTAGTATAAAACTGTTAGCAATTTTCCTGCTTCCCAGGTGCAAACCATAGTTAGCAAGACACTAACACTGTTAGTACATGGTAATTTGTTTGAATAACCTGGCCAGTGCTGATGGAGAATCTAGTGATGTCACTAGACAGAAAAAGTCACTAAGGTCAATAATAACAGACACTTGTGTGTTCATTCAGAACAATTCAGAACATTTTTGGGGACTGAAATCTTTTTTAAAGTATTGCATAGTATGTAGTCAGTGTACCATGACCATGCAGAATATGCTCAGACAGAGAAAATATGCAACATGCATGCACACAGTCAGTCAGTCAGAACAGGAGCATGGAATGGCAAGCGCAGTCTAAAAATACTCACAAATGTTATTTTTATTTTGTAAATTTTTTAAAATGTAATTTAAAAAAAATCAAATGCATACTGTAGGGTCCACAGTCTGCTGCACAAGGTGGGTACTGCCAGCAGACAGTCACACCGATACAGGCTGCAGTCTCTTTCAAACCCCTTCAAAATTGAAAAAAAAAAACACCTCAAAACTACAAAATCCTGTTCTAAGAAAATTCTCACACCTTCTAAGTGCAGGTGTTTTCCATAAATGTTTTCTTTTTTAATAAAATGTTTATATCCTTAATTAATATGGAACAAGACAGACATTCAGTCTGAGAGCCCAGCTAAATCTCACCAGGCTCTGAGAAATAATGTGGGTGAAGTCACAAAAGACTGGACCATGTGATTCTCCTCTCGCAATGAACTTTGAAACCCCTTCCTCATTTACTGTTGGAAAAAGCAGAATTCTATGAGAGTGTTTCTGATTTTGCCACAATTTGTAGTCATCGAATGGAGTTTTACATGGATTTTCTGGATCTGTCTTTGTCCTGTAAACAAACAACTATACAAAGCGTGTAATTTACGCAATAGATTTTTCCTCATTAAGAGAACTTTAGAAAAGAGGAGAAAAGTCAGTTTGCACTGCTCTAATAAGTAACACAGTAACTATGCATGAAGGTAGCGGTTATATGCCAAAAGCATATCTAGGCCACAGAGGTCCGCATCTGCAGAGCAGTGCACACAACATGCTATTCATAGTGGTGGATGGTCTGTGCCTGGCCCATCCCTACACATGTGTAGTAGTGCAGGAGTGCTAGAGGGCATGGTGCTGGTGGCCTGGTAATCGACAGAGGCCATGTAATTGGTTTCCCTGCCCTCCAATGGACTACATCCCCCTGCTCTGTGCAGTACAGAGGATTGTGGGGAGATACATGATCCTTTCAGGAACAACATGTCCATTAGGGAGACACACTAGTCTGAACAAGGGACACCACCATACCTCTAGCCCTCACAGTTTGATAAGAGAGGCTGGGATAGAAGAGTGAGGTGGCGATGCCTGGCTGAGCACTCTCAGTGGTCAATTGGGGGCGGCATATGGTATATAGCAGTGTCCCTGCCCGTGTAGCCTGTGACCTCTTCACCAGCAGTCCGCACGGTGGCTATTGTTTGTGTATTCCACGTAGCCATGCTCTTCCCTGGGCCTGCCGCTGGCTCTTCCCCAATCAGTCTGCAGGTGAAGTTCAGTGGATGGACTGGGGATCATGTCTGAAAGGGAGCACACCTTTTGTGAATGCTGCAGGGATCTGAAGAGATCTCTGATGTGCAGCATTGTAACTTACAGAAGCCTGTGTGCTGTATATACATGGCAAGTAGGCTTCATGCATAGGGCTCACTGAGAAAGAATAAAGATGGACTTACACATGTGCTGGGTTTTAGCACCAATTCAGCTCCTGTGTGTGAAATGCACTTTTGTATAACCATTTCCAGTGTGTTTACATACACAAGCTGTGAAACAGTGCAGATGTTGTGGAAGTGTTGCAGGCAGCCTGGATCCCCCTTCCCCTTGGTTTTATGTCCTTCTGCTGGCTTCCAATACAGCAAATGCATCACTTCAGGTAGTGTGGTGTGTTTACACAGGGACTTAAAACTCCTGCACAGTTTCAGACACCTACCACTGCTGAGCTTCACAGGATCTGTAATGGATCAGCTTATAACAGTCCCCAACATGTTTACACTTATCCTCTGTCAGCGGATCAGCTACCTGCACTGCTCACACCAGTGCAGATCGCTCAAGTGTAAACAGGCAAAAGACTGACAGTTCTTCCGTCTATTTCCCTGCTGTATTTTCTTTTTTATTTATTTCAATTTCGGATTAATACCTTTGAGCCATGAGGCTCTTTTACAAAGGTTCCAAGTCTGGGACATGAACAATACATTGGGTACAGAAAACAACAAACAAAATAATAGTTACATACAATGCGATGATGCTGAAGTCAGGTAGCAGAAGTGGTGCAGAAGAATAAAACCATGTACAAAAAGAATAGGAGCTTGGTTACAAAGTTTGAGCATACTTAACAAATACCTTATGGTTGCCAAAGTATAGGTCTTTGGCAAAACTATCAGCAGCCCATAGGGGAGGCTTTGTCTTAGTTGTAAGGGGGGGAAGGAAGGGGGAGGTAGGTGGTATAGAGGGGATGGGAGAACGGAGGTCAGGGTCAGGGGCAGGGAAGTGTAAGGTCGGGGAAAATCTGGTTGCAGCCAGTGGAGTAGGTTTGTCAAGAATGGCAGAGAGAGGAGAGGTGAGGTGGTGGTGGGCGGTGGGGGGAAGTATAGGGGAAAGGGAAAGGGGCAGGGCATATCCTATCTTATGTCATCTTGGGTGCTAATGTAACCACCCAGTCCCCTTGGGTGACTAGAATCCCATCAGTGTCAGTGCTAGGTAGGGAGAGGCAGCAGGTGAATAACTAGTTAAATGGGTTTTTCACCTACTCACTCTCTTGTTTACTTGGCCTCAGCTGAGATGAGAGGGATGAGGTCATTTAGAACTCTTGCAGCAGCATAAGCCACAGCTAGCTGTGAGTGGGTAGTTTTAGAATCTTGGGCTAGTTCTGTGTCAGCCTGAAGTGTGAGGAGTGAGGGCTGCAGTGTGGGCTCTGAGAGGAGAGGAGAGCCTGTTTTCTCACCCTAGTCCTGAAAGTCTCTATCCTACCAAGAGAAGGGATGGAAACCATTGTCTACAGCAGGATCTCCTGATTTTCATTCTCAGAGGGATAAAAAGGACTGCTAGAGAATGGCTCCTAGGGACAATCCCATATTTGATTCAGGACAATTTGAAGCTGCCTGTACTGTTCTAACTGTGAGTAGATTTACTTTGTGTTTCCTGAAGAAAGTACCTGTGCTTTGGTGTTTCTCTGGTTAAAAGGAAAGGACAGCAGTTCTGCTCTGAAATTTGAAACTTTTCTCAGTGTAAAGTTGGCTGGCAATTGTAGGGTCCAGAGGCAAAATGATTCACATTGTTCAGGACTTTAATTTCTCAGGATCCACGATGCCACATCAACAATTTCTTGTCTCGTGATGTTTCCCGACACCACTGCATTGACTGCAATTGCATTTGGGATGGTGCCACCGAGATTACACTTCTGTTTTGTGAGGGCAGTGCTTCCTGCACCAGTCTACTAGTAATTCTCAACTCCAAGATGCAGCTGAGTTGGGGATGGGGTGCAGGACCTTGCGGAAGGGTGCTAGGATATGAACTTTACAGCCACATGGCGATGTTGTCGCATCGCACCACGCCACTGTAAAGTTGTTGCTGTAGCATTGGTATACTAATTTCTTATATTCCCAGAGTAGTGTTTTTTAAATGCTGGATGGAAAAGTTCATTCAAAGATGCATTTACCGAAGTGTGTTCAAGAAGTTTTAAGGTGTAACTGAAAAAGTGGCTGGGTATGGATTTGGGAGCAAAGGGTGGGTAGCCCCCCATCTGGAGTAACCAGTTCAGGACTACAGGTTCCATAAGGGCACCTGGTTATTTTAGACATGGTGGCCAATGTCTGAAGAGAATTTTACACCCTGGAGTGGGTTGTGCTAGTTATGAGTCCCTGTGTGCTCCATTGTGGGCAGTTGCCACTTGAAGAAGTTTTAAAGTCCTATGCCATATGAGAAATGTGTGCATCGTTGTGGCCAGTGCCACTAGAAGAAATGTTCAGTTGAGGCCAGTGCCACTGAAGAGAATTCAATGTCCTATGAAAAATAGGAATACATAGAGTTTCTCTCAGATACAGTCATTCTGTTGTTTTGTAATTCCTTGTGCCATGCTGTGTAAACCTTGGGGGTCCACCCTTGCTTTAGAGAGCATCTTTTGGAATAAAGTCATACTCTAGAACCCCAATTCTGGTTTGGACATTGATGTTTTTGCTTCCTGTGTGTGGAGTTACTGGGTACCCCTCCAGAAGTATAGATAGTTAGCATAGGCCTAGCAAAAAGTTCTGTCCTCAGGACCTGGATTTTGATCATAAGTATTGCTTTGTACACCCCACCCTTTTCTGACTGGTAGAAGTAACAAGCCTGGGTATACATTCCCAAAACTAGGGATGGTACCATTTCTGAAGTAGTTTGTGCCCAGTCAAGGGTACCAGGGGTAGCTAACTGTCTAAAGTAGCAGTGGGGGGTTACACAAAATGGGGGCTCATCTGAAGATGTTTAAATTGAGGGAGTGCCACAAAGAAAATGTAGGCTCATCTGATGTTATTTAATTTGGGGAGAGAACCAGAGATTTTTTGCTGAGGGTATGTCTAGCATCTTTCTGTTTGGTAGCGTAGTAGCCCAAACAGAAAGGAAGCTTTGGACAAGAGGATTTTGCCCAGAAAAGTGCCAACCAAATGTGCTGCTTGCGTGCCTTCTAGAACAGTAAAGAACAGAGTGCTGCTTGTGTGTTGTCAACTTGCAATGGACAGTAAAGCCTTGAAGTGTTTGTCCTAGCCTCTGCATCAGAAAGTGTTTAAGGAACTTTTAAATTGCAATTTTCAAATGCCAAAACTAGTGTGGACTTTAAGGAACAGACTCAGATATGTGCCCTGAAAGATTCATGTGCATTATGTGCAAATTGGGGGAGTTACTAGAGAAATTGTCCAGAAACTGTGGAAAAATGGTTAAAACAGCACTCCCACTGCTGAAATTGCCGAGAAAAAAGCAGAGGAAAAAAGTTACAGTTTAAATTTGCTCCTGCTTCGATGATTGCCATGAAGGAAGGTCAAGTAAGAAGAGAGGCTCATTGCATGGCGTTGGTGATTAGTGTGACTGCATTCAGTCCTGCCCCCTGACCAGCATCTGTGCACTGCATAGTGTTTTAGGAGGGGGGAGAGACAGAGGGAGAGAGAGAGAGAGAGAGAGAGAGAGAGGGGGAGAGAGAGAGAGTGGTGTGCAAGCTGGTCAGACCAGGATCAACCATCGAGGGGCTTGTGAACATTCTAGACTGTAGTAAACAGACTATTACTATGTAATTTGGGGCTCAACCCATTGTCCGACCGACTGGAGAGTGAGCGAGGCATTCGTGGCTATGATCGGTGGGACCGCCAGCCCGTTTCATCCAACAGGCCTTCCCAGTATCGGCACCAGGCTGAAAATTTCCATCGGAGGGAACCAGCTACTAAATTCAGTGAATAAACCAATTAACTGTGCAAATAAGCTGTGTGTGATTATCAAGCCAGCTGAAACTGTGTAAAAGCAATGTGATTTGTTTGCAAAGAAGGACAAGCGCATTGAAGAGCAAGTACAACAAACAAAAATTGAGCATAGACTGTGAGCAGAGATAATGGGTTTAGCAACAGTATATTTTTCTAAGCAAAAAGGGACTATGAGTTGCATAGTGAGAATGCAGCAAACAGGCAATCCTGTGCAAAGAAAGACTGTGGGGCTTACAAGTGGTTGAGCATGTGTAAATAGTTTTCCTAAACTGATGCTGATCGCAAATCAAGTTTAAAATCATATGAATGCGCTGAAAAATACCAGCAGAGCAACTGATTGCAGTTTTGAGTAAATTCAGTAGCCAAGAAAGGTCGGAAACACAGTTTTAGCAAGTGAACAGAGTTTGATGCATGAGGAAAAGTTACTGCCGCCATTACAGGGCGGGTCAGCAATGTAAACACAGCAGCAAGGGCCATTTTGTGAGACAGTAAGAGACTAGTGAGCAATTCAGTAACAACAAGTTTATGTGTGTTTGCTTTCAGATATGGCTTTGGGAACGCCCCGATATCTGGATCATGCCAGAGCTATGATCACAGAGGAGGTGGCAGCACTAAGAGAAATACAGAGAACATTTTATGGTGAAAGGTTGCCTCCAGATATAGCAATCCCTAGCTATCCAGTGAAACTGTACATTGTGTGCCTAAAGGCTGGAAGGGATGTGTTTCTCATACCCCATTGCTCGGACTGCCTTGTGAAGTATGGAATGAACAGGGGTGCAGCACCAGAGAGGGCATCAAGAATTCAATTGGCTCCCACGTGGAACCAAGTAGGGGACTCTGCCTGCAGCAGCACGCAGCACCAGGTTGAACCTGTTGGGGAAATTTCTTCACTGCAAGGACAGGAACAGAGAGAGGGTACCACACCTGTGTCCCAGGTGGACAGTGCAATGGAAGGATCCGTAGACCCATGGAAGCAGGGACCACGTCCTAGCCTAGTAGGGGAGGATGAACTGCAAGAGACACTGAACTGGGAGGTGTCTACCGCCGCACCCAGTGAGGAGTGGAATATCTCAGGAGTGAGGACGTTTGCTTACTCTTGGGCTCAGATAATGAGTGAGGAAGAAGAGGATGAAGAAATGTATTTTCATGTTGAGGGTCCCCGTGAGTCACCTCAAGCTCTTGCCTCAGAGGAGCCAGAGACAGTTGGAGAAGGCTCTAGTAACCTGTCCACAGAGATGGTAGGGGACAAATTCTTTTGTTCTTTAAGTATGCGACACTGGCTCAACCAGCACCAGCCACCCCAAGCCAGGCCATGGGTGCGAGACTAGTGAAGAGTAGCAAGGATAAGAGACTGATATGTAGGAGGGCTGACACCATCTACGGAAGTCCTTTCCTACCTTTCTCGCCCGAGTCTGGGAGGAAATTGAACAGAACAGGCAATTCTGGCTGTTGGAAGAGGCAAGCAAGAATTTGTACTCTGGTCAGCTGAATGTGTAAGGGACAAAGTCATAAGTGATTGTCTTAAATTTTGGTGAATGGGCAGGGCTCTGTTTATGGACACTGTGCAAATCATGGATGGGGCTGGGAATGAGACATTCCACAACATCAACTTTGAACAACTCAGACAGGGTCATAGTCCTTACCCCATACCCTGAGTGGTACTACCCTTAATGGTGCCACTCCCTGTGAATATTCCCAGCATGCCTAAAGGAAGCGAGCAGTGGCAGCCCAGTATCTGTCATCCAAAGCAGCAGTATCCACGGAGGAAGATGCAGATCTTCTGGTGTTCCAGGATTCTTCAGGTGTATCCAGATTCATCAGCCCAGCAATTTTCCTGTTTCATCACCTGGCCTTCAAGAGGACATCAGCTCAGCTGTTTTCCTGTTTCATCGTTTGATTTCCAGATGACATCTGACCAGCAGTTTTCCTGTTTCATCATTTGTTTTTTCAGAAGACATCAATCCAGCAGTATCTGAAAATGCCATCTGGTCTGAAAGGGAGAGGGTCCTCAGCTCGTAGAAGTAAGGTGATCCTTTGTTTTCATTCTTCAAGGAACTGGTAAGACCAAACTTTTTATTTACTTTACTGATTTTGCACAACACATCCTACATTTGAAGACTATGCATGGAACTGTAATGTTTGTCATCAAAGACTCTCCCCATGGATTGCAGTGCTATACATGCCCTGTCCTGTCCAAGAACTGTTCTTCAGCAGACTCCGGCCTAGGATAGACTCTTTAATGGACCATGCCTATGGGCAACAGTAATCTTGTCACTAGTTTTGAACATTTTAGGGCATTCCAACCCCAAATGTGTATTATAAATGTCTTCTTTCCATTTTTACTTTTGTAGCTTTATTGAAAAATATTTTGGGGGTTCTTTAGTGTTCAGGTGGAGTTTAGGCACTGTGTGGAATGCAGAATGTGTTTTGTGCTTTTCTTCTCTTGCAGGTGTACCTGAGGAAGAAAAGAAGAGAAGAAGAGGACGCTGGAGCTCAGCTGAGTTCCCCTTTTCTTAGTTTTTTTAGGATTGTTTATGGTTAACAGGGTGTTAACAAGTTTCTTCACCGATGTGAGATTGTGGAGACATTTTGGGAAATGTAATGCAATGTAATATATGTTTCCTTTTGTTGTTCACAAGTACCCTGAGAAGTGGGGGGATAGGTTCCCTGGTAGGCAGCATGGTCAGACAGATTTTCCCTAGAGGGCTGGGGATAGACAGGCTGGTAGTCCTGAACTGGAGAGGGTCACCAGTGTTGTCTATTATGGCATGCTTCAAGCAGTTTTCTTGGAGCCACTGAGAATCCATAGTTAGATCATAGGATGGGGCTGAGAGTTTCATCAGCGACTTCTGTGCCTTAGTGCTGCCTTCCTGTGCCTGGCACATGGTAGGGGAGAAGTAGTGTCACTTCCCCATAGGTAACACAAAGGGTAGGATGGCCTGGTGCGGGTGGAGATATGACTGCAGACAGTCATTTGCCTCGCGGGAGTGAGTGTAACCACCCTGTCCCTGGGGTTACTATAGAATCCCATCAGTGTCAGTGCTAGGTAGGGAGAAGCAACTGGTGAATAACTAGTTAAATGTGTTTTCACTTACTCACTGTCTTGTTTACTTGGCCTCTCCTGAAATGAGAGGATGAGGTCATTAGAACTATCACAGCAGCATAAGACACAGCTGGCTGTGAGTGGGAGTTTAGAAACTTGAGTTAGTTCTGTGTCAGCAGTTGAAGTGTGAGGAGTGAGGGCTGTAGTGTGGACTCTGAGAAGAGAGCCTGTTTTCTCACCCTAATCCTGAAAGTCTCCAGCCTGCCAAGAGAAGGGGTTGAAACCATTGACTACAGCAGGATCTCCTGATTTTTATCCCTGGAGGGATGAAAGGACTGCTGGAGAATGGCTCCTAGGGGCAATCCCCTATTTGATCTAGGACAATTTGAAGCTGCCTGTACTGTTCTAACTGTGAGTAGATTTTACTTTGTGCTTCCTGAAGAAGGTACCCGCACTTTGGTGTTTTTCTGGTTACAAGAGAAAGGTACACCAGTTCTGTTCTGAAATTCGAGACTTTTCTCAGTGTAAAGTTGGCTGGCAATTGTGGGGTCCAGAGGCAGACTGATTTACATTGTTCAGGACTTTAATTTCTTACACTGCCAGAGTAGTGTTTCTTAAATGCTGGATGTGAAACTTCATTCAAAGATGCATTTACTTAAGTGTGTTCAAGAAGTTTAAAGGTGTAACTGTGAAGAATAGCTGGGTATGGATATGGGAGCAAAGGGTGGGTAGCCCTCATCTGGAATAACCAATTCAAGACTACAGGTTCCATAAGGGTGCCTGGTTATTTTGGACATGGTGGCCAATGTCTGAAGAAGTTTACCCCTGGAGTGGGTTTGCAGTTATAAGCCCCTGTGTGCTCAGTTGTGACCAGTTGCCACTTGAAGAAGTTTTAAAGTCCTATGTCATATGGGAAATGTGTGCTCCGTTGTGGCCAGTTTCCACTAGAAGAAATGTTCAGCTGAGGCCAGTGCCACTGAAAAGAATTCAATGTCCTATGAAAAATGAGAATATGTAGAGTTTCTGTCAGATATAGTCATTCTGTTGTTCTGTAATTCCTTGTGCCATGCTGTGTAAACCTTTGGGGGTCCACCCTTGCTTTAGAGAACATCTTTTGGAATAAAGTCACACTCTAGAACCCCAACTCTGGTTTGGACATTTACATTTTTGCTTCCTGTGTGTGTGGAGTTATGGGGTACCCTCTAAAAGTATAGATGGCTAGCATAGGCCTAGCAAATGATCTCTCCTCAGGACCTGGGTTTTAGTCATAAGTATTGCTTTGTACACCCCATTCCTTTCTGACCTCTAGAAGTAATGAGCCTGTGTATATTCCCAAAGCTAGGTACCATTTCTGAAGTAGTTTGTGCCCAGTCAAGGGTACCTGGGATAGCTAATTGTGTAACATGGGTAGGGTGGGGTGGTGGCTACACTAATTTTAGTTTCAGTTCTGCTACTATATTTGCCTCTTTAAGTAGCCTCCCCTACATTCCTATCTCCTTATGCATATGAAGAAATACTTCCTAAAATCCAACCATACCATTCACCTGTTCATGTTGCACCCATGCCCCCTTGCTCTTGTTGAAGCTAGTTCAGTTTCAGTCTGAGAAATTCCCAGCCAAGTTAGATCACAAAGCAAATATCACATTCTTTTGGACTCCAAGCCATGCCTGTCAGCTTGCAACATTTTCTAGCATGATCCCTGCATATTTTGATTTTCATTATCTTGACACATATAATACCCTGGTAAGTTGGGGATTCCATAAGGAAAGTGTTTTTCACACTGTTTTTCACAGCTGACAGCCATAATTTCACATTAATATCACCTAGAAGGCTGGCATATATGTCAAGAAATTTGGCATTTGTGTTGAAACCTGGTCAGAATCCAGTGCATTCAACCATAAAGTGTCTTATTTCCCTAGAGCCTAATAATTGCCACAGCAAGGCCTCTAAAAATATGCCTGTTTATTTCTGACTTTTATTGAGGCTTAGGTAAAAACAAACAAATACCCATCTCTAGGGTTGGTCAGGGGACAAATATAACAGCAGAAAGGACCTGATATTGTCACACTTTGAAGGCAGAGGTCATCACAGAGAGACAAAACATGAATAGTAACATAATCATTTACAGTTGAAATTGGCTCTGGGTTAGATCATATCTTCAGTTTCCTTCTCCATAAGCATGTATGAAAAAGCATGCTGTGTAAACATATACTGTAAGTCAATAGGACCTACAAGGGTGTCTCTTATAAGAGACTCTGGCGTGAGATCTGGGTGAGAGAGGATTGCGAACTCGTGAAACAAAAGCTGAGTGGTTCTGTCTGCCCAAACCTTACCGTCTTTTATACCATAAGGGCACCCCACAGAGGTCCTATTAACTTATTACTAATCACTTGTGTTTAGCTTGAGTGATTTATAAGCGTTTCTAGTCTATTTTCTTTAATGTTACTGTGCTGTCCTCCCCCGCTGAAGTGGGCGCTCCCCTCAAACACCTTTGCACAAGAGCACACTGTACAGGATAAGAGGTTCAGCGGCTCTGTATGCTGATTGGCTAAAATCACATTAGTGATTTATAATACATTAAATGAGTTCCTGCTCATTCTACTGGATATCACAAAGGCTATGCCTGCAGTTCAATGGGCAGAAGTCCAGATACCCCCCACTTTCTGAGCTATTTAAGACAGCTTCCATCAGCCTTATTCAGAAGCACTGTTTCTTTGCGCAGCCAGATGTTCCACCTACTTTTCACCCCGTTTCTGTCTGCCACTTTCACTTTGTGCTTTCTGTTCGGTTTATGACCTTCAACAACTTTCAAGGTCAATATGTTGTTTTCTGCCTTTTCTGGATGCAGCTTGTGTTTCCTTCTCTCGGTCAGTTACTCCTGTTGCTCTCCTGTCCTCATGTAACTCCTGTGCTTCTTTCTGTTTTAATTTCTTGTGCTTACTAGTTTCCACAGTATGTACTGGCTATATAATTCTACTGTTTTGACCTGTGCTGTTTCAGGCTTTTCCATTTTGCTGTTTATACCAATCCACTTACAACCTCTCAGTTCAGCTGCATTCCTCAATTGTTTTCACCTGGGTTCCTAGCAAGGTAGGCACTCCCATTTCTGTTCTGTTATTTTAGTTAGTTTACTCAGTCAGTCTGCTCATCATTTACGTCTCTAGTCTTAGTGTGTTTAAAGCTTCTAGCCTTTTCTGCTGAGGCTGGGTTTTACCTTTTTATTTTGATCTTGATGTATGTTTAAATCTCAGTACCTTTCAGTCATTGTATTTTCAGCAGTCATAATTCTGTTAGAATCATGCCCTTAGGATTCTCCCTGTGGGGAGACAGCTCTTTGCCCTTGAAGTCTGCATCTTGAGGGTGAGTCACCTCGTCTTGGGTGGGGTCCTTCTCTGCAGGCTGCTTGTCTTCTGTGGTGCATCCTGGCAGTCCCACCAGGTTGTGAGGCCCAGTGCTCTGGTAGAAGCTCTGCCAGACAGACCTGTGGTCAGTGCCATCTCAAGGTGTAGTATAAAACTTCAGCTGCCAGATGTGGGGCCCTGAAGTCACACCTGTTTCTTAAGCTGTGCAGACCATGTCAGCATCACATGTGAAAGCTGTTTTCCTTACACCTGCCTAAGGCCCACTTAGTCTCATTCCGTATCCCCTTCCATTAGTTTCCATTCAAGGACAGGCCTCCTCATGGTCTTAGGGCTGGGTGATAACCTTTCAGCAGTTGCTACTCTCCTTATTCTATGCTTTGATGGGTGGGCTTCCTTCATGGGAGCTTCCTTTAGCTGCAGAAAGTGACTCGCAGCATCCAAAGCATTATTCTGTGAGAGGGTCACAGAGAGAGTTATCCCTCCAAAAACTTCCCCTGAATTTTGAACTCTCAATTAGCATTCTGAGCTGTCACAATGATAAGTTCCCATGCCAGGACAGAAGGCGGCTGAGGCCATGACCATCAGAGATTTCATATGCAGGTTTTTGTTTTTTTCTCTCTCTTGAGTGCTCAGGGCCATAATGTAGTATATGTATTTAAGTATATTGTTTACTCTAGTAGTAGGTTTCCAATGTGGTTCGGAGTTGGATGGTTGTTGCTGTATCCTTCAGTCCTGCTGTTCCCTCTTTCCTTAAAGTTATGCCTCTGTCTGCTATCAGTTACCAGTTGCTGTCAGTCATTACTCAAATCAGTCTCTGTCGGTTATCAGTCGCCTCCAGCTTGCTGACAGTCAGTTCTCTGCTCAGTCTCTATGCTTACCACCTGCTGTGCAGTATGTTTGGGCTTGTTCCAAGAGTTACTTGGCTTTAGTCCATTCCGTGGCACCTTGACAGGTTGGTAGTGCCCCATGGGACAGAGAGTGCGAACAGTCAAGGTATCCACATATAAAACTTAAACAACACATTCATTCAACTACCTTTAGACTATCAACAATGTTACATGAGCATAACTCCTTACTAAGCTGCATACACCCATTGAGTCAGTGATGCTTTTAGTAAACATAAATTTGTTCAGGCTTGCCTTGAAGACCAGTATTGTCTTCACGTCCCCTGTCTCTACTGATAAGATGTTCCAGAGGTTCACCACCATCTAGGAGGAGCAGTGTTTCTTTTTTTCATTCTCATTTTACAATTTATTTTTTTATGTTTGCTTGCACACATGTGCAAGAAACATAGTGCCATCATCCGAGTTTTCAGAGGTGTGTCACCCCTCTTCCAATTCAGTCAGTGTGTTTGGCAGGCGCGGCCCAGTCCTCAATGCATGCTGGAGCTGTCTATGACAGCTCCAAAATGCAGTGGCGTACAGTTGAAAGGGGAGCTATGCTTCAGGGGAGCAGTGATCAGATATCGCCTGCTCATGCAGCTCCCCTACACACACACACACACACACAAACACATGCAGCATACTGCGTGCTGCTACGCACACTGTATAGCAGACAGGGGTGCCCAATCCCCGTTGGCTGTGCTCTCTCCCCAAAGCCTTCCACATGCCGCTGGTTACCACCCAGCGTGGCCTCATGTTATAGCTGATGGGGGTGTCCAATCCCGTCGGCTCCACTGTCCTCCCCAGAGTACAGGGTGCTACGCTGGGAGCCCACCCCAGCGTGGCAATAGATGCTATGGCCGACGGGGGTGCCCAATCCCCGTTGGCTCCATGCCCCCCCAACCAGCCATCCTTGTGCCACGCTGAGAGCCCACCCTAGCATGGTAAATGTCCCGCGTCGTCATTTAAAAAAGAAAAAAACATGTAAAGAAAAATGGTCCCACGGTCTCCCTACCCCCCACAACCGCACCCACCACTGTGCCCTGCCTCCCAGCCCCCTCACCCCATACTTACCTCTGGGTCCAGCCTTGTCGATCATCGGTGGACGAGAATCGTCTGCACTCTTCAAAGCCGACCGCGAACTGAGGAAATGCCGGTAAGCTGTATAATGGGATAAATAGTTTTTTTTCAACTTTGTTGTATATCTCAGGCATTTTTTGGAATTTTTGCACCAAATTTTCAACATGGGGTTTTTGGGACCCCTTCTCATGAATGCTGTCACTGTCATGGCGTTATTCAGGCCCTAAGGGTGATTTCGCAGTCACTGCGCAAAATCACCTTTTGGGACTGATTAATGAAATGACACTGCAGTGTTCATAAGGTGGGCTCTCAAGCCTATTTTGAAAATGTGAAAATCAAAAATGACTGTGTTCTGACATGCATTGTGCAGTTCCTAATGCCACTTTGTAAGTCGAATTTTCAATATTTTCACTCCAGATTTTCAACATTGCCATTTTACCATACCTTCTTGTGAGTAGTACAGCTGTCATTTTTCACATCTCACCCAAAATGTGTTTCCGCCCATGTAGCGCACAATGGCGCAGTCAGTGTGCTAAATCAATGTACAGGACAAATTAAGAAAATCACAGTGACACTGTTCATGAACAGAGGTCTTAAAATTACTATGTTGAAAATTTGGTGAAAAAATTCCTAAAAATGACTGTTTTACGAGTGTGCGTTGCGCAGTTCCTATGCATGATCGTAAGTTTGCGAATTTAATATTTTCACTCCAGATTTTCAACATTGCCATTTTATTAAACTTCCTTATGAACAATACAGCTGCCATTTTTCATATGCGCCCAAAATGTGTTTGCACATGTAGCGCTATCAATGGTGCTGTTGGTGTCGCAAAGCAATGTTTGGGATAGATTACGAAAATCAGTTACACTGTTCATGAGCAGAGGTCTTAAAATGGCTATGTTGAAAATTTGGTGACAAAAGTCCATAAAATGACTGTGTTACGAGTGAGCATTGCGCAGTTTCCAAGCACCCTCGTAAGTTCATGACTTTGTAATATTTTCAGTCCAGATTTTCACCAGTGGCATTTTTCCACACTTCCTTATGAACAGTACAGCTGTCATTTTTCACAACATGGCTGAAGTGTGTTTTCACACTTTCAGTGCAGAGATGTGTGGTCACTGTGGGAAATCATTGTTGGGACAGATAAAGAAAATCACAGTGACACTGTTCATGATCGGGCACCAAAATGCCTGAGTTGACAATCTGCTGTAAAAATCCCCAACCTAAATATATTACGGGTGTGTTTGCACAGTTTCTATGTCTTTCGTGACTTCACCAGTTTTTTAATATTTTCACAGCAGATTTGCAACATTGCCATTTTTTACACCTCCCCATGAACAGTACAGCTGTCATTTTTTACATCCTGTTCGGAATGTTTTTGCACCTGTGGTGCTAAATGCCGTAGTCGCTGTGCATAAGCAGCTTTTGGCTAACAAACTGTTATTGCCACTGGTCATGAGGTGGAGTCACAAAAAAAAATTTTGAAAATTTGGAGTGAAAATACCAATGAATGCCTGAGGTATTAGGGTTTCCAACCATAACGCCCCACCCTGTAGAGAATGACAGGCATCAGGGGTGTGACTTGGGATTCTTGCCTGTAATGCTCATACCATTCCACACCCTGCAGCCAGTGAGGGCATCGAGGTATGCCTTGGACTCTCGGCCCCAAAGTTCACCCCATTCTCCTATAACACCCATCTCACCATATTTCCTAATGGAATGGGATAGCATAAGAACCAAAGACCCCAAGGAACACTGTGACACTTGTCAGTGTCTGCAGGGTGGGGTGTGGTGAAATGGCATGGCGTTATGCCCTGGCTGACCAAGACACACCCCAATGCCTGTCACTCTCTGCAGGGTGGTGGTGGGGTTGGCCTCAGTTCAATACTTCACTGCCATTCCTATTCGCAGCTCTGTAACTTCTACACTACCACTGCCAATGCCAGCAAGCAAACATTTGGCATTGACAAATGCTTGTTTCTACCTGGTGTGGCCCCCTTCCTGATGGTCAGACCTAGTGATGTCCCTCTTCATCCTCAGTGCTTACCTTCTTCCTCAGTTCCCACAGGTTGACCCTGCCAGTGGAGAGGCCAGGCCACAGGCAGGCAGTATCACTCACTGATTCAGCTGTTGCAGTAGGAGAAGCTTGGTGTGGTTGAAGTGGCCCACAATGGAATAGGGCTTAAGCATGCCAACACTCATGCTGCACCGCACTAGACTACCTTGCCCTGTGATGTACTGTACACCTTCCCTCTCTGTGCAGGTGCCAGTGATTGCTCACTGTGCTGTCCTGGAGGTGCTGATGCTGCATGGTCAGACACACAGCATCAAGGCAGCTCCCACTTTTCACCTGCTGCTGGTGATTGTACAGTAGGATGCCCCACACCCTCCCCCTCAGGATCGAGAGATGATGCCACCAAATCACGCTTTCTAGCAGAGTAAAAGAAAGTGTTGCTGCACGTTAGCCATGCCAGTGCTACCACAAAAGATAAAGCAGTTCTACTCACAATACAGATATGTGCCCACCTTGTGACAGACACAGTGTACTATGTACACAAATATACTTGCTGATTCTCCAGTGTAGATACAATGTCTTCCGTTACTCGTTGGTAGTGTGTGGATGGAGCATCCCAATGGATGCTCTTCTCCTCTGGGCAGGGACAGCAGCTCATCCTGCAGTGTTACTGCCACCTGTAGTAATTCGGAGGGTAGAGGGTGCCATCAGGGTGCAGGGCTGCTGTGAAGTTTTTAGGCAGAGCATACGGTCCCCTCACTGGCATTCCCACAGGCGGCGAGGGCCTTAAGGAAGACTTCAGGGGTAAATCCCCCTCTACCCAAGCTCTATGCTGGACTGTACTTATGACCTGAATGCAGCACACCTACCACACTGGGTGGAAAAGCAGGAAAGGAAAAAAAAAATTTCCTTTATTTTTAATGCCTATAAGAATGATTTCAGCAAAGCACAAAAACCAGGACAGACAGCAGACAGAAACATTCTATGCAAACACCAAATAGTCGTGAAAGCACTAACATTTCATTCCCATCCAGAGGAGCTTCATTAGAATAGAGGGTGAAATGATAGTTCTTTCATACCTATTTGACATTTGCACAGCTTTGTGTCTGCTGTCTGTCCTTATTTTATACTCTGCTGGAATAATTTTAAAGGTTGTGACAAATAAAGGAAATCTTTTTATTGTCATTGGAGAGTCAGCAAGTATGTTTTTGTACCTAATACACTGACTATCAGGAGGCAGATCCATCACCTTTATTGTAAGTAGAATTTCACATGCTTCAGATCCACCGGCCCAGGATGGGGGAATAGACTCAGCCTATGAATCTGGGTCTCCTACATGCCTTTGCAATTCACTGGTTGGTTGCACCACTGGGCTGGGTGAAGAAAGGCTTTCTAATTTTACCCTCTGAATTTACCACTTCTGAGCTTCACAGTATGTTTCCATGTTTTATTGGAGGACACCACCAGATCAAACATCTCCATCTGTTTGATCGTGTCAATATTTTTTGAGTATGCAGAACCGCGAAATGATGCCCTTCTAAGCTTTTTCTCATATGTTACCATGTTAAGGGCCTCCAGCTTCTCTTCATGGCTTTTGTCATCCACAACCCTCATCATTTTGATGGCCCATGTTAAACTCTCTTGACTGCCTCAATGCCATTTTTGTATTGGGAAGCCCAGAACTGCGCACATTATTCCTGGTGGGGCCTGACCAGGGCCTTGTAAAGAGGCAGGATAACTTCCTGTGCCCTTTTGGTCTTCCTTACTGATGCACCCCAGCATTCTGCAAGCCCTCTTGACAGCAGCTGAACACACAGCTTATCTTACTTCATTCTCTTGCCTGTTATGACCTTCCAGGTCCTTTCTTCCTTCAGTGCAGCAAGAGAAGCAACAGATTGTACGTAGGCGCTGTTTTTTTCTCTCCATGTATAGCACCCTGCATTTGGCTACATTGAACCTGAAACTCCAAGAGTCTGGCTAATTAATAAACTTATTCAGGCCTTCCTGCAGTCTGTCTCCTTCCTCAAAGGAATCCAGTATTCAAGCCAGCTTAGTATCATCACAGAACTGAAGCAGACTACTTGAGACCTCAGGTTCCAGACCATTGATACATCTGTTAAACAACAGAGGCCAACACTGATCCTTAGGGATGCTACTAGTCCCCCCGCTCAAGTGGTGCGTATCTGTCACAGCCCTCTCTTCTTGCTGCCAAGCCAGTTAGCGATCCACCTTCTGCATACCCTGTGTATGCCACACTTGAGTACTGTACTTTGCTCAGAAGCTTATTATGCTTACAGTATCAAAGGCCTTGCTGAAGTCAAAATTAACTTTATCCACTGTCTTGCCTCTGTCCACCTCTCTGGTAAGTCACTCAAAATGGTAATCAGATTGGTTTTGCATGATTGACCCTCATATAACAACATGAGAAGGGAAAATAGAACAATTACTTACGTGACTGTAGTTCTTTGAGAGAATCTCCCCCATTGGGCCATACCTTTCGAACTGTAACCCATCTGTGTCAGGACCACTTGGGAACTTTTACTAGCCTGGGGCTACCATGATGACATATGATTTTTTTTTGTTAACTCTATGCTTCTCGGAGCTGCGGGGCTTACTTACCCCATCTGCACTGACCCCTTGACCACCTCTTACCTGGCCTTCACCTCAGCGGGGATCAGGGAGGACCATGACTTACCACTCAAGGAAGGGCCCCCCCCCGGGGAACCTGACAGGAGGAAAGACCGCATCACCCTAAAGCCCCTGTTCATCACTTGCCTTTTTTCCGGCAAAGGTGTGTGGGTCAGCATGCTCGAAGGGGATTTTTCTGCTTGTGGTTGGGAGGAAGATGTGCAGTGCCACCAGCAGGCCAGGTCACATGCTCCCCCACAACCTGTGTACCTGACTGCCCCCTCCAGAAGTCCTTCCCACGTGGTCCCGGTGTTTATGGCATCCAGTCTACACTGGGTGTCAGTAAAGTGCCAGGAGCCAGGAAACCCTCCCTGGGAGAGGAGAGGAGAGCTGGCCAAGGGGAGGCTTGATCCTGCTCCCTCCATCTTCCCCAGCTGACCCCTGATGGCCCAGGCTCATTCTCAAACCCGGGTCACTGGCATAGTGCAAGGTGTGAAGGTGTGGCATCCAGTGCCTCAACCCTCAGCACCACCAGGCCAAGCTGACATATGATGTTGACACATATTAAACATGGATAGCCTCATCACTCCTCAGTTCTCTGTGGAGACAAGTTCAGAGGGGATCTTACCACAAACAACAAGGAGACCAAGCCAAGGCCAGACACATAAAGACCCCTTCCACACACTCCTCCAGACCCGTAGCGGATAGAATCCGTTACATCCAGAAATGGTGCGGTTGTCCACACTGCCCGCGGTGTCCGTTACAGGACCGGCACTGCCAGTCCACGCCGAGAGCCGGGCAGCCATTACCATGGCACACGATCCCCACAATGCGGCAAATTGCTGCGCTAGAGACGGTGCCAGCGTCCACACTACGCGGTAACATTACAGAGGCATAACTGGTTTCATAACTATTTGTTAGGCATCTCATATCAATAGTTTCAACAGCAGTTGTAAAACACCTTCTGTAGCGTTACAGGTGTAAGCATAAAACCGTTGCAGTAACGGTTTGGGCACTCTGTAACGTTACAGAAGGGTAGTGTGGACAGGGCCTTAGAAAGGCATGGGACTGGAAGACATAATAACAGACATAAGGCACATATGGACACATCCAACAAGTAAGTGGATAGTCCTGCCAGCTTGTACCTCAGTAAGTGGGATGGAGGGTGGGTGCGCCACGGCCCGATAGAGGAGAGTCTCTCAAAGATCTATTGTTATGGTAAGTAAATATTCTATTTTTATCAAGAATAATTCCTCCATAGGGCCACACCTTTGGAATTATTTCCAAGTAATACACAAAGTACCCAGGGAGGATGGCATAGTCTGATATGACATCATGACAGGAGGCCTTGTAGTACTGCAAAACCAAAATCAGCCCATCTGCATTAGTATGTCCAGACTGTAATCCTTAGTAAATATACAGACAGTGCTCCATGTGGCAGCAGCAAAGATGACAGCCACCAAAACATCCTGAAAATAGGCAACAGAAGTGAATGTACTATGTGTAAGTAGCCCGGACAGCACCGGAAGTTTCTTACCATACTTTCTATAACAAAATGTAATACAGTTTGCCAAGCATTGGGACATGGACTGTTTAGTCATAGGGCACCCT
Organism: Neoceratodus forsteri; assembly: GCA_016271365.2. Taxonomy (NCBI): domain Eukaryota; kingdom Metazoa; phylum Chordata; order Ceratodontiformes; family Ceratodontidae; genus Neoceratodus; species Neoceratodus forsteri. Next base: position 796,324,687 of record CM028137.1, on the reverse strand, counting down.
TCTTACCAGGGTGAAAGAAACAAAAAGTTAGAGAACTTTCTACAGTCCTTAGTGCGATCGAGGTAGAAATGTAGTGTTCTATGTACATGAAGTGTATGAGCAATGCTTTGTTAGCATTCTCAGGATAATACACAGGAAGGTGTATGGTCTGATTAAATGTGAAATTAGAGACTACCTTTGGCAAGAAATGAGCACTGGTCTGCAAAGACACCCTGTCCTTGTGGAAAATCAAACAGGGTGTCATGCATGAAGACCTGCAGCTCAAACATTCTGATCTGAAATCATGGCAACCAGAAACAGCAGCTTCCATGAAAGAAATGCATTTCACAGATCAAATGGAGCCAGAATCAATTTCTTAGGGATGAAATTAAGGTCCCAAGGTGGAACTGGTTTATGAATTGGGGATGCATGTGTAGCATGGCCTTAAGAAACATCTGAGACACTTGAAGTTGTGCCATTGTGCACCCATCAATAGGGTCATGAAAACTGGAAATGGCTGCCAAATGCACTTTAATAGAAGAGTACTGGGGACTGACATCATACAGGGACAGAAAGCAATCCAGTACAGTACTCACAGGACATGTAAATGGGCTCACTGAGTGGGAAGCACACCATATTGAGAAGCACTTTCGCTTCAAAGTATAATTGTGTCTGGTGGAAGGCTTTCTAGCCACAAGCAAGACATCAGCCACCTGGTGAAAATCCCCAAATGGGCAAATGTTGTGCCTTCAGGAGCCAAGCATGCAGATGCAAGGACCACAGGTCTAGATGGATCAGGGACCTGTGATCCTGGAACAACAGATCCTGACACAGAGGGAGCTTAACCAGAAGCTCCACTCCTAAGTGCTGCAGAAGTGGGAACCAAATCTGACAAGGCCAGAAGGGAGCCACCAGCATTAGGGTGGCATGCTCTGCCTGCAGATTGAGCAGAATCCTGTGAATAAGAGAGATTGCAGAAAAGGCATAAAGGAACTTTCCTTTTCATGAGAGGGACAAGGCACTTTGCCAGAAAACTCCAGGCCCGGAGTGAGCGAGCAAAACATGGCAGTTTTGCATTGTTTGGGGATGCAAAAAAGTCCAACTCTGGATGACTCTATCTTGTGAAGAGGTCATTTACCATTGAGGTCAGCAGTTCCCATTTGTGAACCAGGGATTGAGACCTGATGTTTTGGACACCTGGGAAAAACATGGCCAAAAGCCGAAGGCCATGAGACTTGGCCCAGTATGACATTCTCATCGCTTCCCTCCATAGTGGCTAAGAGTGACTGCTTTCTTACCTGTTTATGTAGTGCATGACACTGATAATGTCTGTCTGAATAAGCAAGGGACTGGGGCTGAGATAAGCTTGAAATGCCCGTAGGCCAAATAGAACAGTCCTCATCACTAGAATATTGATATGGAGATCAAACTGCAGGCTGGCCCATGAGCCTTAAGTTTTAAAAGACCTGGGATGGGCACCCAAACTGGACCCCGAGGCATCCATTTGTCAGGATCTGCAGGGAATCTGGGTGAAAGAATGGAAAACCCTATAACAGTTTCTGGCAGTCCCTCCACCACACCAGAGCACAGCAGAGATGGTATGGGATTAGAACCATTTTTTCCAACTTGTTAGCTAACTGATCTCATTGCACCCACAAAGTCGAACGTGGAATGCACATACGGAGGTGGGCAGAGCATACTGTGATGATGGCTACTGCCATCAAACCCAGCAGACACAACATTGTCCTGGCTGAAACAGAATGGCTACTGTGAATCAACTGGACTTGAACAGCAAGGGCCTCTCTGCCCTGTATATGGGCAGGAAGGCACTGTCCACTGTCATGTCCATTACTGCCCCAAAATATTGAAGGTACTGGCAGGGAACCAGGTTGGATTTTGGCATTTTCACTGTGATCCCCAGTTCCTCAAACATCAGTCTCATTCTAGACAGTGTGCACAGAATTGCTTCCCTCAATAGGGCCTTCAGTACCCAGTCATTCAGATAAGGGAATACATAAAGCCCTTCCCTCCAGAGGACTGCTGCCAGAACTGCTAAGCATTTGGCAAATACTCATGATGCCAAGGATATGCCAAAGGGCAAGTCTCAGAACTGATAATGGGTGCCCTCCAGCATGAAGCAGAGGTACTGCCTGTGGTATTTGCAAATTTTGATATGAAGGTATGCATCATTCATATCTAGGGTGTAATGATACACAGAGGCAGGTACGTTAGTTGAGCTGATTTACTAATATTGCCAGATAGGTACAATGGTACATATGCTTTCAGGTTCAGAGTAATTCTGGTGGGTTATAGCCTGCCGAGCCTTGTTTATAGATAACATTCAAATGAAATGATGTCACACTGTACATCATTAATATTCATTTCTGTACATCTCCCCCTTAGCAAGAGCTCCCCAAAACAAACATTGTTATTATTATCTTTAGATGTATACATTTTTTACTTTACTGCTTTTCAGTCTTTTAACTGATTTAGTCCACTCTTAAATACAATCTTGCCTGTATCTTACATGCTTCTGAATTCGGCATCCGCCTACTTGGCTCACTCTCATGGGGCTCCCAGTTTGCCCACACTCTCTTGTTTGTATATACCTACTGTGATTGTTTGCCCTCTGCCCCCCAAATTTAATGACCTTAATGTGATATTGATGCTTATAACTGCCTGTATAAATTATGTATATCTTTTGCCTTATATTACCTATGTAAACCAGGACCTCCTTGTGAATGAGTACACTCAATGAAGTTCTCTCCTGCAACAAACTTGAACTGAACTTGAGCATGCTCTCAGGAATGGCTGATGTCACATCTGGCGTCATCGGTGGTGAGTCTCAGATGGGTCCTCAAGCTGCTCTTGCCATAGCTGTGTCTCTCTTTCCCCAGTATCTCTCCCATTGCCGCTGTTTTGGTTTCTCTCTCTCTTTCCTGCCACTTGGCCGAAATGTCCCATGTCTCAGTGGTGAGTTGGTCTGTGTCTCTGGAGTTCCCAGGATGTCCCTTCTGTTTCATCAATACTGCTTGCCATTAGCTTCAACTACATATGAATGAGGGGTTTGTGCTGACAAGAGGACTACTGCTGGAGTCCATTCATTCTCAGTGGTGCACAGATACACTGGTTGTCCTGGAGTTAGGTCAGGGAGTGGGTGTGTACTTTGATTATAGTAAAACTATTGTTTCCTCTGGGCTTTCTCTAATGCACCTTGAATATCAGTCTCTATTAAGTTTGGCTTTAACAGTGCATTTCTTGTAGGAATCAGTGTTGTTGTTTGGCATCTCATTAGAAGTTGTGCTGGTGAACCCAGGCCTTCTATAGGAGTGTTTCTTAAATCAGGCAGTGCAAGACAGGGATCTTTATGGTCCCGTTTAGCTTTTTTCAACAGATTCTTGATTGTTTGAATAGCTTGTTCCACCATACCATTGCTCTGAGGATACCAAGGTGATGACGTAATATATTTGAACTCATAAGTTTTTGTAAAACTTTCAAATTCAGTGCTAGCAAATTGAGGGCAGTTATCAGGGATGAGTATTTTAGGTATGCCATGTCTTGCATATTGTGTACCACACACACATACAAGTATCCTCCTCTGTTAACACTGGGCTGGGGATCCTGTACAGACATAGGCACTGCATTCCCTCGAAGGCGATGCATCTAGCTGTGCCTTCCTCAGTTCTACCCTTGGTGGACTACAGCATAGTTATTTATGGGTCTGCTGCCCATACTGCCCTACGCAGCATTAACCTCACCCTCAAAAAAGCCTGACATCTGGTCTCTAATTGTGACAGGTTAACCCATACTTGTGAGCTTTGCAAATATACTGACTAGCTAAACTTCCAAGATAGGTTTAAGTATCACACCTGCCTCCTTGCAAAAAAGATACTACACAAACAAGCACCAATAGGCCTCCACTCCCTTATTCATACAGTCTCACACAGGAGGGCCCCAAGGTACTCTGCAAACAACTCCCTACAAGTACGTGATTGTAGAACCTTCCTTGGTCAACAGTCCTTCCGATATCGTGCCCCCTTGTGGCTAAACAACCTACCATCCACTATCTCCTTTGCATCCAGTCTGGGCCAATTTAAAGCAGGTCTCAAGACCCTTCTTCTTAACTCTGCAGCCTGTGAATTATATAACGCCCCCCCCCTTTCCTTATTTCACCTCCCTTTCTGACTCAAACAGAACCATATTATAAGCAGGTTCCTACTCTAGTGCAGTGAGGTAGCCCTCGGCATAGGGACTTTTCTTTTCTTCTCCATGCTAAGGCTCTCAAATTCACTGTAAATAATTATGACTCTGGGTCTATTTTTAAGATTCTCCGCAACTATATACTGTCATATGCACATGACGTAGACCCGGGACCTTCTTTTAAGATCCTTGCTGATGTAGCCTTAAAATGTATACTGTGCCAAATGTTTTGATTTGTAATATATAAGTGATGCTGTATATTTTCTTTTTTTTTCTTTCCTACTGACGTGGAGCCTTTGCAAGGGAATCTATGACTCAAAGTATTGCAATTCTGATTCTTTCAATAAATAAATAAATATGGTTGATAACAGTCTCACTGGTCGTATTTTGCAACCTGGAAATCTCAATAGATTCTGAATAATAGTCAACTATGGCAAGATAAATTTCTTTGTTGAATACAGATAAATCAGCTCTCACCTTTTGCCAAGGCCTCTCAGAAATGTTGTGGGTTCTCATGGGCTCTTTTGGCTGAGCTTTCCTGTAACTGGTACAGATGCCACATTTGGCTACGAAGTCACTGAATTGGTTATTTATACCAGGCCAAAAAAAAGAATATCTCTTGTTCTTCTCTTGCACTTCTCTATACCCAAGTGACTGCCATGTATTTTTGTAAGCATTTATTTTCTGAACACGGTAGGCACAAAAAGTCTCTCTCCCTTTAATAGTAATCTGTTTTAAGTGGTAATTTCTTCTTGGAGTAACCAGTATTGTCTGATGACAGGGTATACCGAGATCTTTCAGCAGACCCAGGCTTGTAACACAGTCTCTTTTTATTTACTTATTTAGTAGAAATCTGAATTGCAAACCTTTGAGTCAGGGACTCGTTTACAAAGGCTCCTCATCCGGAAACAGATATTATATACAAATACAGACGTAGTTACCTAGAGTACAGATTGACATAGGGAACACTATACATGTATGTACATAAATACACGGGATAACAGTCATACGAGAGCAAAAACTCTATACAGGAAAATGCTATACATGTATGTACATAAATACCAGGAATACAATTCATAAGAGAGTGAAGCTCTATACAGGTCCTATACAGTGATATAGCTAAAGCATCTAGTACACCAGAGACAGTAATTTGGATTCTGTTATAAATAAAAATAGGTAGTAACTTAAAACAAACGTGGTGACACTGGGCAGCTACTTGTTCTGCCAGGGCATGAGACAGTGGGGGGTCCCAGTGAGGTTGGGAAGCAAATAGCTATGTGCAGTTACAGCTGTGGGTGGTGATTAGGTGTTGCCTAAGGGCAGATTTGAAGGGCCCTATTCTTAGTTGAGATGCGATATCAGAGGGGAGGGCATTGCACCAAGTCAGGGCCCGGTATTGAAAAGACCTTTTGACCAGGGATAGCCTGACCCTGGGCACTTGAAGTGTACACTTCAGTGCACTCTGGTTGGAGATGGCAGGGACGGAGGGAGTGAGGATGGAAATTAGGCCTGGAGGTGCAAGGCCTGCAACAATTTTCTCGGTTAGGAGGCAGGTTTGGTAGTGCAACCTTTCCTCAAGGCTGAGAAAATCAGCAAGGTCATATAAGGTACATGTGTGGGTGAGTCTGCTGGAGCCCGTAAGTAGACGGCATGCTTTGTTCAGGGACATTTTGATTTTATTGAGTGTGGTTTTGTCTGCTGCACCATACAACAGGATGCCATAGTCCACTAGGTATAGCACAGAGGAGGTGATGGCCAGCCTTAGGGCTGCAGGTGGTTGGCAGCTCTTGTGGCGGTACAGTAGGCCAACATGTGTGTTTATGGCTGTAGCAAGGGTGCATGTGGTCATGAAAAGAGAAAGCCGAGTCGAAGCTGATGTCCAAGTATTTGTAGGTTTTTACCTGCTTGAGGGGAAGGAGGATGCTAGACAGGACAGTGAGTGGGGTGTCCCTGGATTTGCTTTGGGAATGCGAGAATAGCATGTGCTTTGTCTTTTTTTAGGTTAATTACAAGGCGATGGTCCAGAAACCAGGATTCTGTCTGATTAAAGAGTGTTACAGGGCACTTTGGAGGTTGGAGGGGATCTGCTGGGATGTGAAAAAGACTGTCCCATCTGCGTAGAGGAACATTTTTTCTGAGCCGGAGCTAGGGAACTTATTTAGGTACAGACTGAAAAGCAGCGGTCCAGGGATTGAGCCTTGTGTGTTACCCGAGTGGATCTACCAAGTGCCGAAGATGGTACTGTTGATTTTCACACACTGTGACCGGGAGGTGAGGTAGTTGGAGAACCAGCACAGAGGGCCATCTGAAAAACCTAACTGGGAGAGGGTGGATATGAGGAGTGGGTGGCAGACGTTATCGAAGGCTTTCGATAGGTCAATGTAGACTGCACCCACGAGGAGCCCTTTATCCAGGGCTGTGTGTAAATAGTTGGAAAACTTGATGAGGGTGGTAGTGGTGCTATGCCCCCTGCAGAAACTGTGCTGTTCCGCACAGAGAAGATTGTGATTGTCAAGGTATTCGGTCATTTGGTCAGCCACGACTTTTTTTAGGGCTTTCGAGAGGTGGGGCAGTATTGAGATTAGTCTGTAGTTCCCGGGGCAGGTACAGTCCCCACCTTTGTGTATAGGGGTGACCACCGCAGTCTTCCAAGCAAGGGGGAATTTGCTGTGACTGAGTGAGTAATTGAGAATGCTGGTAAGGGGTGCAAGGACTACGTCCAGAACTAGGTGAAGGAGTTTTGGATCCAGTGTGTCATTACTATAGCCAGTGCCACTGAGGGCTTTAAGTAGGTAGGGTTTGGTCACAGACAGTGTGAAGGCCCTGAAGTGGAAAGGGGTGTAGTGGAGGTGGGGGGAGAGAAGGGTCAAAGAAGTTGGTGGGGAGGACTGCACTGAGGTCTGAAAGCTTCATTGAGTCTATCGGTGATACACTGTGGGTCGGTGGTGAGTGAGCCATTAACATCAAGCTGGGCAGGTGGGGGCATTGTAGACTTCCGTTCAGCTCCTTAATATTATCCCAGAAATTCCATGTGGACCCCCAGGAGGAGGCAAGCAGCGATCTGCAGTAGTTTGATTTTGCCTCATGGATGGCCTAGATGCATTTACGCGGCAGCACAATAGACTTGCCTATCTGCAGGCTTGCCAGATTCGATTGCTCTGTGCCAGAGGTTATCTCTACTCCGCAGTTGAGTGATCATAGCTGGGGTTATCCACGGGGAGTTATGCTCCTTAATAGATGATTTGGTAAGGGGAGCAAAGATGTCACACGCTGCAGTAAATGATCAGACAAAGTAACCAAAAACAGTGTCAACGTCAGGGACTAGTTTAATTGGGGATCAGTCCCAGCTGGCAAGGTACTCTCTAAGTTGTGTTAGCTTGCCAGGGTGAATGCGCCATTGGATGATGGTGTTTGGTGCTGTTTTTTTCATTTTACAGGACCAGGAGAGGGTGATAGAAGAGTGGTCACTAAGGGCACTGGGTAGTATGGCGGTGCTGGTGATTTTATGAGGTCTGTTCAAGAGGACAATGTCCAGAAGTGTGGCAGTGCCTTTGTTGGGGTGGGACCAGGTGGGAGTAGTTACCAACTGTGTAAGGTTGAGGGCTGCTATAGCATCCTTGGCTTGGAAGGCAGAGCTGGAGAGCCAATTAAAATTGAGATCACCCATCGTGATCTGTTCTAGTTTGCTGGGCAAACTGGAGAGGTGCTCTAGAAGTAACTGAACGGCAGGAAACTGGTGTCGAGGGGGATATAGGTGGCCGTGAATATTAGGAGGGCTCTGAAGGCACCAGTGGAAATTTTGAGGGAGGTCAACTGGGTACCATCTTTTAATTTTTGTACCACTGGGTCTCTTTGTGTCTCTGTTTGAAATAATCTTAATTTCTCATCAATGATTGGAATCTTAGCAATCGTGTAGCCCTCATATTTATCAGTGTCATTTTCAGGTAGAGAAGCTTTTTGGACTGCCCTGCTGAAGGTGTCAGCAATATAAAGTTCTTGTCCTGCTTTGTATCTCACTTGCAAATCATATTTTTGCAGTTTGAGCATCATCCGCTGATTTTGAGGTGGGGCAGTATATGGTGGTTTGTTAAACAGAAAACTACAGAATACTAGAAAAACAGGCTTTGAATGACTTGAAAAATGATAAATCTACTGTGATAAAACAAGCAGATAAGGGTGGGGGGGTGGTTTTACAGAATACCATGGATTATATCTACGAAGTAAACAGACAACTCTCCAATACAGCCTTTTACAAAAGGCTGGAGAGTGAACCAACTTTATTTTTCAATCACTGCATTGATGAATTTCTGTACAATGCCCTAGAAAGAGAGTGGATAGATGGTGAAATAAAATGTTTTAGAGGTAGAATCCCAGTTAGGGTCACAATCTACATTCTACCTAAGGTGCATAGAAATTCAGCATCCCCACCCCCAGGTAGACCTATAATGAGTGGGGTTGGCTCTCTCACTGAGCCTTTATCTCAGTATGTTGACTATCATTTGCAATGCTTTGTTGCTGAGCTAGGCTCATACATCAAAGATATGACAGACATCCTTAACATTCTGGAAGAAATAGAAGCTGGGGAAAATTCACTTTTTATTATGATGGATGTAGCATCTCTATATTTAAACATTCCATACGATGAAGCACTGGAAAGTCTGGCTATTTTCTGAACTCTAGGGGAATGAAACACAACCAGGTACTGAATTGTTATTAAAATTGTCAGAATTTGTTTTACAATATAATGCTTTTTCATTTTTAGACAAGTTCTATCTACAAACCAAAGGCACAGCTATGGGTGCAACATTTGCCCAAAACTTAGCCAATCTCTACATGGGAAGGTGGGAAAATACACATGTGAGAGACCCAGATGTCAATCCCTATTTTTTGTAAAATAAGTCTATACAAAAGTTTTATTGATGATCTATTTATTATATGGGATGGCACTATGTCAGAATTTGAAGATTTTATCTCATATTTGCATTCCACTAACCAAACTTGCATTTTCCTTTGAAGCCAGTACTAAAAGTTTTTGTTTCTTGGACTTGTGTATTTCTAAGAGAGAGAATGGTAGCATCAGCACTAACATTTATAGAAAACCAAGTGACATAAATATACTCCACTCTTCTTCCTGCCATCAAAACGTCACACAGAACATCCCAAAAGGGCAGTTCTTGAGACTGAAAAGAAACTGCAGCGGTGATGACACTTTTGAAGTGGTAGCATCAGAACTGACTACCAGATTTAAAGATAGGGGCATTCAAACACACTAATACATTCAGCATATCAGGAGGTTGAACATATACCCAGAACTGAAACCCTTAAGATGCTCCAGGCAAGAGACACAAATAAAGCAAACCTTAATTTTGTGACTGTGGCTTAGCCAGCTAGTTATGATTATTGAATGATATTTGTAATTTAAAATATTGTATGTGATTGTCTCACCTAAGGCAGCACGGGGTTCCAGGGGGTGACACCCCCCCCAGGTTTCAGTGAAGCTACAGGATATGTAAACTGACCAGGAACCAGTTAATTAATTACCTTCCTTCCAGAGGGCATTTTATTATCTTTTATGGCCTGTTGCTGCTTTGAAGTTGGGAAACTAAATATACATTTTATTACAGGATAGGACATCATTTAGCTGATTCCTGTTGGCTATATTACACCTAGCTGATGAATTGCAGGGTTGTAAACCTCAAAGGAACTGGTGGATCAAAAACTCATAATTTGAGAAATGAGTTTTTGCTGATGTCACCGTATTTAATATACCTCTTGATAGGACATCATGTTTGTATTTTTTTTATATTCTAAAAGAAGGAGCTAGATGACTCACAGAAGGGGTGTGGAAAGACAGAGTTCAACTAATACTTGTGTCTGAACTGTTTGAGAGATATACCATCTTGAGACTCTAGAAAGACACAGCTCTCTGATTTAATTTAACTTTACTTACAGAGGTAATACATTAGATAAAAAATATCTAACTGCATGTTGGTAGGAGTTTGTTCTGTAGTTTTCCTTGTTTTTCTTTTATGTGATTGTGATGCTCTTTGATATATTGTTTTGTGTTTACCTTTTCATATTTTTATCATATTTTAGTAAAGAATCTTTTATTTGAAAAACTGCCTGGGTGTCTGCCAGTTCTTTTTTTTTGCATGTGACTTATAGATGGTTAAGTCTGATAGAACTGTTCAACAGCTTGATGGTGTTACTGAGCTTGAGTAAAAAGGTAAGAATATACCTAAGGTCTCTTACAGAGTTTTAAGGATTCATTTTGGAAGCCTCGCGTGGTGCCCCTGGAAAAAGATTGTACCGCAATCCCCGAAGAGGGTACATATCTGAGTCTGTACATTGGGTATGCTAGCATAAGGTTCATGGTTTGAATCCCCCCAGAACTTGAGACTAAAGGTTATTTGGACCCAAAAGCAGACAGGAGGGTTACCCTGTCTGTTACCTGTTCACACTATTGCACTCTGAGGTTGGCATTGTGAGAGCAGAGGCCTGACCTTCTGAGTGCGTATGTAACAGGTTTGGTGTGACAGCAGTGTGAAAAACTGGTAACACAAGCTTTAACTGTTCAGTGTCAGTCATATCACTGTACAGCTCACTTGCAAAATAAGGCAGTAATTTATTTTTAAAAAGGAAGCAGAACTATATCATTTTGCTTACAGTCAAGTTCCTACCTGTTTTATTTATTTTTCAAAGTGCAAGTTAGGGTAGCCTTAGTTAAGGAAGAAGATGGCTTCCAAGTACAGTGAGCACACTGTAGACTACCTGAAGCAGTTGTGCATGGAGAGAGGAGTCCTGCACGAGGGGAGAGCCACCAAGCAGGACCTCATGGATGCTCTGATGGCGGCTGATGCCCTGTGTGTTGAGTCACAGTCCATGGCTGTAAAGGACCGAACCTTGGGTGTGGAGGGGCTAGCAGCCAGTGCAGTGTCCAGATCCAGTGGAGAGGACAGCAGGGCCAACAGCCAAGGGTCAGAGCAGCAGGGGAAGGTCACCAGCATTCTGGAGCCTGAAGCAATCAGGCTGCAAATTGAGTTGTGCAGAATGGAACTGGAGTTCAAGAGTGAAGAGAAGCGAGAGCAGTGAGCTGCAGAGGAGAAGAGGGAACGAGAACAGAGAGAGGCTGACTGTGAACAGTGAGAGGTGGACCGTAAAGAGCATGAGTGCCAGAGGTGACATGAACTGGAGAAGTTACGACTCCAACCACCAGCACCAGAGCAGATAAGTGGCTTGGGTTTAACTGGAACTACAGGACTGGGTTAAAAATTAAATTCCAAATTGATAACTGAATTTAAAGAGGGGGAGGATATGGATGCCTCTTTAAATTCCTTTGAAAAAGTTTGTATACAGGCAAATATTCATAGAGGGTCCTGGAGCTTCCAGCTATCCCTGCTACTTACCAGGAAAGCTCAGGATGCATTGGATCAAATGGACAGTGAGGACAGCAATGATTACAGCAAACTGAAAGCTGCACTTTTAAAAAAGTTTGATTTAACTGCAGAAGCATATATCGCTTAATTCCATAAGCTCAGGAGAAGCCCTGACATGAGCTACGAGGAGCTAGTGATGAAACAACTTCAGTGTTTAAAACATTGGTGGGAAGGAATTGAAGTAAACTCTGTAGATAAAATTGAAAATGCTATATTGTTAGAGCAGTTTTTTTGGGCATGCCCAGCAGAGCTGAAAACCTGGCTGGAGGACCAAGATCCCAAAACAGTGCAAGAGGCTGCTGAACTCTCAGACTGCTATGCCAAGAGCAGAGTTGCTCTGAGAGCAAATGGGGTGGGTGTGGCAGTGCAGAAAGGCAAAAGCTCACCTTCAGGGCAGCTAAAACCCTCACTGCCTCCACTGAAACCAGTTATCCTCAGGTTTCAAAGAAAAGATTTCTCTGAGAAAAGAAACAAATGTTGTGTTTGTAAAGAAACTGGGCATATTGCCAGACAGTGTCCCAAAAAGACAAGCAATATGCAAAATGGTGCTAGGAAAGAAGTGGGTTGCTTGTGTGTCCCTGGAAGCATGTCTGTGAACATGAGGGAACACATGCACCCAGTCATGGTGATATGGTGTACAGACACAAAGGTTAAGGGACACAGAGGCATCCCTGACATTGGTAAAAGGGGATCTGGTAGAGCCTGGTCAGCTTATACCCAAGAAATTTGTAACTGTTCAAGACTTCACTGGGGAGGAGAAAACATTGCCACTCGCTAGTGTTGTCCTAGACTGAGGTGAAACAGGGAAACTGTGCAACAGGTGGCTGTAGCGAAACTTTGTGCAGTTGAGCGTCTTCCTTGGCAACAATCTCAAACAGGGGATGGTGTGTGCAGTTACCCATAGCCAAGCAGCAAGGAAGTACTGTAGTTCCTGGACCCACAGAAGCCATTGTGGAAACTACAGGGAGGCTGGTTCCCCAGCCTGTGTCTCCTGATATGGAGACTAATGAAAAGAGGTAGAAATTTCCCCAGTAGCAGTTAACCACACAGCTATGGAGGGTTGCTCCAAGAAGGAGGATGACCCATTGTCAGAGGGTTAGGGATGACAGTGATCCTGAGTGCTTGACGCTAGTGCTAGGGACCCTAGTTTAGATACTGAAGGGGACCTGTCCCATGCCTTGGGAATGTGTAAGGAGTTTGCAGCTGCTCAGAAAAGTGACCCTAATCTAGAGAAGCTGAGGGCTTGGGTAGACTCTGATGGAGCACAGGGAGGTGACAGTAAACATAAGGTTTGTGGGGAAAATGGACTGATGTATACTCAGGATGTTAAGACAGAGGGAGGGGTGATAGGCAGGCAGCTTGTCATTCCCCAGGCATACCGTGAGCGGTTGATCAAGATTGAGCACGATATTCCCTTATCTGGTCATCTGGGAATCACGTGCACTACACAGCGGTTGGCCCAGAATTTCTATTGGCCCAACTTCACCCAGCAGCTGAAGGAGTATTGCAGGTCTTGTCACCAGTGTCAAGAAATAGGGAAGGCAGGTAAGAAAACCCAAGCTGCCCTAATTTCATTGCCCATAGTAGAGGAGCCATTCCAGAGGGTGGGAATGGATATTGTGGGGCCTTTAAATACTCCCAGCTCCTTGGGGAAGAGGTTCATTTTGACTGTGGTGGATTATGCCACCTGGTATCCAGAGGCAGTCGCCCTATCCTCACTGAGGACAGATAAAGTGGCAGATGCCTTACTTGGGATTTTCTCCCATGTTTGGTTTCCGCAGGAGGTTATCACTGATTGTGGGGGTGCCTTCATGTCAGACCTGATGAAATGTTTGTGGGAGAAATGTGGGGTGGTGCAGAGGCACACAACACTTATCACCTGCAAGCCAATGGGCTTGTGGAAAGATTTAACGGTACCCTGAAGTAAATGCTCCAAGCGTTTGCTGAACAGCAAGGGAGGGACCGGGAGAAATACCTTCCCCACCTGTTGTTTGCATATAGGGAGGTACCCCAAGAGTCGACAAGATTTTCCCACTTTGAGCTCTTATGTGGACGCTGGGTACATGGGTCCCTAGAATTGATCCAGGAGGACTGGGAAGGCAAGCACACCACCCAGGGCACTCCCATAGTGGTTTATGTTCTTAGGTTTAGGGAAAGGCTGAAGGAGCTTATAGGGACAGCCCAGAGCAACCTGGCAGCTGCCCAACAGAAACAAAAAGCGTGGTATGACTGCCGAGCCAGAGCTCGCTCATACACAGTGGGTCAGGAAGTCATGGTCCTTATCCCGGTCTGGAAAGGCAAGCTGCAGGAAGAGTGAGCAGGACCATACAAAGTAGTTAAAAAGGTAAATGATGTGAACTATATCATAGAAATACCTGACAGAAGACATACAGAAAGAATGTATCATGTCAACATGATGAAGCCATGTGCTAGTAGGGCTGACATGGTGTTTGCAGTATGTAGTCCTGGGGAGGGGACAGATGAAGGAGACCCCCCTTCTGGACTTGCTGGAAGAAAGCAAGTGGGAGTCCTCTGTGGAGGCAGTTAAATTTTCTCCCCAGCTGGCACCAGACAAGATCCAGGAAGTAAGGGAGGTTTTAGCAGACTTTGCCCCACTGTTTAGCACCAAGCCTGGACTAATACCCTTAACAACGCATGATGTGGAGACAGGGACACAGATGCCCATATGGCAGACAGCATATTGGGTGTCAGAGGTTGTCCATAAAGACATTAGGAGGGAGGAGGAGGAAATGCTGGATTTAGGGGTAATCCAGAGATCCCACAGCCCCTGGGCTTCACCCATAGTCCTTGTGCCCAAGCCAGATGGCTCTACTCATTTCTGTGGGACTATCATGGACTGAATGCAGTCACGAAGTCAGACACCTACCCGATGCCCCAGACGGATGAACTCCTGGACAAGTTGGGGGGGCGACATACCTTACAACTATTGACCTGACAAAAGGGTATTGGCAGGTAGCGTAAACTGCCAGAGCTAGGGAGAGGTCATCCTTCATCACTCCGATAGGTTTATTTGAATTTAAAGTAATGTCTTTTGGAATGAAGAATGCCCTGACCATGTTCCAAAGGTTGGTAAACCAGGTGTTAAATGGTGCTGAGGAGTACGCCATGGCATACCTGGATGACATTGCCATTTTTAGTGCCAGCTGGGAGGAACACCTGTTCCAGCTTAGGGAACTGCTGGGCAGGATACACAGGGCTGGGCTCACTGTCAAAGCTGAGAAGTTCCAGGTGGCCATGGCTAAAGTGGCATACCTCGGGCATGTTGTAGGCCGGGGACAGCTCCATCCTAACCAAGTAAAAATAGAGGTGATCAAGGCATGGCCTAGACCAGAAACACAGAAGTAGTTCAGGAGTTTTCTAGGGACAGCAAGATACTATAGGAAATTTGTACCCAATTACAATGCCCTGTCTGCTCCCCTATCTGAGCTGGTAAAGAAAAAGATGCCTAACAGAATTACCTGGGAGCCAGCCTGTGAAAAAGTCGTTACCAGACTGAAGGAGGCACTGTGGAGTGCTTCTGTATTTACGATTCCTGAGTATAGCAGACCCTTTATAGTCCAGACTGATGCTTCAGATGTGGGTATTGGGGCAGTTCTGAGTCAGACATCCAACCAAGGGAAAGATCACCCTGTAGTGTACCTGAATAAAAAGTTACTTCCCAGGGAGCAGGCTTACTCTACTGTGGAAAAAGAGTATCTTGCCATAGTGTGGGCCCTAAAGAAGTTAGAGCCATACTTATATGGGCAGAATTTTGAGGTACAAACTGACCACAACCCCCTGGTTTGGCTGACACAAATGGGAAAAACTAACGGTAGACTATTAAGATGGAGTCTTGCCTTGCAAGGTATGACATGATGATCTTACATAGGGCTGGGTGACCAGTCAGAATGCAGATGGCCTGTCGGCGTCTATATGAGGATTGAACTGACTTAGGAGTCCCATGCAGGGATAGAGCCCCCAAATTCAGACTAGGTGGGGAAGAGTATGACGCTTGTCCAGCTGGTTATAATTATTGAATGATATCTGTAATATAAAAATATATTATGTGATTGTCTCACATAAGACAGCCTGGGCTTCCATGGGTGCCACCCCCTAGGTTTCAGTGAAGCTACAGGATATGTAAACTGACAAGGAACCAGTTAATTAATTACCTTCCTTCCAGAGGGCATTTTATTATTTTTTACAGCCTGTTGCTGCTTTGAAGTTGGGAAACTAAATATACATTTTATTGCAGGACAGGACATCATTTAGCTGATTCCTGTTGGCTATATCGCACCTAGGTGATGGCTTGCAGGGTTTTAAACCTCAGAGGAACTGGTGGATTAAAGACTCATAATTTGGGAAATGAGTTTTTGCTGATGTCATCTTATTTAATATACCTCTTGATAGGACATCATGTTTGTATTTTTTTTATATTCTAAAAGGAGGTCTAGATGACTCACAGAGGGGGTGTGGAGAGTCAGAGTTCATGAACTGTTTGAGAGATATACCATCTTGGGACTCTAGAAAGACACAGCTGTCTGATTTAATTTAACTTTACTTACAGAGGTAATACATTAGATAGAAAAGATTTAACTGTATGTTGGTAGGAGTTTGTTCTGTAGTTTTCCTTGTTTTTCTTTCATGTGATTGTGATGCTCTTTGATATATTGTTCTGTGTTTACATTTTTCACATTTTTATCATCTTTTAGTAAAGAATCTTTTATTTGAAAGACTGCCTGGGAGTCTGCCAGTTCTTTTTGCTGTGATGTATAGATGGTTAAGTCTGACAAAACTGTTCAACAGCTTGATGGTGTTACTGAGCTTGAGTAAAAGGTAAGAATATACTTAAGGTCTCTTACAGAGTTTTAAGGGTTCATTTTGGAAGCCTGGCTTGGTGCCCCTGGAAAAAGACTGTACGCAATCCCTGAAGATGGTATTTATCTGAGCCTGTACATTGGGTATGCTAGCATAAGGTTCACAGTGTGAATCCCCCAGAACTTGAGACTAATGGTGATTTGTACCCAAAGCTGACAGGAGGTTACCCTGTCTGTTACCTGTTCACACTATTGTGCGCTGAGGTTGGCACTGTGGAGCAGAGAGGCCTGACCTGCTGAGTGTGTATGTGACAGTGACCACCTATTCTATACATGCCCATAAAGTTGTCGATATTTTGAATAAAAATTGGAACATCCTGAGGGGTGACCCACTCTTGGAAGCATATTAAAATAGACCCACAAGGATATCATACAGAAGGTCTGAAACCCTTAAGGATGTTCTAGTACATAGCAGACAACCGACCCCTTATATGCAGACATGGCTAAAACCAAGCAAGGGATGTTATAGATGCCAGCGATGCATCTACTGTGACAGGGTGACACAAGGTGAAGAATTCTCTGACTCACGCTCTGAGAGAACATACAATAAACCAGCTGATTACATGTGACACTTGTGGAGTCATTTACAAAGCTGAGTGTACATGCGATGCCTTTTACATTGGAAAAACTCAGAGAAAATTTAAAAATAGAGTGGGGGAGCACTGCAGAGCAATAAATAATGTTGATCTGACCTATGCAACTGCTCAGCATGTTGCTTCAAGTACCAACAAAACGACACATGTCTTCAGTTTTAGGGGAATTGAGACAGTATTTAAAAACCCAAAGGGGTGGTGACTACAAAAACTATATTAGAAAGAGAAGGATTTTGGATCTTTACTTTGAGTACCTACAAACACCCATTTTTAAATGAAAGATCTGGCATTACACCATACCTGAAGGAAAGGAAACAATGTGTTCTAGAAATACATATATTTACCCCTGTAGCATAATCTAGTAATAAACAGGTATTGATTACTGAGATTAAGAACACACACCATGAATTAGATTGAGAGCATTTAATTGTATTGTATATTGTGATTTGTTCACTCTTCACAAGTGACTAAATGTTTTTTTTTCTTATGTGTCTTTTCTAGATATTGTTTTTACTACATGGAATCGAATGAAGCCACATGAACCACTTTTGTATCTGTGCCTTTATTTGATTTTTCTACATGGTTATTAATCTATTTATATGAAATAAACATGCTCTTTTTTAAGTTATAGTATAAATAATAGGAAATACTGTATAGCAGTTAGTATTAGCGCCTGATATATTTATTGCTACGACTCCAGTTGTACAGATTAGCACCTGATATAATTAACACTTAGTGTTTACTGCTGGAGTACAGTTAGCATGACAGATTATATTAGCAGTCTGTTTATATTAGCAGCTCTTTGCTTTCAGCTAATATAGCTAATATAAACAGAAAGCTATATAATTTGCTATACAGTAGACTGTATTTAGATAGATAACGAACTTCTTTATGCACTTGGTATCATTGTTTACATTCACACTTTGCACTTTTGATATCATAATCATGTCACTAGCATGTATGTATAAATAAGGCACTCTGAATTTGAAATGTATTGTAGATCCATTGAGAAAGGAACAACTACATTCCAAACGTGTTTGGACTTGCACATGACACTATTACAATAAAATGTAGCACCAAGCACAATTGTGAGCCATCCCTTTCTTTCTTTATATGGGTGGTGAGTGCAGGATTTTGCTGTGGATTTCTGTTATCTTTATCCATGCACCCACCCCGGGGTAGACCTCTTCACTTGCAAACAGGCTCTCTAAAGGCTTGTGGTCTGTTTCCACTAGCACCCTTTGTCTCCCATAAATATATTGGGATACCTTAGTGTAGTCATATGTGATAGCTAACATTTCTGTCTCTATTTGGGAGTAGTTTTTCTGCTTTACTAAGTGATATTGAGGCAAATGCAACTGGCTTGCTTGCCTGCAATGAGCATGCTCCCAACCCTTCAGAGTGGGCATCAACAGACAGATCCACAGGCCTGTGCAGGTCGTAGTAAGGCTAGCACGGGGGAGGGTGTGTTCGATGACTCTTAAGTTCATTAAAAGCTCGGTCACATAGGTCTTCCCAATGCCATTCCATTTCTCTTCAGAAATTCTCTTAGGGGTTTGTTGATAGTGCAAAGGTTAGGTATGAACTTGGCTAGGTAATTGAACTTCCCCATTACCCTTTGTAAATCTGTTGCACACTGAGGAGTAGGCATGTCTACCACAGTCTTGATTTTCTAGGGGTCTGCTACCAGGCCTTCAGTATTTAGTTTACGCCCAATATAAAGAACTTTGCCTAGTCCTTTTCTGGATTTTTTTCAAATTTAACATGAGATGACACCCTTGTGCTCTGTAATTCTCTATTTATTATCTCATTGTGTTCTTGCAGGTCTGGACCCCATATTAGGATATCATCCATGTAAGTCTCAATACCCTCCAAACCTTCAAAGATTTGTAATATATTTCTTTGAAAAACTTCAGGGGCTGAACAGATTTCAAATGGCATACACTTGAACTTATAGCACCCAAAAGGTGTATTAAAAGTCACTCATTCTGAAGTGGGCTCATCAAGCTTGATTTGCCAGAAGGCATGACCAGCATCTAGCATGTAGAAGATTTTGGTGCCAGCAAGCCTGGCTGCTACTTCTTCCACAGTCTTCATGGTGTAGTGCTCTCTTAACTGCCTTGTTCAGATCCCTTGATCAGTGCAGATTCTCACTTTATTAGACTCTCTATTACCACTGTCAAATTAACCCAACTTGTGGGTCTCTCGACCTTTCAATAACTCCTAATGCCTCCATTTTATCAAGTTCAGCTTTTGCCTTGTCTTTCTAGATGAACAGAATTTTCCTGGGCGGGTGAATTACAGGGCTCACTGATGTGTCTGTCTTGATGTGATGTTCTCCCTTTAAGCACCCCAACTCTTGCAATACATCAGCAAAACTAGATAATATCTCTTCTGTCATGTCCCTCTCAGTATTTACGGAAAACATTTTCTTTACAAGTCTCATGTCTAGGCAAGTCGGTAGTCCCAGCACTAGAGTTACATAGGCATCCACCACTTGAAACATAATGATTTGGTACTGGTTTTTGAAACTCACAGCCAATGTAACTTTCCCACACACAATCAGCTGATGCCCTGAATAAGAAGTCAGTCTTTCTTTTGATTTCTAATAATCTCTCTAGACACAGCCTGGAACATTTTCAATGGCATTATGTTACACTAAGCTCATGTGTCTAACTTGAAAGTCACATTTTGTCATTTATATTCAAGGCCACTTTCCAATCACTATCCACAGTGTTATCAGTTAGTGTCTCAATACTAAATGTATTCTCACTTTCACTACTGGACTCTTCTTTAACAACATGGACTTTTGCACTTTCTTCAGCATGACTCATTCTGGCAAAAATGTTTTTTCTACTGCAGTCTGCACTTTTGTCCAAATGCTGGGCACCAATTTGGGCCATGCTCTCTACCACACCTTCCACATATGCGCACTCTTGACTCTCTTGATAACAAACTCTCTAAGTTTGTGCATATTTTCTTGTTCTCCCCCTTTTGTGAGAACTGCAGCACGGACTGCATTTTCCTCCCCATGGTCTCACTCAAACTCCTGATTTGCCTCTCTCTTAGTTTAGCTGTTTCACAGATATCGACAGCTTTACTGAGGTCAAATCTACCTCATGGAGCAGTCAGTGTCTCACATGATCATGAAGTTTACCACAAACAATCCTGTGTCTGGTTAGGGAATCACATAGGCTGCCAAATTCACAAGATTTAGCTCTCAAATGCAACTCAGTTAACACAGGCATTGTTAGATTCACCTGGAATCTGATTTGTGATATTAAACAAATGTCTCTCATATGTCAAGTTCTTGCATGGGTTACAGTACCTCTCAAATTGATCCATAACTTTGAACCATTTCTCTTTGTCTTCTTCTGTCACCCATTTGAAAGTATTGTACACCTCCAGGGCTGCAGAAGCAGCCAAATGCAGAAAATTCATAGCCTGTATCTTCTGGGATTTCTAAGCAACACCCATGGCAATAAAAAAGATTTTGACCCATTGCTTGAAGTGAAGCCAGTTTCAGCCAGATAGCCATGCATCAAGGCAGTATAGTGCAGTGGTCTAAGGCTCTGAGCTGCAAATCTGGAGACATCCAGCAGACCAGACCTGGGTTTGAATCCCCCAGCTTCCACTTGCAGGCTGTGTGACCCTGAGCAAGACACTTAACCTCATTGTGCTCCCAGGTCACTCCTGTAAAAAAGCTTTCAGCTTAGTGTGCTATACCTGGTTAAACAACTAAATAAAAAAAAAATCAAGCATGTTTGGTGGTAATAACTGCTCCAGCTTCTGACATCATGTAATGATATGTAGAGGCAGATACTGTATGTTAATTTGAGCTGATTTACTAATATTGCCAGGTAGGTACAATGGTACATGTGCTTTTAGGTACAGAGTAATTCTGGCAAGTTATAGCCTGCTGAACTTTATTTATAGAGAACATTCAAATGTAATGACATGACACTGTACGTCATTCATATTATTATCCTCACACAGGGCACAGAGGCAATCCCCCTTTTGCAACAAGGGGATTAGGGCCTGAAGAGACATTATTCAAAACCTTTTGTATTCAATGAACAAGTTTAAGCCTCTTAGGTCCAAAACAGGATGCAGTTCTCCTGTCCATTTGGGGACTAGGAAGTAACGGGAATAGAATCCCTTGTTTTTCTCTTGTTGGTTGGTAAAATTGTATTTATACAGTCATACAGCCATTAGGGTTCTGAAAATCCCTATTCACAAGGCTTACCTGTTTATATAAAACTAAGTAGTTACAACATTACAAGTTTTTAACATTGATACAAAATTACAAAACATACAATAATACAAATAAATTACAAAATATTACAAAAACAACAAGACAGGCTAATTGTCATTTAACCACTACATTCTTTTCATCCATTGCAGTAACAGCAAAAGCTGAGTTCATGGTTTATTGCAGTTTTAAAAACAGTATCAGTAATAGTTCATTCGGGGGGGACGGTTCCAACTAGAGGCAGCCTGGTACTGAAAGGTCATTACACTAAACCGGTAAGTTAGCTTTGGTATAATCCCTAGCACCCATTTTTCTTAAGTTTAAACCATGTTTGGGTTTTTGTAATTTAATTGTTAGGTTATTTAAGATTTATTTTGAATATACCCCAAACCTGATTCAACCAAATACCCTTAGCCTGCAGGTTTAACGAGGTCCAACCTAGGTCTATATACATTATACAATGATGGGTTTAGGGTCACACCTTAACACAAATCTTGTGAAGCTTATTGTAAAGTGTATCTAAGTTATTTAACCGCTTTTTGTTGTATGTCTATAAATATGACTTCCATAGTCAATTACTGGTAATACTAATTGGTTTATCATGGTCAGTCTTGTTTCTTTTGTCATACAGTTTGATATATGTCTTATTGCTCCTGTTTTTGCATTTGTTCTCTTTATTAAATTTGTTATATGCTGTTGAAATGTTAAATGCTGATCTATTTGTATCCCTAAGTATTTGTATGTCTCAGTTTGTTGTAAGATCTTACCTTCCTGAGTCATTATTTTTTATTTTGAAACGCTTCTTCTTTTCTGATGCAAAACATGGTCTGTGTCTTTTATTATTTACTAATAAAACCAAAGATGAAAAATGACCTTGCATTATACAAAAATCACTTTGTAACTTCTGCTCTACTTCTCTTGGAGTGGTTCCTACTGCTACTAATACAGTATTG
Source organism: Neoceratodus forsteri (assembly GCA_016271365.2). NCBI lineage: Eukaryota > Metazoa > Chordata > Ceratodontiformes > Ceratodontidae > Neoceratodus > Neoceratodus forsteri. The sequence goes on along the minus strand of CM028137.1, from coordinate 796,302,397 downwards.
TCTGCATAGAGACAAATCTGTGAATGTTTAATATTGTTTGGCAAGTCATTTAAGTAGACTATGAACAGGAGGGGCCAGGATAGACACCTGGGGAACCCCTCTCATCACATAGTCCATTCTTGACTGTTGACCATTCAAGACAACAAATTGAGACCTACTGTCAAGATATGATGTAAACCATCTACAGGTTTATTCCTCAACTTCTATTTTCTCCAATTAATTAATCAGAATACTATGATTTACTAAATCACATGCTTTGTATAGGTCCATGTATACTGCACCCACGGACTTCGCCTCCTAAAGAGGGGTAGCTATAAGATCTAAAAAGTCTGTGAGTGCAGTAGCCGTGGACCTACCCTGCCTAAAACCATATTGATATTGTGTTAATTTGTTATACTTCTCCAAATACTCCATCAGCTGATCATGAACAATTTTTTCAAATAAATTAGATATGGTAGACAATAGAGCTATTGGACGATAATTTGAGGCATCCATAGGATCTCCTCCTTTATCTATCAGAATCACTTTGGCAAGTTTCCAACTAGAAGGAAACTGTCCCTCTTTTAAACTCCAATTAAAAAAATATCCCGTAGTATTGGTGATAGTTCCAAGGCAGTTTCCTGCAACAATTTATTATCTATTTTATCTGGTCCACTTGCCTTATTTATTTTTAATCTATTTATAGTTTTTAAAACTTATTTTTGTCACTGTCCTGAATCTAAATTCAAGGTGGTTTTCATCTTGGCGATTCCCTTGATTCACATCATTCACTAATTTAATATTAGATGTAGTTTCCAATTTCAAATCAGTAAGATTTATAAAATAGTTATTCAAAAATCAGCAGCCCTATTTGTTTCAAGCACCTTCCCATCTTGACTTAGTTTTATCTCATTCTGGTTTCTAATTGGGTTCATAAGACTTTTTATTACAGACCAGTAAGCACCCAGGTTAGTTTATTCTTTAATCCTTTGTTTATAATAAAAGCTTTTGATTTCCTAATTTCCAATATTACTTTATTCCTTAGTGTTTTGTATTGTTCCCAGACTTCACTTTTAGTGTTTTATTTGCCCTTTTCAGAGTTGATTTCTTGTTCTAATCATCTTTTTAACCATGGCAGATGTTTCAATCTTTGATTTACTTTTTATATGGGCAAATTTATCACAGGTATTCCCAAACATTGTTGTAAATTCCTGAACAGCCAAATTTTAATCTGGTATAAGAAAATCCTATACCATGGAAGTCCCTGAAGTACTTTCTAAATGACAAACTATTAAATTTTGTATAACATCTTCTAGACATTTATGGCACCAAATTTATAGGGTAATATTTTTAGTGACAGAAAAAATACACTTAACTACATTGTGATCTCCTAAACTAGGAGCACATACACTTTTTTCCAAGATAGTCAACTCTGGTGAGACAAAAATCAAGTCTAAAATATTGCCTTTACTAGTTAAGGAACATTTCCTTGTGGAAATATCTATAATTTGTATTAGATTTAGACAACTAATTGAGCCTTCCAACTTCTGACCCTAGGGCAACCCCAGGCTGCGTTAAAATCACTAGTCAAGACAGGTATGCCATTTGCATCTATCATCTGAGAGACTGGTTATTTCTTCTGCTGTTTCATTTTGCTGGACTGTGAGACTGAGACCTAAAGGGCGTGCTGCTGCCTGTTGGGGCTTTGAACTGTGTGCCTGATATCTGTTAAAACTGTGAGCACTTTGTATAACCTCATTTCTTCTGTGCCTTTGCTCCCCTTGACCCTGCATTGCTGTGCTCTAGTGAGAGGGGCCAGGTGTAACAGAGCACACTTCATCAAGGAGGAGGGCAGTACAATATAAAGAACTGTGCTGCCTAAACCCAGAACAGGTATGCCATTTGCATCTATCATCTGAGAGACTGGTTATTTCTTCTGCTGTTTCATTTTGCTGGACTGTGAGACTGAGACCTAAAGGCGTGCTGCTGCCTGTTGGGGATTGAACTGTGTGCCTGATATCTGTTAAAACTGTGAGCACTTTGTATAACCTCATTTCTTCTGTGCCTTTGCTCCCCTTTGACCCTGCATTGTTGTGCTCTAGTGAGAGGGGCCAGGTGTAACAGAGCACACTTCATCAAGGAGGAGGGGCAGTACAATATAAAAGAACTGTGCTGCCTAAACCCAGAACAGGTATGCCATTTGCATCTATCATCTGAGAGACTGGTTATTTCTTCTGCTGTTTCATTTTGCTGGACTGTGAGACTGAGACCTAAAGGAGCGTGCTGCTGCCTGTTGGGGGATTCGAACTGTGTGCCTGATATCTGTTAAAACTGTGAGCACTTTGTATAACCTCATTTCTTCTGTGCCTTTGCTCCCCTTTGACCCTGCATTGTTGTGCTCTAGTGAGAGGGGCCAGGTGTAACAGAGCACACTTCATCAAGGAGGAGGGGCAGTACAATATAAAAGAACCGCGCTGCCTGCAGCGTGAGTGGCGCGAGCACCACTCGGTATTAGAAATTTTATTAGTAACAATAGGAGCAAATTTGAGTAGTATTTCTGCTGAGATTTACTTAGAAATTTAGGGTTGATTTAATTGGAAGTTGAATATTTTTATGGAGCATTTTACGTTTGGAGGAGAAGTTTTAACCGAAGCTGAGACTTTGGAGATTTGGAGTTTTGATATTGGATTACATTATTTTTTAAGTTGGATGTTCTTTAACTGCAGATAAACTTGAGTCATTGTATAATATTGTGAATTACAGGTCTTAAAGTCTGTGTATTTTAAAAAAAAAAATTTAATTGTTGCATTGGATATAATTAGCAATTATGGTATATACTAGGAAATAAGTTTTAAAATGGGGAATTTAAAGGTTATGGATCAAAATGAAAGTGGTAACTTGATTTGAACTCACAAAAGGGCATTGAAGCAGAGCTCAATCAAGACAGTTTCAGGATTGATTTATTGCACACGATATGAATGTTATAATCATTGCTGGGTTTGTAAAATAAGACATTTAATATTTTCTAATGAAGCTTTAGGATTGATTTGTGGCCATTTGATACTAGGCAGGACATGATAATCCCATTGGGATGGTACCCCCTCAGTGACATGGAGCCTAGTATATGCCATAGGGGTAACCAATGGAGTAAGCTGGAATAGGTGTAATCATGGGGACGCAGTGGCATGCGCCATGGTGCCTCAGTGGACACGTTCTAGGGCCAGCGTGTTCAGCTGGGCATCAGAAAGGCATGGTTATGATTGGAGTAGATAAGGGGGATTGGACTATGACACTGAGTTCTGCTGTATGCTCGACAGTGGCCATCAGGAGTAGCTGGTCATGAGATGATTCATGGGCATGGAGCAGTATGTACTGCATGGTGCCCAACTGAATGTGCCTCTAAACACCAGCAGACCCTACTGGCTTCTAGGAAGGATCAGTTCGGATGAGGTGTGATCAGGAAGACCCCTTCGAAACCCAGTCTTACTAAGTGTCCTAAGTATGCCTAGTGGGAGTGGCTGGAAAGGAAGTAGTCCAAAGGATACGGAGCAGCATGCGCTGCATGGTACCTTTATGTTGCTCTGTAAAGGCAGAACTCCAATGTGATTACTACGTTGGTAATATTGGGACATGATGTGTGTGTAGGGGTAAACTCTGCTGGGATTGATAGGACTGTCATGGTGATATGTGCCAATTTGGTTGTTCCTCAGTTCACAAGAATATTTCTTTTGAGCTTATTAATGGCCTGAATATAGAGAGATAGGTTGGAAGATTTGGAAATAGAGTGAATTTTTATCTAACTTTTAGTGATTGTTGTTTATGTATAACACAATATAAGATAATTTGAAACATACAGTATGTCTGGATGAAAGTGACTTTGTTGACTATGCCTTGTATGAAATGTTTATGTCAGATATTGTAATGTACACCTCTCGAGGCCAACTTGGCCTGCAACATCAGGGATTAGTCTCAAAATTCAGGACCTAGACGTGGAGGGAACTGTGAGGATTTTCTGGGAATCCTAAATTTCCTATGACCAGAGCTGGTCAAAGTAGCAGCGGGTATTTAATTCCCATTATACCGGTGTGTAGTCAGAGCTGGGACCGCATGGCAGTGGGATGCTTTGTAATAGCACACCAATCAGATGGGTGTTACGGCAGCCTTTACCTAACTTGGATCCGTAATTGGGTAGCCCTAGATAATTTTTCCAAATGGTACCTCCAAGAGTTTAGGTCTGACTTGTGACAGTTCCAGATTTGCTGATCAAATGTTAGGCCTTACTGGGGATGAGAGAATACTCAAATGAGATCATCATGGAGATCTTATATTACAGGTTATATTAGGCTGATATATAGTATATGTGTTTATAAGAAATACTAGCTGATATCGTCATTTCTTATTTATAATTATTTAATTGTGAAATGTTTTGTGTCTAAAAACTGTAATGGCTTTATTGTAATAATACTAAAAGTTAGTTATGGGAAATCAGACAGTGAAATTTCCTCTTTGTTCTCAAGGAACATTTTGTACCTTTCTGGCCGGTCCGAACTGGCTGGCAATGTTTGGTGTTGGCCTCAAATTTTTGGACCCACAAGTGGAAGGAATTGTAAGGATTTTGTTGGGGGGGAAAGTCCAAGTCTTTTAAGACCCAGAATTGGTCATAGAATTAGCTGGTATATAATTCCCATCTTACAGGGGTGCAACTGGAACATGGGACTATGCACAGTGGGATGTTCTATTTTAGCTCCCGAATTAGATGGGTGTTACTGGTAGCTTCTTTCTAACTTGGGTCTGGAGAGTGGCTTCCTAAGTAATTTCCTCACATAGTACCTCTAAGAGTAGAGTTCTATTTGTGACTGGCCCATACATACTGGCTAAGTGGTCTGACCGGGTTAAGGAGATAGTTCTTTTAGGGAGCATGGGTGGAGTTTACTGGACTCCATTGATTGGAAACAAATGTTTAATGTATCGTTATGGTTTGTATATTATGGCCATTAAATATTTTTCTAATGTACTGGGGTGGTAGATTTATCTCCTACAGTACACTGATATTTAAATGACTCAATATCCGAGTGTAATTCAATTGTTCTATATGTATTTGCATTTTAATGTGATATTAATATTGCTATGTGAAGTACTATAGTGTTAAATGTTTAATATTGTAATGGCTTTTAGCGAACAATAAAACCTTGATGATGATTGATAGTCAAGATAGTTTGTAATTTACACAGATGTCCCATTAAAACTGGAGAATAGATGTACGTGAATCATGCAAGAAAATAAAAATTCATGTACATCTATGTGAACAGAGAGTGCTCTGCACGTAAAGGCCTTGAAGTGTTTTTTGAATGCATGCATGTGAGATCTTTACGTGCAGACAGCAGACTGTATGGTAAAACTGCTTTTTTTCCCCTCAGCAGCAGCACTTTTCCTCTCAGCAGCAAACAGATGATTGGTCCAGAGTTTCTCTGAGACAGAGGGAGCCACCCCCATTGGATGACTGGTTCAGACAGGAAGCCCCCACTCCAAATGCCAGTACAACAGCATGTACGGCTTCGACTGGTGCACAGGTGCAAAGTTCAGAAAATGCACCCTATACCCATATGCCATCTCAGTTGTGGGTGTGTGCCTATATATTGCAGGCACAAGCTGCGAGGGAACCATGTGTTGGAAAGAGAGGTGAATGAGAGAGCTGAGCAGGACATGCCAGGAGGACACGTCGGCTTCTTAATCAAACTGAGAGATGAGAATGAGATACTGTGCCCTGGCACGACTGCCCGAACAACATTAGGTGCTTAAGCCTTTAGTTTGGACTGATCCGGTGGATTCCCGTGAGTGGCGACTTCCATCCCATCCTGCCACGGTGTGATAAAGAGAAGAGGAGACCTCTATGGATGGAGGAAGGAAACCACCAGCAACTGACCCTACAATAAGGTTGGTTCAATTCAATAATTATGTATTTTATCTCTTGAGGACTACTCAGCACAGAATGGGGAGGGGATGCGATGCGATGCCAATGAGTGTGACAATGAACTGACAAGTGCTTTGTAGTCCCTCCTCCCACCCTGCTCATCCTGTTGTAGTTGCTTCAAAGGTGTTTGGCACAGTCGAGGAAAAATGAGTACTTTGATGCAAGGTTTGCTCAAGCTCATCAGCCTTTGAAAATTGAGCCCCAGATTCCTAAAAACTCACAATGGAGAGAGTAATGCGAGTCTGTTTGTAAGGTAATACCTTTGGTATTATTCAACGTTTTTGAAAACTTCTTTAGAAAAGAGTCCATTTGATTAAAATCAACACTCTTCTGTAAGTGATAAAAACTGTTTGCCAACCAAAATTCTGCCTCTCTGGTCACAGACATTACATATGCTCTACAAGCATCCCAGTTTTTGATTTTTGTTTTGGTGACCACATCCACACATGGACTATAGCGCAAAGTGAAGTCCATAAGGACACCTGAACATTGAAGTCAGTTAATTTTTACTAACACATCTTCTTCTCCCCATGATAAGTACTGTAGCTGATCCTTAGCTCTGATCAATCTTTGGACTTCACTGTACTAAATATCATTTCTGTCATTCTAATTTCATGTTATCTCAGTTTGTTTCCAACTAAGCAGTAACAGTTTCATACACAATTTAAAGATTGAGTTTGATTTGTCAATAACTATACTAGACAAATCATTCATTAAAAACAAAAACAAAAAAATAGTAAAGGGCCCAAGACAAATCCCATTCCAAAGGAACTTGCAAGCTCATGTCACAGGATTACATATTTTCCATAGCTGATATTTTAATCTTTTTATTGCTGTATTGAGTCTTTCCTTATTTGATGTGTCAGAACCTATAATGAAAGCCATATCAGTCTGGCACCCCATTCTGTTCTAGGTTTTCCCCATGTGGCCTTAAGTCCACATCTCTATGTTTTGTACCCCCCGATTACTGATTGATTGAATTATGCTGCTTCTTCTGGATTTCTTGGCAACAAAAGTAAATTAGATTATACAATGGCAAGAAAAATGTAGGTACTCTGATTGGTTAGTGTGCTTTGGAACAGTAATGTTATCTGACAATAACATCACTGTATGAAGTCCAGGCACACATATGAACAGATAATACAAGCAGAAATCACACCAGTGCTGTATAAGTTACCACTGCAAAATGACTTCAGTTTCCCCTCCAGACTTCACCACCACCCCCTCAGCACTTTACCACCGCCCACTGCAAACAATAGTCCTGTCTGCACCTCCTGACCTCAAGTCAGGGCAAATAAGATATTGCAGCACAAAAAATAATGTTAATTTTCAAGCCCAGTTTGTTTCTCTGAAGCAAGTGGCTTCTATGAACACCGCAGACCATAACTGGAACTCACATGGTCCAGTGAAGCTGCTCAGTCTAAGGGAAAAAGGGGGAATGAAAATTAAATTTATTTTCTATGGTGAAATTAAGCAGCGGCACACATCCTTCTCCATCGTCCCCACCCCGCTCCTCCTCTACAGTCTCCACCAAAGTGTAAGAAACTGAAGCCATGACACTAAATGTCTTGTCACATCCTCCTCAGCTCCCAACATCATGTTACACATGTTGTAGAGTTACTGAGCAGCATACAAAATAGGAGACCCTAGAAGGAAGGCAGTAACTTTGTATATATGGCACCTGTTTATTTGAGACATGGGCAGTTTGAAGTATATGTTTAGAAATGGTGGTTAAACAATATAAGCAGTCTGCCAAAGTAATTTAATTGGAAGAAGCTTTGTCTGCTGGCACTCCCCATTACCTGAATACCTGGCAGGCTCCTTCCCTCGCGGCCTGCTCATCCTGTTGTATCCCCCCTATGCTGACCTTTTTCTAATCTAGAGACCCCTGTCTCACGACACTGCCACTCCTTGTAATTGGGACGTCTCTGAGACAAGTACAGTAGTGTTTCCCTACTCCCCCTCCTCATATCCTGGCTAATATTGACTGTCCTGGAGCGAAGATAGTGTGGTACTCTCGTTGACTGAAAGTTGTGTCAGTCATGTAGTCTCTCGTGTCAGGTCTGGTGGAGTGGTAGTGCCTGCCTGCTCTGCTCTTTTTGCTGTTGCAGAATCAATACTGAACCAACAGATCCACGGCCACACTAAGTTATCAGAAGACAGCAATGCACCCATGTGCTGTAGTTTCCCTGCAGTCTTAGTTTCAGCTGCTGGGTAGGTGGGGAGGTAGTAACAACAACAAAAAAGGAAAGGGACCTGGGGGTAATCATATCAGATGACCTTAAGGTTAGCAAGCAATGTGAGAAGGCAGTAGGGGGGGTATACTGGGATGTATAGCGAGAGGCATCAGCATCAGAAAACAGGAAGTTGCTATCCCTCTGTACAGACAGTTGGTGAGGCCCCATCTAGAGTACTGTGTCCAGTTCTGGAGACCCCATCTCCGCAAGGACATAGACAGGATAGAGGTAGTCCAGAGGAGGGCAACTAAAATGGTGCAGGGTCTGCAAGAGAAGCCGTATGAGGAGAGACTAAAGGAGCTTAATATGTATACCCTTGAGGAAAGAAGGGAGAGGGGACATGATAGAAACTTTAAGTACCTCAGTGGAATCAACAAAGTTCAAGAGGGTAGCATCTTTCAGAAAAAGAGCGTGCAAGAACAAGGGGACACAATTTAAAAGATAGAAGGAGGGCGGTTCAGGGCAATGTGAGGAAGTATTATTTCAGAGAGGGTAGTGGATGCATGGAACAGCCTTCCTGAGGAGGTTGTGGGGTCTAAAACTGTGGGAGAATTCAAGAATGCATGGGACAGACATAAGGCAATTCTTGTGGTAGGAAGAAATAGGCTGTTGGTTAACTAGGATCTGCGGCCTATCCTGTAGGTAGGGAAATGGGCAGACTAGATGGGCCAAGCGGTCCTTATCTGCCCAAAGTCTGTTCTCTGTTCTATGTTTCTATGCCTGAAATGTGCACACTGTGATGAGTGTAGACCCATCTCGCCCACCAGCCACTGACTGGTCCTGTGTGTTTCTGGGCTGGGGTGCATTTTTCTAACCTGCTTTGATAATAAATACATTGTAAATTAAACGTCAGTCAGTGACAGACTGGTGGTGGTTTGTGGTGTGGTGGTGTGTGTGTGTGTGGCTGGCGAGTGGTGTCATCATTCAATATAATGTGAGACTGCTGTGGTGTGATCTCACTCACTGTGGCTGTCTATTTGCTTTTTGTTTACCATGTCTGAGCATGCTGAAGTTTGATTGAGAATGATAAAATATACATAGTTAACTCATCTGCCTTGATGGTTTGCTGCTCCCTCTGGTGTACTATGGGCTCATCAATCCATTCCAGTCACAAGTCATTGTCATTATGAGTCTGATCCTCCATCAACTGTCCAAAATTACATTTTGATTTTTTTCTGGCCTTGGTTGGTCAATTATGTAGGACCAGACGGATTAGGGAAAGGACTGGATATTGGATTTTGGAATTGGAATTGGATTGCGGTTATGTGAGACTATGATATTGGTGGGGGCCGGGGGGGATCGGGGTTGTTCTTTGGTCTCTGACCAAAGCAGTGACTGCTGTGCTGCTGACAGACCACCACTATGGTGGGGGTGGGGGGGTACCACCACCTGACCAGCCAAGTGGGCAGGTGACGTGGTGCAGTGTGGCACAGTGGCACTGACTGCAGCGCAGTCTGGCAGCAGGCAATCTGATCCAAGGCTCCAAAGTAGCTAGAAAAGAAATTAACAAAATGTAAATGTTTATTGTGTGATTGTGATGAGTTGATGACTATGTATGAAATATCTATGTAGTACGTCATTAACACTCAGCGAGTTAGTTCATGACATGTTCACAGTTTCACACTTCACTTCACATGTCCGTTCATTTTGTGACTGAGTGTGTGACTAGTACACATCTGATAATGGTCTGGGTGGTGGGGAAGTGGGGGGGAGTGGGGACACAGAAGGGAGAGAGCCGAGGGCTGTCTGGCATGGATTGGATCACTCATGGGTGCTTCTGTGGCCTGGTGCTGCACAGATGCAACTGCTCTACTCCGGTTATATGACTCGACCTCAAGTCGGACATAGTCTAAGGAGGAGATCTGTCTCAGATTGAGTCACGGCCATCCAGCCTCAAGGCATCCTACCAGGCAAGGTTACCGCAGCTCACCCCCTACCTATGCTGGTCACCAAAACATAGGCAGGCTGTGTTTGGCTTTGCTTGCAGTGTGTGTAGGTGTGCACTAGAGAACATAGTTAACTGTGCTGATGCTGAATGAAGTAACTTCAAATCATCCAACACTCTGCCCCCTAATTTATATTGCAGTTCAGTAGCAGCTGGCAGCATAGAGCAGATAGAGCAGCAGCAGTCAGAAGATGCTAGTAGTCAGTGTCAAAATTTGTCAGGTAAATGCAGTGCACCCGATATTTCTGAAAAAAAAAAAACAAAGGGCATCCAGTTCCTGCTTGATGAGGATGGCCAGCATCATACTGCCCAAATCTTTTATCCTCCAGACTTGGAGTCTGCAACTCTGCAACAATTCCACATCCAGATCCACGTCCATCTTCATTCAACCGTGGTATTAGAGAGTAGTGATCTGTGGTGGTGAGTGGAGGTGGGTTATCCTGCACGACCTGCATTCAACTCAACTGTAAAGAGGCAGATAGAGTTCACTTTTCAACAGCTTCAGGGTGCCTGTGCATCATCATCACGCAGTCATCTCAGTATCTCATAGGCCTCATAGATGACCTCATAGGTGTTGGCCACTGCGGCGGCACCCCACTGACTACCATATCGGTCTAGTACCATCCATCCCATAAGACTAAGTCAGACCTAGATTTCAGAAAGAGAGAGCTGTCCTGGCCAGTATTGAGAAAATTATGGCAACTAGAGGTGGTGAGAGAAAAAGAAAGATTGATAAGAACAATTGCAGTAGCAGCAGCATTATTAAATTCTTTAAAAAGACATGTGGTGAGAGGAACTAGAACTATATAATTATTTACATAATCCATACTTTAAGGTTATTTATGGTGTAAAATTATTTTTTGGGGGTAGGGTGGTGGGCCAGCCTGGGAAACCTTGGGACTCTTTGAGTACTGTTGTGGTGATTGAATATGGTAACTTTTGATTTATACATTGTTGTACTCTGTATATATAATAACAGAGTTCTGTAGTCACATGTACTACTACTAGTCACAGTAACCATGTGACTGTCACTAGATCACCGCCGGTGACCTGGCAGGTGGGCACACTAGGTGACTGTTTCATTGGGGCGGGTCACAGAAGACAGAATGGGAAGACTGGGGAAGCTGGGGAAAACAGGGAGGTTAAGTGACTTGCTCAGCCAACAGTAACACAGTATTACAAGTGAGGGTCTGGCGGCTGTGGTGGTGGCTTGGTGGGACTTGAGAGGGACTGGAATTGGGTGGAGGAGGAGGACTGAGGAAGGATTCACCATCATGGTCTTCACTAGGTTTGCAGATCCTCAGCCTTAAACAACACAGCACTCACTAGTATAACGGCTTGTCTCCCAATGCCATCACATTAGAATCACCGACAGACTACAGACAGTGCATACTAGGTAATGAATGATATACATTGTATGTTACTGAATTGACTCCTTAACCTTTTTTTTTTCTTTTCTCTCTTATTTCTGCTTTTCTCACTACAGGCGTAGGTGAACCGATTCCAGTGAATGATGAGACCAGTACTGAATGTCATCAAGAGGAGGATCATTGGGATAGTAGAAGAACTCCACCCAGGAGACAGACTCCAGCACGATCTGCTTTCATTGTATGCGACTCATCCGGCAAAGTGGAGGAGGAAGAGACCATCAGTAGCAGTAGCACTAGCAACAGCTGCACAGAACAAGAACCTGAGGCATCTGGGACTGTTCCAGTGACCAACAATGCAACGGCTGCAAAGCCATCAAGACACCTTTCTAACATTTATAGACTTAAGCATTTTCAAGAGAAGTGGAAATCGAATTTCTATGGTTACGAACGAAAACATGTAAAAAGTGAGCTGTTTTACATTGCCTGGTGCTATAGATGCAGGAACATGCAAACATAATGCTTTTGTAAAAGGATCCAAAATGATCAGCGTTCTGCCTTGGTGCGCCATATGGAATCTGATGATCATAAAATATCTAAACAGACAGTTGCGGCAGGAGACATTTAACATCTGCAATACTTGTTAATGATAAGAAAAGTGTAGCTGTCTTAGATGCACAGCTCAACAGCCTTATTTATGGCTCGACACACTATAGCAGATAGGAAGTTTTGTGATTTGATTGACCTACAGGTTGATAATGGGGCTACTGTTTCTGAAAAATCAGGCACCTATAAACATCATCAGGCTGCTGTGGATTTTCAAAAAGCAATTGCTGAGATCTGTAAATCTGATATACAGGCAGCAATTAATGCAAGGGAATTTGTGGGAATAATGGTTGATGAGAGCACAGACGTAGTTGTAAACAAAAAACTTGTAATATACTGCAAAACACTTGACAAGGAGCATGTTAATGTTACATTTTGTGTAAATGTGATAATGAGAGATGGCAGAGCAGAAACTATCTGTAATGCTATTTTAGAATTTCTAAAGTCAGTGGGTTGTTCAGTTTCTAAGGTGACAGGTTTTGGAACTGATGGTGCCAACGTCATGGTTGGTAGGTTAAATGGTGTTGGTGTACAGCTGCAGAGGGACAACCCAAAGTTGGTACATGTGTGGTGTGCTGCACATCGATTGGCACTGGTGTCCTCATGGGCTGCCAAAAACATCAAAGAACTCTCAGTTTACCAGGATACACTGGTTGCTGTTTATAACTTCTATCACGATAGTCCAGTCTGATACATCAAAGTGAGAGAATTGCAACAGGTCATGACTGGCCAGGTGAAATGTTTCAAAAGACCAAACAGTGTGTGGTGGCTAAGTTTAAATGACACTGTTGTTTCTGTGTGTTCAGCATGGCCAGCTGTTGTTATGGACCTTGAACATGAGGTTGCTAGTGGCAATAAGGACACACAAATCAAGGCAAAGGGTTTGCTCACAAAAGTGTGGAATGTAAAGTTCATTGGGTATAGTCTATTTATGAAAGAAATTCTTGCACACCTGACAAGATTGTCCCTAATTTTCCTGAAAGATAACATTGATATCGGACAAATGGTGGCCATGGTGAATGCAATAAAACAACAGCTTTGGGATATGAGAGAACTAGAATATTTGCCACTGTGTCAAGAAATGATTGATCAGTTACAAGATAATGACAACCAGTACCATGGGTGACATGTACTGCAAATGAAGAGGGTTAAGGATGATCCGCTCTGTCAAGAACAAATTAATTGATAGATTATTAACAGAACTAGACAAGAGATTCACTGAAAGGGACATGCAGGTTTTGATTGATCTAAACACAATTCTAAATCCTAAATTGTTGCCAGCAACTGTTCATGGCCTGTGCGATTATGGAATCAAGACTTAAACCAGCTGATTGAGTTTTATGGTGTCACTGCAGAAAGTTCACCGTCATTAATAGATGGACAGGAATCTAGGAGAGTTTCACTCAGTTCAAATATTTAGTTAGCAACTGCAAAGACAGTACGTTGAACGCATTCTGTGAAAACCTCATTTCCAGCCATAATGAAACATTTCCTCACTTTGCTACACTGGCAAAAATTTTACTCCCCATACCACTAACTAGTGTGCCCTGTGAAAGAGGGTTTTCTTCACAGAATCTAGTACACAACATGCGGACGAATAAACTAACAGAACAGGCTGTTGAAAACAAACTTCTTATTCGTCACATGTGTCTAAAAAAGGATTTTGAAAAAGAATCCTTGATACAGAGAACTAAGAATGTTTTCTTGAGCAAAGCTTGCACAAAAATAGAAAAATTTGGGGGAAATAATACTAACTCGAATTAGTGCCACTGCCTGGTGTGAAATTACATTTTTACATACCTTTGGCTCAATCAAATTCATCACTCAACCATAGATAGGTGTGTCGTGACTCATGTGTGAATTACAACTTGAAAAACAAGTCAATTGTAGACTTCAGTTCAATTCAACACTGTCTCTACTAGTCTCACAGACTTTGCGCCAACCAAGTGAACTGTACAATTTGGTGTTTTTCTTGATGAGTTTAATCAAGATTTTAATTCATAAATTCATGCACTAGTGCTTTTGCAGCCCGTGCTATGTATGGAAATGCTGACGTCTAGAAATGTTGGAAAGGGTACTTGATGGCTTTGCAGCCGTTGCATGGCTGCATGCATCAAGGAACTTGGGTAGGTCCTGTCCTTGTGTATTATTTCACTGTTTGTTGATGCAGTCATTTGCAATAATAAGCAATTTGTGAAAGGTGTTTCTCTAATAATATCTTGCCCTTGTATATGATGTAGCATGGCCCATGGGCCATGAGGAACCTTATTCAAGTCACCCCAAATTTGGGATATATTTTTGGGGACTCAACCACCAACATTTTATAAATGCATTCTCACTCAGTTGCTAACCGGACATTAACATTCTTAGCTTTATGTATCACACAAGATCATTCATTGATACTGTGCGCAATAACATGTGGGCCAGGTAGGTCAGGGCAAGGGGCTACCAGAGCCGTACAGGCACAGGGGCAGGGCTAAATAAAAAAACAAACAATTTAGAGTCTGTTTTCCTGTCTTAGGAGTTGTTTTTTTTGATGTTTTTGGCAGTCCATGAGAGCCAAGCACTGCCCGATAGTGATCTGAGTGCATAGGTGCCTAATTTTTCAAAAACATAACCCAAAACCATATGCCACCGTGACATGATGGCTAGCTGATTTGGTTAATGGTAAAATGTTTTTTTTTTTAACTACGTTTATGAAGTTTTAGAAGGGCCTGCAATCGTACCTGGCTCCTCCATATAGCCACTGCCACTTGATCCTTTGACAGTTTCCTAGTTCCTCTGCTATGGCCCTGTGCACCGAGGTTTTGTGACGTCTCTGCAGGATGGGTACAGGCAGAAAGAGTAACGGGTGGCCACCTAACTGCACTCCTCAACCGTGCATGTGGAAATGTTACAAAAAAAAACCTTGGAGCGTGGGGGACAGGGCCGCTGCAGACGAACTGGGAAGCTGGAAGGGATCGACTGGCAACATGGTTAGTTGGGGGACCACTAGGCACGGTGCAATCAGTTTTAAAACTTCATAGCCCCTTACTTACTTATACTTCTTACAATCGGAGTCAGTTTTCCTGTATCAGTTAGGAACTGGTTGGTTAGTTCTTTGATGTTTTTGGCAGCCCATGAGAGCCAAGCAGTACCTGATGGTGATCTGAGTGCATAGGTGCCTAATTTTTCAAAAACATAACCCAAAACCATATGCCACCGCGACATGATGGTGAGCTGATTTGGTTAAAGGTAATTTTTTTTTTTTTTACCTACGTCTATGAAGTTTTAGAAAGGTCTGCAATCACACCTGGCTCCTCCATATAGCCACTGCCACTTGATCCTTTGACAGTTTCCTAGTTCCTCTGCTATGGCCCTGCACACCGAGGTTTTGTGACGTCTCTGCAGGATGGGTACAGGAAGGAAGAGTGACGGGTGGCTGCCTGGCTGCACTCCTCAACCGTGCATGTGGAAATGTTACAAAAAAAGACCTTGGAGCGTTGGTGACAGGGCCTCAGCAGATGAACTAGGAAGCTGGAAGTGATCGACTGGCAACATGGCTAGTTGGGGGACCACTAGGCATGATGCAATCACTTCTAAAACTTTATAGACCATAACAAAATTTACATTAGACAAAAATCAACTAAACAAGCTTCAGAGTGGCATAAGGTATTGGGGTTATTATGGGCTTAATGTAAGCAATCCCGCAAAATAAATGCCTTCAAATATACGTAAGAAGGTTGGTTTACAACTACAAATGCATGCATTGGTTGTTGCACTGACTAACTGCAGCACTACTGCAGAGCGCAGAGCGCCACAAAGCACATCCATTTTAAAGATTAATGATACATGAGAGGTGACTGCTGGTGAGGCGGGTGGTCTCCCCTCTCATGATTGCGATGAGTGATGACATGAGTTGTTGACACATCTGTATTTCTAATTGTATACTATAGAACAATAATAATTTTGCACGATGCAGTTGCATGCATCAATCAGATGGCATGCAAATGCAATTTTGCTAGCTTAGCTACTTTATGTTTTGTGACTTGTTGTCACATTAAAAAGTTGATATTATTGATAAGTAACCCTACATGGTTAAAAACGTTACCATTAACTTATTTAATCGTATTAAATGCTTGTCTATGACTGTAACTGTACTGTACTCTGTTACTAAGAGAACAACTAACTGTGAGTGTGTGAGACACAGCAGATAAATGCTATTGCTTGCTTGCTATAGTGGTGCTGGTAGTAGTGTTACTCAGGTTTTATGGTTAGGTAGTGTAAGTGTAGTAAGTAGTATAGTAAGTACTATTTGATGCTATCGGTAACACAAACCCAACCAGCCCAGGCACAACACCCATAACAAAAACACAATGATGATAATGTTTGTTTCTCTTGTTGTGTGTGACTGTGGTGTGCAGTTATGCAGTAAATGTTGTACACACAACACTTTTTTTTATTCGGATCTGGAACACAGGTGCTGTGCTGTTATATTACAGATGTTGTAATAATGGGTTTGGTAAGGCTTGGAATCACTTACAATATATACTATGAGTATGACTCTTGGATATAGTGTTGTATATTCTGCTGCATTCTACTATCTTATCTGTAAATGACAGTGTGCTAAGAAAGAACAGAACAGATCATTAAACATACCAGCAGATACCAACCAATTACATATTTTATGTCTTTTTTTATTATATACAGTTACAAGAACAAACACAGCAAAGTATAAGCCAGTATAATGATGTTACTTAATTTTGAAGAAAAGTATGGCGTTCTGCTAATGCTGAGACATGGTTAGCAGCTGTACGGTATACCACTTTAAAACAATGTGTACCTCCATGATTTTCTGCAAGGGGTGCAATCTTGTACCCTCAAAACATGGTTTGTACCCCTGAAAACTTTTGAGGTGGGTACGCCGTACCCCCTGTTGCATGCTGCCAGTGGGAACTTTGACCTAGATCAAAACGTCTAGCACAGGTGACCTATATACAGCACTAAGGATATTCAAAACCCAGGGGCAGCACTCTACAAATAATATCTCCAGCGTCCAAACCCAAGTCAAACGCTGAGTCTTATTTCAAGAGTAAGCCACCTTTCAATTGCCTGAAGCTTCGATTTTAAGGCAATCTATATTATAACAAGTATTCCCTCTATTTGTGTGAAATTTCACATTCAGAGCAGGCTTAACTAATAGTTTGCTCTCAGGAGCTGTACTCCGGCACAGACCTTACTGCCGATGGCACAGCAACTGAAGAAAACAGCAGTCTATATTAAACAAGTAGATTTTCATTCAATAATTACTTTTAATTTTCTCTAGTACCCTCAAAGCAATCTGATATTTATTAAGCTGCTTAAGTACACCTTAAACTGTCATTTCAATATAATTGCCACTCTTTTCAAGTCCCAAGTCCTTTGCTCTAGGGGTTTACCAAGTTGTTTCTGTCCATATTTCTCTTCCAAGTGGCGCTCACCTTTTCAAGTGTTACTGCCCCTCCTCCTGTGTTGATGAAATTTAAATGTCCCACTTGAGCAGCTGATGGCAATCACTGAGTCTCTGGTAACTGGGCACTTGCTAGAATAACTGGCAAGACTGCTGCAGGATGGAGCTTTGGCACAGAACAATTAAATAACAGTCTCACACTACATAAGGTCTTTCTGCCGACTGCGGTGGCTGGTATATGATGGAAAAAACACAGTGTACCTGGTTCAACAGTGGCAGCATGAGCCTTTTCAAGTGTTACTGCCCCTCCTCCTGTGCTGATGAAATTTAAATGTCCCGCTTGAGCAGCTGATGGCAATCACCGAGTCTCTGGTGGAGGAAAACAGGTCCTATAGTGCACTTTTAAATGAGCATCTGAACCTCTGTCAGCAGAAGGGACAAGTGACTTGGAGGATAATGATAAGGAGGCAGTGGATGAACTGCAGTGGTAGACAGCAACCCCCGAGCATGCCCCCTTCCATTACTTCTAGAAGTCATTCATCTGTGGTGATTCCCCTCCACTTTGGTAGATGAAGGGAGATCCTTCCTCCCCACCTGCAGCCCCAGAGGCAGCAGTGGAGGGGGAAGGTGCAGAGTCAAAAGGTACTGGGGCAGCAGGCCACCAGGACTGATACCTGTGGTTACCTTAACATGGGAAACCGGGGGATGGGGACCCGGCAGGGGTCCCCCACCTGTAGCACATGGCTACTAATGGGAGGCACAGCCACCACAGTCAGCAGGCCTCTGAAAAAATCTTTGCCATGTCTCCTGGAGGGCCAGTAAGTAAGGGATTTAAGTAACTCTAAAGTCATCCTTGAACACTGAGGTTCACAGTGCACTTTCGATGTCACTCCCAAATAGTCTGGGCCTTCTAAAAGGGACATTAAAGACAGACTGTTATAATCAGTGGCAAAACCAGCCACACGCAGCCATAGGTGCCGGAACCGGGGGGGCAGAAGGGGCGGTAGCCCCTCCACTTTTTATTTCTTTATGGCAAAAACTAGCAGCCATGAATATCTTCAAAGGCACACACCATTGGCAGCAGTCCTGGCAGAAGTATCAGAAATATCATATACAGAGTGTAACAGATATTTATCAGTATCAAAATCAGCTGGAGCAGCTTTAAGCAGACCAGCCTTGACAGAACTATCAGGAAAAGACTGAATAGTAGTCATGGCAGACTTCCACAGACTGTTCTGACAGTTAGTTATGTAAGCCTGGTAGTTAGCAACTCTGAGGCCTAAAGACACAGAGGCATAAGTCGTTTTGCCCATAACATTAAACCTCCTGGATTCCTTATCAGGAGGCAGGGAGCTCATATGCCTAGGGGCCATACAGCAATCATGAGCAGCCATAACAACCAGATTCAAGTTTCAGACTGCAAGGTATAATAAGGCTTTACAGATGGAATAGGGCTTTGCTTATTAGCCTTCCTAGGCACTACAAGCAAAGTATCAGGCCTGTGTCAGGCAGCCAGAGTAGCATCCTCTAGAGTAGGATACACTGGAGGAATAATATTAGATGGAGTAATAGGCACCTCCAAAAACTCCAGCAAGTTAATTTTGCTAGAGTCTTCCTCTTTAGTAGCAGAGCCCATGGCACATTACATTTACCACAGCAATGCCTAAAAGAGGTATCCATAGGTGGAGACCTAGATGTAAATTGCAGTACCTTCACTAAATGAGGAGAGGTGGAACTGGAACCCAGACCACCCTCAAAGGATCATGTTTCTCTTCTTCATCCTCCAAATACTCCTCCATGTTAGGAGATCAGGATTATACTCCTCCTCTTTATCTGGAATGATGATGGGAGTACAGGCACAGCTGGCGACAACAGCAATGACTGGGAAGGAGGAATGACAAGTGTGTGCTGTGAATCCATTGACAATGATAGTGCTGATGAGAAGGCCCCATTGATGGTACAGCTGTTATTGTCAGTGGAAGCAATGGCAACAGATGGCAAAGCAGTCCACAGACCATCATCAACACAACCTGGGAGTCAACAACATCCTACAAAGGGGCTAGGACTACCATTGTCAATGACATAGTACCCATTGATGGGGGCTGCAAACTGTCTATAGCAGGTTTGGCAGTGCTGGAGACAGACCCTGCCCTTGGTGTCTCTTGGACAGTCCAGGGGGCTGTTTTGTCACTGCTGGAGTGGACCACGATGAAGATTTGCCTTACGAATGGAGTGGGGAAGAAGTAGCCTTGTCCTTATGTTTGTGATGATGTCTGGAAGTTGAGGATTTTGACAACTTGTCTTTTTCCTTATCCTTATGTTTAGATCTCGAAGACCATGTCAGTGAGACCATCACCAAATGACAGGGAGATTTCAAGGCAGTGGCCATCAAGAGAGAGGGAGAAGCTGACTTGGAGCCCATGACCTTGGCAGCTACTTCCATGGCCTTCTTGGCAATGAAAGTTTCTATAACCTTTTTCAGTGTCTCCTTGTGGTCTGGTTAAATCCCTTGCAGGTATCACAGGCCATCACATTGTGGGACAACCTCAAACAGCAAATAAACCATGTGAGTGTCATCCTTATAAATCTTGCAGCCACAAGTTTGAAACCTAAAAAAAGGCTCTTTTGATGGTGGCATACAATGACAGCTAAAGTAACATATAGAAAACAGTAAAGTGACAGCTTTGTTACTCTGCAGGTCTGAAAAGCGATCAAAAGTGGTGGCACTAAGGAGTGACGGGGCTACCCACATTTTATTTATGTCAACATCGTACGTCATCGTGAGTGACCCCCTGCTAGCAAAAGTTTCTGAGTGGTCCTAGTGCCGATGGATTACAGTTCCAGTAATGTGGCCCAATGGATGAGATGTCCTCGGTGAAGATCCTTGGTTTCAAACTGCAGCTCCCCTTCTGCTCCACCAGGCTAATTTATTTCTGTGCATCTGATGGGAGTCAGGCCATAGCCCAAGGGTGAATTCCATGTCTAGGGGTTTAGCAAATGGTGTTGCTCACCGCAAGTCCCCCATGCAAGGCACTTCACTGCACACTGCTGCCTCTTAAAAGTCACTTTTACACATAATGGCATACAACGAAATGTTCCAAAATGCAGTCGCTCCATTCACTCTGCTGCCCTCAACCATGTGCTTGTACATTGATCCCCTCATATCACTCTCTTGGCTTTTCTGGTGTTTTGACAGTCTTTCTGGGCAGCCAAGAGACTAATGAGATGTCCTTGCCATGATAATGATATGAGTGGAAGGAATAAATTAGACAGCTTGCTGAAATGTAACATGAGCCAGCAAACCCAGAAAAGCTGGGAATGCATTTTGACTGAGCTCTCAGTTTTGTTTCAAATCAGATTGCTTACACACGACAGCAATGTAATGGCACAGTGCTTCTGTAACTGTCATTCTGATATATAACAGTGCATGTAAAAGTGCCTATAGAAACATGTCCCACCAAAGTGTCCGACTACAAAACTCTATGAGACACCTGGCAAAGCAGATCTTCACAGCAAGACAACCAGTCTGCAAGTATCCTGACTCATAGCTCTCTGGAGCTAAGTCTTTTGTTCAAAGATCAGTTTATTTACATGCACCAATAATACTGCTCCTCAAAGTAGTGTGTGTGTGTGTGTGGGGTGACAGCAACATAGTTTAACTTAGCAGCAAATGATTCAGCTATATTTTAAACACTGTCTGGTCCCCCTTACTTGTGCCCAGTACATGATGTCAAGACACAAGGAACTATACAAGACAAAAAGATTACCTGAACACCAATAATTTATTTGCGCTGCACCGTGCACAGTACTAGAGTAAGCAGAGGATCTACACAGACAGATCCCTGACTGCCACCTCCACTAAGGCCCAAAATCATAAACTATTTGAATGTCTCAGCCCATAAGCAGGGGGAGACAAATTTATTTTACAGCAAATGTATGCTACATGCTGCAGGTCTCTGTCACAGCGGCAAGGGGACCAGAGGTATCATGGCATTTATTTATGCCCCAAATACGTATTTACACATGTATGCCGTCTCTATAACAGATAGGTTGAGGGGATATACCCTTCTAACTAGTGAAGCAGTACCTGGGCAAGGGCACCAAAATGAGGTAGAATGGTACTCACTGCATCTTACCCTACCCTCTGGTCTTGATATCTCACAGCCTCCCCGGCCTCAGGGCTGATGAACTGAACATGCTCACTCCCAGAATGAGAGCCTGAAACACCACAGGAATGTCAGGTTACTGACTGAACCACAGGTCACAAAGGCGATCACCAACAAGTGGTCCTCATTCAAGGTGAGCTGACGACAGGTCCTCATCATCCTGCCTTCAGACACTTGCCAGGATCCAGCTTCTGGAGACCCAAGAGGGAACCAGTGACACACCAGTCCAGGGACCCTGTCACCATACTGAGCCCACAGACCCCCTCTGGTGAGTTGCAGGTGAAGGCGCTTCTCACCCTACAAGTGCCAGAGCTCCCTAAGCTCCGCAGGACCTGTAACCCCATTAGAACAACTCTCTGCACAACTGGAGCCCCCTTTTTATACTCTGGGGGACGGGCAATCAGGAAAGTAAGGGAGAATGCAGGAGCCGAGTACAAGATACAGCTCTGCACTACAAGATTTTGCAAAATAGTAAACAGGAAATATGCTTCAGTAACATTTTGTTTAGCCTGAAAATGGTAACCCTTAATGCAGAAAATGGAACAGGGATAGACTGGCATTGTTCTGGAATATAAAGTAAACCCCCACATTTGCCATGGGGGTTTACACTCGCTGGTGCCTGTGGTGAAGTTAGGTTGCACCTTCTTCTGTAACTGATGGACCACTTTTCTATCTCCTTATTTCCTAGCAACAGTTAATATTTTTCTCTTTGCTTTTCTTCTTTTTCCCACCTACCCTAGGTTGACCGCCTAGTGTAGCTCTATACTGTCCCTACTAAACTTCCTACTAATTCTCTCTTTTCATTCTTTTTCCATTTCCATTCATCCAGTCCCTGGAATGATGTCAAACACCCAGAGAGGTGTTGTGTAAAGTGCATGAGCACATTTTGTGTACAAAAACACAGGCTATTTAAAATGGGAATAAATACAGTTAATAAAACCTTTTTAAAGAAAATGGATTTAGAAGTCATATGAAACAATAATAATGTCATGATTAATACAGTTATAAGAAATCCTTTAAGTATTTTCATAAATTCACACTATAAACCTGATACTGTATAAGGTTCTATATGTAAAAGTGCTTTGTCACTGTGGATCAGGGATATAGAAAGTCAATATCTGTGGATATATATACACTGTACCTTTAACTGAACCAGGAAATCCCCTGACACAATCCCGTCTCCCTTTGGTTTTGAAACAACATGTTCAGATATGAAACAGCATGTCCAGACTTGTACATAGAAAGGGCTTAGTCAGGTGACCCCCCTTACCAAAATATATAAATACTTCTTCACTAAATTCACTTCAGTTCAACCCAGAGGGGCTCAGCCCTAGGAGAGGGAGAGGAGAAGCAAACAAGCTATTGAATGCAGATAAGAAGGGTCTTAGAAGCTCTAAGATCCAGGATTGTATTACAGGAGAAACTACTAATGTTAAGTAGTGATTTTCTTTGCAATTGTTGTTTTCATTTATTATTTTTCAAACTTTTGCAAAATAAATATCATACCAAGGTACATTTTAAACCTGTAAATTTACCTCGTCTGAAGTTTATTATCACACGCTGTGGCAAACTTGGTGTCAGCAGTGGGATAGTACTGGTTGTCTGGAGAAACAAGGAGGAGACCAGTACCCAGATATCTGCCCTGGTATCCAGACATAGGGGGCAAAGAGCAGGATGGCATACCTCCAGGATCTTGTTGATGCCAAGGATCTGTTGAAGGAGGAGGGGCTTACCAGTGTGCATACCAGAGCCCAGGTGAAGAGGACTGGAGGGGAATTACTAACCAGATTGGAGTTTGATGGAATGCGGAGGTGGACCAGCACTGGAGAGAGGTGGAGCACTGCTGCCAGGTGCTGATGGTGGGTTCCCAACCAGAGGATTTTGTGGTGGAGGCAGAGGACCAGGATCCATGGGTTCTAGAAGAGGAGGAGGAGGACCCCCTGATGGAACCTGTTGCCAGCCACTTTTGAGATCCCTTTGTTGCCCATTTTTCCAGGCTGCTGCTACTTGGAGGGCGATGAGATGAAGGCCCCAGGTGAGACTGTTTCAGGATATTTGCATACTGGGGTGAAGACTACAAGCAACAGAGAAGACACCATGGTGGTTGAATGGACTTTCCCATGTTTTGAACCCCCTGTGATATGGTATGAAATGTATGAAACATGTAATGTTTAAAATGAATATAAGATTAAGGCTGGTGTTGAGTACAGTCAGTTGAGGGTACCAGAATGGTGTAAGGGTTGAAAGGAAATCCCTGGTATGTTACAAATAAGGGTTGAAAGGAAATCCCAAAGGTTTTAGGAGTTAGGAACTGGCTGGTTGATGTTCAGCATGAGAAGGTTCCTCGTCTACCAGAAAATATATGAAAGGGAAATGGATAAATGAAATGCATGAAATGATTACAAGAAATGTATAACATAACAGAAATGTCTATACTGTACGATATAAAATGAGGAACCTAGGGTTATGGAGGATCTAGGTATGGGGTGGAACCTATGATTGGGCCCCTGAGTGGAAACAATGCCATGTGATGGGTATGGAGGAAGCTTGAAGTCAGCATAAAACTGCTGTGTATTGCTTCCTCTTTTTTTTAATGTACTGATGAAGGTGCGATAGTTGGTGCACAGGGTTTTGAAATGATGTCAAGAGATGGGTTCTGAAAGATGTCAGGTGATGGGTACTGAAAAGATGACAAGTAGTGGATTCTGAAATGATGTTAAGTGATGGGTACTGAAACGATGCCCAATGATGGGTGCCTGATATTACAAATGAAGTGTCTGAGTTGTAGTAACAGAGTGAAATAGTTAGGGAGTAGACAGTCACTACAGACTGAAATTCTCTGAGAGCACAGATGGATACTGTGTTGAACTGTATGACAGCCCCAGGGTAATATGCTGTGAAAATATTGTCGTATGCAATAACTTGGTATGGTGGACAATACTAAAAATAGCTGAATCAAGGACCCTGGGTGAAGCTTTCATAGTGGGTGAGAGAAAGTTTCAACCTACCCCATTCTACTGTTTTGGTAGAATATTTATGACTGAGAGGGGTTCTTGAAAAAACAGTATAGTTTGAGAACTGTTTTTTCTTAAGGAGGGAGATGTGTGGTGGAGTTAGGTTGCACCTGTGTGTGACTGATGCACCACTTTTCTATTCCTTATATCCTAGCAACAGTTAACATTTTCTCTTTGCCTTTCTTCTTCTTATCACCTACCTAACTCAGCCACCTAGTGTAGCTCTTTACTGTCCCTACTAAACTTCCTCTAATTCTATCTTTTCATTCTTTTCCATTTCCATCCATCCAGTCCTGGAATGATGCCAAACACCTGGAAGGTGTTGTGTAGAGTGATAAGTGCATTTTTGTGTACAAAAAGCATGAATACTATATTAAATAGGAATAAATACAGTTAATAAAGCCTTTTTAAAGAAAAGGATTCAGAAGTCATATAAAACAATAATAATGTCATGATTAATATAATTATAAGAAATCCTTAAGGTATTTTCATAAATTCACACTATAAACCTGTTACTGTATAAGGTTCTATGTATAAAAGAGTTTAGTCACTGTGGATCAGAGATATAGAAAGTCAATATCTGTGGATATATACACTGTACCTTTAACTGAACCAGGAAATCCCCTGGCACAATCCCATCCCCCTTTGGTTTTGAAACAACATGTTCAGACATGAAACAGCATGTCCAGACTTGTAAATGGAAAGGGCTTAGTCAGGTAACCCCCCACCAAAATATATAAATACTTCTTCACTAAGTTCACTTCAGTTCAGCCCAGAGGGGCTCAACCCTATGAGAGGGAGAAGAATAGGTGCCAACTCTAGGGGTGCTGAGGTACACAGGCACCCACAAAGTTGACTTAAGCACCCTCAATGTTTTGAGGGAAGACTACAAAAAAGCATTGCTATGGAACCTGCCCATTAGAAAAATACTACCTACTACCAGTGAGCACCCACAAAAATTTATAAAAGTTGGCACTCCTGCAATGAGACAAGCTGTTGAGTGCAGATAAGAAGGGTTTTAGGAGCTCTAAGATCCAGGACTGTATTATGGAAGAAACTTCTGATGTCAAGTAGTGATTTTCTTTGCAATTGTTGTTTTCATTTATTATTTTTACCTTTGAAAAATAAATATCATACCAAGGTGCATTTTAAACCTGTAAATTTGCCTATTCTGAAGTTTATTATCACACGCTGTGACAGTGCCCAAATACTTGATGTTCTCATTGAGGTACAATAACAACAGCATAAAACAGTAGAATATGTTCAAGTAACATTAAACAGCAGTTTTGGCTTCTTACCCTACCTTCTGGCCATAGTATCTCAAGTGGCTCCTCTGGCCTCAGGGCTGATGGATCCAGCACATTCGCTCCCTCACTGGGAGACTGATACACCACAGGAACTTCAGGTTACTGCCAAACCCCAAGACATAAAGTTGATCACCATCAGGTGGCCCTCATTGAGGGTGAACTACCAAGAGGGCCCTCACCGTCATGACCTGTATCCTCACTGGGATCCAGCCTTAGAGATCCAACCCTGGGAGCCTATGCCATATCAGACCTGTGACCCTGCCACCCTCCTGATCTCACAGGCCCCCTCAGTGAGTCACAGCTGGGAGCACTTCATACCCATGTGTGCTGGAGCTCCCAGGCTCACACATCAAACAACACAGTACTGATGCCCCTGAGGAAGAGTCTTCTGCAGGCCGTGGGCCAAATTCTAATACCCTGAGGTAACTGGCAACCAGAAAAGCCCAGGAAAAATGCAGAAGCCAGCGAGCACAAGATGTACTTAAGCAAGTAACAGCTACTTCTTATAAGGTTTTGCAAAACAGTAAACAAGCTTAAGTTACGTTCTGTTTGGACTGTAAACTTTAATCCTTATTGCAGTAACAGGGACAGGGTTGGACTGGCATAGTTCTTGAACATGGCGTAACTTACCACATTTGTCATAGGGGGGTTACACAAGTGCTATATTAGTCTGTCCTTGATAATGGCTTAGGACATCGCTCAACACTGAAATCAGGCATACCAGCCTGTAGTATCTGCCAGACATGTAATTGACAAGCTTTTAATACAATAATACATTTATTATTCTGACAGAAAACAGAGCTCTATTTGGTTGGCTTGGACAGCGAGCTATATTCTACAGGAAAACTGCCTTGAGTAAGATTTATGCAGTCACTATCTGTTCAGTTTCTAATAGTGTGATGCAGCTATATATTCAAAGCAGATAGTGCATGCTTATAATCTATTAACTAGGCCAAATGGATTGGATACATTTCAGTATTGTACTTTCTAAGCCTTCAGATATACTGGCAGATTGGAATACTAGCTGTGTATAGGGTTGTGGTTCTGTATGCCAGGGCTTAGAGTAGGGCCTATTGCCACACTTTAAGTAGAGTCTTCCTCAAAAATGCTAATCAAACAACAGAGCAAAAAATGGTGAGGACAGACTCAAACCCAACCAAATTCATTTCGGTATGAAAATAGTCATTATTAACATGCCTTCAAATTCCATTTCTGCCAAAGTTTCTAAGCTCCAGCCATTTCCTCAGGGCTCATGGTGGTCTTTCTTTCTAATGCTTGGATTTATTCTTGTTCAAAATAGGGCAGTGGTTAAATAAAAAATGTTTAGGAGGGTGGAACTGTAACCTCTGCATTTGTAGGACATGGAACTGTCATCCCGAGGTGGAGAATTCTCTGTAGTGTTTAATGGAGAAAGGTGTCAGAGGAGGTAGAACTGAGTTCCAGTGAGTTCTTGACCAATTTAACCTCTGAAATAGAGGATAAATCCTTTTCACCTTAGTACATGCTGGGGCAAACTGTCAGATCTGCTTTTTCTTAAGTAACAGAGGGCTCCAAAAGCCATCTGTAATGGTACACATGCAGTCTGGAATAGTAATCCACAAAACCTGATTTGAGATTTGCAAACTATGCATCAAAGGCCTACCTTTTCTCACTAGGCTTCTCCTTGTCCCCTAAGGACTGAAGCAGGAGGTTTGGAACTTATTTAAGGATGCATAGAAAGCAAGTAACTGTAGCAATAGCTGAACTCAGAATTATTTGTTTCATGATTCAAGACTCAACTACCTTCTGTTGGCAGGTGAGATAAATTCCATCTCATATTGACCTAGAAATGAAAATCAGACATGTGCTATAGTAGTTTGCTAAAAGGCCCTCAGGATGCTGTTTGTAGGGAAAGATCTGTGTAATCTGATTCATTCTTACCCCAACCCTCTCCTTGGAATTATCACCAACAGGTGCAACTGATCATCATGGCTTGATGGAATCTCTTTCAATGTTCAAGAAGCTGGACACCAGAGCTCACCAGTCCATTACATCTTCTAGTAAGGAGAGTTGACTGGGGTACAAAAATAGAAATAATCTCCCAAATTATGTGTGAATGAATAGTGGCCACAGTCTAATAATGCTTCTATATCTACTGTATATTGGATGGGGAGAGTTAAGTACTAGAATCAGTTTGAAGGTCCACTTTAAGATCTTTTCATCTTTCTGGGTGGGACCAGAGAAGGAAAACAAAATCAGATTTTGGCCAACATCTTTTTGAAAACATTTGCTACACTGTTCATTCAGTCACTTCCAGCTTCAAGTTGATAATATCTGGAAAGGACAGAATGAAACCAATGTGAGACTAGATGAGGGCCACCTGAGATTAACTAGAGAAGTTTAGTTTGTTAAAGCAGCAGTATTTGTTAGCAAAAGTTAAATTCCATACTTTTCCTACCTAAAAAGACTATTGGCTTGAGTGTTGCAATGCTTGTAATGAGATCCCGGATACTTACACTGAACAGTGAATATGTGGTGTGATACAACTCACAAAATGCCTGATGTCCCACCATATTCTGCCACAGAATAATTCCCCAGCCATCTGAGCTCCCAGAATTTACGCTTTTAGATTGAAGTTTGCCTCCCATGATGTGGTACAGGTTAATTTTTTGTAAATATGTTTTATTGAGTCATCATATTTTATAATTAGCACCATACAGCTCACTAAATCAAATATTGTAACACTTAACCAAATCTGTAAAATAATCCACCACTACAGTTTTTACATTTTCCCTTGTTGAAGACTTTGCATTACCCAAGGAGCAAGGGACTGTCTACCTTGGAAAGACCCTAATCTGGACATTCTGTTTGTCTAATATTTCTGAAAAAGGTTGCCAGATTTGACTAAAAAATTATGTTTCATCTGCTATATTCTTTCTAGTGTAATATGGTCCACCATAAGTTGTACCATTCTGTTATATCTGATGTGTCCTTAGCCTTCTAGTGTGTTAGGATACACTTTTTTGCATTATAATGATAAAAATATAATTTTCCTTTTGGAAATATATAGCATGTCCATTTGGGTGCCACTCCAGCAGCATGCCAGGGTTGAATGGAAATGTGAGTTATATAGACCTAGAGATTGACTTAAAAACACTGATACAGCTGCCAGGAGTTTTTTTATTTTTTTCACATGTAGAGAACATATGCTTTAATGTTCCATAGGTGGTATATTAGAAATGAATTTGTTTATATGGTCTGGCTTTTAATATGGTTTATGTAGTATAAATAGCTAGTGCAACCCCCACCACTTTTGGCAAGTTGGCAGCCCCATTACAAGAACTAGTACCCACATATGGCATACCATTTACTTTGGCAAAATACTCAGATCGGTAGCACCTAGCTGTATAGTGTATACCAGGCTCATTGTCTAAGGAAGGGGTGGGGTACAATTATCAAAATTAACCTTTGTAAAACAACCAGGTTCAGGGAGAGGATGAGAGGCGTATGCTAGACCTAACTGCTGAGGGGGGAGGCCCCAATAATGCCACACCGAAGCAATGATCAGATTATCCAGTGCAGCAGCTGGGATTGTGCAGTACAGTTATATTCACAGATGTTACTAAAGCACAAGCAGACCCCAATGGTTGGTCATAGCAAACAAGTCCATTACTTTTCCAGACACTCTTTGCTAGGCAGAATAGTTTTCCACAAAAACATTTAATTTCTCTTTCCCATGGTGTATGCTCATGGACTGTTGCCACACACCCAAAACATTTCCTTGTCCCAAGAGTTTCTGCTTGTGGATTGAACCACACACTCAGAACATCCTCCTGCAGCAATGGCCTTTGCCCAGGCAAACCTGGCACCCATCAACGAACCAGTTAGTCCTGCCTTGTAGACTCCAGATGACATTCCTCCCACCCTTTGCCTCAACCGGCAGTCTCTGCCATTCCTTCAGGGTAACACCAAAAGTCTTCAATCCCCACTAAATTGCTAAGGACTCTGATCTTTACTTCAAATTAGCACACTTATGTGAACAGGGTCCTGGCTGGTGTGATCTAGCCATATCTTGGGCACACACACCCCAGACAACCTCCTAAAGTGAGAACTTATCTCCCATTCTGTACTCACAGATTAGTTGCACCTTCCTTTAGGCATGGAAACAACCCAGAAAGCACCCTTTTCCATGGAGCTTGTCAGAAATTCTCACACAAATGTCCTTCTCAAAGACAATTGTACACACTCTAGGACCTTCAGGGGATTGCCCCTTGGATCCACTGAACTGGCAGTTCCTCTCACTTCCCTGGAGTGAAAATCCAGGAATCCTGCTGAAAAAAAGTCTCCACCACTTCACTGGTGACTGGAAATGTAATTCAAACTAGGGTGAGAAACACAGGTCTCCCTGGGACAGAGCCCCAACTGGCAGACCTCCTGCCACTCTTGAGTTCAAATTCAGACTCCACTGAACATTCTAATGTCAAATCAAAAACAAATTGAAAATAGCATGCTCAAACCTTTATGTTAATCCACACTGGAATTCACATTTCTTCTAAGGGGTGCTGCTAGGTTGTGGCAAACAACATGCAATCTAAAGATACTAGTGCACACCACTCCACTTCCACACACAGCATAGCATAACATATTTAAACTTTCCTCTGCCAAAATTGGCTATATTTACTTCAAGCTCCATATGAGGAGAGGTCCTCTTAGTTTCAGAGTGGAATTCTAATTTGAGTAAGCTAAATCACCAATGTCAGGGTGGGACCCTTGATTTAGTCCCTAACTTTCTAGTGCCTCAATGGCTACTAACTGACTTCTTTTATACTGTGCTCCCAGCAAGGATTTTACACAGGTGTTTCACTTTCCAGTGCCTCAGTGGCTACTAATTGACACTTTATACTGTGCTCCCAACAAGGATATTACACACGTGTTTTAAAGGGAGCATGCTAAGAAACAGCACCACAAACTCCCCAAACTTAAACAAATCCAAAATAGTATGCTCAAACCTTTTATGTTACTCCACACTGGAATTCATATTTCTTCTAAGGGATGCTGCTAGGTTGTGGCAAACAACATACAATCCAAAGATACTAGTGCACACGACTGCCCCCCACACAGCATAGCATAGCATAACATATTTAAACTTTCCTCTGCCAAAATTGGCTATATTTACTTTAAGCTCCATGTGAGGAGAGAGTCCTCTTAGTTTCAGACTGGAATTCCAATATGAGCAAGCTAAATCACCAGCGCTGGTTGTTGAGAATTCAAATATGTTATGCTATACTATGCTATTTAGGTGGGGGAGTGGTGTCTTCTTAGTATCTTTGGATTGTACATTCTAAACATCCCTGAGCAGCTGACTCAAAAATGGTTATGCTGCTGCGAGTTCTAAATGACATAATCATCCCACTCAGGCTAGAGGTAAACAATGATGTCATTATGTAAGAAGCCCTAAATGAGCTCCTTACCAGCTGCCTTTTCTACTTGCCTAATGCTAGTACTAATAGGATTCTAGTAACCTCAGAGGACTGGGTGGTTACTCTAGGTATGGAGCCAATACACACCATAGAGTACTGGATGAGCAATCATGCTGAACCAGTGTGTTCAGCCATAGAGGGTTTATGATTCCATTTGACCTCAAGACTGAAGCTCGAGAGGTCCGAAGGAATCATAAACCCCAAGGTAACTGAAAACAAACTGGTTAGCGAGATGAAAGCCAGTATTTTATAGTGTATGGTGGCATTTTTAATAGAGAACAATGCACAATTATTGGCAGTTCCTTGTGCCGCGCAGCTTACATTTCAAGATCAAGTCTCTCATTCCAAATGAATGGAACGCTGTTCTGCACGTGCAGTCAGTACAGCATTCCATTCATTTTTGACTCTGTGGATGAACAGCGTTTCGGTATGGTGGGATTTTTAACGAGAACAATGTTCCACCATACACTATAAGACTCTTCTTCCACCAAGTGGTTACCATGATAATGAGGACCTTGAGAGTGAAGCACAAGTGGTCCCTCTGTCATCATGGTAACCATGAGGTGTAAGACTAGCCTTGTGCATTTGGGTTGCAATACATTATATTATATAGTACACTATATGGTGAAAAAAAAACAATTACTTTTTGTGGTTACAGCAGTCAGCCTCTCCTGTCTACCATTTGCACTTCACTGCCATCTGTTCACTGGCCAGCTCACATGGCTCTTCTTTCATTCACTGGAATATCACCAACAGCCTAATCTGGGTCTGTAATTCAATTTACGTCTGTACAAATACTCCCCTTCCTTTGTCCCCGGGTTGCACCTGAAAATGAGCCATGGCTCAACGTGCCACTACCAGTCACAAACTTTCAAAAAAACAAATTCAAAAAACTTTCTTGTAACAATTCAACTGCCCTATACACTGTGCTAATCAGGAAGCTTGTATTGTGACGTAGCTACTACAGCAGAACAAAAAGTCATTCTGTTGTAGTAGTTACATCACTATTGCAGCAGAATGAGTTTTTTAGGCGTGTGGATTTCCACACCCAACAAAGGCACACCATACACTATATAGGGAATACATAATCACTTGCAGTGAAATAATATGTTCATCTCCACTAGCAAATGTTAAGACCCATAATGGATCAGTGGCTAAGCACAAGTTAGTTATGAAGGTATTTTACCACTAACTTGTGGATATATAAGTGTTATTCTTTTGTAACCCAGTATATATTTACTTATGTATTTATTTATTGAATTTTGATGACCGGGTAGGCCCACTGGACCTTGGAGGTCCCTTTTTCAGGGGCAACCCGGGAATAACAGTACATGAACTAATAAGCAGTAATACATATACAAGTTATAGGCATGCGGCAGTCAGACATATACAGTAAGTGAGGCAGAGCAGTCTTTTCTATAGGTTACTTATATCTAACTAATAGGCAGTAGTTCATATACAAGTTATGAGCATGTGGCAGACATACATATAAGTGAGGCAAAACAGTCATTTCTATAGGTTACATATATCTAAGAACCATCAATGAAGTTCGGTGTGGGGAAAAGAGGAGTTAGTGCTGCCTATTCGGGTGTAGGAGATTTACATGTGGTAAAGTGCACAGACCCGGGGTCATGGTTGGAGTGTCAGGTACCATAGCATTGGCATTTGCTCATTGACAGCAGATAAGTCTTGAGTCTAGTGCGGAAGCATGGTACGGATGGGGTTTCTCGCACCACCAGTGGGAGGTTGTTCCAAAGGGAAGGGGCAGCATGAGAGAAGGACTTATAACCTGCCTTGGTCCTGACCTTAGGGACCTCTAGTAGCATTTGGCCTGAGGACCTGAGGTTGCGCAGATTACTCTTTACAGTTAGGAGTCCTTTGAGACTCAGGGGAGGCATAGGGCAAATTAGCTTCTTTGCCAGACAGAGTACCGGGTACCTGAGGTGAGCTTTGAACGATAGCCAGCTGAGTCTCATTAAAGACTCACAATGGTGGCTCCTTGAGTGGGATAAGGAGGCAGAGCAGACCACCTTATTGTATAAAGTCTGTAGTTTACTGAACTCCAGCTTTGCAACACCCTGAAGGACCAGGGCAGTGTATATTAGTGCTAGGAGTAGGACACTGGAGGCAGTGGCAGTCCTGGCTTCGGGAATCAGCTGTACCTTGAGCTGGTAAAGAAATCCAAGTTTGCTGTGGATTACTTTAGTGACTTGGTCTACATGTTGTTTGAAGGTGAGACCTTGGTCAAGGGTAAGACCGAGGTACTTTGTGGAGGAGACCACTTCCAGTTTGCTGCCCACCAGGGACGTGAGTTGAAGTAGTTGTGATCTGTCTTGTCCAAGGGCTCTAGGTCTGAACTACATGGCTTTAGTTTTTGTTGGTATTAAGGACCATTTTGTTCTTGATGAGCCATTCCTCCATAATGTGGATATCCACTTGGAGGGATGTTCCTAGGTCATCCAGGTTGTCAGAGGCTTTGTAAATCACAGCATCATCTGCATATTGGATGACATTGCTGCTCCTGCAGTGGTTGTGCAGTTCATTTACAAACAGTAAGATCAATAGGGGTCCAAGTATGGACCATTGGGGTACACCCTCCTTTAGGGACTGTGGATTGGAGAGTTTGTCCTGCCACCTGACCCTCTGTGTGCGCCCAAAGAGGTAACTTTCAAACCATTTAAGAGCATGGGTGTCAAGGCCTATGTGGAAGAGTTTATGGAGTAATAATCTGTGATCCACCAGTTCGAAGGCCTTGTAAAGGTCTATGAAAACCACACCTGTGTTGGATCCAGAGTCAATTTCTCTAAGCACATCAGTAGAGAATTTAGTTAAGGCAGTATCAGTCCCATGTTTGGCTCTAAAGCCGTGTTGCTATAGCGAAAGAAGCAGATGTGCCTCTAGATATTCCCTAAATTGGGTATAGACTAGTTTCTCCTGGATTTTTGCCAGGGTACACAGCAGGGAGATAGGCCTGTAGTTCCCTATTGGCTCCACAGGCCCGTCCTTGTGAATAGGGACCACATGAGCCTGCTTCCACAGATTGGGGAGAGATCCTTCTAGAAAGGACCCATTACTGAGCCAGGTGAGCGACCGTGCGAGTGTCGAGGCACCATCTTTAAGCAATCTAGTTTGGATACCATCCGGGCCTCCTGAACCTCTTGTTTTCAAGGTTTTTAGGATGGCCAGGACTGCTTTCACCTTGGCCAGCCGCATGTGAAAAAATGGACGGTCTAGGTTTGGGGGATCCTGAGGAGAGGACTGGTTGTTGGGCACCGAGGGCCCTGCTTTGTGTTTATCTGGGTTCGTGAAGTATGTATTGAGGGCTTCAGCAATTAGTGCCTCATCATGCAGTACCTGCCCAATAGCCATAATAGGGTCCATGGCTGTCTTTTTATTTCCCTTAATCAGTTCATTGATGTGGGACCAGAAAGTCCTTGGGTTGCCGAGGTTTGTTTTCTGGATATGATTGAGGTACGCCTTTTTTGCTTGCTTGGTGGCCTGCTTACATTGGTTTCTAAGTGCTCTATAAGTTACCTGGTCTGCTAGGAGTGAAGAGCCCTTAAACTTTTTCCATGCTTTGTTGCGGCCAATCATGAGGGCCTTTAAGGAGGGGGTAATCCACTTATAACAGCTGTCTTTTACTTGAT
Organism: Neoceratodus forsteri; assembly: GCA_016271365.2. NCBI lineage: Eukaryota > Metazoa > Chordata > Ceratodontiformes > Ceratodontidae > Neoceratodus > Neoceratodus forsteri. The sequence goes on along the minus strand of CM028137.1, from coordinate 796,267,271 downwards.
AGATCTTAGTTGGAGCCAGGAGGTCCGCAGCCCATGTGACAGATCTGTTAAAGAAGGCAACTGCCCCTTCCAGGGTAGGGAGACTTCGTAGTGGACTCCAGTCTAAGTTACCGAGAAGGTCATTATAGTGCTCCGGAGAGAACTTGGAGTAGTCCCTGGATGTGAGTATTCTGGATATATACCACACTATTTAAAATTATTTTATTAATTTATCTTGTTTTAACTTACAACATTTCTTTCCATAGTTAACTAGTTATTTGACCTATTGTTCTCTGAGTTCAATTTCCAGATTCTAAATGGAAATAACATGTTCCAAGAGAAATTACATTCTAAGTGAAAATAAATACTGATCTCAAAATAACATGATTTATTTACCCAGTTTATTCACCACTAATGTGATCTGTTTAATATACTCTGTATTATATTGTATTGCAGTTGTTGTAACTGGGTAGTATTTATTATTCTGTGGCTCTCTTGTCATTATCTTTTGCCACTGTTGATCATTAAACTGATGCTGAGATATCCTGCTCCAATTTTCTTTTTGATTATATCACATTATTTAGGTTGTACACTTGCATTAGATCATATGTCTTTGAAATCAATTTCTTATTGGTCTTTGTGAAGCAGATTCATTTTTCTAAAAGTTGAAATGGATACTATGATTATTCCATTCCCCTTTCTCTGGATACATTTCCTTATTTACAAATATCATACAAAATATGTAGCAAGTAAATCGTGTATTTTTTTATAATATTATTTCTATTGATTTGGAAAGATGGACAACAAATGTACACAACTTAACTTTCCAAGTACATCTGATACATTCACTTCATATTGGCAGTAGCAGCCGTTAAACCATGACTACAATTTGACCTCCATTGCATTACCATACCTTTATAGGTAGGTAGTTTATTTGTGGAGGTTATAGTCTGCCTTTCCTGTTTTAACTTCAAATTTCCAACCTAAACCATATTTTAACCATAACTTTGAAGTCAGAAGGTAGGAGTCAACTGCAGTGTTGTGAGAAAAAAAATTCCGCCAGCAGAATTTCCACAAAAGGCGGATTTTTGCTTCTGCAAAAGCGCAGAAATCAAATTAGCAACTTTCGCTGAAATTCTGACTTAGAGTGGTGGAAAAAATTTATAAATTGAGGATTATTGCATTAAACTGCAGAGAAAAAAGTCCACAGAACTGATCATTGAACCATGGAATAATTACATGTACTGAGGAATAATTAATTAAACTGTAGAGAAAAAATTCCTCAAAACTGTTATTCTGCAGTTCATGTGTATTATTCCACAGTTCAGCCCAAAAATTCAGCAGAACTGGGCAAAAATCTGCCAAACACATTCAGAAGGTTCCAATCTTGCCAATGGCAGAAGTTTGTAAAATTCAGCAAAATTTCTGAATTTCTGCAAAAGTTCAGCGTAAGCGGAATACGCAACTTTTACCCACCTTTAGTTAACCAGAATTGGGAACTGCAATATTACCATCTGATTGGATAAAGTTTGGAAGTCCTGAGAACAGAGCATTAGTATTCATATTCTTAGTCTATATTCAGGTGTTATTCTTATTAACTTGTTACTTTCCCTAGGTTCCATGTGATAACAGCGATTGCAACATGGGCGAGTGCACCGCCGAAAACAACAATGGTGATGTGCACTACAGTGGTACCATAAACAATGATAGGCTGCATCACTCTCTGTGGGAGCACTAGTTATCACACAATTTTTTATGTTGGGGCTTTGCCCACTCCTATTCTAACTATAATCAACTCCGGGGCCTGACACTCAGGTATGGATGAATGTTCTCGGAAGGGGCTATTCGGGAGCAATCTGCAAACAGGGGACCACCACGATGGTGGGGGAGCGAGGAACACAACTCAATGAAATAAAAGTCCCAACAAAGACAACTAAAAATAAAACCCAGAGCTCCTACCCAGTTTCAAACCTGGGTCCTTCCACCCTGAAGGCATACACTGCCTCCAAAAGACTAAATGGCCAGCTGGAAACTGCTTGGCTGAACTACCTCCTATATCTTGGTTCCTTGCGCATCCCTCCTACTGTCACTCTATCTTTCTTTCTTTCATGATTATTGTACTGATACCCTTGCTCTTCTGACATTCGGTTTCCTTTACTGCTCACTCTTTTCACAGGTGGACAAATTAAGTTACTTAATTTGACTCACCCACATTATTGGGATACCCTTTCCCTTACTACAGGATTATGCCTGACAGTTTCCAGCACGTAGAAACATTGAAATCTGTCAGCAGAACATGACCCACTGGCCCATCTAGTCTGCCCCTTTCCCTCTCCCATAGGCTCCTCTGTCTTTTCCCCTTATTTCCCACTTTTATGCCCCCCCACCCAGGAGGAGAGGCCATGGAGGATTGGCCAATATTCCATTTCTGACTAAGGCCAAAATCAGTTTGCTTTCCCATTATGTATATCTGCCAACTTGTTTATCTGTTCCTAAATAATTATTTTGAGGTCTCAGCGGGTTTGTTATTTTTTCCATGTGGTATACAGCCATAATTATCTCATGCCATTGATTTGTCAGAGGTATCATGGTAGTGAATCATTGTCTAATTATTGCTTTTTTGCTGTAGTTAGCATGATATTTGTGAGGTATATGTAAATTTGTTTTTCAGCATGGCTGCTGTAGTAGTATGTCCTTTGGTCCTGCTGAGTTCTGATTAGTTATGAATTCCCCTATTTCTGTCTTCATCTGGTCCCAGAATTGTGTTGGTTTGATGCAGCTTCACAAAAATGAGTGTATGGTCTGCTGTTTGTTTTCCACATTGCTGCTAACAATGAGGGGGGCTCCGTGGTAGAAATTTGATCTATATGATTGATATGTGGGAAAACTTGATTCTGACTTTCCACGTGAATTCTCTCCACAAATAGGAGGAGGAAGAGGTTTGTGCTGTATGATTTCTACTTTGTTCAGTTTCTCATCTGTTGTCAGCTGGCCAACTTCCATGTTCCATTTCTCTAAAACGTGATTCGTGCTATGTTCTTGTGCTTGTTGTAAAGCTTTGTAGATGGTAAGGCTAATATGTTCATGTGGGTTACGTGCTGCTGTATCTTATATTAATGCTGCTAAGTTGGAATTCCCATTTCCTTCTATAGTTGATGATTCTGCTCTCAGTGTAGTGGCATTTTTGAAGAAATCTGTAGTGGTCTGCATTCTGTGTTGCTATTTTTGTTCTACTGTAGCAAAGGAGGCTACTTGGTTGTTATTCATACATTGAAAGATTTGATATAGTTCACTGCATTTCCATGTTAGAAACTTGCGGTCTGCTCTATTGTAAGGGTGAGAGCTGCACTGAAAGTAGAAGTCTTTTAACTGACATCTTACCCAAACTTGTTGCCAGTGTGTTAGAGATTGCAGTTTGTATACATTACAAGATAGATTTGTCAATATGTAATGTATATTTGGTTGTAAGCTGCTTTAATGATAGTAGTGTATTTTTTTTTCAAGATGTCCTCATTCTGTTAGACCTATTGCCTGCCATTCACTAAATATAGTGATAGCCAGTGACAAGGTGTACTATATTTCTAGATATACTGGGACATATCACAGAGAACCAGTTGAAATGAATGGGGATTTAGTTATGATATACTGTGATATAGAAGAAATATGCAGAGGGGACCTATGTGATAACTGATTTATCTGTACAAGTGCTGTTTGACTTTGGGTAACCTCACAAGTGGCATAAGCCACAAGTGGAGTGTCCGTGGTTATACAGCATGAGTACATATGAATCAGTTATCACATGTGGTTCCCTCTGCATATTCGATTTATGCAATAGGAAGCAATTAGTAGGTGGATATAAATTTGATTAAATGTTAGTGTGGCTAAGGTATGGTGAGTTTACTATATGTATAAATCTTGATGACCAGTTTACTATATTTATACATTTATTTTATACAGACAGAAACTCAAATAACCAGGTTTATACAATGACTTTTGTGTCCATGTCTATTGCATAAATCTGGATATTTTGAATCATGTCACTAGCTACCACTGTATTGTCCACTGCAAATGGTGAAATGTCCACATTACCTGCTGTTGGTGTTTATATTGTTAGCTGTTGCTTCCAACCCAGCAGTCTACCGATTTCTTGTCAAATATTTGAAGTTAACAAAAGAAAGGAATAAATAAAAGGGCAACTATCTGGAAATACTATGAGGAGCCTTCACCAGCAAGAACTACCTCTCACATGTAATTAAAATAGACTGCACAAGCTAGTTAAATACTACAAGAACAGCTACTAGAGAAAAAAAAAATGAAAAAAAGAGTCAAAACACACACTGCTGTTTGTGACATACGCTCCATCAATCAGACAACTACAGAAGATCATCAGAGAATTGCAACCAGTCCTGCACAGGGATGACAGATTGTCCAATGTATTTAGTGAACCATGTATAATATCATACAGACAACACAGAATCTGGGAAGAACACTGCTCAGAAATAAACACCCCAACAATTCTAATGGACACACAAGAAACAAGACGATGCCTTATATTAATGATCGAGCAAGCCCAGATGCAAAACATGCAAAATGACTGACATATGTGTCTACTCTCCATTTGCCCAAGAGGAATACAAAATTAAAAGGGCCTTTGTCATGCAACACCAACAATTTTACTTATCTAATAAGAGGCCACATCTGGATTGTACTTTAAATAACTAAGTTTCCCATAAATAACATAGTTCAAACACCAAAAGCCTGAGCAAAAAGGGGTTTAAGCCCCTTTTTAAGGACTTCCACAGAGGGGGCCTCCCTCAAGGCCCTGGGAAGTGAATTCCATAGTAGCAGTCCAGCTACTTCAAAAGCCGCCGTGTCCCCAGACATTCTCAGTCTTGTCCTGGGGACAACTAGGAGACCCTCCTCAGTACAACATAGGGGATGAGCAGGCAGGTAAGGATGAAGGAGCTCACACAGGTAGCTCAGACTCAGACCATGTAGGGCTTTATAAGTCAGCAAGCCAACCTTATAGAAGATATGTCATTTAACCGACAGCCAGTGCAGTTCCCGCAGCACCGGGGGTAATATAACTCATCCTCGAGAGGCCAGTCAACAACTTTGCAGCTGCGTTCTGCACTAGCCGAAGGTGCCTCAGCATACATCCACTGATCCCAAGGTAGAGGGTATTATAGTAATCGAGCTAAGAGGTCACAAAAGCATGTACTAGAGAGGACAAATCCTTGGGGGGGATAAGGGAATGAATCTGACTAATATTCATTAGATGGTAGAAGCCATTCCAGACACCTGCCAACACCTCAGCCTCAAGTGTCATCCCTTCATCCACAATAACACCCAGCTTCTTTACCTTTTCAGCAGCATCAAGCCTGGAGGTATCAAGGCAAAGCCTTGTTTCCCCCTCCCTGACATTGTCACTCCTCCTCCTCCCTGGTGCAGTCACCACCACTTCAGTTTATCTGGGTTGAGTCTCAGCCAGCTCAATGACATCCAGCCCTGGAGCTCAGCCAAACACTGGTTCAGCACACTCCACAATTCTGAGGTGCAAAAGAAATATAGGGCTGAGTATCAATTGTATAGCAGAGAAACCAAACTCCATACTGCCTGATGATTCTACCCAGGGGTAGCATATACACTGAAAACAACATGGGTAAAAGGACCGACCCTTGGGGTGTACCACATTACAAGTCCACTTTATTTATTTAACTTTTGTTGACCAGGTAAGTGCACTAGACAAATTCTTCCTATTTTCAGGCATGATCCGGGAAGGAGGACACAGATGTATGCCAACTGACCTTAAACCAGATTAAGCTGTTGGTGTTATTTTTAGTGAATGAGGGAAATTTGACTGGGTCACCGGGGAGACTTCCCATCTCTTTTCGTGAAGTGCCATGGTATCTTTAACATCTACCTGAACTACCACCTGAACAGGCAGATAGGACCTCGGTTTAACATCTCATCTGAAAGACGACATCTCAGGAGTGCAGCACCCCCCTCATGCTGCACTACAGTGTCAGTATTGAGATTTAACCCAAGTGAAACATAGAAACATACACAAAGGTTGATGGCAGATAAGGACCGCAAAGTGTCTGGTGTGGGACTAGAACCCACAGTCTTCTGATCTCCCAGCCTCAGAGGCGAGTGTGCTTCCTGCTGAGCCACTGACATGGATGAGAAGCTACCCATCACAACCCTCTAAGACCTGCCCTGGAGTAGGACTCAAACCAGCTAATCACTTTACCAGCGAGTCCCACATACTCCCTGAATCAATCTAATAAAAGTCCATGGTCAGCAGTGTCAAATGATGAGGAGAGATCCAGGAGAACAAGAACTGACCATTCTCCTCTCTCCCTCACCCTTAGCAGGTCATAATGTACCCTGACCATAACACTCTCAGTGTTGAACTTTTACCTAAATCCTGACTGGAGATGCTCATATATGTTAAAGGTTGCCAAGTGTGTCTCTAGCTGCAATGCAACAATCTTCTCAATAACCTTGCTTAATTGTATTTTCTTTTGCTATTCAGGGTTCTGGAACCTAAATACAGACACCCATTTATTGCTCCCTTTTGTTTCCAAACTCCACCTCCCCCCTATCTCTGTTACTAGTCCCACCCACCATTTAACCAATGGCTGATCCTCCGGCCATTTAAAGTTTCTAATTTTCTCCCTTTTCCCTCCACAGAAACTTGCCCTTGACAGGGCTCCCTCCTCCAGACCTCCGTCCGTGGCTCGATCCTTGGAGCCATTGGCCGTACTCAGCCTCCTGTCGCAGAAAAAAATCAGGTATGCACGCTGTTACTCTTCTTGCCTACTTGGATCCAAACCTCTGTTTCCCACTGGCTAATTTCCCCTGGAAACTGCTGGATTGCCATTGGTTAGGGTGCCTTCTTTAAGCGGGATATTTGAACACTGACCCTTGCAAGCACCTTGGCTGTTCACTGACCGGCTTGTGCTATTTTTCAATCTTGTCCTGACTGGCTTTTTAAGTGTCCATTTTCCCATTAGCAAGTTATACTGTACTGCCACTAGACTAGAGGGACACCATCTTTATCTAAAATGATCCCCGCTTGTTCATATAGATACCTTCCTAAACTACAGCTACCCCTCCATCTGACCAGCCCCCCATACTCCCTGCTCACAAATTCTTCCTGTTCCTAAATTAAATGTTCACTAATTTTTCAGCATTTGTAAACAATGCATCCCTTACTCTCCTCTCTCCCCCTTCTTCTGCTTATATCTCTCTCTTTACCACCTCCACTTGCTCACTACTCATCTATTCCTAAAAACTCTCCCACCCCATCAGTTATTATCTCCAATCCCCTACCCACTTCCTTGCTATCACTCCCTCCTCCCCATTTGAAATATGGTCTCACTCTACCACTATTCCTCATGCAGTTTTGATAACGGTGTTCGCTTTCACTGTAGTTCTCCACCTTCTTCTTCCTCACTCATCCACTCCCTTTTCCTCAAAACTCCCAACCCAGCCCCTTCAAAATCCCCTAAGCTCCACTTTCTCATACTCGCTGTCCTCTTGCTCTCTGCTGGAAATATCCACACCAACCCAGGCCCTATTGCTCCTAGCTCCTCTGATGCTTCCTCCTCTACCACCTTCCCCTGCTATCTTCTCTCAGCCCTCCCAAAGGTCTTAAAGATCCTACATCTAAACACCCGCAGCTTGTTGCAACAAATAGACCACATTCAGACCATGGTGTGCACTCTAAAATGAGACATTCTAATCATCTCAGAAACTTGGCTTAAGACCACTATCTCTGATCTCTCAGTCTCCATTCCTGGTTACTCACTATTAAGGCAAAACCATGCTGGCGGGGGTGCTGGTGTGGCCATTTATGTCCTAGCCTCCATCCAATATTCCATCATCTACTCATCCTCCAATCCTGAGACTCATGATGCCCTAGCTATCCATGTGACCCTCCTCTTCATTCTCCCAATCTTCATAGCTGGTATATACCGCTGCCCAAATGTCCATTCTTCGGCCACGCTAGACCTCCTAACCTCCATCTCTTCTGGGAAATTATTCATCCTAGGTGACTTCAATATAAATTAGTTGTCACCTAAAACTACCAAAACTAAAAACTAAACTGGAGCCCTAAACCTCTTCCAACTGATCTCTGAACCCACCTGCCCAAACCACAACACATAACAACACTCCCTACTAGACTGGGCCCTAATTCCCACTGCGTTATCACCTCTGGCATCCTCCCCGATGCTCTCAGTGATCATAACCCAATATTCATAGTTAGGAAGTCCACAGAACTAAATCACCACACAAAACCATACAACTACGCTCTTTCAAGTCTCTTGACCTTCAACCTCTCCTGAGGAACATTGTCACTTCCTATTGGTCCCCCCTAACCTCCCTCCCCTTGGTTGATACAGCCCTTGCCTATTTCAAAGAAATATTTCTTGTAAACTGGAATGCCTTTGCCCCACTTAAACAAACCAGAGTCAGAGGTAACCACTTACCTTGGATAACCCCTGAACTTCTGGCCTGCCTCAGGGCTATAGATCAAGCCTGGCAGTATCATAAATCTACCCAGCACCCTAGTGACCTTGTGAACTACCGCATGCTCTGAAATGCTTTTACCAGGGCTACAAGGTTGCAAGTCGAATATTTCAAATCTGCCCTTCATCACCAATATAAACTCCCTTCAAAGTTCTGGAAGGTGGTCCATCCCTATTTACCCCCTCATCTTGCCTACCCCTCAATACTTAAAGTAAATAGCTCACTAGTGTCTGACCCACCAGCCGTAGCTGCGGAATTTAACTCCTACTATACCTCCTGCGCCACAGAGATACTGAAATCCCTCCCCTCCTACCCATCTCCCATCCCACCCTCTACCAGTGTGCCCCCTCCACCACCCTCCCACCTCCCCTTGTCTTTCACTACTGTAACCTCAAACAATGCCCTAAGTGCCCTCCTCACCATCAGTCCCTCTAAAGGTGCCTCCCTGATGGCCTCAACCCAAAACTCCTCTCCCTCTCCACTTTGGTCATTGCCTACTCCCCCTCAATAATTTTAAATCTCTCATTCTCTACTGCCTCGGTCCCCTCTTCATGGAAACATGCAGTGGTCCTCCCTCTACCCAAAGGGGGTGCCCTCTCATCCACTGGCAACTATCATCCCATTTCTCTACTCCCTACCCTTGCCAAACTCCAAGAACACATTGCCCTCTCCCAACTCACTTCTTTCCTACCTGACACCTCCTTTTCACTCCTTTCAGTCTGGTTTCAGGAAAAGCATTTAACCACCACCTCTCCTATGGCTCACAGACTCCATCCAAACCCAGATGGACAAGCAAATTTACTCTGTCCATTTTGTCGACCTGGCCAAGGCCTTTGACACTGTTTCTCACTCCCTTCTCCTCGACTTACTCCTGGCAGCTGGCCTATCTCCCTCCACCACAAACTGGTTCAAGGCCTACCTTATTGGCATAACCCAATCAGTTAAGATCTTGGACACCACTTTCCCTCCCCTCCCCTCTCGATTAGCTCTGGCATCCTCCAGGGCTCTGTATTAGGGCCCCTCCTATTCTCCATCTTCTTAAATGACCTTCCCTTTGTTTGCTCCCCCTTCCTCCACTATACAAACATATATATGCTGATAATAAAGTCCTGTATGCATCTGGCTCCTGTCCTGCTGAGGTTACAACCAGCTTACAGCAAGACTTTGACAAGGTTCAGCTCTGGTTTGCTAACCATCAATGTTTCCTCAATGCCTAGAAGACTGTCTTCATGATCTTTAGCACAAGCCAGAGACTCTCTAGGCTTCCCTCCTACCCACTTTCCACACCCTTGATGGGACTTTAATTGAGGACACATCCTCCTTCAAGTACTTAGGTGTTTGGTTGGACCAACACCTAAACTTCTCTGGACATATTGACTCCATCCAGAAAAAATTGTGCCCCAAGCTTGGTGCCCTGTTCAGGAACCGTAGTTGCATCCCTCCTATGGCTAGGTATGAACTTGTTCAAAAGATGATACTGTCCATTTTCGACTACTGTGACATAGTCTATGGTGCTGCCCCTAAGTCCTCCCTGGCCAGACTGAACTCTTCAATTCCTTCTGCCACTTTGCCCTGGATGCCCTCTCACATCCACCACTGCAGTCTTTATCATGCCCTATCCTTCCCCTGTTTTACAAATAGGCAACTCTCCCACTGTGCTAAATTCACCTCCAAGCACTAGTTGGGTGAGCTCCCTTCCTACCTCACCTCCTCCTTTATAACACCCCCATCCTCTCATTCCATTAGATCAACCGATTCCCACACCCTGGTAGTCCCCCACAGATCCACCGAAATTGGCCAATCCAGTTACTTTCACTGCCTCCCAAAAATGTGGAATTCCCTCCCCCCTCAAATGCAGCACTCATCCTCTTCCTACTCCATCAGCTCTACCCTCAATAATTACCTTGCTCCTAGCTCCTCTAACCATGTCCCTCCCTAATTCCCACCTCTAAGTCCTGGAAAACCCTGCCCTCTGTCACCTTCATTTTACCCTGTGCACCCCGCCCCCAAATTTCTAGCTCTCCCTTCCCCCAAATTGCTCCCCACTGGCCTCCCATGATCTCTCACAGAATAGAAGGGTCCCCGAATGCTCTCCATTGGTCCATCTCCTTCCCCCAGAAGGGGCTTGTATCTCTCATCTACTCCCTTTCCTCACCGTCTCTCCTATCTCCCTAGACTTGCAGTCCTCTTGTAGGGTTCTTAGCATCCTGAAGGGGTCCAACTGCATTTAGGCTTGTCTCCTCTCCTTCCCCCTCCCCATCTATCTGTCCCCCTAGCCTTTGCAGTCCCCTTGCAGGGTTCTCAGCATCCTGAAGGAGTCCTACTGGGCCTAGGCTTGTCTCCTTCACTTCTCTTCCCCCATCTACCTTCCTCCCTAGGCATCCCAGTCCCCTTGCAGGGTTCTCAGCATCCTAAAGGGGTCAAACTGAGCCTAAGCATATCTCCCCTATTCTATCTTGCCACTGTCTAGGCTTTCCATGACTACTAGCAGGGTCCAATGCATCCTGATGGACTATTGATTAGGCCCCATCCCCTCCAAAGGTGCGAATTCTCTTCCCCTCAAGGGTTCAATTCTTACTCCCTCCCTATCCCATCACTCTCTTAATCGCTATCTACTGACCTTCCCCAACCCCATTTCAGGGTACCCCGCATCCTGAAGGGTCCTCTCTTGGGTTAGGTCCTATTCTCACTCCTAACATTAAGTCACACCTCTTCCTTCTCTCTCTCCTCTCTCTTTAAATCTCTACAGCCTTACCCACTTTCTATCTAGCCCCACAGCCCCTTGCAGGGTTCCCACATCCTGAAGGGTCTCTGGGACACTGCCTTATCCTCACTCTCTGGTCCCCTCAGTCCCCTTGCAGGGTTCCTCGTGATCCTGAAGGGGTCTCCAGGGACATGACTCTTCCCTCCCTCACCTCACCCCTCCTTTCCCCCTTTTCTTTCATGTAAGCACTTGTTTACTGATCAACCCGGCACTTATTATTGTCCACTCTTTCTACCTATTATGCACAACACTGTTGTAACACTGTTTGTAACACCTGCCTTACAACTGTATGTTAATGTTGATCTTGTAACTTGAATGTTTAATGTCTCATTCCTATTGTACCCCTTCCCCTCAGTTTGCACCGGGAGATGAGCGACTTGTCACTCAGTGTGCCTTCCTGGTGAAACATTTCAATAAATAAATTAAGAATGGCAGGTTAGAGACAGGACGATAGTTTACCAGGATATCCAGGTCCAACTTCTTTTTTTTTCAGAAGGGTCTCACCAGTGCACTTTTCAATGCTGAAGGAAAGACCCCATCCAACAAGGAACACCAAATAATCCTGGTGAACACAGGGCCCAGATATCCAGTACAATTCACCAAGAGTCGCGTTGGGCCTAGGTCCAGCTCACAAAATTATGCTAATAATTTAAATGTGCTGTTCTGTGCTATGCTATAAGATGCCAGAAGTGCCTGCTGGCCTGTGTTTATGCTGAGAATACTAGTTAAAGTCTGATTAATTCAACCCCTAGGCACTCAGCATACAGGTTAGATGAAGTAGATACTGTATGATCATAGCTTAGTTTTTTAAATGTTTAAAGGTAGCCTTCTTTATGTTTGACTAGCGTTGCTTTGGGGCTGAGTCATGCGCAGTCTGAAACTGTAGTGCTGTTGTTTAAATCCTCCCGCTGCATACTAATTTCCCCTGCCTCCTACATTTTCAGATGGAACACCTCCACGCCAGAGTGCTGCCGACCGCTGTGCAGGGAAGGGACGCCGGAGCCCTCAGCAGGTAATAAGCCAGTCGGCGATCGGAAACAGAAGGACTCATTTGCTAGCTTCACCACCCACAGACCACTGATTGTTTGCAGCGGACAGCTGCTGTGGGTGCTAGCCCGATGGACGCTACTGAGTCGCCTGCCCCGGCCGCCCCAGCCACCCACCCACCCAGGGCAGCTGTAGCTTTATTGGTTTAGGTTGCTGACGTCACTTCCTGTGGTACCAGAACCTAAGTCCCCACTTTCTCATTAGCAGGTTATACCTGCTGACCACCAGGGGGCACTGGTCCCCTACTAACCACCCTGTGGTAGTGCAAACCTATCTGATCCCAGATAGACTCTCCCTGCCGTATCTCATCCTACCCACCAACTATAATTACTCTCACTACTCCCCTAGCCTGTAGAGAGAGAGAGAAAAAAAATGCCCATCACTCTGCATCCTGCACTACTCCCCCTCCTTCTTATAATCCTTGCCGCACCTTTGGGTACTATAGCCCCGCATTCATGCTGCCCCTATGCCCCTAATGATCTGCCTACAATCCACCCCTCTTCCCCCCTTGTGTCACCTCCCCTTGTTACTTACACTCACCCTGCAGCTGCACCGACCCATCTCCCTACATATTGTCACCCTCTCTCTTACCCCCACTGCCCCATACATCTCATCGTGCTTGCCTCTCCTGCCTGTTCCAATCTGCCTATCCCCTGCGCTATCTCAGCCCCTCATTACCCCCCCTCCAGTCGTCGAAAACTATCCCGCTATCACGCACTCCCAAGAGCAGCCTCCTCCTCCTGCTCCTGTCAGGCAATGTCCACCCCAATCCCGGCCTGGCAGCATTGGTACCCCCTGAAATCTTCCGGCTGTATTGCATCTATGAACATCTGTAGCCTCCTGAAAAAACTGGACTCACTACAATGCTGGGTGATGCTTCATAAGCCTGATGTTGTTGCCCTGGTTGAAACCTGACTGTCTCACTCCTCCCAACTCTCTTGTCTCTCTCCCCGGCTACACTCTCCACCGTTTGGACCATGTAGGAAGGAGAGGTGGGGGTTGTGCCTTCTATTTGAAGGATTCTCTCATGGGTCTGCCACTCCCCCTGCCTGACCTCGACCATAAGGCCCAGGCCCTCACACTAAAGCTGTCCCCTGACCCATCTAGAGGCCCTCTATTCCTGACCGCAGCCTACATACCCCCTAGGAACCAATCCCAGGCTCTAGGCCCACTACTTGACTACCTTACCTCCATACCCAACCCCTCGGACCAAATCTTGGTAGGTGATTTGAATATAAACTGGCTTTGCCCGTCTTCCTCCTCCCACCATGAGGCTTTTGATTCTATTGACCTAACTCAACTGGTCACGCAGCCTACTAGATTCAACCCCAGCAGGGGTACAAGCACCCTCCTGGATGTGGTCCTCACCAACAGGCCAAGCTGCGTTCATAACATACAAATCCTCCCTGACTGCCTCAGTGACCACTCCCCTGTTCTCTTCAACTGGGAAACCCCTCGGCCTTCATCCGCGGTCAAAACCACCTCTTGGAGGCGGCTTAGACCCGGGGACTCAAAGGCCTTAAGCACTTCTTCTCATACTGATTGGTCCCTCTGACCCAGCGCAACTAATTGACTGGGCCCTGGCCTTTTTGTGAACACCCTTCAACTCTGCCTCTGCACATCTTTGCTCCCATAACTGCTAGGAGGTCCAAAGTGAGACATACCCTTGGATCACCCTGCCCTGCTGTGGCAACTTAACAACGAGACAACCTTTGGCACCTTGCTGTTGCTACTGGCCATCCAGCTGACAGACAGTCGTGATGTTGCCACTCCGCAACCAGTGCACCTGGGCCATCCGCAAAGAGAAGGCGGAATACTACACACCTCTCTTACCTCCTCTTGGGGAACCCCAGGTGCTTCTGGGACAACATCAAGCTACTGAATGGCAACTCCCAGTCCCCTCTCCTCGCTTCTCAACATCAATGGTGCTGACCTCTGACCCTGCCCTCATTGCCACTCACTTCAATAACTCCTTTACTGACCTTAGCTCAGTACTCCTGGTTACTTTTTCAGTCCCCACCTCCTTCTGCTCCACTACCCATCACTCGCCCCTTTCCACCTGCATCGTGTCACCATACAAGAAACCAGGCCATACCTGCTAAGAGCCCTAAAAGGTAACACCGTCGGTAATGACTCACTGATCCCTGCCTTTACGTCCAGGTCCTGGATCAGGTCCTTTCACCTATCACATGCATCTTCAACAAATCACTATGTCTCGGACAATTCCCTGCTGCCTGGAAGGTTGCCACAGTTACCCCTGTCCACAAAGGTGGTGACAGGACTCTTCAGGTAACTACCGGCCCATCTCGATCCTCTCCCCCCCTCTCTAAGGCTTTGGAGAAAATTGTGGCTTCCCAAGTCTCTGACTACCTTCGTAAGTACAATGTTCTCTGCCCTGAACAACACGGGTTCAGAGCAGGTCATAGTACCAATACAGCTCTCCTGGAATTTTCCAACTTCCTCCATGCCTCCTTGGACTCTGGTGCCCTGGCTGGTGCCATATTCATTGACTTGTCTAAAGCCTTTGATACCGTTTCGCATCCTCCTCCTGCTCTACACCCTCGACCAAATAGAGCCGCCTCTGGACCTGTTCCTGGTGCACCAGCTATCTCTCCAGCCGCTCCCAACGTGTGAAAGTCAACGTGCTCTGGAAACCTGCCCTATTCGCTCTGGAGTGCCGGGGAGGCTCAATTCTGGACCCCTACTATTCTCCCTCTTTCTCAACTCCCTACCCAGCAGTTGTGCGGGTAAGATTCTTCTCTATGCGGATGATGCTGTCCTCTTTGCCTCTCACAATGACCCCATGCTGCTACAGAACTCCCTCCAACTAGCTTTTGACTCTGCAGCGACCTGGTTCACTGAGCACTCCACTTGTTATCAACCTAAAGAAAACAAAACGACATGCTCTTCTCCCACCCCAAAATAAGCATAGTAAGTTCCCCATCCATCCACTCCACACCCAACAACTTCATTGACCCTGTTCAGTCCTATAAATATCTTGGAATAACCTTTGACCCTGCACTTTCTTTCCATGGACATATATCTACCTAAATTCTGCCGCCAACTCTGGCTAGGCATTCTCTACCGCACAAGAAATGCCTCCTCCTGATGCCCTCCGCCTGGCTGTCACCTCCTCTGTCATATCCCTCATTGACTATGGCCTTCCAGTCTATGGTTCAGCAGACCAGACTGCCCTCAACAAGGTTCTGCCTTACACTCAACAAGGCCTGTAGACTTATCACCGGTGCCTCCAGACTCACTCACACATGTGAGCTGTACACCTGGCTACCCTACTCAACCTGGATGAGCGTCTCATGTATCAGACCTGCCAGCTCACATTTAAAGCCTGCAGAGCCTATCCCCATAGGCCTATCCAACACACATTCACCGATCTGTACCGACCCTAAACACCCGCAGCTCTCAAGAGCAACCCTAGTCATTCCTCATGAGCCAGACTCTCTCAAGGGCAGAGGCTGCCCCTACCATGCACCCCACTGGTATAACTCCTCCCTGCCAGTGTCTCAAACTCACCAACCTTAGCTTGCTTTAAGCCCAGGCTCAGAAACTTCCTACTTGCTCACGCAAATGCAACTGCCGCTAACCTATAAAAATATATATATAGCACTGCTGACAATGCTCACTGGGGCTCCCACCCCCTCCCCCCTTCCCTCCTAATTAATCCTCCTCCCTGTCACTCTCCCTACTTCCTCTACCTGCACCCCCAACCCCTAGTTCTTTGCACCCTAGGCTATTCTGTTCATGGGTTATGAGTTCTACTGTAACAAAATTGTAACTGAATTGTATCTTTTTCGTGTAATTGCTGTTGTCCCTTGTACTATTGTTCTTATGTCCTCTGTGTGACGAGGTACCTTTGTAAATGAGCCTCTGGCTCAAAGGTTTCTAAACTGATGTTTAAATAAATAAATAAATATGTTGATCACAGCCCCAACATCAGCTCTACAACCTCCTTAATTGTTACAGACTGAAACTCACCCCATGACCACTGACCACAGTTGTGACACTAAGACCTGACACTGCTGGGAGGTGACTGCCCAGCTGAAGAGGTTCCGGCCCTGATAGAGGACACTCTGTTCAACAAGAACTGGGCAAACTCCTTGCATTTTGTGGGCGAAGTAGTGTTCACGGGCTTCAGACAAGCCAGATGCAAAAGCCTGTCCACTGCCCAAAAAAGCTGAGCTGATCGGTTCCTCCCAGCCACAATTTCCTTGGACAAAAATTCTGCCTGCTTATGAGAGATTGCCGTTTGATACTCCCTGTAGTGAGTATCCAAAGTCAGTTTGTCCTCCAGTGCCCCAGATCTCAAACTATAACTGATATCATGGAGTGTTCAGGTAGTATGAAAAATTACAGCAGTAGCTGCTGAAGACTCAGGAGAGAGATATTCAATGTACTGCCAAAGGCAATACAAATTAGATTATTAATTTAATAAAAAATGTGTCTAAAACAATAAAGTAAAGGCAGATCCTAAAAGGAAAACAGAGCATATAAAGGTATAAAACTATTTTCTGTCACAGCAGTAAAAGACTATGCTTGTGTGGGTGACACAGTCCTCTCCCTCAAACAGGATGAGCCTAAACTGAACCTGGGGCTCTCATTGGGTTGTGATGCTCCAGTGTTGCCTCAAGAAGCATCTGTTGTTGAGCCACCTTACCATTCTCTTCATGTCCATTTTCTTCATTGACCCTTTGGTCCCAGAGAGGGGTTAAAACAGGGCAACCTTTGGTTAGTCAAAATAGATTTAACTTTGCACCACACACTGTACCATTCTTTGTCCCCAGCAAGGCAGCACGGGTATGCCTTAACTTATTTAAACTGTGAGCTTCAGTACTTCAGTTTCATTTCTCCACTGGTAGATCATTTGCATTTTCACTGAACACTCAGCTTGACTTTTACTTTGAAGTAGCAGGGTGCATTTGCAGAATGAACCCTGTAGCCTTGCAGGAATCACACAGACACAGGTCAGACACTTTTAGACTTTAAAATTGCTTGCAAAACTTCAAACATTTATTTACAGAAGTGGTGCACACAGCTTAAGATTTAGTTTATTTTGATAACCTGGTTCCAGAAGCCCCTTTTTCAGGTATGACCTGGTGGACCACAGGTTCAATAATTTCACTAATAAGTAAAACACAATAATAAAAATACAAATTTCAGTATACAAAACATTATTAAAAAGAAGAACAAACATTGAAGCCTTTAAAATATTCATGCAGTACAGTATATGTAATGAGTCGGCAGAAGACAATGTGCGAAGAGCCACATGCAAACTACTCCATAGGGAAGTTGCTCAATAGCTGAAGACAGATTGACCCATATTGGTATGTGTATTAGGAATAATGAGACAATTGATTCCTGAGAATTGAAATTGAAACTATAAGTGACAGGTTTTAACAGATCTTCAAACATTGTGGGTGGGATCTATGTGATATGGCAAAAGCCTAAAGGTGATCGCCGTTATCAAGAAGTTAGAGGCTGAAAACATTTTTGGCACTCTGACACCCCAGCGCACAACACAACAGCACTGAGGGACTTACTTTTTACTGTTTTATGCTGGGGCTTGCCTGCTTTCCTCCATGGGAGGCTTCACCGCCGCACCTCACTACTAAAGGATTCTCAACTCCGGGGTGCATGTGGGGGAGGTCAAAACAGTAAAAATAAAAGGTTCAGGCTGGGCACAACAAAAAACACACCAGCACCTGGATCCGAACCCAGTACCCTGCCAACTAGCGCTGGCAACCAACCCACTCATGCCACGGGTCGCTCCGGCAACCAACCATGGCACAACCCCTCACATCTCCTCCCACCCTCACTGTATGTGCTTGCTCCCCCACACTTATGTATAGCGACATCCTGTAGCTATATTTGCTTACCCCAATCCAGCCCGCCTACTCTACCCCTCCAGGGATGCCCTGGGGAGTGGGTCACTGTTATTGTCAGTGCACCCCTTACCCAGAGCCTCATCATGGGTGTACCTCTGGGCACTGCTTATGTAGAGTTTTAAGCATACATTTTACAAGGTTCAATACGGCCCTTAGTTCTGGGAGTATCCGATTTAGGTTATTGCTGGGGGTGGGGTGGAGGCTGCACTACACTCAGCTCACTGTGAAAGATGATTGCTGGCAAACAGAAGAAGGAGCACCAATATAGCGGGTGAGGGTGAGCTTAAACAAGAAAAACATTGCTAGATACTGAGAGGAAAAAATTCAACCCCCCACCAGCCTACTACTGCAAGTTGCTCCCACCGCTCCTATTTACCTGTAACTCTGTCTTCTACCTGCCCAGTCTCATGTTAATTTCTCTCCCCCTTCTCTCTTTTCTGCTGATTCCCCTCTTGAGCAGCTTACCTGCCCTCTTTACATCACTGGAGTGCCTTGTTGCCATCACCACCCGAAAAGGTATGGGATTTCTAACCCAGCAGGGGAGACCTCACACAGAGTGCTGAGCTGAGTTTAAACTTGGCACCATTTCTACCTGACTTTCCACAATGGAGCTGAAGCCTGCTAATTAATTCCTGTGGCCAATAATATTTAATCTTATTTGGCTGCAGTCATTTTAGCTTCACACAGCCCGCAATTTAGAGCCTGCATTTTAATAAATTTTTAGCTAGCTTTACTACTAAAATTTAACTCTGCTTAGTCTGCTGAGTCTTTCTGCTGCCACACAAGCGCAGCAGCCATCCCACCCCACATGATTGTGACCACATGATTTTTTTGTATCACCTGACTTTCCCATCTGTAGATTATATTGCTTGTTCACTAGAGGCCATCATAATACAAATAAGCCAAGCCTCTGTTCCTTTGCCAACTTATTCCTTATCTCCCTCTGCTAACAGTTCTATGTCTCCTGCTCTCCATTACAGGTATAAGATGGCCCTTCTTACAGCTGGCCTGCTTACACCTGTACCCTCCTTATCCTTGACTTTCTTCTTCCTCTTCTCAGTGACTACCTCCTACTCTAATGATGCCAGCCTTGAGAACTTTACTTTCTCTAACCTGTTAGTTGCTAAGTTCACAACTCCCACCTCAGGTGGGCTTCAGCTTCAATCCTGAAAGACTCCTCAGGTACATTCTCCATAGGAAATTGACATCCCCTGGGTGTGTATATTGTGCTGTTGTGATTGCCACCGTATGGGGTATAACTATGTTACTATCCCTCCCTGGTGACATTGAGCCTAACCCTGGCCCTACTGCCCCACCCAACACCACTCTGTAAGGCTTCTCCCACCCATGACCCAGTCAGCAGGAATAATCTTTACCCACCTTAACACCCAGAGCTTAATGGCCAATCATTCTGAGCTGGAGGCTTGGGTACTGGTGAATAATCCATATATATTAGCAGTGTCAGTGGCTCAGCAGGTTGCACACTTGCCTCTGAAGCTGGAAGATCAGAAGGCTGTGGGTTCTATCCCCACACCAGGCACTTGGGTTAAAATTCCAATACTGACACTATAGTGCAGCATGGGGGTGCTGCACCCTGAGGTGCCATTTTTCGGTTGAGACATTAAACTGAGGTCCCTTCTGCCAGTTCTGGTGGTTGTTCAGGTGGACGTTAAAGATCCCATGTCACTTCTGAAAAGAGTAGGAATTTTTATTATTGTAACTTCAATAATCAAATAAATACAAGACAGTGTTGACTCACACAAAAATAATATACAGAACTTAAAAAAATTAAATTGGTATTACATTCATACATTTTTTAGGTTACCTTCAAATCAATTTTTAGAAACCAACATGAAACCATAATACTGAAAAGACCCCCCCCCAACTAAAAGTGTAGGGGAATTTGTTATTCAGATCTTCAAATAAATCATAACACATCACAGAGGTAATGGAAAAAAAATGTGTCTTACTGCAGACATCTCCTGTTAAAGATTCCTTCAGTTTCTATGAGACAGCATAACACAAAGCCCTATCAAAGGAAGTACATATTACTGCATAGTACTCACAATTCCCCATCCCCCTTCCCCCTCCTTTATGAGTAGGGAAAATTTCATTATAATGTCAAATCAAATAATAAGACAAACACTTCAGAGTAATATACAACTCAAATAAAGAAAACATCACACAAGTATTGTAGCCATACACTCACCTCCTCCACCTACTATACAATAGTAGTGTGAAAAGTCTGAAGACAGTGTTACTGTAATCAGAGAATAATTCATATCATGCTAAATCACACAAGAGAGGAAAAAAAGGAAATAAACTCAATAAAGAAAAAATAAAAAAAATAAAATGTACAGTTAAAGAGAAATCAAATTAACTATCACCAAATCTAATGTCAATTACCATTCTAAAGAAGAAACCTTGGTGTGCTACAACCAAACACAATTATCCCAGTACTGTTTCCGCTGGATGTTGGACATCCCATTGCATTCTATCTTCTTGATACTACATTACTCATCCAAAATTAAAAAATACAACTCTAATGGCATTATATGTTGCTGCTGAAAAATCAATCGGCATCAAACTTGCAGATCCAGTACAAAAACATGTCATAAATAGATGTATCATACTAAAGGAATATTGTGTCCAAGACAAGGGTTAAATTCCATAATATAATTGTGTTGAAGTTAAGAAACCAAAGGGGTCGATTTCCATCTTTCTTTAACCACATCCCAGAACTATAAGATGTATGGACATGTAAAATGCAAGTGATCTATAGTCTCAATATGTACCCCACAAGTATCCTGGGACAAAATTGTTCTGAAAGACCTTTATGTTTATGATTTCCCTGGTATTTATTCTACCATGAACCCCTAACCAAACTAAATCCCACATCTTCCCAGGGATTTGTTTATTTAATAGCAAGCTCTTTATGTTCTCCTGTTCTACTTGAACGAACTGTTGAAAAGGTAATTCCAAAAGCAAATTTCCCATAATATATGCATACAGTTGTTTACTTGTCCAATGTTGTACTGTACTATAGTGGATGTTCCATTTCTTTATATAGTCAAATATAGATGTCCATTGTGGAGTCAACATATATTTCCTCTTGTTTTTATGTAAAAATTATTTTGGTGCCATTCTTGCCAAATAGGGGATATTTTGAGAGGAAACCCAAGAACTCCAAAGTTTTTTTTCTTATTAGATAAAATGGGAAATAAGTTGGTAAAGAAAAATGTTGAAGAGAAAAACATTAAGGGATTTATCATCCCTACTCCTCCCTCCTTTTTTGATGCATATAAAATATTTCTTTTGACAGGACTGAGTTGACTACCCCAAAAATATATATATATAAAAAAAATGCCAAAACCTTAGTTTCCAATGGTTTAGGAAGTGGAAAAATGTGACTAACAAACAGGAAGATTGGTATCAAAAAAGTTTTAATAATACAAATTATTTTCGGCTTCCCCATCCTCCATGAATTCCATCTACTAACCTGCACTTGGCCTTTTGCAAGCATAACTCAATTATACCATGCCATGTCTTCCAGACCAAAAAAACAGTTCTAAAATTTTACAGGGTGTCATAGCAACCTGCAATCCATCAATATCTGGTTCAGGGTAACTGGTCTGTTGTATATTAAGATAGAACCTTTTGAAAAGATTAATTGCAGCTCCCACCATTAACAGTAAAGCATGTAACACTTTCAAGGTTAATCATCCTTCAGCAGCATTCTAAACCATTAAATACAAGTCATCTGCGTAAGCAATCGACTTCAGAACTGGGGTATCCAATGTTTGAATGCCTCTAATATTAGGTGATCTATTAATAATACGTATAATGGGATCTATGGAAAATAAGTACAAAAGGGGACTTGAGGGACATCCCTGTCTCACCCCAAACAAAACTTGACATTTTTTGCCCACCATACCATTGTCATAGGGTCTGACATAAGCCAAGGCATAACATAACTATAGCCAGTGAATAAACATAGCTGGAATATCATAAATAGCCAATGTCAACCATAGAAAGTCATGAGATACTCAGTCAAATGCTTTCTGTTGATCAACCCATATAATGTATCCATCAATTTGTTTATATGAACCTGCATCCACAATCTCCCATAACAAAATAAGTGCATCCATGAAGTTTCTAGCTGGTATGGACCAAAACTGAGTGGGATGGATCAAAGTATCTAATACTTGTGCTAACCGGTTATATAGTAATTTAGAAAAAATTTAAAATGTACATTTAAGAGCGTAATAGGCCTCAATTATTAATGTCATTTCGGTCACCCTTTTAAGCAGAAAGATCATTAAACCTGCATACATTGAATCTGCTATTCTGTCTTCATGTAAAAAGGCATTGTATAATGCCAATAATTTGTTAGGAATACAATTCCATAAAATCTTATAGAGTTTCTACTGAGACCATCTGACCCTGGAGAAGTATTTATTTTAAAGAATGTATAACCCCTTCATGCTCATCAGAAGAAAATTCTTAATTAATTCAGGTGTCTGGAATTCAGTTAAATGAGGCAGTGCCACTGCCTGTAATATATAGCCATCCCTTATTTTCTGCTATTGAGGTCCCAAATTGTTGGAAAACATGGTTTTCCAAAACTGTCATAATACTACAATCATCATTAACTATCTGTCCCTTACTATTTATTAATTTCAAAATTTGTCGTGACTGAACTTTGCACCTACAGTCTTCATAGGGATTAGTCTGTTCTTTCGTCCCTTGTGTACCGGAGCATTGCTCCTGTTCTAGAGAGGCCTGTCTGTTGTATTGCAATGCCATCATGTGTTATTTTAATTCTGTTATCTCTAGTGAGAGGTCCTGTCTGGTATTGATTCATTCCATCAAAAGCTCATATAAAGCTGTTCTTAGTAACACATATTGATCACCACATAATTTAGAATGTCGTCCAGAAATATGTTGCAAACATTCAGTCGGACAGAGTTTTGTGTCTTCGCACCATGGAATTATTGAATCATATAAAATAACACAGATTTCCTGTCTGCCAAAATAATTTTCAAATTGTCTAATATCAACTGCTGTTGTAATAAACTATAATTTAGTCCCCATATGCTCTACCCGCACTCTATGTGGATGGGAGGTTATATGGAGTTCAAAAAGGCATGATCAGATGTTTCTGTCAATTTAATTTCAGATCTCACAACTGGCAATGTCTTCATTATTAACCAATGATCGATTCTTGAGGCCAATTTACCCTTATAAAATATATTCTTCTGAAGCTGTTTATCATCCCCAAACACATCCTTAAGGAAACCTGTTTTATTACTTTCCTTAGAAAGGACACATCACAATAAATTTTATTCTGTGATGATAAAGCTCTAAGCTTTTGACAGATTGATATTAAAGTCTCTGCCCCAAAACATTTGGTGATTGTTGAACAAAACAGACTGGATTTTCTTTAACAAATCTATCTGAAGTACCTTTGTTTGTGGTCCATACATATTTATCAACCTACAGGAAAGACCCTGGAATAAAACATCCAAGATTAGAGCCCTACCTGGCTCCACATCTATTCATTTCTGTAAAACAACCTCTGAAGTTGTAAAACATATACCTAAACCTGAACAATGTTCTAAGTCTAATGACCAATATGAATCACCTGCATACCAGTCCTTCGTGGTCTGATCGGTTTCTGCTAAAGAATGTAATCTCATATCTTGAAGAAAAAACACATCACAATGTAAGGACAACAAATATTGAAAATATTGCTTTCCATTTGTAATCTGACTTAATGCTATTCATATTGAGGCTTATAAGCCTCATAGAAGGAATCATTGTAGAACTTTATCATAGTTGTTTCCTACTAGCATGAGTTGCCCTCTTTTGGCTTTGAGAAGTCCCTCTGTAGCCAAAGAAACTGGTTCGTGGAGGCTCACTTTGGGTAGACTGAAATGATACATCTGAATCCCCATCATCCATCATATCTCCCCATGACTGTATGACCTCATATCTGTTTTCTGTATGTATTGGAGTGGGTGTCCCAGTTTGTAAATCTTTAAAACCTGTTGATCTCTTGGTCCTAGTCACAGTCTGAAAGGAGGTGAGATCCTCTGTAGAAGTAATAGGGAAGTAAAGGGTGTTTGCACAATCTGTTCCAATGGAACGGGGCATCTCTTTTGAGGTAGATGGAAGTACTACAGGATTTTGAGTAGATATGACCTCTGGGGGTCCCAAATCAGCTGAGTGTATATTAGTCACTTGTTGGTGTTGAGTACTAGGAGCTGGAGTAATCTAGTCTGGTGTCTGTGGTATACTTATTTGAGGAATAATATCCCCTCTATGTTAATGAATGGGTGAGGTGGGGTGTGTAGTCTAGGCTTTTCCAATATGAGCCTTGTAGCTTTATTCACTTATAAGTCTTGCTGTGTGTAATCCGTGAGTATTATGTGCTGCCCCCAGGCAGCAGGCAAATGAATGATCATCCACCCCATGTAAAAGTACATACAGGAGGGATCATATAATGTGCTACTATATGCCCAAGTGCACCACAAGAGACATTTGAGTTCCTTACACTGTGTGTTCAGATGGGTTAAAGAGCCACAGTGATAACATGAGCATGGCTGGCCTGGATAAAACAGAATACCACAATCTCGACCTAGAAAAAAACAGTTTGGTAGGTGTTGGATCACCTCTTCAGTTTGCCTCAACTGTATACAAAATCTCCATCCCCAGTCCAGAAATCAAAATCATCCAGAATAGCCTCAGGAAGACCCTAAAGCACACCTCTTTTCCAACCAGTAAATCATGTCGTTAACGTTCACACCTTCATTTCTGAAGAGAGCTGTGATTTTTTTTTGAAAGTGGGCTTTGTAGCGGATCACAATGAAGGGATGCCATAATAAAGTGTCTTTAACAGAATAATAAGCGGCCCAGAATTTATCCAATAAAGCTGCAGAATGAAAACTAATATCAACATTTAAATGCCCTGAGGCATGGATAAAACATATATCTCTGCTGGGGAAAAATGTTAAGAGTCAATTAACAATTCCTTTCCCATGTAGTTGAAGTCTGGGGCATCTCTAACCCTCCTTTTTATCACAATCTCACAACAAACCTTGGTTTACCTGCTTCAACAGATCTCGAAATAAGCTAGCATAGCTTGCTGGGGTTAATGGGAAGGCTGACCATGATTTTCAGCGGTAGTTAAATCAAGCACCTCATCATCAGGATTAGGTAAAAGTTCCACAGTACCTGAATCTGTAGTAACATTCAAGTGGACGTGACCATGTGTATGCTGTTGCATTCCTGGAGTTTGCCCATCCAAATGAACTGGAGCAGCTTTGCTACAATTTGTGGGTTGTCTGGTGATTTGGTCCGCTGTGTCTGATGCAGTTGCAACCAAAACATCTAATGCCTCATTGCACTGTGTAGCTGCCGATGCTGCTCCCCATGGACAACATTCATCCATATCAGGGCATTGTTCATCTCCATCTGCTGGTGGTGGGAAACTAGTCTCCGACCTTTCAGGAGTCCCAGGAATCAGGATGTCTGGTACGAATTCTCCATTACGGAAGAGCCATCCCGCATTTTGCAAAGCGTCTTCAGGTTTCTAGTCTGTTTTGTTGCCTGAGAATGGAAAGTCCTGCGAATCTAAGGCCTCTGGTTGTATATCCTGTGAAGTACCAGGTACAGAAAATTCCTTTTCACCGATAAAGATATTGGACTTTTAGCATTTCTTTTCGTTTTTTCTTCTTCAATTTTACCCTTGTTCAATTCAAATTCTTTTTCCGCTTCAGTCAGCATATTGAGTAAATAGGTACGTTTAGAGTCTAGATCCTGTTGTAGACGTTGTTCATCCTCAGTAATGTCCATATCCTTGGGAAAAAAATCTGACGGTTGTTCAGAATTTTTCTCAAAAGTGCAGTCTGTTTCTTGATCAGTCTTCTCCAAATGAGGAGCAGGTACTTCCTCCAACACAGCTTCCTCTGAACTGAGCTCCTCCATACTCACATGGTGAGGCAGCATCCCCTATCAAAGATTAGGGGAATTTCCCCAGTGTCCTGGCCAAATTTCCTCCATTCACTGAAAATACCACCAACAGCTTAATCTGAATCAATTTCAGTTGGTTGCCATCTGTATCCCCCCTCCCCCGGTCGCCCCTGAAAAAGGGACTTCTAGTCTCAGTGAGCCTACCGGGTCAACAAAATTCAATCAGTCAATATACTAGTGATATCTGAAATCTGGTTGAAGCCTCTGTCCCTGATTCCCTATGCTCACTTGCCAGCTGTAACATGCTGCGTGCTGACCGTCCTCCCCCCAAAAGCGGTGGTGGCTTGGCTTTGTACTGTAAGACTCATCTGAACCTCTCTCTCTCTCCTGCCCTGAAACCCACTGCAATCTTGTAAGGTTCTACACTTTCTACTAATATTGGGTGGGTTGAAGAAAATCCATATCGTAAGTGTTTATATTCCCCCTTAAAATTGTAATAAAGGTTTGGAGGAACGTATTGATCTCTTACCATCAGTAGTAAAGAAAAATGAAATAATCTGTTTAGGTGATTTCAACCTAAACCAGCTAGGCCCTTACTCCTCCAACCTCACCTCCACCATAAGTAAGGCCAATCTGTCACAACTCATCTCATCTCCCACAAGCCTCTCTCTGAATGGTCCCAGCCGCACCCTTATTGACTGGATGCTCACCAAAAGGACAGTATTTCCTCGCTGGGGTCTTAGCTGACTCCATCAGTGACCACTGTCCTGTTTACTGTGTGTGGGATGTCTCCTCCATTTGCCCTCCTAAAGTTTTATCTTTCTCCAACTTTTCTGCCCTCGATCCAAATGCTTTCCTAAGTGATCTCTGGCTGGTTGACTGGTCACCCCTCTTCACAGCATGTGATATGAACCAAGCCACTGACTACTTCATCAATACCCTCCTCCCAGCAAAAAGCACATTCGTCTTATTAGGCACAGGGTTAGGTGCACTGCTACCAAATGGTTTAAGCAACCTCTCTTACATATGCTAAAGCTAAGGGACAAGTTATGGAGTCAATGGAAATCATCCTCTCCCTGCAGACTTCTGTGTGTATCACACTTGAGGAACACCTGCAAGAAGGAGATTTGCAGTGCAAAGATTAATTACAAGGAACTACTTTGTAATTCTGCCTGTAATCCCAAGAGATACTGATCACAAATTAATGAGATCCTTGGGAGTCATAGAACATCAAACTTCCGTGAAATGATAGTAAATGATGTTAGCTGCAACAACCCTTCCACTATCGCGAATGCCTTTAACTCCCTCTTGAGCATGCTTCACAACATCTCTCCATCCTTGACTATCTCCTCACTAACTATCCCCTCTTCCCTTAATGCTCTTCCTTTCCTGGAGTTAACCCCATTACCAGGTTGAATGTCCTGCGGCTATTAAGAACCATCCCACCTCATGGCAGTCCTGGTCCTGATGGACTTGAACCAAGGATTCTTAGACTGGCTGCCTCCCTTCTTGCTACCCCTGTAACCAGGCTCTTCAGCCTGTCCATTTGCCCTCCACTGTGCCCTCAGCTTGGAAAACTGTCTGGATTATTCCTGTATACAAAAAAAGAGACTCTAAAGACATTAACTAAGTACCGTCCCATTGTGCTTCTACCCACCCTTAGCAAGCTGCTTGAAAAGCTAATCCATTGTCAGGTAGCTAATCATTTACTTAAATTTAATCTTCAATTTCCTGTCCAGCATGGTTTCAGGGCTGGGTACAGTACCACAACTGCTCTTACACAGTTTAATAGTAAGATTAAGTCTAATATGGATATAGGCCTACTTACAGGGGCAGTTTTTATCGACCTAACCAAAGCGTTCGACTTGGTAAATCATCCCCTGCTTTTATGCAAACTTCAGGTGCTTGGGGCTTCTGGATCCACCCTATCCTGGTTCAACAGCTATCTTGCTAATCAGTCTCAGTCTGTTTCTTTCTGTAAGATCCTCTCTTTCCCTGCTCCTATTTCTTGTGGTGTCCCCCAAGGATCTATACTCAGCCCCTGCTCTTTTCCCTGTTGTAAATTACCTCCCTACCTTTTCTCTCCCTGCTGGACCATTATGTACACTGATGACTTGGTCCTTTTTCTGCCTCAAGATCCACTGACAACATCAATAACCACCTATCTCTTGCTCCTCAACAAATCCAATCCTGGCTCACCTCAAATTATCAAATTCTTAATGTCTCCAAAACTCCAGCCATGCTCTTTGGGTCCCTAAGAAAGTCCCATGCTGAGTCCCCAAGCTACAGGTCCTATGGCTTGATGGGTCCACAGTCACTGTTACTAACTCCTTTAAGTACCTTGGGGTCACACTTGACCCTGCTCTTGACTTTTCTTCCCACATCAGCAAGATCTATAGATCTGTTAATTTTAAGATTGGGGCAGCCTACCGTGTTCTTCACGCTCTCACCCCTGCAGCCAGGATCTCTGTTGCTAGGGATGTTCTGCTCCCTGGACTCAGCTACTCTCTCCTAGTTTTTGCCCAAGCTAAAGTGGGTGTACTCCATACGTGGGATACCACCTATAATAATATTTGCAGGTTTGCCCTGTCAGCCCCTCGCCTCACCCACCACTGCTTGCTTTACTCTGTCCTGCAGTGGCTCCTCCCCTCAGATCTGCTTCCTATACCTAGGTGCTTCATTGACTCCATTACCTGTCACGCACATCCTGACTCCCTAGGTGCTGTGCTTAATCCCATGGTACACTCTCAACCCTGAAGGTCGCAACCTCTGCACTGCTATCAGTCCTGCTCTGCTTGAGTAAGATGGGGGCAAGCATTCTCCACTTTGCCTCCAAATTCTGGAATTCCCTACCTCCGGATCAGGAACTCCTATTCTCATCCTATGTTTAAGAAAGCTTTATTCCTCATTTAAATGCTCTTGGTGTCTGTAAATGCACTTGATACTTTTAGTATTGCCTCTTGCTCTCTGACTGTTATCTTCTGATACCAATGTTTTAATGTTTAGTATCCTGTGACTTATCCATGCAGTAGTCATGCATCCCTGTGTGGATGTTATCAATCTCTGGTCTGTAATGTACCGCCTATCCCTGCATGGATACCTTGCTTTCTCCTTGTACATTGTTCAAATATGTGATTGTATATTTATTTTATTTCGCTGTTATCTGTACTTTTACTGTTGTTATCTGTACTTTCCTGGGTCATGCCTTAAAATAGACAGGTCCTTGCCTAGTGCACTTACCTGGTTACCAAAAGCAAAAAGTAAATTAATTTTAAATAAATAAATACAATACTACATAGGTAAAATACAAGAAAGCTGTTCACTCCCAGCTGATGGAGTATTTAGACAAGCACTTGCTACTCACCAGTCCCAGTTTGGCTTCAGGAGGAATATGAGACAATGACTGTCTTGGTAAGGTTCACAAATGACTTGCACCTGAATATGGAGAAGGGTTGTTTGGGAGGTGCAGTCTTTATGGACCTGGCCAAGGCATTCGACTTGATGAACCACTCCTTCTGGTGGCCAAACTGGACTGCATAGGAGTTTGGGAATCAGAAAAAAAATGGTTTTGTGACTATTTAAAAGATTGTATAACAGTATGTGAGGCTTGATGGTATTTTGTCTTTTTCATATCCACTACAACACGATGTTCCATAGGGTTCAATATTGGGACCTTTACTTTTCACAATTTTCATGAATGATATGCCAAATGTATGTTTAAATTCAGATTGAATTATATATGCTGATGATACAGTAATTTATAAAGCTGACTCAAATATAAATTCATTAAATGAAAAATTATCACTGGAGTTATTAAAACTGCAGGACTGGTTTGAATCAAATAGATTGTTGCTGAACAGGAAGAAAACAAAAGCCATGCTTTATTGTACATCACAAAGGTATGCAAAGGCTGTGAAACATTTTTGTGTAAGGATGTCTGATCAAACTGCTCTTGAACAAGTGGAGCATTTTCAATATTTGGGGGTTACGTTGGACTCAGGATTAGATTATGATGGACATATGGCAAATGTTACAGATATCTGGCATAGAAAGATAGATCTTCTTTATAGACTAAAAAATGTGCTTTCTGCTGAAACAAAAACTGCAATTGCTAGAAATTGTTTGCTTAATACTTTAGACTATAGGCCAGCCTGGTGGCACAGAGGGTTGAGGTGCTGGATGCCACCTCACACCACCCAGTGACCCATGTTCGGGAATGAGCCTGGGTCGCCGGAGGTCAGTGGGGGAGCGGAGGCGTGAGTGGCTGCTGGCACCTCTGCCTCAGGAGGGTGTAAGAGTGTCCTCAGAGCTTGGCCACCTCCTGGTGGAGGCCAAAGTAGTGATGCCTTCAAGGACTGCTGACATTAAGCTGAGGGAGGTTGAAGAGACCTGCCACTGGAGCTGTGTGTGGCATGTACGCCTCCATGCACATGCACCGCCACTTCTGGGGTCTCGGGCGTGGGATCTCGGGGAGTAAACAGAGGAAACAGTGGGGGCCACCTAGGATGATGCCTCCAGACTGGCTCTGGGGATCTGACAGGGCACGCATAGCACCTCAAGACCCCAAAGGACCCCGACACCGGTAGGGTTGGGGGACCACGAGGATGACCTGCTGCAGGGGGATAAATATAGTCTAAAAAAAAAATTTTTTTGACTATGGAAGAGTAGTCTGGGGGTCAGCTTCTGTTGGGATTACAAATAAATGACAGGTTCTTTATAATATGATATGTTGTTTTACTACAAATAGTTCACACGGAAACATCATCGTAAAGTGTATAAAAAGTTAATTGGTTACCATTATCACAGGAAGACATTTTAATTTATTGCAATTCATCGATAGAAATATAAGTCTAGGTGACAGAAATCCTTTGGCAGACTTGTTAATTATGAATAGTGCTAATCAAGGCCTTAGATCAGCTGACCAGTCATGGCTGGTAACACCTTTATGTAAAACAGTTATGGAACAAAAAGCTTTTTCTTATTATGCAGTAAAAAAATGGAAAGAGTTCCCAAAGGAGATAAGACTAGCTCCATCTCTACAAGTTTTTAGACAAAAACTGTTAGGCCATCTGTCACTCATGTCCTTATGCAAATGTTACCAGTCACCTGTGCAATGATACTTATTTTGTAAGAAGCTGGAATGAGTTTTCTCTAAAAAGATCAAACTAGAAGATCCCTATAAACAGTCAGACATAAATTGTTTGGTAACTTGTCATTCTTATTTGTTTTTATATAAATGTTAATAACTGTTTGTACAGTGATGGCTATTGTATGTGCTAAATTGAATTTGCATGATTTATTTTTATTCATATATAATGAATGTGCATTAATTATTATATGTCTTTTATAAATAATTCTGTAATCTTTGAAGTTTTCTGCAGATATGTTGTGTTTTACTGAAAACACCTGGATCATGCCTGTAAACAGACCCTTGGTCTCGTGTACTTACCTAGTCAACAAATATATTGATTTGAATAATAGTCCCCCCCCCACTCAGCCCATAGCCCGTAGTCCAAAGCACAAGAAACAGTTCCAAGCCAGTGTCTCATAGTGATAAACTCTTCAAAGGTAGAGAATTATGTCTTGCTACATGTTGACAACACAATTTGTTGTAGCTTTCTTCATGAAGATCATGTGTGTTATTGTTTACGCAGGGAACGGGGTGGACCTTAGGGTTGACAATCCCAAGGAAGACCCCACTGACTCACCAAGACTCTGGATACCCCAAACCCTAATGTTTTTTTCCTTTTGATGCTTGGGGCACGGGGCAAGGAGTTATTGTTGGAAACCCTAATGGCAGATTTCCCCAGTTTTGTGGCATTAAGTTACCATAACTGGTGCATTAACTAAGTTTTTGCAAAGAATTTCCTTTCTTTTTGAGATATGAACAGATGCAGATGCCCTGCACCAAGGGAAGACTCTGTCCACCTACAGAGGTGAAGGGCCCTTGCAGGCCCTGCAGTTCTGTGCAATGATGACTATAAAGAATTCATGGGGCTGTTTGATGGGCTGCAGAAGTGCAGGGCCTTGTGGTCCCTGCACTTCTATGTGGCTGCAGGTACAGATGTACAGGGCAAAGAGTGCATCTGTCAGCCAATGTACAGGGCTCTCTGCTACCCAAGCATAGAGGTGCAGGACCCTATTCCAAGAGGACAGTTTTCTTCACTACATGGTAGCTGGGCCAGTGCAAACAACCCTGAACATTTCATTCCCTGGCTGGAGGGGTGTCATATAGTAATACATCTCCCCACTCTAACCACAACCAGCTGCGTCACTGATCTCACCACTGAATGCAGCTCACCAGGCTCTCACTGCCGAATGCAGCTTACCAGCATGGAATCATAAAACATACTCACTGGGGTCAAGACTAGTACTACACACAAAGTTTGTTAACAATTATTTTTTTTAATTTTGACCCAAAATTTTCAAGATACTCGTTTTATGATTCACTTTATAAAATGACATATACCATTTATAGTATACTGATGAAATTTTATTTCATACAAGAAGTCTGAAAACATGTCTCGTCTAGAATTTAAAACATGAAACGTCATGTTTATGAGGAGGTGTGAGAAAATGGCTACGTTGAAAGTTCAGAGTCAAATTACTTTAAAGAAGTGAAGTTATGAGTGAACATTGAAATACTACAATGTTCATTTATAACCTGGGCAGTTTACTGGCTTTGTACACCACGTTTTTAGCATAGCCTTCTTATTACGTTACCTCATCTCATGAACCTGGTAGGTGAAAATTTTCAGATCCCTGCAGAAAGATCCTTCTGTACCACTGAAACATCATTTCATGTCATCGGTGCAAAAACACAATTTGGCCAGGATTTAAAAAATGTCAGCTGTCACATTTGTGAGGTGGTGTGAAAAAAGGGCTATGTTAAACATTGGGGGTGAGATATTCAGAAGGGTTGTGCATGGCACAACACATTTGTGCCATGTGCAACCCACTGATGAGCCCGTGCAATATTCATAAAGGAAAGTGTGTGGCACAAATCCTGATGTGCCTGGGTGCATCATTAATGTATGCGGCACAAGTGGGGGGGCATGCCCATGCATACCTCCACACATCCAGATATTCAGCCCGGGATGTGCGGAGTCCATGGAGGCACAACTCCTACATGTGCTGCATACAGTTGTTCCAAAAAATAAAGGAGCAACAGCCAGCCACCCACAGGTGAGCTGCCGTATTGCAGGGTGCAATATGGCAGCTGCCAGCAGTGGGTGGCCACCCGAGCCCCAGTGGCACCCTCCGTCGGGTAGCACCACCCATGCCCGATCGCGAGCATATGTATAAATATAGAAAGTCCTATATCCCTGTTGGTCCAGTGTACTGCTCGCAGTCTGATCACGGGCATATGTATAAAAATAGAAGGTCCTACATCCCTGGTGGTCCAGTGGACTGCTCACAACCTGATCACAGGCAGAGTCTAATGAAAGATTATTCCCATCCTTGGTGGTCTCTCAGTGCCTCTGCCCCTCTTACGGGTCAGTGGCGGTGGCGGCCCCACCAGCAGCCCGGCCACCACTGACTGACTGCGTACAGGTACGGCTATGCAGCCCATTGAGTCCACAGTGTGGGCCGATGGGCATGCAGACTGTACGTACTACAGTCCAGATATGTGAATGAATCCAGTCACATATCTGGACTGTGTGTGCATAGTACGGCTGCACGCCCATTGGCCCATGCTGTGGATCAATGGGTGTCCAGCTGTACTGTATGCAGCCAGTTGGCGGGTGGCCAGGTGGCTTATGGTGGGGAGCTGCCACCCACCGCTGACCAGGGGGAGCGGGGAGCGGGGCTCAGTGGGAGGGTGGGAGGGGAGTACCGCTGGACCACCAGGGATGGAAATTAACCTTCATTAGACTTCTGTTCGTGATCAGGCTGTGAGGGTCCACTGACCACCAGGATATAGACCATTATATTTTCATACATATGCCCAGGATTGGGCAGTCGGGCACTTTGCTGCTTGTGCAGGGGGCGCCGGTCCTTGACGACTGCAGCCTGGCAGGGTGCCAGGTGCAAGTCACCGATGGGCACACTGAATGCAAATGGGCCATAATGACATGCAATGGCCCCATTTGCACCTTTGCATGCATTATGGCCCCATTTGCATGTGCACCTTTGAATATCATGGTTTATGCACCTAGCGCAATGGCACTTGCGCTAGCCATCCCCCTGCCCCTCTCTGGCCACTTGTACTGATGCACTGCCATTGCGCCACGCACAATGTGGGTGTCCACAGAGCAATATTCAATGGTGTTGAGCCATGGTGCAGTGCTTTTGAATATCACCATGTCAGCACCTTGACACATCCCAGTTGCGCTGCACCTAGGCTTGCGCCACAGCCTGGCGCAGTCTGAATATCCCACCCTTGGTGTAAAAATATTTAAACTTACCAAAGTTATGAGTGAGTGTAGAAAAATGTAAAGGTACATGCATAAATTTACCATTTTTACATATTCTGATCCCAAAATTTCAACATAACCTTCTTGATGACCCACCTCATAAACAAGGGTGGTGACAATTTTTGAATCCTGCCCAAAGATGATTTACCATGCAACTGCGAACTCACCTTTGATTTGATTTGCATAATTCCACCACCACTGGTCATGAGGTGAATCTCAAAAAAGCCATGTTGAAAATTTGGCGTTGAAACATTAAAAACTGACAAAGTTATGCATCAAAGTTAGAACCTCATGATTCTATGTAATAATGGCAATCACAAAACTGTGATTGCCATTATGGTGAGTGTACATCACCAAAAACCACAACATCAATGTACACTCATCAGTGACACCACAACTGGCAACTAGAAATAGGATTTATGTGGGGGTTCTCCGCACCCTCCTGATTTTAGATTGCTAATCCAGGGGGTGTATGTCGGGAGGGAGAGACAGTCCGAAAAAATTATTACAGCAGCTGTAAAATGTTTCCTGATCTATAGCCCCAAACTCAGTGTCTGTTGCACCAAAGCTAGCCACCCTCACCATCACACCACATGGCTAGCTTGTGGCAGCAGGACACACTACCCCACACAAACCTCTTCTCCTTATCCCTCCCTTCCGTCACCATCGTATCCTCCCTCCCTCACCCCTACCCTCGCTGTCTCATTCTATCGCTATCCTCACATGGTAGTTCACATGTGCAGCACTGCAAATGAGTCACTCTTTTGAGAGTCACCCATTTGCAGTCACTATTATCAATGGAAACCACACTAAAATGCATTGAACCTTAGTTTTTCATATTGCAGTCGATGGCTCCAGCAACAAGAGGTGTCTTCGATCAGAGAGTGGATATTCACCCTGGGACATATTCAAGTGAGTGAAGGTGTGTGGGGTGGGGTGCTAAGTGGGAGGTCAGGGTAGGGGTGGATTGCTGAGGGACCGCTTTCTTTTTTACAAGTTTAACCCCCCCCCAAAAAGAAACCATTGAGGGAATATTAATGGGGGGACAGCAATCGGAGGGTGGGGTGCCACCAGACACCAGAAAAACTGTGTTTTGTTTACTTGTTCAGAGTTGCACAGTTTTTTGATTTTATGTTGATTTTGTTTGGTTACTGTATTTCTATCTAAATTCAATAAAGTGTACTTAATTAAAAAAAAGACACCAGGGAAACATAACATGAATGTTGTCTACTGATGGGAAGTCATTTAAGGCAATTTTGAATCCCAAGGAACTTGGATGAGTTTTAAATAATATTTAGTAAATCATAATGTAATTGACCACATTTGAATACATTACACCCCCCCGACACCATTCTGCTGACATTAGGGGGTTGATATCTCACATTGTAGCATGTTTTTTGCAAAGTGAAATGTAATTGATCTAATCACTTTCTGTCTTTGGACGACACATTCAGTTAAATTAAGAGAAAAGAATTTGGACTTATTTTTCACATTCTTTTGTATGAAGGCATCCTTTTCATATGCTTTTTCATTCATACAAAATAGAATGCCTTCATATGAAAAAAGAATCAGAAAAAACAAAGTCCAAATTTTTTTCATATGAAGCCATCCTTTTACATGGACCAATTTTTAGTATGCCCATACAAAAATATAAAATTATCTCCTAAAAGGATTTTTAAATGTTAAGAAAATACATTTTTGGATCATTTTACAGAAAGTAGTGCAGAGTCCTCCTACTTGGGTCCCGATTAACAAGATACATGTGTTGGTATGTGTGTATGTAGGATGTCATTTTTGTGGGTTTTGAATTATTTTTTTGTAAATGGAACCAAGTTGGCTGACCATACCAAAAATATTTTTTCCTCATGAAAGGATTACCCCATATGAAAAAGGATCCTTTTTCATATGGACCAGATTCTTTTTGTTTCAAGCAGCTATCGAAAAGACTGTACTGAGCATGCTCAGAATAAAAATGTCAAAATTTAATAACTCTGGAACAGATTAATATTTTTTTCACCAATGCAGTGAAAGGCACATCTGTGGGACAAACCCTTTCTACCATGAACATTTCAGACCAAAATTCCACACCAGTTGGGCACTAGATGATGATAGAAAACCCCAGCAAAATACAGTGATTTTTTGAAAACTTTTTTCGCTATCCACATCTCGGAATCTGCACATCCAACTGGAACAAAACTTGGCAAATAAAGGGACCTACCCCCTTAGACCACACATGCAAACTTTTGCACAAATCCATTGTTGAATAGTTACAAAGATATTAAAGTGAAAAATCTGAGGTTTAACATAGAAACCCCTGCTCAACTCTAACTATAGTGGTGCTAGCATGCCACTATATAGAGAATACTGGATTTGCAACTATGCACATCCAGTGTGTTCTGCCACAGAGGGGTTCTGATTCCCTCTGACCCTAAGAGCGAATCTCAAAAGGGCCATGGGAATCAAAACCCAGAGGTGGCAGAACATACTGGTTATGCAAAAAGTTTCTCATCCTGTATTTTTCATAGTGTCTAGTATTATATGAAATGTGTACATTGTGTTTTTTTTTCTCTTTCGCAATGAAACTTACTTCTGCAGTCTCTAGAGGTTCTAGAATGCTGTTCTACCCCAGAAGGGTACAATCACATCCCATGACCTTTTAACTATGGTACAACAGCATTTTGAAAAGGATGGGTTTCTATATAGAACATGCTCTACTATACACTAAAATACTTAATTGCACATACACACTTCTGTGTGTATATATTTAATTGCACATGCACGTTAAACCTTAGACTAAAGCCTTCAATAAAAATATATTTGAAAAAAAAAATGGAAAGTACAAGAATTTCTAGTTGAGTACAATACATTAAATTAACAATGTGAATGTGTTGCCCTGCTATGTTTCTCTTGCCAACAGTATGACACCCCTCCCTCAGACATTAATAACAACTCAGAAAATAGCAATCTTACAATTTCTAATTTTTTTGAATACATTAGGTTAGTTTAGGGGCATCTGCTTTCATTTGGGGTTGTTTTTCCAACTTTTACAGCTGACCTGATGTACTGAGAAGCTAAATGACTCATTTTGTGTCATACAGTGGGTAACTGGCTGTGTTGAAAGTTGAACCTAGGTCTCCATGTTTTCAAGCCTGTACACAAACCACTAGACCACACTACCTTCCTAAAGCAGCAACAAAATAACTGAGCATAAAATACAAACATTTTTGGGGCAGCAAAAAATGTGTAAGATGTATCCTAGGTTATAAAACCTAATTTCTGGGCCTCTGAGTATACATATAAAACCAATAAATTTGGGACAAAATGTGGGCAGAACTGTCAAAATGGCACACCTTATTTTGTATGTGCACAAATTATGCTTCCTTCTACATTCTTTTCAACACTATATACTAACAAGCATTTGTCAATGCCGAATGTTTCCTTGCATGGTGTATGTGGCAGGGGTGTATTGTGTTAGTTGAAGAAAAGAGAGAGAAAGAGTTATGATATTGGTAAATGTCAGAATTCCCTAAAGAGTTTGTGGCATATGGCAAAGGGCGAGTGGGCGAGCAGGTGGTCCTGCATGGTGGAGGGATGCACCATCATGCACACCTGGAGCACTTCAGTACTTTCAAGTACCCTAGGTTTCTGGCCATGAAATTATGACCACGGTCATACTTAGCTTGGATGGTCATTGGTGGGTGAGGGATAAGCTGAGTGTAGCTTGCCTTTTATTGGGCTAGTCACTGACACACCTCTGAAATGCCCTTCTTTGTAACAAAACATTTTTTGGGCAAGCACAAGGAAACAAAAAAAAAAAAAACTTTTCTTGCACAAGCTCAAGGAAACATAAAAAGTGTTGCCCACACAGATAAGATGCTATAATAGCCTGACATATCAATAATGAGCAGCGTCAAGTGGCTCAGTGGTTGCTAATAGCAGGGCCATCCCACCCAGCCCTGCCTTAGCCAGAAGAAGCAGGCCTGTTGGCACAAGGGTAGGATTTCCACTAGTGACACCGTGACCTGGATTTGAATCCAGACTCAGGCCATCGAAGGGCCGGCCAGGAGAGGAGGATTGAGCGTCCCATTGACTGCTCTCTCCTCCAGGGCGGGAGGGTGTGTGTGATAGAATGTCCAGCCCAAAAGTGCGGATCCGTGGTGGAGTCTGGGGATCTGATGCGACTGGTGCCTGATATGTGCGGAGGCGGATGGACGTTGGTTCCTCCCACTGACATCATTGCATGTTCTGCCTCCTGAGGGAATTTAAGCATAAAAACTCTCCAGCATGAAGGCCTGTTTTGCTGCCATCTCCACTGCCTTCAACGTCCGCCAGGGATGCCACTTCCATGGCCCTGACCCAGGGGAGTAAGCAGTGGCTTGCCTACAGTGTCCATTGAGGGGGAACCCTCCTGGCAGCCCCACCCAGGGGGCTAAGCCTGGGCATGAGGGAAATTACAGTCAGGGCAGGTCTGACCTCTGAATGGAGGATTAAGGGACCTGGGCCCCCCCCCAAAAAGAAATGGGGCCACCTTCTTCATGAGCCAGAAAAAGCAGGACAATCTGCCATATCCCCCTCCTGCCCAGAGCCAGAAGCAGCAGGGCCACCCCCTCCCCCACAATGAGCCAGAAGAAGCAGCTCAGGGGAGGGTGACCTGCTTCTCCAGGCTCAGGAAGGCGATGGACTGCTTCTATTGGCTCATGGAAGTATGGCACTGCATCTTCTAGCTCAGGAGGGGAAGGTCCTACTTCTCCTGACTCAGGCACAGAGGGAATGGCCCTGCTTGTCCTGGCTTGGGGGGGGTATGAGTCTGTTTCTTTTGGCTCAGCCACTTTCACTAAGCCAAGAAAAGCAGGACCACGCCCCAGGTCAGAAAAAGTAGGGTCATCCCCATCCCGGATCCAGAGTCAGAAAAAGCAGGTCCATACCCCCCCAGAAAAAGAAGCAGAATCTGTAATGAAGAAAAACCCTGAAGGTGCTGGTAAATGTATCCTACAGAAAAATGTAACGGTGCAATCAAACACCCTAACCCACAGTTAATATATTCCTTAAAAAAAAAAACAGCACCTTCTGAGTCATTTTTC
This sequence comes from Neoceratodus forsteri, assembly GCA_016271365.2. Taxonomy (NCBI): domain Eukaryota; kingdom Metazoa; phylum Chordata; order Ceratodontiformes; family Ceratodontidae; genus Neoceratodus; species Neoceratodus forsteri. Next base: position 796,227,571 of record CM028137.1, on the reverse strand, counting down.
TTGTAATTAGCATAAACTCCTCCCACCTTCCCAGCGTTGTTGCTGGACTGTCAGCAGTTTAGATGGGGAACCCCCTCTTCCCCATACTCCTGCTGGCTGCTGCCATCACAGAGTTATTATGGTCTCGTGGTGAACTGCATCATGGCACTGCATCTCAGTTCTGCACTCCCGAGGCCCTATTCAGATGTGAAGGATACGGGCTTAACTTACACTTGAACACAATTACAACTTTTAACTTTACTGCATTACATTTTATCACTATTCTACAGAGACTTAAGGTGCTCATCACAAAACATAAAAAAATGTTGCAAAACAACTCAATTACATTGTTCTTATTTGGTTTGGTTTGCTTGCACTTCTCTACCTCTCTTACCGGAAACTATTCTTTTTATAATAAAAAAACAGAAGCATGACACCCATTAACTATGGCAAAACCTGCAAACAAAGCAAGTCTTAGTATTAACTTTACTTTCAGACGCTCACAACACCATGTCAGTGAGACATTGCCAACTACCCCTACTACTTCTAAACTCAGAGGACTTGCACAACGCCATGTAGCAGTGCATGTTTCAAAACACTTTGATCTGCCTAACAGTTGGAATCGCTCTCTTATTTGTTTCACCAAAAACATTTGTGATACTCTGCTAGTCCCAGTCCAGATATAAAAATTCCTTATTCCAACTGGCTCTGTATCAGAGAGATCACATATACATTTCAGAGCAAGTATTGACTGGAATCGGTCTCTCTCTCTCTCTCTCTCTCTCTCCAAAATCTGCTGTTGGTTGCAGGATCCATCTCAGGCCTCAGTGGCAGTTTTTCAATGTCAGAGTGGCACATTCAAGAGAAAAATGCAGGCTGTCGAGGAAAATCAGATGGGTAATCCTGCGAAGAAGAGTACAGTCTGATGGAAGGACTGTGCAGTGAGTAGCAAACAGCAGGGGCACACAATGATGGATGAAGCCCACCCTGGAGACCAGAAGTTCAATCATCAGGGGACTGGAAGCAATCCCCAGTCCAAAGCCCACAGTCCAAGGCAGAGTCTCCAGACACTGGGATGGAGCTGGAAGCACCAACAGAGTAATGGTGTGTAGCAGCTGTTGGGGCAGCCTGGAATGGCCCCAAAACAGGAAACCGAGCCAGAGAAGGTAGGATGAGTTAGGGAGCATGCCAAGGTTTGGAGCACACAGATGGGACCAACAAAACATGAGTAGCAGAAGTGTGATGGTGGAGTGGAGGAGTCTGACAGAGAACAGAGTGGCAGCTGGTAAGGCACAAAAAGCAAAATAAAGGAAAATGAGAGGAGACCAGGGAGACAAAAGAAACATACTAAGGGGCACTGGGGAACACCAGGATGAAGGAAAGAGTGGGGAGGGAATGGACCAGGGAGAAAACAACAACGGGGGGAGGGGGGTTTGGGGGAAGATGAACAATGGGAGGAAATAGAAGTAGAGGGTGAAAAAACAACCAAAGTGGGGACAAGACAAACAAGCCCTGGCAGAGCCACTACGACTGTGAACGCATTAACTAGATAAAGGTGTTTCATGGGCTTAAACATAAACATTTATTAATTTATTTAAAAAAATATCAGATTTACAAACCTTTTGAGTCAGAGACTCATTTACAAAGGCACCACATTGAAGCTAATGCAAAGACAGCAGTTAACAAGTCCAAAAACAACGGCTCGGAGAGCAAACAGTTATAACAATCATTCACTGGAGATACATGGGTAGCAGTAGATAAACATATTACATAGTTTAGCCACACAGGCACCACATCAAGAAGACCAAAGCAGTTCAAACAATATACAATAGCTAAAGCAAATAGACATCAGGGGTCAAAGAGAAGCCCAGAGTGTTCACATGAAGGCTGTTGTATATACTAACTGAATCAAAGTATAGCACATTGGTAAATGGCATATTTAAGCAATAAGGCATGACAGGTGTGTGTTATCATGTAATAATTAACTCATTGGGGTGGGTTGAAGCATGAGGCAAAGCTGAGTATTTATTTATTTGCATGTATTTATTTGATCCACGGATCAGCAATATTTGCACAAGCTGTGCCCGTGCAATTTTACAGCACTGGTCCTGGTCTGGTGATCTGGTTTCACCCATACCACACTGCAAATGGCTTAGTGATGACAAGTTTCCTAAATACTGGTACCTTATCCAGCTGTGTTCTGCATGGAGTGTGTGTGTGTGTGTGTGTGTGTGTGTGTTTAAACATGTAACTTTCTATAGTATATTGTATAGCACTGTGAATTCTGGCTGCAGGATGGGATATTCAAAAGGGTTGCACCATGCGCAATAGGGTTGCACCTGCGCAAGTCCGAAATTGCACCATTCTGCGATATTCAGCAGGAGGCAGTTGCACCACTGAAAACATGCTGAGCAACAGCGCAATGCAAATGAATGCATGCTGAACTGGAGGGAAGAACCATGCATAAACTGCACAGCCCGATATTCAGCCAGGCTGTGCAGAGTTGTGCAGGCGCAACCCCCAACCTGCGCCTGCACAACTTTGAGCCAAAAAAGAGTAAGTTGAGGGCCACCCACAGGTGAGCTGCCACATTGCAGGGCACAACACAGCAGCTGCTACCTGTGGCTGGCCCTCAACCTACTCCCTGTGCCCCCTGCAGCCTGATCGCGGGCAAAAGCAGAAAAGTCCCCTCCCCGACTGGTCTGATCGCAGGCATAGCTAAATCACCCCCCACCAGCCCGATCGCTGGCAGCAAAGTGTTCCCTCCTAACATATCCCTGGTGGTCCAGTGGACCGCTAAGCCCGATCGCTGGCTGAAGAGGTTTAAACCCCCCCGAACATATCCCTGGTGGTCCAGTGGACCGATAAGCCCGATCGCAGGCTGATGAGGTTTGAAACCCCTCCCAGAATGTATCCCTGGTGGTCCAGTGGACCGATAAGCCCGATCATGGGCTGGCCGAGTTTAACCCCCCCGAACATATCCCTGGTGGTCCAGTGGACCCATAAGCCTGATCGCGGGCTGATGAGGTTTGAAACCCCCCAGAACGTATCCTGGTGGTCCAGTGGACCCGATAAGCCCGATCGCGGGCTGAAGAGTTTAACCCCCAGAATGTATCCCTGGTGGTCCAGTGGACCGATAAGCCTGATCACGGGCTGCATTATGTTGCGACACCCCACCCCCAAGACCATATCCCTGGTGATCTAGTGTCCCCCACCCACCCACCTCCGAAGCCCCACCACCCCGCTCCCCTCGGCAGCTGGCGGGCGGCAGCATCCCACCCGCCTGCCGCACTGCTGCCCGCCGACTGACTGCGTCCGTAGCTGCATGCCCATTGGTGCAGAGCAAGAGCCAATGGGCATGCAGCCCATACCGTACAAGGCAGTCCAGATTTGTGAATGAATCGGCTTATCGGGTCCACTGGACCATCAGGGATACGTTCTGGGGGGAGTTTCAAACCTCTTCAGTCTGCAATCAGGCTTATCGGTCCACTGGACCACCAGGGATATGTTGGGGGGGGGACACTTTGCTGCCCGCGATTGGGCTGGTAGGGGGGTGATTTAAGCTTGCCCGCGCATCGGGCTGCGGGGGGGCACAGGGAGTAGGTTGAGGGCCAGCCACAGGTGGCAGCTGCTGTGTTGCATGGCAACACTGCATCGTGAGAGTTACAGGAAGTGACATGTCACCTCCGCTGGGAAATCCAAGCTGCTCAAGAGGATTAGCAGCTGAGGGGAATGCCACAGCATCTCTAAAATGCTATTGTGCAATGTAGAGCTTTGGAAAAAGTTTTGTCACTAAAGCACGGTGCGGTAAAAAGCTGGTTCCTTACCATTTAAATTTAATCTCGAGTGAGACTCGTTGAGGTAAGAAACAAGTCCAGCTTATAAAATTGCAATTCCAAAAAGGATATAAGCCCTTTTAAGCCTTTTCAAGTAAATGCGCTTCATTATGTGTCTTTTCAGAGTTACAATTGGAACAGGAAAGCCTTGCTTTCACAAGATAAAGGATTCTTTACTTTTGATAGTATTGTACCCAGGTATGCATGTTATGGGGGGTTAAAAGTTCTTTGCAAACTTTTGTCACTGGATGTAACATGATCTTTGTTTATGCATTTGCAACACATTTCATAAATATGGTTTCATTCCCTTAGGAAGAAGTTAAAAGTTTTTGAACTAAATGAATTATGTGCACACAGTGAGAAGCACTCAGGTAGATTAACTGAGTATAAACATTACTTCAAAATTACTTTTAGACTGACAAGTATATATATAAGTAAGAGAAAGCAGTAATTTAAAAGTATCTTTACATTTTGTTTCAAAACAGAACAAGAAAAACCCAATGAACAAGCTCATAGGAGGCGAACGTAGGGGCAGATATTGAAATAAAGGAGAAGATATTTTAAACTTGTAAATCTTTTTGCATGCAGAAGAATGTTGAGCTGAGTACCAGGAGAAGCAGGGCCCACATGAATCACTGAGGCATCGTTCCTGTTCAAGGCATTGAGCAAGTGGCTGATCCCCAGGCAGGTCTCTAGTCCGATGGCTTTCTCTGTGTAGCGGGTAGTCTGGCTGGGCCAGTGTAGCAAGGCCCAGGCCAAATGGAGATGCAGACAGATTTAGTCCATTGGAGCTGGATGCAGCCTCCAGCAAGCAGAACACAGTGCAGCACACAGTGGGGAACCAAATCACAACCCACTAACAGCATACAGCCCATTTACATGTAAGAAATTCTACTGTACCAGGTAGATTGCTATCCGGTCCCAATTACAGAGTCTCTGCACAAACTGGGAGTTCAAAGGTGGCTGGAAATCCTGACAGGCCAATCACATTCAGCAAATCTTTGGTCTTCTTCAGGTTAAAGCTTGGTCACAGTTCTGTGGCTTAAATCGTCCTCCCAATTTGGATTCAGTCCGAATAAACTTCAATTTCCCTCTCAGGGACAGCAGACAGACAGACAAGCAAAACCTAGCCCTTTCACAGTTCTCCTGAGCGAATCTATGCAGGATTACAGCTCAACTATCTTGAGCTGTTACTCCTTCACTTCCCAACTCAGATCTGAACTGAAACTGCAAGCAGTCTGGAACTTTCCCCAGGATCCAAAAGGTTCGGTTGACTGATTCTTCTGTCAGTCACAAAAAGGGCTCCCCCTCCAGGTTCATTAAGGTGCCAAAAGCCCCAAACTCCAATTCCTACAGAATTTTGCTCCCACAAAGCCACTGGGGACAGGCTCCATTTTAGAGTCCCCAAAGGTACTGATTGGCCTATTTCAGCTGTCCAGGACAAAAATGGTGGAGATAAACAGAAATGTCCATGCTGCAAAGAAGGCAGGTTAGACAAACTGCAATATTATTACTATTCTAATAAATGATCAGCAAACAAGTACATCTTCTAACAGAGCTCCCTCCCAGATTAATTATGACTGCAATCCAGGCAGCTCTTAAAGAGACAGTACACAGAGGCTATACAGGCACATTCTGGCAATACATTTAAACTGCTAAAATGCAGGACACCAGCCTGGCAGTGAGCATTTAGGCAAGCTCAAGGAAGACTTTTTGGGAACCCCCATTTGTAGGGGGTTACACCCTTCCTGCCTGAGAAAACTTGGCATCTGTGTCAAGTCTGTACCATCACATTATTGAAAATGCAATATAAACGAGACATATATGACATTAGCATGCTATGCAAAAACTATCTGATACATCAATTAACATAAACTTGTCACATTACTATACATTTCAGCATACTTCACAACACTATATCTGTACTGACAATACTTATGCATGTTTCATACAGGTGATACTGATTCCACTATGATTAACATACTTGTGACATCACAATACTGATTCATGTTATAACTTCTTGCACATTAAACAATGGGGGGCTTTCCCTCATCAGCTAACTTGGGGTTAGATGGGAAGGAGCATCATACTGAGAAGGAAGAAGAATCAACCTGGAATTGGCCATTAAGCTCAATTTGGGTAGTAAGCTCTGAGAAATATAAACACCTTTGTGAACCACATTGAGAGGAAAATCCACTAGCCTACTTGGAGAATCAAACCTGAAGCGCAATACTGACTTAACAGCTTGGCCAGTCTTTCTGGGGGGCACAGCCACTGTCTCTGTACTTTCAGCACTAACTTTGGAGCTTTCGTCAGTCATGAGGGGTGTCTCTGCATGGATAAGAATGTCCAAACTGGGAGCACTGTCAGCTCCTTGCTCTGTAGGCTCTGTTTCCACAACTCTTGGCTGATTTAGAGAAGGTTCTGGCACAATTAGGCTTTGTGGCACTGAAGCAGGGCTGTCAGCACTCTCATATTGTTGTTCAAGTTCTGGTGTGTCACCAGAGAGACTCAGACCATCAGCCTCCTCTTCGGGCAAGTCACACAGTTCCACTAAACATAGGGAGTCTGCAGCCTCAGACGTGATACTTTGCACTTCACTTTCAGGCAGCATTGTCTCCAAGGACTGGGTTGGGGTTAGGCAGCCAGAAGGCCCAGCGTCATCCCTACAATTCTGCACAGGATTTCCAAGAAACAACTGACTCAGTTCATAGGAGGGATAATAGGCATTACCATAGTCACTTTCATCAGAGGTGGACTGACAGTCACTATCATTCTGGGCTTGGTATGCGGGAAACCTTAAATCTGTAACTACTGGGGTAGGTTGACTCTGTCTTTTGCAGCAGCACGAGTTACCGCTATGGGGAGGCAATGTCTGCTGGCTCAGCTTCAATAATAACTTGACCAATAGGCAGCAAGTGATTATGGTGCATGATCTTGACAGCTTTTGTAGTTATTCTCTGGTGTACCTTGTATACTGGTATATAATCCAACTTTCCAACTACTACATGAAGAAGATGGAGCCACCTATCAGCAATTTTATGCTTGCATGTAGTCCCAAATTGTATAACATCACACAGTCTCCGGGCCATAGCTCTTGAGCCTTTACTTTCTTATTGTGCCTCTTTGTTGGTGAGATTTCTCTTAGCTGCCATTGTCTGGGCCAGTTGATTTGCATGGTTCAATTGAGCTTTCAGTTTCTTTACATATTGCAGGTAGTTTTTGGCTCGGACCCCATCTGGAGAGACCCCAAAGCAGACATCAACTGGCAGTCGGGCCTCCCTCCCGAACATGAGGCGGTAGGGGGAGAACACAGTAGCACCATTTTTGGTGCAATTGTATATGTGTACCAAGGTGCTAATCTGCTGGCTCCACGTATGCTGGTCTTTTGGATGGAGAGTGCCCAGCATGTCTAGAAGGGTGCAGTTAAAATGTTCTGGTTGAGGATCCCCCTGCAGGTGACAAGGGGTGGTTCTTGACTTCTTCACCCCCCCACAGAGAGAGCATTTCTTTGATTAGCCTACTTCAAAGTCTCTGCCTTGGTCAGAGTGGATCCATTGGGGGGCACCATAGTGGACGAAGAATTTTCCACTAGCACCTTGGCCATGGTAGAGGCTTTTGAGCTTTAGTTGGAAAAGCTTTGTATACTGTGTGAAATGATCCGTAACCACAACACATTGCCAATATTCCGTTGATCAGGTTCTAAACACAAACAATGAATGCAGACCAGTTCCATGGGGGTGCTGGTAATGATATTGACAAGGGGGGCAGCCCTCTGAGGCAGGGCTTTTCTTTGCAGGCAATGACTTCAGGTCTTTACATGGTGCTCAACATCGGCCCCCATCTTGGGCCAGTAGAATTGAGATCATACCAGGTCGAGAGTCCTGTCAATCCCAAGGTGCCTCATGTAATTGTGGAGGGACCTCAGTACCAAGTGTTTAAAGGCCATGGGCAGGACCAATTGTTGCTTGTCTACTTGACCAGTATGATCCACTATCTCTCTGTATAACAACTGATTGAGTAACTTCAACCTGGGGCCTTCTTTAAACAATAGGGCTGTTCGCAAGTCAGGGGAACGCAACTTATACACATTTTTCCCCGCTCGCAGGGCATCAAGTGCGGGTTGAATCATGGGATCTTGGGATTGAGCCCACTGAATACTGTCATTGTCAAGTTGAGGTAGTGCACTAAGATCTAGAGCAGAGAAATGGCAATAGGCAGCTGGTATGCAGGTATCAGGAGGGCCCAAACAATCTACTAGACAATCCACTCAGTCCGCAGACATCTGTTCATCTTGTCAAACTTTTGGCACAATGCTCAGATGTCAGGGTTCAGACAGCCTGACCTAATCACTCTTGGAAGTGTGCCTTGTGACAGGGCATCAGCATCAATATGGTTCAGTCCTGGTCTTTATATGACAGCATAATCATAGGTTGATAAGGCAGAGACCCACCAGTGCCCAGTGGTGTCTAACTTAGCTGAAGTCTGTACATAGGTCAATGGGGTTATTGTCAGTCTTCACCAATATCTTTGCCCCATAGAGGTACTCATGAAACTGAACAATGATGGCCCATTTTAGGGCAAGGAACTCCAGCTTGTGCACAGGATAGTTTCACTCTGACGGGGTCAAACTCCTGCTGGCAAAAGCTACCGGTCTCAAACTATCCTCATGGTCTTGATGCAGAACAGCTCCTAGGCCCTGCAGACTAGACTAGCATCCATATGCAACACATAGGGCTTGGTAAGGTCAGCATAGGTGAGGATGGGGGCATGGGTGAGCTGGTATATGACTTTTTGGAAGGCTGCTTCACATTCAGGTTTCCAGCAGGGCCCAAAAGGTTCACCTGTGTGGAAGTACACTTTCTCTGATTCTTTAACAGCCCCTTTCTTGTATTTATGGTTGGTAGTGGGGTAACCCTGGGTAAGATTCAGGAGCAGTCTTTTATGAACCTGCAGTAGTAGCCACAGAACCCCAGAAAATGATGTAGTTCTTTCAAGTTACAGGGCTGGGGCCAAGTAGTCAGTGACTCAACCTTACTGGGATCAGTCTCTATCTCTTCTGCAGATACTATGTGCCCCACATACTTCACAGAGGTTTGAAAGAACTGGTAATTGTCGATGGACAGCTTGAGGATGAAGTCTTCCAATCGGTCCAGCACTTTAAACAGTTGGGTCTCATGCTCCGCTAATGTGCGTCCGAACACAATGACATCATCTAGGTACACTAGACGTTCCAGCAAGTTCATGTCTCCCACTGCACATTCAATCAGTCGCTGAAAGGTGGCCAGAGTGCCCAGAATCCCCTGTGGCATTCTCAGGAATTCGTAGAACCCCAAAGGACAGATGAAGGCTGTTTTCTCACAGTCCTCCGGGGCCATCGGAATCTGGTAATATCCACTGCAAAGATTCAATTCTGAGAACCATTTGCTCCCATTCAAGCAATCCAGGGCATCTTGTATATGGGGCATGGTATACTGATCTGTGATGGTCCACTGGTTCAGGGTTCGATAATCAACACACATTCTCATGGACCCATTCTTCTTATGCGCAACCACAATGGGAGAGGAATATGGGCTCCTTGATTCTTGCATAATGCCAGCAGTGAGCATTTCCTGCAGGTGCCTCCTAACATCATCTATGTCTGCTGGGGCAAGGCATCGGATCTCTCGAAATGGCCAGTCATCATGTAGGCATATGTGATACTCTGCACCCTGGACACACCGCACGCCCTATCTTCTTTAACAAAAACACTTGGTCTCTCTGAGGGAGTTTCTTGCCAATTCTAGCCTTCCCATTCAGCTGGCAATGGGAATCACCAAAGTCAAATAAGTCTGGGGTCACTCTCTTCTTCTTGTCAGAGCACTTGTTATCTGGGTAATACTGCAGTGTCTGCACAGTGTACTGTAGCTAGGTGCACCCTCTGTTCACTGGATCTCCTGATCTGACACATTCTGAATCTGGACCATCACTCATCATGCATAGGCATGTGCACGGGCAGGCAAATGCTGGGCTTAACCAATAATCCTTCTGGCAACTTTCCATCGCCTGGTGCATCCAACATTAATATTTTGTTCTTTACATCTTTTCTAATACAAACCTCTCCATAAATGGTGCACTGAGCATTGGGAGGTAGTACCAGAGAATCAAGATCTTTCTTCCACACCATCCCCACCGGCTCATCTCCATCTACTTCAGTAGTGGTTTTTTTTAAGGTTTTGGGCTCTCCTTATCAGGGCTGCGATTCTCAGTGCCTGCCCAGTCCATTTCCCTTGTTTCTGTTAACACAACTACACTAGTCTTCCAAACATGTGGGTGTTGTTTCCAAAGAGCAAGGGTATCCCATCATACAATCCCGTAAGAGGGCACACCAGGGCTAGGGTCTCTACTTGTTCATCTACAACAGTTAAAGTTGCAGGGAAAGACAACCAGAGCCGGACATATCCTAGGTAAGGATAAGACTTGTTGCTCAGGCCCCACACATGTAAGCCTGCCAAAGATTGTAATGGCACATCAGGTAAGTGTTTATCATACCAGTCCTGGAATACAATGGTCACTTGCGACCCGCTATCGAGCACAGCCCGAGCTGCGTATACCATTGACAGTCACTGAAGTCTGCATAGAAAGGGCCTACTATTCTGGACTAGTCTGGATAGGCAGTAGCAGAGGCCTGTACAGATGGTTTAGCCACAAAGAAATTTGAGTTAGGATTTCTCAATCCTGCACTCAGTGTCATTTCCGCACTCCTTGGACATGGTCTCGCTCAAGCTCCTTGAAGTCTGTATACAACTTTATCTAGGTCTTTTGGAGACTGGCATTCTCTCTTCATGTGCCCATCCTTCCCGCAATCATGGCAATATATGCTTTCTGGGGTCTGGTGTGGCTGAGACATCACATTGAAGGCTGAGGCGAGGGTACTACCAACAGAAAACATCAGTTCCACCTCTGTCTGCAGTGTGGCGAGCATTTGGAGACATCTCATCAGTTCTCTCACTTCCGTAGTCAAGGCATCAATTTTTGAGCTGCTGTCAGCAGGAGATGCCTGGGTGTGCACTTCCACCCCCATAGCAGAAGCAGTTGGATAAGGATCGGGGCCTGTACTCACAGGAGCGGCCTTCATTAAGAGACTGTTTTTTGTTTCTCTGAATTCCCTCAGCAGTTCATCCCATGGCGGAGCATCCATAGCAGTCCCTCTCTGGCTGGGCCCCCCGGGGCTGACATTTAGTTCTTGGATTCCGTCATGTGATTGCAGTGATTCCAGGCAATCAGCGACCAACCCCACACCTGAAGCAGGGGTTGCAGTAGCTACAACTGTGCAGGGCTCCAAAAAGCCTTCCTCCTCCTCCTCAACTTCCTGTACCTCCTTCATCAACACATAGAAGGGCAAGGGACCAGATTTCCTTTGATGCAGTTGCAATTTGAGCAACACCCAGCTGGAGTGCTGGGCAGAGCAGAGTATATGATCCAGTCTTTCCCAGTCCACTTCACTAGAGGCCCAGCCTCCTTTCTGAAAAATGGTTTGTAGGATTCCTTCTAATCGATCCATGTAGGCAGATAACAATTCCCCCAGCTGTTGTCTAACATCTTTAAATTTCCATTTCAAGACCTCAACACTACAGGTGCCCCCAAACACATTTCAAGAGCGACTATGTACTCTTGGGCTTTGGTGTCAGGGTCAGAGGACCTCAGGGAGCAAAAAGTACGTAGGGCAGGTCCCTGGAGGCTTTCCCCCAGGCAGGCCCTTTTTTTGGCCTCTGAGCATTGCCAGTCTTGTACCTCAAGAGTAGCAGAGTCTATCTAAGTCTCCAGGCTGACTTCCCCATTTGGAGTAGGGCAGATTCCAGAGAATACCTTGAGCTTGTGGTAAGGGCCATGACTACTTGCTTGCTCAGAGGCAGGTACAGAAGTTGGTGAAAGAACAGGTGCTGGGATGGATGTGGACAGTGGGGAGATGACACTCCCAGGTGGCAGGAATAATTTTTTTAACTCCTCCACAGTTTTGCCCTCCTCCAGTAACAACTTGGTAAACTTCTCCTCAAAAGACTCAGATAACAGTGGGGCTCATCCTCTAGGGATCCTTGCTATCTTTGGTTATCACCCTCCAGGCAGCTGGGAACCCTTCTGGAGTGATAGTCTGGGGCACCTTTGAACTGTCCGGGGTGTCGCTACACTCACAAAGGCTATGAGAGTTTAGGCAGTTAAATCAGCCTGTCGACCCACCACTACAGCTTTTTTCAAACATTCAGCATTAGAAAGTGCCCTTCAACAGTGTCCTTACTAATGCCCATAGGTATATCCAGTATTAGCAAAGCATTATGGAGGTCAATGTCTTGCTCTCGACACCACCCCACCAACTAGTGCACAACCACTTCTGTTGGGGTAGCCATTTATGTTTGACAATAATTCATAAATTCGGCCACTAGAAGACACAAAATCCCAGTGGTGAGCCTCCAAGATGTAACCCCTAGGTGGTGCTATCCCAAGGGCTACTACCCCTGCCTGCTTGGCTAGTAGCAGGTTAAGGGGCCTGGGTACTGAAACGGGTGCCTCCACCCAGAGGTCAGGGTTGCTAGTGGTCAAGCTAACCTGGGCACAGCCCTCTGGGACACTGTAACCCCCCTCTTTCTCTTCTAGTGACATGAACAATATACAATAGTCACTTTCACAATGACCCTTATTCACCATGCAATTACCCACACTGTTTGCACTTACCACCAGGGCTGGTTCCTTTAGCTCGACCCGGGGGAACCCCTGTAAAACAAGGTTATGCACAGCAAATAGCAACAGTACAGTACTCTTGGCACAAACTGGAACCACAGTCAGGTTAAATGCAAAAAGAGATCTGATTTATTCAGGTGACTTGAACAAGGTAGGGGCGTAATCAGGTTGATTGGCTTAAAGGCTAAATCAATCAGACAGTTATGCATGCACTTCAGAGTCCCTACACAGTCACACACTCTGGGTACCCAGGTAGGAAAAAGGTAGGCTAGCCAGGACCATTGCCCAGGGTAGGCCGGCATCACAGCTAGTTTGGGGTCTTGTGATGGAAGAAAGCACATAGCACACACACTATTTGTAATCCAGAGCCGGAGGGCTCAGTTCATGAAGGAAAAGACAACAGAGCAATTAGATGACAACACTTTAGATTTAGCTGTTGTTGCAGGGAGCTACCCTGATGTTTACTCATGATACCCAATACAGGACACAGGCAGGATAAAATCGAGACTGCAGGTTGTTGAGCTGGAGTGCTAGGAGAAGCAGGGCCCACATGAATCACTGAGGTGTTGTTCCTGTTCAAGGCATTGAGCAGGGGGCTGATCCCCAGGCAGGTCTCTCGTCGATGGTTTTCTCTGTGTAGCGGGTAGTCTGGCTGGGCCACTGTGGCAAAGCCCAGGTCAAATAGAGATGCAAATGGATTTAGTCTGTTGGAGCTGGATGCAGCCTCCAGCAAGCAGAACACAGTTCCAGCACACAGTGGGGAACCAAATCACGACCCACTAACAGCACACAGCACATTTACATGTAAGAAATTCTACTGTACCTGACAGATTGCTATGAGGTCGCAATTACAGAGTCTCTGTACAAACCGGGAGTTCAAAGGTGGCTGGAAATCCTGACAGGCCACTCACATTCAGCAAATCTTCGGTCTTCTTCAGGTTAAAGCCTGGTCACAGTCCTGTGGCTTAAATCATCCTCACAATTTGGATTCAGCCAAAATAAACTTCAATTTCCCTCTCAGGGACAGCAGGCAGGCCAAAACTCAGCCCTTCCACAGTTCTCCCCCGTGAATCTATGCAGGATTACTGCTCAACTATCTCGAGCTGTTACTCCTTCACTTCCCAACTCAGATCTGAACTAAAACTGCAAGCAGTCTGGGACTTTCCTCAGGATTCAAAAGGTTTGGTTGGCTAATTCCTCTGTCAGTCACAACAAGGGCTCTCCTTCCAGGTTCATTTAGGCGCCAAAAGCCCGAAACTCCATTTCTTACAGAGTTTTGCTCCGACAAAGCCCCTGGGGACAGGCTCCATTTTAGTGTCCCCAAAGGTACTGATTGGCCCATTTCAGTAGTCCAAGACCAAGATGGTGGAGATAAACAGAAATGTCCATGCTACAAAGAAGGCAGGTTAGACAAACTGCAATATTATCACTATTCTAATAAATGATCAACAAACAAGTACATCTTCTAACAGAGCTCCCTCACAGATTAATTATGACTGCAATCCAGGCTGCTATTAAAAGAGACAGTACACAGAGGCTATACAGGCACTCTCTGGCAATACATTTAAACTGCTAGAATGCAGGACACCAGCCTGGCAGTGAGCATTTAGGCAAGCTCAATGAATACTTTTCGAGAACCACCATTTGTAGGGGGGTTACATAAGGAAACATAAAAAAGGGCTACACAAACAATGTTCATCTTCCTTTAGTTTTAGTTTTTATGTTGCAAGCAAAATGGAAACCTTAGCAACAATACTAACTATGATTTAATTAGCTGTTTGTTGACAACATAGGAGTCCGTAACTGACGGATATCAGTTGTGGATGCCTAGAACACAAGTTTCAATGCAGTGCCAACACTCAACTGATGTTATTGGGATCTGGAACTGATCAGTAATGAGAAATGTGAATATCAGGTAGGAAGGCTATTTCAAAGCACAGTAGGGAGATAAGGAGGTTTCACATATGCTCAAATGTATAATTATAGTAAACAAGCATTTGTCAATGCCGAATGTTGTTGCGCTGGCATTGGCTTTGGTAGTGCAGTGCGGAAACACATTTTGGGCAGGATGTGAAAAATGACAGCTGTACTGTTCATAAGAAGGTGTAAAAAAATGGCAATGGTGAAAATGTGGCATGTAAATATTGCAAATTTGCAAAGTTACAAGGGTGTGTGGGAAATGCGCAACACATGCAGTCATTTTATGGACTTTCGGCACCAGATTTTCAATATAGGCATTTTAGCACCTCTGCTCATGTACAGTGTCACTGTCATTTCCTCAAACTGTCCCAAAAAGTGATTTCGCACAGCGACCGCGCTATTCTGCGCCGGACGTGCAAAAACACATTTTGGGCAGGATATGTAAATGACAGCTGTACTGTTCATCAAGAAGTGTGTAAAATGCCAATGGTGAAGATCCAGAGTGAAATATTACAAATGCACAACGTTAGTGTGCATGCAAACTGCATAACGCGCAACATAACACAGTCTTTTATGAGTAGCTCGTCACAATTTTCAACATAGGCATTTTAGAACCTCTGCTCATGAACAGTGCCACTGTCATTTTTGTAATCTGCCTCAACACTGATTTCCCAGCGACCGTGCTTTTGTGCACCGGAAGTGGGAAACACATTTTGGCCAGGATGTGAAAATGACAGCTGTACTGTTCACAAGGAGGTATAGAAAAGTGACAATGTTGAAAATCTGGCATGAAAATATTGTGAATTCATGAAGTTATGAGTGTGCGTCACAACTGAGCAATGCATCGCCAGAAACAGTTATTTTTTGATTTTTTCCACTAAATTTGCAACATAGGCTTTTTGAGAGCCCACCTGACGAACACCGCCATTGTCTCAGACATCGGTCCTGAAAGGTGATTCCACGCGTGACTCATAAATCACCTTTCGGACCGATTAACATCATAACAGTGCCAGAATTCATGAGAAGGGGTCCCAAAACCCCATGTTGAAAATGTGGTGCAAAAATTCCAAAAAATGCCTGAGATATGCATCAAAGTTGAAAAAACCCTATTTATTCCATTATACAACTTACCAGCATTTCCTCAGTTTGCGGTCGGCTTTGAAGAGTGCAGACGTGTTCCCGGTCCACCAAAGATCATTGTGCTGAGCTCCGGAGGTAAGTATGGGGTGAGGGGGGTGTGGGGAGGCAGGATGCGCAGTGGGTGGGTGCGGGTGGTGGGCGGGGTAGGAAGACTACGAGGGACCATTTTCTGTTTACAGGTGTTAAAAAACCCCATCAAGGATGGTTTTTTTTACAGTTTTTGTTTTGGGGATACAGTAGCTGATGGGGATTGGGCACCCCCGTCGGCACATAAGTGGGGACAGTAGCTGAGGGGATTGGGCACCCCTCAGCACAGAAGAAAGGGGGACAGCATGTCGACAGGAGTGGGCTCCCGTTGGCTTGGCCTTAAAGTGGGAAGGGGATGGATGCTGATGGAGATTGGGCACCCCATTTAAAACAAGAAAAGTGGGCGGAGCCAAGGGGATTAGGCACCCCTTGACAAGCAAAAAGGAGGGGGGACACATTATGCCGACAGGGAGTAGGCCTCTCCCATTGGCATACATGAGGGTCAGGGTAAGCCGACGGGATTGGGCAACCCGAAGTCGGCAGTTTAGTGGCCACTGTGCTGCCATGTTTTATGTGTGAAGATGTAGGGAAGGTCCGCTGCATGTGACGAGCTTTGCTCACATTGCAGCAGACCTTTCCTTTGATGTGATCACCACATTAGTATGCATGGTGTGGTGCCAGCATGCAGGCTGATTGGGGAATGAGGGATGCACCTACTGGTGCATGCCCTGCATTCGCCCAACAGCGACCGTCCCTCCAAATCTCCACTACCACAAGATGTTGGCTGCGCAAGCGTGCCAACATAAAAAAAGTAAAGCAATATTTATGTTCCCTTTAGCACCAGTCATAGTTTAGCTTGGAAGGCTGGCAGGTCCTAAATATCTACCTAATCTATGGGGATGGAAGCTCTGTAAGTAAGGAAGTATTTGAATCCTTTACCAGGATAGTGAGCTCCCTTGTTTAGGTACAGTTTAAAAGTGACTGTTCTGATATAGTCTGAGTAATCAAGATGTTGGTTGAGGTTTCACACCCTGGGTATTTTGTGTGGGATGGTGCTACCCTCATTGGTCAGATCACTGAACGACATAAGTTATAATTCAATTCCAGACCATTGCATTAGCCAACAACAGAAAAGGGGGCAAGGCGGGCCATTTTGTGGGTGAGATTAGGCATCACCAAGGTTCTTCCCTGATCTGTCTAGTTTATATTCTGATTCTACTCCTACACATTTCATTTAGTTGTGTCTGCCAAAGAGATGAGGTGCGTGTGAGTGTTGAGGATGCCATCCAAGTCCCAACCCCCAATTCATTAAAATGGAACCCTGTCAAGTCCACTGGTGTGGGCTTCTCTGTACCAATTCTGTTCCTAATTTCAACTCACATTCACTGCAACAAAATTCACCTACAGCATGTATGAATGCTAGTGGAGTGGTATACAAGCTTTGCCAATATCCACTTTTTGAATGAAAGCTGGTTTAGGATTCTGCCACCTGCTGCTCCAGCGTCAGCAAACAAGCAAGCTAAAGTAAACTGCAAACCTATGTGTACTTTTTATCTTTCTGCTCCAACTGCTTTTCATTAATGATTATGTTCTTCCTATCACTGAATCACTTAACATTCATGTGGAAAATGCAAGAATTTTGTTAAAAGCAGTTAAGACCTTACAGTGTTTTCAAACAAACTCTGCAGCAAGGAATATAACAGTATGATGATACTGAGACAGCTCAATAAACACTGCCATCTCCTGAGTACCCAGCCATCTACTGGCAATGACAACTGGTACTGAATCATTTGCAGCTGTTCATACAGCTGAGCTTCCTCCAGGGTTAATTACTCCAATTAATAGTACTGTCACTGGAATAACTGAGAAACATGGCTCTTATTCTCACAGTATTTGATCACCAAGGGTCATTCCTTAGTAAGATATATGCTCCTCAATGACCAAAAATACTGAAGAGATTTGGATCAGTTACTGATGGAACTAACATACTAACATACTATTTGCCAGAAGATTAGGCCTTGCGGTCTATCGAGTCTGCTCGAACTTTAGATCCTTAGTTGGGTGCCGAGACCCTCCCATCCCTTGTGCTCCAGAAACCCGTATCATCCATCCCCACCCCCCTGGGACAGGACATCATCTGATACATCCACTTTCTGTGTCTGTCCCTCATCCTCTTGAAGCCCTCCACTGTGGATCTCTGAACTAGCTCACCAGGCAGTGCATTCCAAGGGTCCACCACCCTCTCAGTGAAAAACCTCCTCCTCTTTTCCCCCTTCCACCTTCCAACTTCAAACCATGCCCTCTGGTGATACCTCCCTGCTTTAGTCTAAAGATCCCTCCACATTAACTAACTAACACATTAACTAACACTGTGTTGTTGCCAGAAGTGTAGTGAACAAAATAGTTAATTCCTATCTTCATATGAACATGCAAAACTGCCAGCAGATAAAGGCCTTATGGTCTAGCAAGTCTGCTCAATTGTGTAGTAGCAGCCCTTGATTCCTGAAAATCATGGTATGCCTGAACAGATAAATTAACCTCTAAAGAGAATCACCTTTTTGCTACAGTGATGTTCAGAGGAGGATAGTCAGAATGCCATGCATGTACAATTAAGAGACCTGGGGCAGATAACAGAAAAGTAGAGGATCAAATAGTGATGACTGTTTTTATTATACATTGTGGTATTTCAAAACTATTAAACAGTGTTACCATAAAACACACGCACATGCGCGCGCGCGCGCACACACACACTTACAAGCACCACTACTGTCAACTTTTTTTGCATCAAATTATTGTTAGGTAAAACCCCACATTTTATGATTGCTCACTTTCTCAAAAAATAATTGTTGTTGCTGCTGGTTTTATCTGCCTCCTTGCTTATCAGAACCACAATGCATGGTAATATGTAGTTATGTCCAGCTTTGTTTTCCTTCATATCATTGAACTATTCTTGTTGCATACTTCCTGACATTAGAAACACCCTCAAACAGTGTAACTACTCATGATACAACAGTATCCTCTATTTTTACCTAATTACACCTGCTTATCACATTTGTCTCCACTCTGAGCACATACTTATGATACAGTGCGATTGTACTCCACTCCTGCATAGACCTCATACTGTCCTGATATTCCCTTATCACAAGCATAGCTACCTTAACCTTAACAACAGCGACCCTTCGGAAAGTTACCATCACATTTTCTCCTAACAGAGCCCATTACACCTGACTGCCTGACATCAACACATTGCTTAAATATAACTTACATCACCTACAAACAAAAACCCTGTTTCTCTATAAAACTGTAAACAGTCCCAATACTGAACAATATGCCAGCCATTGCTTTTTCACGCATTGCCACCTACTGTACCTATCAAACTTATATTGCTTATCATTCCTTCCTTTGAAATGTAGACTTCCATATCTTTTTCCTAATAATATGCATTTCTTCCTTAGAATACAAATTAAAACAAATCTTACTAGTTAGAAATCATTGTGTTGTTTCTCCACGCCTCCCTAACAATTCTACAGAACCTCACTAACTGCAGCCATGGTGGATCTGACCAGAACTTGTCTTCTTTAGCTATATTTCCCCCCCTACAGGAAGGCCACCTGTAGAGGGTCTTCTTCTATTCCCTTTTTATTCCCTTTCTGGGTCCCGAGAAGGTTCTGTGGTCCTGTGTCCCCTATACCTCCCCACTGCCTATTTGTTGTTTATTTATTTGTACGTCCCCCCATAGAAAGGCAGCAGCCTGCTTTTAAATGCCCCAATGCTGTGTGGTCAAAATGCTGCTCGAGTCAGTGAGACATTGCTGCAGCTCGCAATATTAAAATGTTTACCTGTGTTAATCAGAATGGAAGCTGCAAGTCGCGGCTGACCTACCGCTATGTGCCCCAGGGTAGAAAACTGCTTAGTCAGTCAGGAGAGCACACAGAAAAGACATGCAGAATTAGACATCTGTGTTGCTCATGACATGTTGGCAAACGGTAAAAATAAGGGAAAGAATACAAGATGCGTCCCCTCAAATAATCGGACTGGACCAGAGTACGCTGCGCAAGCTGTCTGTGCTCTGCATACCTCTGGTCAATCCGCTGGTATTAATAGTAGCAGGCGGAATGAAGGAAACAGGTGAATAAAGAGTTTAGTTCACTGCTTGTTTGTTTTCCTGTATGGCCCTGAGATAGTATATGCATAGCTTTACAAACTTAGTAGGATCTTTGACTCCCATTCGCGAGGGCGAGCGGCATTGTGAGATCACGACTTGGTGTAATTGTCGGCATCTCACACCACTCTGTCCCTCGCTCCTGGCATTAGCACCATATAATTAAGCAATAAGGCATAACAGGGTGTGGTATATCATGGGATATCGTCCCGCTACTGGTGGTTAGCATGAGGCCACAGGCCGAGTGCGTCCAATGACCCAAGAAGTGACGATAGCCCATGATATACCACACCCTGGAGTGCCTTATTGCTATTATGAACTGGCTTACAAGGGTTATGAGTAAAAAATAATAATAAAAAAAAATTCTAACGTTTTGAAATTATTTTCTTTTGGGTGGTGGAGTAGTACGTTTTCATAAAGTAGTTCCTGCAGGGCTCTCTGGGCAGCTGTTGTAATTGGAGTTTGTGTAAAGGAGGTCTGGAGTTTGTCTCCAGTAGGTGGTGCTGCTAGTTGTTGCTTCTCATGTACATGCTGTGGTGCTCTTTGTCTATTGTAGATCATCCTCCCCCTCCACTTCATTGCCCTGTCAGAGTTTACCTGTACATTGTTCTGTCGATTTTAGATTTAAATTTGTAGTTAGCAAGTCACCACCCGCTATCCTGAGTCTCATGGGGAAGAGTGAAAAGTACTGGCCGAGCCACGCTTCATACAGGTAACACTGGGCTGAAGGGGGGCAGCCATTGTACTGTGAGTTAAATGGGGGAACGTTGTATCTGCCACAAGTAGCGGGCAGGTTCATGATGTGTTAGTTGTACTTCATATTAAACGGGAAAGTGGTATCTGGCACGGCAGCTAGAGGCGCGGCAGGTCAATGATGTGAGGTTAGTGTGGTGGTCGGCAGCTGCTGTTTTGTGTGACCGACTGTTTTTTTTTTTTTTGTTTCAGTAAATTTTTCCATGAGCGAAGGTTGTGTTGTTGGGGGGGCCGGTCATGAACATGCTGCCATTGTTACATTAGGCTGTGACTTGCATTGTAAGTTAAGCACTACCATTGCTGTTGGAGAAATTTTTCAAAAGTGAGAAGTGAGAAGGCTGGTAACTGGAGGCTTTTTGAAGCTGTGATGATGTAGCCCGATATCATCTTGGCTTCAAAGACCTCTCAGCCAATCAGATTCGTCTATTTATGATCACCAGTTCATAATGTGTCTTATGCAAGTACAGTAGTTCACTTACATTTTCTAGCTTGTCTAGGATCCCATTAGTTACTGACAGAAGGTGAAACAGATGCATATTACAGGACGCAACAAAATATATTGCCTTAATGTTGCTCTTTTATAAGTACAAATATGTCTTCTATGTTTCAGTTGTGTATTCTCTTACCAAGGCTTGTTGAGCAGCGTTACAAGGTCCTACCCCAGTGCTGTTCAGTTGCTATTAAAGAGCCAGCTGGCCATACTATATATTTATGCACTGATAGCGTGAGGGAGGAGTCTGTGTGAGCTGCATCCTACAAATCTTCCTTTATCTTTTTTTAAGCCATGAAAACCCTCTATAGAAAGTAATAACCCAATGCATCGTACAGTAATTGCTTGAAATAAAAACTGTATCATTTGAAGACATTTGCATAATTAAATAAAAAGGGGTGGAGCTTAAGGTAGTCACCTGATGGCCACCAGATATAAAAGACTGTTTCTAGATGGGTAACTCAGATGAGTTGGAAGTTCAGTAAAGTGCTGAGCCTATGAGGTCTGCAGCTCCATTCAGACCTTGAGGAGACAGGTGGGATAACTACCCATCCTGTAATGTTATGGCCTATTTCAGAAGCTGAACAGTGACTGGAACTGTGATGTCTCTTTGATTATGTTTTCTTTAGTTTATTTTTTGTCAACTAAAAGTCCATTTATCTGTTTTATGTTTATGAAATGAAACACTCGGCCTGGCAAAGTTAACCTTGCTGCACCTACTTGCTGTGTCTGTGTCCTTCCTTTCCCATGGTCTCCTCATTTCCCTTCTTGAACCTTCCTCCTTCCAGTCTCAAACTGTGCCCTTGAATGTCCCTCCCCTCCTTAATTTGAAAAGCCCCTCTGTGTCCATGTAACGTTGTTTAAAAACTATAGTTAGTAAATTATCAATTACAGATACTTAGAAAAGAGACGAACGGAGACGAGACTGATGGCGGAAGAATTTAATGATTATAATAATAATCACAGCGAGAAATTACAAGTGGTACATTCTTCAAAATAACAGGATATACAGGCTTACTTATATAGTAAAAGACAGTGTGCCTATTTTTAGAATTTTCTCTGATTGGTTTAAAACAGCACAAACATCAACTTACAAGGTAATAAGGTACTTTTTCTTAGTATGTGTATGATCTCACCCTTGGTCAGCAAGAATACAGATAGTGTACATTCCATTACTACCTACGGCTAGCAACAACTGCTACTACCAGTCACCAAAGCCCAGGAGGAAAAGATAAGCTGCTAATTTAAGAATGTGCTAACAAGCACTCTGGACTATCCATATGCAGACAAACACTAAAATTAATAAAGGGGAATTTTGGACACTGTCCTGTATCCTGCTTGCAATCACGAGGGCCAAATATGTGCTATTGCTTACATCCGCTTAAATTACAATGTTAGAAGGCACATTAATATTGCAATTGTGGCTTAGCTCTTCTCATGGCTTTATAAGCTTTTACATAACTCAGCTCTATAGGCCAGCATTTATTATACATGCACAGAATGTTTTCAGACCAAAATAAGGTTAGGTTGCAATATGGGGACAAACTTTGCCCCCTATTACATTGCTTACACTTCCATATTGCCCAATTATTATTTGTGCAACAATGCAGCTCTGGAGCATGTACACCTCATCAGTGCATATTACTAATGGTTAGTCTCAATCGACACAGGCCTATAATTAACAAGAATACTAAGACCACCTGCAATACAAGTAAAGCTTTAAAAGAGAGGATCCTTAAGGGCCCCTGCATAGCTATAAATTAATGCTCATTATCACTTTCACTGAGCAACTCTATTCACAGCTGCTTGGGCTTTATGGGCAGAATTTTGGATTTGTATTAAATGAGTATCTTTTCGGTTTAAAAGTGACTGCACGTTAAGGGACAGAGGAGGTATCACAGCTCCAAATGATGGCACATACTTGTTAATATCATACGCCTGGTGTGGAGTATCAAATGTTACATTATAACTTTTATCCTCTGAGTTGGTAATAGGGTGCAACACCTTGTCACCAATATATACATTATGTTTGGGAATGATACAAAAGTTTGGGTTGTAAATGGTACACATTTGTCCTTCATAAAATAAGATGGGTATATTAGTAACAACACAGTATTGGTTAGTATCATTATAGGTTACAATGACTTGTGGAGTGTACCACCGTCTTAACTGAACGGTGCACCAGGCAGTATTATTTTCAGCTTGGCCTATGGGGATTTCCCCACAGATTGGTTGCGTTTGTGACATGACGTCACACTGGCATATCCACTGACTGTTTATTTCCTCACAGCAATGTAAGTTGCCACCATGACCCATCATTGCTGCGCAGTAGATCTCTGGGGCTAGACTGATATGCATAATACTGACCTTTGTAGGTACCCTCACGGAGTGTACTTTAACTATTTGAGAGTACACCTCCTTGTTATACTCAACTTGGTAGTCTTACCATGAGGGACACCCTCATGGTGCTATCAAGTGTACTGTTGGGTTCAAATACTTGTGGTTTAACATATACTTTGGTTACCTTGCGAATCCACCACATAGGTGGGGCTCGAGCTTCAATACAAAAAGTTATACACTTACTATCATTAACATTAAGGCAATTTGGACAATATCACAATTTTAACTGGGTGTCAGAAATTTGATTAGGCAATTGATTATTAGTAATTTCCTGTAGCAACTGGCTAACTTGAGTTAAAACATAAGATGCATAAGCATTACACACTATAGCTTTATTTATGGTGTTATTAAAAACCTCTTCATTATGCTCATCCACGAACTTCATTAATCTTATGCTCCACCTCTTTAAACAGGCAGCCCACCTCATGTATATTGTACACAGATAAACGCTCTTCCATTGCCAAACCTTGCTGGCCTAATGTAAGTGGCAGCAAGACCCTTTCTCCTGTGTTAGTATTAAACTGGTCTTGGTACCACTTAATGGCCTCTAGGTCCGCCCTATTCCATATGCTCATTCCTGATCCAAAAAGTCCAGCCAAGTCTCCCCACAAATCTCATTTTTTCCTAGTATTACTAACCCTTTCTTTACTAACAAGAGAGGCCATAATACTTCCAGTTTTAGCATGGAGCGCTTTACATATCAACCAACATAGTGGCATAAAACTTTGACACACTAGTGTCAGCACAACTACTGTTAACATTTATATTCCAACCAGAAAAATCTAAGTTTATATGCACTCTACTGTACTTCACATTATTTACAAGCATTTGATCAATAGGTGTTGATGTAAGCCCACTCTCTGGCCCTGTCGTCACATTTGGGCATTCGGTCGGTGTTACAGTTAAATGTATGGCATCTGAAGCCACAAAACGCAATGAGTTGCTTACACTAGCATAGTTACAGACACTATTGTTACCCCAAAGACAGTAGGATAACGTTAACACATAAACACCATTGTCCTTTGGTGTGGCCCTGTTTATAACAAGAGACCCATTTTTTTGTTTCCAGTCCATGTAGCTTTGCTGTGATCCAGTCTTAAGCTCTGATGCACAGCTGGACCAACTATTAAAAATGTCCACACACCAGTTTGTAGATATAAAAGTACGGTTATTTTTGGTCCAGGTGGCTTTCCATGCTCGTGAAAGTCGTAGGTGTCTGTATTAACAGGGTCCCAGTTCCAGCTGGACTAACAGTACAATGGCTGTTCATACTCATGTGACATTAGTTTGTTCCACATTAATGTGCAGGCTGAAGATTATAGAAAATCTTTTGGCTGTTACAGCCGATGATAATGATGCCTTGGGTCTTCATGGCTATAAACATCAAGTGTAGTATTTCAATTTTCAACCAGCTTTGTTTGACACTTTTTTACACTGATCAACATGTACCCAAAATTCTTGTTTTCTTCCTCCAGCCCCTCTTTTGCCACCTACTTTTACTACATATACCATACTCTCACCTAACCTTTTACACACTTGGTACGGTCCTAACCAATTAGCATCTTCCAAGGATTTTTTTGCTCCCAATTTCGTACCATTACTACATCTCCCTCCTCTATAGGTAGCCCCCATCCTGCTACCGGCTGTCTACCTTGTTTATTTTGCTCATGTGCCACCACCATGTTTCTGGCGGCAAAGGTCAAGTATTTGTCTAGTTGGTATTGTATTGCCTTTAGAAACTGCTAGTGTTTGACCTTGTCTTGGGTAGCTGAGCCGGTGGGGGTACATCCTGTGGGTGAACCAACCTCATTTTCTTCCTGTCATCAACTCGTAATCCTGTACTAGCCTGGACAGTCCCTCTAATGGCCATCAAAACCTCGGAGGTGTAAAACCCAATCCTTCCTTTCATCCAACACTGCCTTCTTAAGAGCATTTTCAAAGTCCGATTTAGTCTTTCCACCATCCCCGAGGCCTGAGGCCTATATGGCAAATGTAATCGCTGCTGAACTCCCATTATTTTGCACATCTCCTGCATTACTTGATTTACAAAATGAGTTCCTCTGTCAGATTCTATGATATTAGGAAATCCCCACCTAGCACAAGCTTGTGTGTATAAAATTCGAGCTGTTGTTATAGCATTTGCACTCTTAACTGGGAACGCCTCTACCCATTTTGAAAACATATCTATCACTACCAGCATATACTTATATCCCCATTTTGCGGTGGCAACGGCCCAACGTAATCAATTTGCAATGCATCCTAAGGTCCTTCTGCTAAGGGTAATCTCTGTAGGGAGTATTTTTCTTGCTTGGGATCCTGCTGGAGGCATATTAAGCATGTCTGTAATACTGATCGAACAGTTTTAGATATATCAGGCCAGTAGTATTTACTTTTAATAGTTTGGCATGTCTTGTCTTGTCCTGGGTGCCCTGCCCATCGATGGTTTTCTAGTACTATGTCTTTTTGTAGTGATTTGGGCACTACGCATTTTGGGATTTTATCTTCTCCCCTTTGGTATAAAACACTATATATTACCGTAAAGGCCCCATGGACCTTTGGATCTTTTTGCACTTGTTTTATTTTCTCTTGGATCCACTGGTCCTGTTTTTGGAGCTCCTGTAGTTAGGTGGAATATCCACCCTTTTAACCTCACTAACGCTACTTGGATCTTGCCTGTCTTGTGGCCTGATTCCTTCCAGGGTCCCTTTGACGTCAATTTTAGCCCATTTATCTGCCTTTTCATTTCCCCATTCTTCGAAGGACCCATACTTACTATTAGTGGGCTTTACTTTAACTAAAGCTATTCTCCTGAAGCTTTTCCCTTCCTTTAAAATTGCTTTTAAAGCTGTCTGTGTCGTACATGCTCCCCTGTGGATGTCTTCATGTCCCTTCTAGCCCATATGGGCAACCATGTGGTTAACGAGCCTATAGCGAATTATGAGTCAGTACAAATTGTGATGCGCCAGTATGGGACCGCCTTTATTGCCTCATATATGGCTACCAATTCTGCATATTGAGACGAATCCCCTGGTGACAATTTAATGAGTAACCGCTGCTGATCTAGGGGCCTCATTTCATCATCGTCCCCAGTATTAAAATACACAGCTGCTCCAGTATAGGCGTTTCCCTTTTCCTAACACCTTGATCCATCAACACACAACATTGTGTAGCTTTTATCATCTCCATGTCTCTCTACAAAGGGGGACAAATATGCCTCTTGCTGCATGAGTTCCCCACAATCGTGGGGTTCTCCTTGGTAGTCCAAGTACTGCATCATGTGGGGCTTATTGAGCTTTTGTCGGTAACTTGTTTATCCTGTAACGCTAGCAGCCACTTAGCCTGTCTGCTATGGCTGACTCCCTTTGCCTTTCCTTCCACTAACAATTTAATGGGCGTGTGAGTTGTTTGGATAATCACAGGACTAAACCCAACTATTTCTTCACAGGCCTGTACTGCCCATGCTATTGCCAACAATGTTTTTTCACACTGGCTAAAACCTTGCTCCACTTTAGACAACTGTCTGTTTAAATATGTTATTGGGACCAAATTATTCCAATGATTTTGTAATAGCACTGCTATTATGGTGTCGTCTGTTGCTACAGCTTGTATTATAAATGGCTTTGCATGATCTGGGATGGCTAAGGCTGGAGCTTGCATTAACGCTTGCTTTAATTTTTTAAAACACTGCAACTCTTCCCCTTCCCATATTAATTTGTCCTCTTTCTGTGGGTTGTCTCGGAGTAATGCGTACAACGGCTTAGTGATCTCAGAATACCCTTCAATGTAATCCCTACAAAAATTGGTCATCCCTAACAGTTTTCTAAGCCCTGTTACGGTCATTGGTAAAGGTAACTTTTGTATAAGGAAGCCCTGGCAAGGTCCACACACGCCTGCCCTTCTCTGACACTTATGGTACTAAAAATGTCACTTCTGGTCTAGCAATCTGTACCTTTTCTGGATTGATTTTGAGACCTCTTTAGCTAGGGCTCTGAGCACTCGATCTAATAACTGGGCGTGCTCCGCCATATTTCTGCTTTGCAATAACAGGTTATCCATGTATTGGATTACCTCATGCTCCAACCCCTCCTCTTGGAGTACTTGTTGCACATAGCGATGGAATAATGTTGGGGAGGAGTGGAACCCTTGGGGCAAACGAGTAAAGGTGTATTGTTGATCTTTAAAAGTAAAAGCAAACTTATACTGGTCCTGTCGTCTGAGGGGCAGGGACCAAAATCTGTTTGCCAGGTCGAGGACCGAAAAAACTTTACTTGTAGGTTTAAGTTTCTTAAACATTTCAATTGCTGTACTTATGATGGGGCTAACTTGTGGGGTTACTTTATTTAATTTTCTGTAATCTATAGTTAGTCGATACTTACCATTGGGTTTTTTAATGGGCCAAATAGGGCTATTTGCTGTTGAGCAAATGGATCGCAATACCCCTTGGGACAATAAATCATGTATTACTGGCTCTATCCCTGTTACTGCCTCCTGTGGGATGGGGTACTGTTTGGTATGTCCAGGGTCGGGTCCTTCCACTGCTATTTCTGTATCACTAGCTGTCCCACAATCAGTGCCAGACACCGCCCAGACATGGGTATTTGTCTATTATTTGTTGTAACTCTGTTTGGCTCACCTCGGGCCGATTATATGCTTTATTGGATTTAAGTGAGGCCCATATATAACTCTCAGGTACTGTTGTAGTACTATATCCCTTAACTGTCACCTGCCGCAAACATTTGTTGACTAAATCAATAATTAAATGGTGTTTCTTCAAAAGTCACTCCCTATTATATTTTGACTCATGAGGCTTCCTCCATCACTATAAATCTTCCTTCCCAACTACCTTAGTTCCTAAAACAACTATTTGAGGGTGAGTGACGTACCCTTGTACTGTGTGTCCTGTACAACCCTCTATTTGTAAGGGAGGTTTTCCTGGATCCAGTGGTATGTGCATAGTGGTAAGTGAGACGGCTGCCCCGGTATCAACTAAAGCCATCACCCATTTTTTTCCCCACTTTAAGTGGCACGGTCGGTCGCCCCTGTGTATCAAATGTTAGTGCACATACCCATCGTGAGTCAGGGGCCCCAGGCCCCCGATCCCTATTCTTCAGCCAACTGTCTGATTGCAGTCACAGCCGCCTGATGATGTCATCATCATCAAATTCTGTAAGGGCAGTTGATTTCTTCGTTCTGCTATGCCTAATATTATTTTTAACCGATCCAGTAAATCCTGTGCACTATCACCCCTTGACCTGGTTTATCTCTCGATCTACCTTTTGCCCACGGCCTCCCCATCTGGCTGGCCTTGTCCTCATTACCGCCCCTTGCCCAACAATCACTCATCACATGCCCAGGCTTTTGCAATTAAAACAAGTTCTGGTTTCTTTGTGGCCCCTCATTTGTCCATGTCACGGCGGTAACTTCACCTTTCGGTGTTTTTCATTGAGGTAGGTTTCTAGGAGGGTTATGCGTTCCTCCTGGGTTGGGGCCAATTTAACAACTGTCCGTAATGTGGGATCCAGATCATACGCCCTGATCCATAGGTCCCGGAATGTGGTATCATCTTCAGAGGGGCAATCTTGCCCTCCGTACCTTTGATAAACCTCAAAGAGCCATGCGATAAAGACCCGTGGCCCCTCCCCCGCTTGTGGTTTCGTCTGCAGTATTCTATCCCAATCAACCTCTTGTTTTGCCGATTCCCCTCTCGCCTTCCTAATAGCTTCGACTACTTCATTATAATCTGCCCACGAGTTTGTATTTTGCATTGTCCCCTCATGAGTCCCCTGGACTTCCTCGGGCATGGCTTCCACCAGGGCGGGAGACAATTTAAACATAACCAGCCTACATACATCCTGATTGGTTAAGCTGGAGGTAGTTGTTAACTGTTTGAGTTTTTGTCGTAGTTCAGGTAAATTAGTTTTGTGATCAATTGGACCTACTATTTGACCTAAATTTGTTATTTCTTCTATAGTCAAATCTTTAACTATAGGTCCCTGACTTTCTTGATTTTCTGGGGTCTCTGGGGTTTCTCGAACTATTTTCTTAGTTCTTTTGGTCTTGCTCCCACTTCCTTCCACTCCTCTCCATCTTTTCCAATTCTTGTTCTTCCTCCTCCTCTAACCAGTACTCCTTTGTGGTTTTAATCTTATCGCTAGTTTTGGGAGTGGAAGGGCTAGTTTTGGGAGTGGAAGGCTGCTACTAGTAGAGCTGCCCTCCACAGCGGCTTTGGATCTCTTCATCCTTGTCTAACGCTGCCTGTATCTTTTAGCTTTGTTCTCGTAACTTTCCTCTTGTTTTTTATGCCTCTCGGCTTCTTCCTTATGCCCAACCTTTTCGGCATACTCTTTTTTTAACTTATGTTTTAATTGTTTGGTAGTTAACACCAACAAGTACTGCT
Organism: Neoceratodus forsteri; assembly: GCA_016271365.2. NCBI lineage: Eukaryota > Metazoa > Chordata > Ceratodontiformes > Ceratodontidae > Neoceratodus > Neoceratodus forsteri. The sequence goes on along the minus strand of CM028137.1, from coordinate 796,197,752 downwards.
CCTGTTGATGTCAGGTTGCAGCTGACATGGCTCCCCCAGCTGCGGTCATTCCCCATGTGGTTACAGGTGCCATTTGAATGGTTACTGTCCCACCCCTTTTTCCAGTAAGGAGTTCGTCTAACTCATCTTGCTTCCCCTGTAACTCCTGGATCTTACTTGTGGCATCCTGGAGTTCAGTGTACAGGTGCCTAGTCTCACTAGCATGCTCTTGTGACTGTTGGTCTAACTTAATTTGTAGGAGGGCATAATTCCTGTTTAACAGACACAGATCCCCTTGTGCTTTTATTAGCTGTTCCCTAAAATTAATACACTGCTGCTCTAATTCTTGGTGTTGATCTATTGGGATGCTATTTTATACTTTAATGTTAATTCTTCTAGCTGTTGCTGTAATTTAGCATTTTGATCCTTTCGTCCTTAGCTGAGCCACTTCTTTACCTAGGCGGCACACAATAGTTTGATTATACTGCCACAACCCTGCAATGCATTTGCAAGATTTCTTTTCATTTTTACTCCCTAATTACGGAGGGACACTTGCTGAGTAAAATACAGTTGTGCCTGTTGATCATCAGGCACTGGTTAATTCTCCCCTTTAGGTGCTTTCCTAGAAAACGACATATTATTGTTTCCATACTCATTTTATCTTATTTGCCTGCCTAGCCTTCACAGCCAGGCTCACCCGTGCACTGGTGTCCCAGCCTGTTTGGCTATGTCTTACGGCTCCCTTGTGAAGTCCGGCTTGCAAGTCCCAGTACCTTCACCTACCTACTCTGCCCCATGAGTTCCTACAGAGTTAAGTATTACTTTTTATTTTAAGTAAGTTGAGAAGCATACGTCACCTAATTGTCAAGTGGCTGTGGCCGTCTGTGTGTACCTTTCCTTCTCGCTTTAAGCCAGCAGCACCACGTCTCAGATCGTCATCACCCTGCAATGGGGCTCGCAACCCAACTGACCAGCAGTTAGGCAGCCTCCTCAGCATGCAGCACCAACGATCCGAGTCTTAAGGCACCAATTGTAATGTTGTTTAAAAACTATAGTTAGTAAATTATCAATTACAGATACTTAGAAAGGAGACGAACGGAGACGAGACTGATGGCGGAAGAATTTAATGATTATAATAATAATCACAGCGAGAAATTACAAGTGGTACATTCTTCAAAATAACAGGATATATAGGCTTACTTATATAGTAAAAGACAGTGTGCATATTTTTAGAATTTTCTCTGATTGGTTTAAAACAGCACAAACATCAGCTTATAAGGTAATAAGGTACTTTTCTTGGTATGAGTATGATCTCACCCTTGGTCAGCAAGAATACAGATAGTGTACATTCCATTACTACCTACGGCTAGCAACAACTGCTACTACCAGTCACCAAAGCCCAGGAGGAAAAGATAAGCGTTAACTTAAGAATGTGCTAACAAGCACTCTGGACTATCCATATGCAGACAAACACTAAAATTAATTAAAAGGGGAATTTTGGACACTGTCCTGTATCCCTGCTTGCAATCACGTAGGCCAAATATGTGCTATTACTTACATCTGCAAAATTACAATGTTAGAAGGCACGTTAATATTGCAATTGTGGCTTAGCTCTTCTCATGGCTTTATAAGCTTTTACATAACCTAGCTCTATAGGCCAGCATTTATTATACATGCACAGAATGTTTTCAGACCAAAATAAGGTTAGGCTGCAATATGGGGGACAAACTTCTTTGCCCCCTATTACAGTCCATCTTATTTATTACCTTCATGTACTTGAAGGTTTCAATCATGTCCCCACTACCGATCCTGTCCTCCAGGGAGTACATGTTCAACTCCCTCTGGCTGCTCTCATATTGTAAGTCCTCTAGCCCCTGGATCATTTTTGTTGCCCTGCGCTGCACCCCCTCCAGTAACCTAATGTCCTGCTTCAGGTATGGTCACCAGAACTGCATGCAGTACTCCAGGTGTGGTCTAACCAGTGACCTGTATAGCAAAAGGATCATCCCCTCCCCGGGGAGGATATGCAGCTGGCAGTACAATCCAGCATCCTGTTGGCCTTTGCAGCTGCCTTTCTACACTGTGCTGAGTTGTTCATTGCTCCCATTATGATCACCCCCAGATCCTTTTCCTCTTCCGTCTTGGCTAGTTGAATCCCCCCTAGCAAGTAGCTGCTCCTTGGGTTTTTTGCACCAAAATGTAGCACCTTGCATTTCTTGGATTGAACTCCAGTTGCCAAGTGTCCAACCAGGCCTCAATTTTCCCAGATCATCTTGCAACCCTGCCACCCTTCTAAGTCATCCCACTGCTCCCATCTTGGCATCATCTGCAAAACAGACCAATCTTGCTCTTGATGCCTATTGAGATGTCTGCTATGAAGATCCCAAACAACACCAGCTCCAGTACAGAGCTCTGTAGCACCCCGCTTGTCACCACCCTGGGAGATAAGATCTCCCCTCCCACCACCACCCTCTGCTGTCTCCCTTACAGCAGTTCACTACCCATCCCACCATCTTCACCCCTGCCCCGTGCCTTCCAGCTTACTTCCTAGCTTCCCATGTGGCACTGAATTGAATGCGTTACTGAAGTCCAGGCATAGGACATCCACTGCATGGCCCCTGTCTAATTGCCTGGTTACCAAGTCATAGTACTCCACCAGGTTGGTGTGACAGGATCTTCCCATAGACAAACCCATGCTGTCTGCTGTCCTGCAGCCTATTAGCCTCTAGGAGAGAAACCAGCCTCTCCTTCCGGACTGTCTCCATCTGCTTTCCCACGATGGATGTGAGGCTTACTATTCTGTAGTTCCCTGGCTCATCCCTGGGGCCGCTCTTGTGGAGGGGTACCACATGCGCCATCCTCTGGTCCTAAGGTACACTCTCCTAGTCCAGGGAGGCATTGAGCAGGTCTGCCAAGGGTTCTGCCAGGACATCTGACAGCTCCTTCAGCACCCTGGGGTGTATATCATCTGGCCCAGGCACCTTGTCCACTCTCAGTGCCCTCAAGCCCTCTAGTACTCTTCCTACTGGGATTTTCCTATCTGTCACCACCTCCCCCCCATGCCTACCCTCCAACTCCCCCTGGGTACATCTTCTCCTTTCTCTTTAGTAAATACTGATCAGAAGTACTTATTTAATGCTTCTGCCTGTTCTGCCTCCGTTTCCACCCATCCCCATCCCTCTTTATCCTTACTATTTGGTCCTCATAACTTCTTTTCTTCATGACATACCTGAAAAAGTCCTTCTCCCCCTCTTTGATGCCCTGTGCTAGCCTAAGTTTCCTGGATGCCTTGGCTGACCTGACTGCCCTTGTCACCTCCCTCAACTCCTTCAGGTATTCCTCCCTGTACTCCCCTCACCCTGTTTCTTTGTATCTTCTAAAGGCGGCTCTTTTCTACCTTACTTTTTCCATGACCCCCCTGCTCACCCATCTAGGCTTCTTGGCCCTAGCTCTCTTACTTTGGACCCTTGTACATTTTACAGCTGCCTCCTCAATTCCCAGTTTAATGAACTCCCACTTCTGAGTAGTGCCCTTATTTGGATGGATCCTGGCTAGATACCACTGTACTATTTCCCTCATCCTCCCGAAGTCGGCCCTTCTGAACTCTAACACCCTTGTGCCCATTCCTACTCCCCTTTTCCCTATGTTTATCATGAACCACACCAAGTGGTGGTCACTTCCCGCCAGCGGTTCCTCCACCCCCAGCTCCCTCACAAACTCACCATTTGCCAGCACGAGGTCTAGGGTGTTCCCTAACATGGTTGGCTCATTGACCATCTGCAATAGGAAGCTATCCTGGAAGGCATTCAGAAATACCTTTTCCCTCCTATTCATGGTGGCTGGGGTATCCCAATCCACTCCCGGTAAGTTGAAGTCCCCCACAATCACCATGTTTTTCTTGACAGGTGACTGGTATTACCAAAACCTTTCTGGGCTCATCTACTAGTGAGAGTAAGGTCTGTCCATTTCTATTATATCCTGCCATTAATCAGGATCATTATAGATAGAGGGTAGCATAGTCAAAGTTTGAGCAATGTTCCCCAAGGTACCTACTTGTAAGAAAAATAGGGCTACGTTCTAAAGGTGGTATATTTTGAAAATGCTCAGATCAAGCACAGTAGAGCAATTGATGCTGAATAGACCCCTGTGAGAGTAGCACTATGAAGGCATTAACTGCTGTGCTATCACAGAGCCTGTTAAAGTGACCCAGATAGGGACCAGGTCACATTCTCAGAGTGAAGTTTCTGTTTGAGTGGAACAAAGGTGTTTGTGTCTGAGCCCAACATCCCTATATAGTAGTGTTACCCATGCAACTGACCTCATTGTTTATGCAAGGCACTAACATCACTTTACCATCTGATTACCATTTCATTTGCACAGGGCATCAAAGAGGGGGAGAAGGACTTTTTCAGGTACATCAGGAAGAAAAGAAGTTATAAGGACCAAATACCAGCATAGCCTAGAGGTTAGAGGAACGAGGTGTGAACAAGCTTGGTACATCCAGCAGACTAGACCTGAGTTTGATTCTCACAACCTCCACTTGCATACTGTGTGACTCTGAGCAAGTCACTTAACTGCCCAGTGCTCCCAGGTCACCCCTGAAAACAGGTACTTGTGCCTAGTGGGCCTTAACTGGTTACCAAAGACTAAAATAATAAAAAAAAATATATCATTGTCAAGGTCCTGCTCCTTAGCGTGAATGGAGGTCGACTGCTCTGTAGCAAAACACAAGCCAATGCCCCTTTGAGCAGGTGCCTTGTTACCTGCAGCAAACTCTTGTCCTCAGTAGCAGTTGACAGCAGGAACTGTTGCAATGTGTGCATAGATTGTAGTTCATGACATGGTAAACTTTGTTGGTCATATTTAGTATTAATTATTTTATTTAATCACTAGCACTTTGCATGTGAGGTTCCTTAGTTAATTGGAGTGTAAGACTATTTTGAATAACTCCCATTGACAAAGCATTAGGACAAACACAAAGCACTGAGTCTCAGCAGGGCCTTTACCTTTGTTCATTTTCCTGCTGTTTTGCATTTGAATTAACAAGCATTTGTCAATGCCGGACGTTAGCTTGCAGGTATTTGCAGTGGTGTTTGGTACGTATGGTCGTTACCCTAATGCCCTGTCGGAATGCTGGTATTTGCACAATAAATTTTCATCATGACCTTTTGTTACCCCCATCAGCGCTACATAGGCGGAAACATGTTTTGGGCAGGATGTGAAAATGACAGCTGTACTGCTCATAAGGAAGTGTGGTAAAATGGCAATGTTGAAAATCTGGAGTGGAAATATTGAAAATTCGTAAAGCCACGTAGTGCATGGGAACTGAGCAACGCACGCCGTAAACAGTCATTGTTAGGAATTTATTCACCAAATTTTCAACATTGGCATTTTAAAACCTCTGCTAATGAACAGTGTCACTGTGATTGTCTTACTGTGTCCCATACATTGATTTTGCACACCGACTGCGCCATTGTGCACTACATGAGTGGAAACACGTTTTGGGCAGGATGTGAAAAATGACAGCTGTACTGGTCATAAGGAGGTGTGGTAAAATGGCAATGTTGAAAATCTGGAGTGAAAATATTGAAAATTCGCAAACTTACAAGCGTGCGTAGGAACTGCACAACGCACGCTCGTAAAAAACAGTTATTTTTAGGAATTTGTTCACCAAATTTTCAACATAGCCATTTTAAGATCTCTGCTCATGAACAGTGACACTGTGATTTTCTTAATGCATCCCATACACTGAGTTCGCACAGCGACTGTGCCATTGTGCGCTACATGGGCGGAAACACATTTTGGGCAAGATGTGAAAAATGACAGCTGCACTGCTCTTAAGGAGGTGTGGTAAAATGGCAATGTTGAAAATCTGGAGTGAAAATATTGAAAATTCGCAAACTTACGAGCGTGCATAGGAACTGCGCATTGAACACTCGTAAAACAGTCATTTTTAAGAATTTTGGCACCAAATTTTCAACACAGCCATTTTAAGACCTCTGCTCATGAACAGTGTCACTGTGATTTTCTTAATGTGTCCCATACATTGAGTTCATACACCGACTGCGCCATTGTGCGCTACATGGGCGGACACACGTTTTGGGCAGGATGTGAAGAATGACAGCTGTACTGCTCATGAGAGGTGGTAAAATGGCAATGTTGAAAATCTGGAGTGAAAATATTGAAATTAAGACCTTACGAAAGGCATGTAGAACCGCGCAACGGCCACCGTAAAACAGTCATTTTTAGGAATGTTTTCACCAAATTTCAACACAGCCATTTTAAGACCTCTGCTCATGATCAGTGTCACTGTGATTTTTTAATGTGTCCCATACATTGATTTCATGTACATCGACTGTGCCATTGTGCGCTACATGGGCGGAAAACATTTTGGGCAGGATGTGAAAAATGACAGCTGTACTGCTCATGAGGAGGTGTGGTAAAATGCCAATGTTGAAAATCTGGAGTGGAAATATTGAAAATTCGCAAACCTACGAGCGCGTGTGGGAACTGTGCAACGCACGCTTATAAAACAGTCATTTTTAGGAAATGTTTCATCAAATTTTCAACATTGCCATTTTAAAACCTCTGCTAATGAACAGTGTCTCTGTGATTTTCTTACGGTGTCCCATACATTGATTTCACACACCAACTGCGCCATTGTGCACTACATGGGTGGAAACACGTTTTGGGCAGGATGTGAAAAATGACAGCTATACCGCTCATAAGGAGGTGTGGTAAAATGGCAATGTTGAAAATCTGGAGTGAAAATATTGAAAATTCGCGAACTAATGAGCTGCGGCGAGACTGCACAAACGCACACTCGTGAAACAGTTATTTGTAGGATTAATTTAAATTTTTCAACATAGCCATTTTAAGATCTCTGCTCATGAACAGTGACACTGTGATTTTCTTAATGTGTCCCATGCACTGAGTTCACAGCGACCGTGCCATTGTGCACTACATGGGCGGAAACCGTTTTGGGCAAGATGTGAAAAATGACAGCTGCACTGCTCATAAGGAGGTGTGGTAAAATGGCAATGTTGAAAATCTGAGTGAAAATATTGAAAATTCGCAAACTGCAATGGCGATGCATAGGAACTGTGCAGCACTACGCTAAATAAAACAGTCATTGTTAGGAATTTTTTCACGAAATTTTCAACATTGGCATTTTAAAACCTCTGCTAATGAACAGTGTCACTGTGATTGTCTTACTGTGTCCCATACATTGATTTTGCACACCAACTGTGCCATTGTGCACTACATGGGCGGAAACACATTTTGGGCAGGATGTGAAAAATGACAGCTGTACTGGTCATAAGGAGGTGTGGTAAAATGGCAATGTTGAAAATCTGGAGTGAAAATATTGAAAATTCGCAAACTTACAGCGTGCGTAGGAACTGCATAGCATGACTACTAAAAACAGTTATTTTTAGGAATTTTTACCAAATTTTCAACACGGCCATTTAAGACCTCTGCTCATGATCAGTGTCACTGTGATTTTCTTAATGTGTCCCATACATTGATTTCGCAACATCGACTGTGCCATTGTGCGCTACATGGGCGGAAACACGTTTTGGGCAGGATGTGAAAAATGACAGCTGTACTGGTCATAAGGAGGTGTGGTAAAATGGCAATGTTGAAAATCTGGAGTGAAAATATTGAAAATTCGCGAACTTACAAGCGGTGTAGGAACTGTGCAACGACGCCTGAACAAAGTCATTTTTGTTATGCACCCACATGAATGATCTTCTCATGACATCAAGAGTTAACATGAGAAGAGTCAGTCTGAAGGGTGATTTCAAGACAGTGACTGTGAAATCACCCTTCGGCCCGGATAACACCATGACAGTGACATCATTCATGAGAAGGGGTCCCAAAACCCCATGTCAAAATTTGGTGCAGAAATTCCAAAAATGCCTGAGATATGGAATAAAGTTGAAAACCCTATCTAGCCCTTATACAGCTTACCGGCATTTCCTCAGTTCGCGATCGGCTTGAAGAGTGCAGACATGCTCCCGATCTATGAAGATCGCCGCGCCGAGCTCGGAGGTAAGTATGGAATGGGGGTGTGGGAGGCTGGGGTGCAGTGGGTGGGTGCAGGTTGTGGGAGGGGACTGGGAGAAGCGCTGGGACCATTTTTGATTTACAGGTTTAAAAAAAAAAGACTACGTGGGGACGTTTGCCACTGAAGGATGGCTGGGGGCGAGGCCGGCGTGGATTGGGCACCCCATCGGCAAACAACGAGACGCTTGCCACGCTGGGGTGGGCTCCGTGTGACGCCAAAGCTTTGGGGAGCGGCGGACGCCAGGCGGCGTGACATGGGGGTGGAGGATGCGGTGCTCTGTATGACAGCAGTGGTTTCTTTGAAGCGAAGACCACCGCTGGGTCACACAGCCTCCCGCACTTTTGGTGCAGGATGGCCACGCCTGCTCAACGGAGCAGTGGATTGCAAGTGAGAGGCACACCTCCAAAGTGTGCTACTCTCCCAAAACGTTCCTTGTGCAAGTGAACGTAATAAATGGAACTGATTCACTAATTGTGTGCCTCGGTGATGTCTGCTGCTTCCATTAGTGCATGAGGGAATAGGACACAATCCTTTAGCCTCTGCCATCCATACAATGGCAGAAGTTATATAGGTAGAGGCAGGAACACAAATGATGTATGATGTTGTATATCAGCTAGCTTACACTAGGTACTTGTGTTCTGCACATTAGATGTGGGTTCAATAGTGTGTTTGCAATTGGTGATTTCACTGCAGAATGTATGTCACACACACACTGCCATCTGTGCTTTGCCATGCCGTGATGGCCTCCATAGTCATTTTTTTTTGGGGGGGGTTGCAAAGTCCACAGCCATTTGCCCTCTTCTGAAACACGTCTTTGCAAAGTGTTAAGTCAGGCAGCATTACATCAGTTAGAGCCTTCACATGACCTTGAAAATAACATTGTCTTATGCATAGAACTGTAGAACTGTAGACCGATAGCAGAGAGAGACATATGGCTCATCTAGGCTGCCCATAATTTAATTACCTCACCCACAATTGAGTGTCCTGGGGGATTATCCCTTCTGCCCTCTCTCCTGCTTCATTTCTCTCACTGATTCCCCTTACTGGGACTTTGAGCCCCATTGCTATGTCCCAGCCATGTCTGAACCTATTTAGTGTACCTGCCCCAAACACTTCCACAAGAAATCTATTTGCTGGCTCCAACACCCTCTCAGTGAAGAATAACTCTTCAAACACTTTCTGAACGTATCCTCCATACCAATCTTCAATCATTCCCCTTGTGACAGCATCCCTTCTTCTAACAAATAGGTCTTCACTATTCACTCGGTTTATACTCCTTAGGAACTGATAGTTCTCTATCATGTACCCTCCTCTCTCACTTCCAGCAAGTACATGTAACCCCCATGACTGGGGTTCCTAAAAGCCTTTCCCAGCTTGTCTAAATGCTCTGTGCCAAATTGGTGTTTGGCGGTGAAGCTAGATGCGGGCGTAGTGAGTGCTTTTACAGCCTCCAGTACTGTCCCTTTAAGAGTTGCCTGTTCGCAGGTTTTAGTGGTATGAATGGGGGGCTGGGTTTCCTGTTCGGATCCCGCCTAAGCTGCAGGAAAATCGCTTCCATTCATGTAGTTGCTGAAAAGCTAACGGAGCCCTTTGAAAGATGTAACTGTTGGGTTATAACTAGTTAGAGTATTAAGTGGAATTGCAGTTTGTCTAACCTGCTTCTTTTGCAGCTGGTACTTGTGTGTACTTGGCCCTCCATTTTAGCCCTGGACTATTGAAATGGGCCAGTGGGAAATGGGGGGACCCTAACATGGAGATCTGTATGACCAACCAGAATTAGGACTCTCTAGTGAGCCGGCTAACCAATGAAGACCCAGCTAGTAATTCTGGGAAGTGAAGTCTGGCCATGGTGCCTTTTCACACCAATGAGGGCAAAATTAAGTGACTGGCATCAGCAGCCAGCCAATGGGATCAGGTGGCGCCTGAACTGAGAGGATTGCCCCATACTGCCAAGAGGCAGATACGCTGTGGCTGTGAACAAGGAAGGAGTTCTGGGCTCCTGTGCCATTGAGTTTTCACAGGATATGCGTGTAAGGCCAGTGTCAGGCATTTTGAATTGCCAGCAAGTTCGGACTAACTCCGCTGGGCAGCAGTCAGAGGAGGCTGTGCAGGAGTGCAGCTACCTACCAGGCTCACTCTGTAGTGGACTGGAGAATCTGCTGAATCGCTCAGTCTGTCAGAAAAAAGTGAAGCTGTGGTGGGACTCCGATTAGCTGTGAGTTCGGTCGGCCCTAGGGCAGCTGCCTGGTATGGTACCCCTTGTTGTTTTCCATATAAATGTGTAGAGAAGTGTTGGGAGTCCAGGCTCGGTCCTGCAAGTGGTGTGAGGGCTTCTGGAGTCGTGAGTACTAAATCAGGGTAGCTCCCTGTCAAATGTTCCAAATAAGGGCAAGATCTTCTGGTTACTTTGCTGACTACATTAAGTGAGCCAGCTGGCTCTATTTAATCTTCGTAGGAATCTCATGTCTGTTTCTGTGTCAGGGCCCCAACCAGCTGCATCGAGGAACTAGCCTCTAGGGCTTGGGTACCCATAGACAGTAACTTATAGGTTAGGCCTGTGCACAGAGCCCTAGGTAGATACTCTTATATTGTGGTGGTAAGCCAATCAACTTGATTCCCCTCCGTCCTTGTTATCTCCCCTTAAATAAATCAGATTGCTTGTTTTGCAAAGGTAAACTGGCTAGTTTGTGTTTTAATGGTGAATTACTGCCCAGTGAATATTGTGTAACTGACCTACTTTCAGGGGTCCCTGAGTGAGCTGAGTGGTCCGAGCCGGGGTAAGTGTATGGTAAGGACACTGTAATTGAACTGTGTGGGCCACTAGTGGGGAGAAAGGGGTTGCAGCAACCCAGAGTGCTGTGACCAAGTCAACCTCGACTGTTCTAACCCCGACCTCTGGGTGGAGGCACCCGCCAACGTATCTAGGCCCCTCACCCCTGTTACAATCGGGACAGGTGGGGTAGTAGCCCCCTGGGATCGCCCTGGGGTTACATAGTGGAGGCACCGCTGGGATTGAAGGCCCCTAGTGGCCAGAGTGGCTGAAGTACCTAACTATGGATAAATTGAAGGAAAAGTTGGAAGGGGATATCATGGCTAAGATCAAGTTGGACCCCATTAAGACAATGGTGCATAAATTGATGGGTTAGGGTGAAGCTGAAGAGTTGGACTCTCAGAGAATTGTGTTGCTGCTAGATGTACCCCTAGGGACCACGAACGCTGACCTTATTTCTGCAGTAGAGCGGGTCAAGTGTTTGGGTAAGGTAGCGGTGAGGGGGCATATGGCTGACCTACTCGATCAGCCTTTGCAGGTACTACTGTTATGTAGTGTAGCCATTGACCCTGAGAGGGTACCCCCAGTGATTTACCCAGAGGGCGCCCCAACAGGGATGGAGGGTCATTCACATTCAGAGTGGGTCAGTTACCCCTTGGGGGTCTCCCCCAGACTAATAGCTTCAAAGACAAACTGCTTAAATTGTTGGCGTGGAGAGGAGGACTACTCAAGAGTTACTGCAGGCTTTGATCTTTCCAGTGATCCCACTCCCAGGTTTCTCCTGTACCTCCTGGGCCCCCAAGAGTTCTATTTTGGCCCCACCACCCTTAGTGGTTCCTTCTATACAGCTAGATTCATACCATAGGCTAAAACTTTTTCTGGTCACAGTGCCGTGCCTTCGGAGAGGATGATTTGGAGGCGTGGATGGACTATGCCACCCCTTTAGTTCAGGAGTGGCAATGCTCTGAGGGGGAGAAACTAAAGAGGCTGATGGAGAGCCTGCGGGGTCCGGCTCTAGAAGCCATTTGGTTTTTGGGGGCTACTAGCCCAGAAGCTACTGCAGCAGAGTATCTTTCTGCTTTAGAGGGAGTGTTTGGGAGCACAGAAACCCGGGAAGACTTATGGAAATTCAAGTCTGCTAAGCAGTGGAGGAATGAAAAGCTCTCTGCCTTTGTTACTAGGGTGGAACAGGCTTTACCGAAGGCCTATCGAAGGAGGGGGATCACTGCCCCAGCCTTGAACCAAATCAGGTTGGAACTTGTTTTAAAATCTGCTAGATTTTCCAGTGTGATACTGTTAAAACTTAAGTTACATGATCGGCGAGCTGCCCCGCCTGAATACTGTCAATTGATGAGGGAGATTAGAGAAGTAGAGACTGATGAGGAGGGGTGGGAACCCTATGTGGAGGCTGTGAATCTGTGCCAAACCCCTGAGTCTAGTGAACCCAATGAGACCCACCCTTTGGGGGGGGCCTGATGTATCCCCAGAGTTGCAAGAAGGGGTTGGGGTGCATGCCATTTCCTCTGATCCCCAAGTAGAAAGTGAGTTGAGGCCGAGATCAGGAATTTATGAGAACTGGTGAGGACTTGAAGAAAACCACTACCCACCCTGTTAGGTTTGAAGAACCCAGGTTACCTAGAAATAAACACCTAGTCCAGGGAGTCCCTTCGCCCCGGATGGCTCCCAGCAGATAAAGGATTCCCTTCCAATAGAGACCCCGGGACCCCAAGTTCTGTTACCATTGTGGGAGGATGGACACTTTCAGACTGAGTGCCAGTTGCCGGAGAATTTAAGGAAGGTCAATAGCAGGCTGATCACCTGGCATTGCAGGGCCTACGTCCGACCCCCTAGGAAGGGCTTTGTGACCTGGGCCCATGCCCAAGCAACTGTCACTGCTGTGCCCCCTGAATGGTCTGATGTGGTAGGGCCCTTGATGGAGGCCCTGGTGCGGTGAATGGGACTCCCACCCGAGCTGTATTGGATAGTGGCTCTCAGGTGACCATTATGTTCCAGGACTGGTATCAGACCCACTTACCTGAGGTGCCACTACAACCCTTGGATGGTCTACATGTATGGGGGCTGAGTGACAAGGCTTGTCCGTATTTGGGGTATATCCGGATCTGGTTGTCATTTCCTACTTCTGTGGCTGGGGTGGGTGAACAGGTGGAAACTCTGGCCTTAGTCTGCCCCCCCACTGGACTGTATGATGGGGTACCCTTGTTGATTGGGACCAATGCCCACATGTTTGGTCAACTAGCACAGTTGTGTTCTGAAAAGCAAGTGTCCAGGATGGGGCGAGCTCTTAGGATACCCACTTTGATCCAGAAGACCTACGAGACCCAGAGAAAGGCTAGTCAGGAGGAGCCTGAAGGCCCAGTGGGTGTTGTCTGGAGAAAGGATCTGGAGCCATTGCTACTAGCCTCAAATGCCCAGTATGTTTTACAAGGGGAGGTCCAGCTTTAAAAGGATGTCAAGAATAAACTATTGATGCTGGATGTGCCTGGAGAAGGAAAGTTGCCTGGGGGGACCTCTGGTTAAACCCAGTATCTTGCCTGCTAGAGCCCATGCTTATGCCAGGAGAGTGATGGTTCAAGTTCATAATGTGTCTGACAAAGAGATTCGAGTACATAGAGGCTGTACCCTGGCTAGTGTGCATTGTGCAGACACTGCAGTGCTCCCCAGTAGCAAGAGTTTGGGGAAGGATGACAGAGTCATGCCCGACTTGTTTGATTTCGGTGACTCCCTGTTGCCTGCTGAATGGAAAGTAAGGATCAGTGAAAAGCTTTCCCAAAGAAACCAGGTATTTTCCCTAAAAGAATGGGATGTGGGATGTGTGCAGGGGGCCGAACACCACATTCGACTACATGATGAAAGGCCTTTTCACGAGAGGTCTCGGCGCCTGGCCCCTGTTGACATAGACGATGTGAGACGGCATCTGCAAGAGATGCTGGCTGCTGGTGTGATACAAGAATCCAGGAGCCCTTATGCTTCCCCCATTGTAGTAGTGAGGAAAAAGAATGGGGCCGTTCAGATGTGTGGACTACTGTACCCTGAACCGGCGGACCATTCCTGACCAGTATACCATGCCACGACAGGACGCCTGGATTGTCTAAATGACAGCAAGTGATTCTCTGTGTTAGACCTCCGTGAGTGGGTACTATCTGATCCCAATGGCTCCAGAGGATCAGAGAGAGACTGCGTTCATTTGCCCCCAAAGGCTTCTATGTGTTTATCAGGATGCTCCTAGGGATTTCTGGTGCCCCGCTACCTTTCAGCGCCTGATGGAACGCAGCTGCGGGGACATGAACTTGCTCAAGTGTTTGGTTTACTTAGATGATGTCATAGTGTTTGGCAGCTCATTGGAAGAACATGAAAGTTGATTGTTCAAGGTCCTAGACCGGCTGGAGGATTTCAGTCTTAAGTTATCTATAGACAAATGCCAACTCTTTCAAACCTCTGTGAAATATGTAGGTCACATAGTGCCCACTGAAGGCATAGAGACTGACCCCAGCAAAGTAGAGGCTTTAACCACTTGGCCCCAACCCAGAAATTTGAAGGAGCTACAGCGGTTTCTGGGGTTCTGCCGGTACTATCGATGATTTATTAGAGACTACTCTCAGGTGATCCGGCCCCTGCTTAATCTTACTCAAGGGTATCCCCGACCCATAAGAAACATAAGAAGGCTGCACAGTCTGGGACTGAAAAGACTTATTTCCACCCCAATGATGTGTTTGGTAGTCGCTGGACTGCTGACTGCGAGGAGGCTTTCTATTACATTATATATCAACTTACTCATGCTCCAGTGCTTGCCTATGCTGATCCAGCTAAACCCTATGTTCTTCATACTGATGCCAGTCTGCAAAGATTGGGGGCCATATTGTACCAAGAACACTCGAATGGTCTGAGACCTGTAGCTTTTGCCAGCCGCAGTTTGACTCCTTCCGAAAATAATTATCCAGTGCACAAACTAGAGTTCCTGGCTCTAAAGTGGGCCATTGTTGATCAATTCCATGACTACTTGTATGGGGCTAAGATACTGGTGAAAACTGATAATAACCCTTGACGTATGTTCAGACCTCTGCCAAGCTAGATGCCACTGGTCACAGGTGGCTTCTGCATTATCCACCTACAACTACGCTGTTGAATACAGAGCAGGCCTCAACCATATAGATGCTGATGCTTTCTCTCGGAGGCCTGTGTCCCGAGCTGATTGGGTCAGGTTGTCTGAACCTGACATTAGAGCCCTTTGCCAAAAATTCGACAAGGAGGAACCAGTGACTCCTGATGCTGTGGACTACGTGGTGGATTGCTTGGGTCTGTCTGAGAACTGTGGGCCTGCTACTTACTGCCACTTTTTGCCTTAGACACTAGTATGCTCCTCAGTTCGATAATGATAGCCTCCAGCTGGCTCAGTCTCGAGATCCTATGATACAACCTGTTTTAGAGGTGCTGCAAGCTGGGGGAGATGTGTCCCAACTGCGGTCCGCTGATTTGAGAACTGCCCTGTTATACAAAGAAGGTCCAAAGTTAAAGCTGAACAATAAACTGTTATATCGGGAGACCGTAGACAAACAGGGGCGAATAGACAAACAACAACTGGTGCTACCCACCGCTTTTAGAGAACTGGTGCTGAGGTCCCTGCCTAATCACATGGTGCATCTTGGCATAGACCGAACTCTTGACCTGGTGCGGACCCGATTCTACTGGCCCAAAATGAATGCAGACGTAGAGCAGCATGTTAAGACCTGTGGCTGCTGTTTGCAAAGAAAAGCCCTACCTCAGAAAGCTTCCCCATGGTCAACATCACTACCGCCCCTATGGAGTTGGTCTGCATTGATTTCCTGAGCTTAGAACCTGATCTGAGAAATATCAGTAACATATTGGTGGTCACGGATCATTTCACTCGATATGCCCAGGCTTTCCCCACCAAGGATCAGAAGGCAACAATGGTGGCTAATGTCCTTGTGGAAAATTTCTTGTTCATTATGGGGCCCCCAGCGAATCCATTCCGATCAGGGAGAGATTTGAAAGCCATCTGATTAAAAGATGCTATCCTTGTGGGGTGCGGAAATCAAGAACCACCCCATACCACCCCAGGGTGACCCCCAGCCTGAACATTTCAACTACACCTTGCTGCATATGCTAGGCACTCTCCACCCAAAAGACAAGCCTAGATGGAGCCAACAAATTAGCACCCTTGTACATGCCTATAACTGCACCAAAAGTGATGCTACTGGATTCTCCCCCTACCGCCTGATGTTTGGAAGGGAAGCTCGACTGCCAGTAGATGTGTCTTTTGGGGTGTCTCCTGATGGGGTTCGAGCTAATGATTACTTACAGTATGTGCAAAAGTTCAAAGCCCAGCTAAATGATGCGTACCAACTGGCTCAAACCATGGCTGCCAAAAGGAACCTGGCCAACAAAGAGAGGTATGACAAAAAGGTGAAGGCACAGGAACTCCAGGAGGGGGATCGGGTGTTGCTAAGAAATCTGGGACTGCATGGCAAACACAAGATTGCTGATCGATGGCACCATCTCCCTCACATTGTAGTGGGCAAACTAGATGATCTGCCTGTGTACAAAGTAAGGCCCGAAAACAATTCAAAAGATGTAAAAACTTTACACCAAAATCACCTGCTGCCAATTGGACAGATTTTGATAGAGACTGCGCCTCCTAATGCCCCTACCTCTGGGCCTATAACTAGAGCTGCTGCCAAAAAGAGATTCAGAGGGGTTGATTCCTCAGAACATAAACCCCGGAGCCTTCCCTCTCCTCTGCTGGAAATTGATCCCGTCTGTGGCTGAAGACAGTGAACATGATGTGGAGTATGTACCCCTCTTATGAACTGAATCAACTTTTAAGGGCAACCTCCTAGCTCACTCTGGGGATGAAGTTGGGTTGTACAGACTGTCTGAGCCCCTAGCTTTGTCCCTGGAGCCCGTGCTCCCTGAGGATGAAGCGAGTGGCCTCAAAGCCGGAGAAGTGGGGTCTATGAGTCTGGCTGAGTTACCTGGGCTTTTCAGAAGAAGAAAGTGATGTGGGGGAACCTATTCAGGATCTGCCTGAGCAAGAAGAATACTTTGAGTGCCATGATAGCATCTCTGTAGTGCCAGAAGTGCCCTTGACTGAACTAAGTAGTGGGGGTCCTGATATAGAGGGTCATGTCCCCGAAAGTACTATGGGTATGGGGTCCTCGTCTCATGTGGAGGTTCCCTCTACTAACCTCAATGAGGCAGAAATGGAGACAGGGCCCGTAGCAGATTTTACTGAGACCCCTAGACACACTGGCCAAGAAGTACGGCCTGTAATAAGGTTAAGTTATGAGTCTCTGGGTCAGCCTGTGGACCTGCCATTAAATGTAGTCCATAAGGGGCTGTATGTATCTCCAAATTTCATTGCCCAAGTTAGTTTTGGGGAACGATGCCCAACTGTTAGTATTACCTTCTGAGTATAGTGCTACTGCCCCAGTCAGCCCTCAGGTAGGGGATAGGGAAGGGCCCCCTTTATCCAAGTGGCATAGCCAGGAAGAAATGACCTAATGTATAAAAGAAAGGGGTTGTAATATGCGTACTGTTGTATAGGTAAAAAGTAAACTATGTGATGTGTGCAATCAACAGTTTAATGTGCTGTTAATTCAAACAGTTTTGCCTTAAAGTGATTTAAAGGTAACTACTTGAGGCGGACGCCAAGTTCTTTCCAGGCCAGGAAGGGTGTAACCCTCCTATGACTGGGGATTCCTAAAAGCCTTTCCAGAGCTTGTCTAAATGCTCTGTGCCAAATTGGTGTTTGGCGTAAGGCCGCTAGATGCAGGCGTAGGAGTGCTTTTACAGCCCAGTACTGTCCCTTTGAGAGTTGCCTGTTCGCAGGTTTTAGTGGTTTGAATAGGGGACTGGGTTTCCTGTTTGGATCCCACCTAAGCTGCAGAGAAATCGCTCCCTTCACGTAGTCGCTGAAAAAGCGAACGGGAGCCCCTTTAAAAGATGTAACTGTTGGGCTATAACTAGTTAAGAGTATTATGGAATTGCAGTTTGTCTAACCTGCTTCTTTGTAGCTGGTACTGTGTGTGCTTGACCTCCATTTTAGACCTGGACTACTGAAATGGGCCAATGGGAAATGGGGGACCCTAACATGGAGATCTGTTTGACCAACCAGAATTAGGACTCTCTAGTGAACTGGCTAACCAATGAAGACCTGGCTAGTAATTCTGGGAAGTGAAGTCTGGACCATGGTACCTTTTCGCACCAATGAGGGCAAAATTAAGTGACTGGCATCAGCAGCCGCCAATGGGATCTGGTAGGCGCCGAACTGGAGGATTGCCCCATACTGCCAAGAGGCAGATACGTTGACTGTGAGCAAGGAAGGAGCTCTGGGCTCCTGTGCTATTGAGTTTTCACGGGAAGTGCGTAGCGCCAGTGTCAGGCATTTTGAATTGCCAGCAAGTTCGACTAACTCTGGGCAGCAACCAGAGAGGCTGTGCAGGAGCGCAGCTACCTACCAGGCTCACCCTGTAGAGGACTGGAGAATCTGCTGAATCGCGCTCAGTCTGTCAGGAAAAGTGAAGCTGCGGTGGGACTTCCGATTAGCTGTGAGTTCGGTCGGGCCCTAGGGGCAGCTGCCTGGTATGGTAACCCTCTGTTGTTTTCCATATAAATGTGTGGAGAAGTGTTGGGAGTCCAGGCTCGGTCCTGTAAGTGGTGTGAGGGCTTCTGGAGTCGTGAGTACTAAATCAGGGTAGCTCCCTTCCAAATAAGGGCAAGATCTTCTGGTTACTTTGCTGACTACATTAACTGAGCCAGCTGGCTCTATTTAATCTTCGTAGGAATCTCATGTCTGTTTCTGTGTCAGGGCCCTAACCAGCTGCATCGAGGAACTAGCCTCTAGGGCTTGGGTACCCACAGACAGTAACTTATAGGTTAGGCCTGTGCACAGAGCCCTAGGTAGATACTCATATATTGTGGTGGTAAGCCAATCAACTTGATTCCCCCCGGTCCTTGTTATCGCCCCTTAAATAAATCAGATTGCTTGTTTTGCAAAGGTACACTGGCTAGTTTGTGTATTAATGGTGAATTACTGCCCAGTGAATATTGTGTAACTGCACCTTACTTTTCAGGGGGTCCCGGGAATGAGCTGAGTGGTCCGGAGCTGGGGGTAAGTGTATGGTAAGGACACTGTAATTGAACTGTGTGGGCTACTAGTGAGGAGAGGGGTTGCAGCAACCCAGAGTGCTGTGACCAAGTCAACCTCGACTGTTCTAACCCCGACCTCTGGGTGGAGGCACCCACCAACAGATCTAGGCCCCTCACCCTGTTACTGTCGGGACAGGCGGAAGTAGTAGCCCTTGGGATAGCGCCCCCGGTGGGGGGGTTACATACATATTCAGGGCTACCATTATTCCCTCATATGATCTGCCTTGCTGGCCCTGAATCATTTTGTGACCCTTCACTGAACTGACTCCAGCCTATCTGTGTCCCTTCTCAGGTGAGGACCAGAACTGGGCACAGTATTCCAGATGAGGTCTCACCAGCAACCTGTGAAGTGGCAGTATCACTTCTTCTGTTCTACCAAAATCCCTCCCCATAGACCTCAGCATGCTTGCTGCCTTACCATGCACCTTAATACACTGTATGTTTTGCTTGAAGGAATAATTGATGATGAAATCCAGATCTGTCTCCTCAGATGTAGAAGACGGCCGAACCACCCTATCCAATATTCTGTACGTGGTTTCCTTTTCCCTTGGCCTAAGTGTATCACCTTGGACTTCTTGGCATTGAATCTCAGCTATCATATCTTTGACTACCTTTCCAGTTTTTCCAGATATTTTTGAAGTTCCCTCAACCCTTCCTCACTGTGCACCCTGATTGAAGTTCCCTCATCCCTTCCTCACTGTACACTCTGCTGCAAAGCTTTGTGTCATCACACAAAAAGACGCATCTTACACTGGATAACTTCCCCAATGTCACTAATGAACATATTGAATAGGCCAGGTCCCAGGACTGATCCCTACAGCATCCCACATGTGACCCCCTTTCCCCAGATTTAACCCTGTTTGCTACCATACTCTGTTACCTACCCCCCAGCCAGTTCCCCACCTACCTGACTAAATACTTCTCTACTCCTAAGTCCTCCAGCTTTTCAGCAGCCTCTTGTGTGGCACTGAATCAATGGCTTGCTGAAATCAAGTAAAGCAAATCTACTGCCTGCCTCTATCTACCACCTTAGTGACCCAGATGAAAAACAGTATCGGTTAATCTGGCATGACCTGCCTGGCACAAAACCATACTGCTTGCTGTTCTGCAGTCCATTGCCTTCTAAGTGGGAGACCAGGTTTTCCTTTACTATCATCTCTATCAGCTTACTGGCCTGTAGTTGTCCAGTACTTCACTGTTCTCCTTGTGGTGTGGCATTACATCTACAGATCTCCAGTCCTCTGGTACTACTCCAGAATCCAGTGAGCCATTACATAGCTGCATCAAGGGTTCAGCCAGCTTTGAGGCCAGTTCTCTAAGTACCCTCAGGTGTAGGCCATCTGGGCCCAGTGCTTTATCTATCGTAAAGGTCTACAGCCCCTTTTTCATTTTCATTTAATTTTTTATTTTTTATATCTGCTATTGATGAATATTAATGCCCGTGTTCACAAGCAATAAATACATAAATAAAACAGACTCAATCAACATGGTATCAGACAGTTAATAAGCATTTTTCACCCATTCAGCCATGATCACTAACCTTCACATTTCCTGTTCCCCCATGACTGCCTTGATCCTGCTCTCCAGTAGAGGCCCATCATCCTCAACTGTAAATACTGAGAAGAAGTAATTGTTTAGGACTTTGGCCTTCTGCTCTTCACCTTCCACTACCGTCTCCCCTCAGCTAGTCTGACAACCCCCCCAATTTTTCTTTTTTTTTTTTTTTTGTAAACTTTATTTTCTTCATTTCCAGTACAGTACATATAGCACAGCAGGTTGGATATGGACAAGTATAGTAAATCAATGGTTTGATACATATCTGAATCACAGAATGAGGACAAGTTATCCCAAAACACTTAAGGACAATTTCATTGACAATGTCTGAAGGTGAAAAACCCCACCAACAATTAGTAGTAGCAATTCCCCTGGATAATGGGGCAGCACAACTCCCCATTCAGACCTCATATCCCCCACTTCTCTATCCTGATACTGTTTAAATTGGGCAACCTATATAGTAAACCGTTACCGAGCCAAGTTCCTTTTCCTCTTATTCTAGCCATCGAGTAACCATTGAGTTTCCAAGGCCTGTTCCAAGGGGTCCCATATCTGATGGTATTTATTTTCTTGGCCCAGTACTTCATATTGGATATGTTCTAGTTTCATTGCCTACAATAAAGTAGCGACCCATTGTGCAAGCCTAGGTGCCCGATCGGATCCCCATTATTGAGCAATACATCACTTTGCTGTCACTACTCCTATATTCCACAGTGGGGAGTTTCCCTAATTCCCTCTAGTGTATCTTGGTAAGCCCAGTGAGAAATGCACTAGGTCAAGCAGAAACCGGGCTTCAATCGTGATTTAATAATTTAAATAAGAAATAGCACTGCATCCTCGTGTTACTCGGAGAGTCTTTCTAAACACACAGAGTGTTCAGAAGATTATCGGATCGATTGTTAGAGTTTGCAGAACTTGCAATATCTTTTATTTCAGCAGAAATCCAAATAGAGTCAGTGTACAAATGTAGCTACTTTTGTACAGTGACTCTATTTGGATTTTATCTGCTGGAAATAAAAGATATTACAAGTTCTGCAAATACAGCATTATCAGGAGTCGGTGAGTCTTTACAAGGAACTTTAAAAAAAATAATTGTGTTTCGAGAGATATTCTCTGTGGAGCGTTGGTTACGGTGCTGTTTTTTCTCTGATTACAGTTGTCACTATTTAAACCGGGAGCACCTCCTGCCTAGGTGCATCACGACTACTGTGTATTTAATAATTTAACAATGTCACCCTAAAATCCCCTTGAGGCATTCCCAGATAAAATGGAAAAAGGTGCCTTCCTGAATTTTGCATTTCGGCATAATGCCGAGCTCTCCTGTTTATTCTATGCACTAAAGAGGGAGTAAAATATGCCCTCTGCAACATATTATAGTGGATCGCCCTGAATCTATTATTCTTTGAGCAGTTCATTCATTTTTCAGTATCAGATCCCAGTCACCCACTATTAGACATTCAGGAAGCAAACCCTCCTCCCATTTCTTTTTAATGCCCTTAATGGGGTCAGGCAGTCCCCCTCCCCCCAGCAAAGCACCATAAATTCTGGCCAAAGGCTCCGGTTTCTTTTTTTTCTCTTCACTAAGGAGGATCTCTTCGACTGGCGAACGTTTCAGCTCTGGTGGACTACCTGGTGTACTTCCACTCTCCAGCATTCTCGTTTGTACATGTAAATAGGTAAACAAATGTCTCGGGGGTAAACCATATATTCTCTTGACAACAATTGAAAGGTTTTAAGTTCCCCATCAACTATTAATTGTGCTAGTCTTTGTAGGCCCCTGCGCGCCCATTGACCCAAAACAATCTGAAGTGCAGGCTGGTGTACCCTACCACCCCATAGTGTGAACTTAATAAGTTACTCTGGAGACAATGAGGGAGGGTTCTTTAATATGGAATGGCTCCCAGCCATGCCAAACTGTAGCACGGGTACAGGAATTCTTTATAAATGTCGCCACCTTTGTGGATCTGAGAAGCTGCAAAGAGGGCAATGTACAAAGGGGCCCCATACATAGCCTCCTCTAGGAGAACCCACTCCCTTTTATTCTCTGTCTCCATCGTCGTGTCCATCAGGAAGGCCATTTGAGCTGCCTGGTAATATAAATAAAGATTGGGAAGGCCTATCCCCCACCCCCCCATAGAATGGACGTCTTCACAAAATTTACTCTGCCAATCAGGGAGAGGGGGAGTGTTCTCCACCTGTCACAACCATTTTTAATCTTGTCCAGAAGGGGTTTATAGTTGATGTCGCAAAGCATTGAGAGCTTTCTGGGGATTTGGATGCCCAAATATTTAATAGATGGAGAGGGCTTAATTATTGTTGCCCCAGTCTGCACAGGTTCCATCTTTCCCCCTACTGGGAGCCACTTGCATTTTGACCAATTTATTATGTGGCCAGACAGTGGGCCATACTGTTGAAAAAGGGCTATCTGGGCTGGAAAAGACTCTGCTGGATTGCTTATGAATAAAAGGACATTGTCTGCAAAAGCAAAATTACATGCTCTCTGCCTCGGTCATCAGCTCTCTAATTTTAGGGTTGCTCCTGATGGCCTGTGCTTGCACATCCATGGTCAAAACATATAACAATGGAGACAGGGGGCATCCCTGCCTAGTTCCTCTATATAAATGAAATGGTATAGACTGGGTATCTGTGCTAGTGTAAGCAACCCCCCCCCAATTTGGACATTTTCTGCTTCTTGTCTCCTTTCCATTTTACAAATCTACTGCAGCAGTAATTCTGTTCTAGACTGTCCCTTTATCATTTTATATCATGCTGGGTTGGCCTCCCATCATGATATTCCTTCTTTTCTAATCTTTTCATGTTCATGTAGTGGGAAGAGGTTTTGGTTCCTAGCGCCACGATCATGGTGTGCAAATCCTCCTTACAAAATTAAAGTAGGCAGTGTATACCAGCTACCTATAGGTAAATCATGAAGTGTTCACTTAAAAACACAGTTCCTTTAATGCAGCTAGCCTCTGTTATAAATTATGCTAGCAGTTCATGATAGCAGTCCATTATACTTTTTCCCAGTTCTAGAATTGTGCACTGTATCAAGATTTCACCCCCGCTCATAAAGAAAAAAGAAATCTGTGTTTAAAATAATATTTTATAGTTCCCTGAGAACTAAGGTTGGTTGGGTGAGAGTTGAAGACTCATATCCCTTCATGGCATATTTGAATAAGTAGAAGATTTTCCGATTTGTGGTTTTGTTTTAAAACAAAATGAAAGCTATCACGGCCTCTGCGCTTAAATGTTAAATGCAGGCTTACTGTTGCTCCCTTTGAGTGTTAGGCAGCAGTAGGAGAACCCGAGTGATTTTTATTTATTTAAAAGAACAGGGGGAGGCTCTGGTTCTTCTCAAAATCCTCAGTTTGTGCCGGTGAAAAACACTTGCTTTTAACCATCTGACTGTATTCATATTTTTATAAAACAAATGGGTTACGAGGTTTAAAAGCAGTGGAGGAGCCAGGTTTGGGAGTCTTTGGGAGCCAGGGGCTACCATTCATTCAGTCATGGGCTCCACAATGAGCACTAAACAGTGAATAAAGATGGTGGCGGGGTGCCATTACTCACACTGAGGCAGCCAGGAAGGGCGCCTGCCCCCCCAGTCCTCCCTCTAGCTCCACCACTGTTTAAAAGGGGAAAACTAAGTCCTACAATTCTCTTCTCTTTTAAGAGGGCAGAAGGCTGAATTAAAAGGAATTTAATTTTATTATGTTTGGTTTCTTCCTGTGGCATTATGAACAGCCCATAATAATGTTTCTTATCCCATAATAATAGAAGAGGCCGGATGAAGTCCGTGTGTACACACTTCATTTCTGCTTTGTTTTGTATCTGTTTTAAAATGCCTAGACGGATACAAGTACATGAGACAGGGTAAAAAATGTATTCTTTTCAAATTCATGCTGTAGGAATACTTTAGTTTAATTTAAAGCCTAAACATACCAAGGGACTGACTCCTCTTCATTCTATGTGCTTGCGTTCTATGTGTTTCTTAAGGGCCAGCGGCCCTCTAGTGGGCTAGTTATATAGTCCCAACTTTAGATGAGGTCAGAGAAAGTAGGAGGGTACTTATGTCATAATTAGCCCTTTCATATTCATTTTAAAATACTGTTTTTATGTTAGTCTCTTGGGTATGATATTTAATGTTTTGAATTAACATTATAGAAATAAAGGATTATGTCTGTGTGATGCCCCACATTTATGTATTATAATTGGTTTATTTAATGTATTAGTGTTAGGGGGTGGATCATGTGACTGATGATGTCATCCTTCTAGGATTATAAAAGGGAAAAAGGCAGAGAACCAAACAGATAGGCGGATTGCACAGATGATAGTGGTTCTATTTGTTTGCAGGTAACACTCTGTGGCAGTACTTCATGTTGGGATACTGAAGCTCAGTTGGTATAGTGATTTATTTACTTTGTAATTTTTGAAAAGAAGTTTCTTATTTTATTTTCTTGAAGTCAGTTCTCAAGAAGAATTTGAATTTATTTTTATTTTTTTGGTAAATAAATGGTCCACATGAAGTTAATGTGAGCAAAAATTGAAAATTTCGTCTCTGGTTTTGTCACTTATCCCACACCCTATTACAGTATCATTTGTTAATATCTGGGCATATGAGGATTCATAAAGCACCCCTATCCAGGATCAAATCTCAGGTCCAAGGCCAAGTTTGCTCAATACCTCAAACATAAAGGGCCATTCAACTCAATCAAGGCCTTCTCAGCATCAAGTGTGACAAGGCCCCGATCATCTCTACCTCTCTCATTCTCCCAACACTGCAAAACATTGAGGAACCTTCTAATATTGTGTTTTGCCTGTCGACCATTCACAAACCCTCTCTGGTTTTGATGAATAAGGTGAGGCACAACTGGTTGGATTCTAAGGGCCAATATTTTTGCAATAATTTTATAATCAGCATTTAAAAGTGAAATTGACTAATAGGAAGTAGATTTTATTGAATCTTTCACTGGTTTGGGAAGAACAGTAATGACTGCCGATTGTTGGAATTTCATTAAGGATCCACCTTCCAAGACCTCCCAGACCATCAAACCCAGGAGCTGTTACAACTCCTCCCAGAATGCCTTATGGAATTCAATCTGACCCTGGTGCTTTACCAACACTGGAGGACAGGACAGCTGTTTGTATCTCCTCCAGGGTCACTGGGCTATCTGATCTTGCTTCCATATCTGATTCAGGGGCCGTGGAGGGCTATTCTGCAAAAGAGCCTCAGGGTCTGTATTTAGGGCACCTCTGAAGTATAAAGGGTTTGTCAGTAGTCCCTAAATGTGTCATTTATTTCTTTTTGGTCCATAGTAATTTTTCCATTCCATACTTGCAATTCTAGGATTTGCCTTTCAGAGCTTCTGTGTTTGGTTAACCAAGATAGCCAGTGCCCCACACTGTCACCTTCAAAATAAGTACCTGCTTTGCTCACAGGCACATTACATTCTATCTGGCGCTCTGATAGCTGAGTCCATCTCCCATTAAGTCACCCAAACTCCTCTGCGACCATTGTACCCACGCCTGACATGATCATCTTCTCCAATGTTTCCACCCAGGATTCTAACTCTCTCTTACCCTGTTGTTCTAATTTCCATTTATAAGATGTATATGAAATGGTTGCTAGCCGAAGATAAGCCTTCAAGGCTTCCCAAGTGGTTAAGACATTCGTGTCTGTTGTCTTATTGTGATCTAGAAAGTCTCTAATACTCTGGCTAATATGTTCTTTGTAGGCTGGATATTTTAAAAGGGTGGGGTCCAGCCATCACTGATACGTCAGTGGGGGGTCTGGGTTAAGCTGTATCTCCACCACCAGGTGGGCATGATCCAAGATATTTATGGGTCCATAATCTGCTGCCACCACCATCTGCACCCAAACCGAGGAAACCAGTGCTAAATCTACTCTGGTGTATATTTTGTGTGCATGAGAATTGTAAGAAAATTCCCACTCGCCTGGGTGCACACGGCACCAAATTTCTGCCAGGGCTCTTTCTCGTGCCAATAACTGAAGCACTGCTACACTTTTGGGGGTGGGGCATGTCCAGATCCTTGAATGATCTTTGACTGGATCCCAGAATGTATTTAAATTGCACCTTATATAAAGGTTATCACTGTATGGCACCAACAGCATCACCAGGCCATGGAAGAATTCTAGATTATCATAGTTTGAGCCTTACACCGATACTAGAGTTATTTTTTTCCCCCTCTACTTGAGCCTCTACCAGAATATATTTGCCTTGTTGGTCTCCTTTAGAGGAAAAATGTGTACCCTCAAGCCTGGTCTAAACCAAATTGCAGGGAAGCACCACAGGAGGGGTGCCAACATCCTGGCAGACATCCCCACAGTGACACCATGGAAATGGTGCAATGGTCCCAATGCCCCTGACACTGATGGACAAAACACCGCCACAGCCACCACAGTGGGAACCCTGATAGACAGACACACATACATCCACAGAATGCTGCAGCACTAGCACCAGCGGTATCCACAGTGCAGGACATGGCGGTGAACATCCCAAGTCATGGATGACCCAACGAGCTGCAGCACAGTGCAAAGGAAGGTGGGTGGGGTACACCGGGAGCCACAGAATCAACGACTGGGCCGGAGACATACAGATGTAGGGAAACAAACTTAGGGGATGGCCCCAATGCACCCGAGCAACGGAGAGGCACCACAGAAGGCAACGGAGGCCACTAGACCGGTGAGGGGTGCACAGACCACATGAAGAACACTGCCCCATGAGGGCGCAGAACAGGGCACAATAGGTGTCTGCAAGAGGTGGCACAGGCAAGACTGCAGAACACCCCCCCATGCACCCTGGGACTCACACCTGCAGGCTGATGTTCAGTGCCAGCCCCATCAGGTAGTCCCTGCGGCTATGAGTGCTATATTGGTCAACCAGGTCCGTGATCCTCCAGGCACTCTCCCGCCACCACTGTCAGGTGCACCCCATGACCTGGCCTGACAATGCCTGCTGCAGCTTAACCTCCATTAGCCACTGTTGCCCATGCAGGACATCCAGGAACTGCCACATGGTGGGTAAAGACACCCAACAGGGCATTAAATGCCCTGTGCCAGCCTCAATGGCATTGTTGGTCCATGGCATCCCTCCAGGACAATGGCATGGCAGTTCCACAGGGATGGTGAACAGCAGTTTGCAGTGGTGCCCACTGCGGATAGGTCTGCCCAGCCAGGTGTCCTCAAAATAGTCGGGATGGGGCCAGCTTCTCTTCATGCTCCCTAAAGTACTCCCAGCTGCGGAGCTCCTCATAGGAGGTGCCGACATCACCCAGGGGCACAAAGGTGAGGCGAGCAGCATCCGGCGATGCATGGTGCATACATCGTCCATGCTGTACTTGTGTGCAAGCCCCCCTGTCTGCTGAGTTCGGTGCCACACGCACTGGCACAGGTGGAAAAAGCACCCATGCACCTCCATTTGGGGCAGCACTGTCCAGATGGCTCTGTGTGCTGCAAGCTCAAAGTCCAGGAGCATGTGGTAGGGGCAGTCTACAGGGCACAGCTCAGACACCTTTTGAAACATCGCCGTGTATGCAGCCACAGTCCTCTTGGACAAGAGGACATACACAGCGGGCAACACAGTGGCCCCGTCCACCCCATGTAGTGTGTACAGCTGGGTGAACAGCCTGGGGCAGCACTTAAGCATACCATCTCCTAGCCAGGCTGGACTGCAGACCAAGAACTCAAGGTTCCTAGTGGTGATGAAGAGCAGGAACCTGTACTCGCTGCTGGCCCCCTTCCCCTACCCAGAGTCATGGAGCAGATATGGCTCATCACCATGGCTCCTGCGGTACTCCTCTGGGATAATTAGGTCGGCCAGTGTTCGTGAATCCATGGGTGCCCTCCTCATGCTTCTCCTGACATGCTGTGCTGATCTCTTCAGGAGGGGTACCAATGGTAGGCTCCCTCCCACATCCTCGCTGACCATCAAGCAGCATGCCACGATGATTTGCTGGCTGCGTTCAATGGTGTCCCTTGCTCTTTGCCATACTGCTGCATGGACTCTGCAGACACCTACAGCTGTGATGTCCGGCACATGGTTGTGTGCCCGTCAGTGTTGGTGGGCCCCCAGCCATGGTTATCACCCAGCCCCTGCATCCGCTGGCTGTGTACTCGCAGCACTTCCAATATGTGCACTTGCCACGGGTTCTCTCTCTCTGGTAGGCATGTCCCTCTGCCACCAGCAGCCTGTGGCCCTTAGTGCTGTCGACATACTCCGCTTCCATTCCCTCAGCAGGTTTCTGCGACCAGTGAGTGCAGGTGTGGTGTTCCACTTTGTAGTCGCCAGCGCACCTGCTGATGCTGTGGGGGCATGTCGAGTGTTGTGGAGCTACACTGTATTTTCAGTCGGGATTGCAGGCTGCTCCATAGCTGTGCCACTATGGGGGTATCGGGATTGCACCATGCTTCCATAAGGGGAAGCCTGGGCCCCCATGTCACCAGACTGGAATTTGAGTTGCTTCTCATGGGATGAGATGGAGGGGGAGGAGGGGTCCTCCCAACCCTGCCCTTATAGGCTGGGCTATGCCCATTATGGGACCGGTATCACCCCCCAACCCCCTGCAGTTCCCAGGTAT
This sequence comes from Neoceratodus forsteri, assembly GCA_016271365.2. Taxonomy (NCBI): domain Eukaryota; kingdom Metazoa; phylum Chordata; order Ceratodontiformes; family Ceratodontidae; genus Neoceratodus; species Neoceratodus forsteri. The sequence goes on along the minus strand of CM028137.1, from coordinate 796,168,596 downwards.
ATCTGATGTAAAGAGATAACTTGCATGTCCAGTGAGTTTAAGTAGCTATAGAACACTTCAGCCTGCCATCCAAGGATCCTCAGGGCTCCAACTCTGTGCTGACATACTGGAGGGCCACCTTAGGATCCATGAAGGCCTTGGTACATCTGTCAGGTACTCTTATCAACAGTCCTGCAGGGTAGACCAGGGAGAAAGGATAATTAAGGGTGTGCAACTTTTGCTTAACCTTGTGGAACGCTTTTCTTTCTTGTTGCAGCTTTCAGGAGAAATCTGGAAAAGGGCTGACCCTGCTCCCATCCACCGTTATGTGGTCTACCTTCTGGGCTGCAGCTAGAACTTTCTGCTGGCCCTGGTATCATAAAAATTTTATTAACAGGTGTTTTGGACGTTCATTAGGGCGGGTCTTTCCCTGGTGAACTATGTGCCCTTTGTATCTCAAGTGATGTATTTTCTGGCAAGGGCAGATTTTTCTCCAGCCAGTTCTGCATGAAGGCAGCATAGTCCTTCCCTCAGTATCCTCTGGGAGGCTAAAGTACCCACACGTTGTAACTGCACTCCTGAGTCTTGTGATCATCGAGGGTCGCTTTAACGCCTTGATCTCTTTCAGTGCCTGCTGCAGTAGGGGATCCACTCAATTTTGCAGCGTCTTCACTTGTCTCACTCTGGCCTCCAGCTCTGTTAATCATTCTTCATAGGTCTCCAGCTTCTCCCCCATGCCATTGATGGTAAGTTATAAGTGCGTGAGCTGGACATTAATGTTGGTGAAGCTGGATTTCATCTGGGTTTTTAGCTCATATTTAAGATTATTGAATAAAGCCTCCAGATTTGCGGCCAACATTGCTTTAGTAGGATCCCCTGGGTTACTTCACTCAACACAGCATCTGTTGCCATCTTGGATGTGGCCCGAGTTACAGGTGTTACAGACCTGGTAAGCTCTGCGGTTCTCTCACATTTTTGAAAGAGACCTGTGTCTGTTTTTTCATTGATTTGGAGTTTGATGCCATTAGGGACTCCTGAGCAGCCAGAAAAATTTAAATAAACTCGAGATGTAAGGGGATAGCTGAAAAATTTAAACAGATGGGTTCAGAGCTCTGGGATCAAGCGTCATAATGCTTGCTGGCTTGGCTACGCTCCGCCCCCCAGCTTTTCTTGTCTCCTAAGTGTGTCTAAAGAATTATTTTTCCCCTCCCTCCCTTCACACCCTTAGCAGACCTCAGTTCTGTGTCTGCCTTTGCCCTCCTTCCCACCATATTCACCTTTTGTAGCTTGATCTGGTATTCCTCCAATTCTTCCTCCAACTTATTCTCCTTGTACCTTATGAAGGTCTTCATTTTCACTCTCACAGTTTCCCTTATCTCTTCTGAAAACCAGACCGGTCTTTTTTACTTGTTTCTTTTGTTGACCTTTCTTGCACAAGAGTCTGTCACCTCTAGAACTGCCCACTTAATTATTCCCCACTTTCCCTCTGCACCATTGATCTGGTCTATACCCACCAAGTTTTCCCTGACCCTTTCCCACAGCTGGCAGAACTCTGCTCCTATAAGGTCCATAACCACTACCCTAGAGGGGGACCAGTGTTCCCACCCTCATCAGTTCAAACCACCTGGAATTGTGGTCACTGGACCATAATGGTTTTCTGACTGCCACCCTACCCATCACCTCTGAATTCTTAAGTACCATGTTGAGAATGGTGTTCTGATTCCACCTTTCATTAGCATGCGCACAAGCCCTGACTTTGCAGTGCATAGCAAACTGCTTTGTATTACAAAACAGGTTTCCAATATACTATAAGAACTGGATCCCCAACTACAGATGAAAGGAGCAGATCACAGTTTGTTTTGAGCAAAAGCTTTTTGTTCCAGGCAAACTCTCTCAGTCTGCTGCCTATAGTGTTGGGGTGTTCTTATTATAGTAACTCTTTCCCAAAGACAGACACAATTTGCCTGTTCCAAACCATGACGCTGTCTAGGTCAAAACAATAATTCGATCTATTATTATTACTGGGCATAGATAAGCCTTCTTCTGTTTCCAGTTTGTTTTACCTCCAGATGTCTCTATCCAAAGCCTTAAGCAACTATTATCTTATGTTATGCCTGTGGGCAATTTGAACATTAACCTATGTTAATCCAGTTATCTTCCAAATGAACTCAATCTGTTAATGGACAGCCCAGGTCACAGTTCATGGAATGAACATTCTGAAAGTTAATTAAACAGTCACCAGCTTCAACAGAAAACCTGAAAAAGTATTTTTATTTAATTTTATTTTTCTGCAGTCTCCAAAATAGACTCAGCTGACCTTGTAGTACTGAGTGCAAAGCCTGTCACCATAGAATACAATGGATAGTATGGCAGTTGAGAGAGTGAAGCAGATGGCAATTCAGATGATTAAGGGAATGGAAAGGTTAAGCTATGGGTTACATTTTGACAGACTGGATACATTTTTCTTAAGAAAAAAAGCAAGGCTAAGGAAATAAATGTTAGTTTTTAAAGATAAGGTGGTTAAGGGGAACCTATGTTAGCTTGTTTAGGGCAGCAGAACAAGAGGGTTCGCCCTAGGTTGGGGGTAAGATTTTTTGTGGGAAAACATTTTTTCACCTAGGGAGTGGAACAACTATGTGACAAGTTCCCAAAGGAAGCAATGGAGGTGGGGAATATATTTTTTTTTAGCGTGAGCTGGATCAGTTTATGGTATCACATATGTGGGTGAGTCAAACTGAGTGACACAATTTGAGCCACTCAGTTTGACCGCTGAGTAATAGGCAGTGTTAAAATCTGGTGAAAGTAGTATCAGTGAATGTGTCAGTGAGGTATACTTGCAGTATTACTGCATTAGATGTGTTGGGGTCAGGTGGTTTCCAGCCGCCATGTGGTATAGTGGATTAAAACACCGCCTCTGGATATGGTGAACCTGAGTTTGGGTCTTACAGTGGTAATTGTTTTTGGGGCCATGAAAAGCAATCTATATTTTTAAGTTCCATTTTCCCATTGCATCCCAGCCACAGGTTGCCCTCCCTGTAGCCTCTCTCCCAAGTTTTCTCTCTTGCCCTGTGTCCCTCCCGCCAGCAGGTGCCCCCCATAGCCCCCCTCCCGAGTATTCTCTTTTCCCCCCTGTGTCCACCGCCCCAGAGTTGGTTATATTTATTATGGAGAGTGCAGGGGCCATAGCCCCTCCCATATAAACATTTTATGTATATTGCCCCAGCAGAGAAACTAAGTAACCATTGCTGTTTGCAGCAGTCACTGTGCTGTACATCTCTGTTTTTACTGTCTGTGATTTTGGGATCACTCGTTGTTGGCACTCTTTTTGAGTCACCTACATCACATAAGACCTCTGTTTATTACAGGTAATAGCATATGTAATTTACTGGGGAGGTAGGGTAATGAAGAATGTATGTTGTAGTAGAATGAGTGTGCCTGGAAGGGACAAGAAAACCACTTGGTCTTAAGTTAACAGAGTTAACCCCACTGGTAGTTTCCCTTTCCATAGTGTTAAAGTCCATGAAATGTATTGATTTCATTTCCCATTAAATAATAGTGTAACAACCCCCTCCTACTGGTAGGGAGTGGGAGTTGTTCACCGCTCATGTCTTTCCTGAGACTGGAAAACTCTGTGCCACAGTCTTGAGGGTTAATGGGGATGGACGGAGTTTAGAGTGTAGGAAGGGATATATGCAGTAAGTAAGATCATTTTTGACATGAGAAAAGTGGGGACAGAAAGGGAAACCAAAGATGAAGACAGTGTTTGGGAGCTGCCAGAATAGCAGTAATCCAAGAAAGGCTTGAATCTATTTCTTCTTTTTACTGCCCTTAGAGAACCCCAGTATGTAGTAGGACCACTGAGAGGGATAAAAGACCACTGGGGGATCCCCTCCAAGGTGAACATCCTGATGATCTGCTGTCCCGAGGATGGTCCCTGAAGCTCAGAGGGAGACCCAGGTGTGAAGCTAAAATGGAATGGTGCCTGTGCCAAAGAAGAGGCTCATAAACTCACCAGCCAGAGTGCCTGGAGAAACAGGTGCGTCTGAACAGAAACGAGATGCTGCATCTCCAGATTGCTTCTGGTGTCCAAGGGAAGCGCTAATGGGGTGGGAGCTAGCAGGAGACAGGTACTCTAGCTGTAGGCCTTCATAGCCTAAGTCTGCATTAAACAGATGTGAAAATCAGTTCTATATGATCACATAAAATGCTTTGAAGCCAGCCAAACTTCTCTGATTTAGAAATGGAAATAGGATGTTGTTGCCAGTCAGCAAAGTATCAAAGCTCAGTTGCTTTACTTCTATTGTGTGATACTGTATATGTTTATGTTTGCCTGGCTTTTACAGCCTTATGCCCAAAGGAGGGAGAACTGAGAGGCACAGGTTTGTATGATACAAATTCTGACTGAAACAGAGAGACAGTCTGATTGTCCCATATAGGGATGGACTTAACATTTGACTGCCTGCTAAGATGAGCAGATATATGTGTAGGAGTGGGTAGATGAATCATACAATCCAAGACACAGAGTCTTGCCTGCCATACTGTTGATGCTTGCTGTCTTACGAGTGGTGACTGCTGATGGGAAGCCATTCTCATAAATCTGCTGAAATGAGATGTGATAGTTGGTGGAATCATTTTCCAACATTTGTTGCAAGGAGATGCAAGTGCTGGTAGAGCTATTCTCTAATAATGTTTGCAGTTGTGAAGAAGTAACCAAAAATACTGCAGATTTTCCTCCTCACATGTGAATGAAATAAGTTCTTGGACCTTGCTGTACATATTGATGAACTTGCTATAGTTTATTACTACATAAACATTCCTATAAAGTACAGTCTACTGTGGTTATTGGATGCGAAGGACACTATATTTGAACCCAGTATCACCACTATAATGCCAGGATCCTGGAGCAAATATAAATGTCAGGGTGAGGGATCCCTTCCATTGAGCATCACCACTAGAAAAGGAGGGTCCTGGGCATCACCCTGCAGATGACTGGGGGTGTTCTTTTACAAGCTGTATAGCCCACAAGTTGGTGCTCACTGGTCACAATAGCTACAATTATTTCTCATAACTATGACTACTCAAGCTGCCTTAATGGCAGGAGTAAACACAATGAACCATCAACCTTTTTCCTTCTAGCATTTCCAATTTTCATATATTGTTGATGTTTAATGGTTGCTGTTATGGATCCTCACTTACTGTTTGGAACTGGCTGAACCCCTAGTAGGTTTATTCTACAGCTAGGGACTTTCACAGTTCTACCTAACCTCTCTCTAAGGACAGGAGTAGTTCCCAAGGATTGGAGAGTGGTGGACATAGTTGCACGCCATGGGGGGGGAAGGGAGAGACAAGGAACATGTGGGGAACTACAGACCTGTCAGTCTTACCTATATTGTAGTGAAGCCAGTGAAGTCACTGGTCAAAGAGGACCTCATGGACTGCTAGGAGAGCAAGAGGCTCCAGGATAGTAAACATTATGGATTTGTGGCAGGGAGGTCTTGTGAAACTAATCCAATAGTTTTCTTTGACTAGGTGATGAGGAACTTGGATAGGGGCCACCCTGTGGATTTGCTCTACTTAAACTTCAGCAAGGCTTTCAACTCAGTGCCTAACAGACACTTGCTGAAAAAAGGGGGAGGATCTGGGTGCAGCTAAGGTCATAGTAAACTGGGTAGGTAACTGGCTAAAGAGGATGCAACAGAGGGTTGTAGTCAATGGGGTCAAGTCAGCAGAGAGGATGGTCATGAGTGGGGAACTACAGGGATCTGTTTGGGGACCGGTCCTCTTTAATATGTTCATTAGCGACATTGGTGAGGTTATCCAGGGCAGGCTGTGCCTCTTCACAGATGACACTAAGCTTTGTGGGAGGGTGGATAGTGATGAGGGAATCAGGGAAATGCAGAGTGATGTATGAAAGCTAGAGTGGTGGTCATAGGTTCGACAGTTGAAATGAAACACCAAAAAAGTACAGTGCAATGTATCTAAGGAACAAGAATCCCAGAACAAAGTACTGGATGGTGGGGTGAGAGTTAGCACTATGGCTAAGGAACAGGACCTTGGAATTATCATCAGTGACTCCCACAAACAATTGAGCCAGTGCTACAAGAAATACAGCAAAGTGAGTAGGATGCTGGGATGTATCCAGAGGGGTATTGACAGCAGAAGAGAAGAGGTAATATTTTCCCTATATAGATCTTTAGTGAGGCCACACCTGGAGTACTGTACTCAGGTCTGGAGTCCTCACCTCAGGAGGATGGAGATAGGCTGGAGATGGTACTTTGTGGGGTAACAAAATGAATCTGGGCCAACAGGGCAGGTCTTGTGAAGAGAGCTCAAGGCACTGAACATGCACTCACTGGAGACAAGAAGGAGAGAGGAGATACGATAGAGATCTTCAAGTTAACGGGCAGGTGCCGAGGTCTTCCCCGACAGCTCATCTCACCTGGGCGGTGGTATGTAATGCCAGATCTATTAAGAACAAGACAGCTATTATAGCTGATCTTGTTGGAACAACTGATCTGGCTTGCATCACCGAGACTTGGCTGGACAAAAATGCAGGCCCTATATTGGCCTTTGCAGTTCCAGCTGGGTTCTCAGTGATACACCGCTGAAGGTTGGATCATAGGGGCAGGGGTGTGGCCATTATATTTAAGACTGAGCTGGGCCTTGTGGATGTGCCATTGGGATGTACTAGATCCTTCAAGAATATCCTGGGCGAGGGCGTAGGTTGTGGGATACTCCTCATCTACCGTCCACCAGGAGATGGTGGAGAAGTCCTACAGGAGATACGGACTTCATCGTCGACATGGTGTTGAGGTCCCCAGATGGATAGTTCTGGGGACTTCAATGCCTGGGTCAACAATGAATTCTTGCATTTTGGCCAAAATCTCCCCTCCAGCTGATAGCGATGCTGGGCCTTACACAGGTAGTTACTTCATTGACCCATGTAGGGGTCACTTCGCTGATTTGATCTTCCTTTTGGTTATGGAGCTAGTTGACTTGGGGGTGGAACCAGCCAGCTGATCTGACCATCACACCATAAGGTTCAGTTCAGGGCCCCCAATAGGTCTGCCCTACAGAGATGGTTTAGTACTGCCCTTTAAGGGGAATTACCCCCAGTAGCCTATCAGTGGTGCTGGACCTATTGGGTTTGTTGGGTGAATGCATGAGTCCAGGTGATCTTGTATTAGCCTATAATAAGGCTGTGGGAGATGCCCTGGACAAGATTGCTCCTGTTCGTGTTTGGCTCTCACCCGTCACCCAAGGGCCCTTGGTTTGATGGGTCCTTGAAGGAGTTGAGGAGAGTTGGTCAAAGGATGGAGAGAGCCTAGCAGAAGTCTGGCCTTGATGCTGACAGGCTTAGGTTGATGGCACATTGTGATGGCTATCAATCAGAAATCACCCGTAAGAAGACAGAATTCCTGTCCAGGGAGATTTCTGCTATGCAGAATCGACTGGCTCAGCTTTTCCAGACTGTTGACAGACTGTGCAATCTAGTCTGTCTCCAGCCCAGAAATGTGAGGAGTTTGCTCAATTCTTCGCAGATATGGTTTCCAGCATCAGGTCTGGCATTGGCCCGACCTCTCCTATGAGGGATTGTAGAGCTCGGCAGGAAGTGGCATGCACTCAGTCTGTCTGGTCAGATTTCTGCCAGCCAAATTCATGGACATTGTGAAGATCGTCCAAACATTGCGCCCAACCAGTTGTAGTTTGAATCGGATCCACACCTTTTAGTGAGATGTGTAGATGTTATCTGCCCGATCTTGCGGAAATTGTCTGGAAGTCCTTGGAGAGGGGGGTATTCCCAGACCCTCAAGGAGGTGGTCGTTTGAGCACTCCTTAAGAAATCCTCTTTGGATCCAAATTGTCTAGTTCACTACTGCCTATCTCTAACCTGCCATTTATTGGTAAGGTTATTGAAAAGGTAGTTGTGCTGCAACTGGACGATCACCTTACAACTCACAATGTCTATGATACTGTGCAGTCAGGTTTTAGGAAGAAGCATAGCACAGAGACTGCACTTGTCTGGGTATTGAATGACCTCCTAATGGCTAGAGATCGAAAGGTACATACCATTCTGGTCCTTCTTGATCTCTCTGCTGCATTTGACACTGTAGACCATGATGTGCTGTTGGAGTGCCTGCGGCTTCTTTGTGGGCTGTCTGGTACAGTCCTCAAATGGTTTCACTCATTCCTCACGGGCAGGTCTTGGAGAGTTGCCACTGGAATTTATTCCTCTGGCGCTCACCACCTGCCCTGCGGGGTGCTGCAGGGCTCCATTTTGGCCCCCATGTTGTTTGCAGTATACATGCTGCCATTGGGAGATATCATCAGGGTGATACAGTCTGAGTTTTCACTGCTATGCAGATGATACTCAGCTGTATATGTCCTTTCTACCCAGACAGAATGATGCACTCTCCGTGCTAAATAATTGCCTTACCAAGATCAGAACTTGGATGAGTACCAGCTGGCTGAGACTGAATCCAGATAAGACTGAAGTGTTGGTAGTGGACCCTGGTCATTCAGGGGCGGGTTTGGGGCTTGGACAGCCATCAGGGTTATTACTTGATGGCATATCACTCACTACCTCAAATCAGGTGCGTAACCTGGGTGTTATTTTTGATGATGGTCTGACACTAAAATCCTAGCTGTTGGCCGTCATCAAATCCTCTTTTTACCATCTGAGGAATATCACCCAGGTGAAACACTTGGTTCCTCCTGATGATCTCCCAACATTGGTCCATGCCTTTGTCACTACCCACCTTGATTACTGCAATTCCCTCTACCTAGGATTATCAGGGGTTGATATCCACCACTTGCAGCTGGTGCAGAATGTGGCAGCCAGGCTCATGACTGGGACCTCCTGGTCCAGTCATATTACACCTGTGCTCCGTGAGCTGCACTGGCTGCCTGTTCAGTGATGGATCACTTTAAAGTTGGCTTGCTAATCTTTAAAGCCCTACATGATCAGGGACCTGGTTACCTGCAAGACCTCCTGGTACCCTACTGCCCCCTCCATCCTCTCCAATCTGCGATGAGGGATTGCAAGAGATTCCCAGGGTGCGATTGTAGACAGATCTGGTGCCGTGCTTTTTTTTCAGCTCCAACCATGTGGAATTCTCTATCTCGTTGGTTAAGAGAATGCCTGACCGTCGATAGGTTTAAAATTGAGTTAAAAACTTATTTATTTAATTTAGCCTTCCTATACGCTAATCTGCTTTTATTGTTCCTGTTTTTAACTTATATTTATATTTGTTTTTATCTGATTTTATGTACAGCGCCTTGGTTTTGAAAGGTGCTATAAAATAAAATTTGATTTGATTTGAAGTTCCTAAAAGAATTAATAAGGTGAACTGCAGGGAAATATTTAGCTTGAATATATGTTCAAGGTCACGAGGACAGAAGTGGAAACTGACAGGAGGAGGCTCAGAAGGTACAGAAGTAGTATTTTAAAGAAAGGATGGAGCCATGGAACATCCTGCCTGCTGAAGTGGTGAGTGCTAAAACTGTTGGTAGATTCAAACACAGTTGGGATAGAATGAAGGGTATAGTGGTTGCCTTAGATGGCAGAAACTGTAAGGGGAATGGGGGGAAGGATAGGGAGGGCTAGGATCCTGGAGGGACAGTAGATCCCAGGGCTAAATAGGGACCTCAGGCAGACTGGATAGACTCTTGCTCTTCTTTTGTCCTCATTGTCTATGTTTCTATGTTTCCTCTGTAGTCAAGGCCCCTGGAATTCTGGGGTTCTGCAGTTGCGAAATTTGCCACAGAATTTGCATCATGCCGTAGAATATATATAGTGCCGCAGAATTCATTGTTTTTGGTGAATTTTCATATAAATATACTGTTTTTCCATAGTGTCAGGCTTTCTTTCCCACCTCGTTTATCCTGAAGACCCTCCTCTATGCTCAGCATATGATGTCATCGATGACATTACATCATATTTAGCCAATGACAGGACTGCATTCTGCCAGAGAAATGAATAAATCATGCCGAAGAAATCAGAAAATACTGCCGCAGAACACCAGGGTCCCTGTCTGTAGTGTTGCTGACTCACTCTGTTCAGTCTGGTGTCTCCACTTCAAGGCCAGTTCTTGATCTCTCGTAATCTGCTAGTACAGCTTAATCATCACTGCTATAAGGATAATAAATGGCTACCCACAAGGTAATTAGGTTTACTCCACTTTATTTAGCTAATGTGGAGCCTTCAGCAGAACTCCTGCTACAAGGAACACCTCCTCCCATGCACTGACCTAGCAGCCCAAGAAACCCTATTTTAAACTCAGAAATCTGGCTTCTGGAGTCACGTGATGCTCTCATCCAGTAGCAGCTCTCCTCTGACCCTCTCTTCTCCTCCGCTCTAAATCACATAAAAGTTAAACTAAAATTGGTATTTCTACCTTTCTTTTTGCCGAGTCTGATTCTTCTGGACATTCGGAGTACTTCTGCCAGTTTTCAACTCACATTTCAAGACGATGTCAGAGGCGGAGATATGGCAAGCTCCTCCGAGGCATACCCCACCACACACGCAGGTCAAACATGCCAAAGGGCCAGGGCTCAGGCTCCGGCTGACCTGCTACCTCTACCATGATGTCTACCCCTCCCCCAGAAGAGCGCTTCCTTATGGAACTGGAACCCTTCAGAGAATCCCTCAAAGAGATAACTAAGCAGCTCAAATCACTGAGAGGGGACCTCAACCACATGGGCAGAAGAGTCGGAGATGATGAAGCCCATACTCAATCCCTAGAGAAGTGGCAGGCGCATACAGACTCTGACAACACTCAAATGTGGCACAGAATCCATACGCTAGAGGACAAACTACAGTAGCAGCCACAGACACTGCCAGCTATATCCAGATATTTCGTGAAATTTCTAAAGAGTTTCTCTCTGCTGCCCCTACTGTGGTAATGCAGAAAGCAGGTTATTTCTCCTGAAATATCACAGAAATTTCGGGAAATAGCTGGCAATGTCTGTAGCTACTACTGTGAGGACCTGGAAGGAAGAAAGCCACCGCAATAACTTCATTATTTTGGGGCTGCCAGAGGATGAAAGGTGTCACACTGATTCTCTTCACTCAGAAGCTCCTGGAAAGGTATCTGGCCCCTCTCCCAATGGCCCTGGTTATGTTGTAGAATAAGCACATCATTAGGTATACCCCAAACCTCTGGCTGGCTCCCCTCCTCTCCCTTCTTCCTTAAGCTGCTGAACTTTTTAGACAAGCAATATATCCTCCAAAAGACACGGGACTTGAAGGAAATACTGTGGCAAGGTAACAAACTCCAGTTCGCCCAGGATCTCCCAGCAGCAATCTGCCAGAAGAGTGCGGCATTCCATCCCATGGTGGCCAAGCTAATTGTTGCAGGGATTAAATTCAAGATGTTATATCCTGCGTGCTTTCAGGTATTACTCGAGAATAAGTGGTATTCATTTGATACAGTGGAAAGTGTCACTCAAGACCTAAAAGATCTGCTCTCTGATCTGATCTTTTCAAGGACCGGTGAATACTGTGTGCCTCTTGGGTATTATTTCACTGGCCTAGATGGAGATTCTGCAGTGGACTATATAAAATCTCCAGGAGAAATAAGGATGACCTCTTCTCTGAAGCTTTGCTTTTCCTGTGCTGAGAGTGCTTTGTGTTTGTCTGATGCCTCCTAGACTGTAGGCTATGAAATATTCTCCCGATGTGCTTGTTTCAGGGTGAGTGTTTCCTTAGTCTTTATATTAACTTCTTCAAGTCTCTTAGCTATTCCCTCACCCCATTTGGATCTTTTTTTTGGGGGGGCATCTGTGTACATGTTGGCCCCACCACCTCATATGTTTGGCGTTCCCCCTTGTTTTGTCATGGACACTATGCCACAACACTGGACTTGGGGCAGTTCATGTTTTTTCTCTTTGCTCCCATTCTAACATTTTATTGCTGCCATCTTGCCTTTCCGCCATTAGTTGGAGCAACAATACCTTCAGCTTCCATTCAGAGATTTTTTTCCTTTTCTGGAAAGAGACAATTAGTTTCTACCTCATCGGACTACTCCTTGGTTGTTATGCTATTACCCAACTATTATTCTCGAGTTGAGATACAATGGACACTGGTGGAATTTTCAGTCCTTGACTGTGCCCTGCTACGTACAATGTGCTCGTCTGCCATCACTCATGTAGATTGTTTATTAGGTACTTTTGCTCAGGAGAATGGTAGAGAGTAATGGATATCCTTGAAATGTGCAAGACTGCCATCTCTGGCCTGTGCCAGGCACCTCTTGATCCCCGGATGGGTGAGCGACTCCTATTGGGCTTTTGCACGGGTGGTCCCCATCTCTGTTCTTTTTCTTAACTGGAGAGAGGACCCCAACTGTGCTATGACCCCAGGTCTACCTGACAATTGTTACACTTTAATGCCATTAATGCAGGACTATTTATTCGGATGATTGACCACCCTGAAGATATGGATTTACAATTCTTTACTTCTGTCACCGAATTGGCAATGTATATTAATTGTTATTTTTATTTTTATTAATTTTCAGGGCTGTTTTACACTGTCCTAACCTTGACAAGCTTATAGTTTGTATTCATAATTGGGGTTAGCTATGTATGGTTGGTAGAATGCATATTGTTGTATTGATTTGTTGAGGGGAAGGACTGAGTGGATGGATATGGCACCATGGTTGGTGAGAGTTTCATGCACCTGTTCAACCTTTTTAAGGGGGTAGGAGAGGGTTACCTTGAGAGTTTTGTCATTGTTATTGCCGTTCATATTCTTGTTGTTCATTCTTTGGTATATGGTGGGAAGGGATTATTGGGGGATCAATTGTTGGGGTTTGTTCTATAGGTTGTGGGGGTGGGTGGCAGGGTGGGAGAAGGGGGTTGGGGTGGGAGGCAGGGATTTTTAAGATTTCAACTGGTCAAATTGTTGTTTCATGTATTGGCTACTGGTTATAAGATTGTGGTGGGTAGGGAGGGATGAAAGGAGGGAGGTTGGGGGTTATCTCCGGAAGCTGGTAGGTGTGTGGTATGCAGTACTGAGTTCTTCCTATAGAACATATGTTTTCCTCTGAAACCTGTTGTATATCCTATTTATTATGGCACATAACTTCAGATATTGCTCATGGAATATCAAGGAAGCCCAATCACCAAAAAGCGTGTCAAAATCCTACTGCATCTTCATAAGCTGCAGGTGGATGTAACCTTTTACAAAACCCACCTCCCCCACAGCACAGGTAATGTCTCTCTGACGTTCATGGGTTGGCCAGGTGTTTGGTTCTGGAATAGACTCCTGTAAGCAAGGTGTGGCTATCCTGGTATCCAGAACTGCCCCATTCAATCTTCTTCAGGAGGTTACTGTCCCCCAAGGCAGATTTATCTTTGTGAGGGCACTGCTGGGGAATTTGCAGGTGACTCTAGGATCAGTTTAAGAATCTAACATGGAAGACCCTTCCTTCTTTTCCCAGATCCCCCCATTTTGTCCCAGAGGGCCTCTCTTCCTATGATACTTGCTGGGTACTGGAACATGGTGTTGGACAATGATTTGGATATGACATCAAGATGTAGTCAATCCCTTACTCCGATCAATTTGGTCTGCAAGACCTTATGGATTTGTTAGGAATTATAGATACCTGGAGAATCATGCATCCTGATTCAAAAGAGTACTGTTTCTACTCCATCCTACATGACTCCTTCTCCGTATTGATTTCTTTTTACTGAGTACGAAGCCCTATCGGGGTTGTTTTGAGCTATTATAATGCTAAGGTACTATCTGATTATCATCCAGCCCTTTTACAGGTCAATCTGGCTCCATCTCTGATGAGGGATAAGGCATGGCATTTTAATAACCAATTATTAAAACTCCCAGAACTAGTTTAGAGGCTACAGCAATTTATTTCTGAATTTCTTTCCCTTAACTCAACAGTGGATCAGGAATGCTTTGAGGCCCTTTGGTGAAATATAATGCCTTTCTTGGAGAAGGCGGAACATCGCCTGAGAACCAGAGCCCGATATTTTCGATCAAGGGGAGAAAGCTGGGAAGCTTCTTGCCTTGCGCTTGTGTAGTCAGAAAGTGGACCGGATTATTCCATCCATTCAATCAGATTCCAGCCATTTACTTACTTCCCCTAAAGATATTGTTTCACAGTTTCAGGTTTTCTATCGCTCTCTCTCTATACAGCTTCCCCAAACTCTTTCGACCTTCCTGCCTTAGATGCCTTTCTTCAGGATCTGGAATCACCTGTGCTAGGTCAAGCTCAGGTTGCCTTGTTGAAGGCTCCTTTGACTGTGGAGGAAGTGAATACAGTGATTGATGCTTTAACCCCGGACAAATCTCTTGGCCTGGATGGCTTTTCTGCAAATTTCTATCAGAAATTTAGGGACTTGCTGGCACCATATCTCCTTGATCTATTCCAGTATATTTTCTTGCATGGCCTTTCAGATGCCTCCCTCACAGTGGCTGTCATAGTGGTCCTGCCTAAACCGGTCGAGATCCCTTATCAGTGACTAATTACAGATATATATCTTTAATTAATGTAGATCTGAAAATCCTAGCAAACATTTTAGCCACCAGGTTGAACTCTGTATGGGAGTGTCTTCTTAGTAGGGAGCAGGTGGGATTTGTCTCAGGCAGATTGTCTGCAGATCTTACCCAGAAAATCCTGCATATTATCTCTGCATCCAGAGACTCCTCTATACCATCCATTCTGGCCTCCCTGGATGCGGAGAAGGCTTTCGATCGGGTGTCCTGGGATTACTTGTTCCACCTGCTCCATAGATATGGCCTCCCTTTTGAATTTATTAGATGGCTCAAGGTCCTCTACACTAACCCCATGGGTCATATTTTTTGTAACAGGATCCTGTCCGATCCCTTCCCCTTGCAGCAAGGAATTCACCAAGGGTCTACCTTGTCTCCATTTTTGTTTAACTTATATCTTGTACTCCTGATTAGGAAAATTAATCTCTGCCCACAAGTTCAGGATATAACCTTAGGCCCCCTCACAATATAAGTTGCATGTTTATGCAGATGACATTATTTTACATAGTTTGTCCCCTTCCACTTCCATACCAGAAGTGTTGGACATCATAACCCCCTTCAGCACTATTTCCAACCACAAACTGAATCTGTCAATAATGGAACTTCTGCCCTTAAATACTGCAACCATTGTGCTAGTATGGAGCACCTGGGTCTTCTTTGGGTCAAAGACACACTAAAATATTTGGGGCTGTATCTTAGTACTCATTTGTCTATGCTTAAAAAATATAATCTGGACCAAGTGCTTGTCCAAATTCAAAACTACCTTAATCATTGGTCTTTGTTACCTCTGTCTCCATGAGGCCATGTGAGCATTCTTAAAATGAATGTTCTCCCATGTATTCTATATCCCTTCCTCAAGCTCAGCCTGGCCCTACCCAAGGCATGGTTTCTCCAGGTTAACAGAATCTTCTCTCATTTCCTTTGGCAGGGGAAGCATCCTCAGAGAACCTTGGCAAAGCTAATGAGATCTAAAGAGGCTGGTGGGTTAAAGGTTCCTAATGTCTGTCTTTATTACCTGGCTATACATTGCTCCTGATTCTCCCTCTGGCTTCATCCTACCCCTGGGGGCCTGGACTCTGCCTACATTCCCCAATGGCTGGACAGTGAGTGTCCCATGTGTAACCAGTTTGGTTTGCATCCTTGTACCTTGCTGTATGTTCCCTCCAAGAGGATCCCTGCCCTTCTGGGGGACACCCCTGTTGGTTACTCGCTCCATGCCCATTACCAGTTGTATCAACTGCTAGCTTTAGACCCCTATCATGACATTACACAGCCTATCCTTGAATACCAGAAACTAAGGATTGCTGGGAAGACATTGACCAAGACGACCTGGCCCTCTTTAGAATTCCTTTCAGTTGATCAATTATTATCTGCTAACAAACTTATTATTTTTAAAGAAGCTCAACAGAAATTTAGCTGCACCACATCCATGTGCTTCAAATATCTACAACTTAAGTACATGTTGTTTCAATATTTTGGTACTGGTGTCTGGTCTGGAGAGTATGCATCTGATGCTTCCCTTGTTGTCTGCCCTCCTACCTCACATGCTATAGCCTTCTTTCATACATGGCTGTAGAACTTCCTTGCTGAAAAGAAGCATGCATTCTTTACTCTTGAGACCAGGTCCTTCCCCAGGAGAACTCTTGTGACTGGTCCCACATCTGGAAAGGGTTTACAAATATATCAAATGGGATAGGTACCACTTTATGCAGTTTCAGATTTCGCACAATATGTTTTACACCCCAATTAAACCTCACAGAATGGATAGGTTGGCCTCAGACGTATGCACTAGATGTCAGAAGGAATGGGGTCATTGTTTCACATCCTCTGGACCTGTGAAAAGGTCAGGCCTTTTGGGATGATATAAGCTATCAGTTAGACCCCTTTTGGGGCCTGACCAGGCTTTTAGCCCCCAGATTTGTATTTTGGGAGATTTTGCTAAAACTTTACTTGGTAACCAGAAACCACATATGGCTTTAATAATGGTCTGTGCCAAGAAGGTTATTATTCGACACTGGTGTGACCAGGCTACTCCTACTTATGTGGAATGGTACCAAGAAATTCTTCTTGCACTGCAGGCTGAACATATTATTGCTAATGTGTCACACCCCTATATGAAATTCAACCAGGTCTGGGAACCCCTTTTTACATTGTTGACTCTGAACCCTGGGTGATGGTTGGTTACTTACTATTTGCTATGTACTACCCCCCCATCTATGTCTATTATTTATGGCTCTCATGCCCTACATTTCTGAAAAGGGTCACAACCACACTGTGTTTTGAACCCACATCTTCTGCGCTATGTTCCAGTCGTTATAAATTGGGCTCTATCCATGACACCTTAGCTTCTAGAGACTGGGGGGCAGGGAGAAGGGGAGGTTGTATTGTTATGATTATAACTTCATTGAGAAGATTACATGGTTTTTGGATAAACTCTTTATATAGTGGGGGCAACCAACGATATGCTATTCTGCAGATTATTGATATGCTATGTGGTTATGTGTTCATGTATCCTCCACATTCTCTGTGTTTTGCTTCTAACGAAGTTTAATAAAGCTTTATGAATTTAAAAGAAATCTGGTGTCTAGAATTACAAAGAGCTGAGATTTCTTCTGTGTTGAGTGCTGATAGTTTGAAGGAAATCAATCACTGAGAGAGTTTACAGTAGCAATGGAGGTCATAATATTGGTAGCACAACAGGAACAGATGTAGTGGGGTTAGTTAGAGGGTAATGCATGAGGTGGAGCTGGTACTGAGTGGACACATAAATGAGTGCACCCAAGTTTGTACCTTTGGAGATACTGATATGTTCATACCAAAATGTTAGAGCATTTCTGGTGGACTGTTCCTTGGTGTGCTGCAGATAAGATGTTTCTTGGAAGATGACCTAAAGACAGTAAGGCTTGAGTTCCAATAGCTATCCCAACAATACCCTGAAAAAGATGATCACCATGTATCCTGGCACCCATAGGAGCTTCAATCTTAGGTGGAACTGTGAAAGTATAAGTATCTGTTGCTATAAATCTTCTTCTAGGATTCAAAGACAGCTTTTTAGTTACAAAATTCAGAATAGCCTTGTGATTTCTGAGAAGGCCTAGCCCAATGATGACCAAAGGCAGAAGGGCCATACCAAGTAGAACTTAACCTTATTTTGTGGAGTACAAAAATGCAGTTTCAGATTTATGGTGCAAGTGCTATAGTAGGTACTTTGGTGGCATGGGCCATGATGACACACTTCAGATCTACAGGAAATATATGTGGTGGCAGGTGCAGAAGACCTGACTTCACGATACATGTGTTAAGAATGAAGATATTGTCTCCTGTCATAACATGAATGGACCAGGCTCCTCCTATAGTTGCTAACATTACTGTGTGGCCTCTAAATTTACACCACTGACAGGTAACAGGTTTTCCCAGAAAAGAAGGAGGTTGTATAACAGACCACAGGATTCTGGAAGAAGAATGAAATGAAGATGTTTGGTTAAAACTGCAGATCATGGATGGGCTTGGTGAGCTTAGTTAATGTTGTGCTACTGCTAAATACAAACACAGGAACTGATAGTTTTATAGATCAGGGATGGTGTCTGGAAAATTGAAAGTGACTCTTTAACTAAAGTAGATATGATACTTGAATGGAATCCAGCCATGTTAGTGGTGTCTACTAAATGAAGTATTGATGAAGCCGAGGCAGTAGACCATAGACAAAGGCTGATCTTTGTCCATCTTTTGCAGATATTTGTATTTTCCTCCTATGTTCATGATGTAGGACTCCAAGTGTTCTTTTGGTTTTGTGGTGCACTCTCACAGCTGTTGATCAAGTAGTAATGAAGGATGGGACTGAGTGAAATAGTCTAAAAGTGCAGTAGACATTTCCTGTGTCCTCTTTGGTGATTTATGACAAGGCATTGAAATAAGAGACTGCTGTCTCTTTCAGTAGAAGAAATAAAGCGCTGAAAATATGCAAAGGCTCTATCCAGGTATTAAAGGTGATCCAGACTGGGAACTGCTTACATTAAGTAATGGCCTCCTCATGAGGCACTGCAGGGATAGCATAAGGCTATAAGCTGCTGTGCACATGTGAGAGTAGTGAGATAGTTTGATGTAGGCCAAGTTACTCTGGTTATCTTGTATGGCTTTAGAAGGAATCTATGTCCCTGAGTTGGTGGGAAAAGAACTTGATGGACCAATGGTCTTCTTTCTATCCTGATTTTTATGTTGGCTCACGTGTGCATGCCAGTCAACATATTGCAGTAGTAGCAGATTTGGAGGTGCGGTCACTGTGGGCGAATGCAGAGCACGCATCAGTAGGTGCGTCCCTCATTCCTCAATAAGGCAGCATGCAGGCACCACACCAGCAACAAGTAATAAGGCAAGCACATCTGAGAAAAGGTTCGCTGCAATGAGAGCCAAGCTTGTCATGCAATGGCACCAGAACACACCTCCCGATGTGCCCTTGTTGGTGAAGCAGTCCAATAAACATGGTGGCAGTGACTGCCTCCACTGCCTGCTACAATACTGATTTTGGGGTGCCCAATTCAACTGTCGGTGTGCCCAACCCTGTTCATGTGCTGGCTGGAGGCCCACTCCCCATCGGCATAATGGCCCCTGACCATTGCAATTCTGTGTCGGTGCCCAATCCCCTCGGCATCATCGCCACCCCAACAGTCTTTCTTTGCTGATGGGTGGCCAATCCCCGTCCGGCTTCACTTCCCAGTTCCTGCTTCAATCTGCCAATGGGGGCCCTCCCCATCGGCATAATACCCCATTTGGTGCTTGCCAAGAGGGTGGCAAATCCCGTTAGCTACAGTCCCCCAGTTAGGTGGCATGCTGAGCCCACCCCAGCATGCCAAGTATCCTAACAAAAAAAATACCACAATGTTTTATTTATTTTTAAAACCTGCAAACCAGAGAAAGCGGTCCCTTGTCGAGTCTGGCGGCCCTCCCCAACCGCGCCCACCCTCTGTGCACCACTCCCCCACACCTCCCTCATCCCCATGCTTACCTCTGGAGTTCGTGGATGATCTTCGGTGGACCGGGAACACGCCTGCACCTTCAAAGCCGATCGCGAACTGAAGAAATGCCGGTAAGCTATATAATGGCATAAATAGGGTTTTTTCAACTTTGGTGCATATCTCAGCCATTTTGGGAATTTGGCACCAAATTTTCAACATGGGGTTATTGGGACCCCTCCTCATGAATTCAGTTGCTGTCATGGTGTTATTTGGTCCCGAAAGGTGATTTGTAGTCACTGTGTGGAATCACCTTTTGGGACCAATTACAAACAACAGTGCCACTGTTCATGAGGGGGCTCTCAAAAGTCTATGTTGCAATTTAGTAAAACAAATCAAAAAAATGGCTGTTTTAATGTGTGTTATGAAGTTTCCACGATGCTCGTGAACTTCATGAATTTGTAATATTTCACTCCAGATTTTACAATTGGCATTTACCACCTCCTTATGAACAGTACAGCTGTCATTTTACATATCCTGGCCAAAATGAGTTTTCACCGTCCAGCGCAGAATAGCGCGGTCACTATACAAAATCAGTTTTCAGGACAGTTTGAAAATTGACGGTGACACTGTTCATGAGCAGAAGATCTAAAATGCCTATATTGAAAATTTGGTTAAAAAATCCCCAAAATAATTGGGTTACGGACCTGCATTGTATTTCTATGCATGCTCATGACTTCACCAATTTTTCATATTTCCACTCCAAATTTTCAGCGTTGCCATTTTTTTACACCTCCTCATGAACAATACAGTTGTCATTTTTCACATCCTGCCCAAAATGTGTTTCCATACCTGTGGTGCCAAATGGCACAGTTGCTGTACAAAATCACCTTTTGGCTAATAAACTAATAGTGCCGCTCTTCATGAGGTGGGGTCACAAAAAGCCCATGTTGAGAATTTGAAGTGAAAATACCAACACACGCCTACAGCATTAGGGTTTCCAGCTGTAACACCCCACCCCACCCTGTAGAGACTGACAGGTGTCAGGGGTGTGACTTGGGATAATCAGCTGTAATGCTCCCGCCATTCCTCCCCCAACCCCACCCTGCAGCCAGTGACAGGCATAGAGGTGTGCCTTGGAGTGTTCAGCCCCAAAGGTTACCCCATTCTTATTTATTTATTTTATTTATTGAAATGTTTCACCAGGAGGACACACTGAACAACAAGTTGCTCGTCTCATGGTGCAACCTGGGGAGGGGTTACATAGGGTTGTGAGGATGATCGAGTTACAATAGTATGTGGGTAGTACAAACAATACAACATTTAAGATTGTGCAACAGTTGGAACACAAGGTATTGTACAATAAACAGTAGTGGAACATTGGGTAAATTACAATACATGTCCAAAATCATACAAAAGAACATAGGAACGTACAAAACAGCAAATATTGCCATAAAACCATTAATAGTGCATGAGTGTACCAGGAGCAGGCTTGAGGCAATGCATAAGTGTTGTTGGAGTAAAAAGGATGGGGTTAGGTTGTGCACACTGGTGACTCAGAAGGGCAGGTGGAGAAGGGGGGGAGAGGCAAGAACTGAATATGAGCAGAAGGGGTAGCTATTTCCTGATTTCCCCCTTCAGGATGTTGAGAACCCTGCTGGGGGGTCATGGTAGGAAGGCAGAAACTGGGGATAGGTATTAAGGTGGGTTAAAGCAGGAACAGTTGAGGGAAAGGTAATTATGTAGGGCAGAGGTAAGGGAGTAGTTGGAGGAGGTGTGTTGTATTTCAGGGGATGGAATTCCAGATTTTAGGGAAATGATGGCTGAAACCAGTCTGACCGATTAGGGTGGAGCGCGAGGACCGTCATGATGCGGTGTTATTTGATCTGATAGTGTGGGTTGGGGAGGTGGAGTGGAGGAGCCCCCAAACCAGAATTTGGAGGTTAGATTGGCACAGTGAGAGATGCATCTGTGAGACAGTGGAAGGAAGGTTAGAAGCGATAGAGTTCACAGTGGTGGGAGTGGGAAGGAGTCAATAGCAAAGCAGAAGAAGTAGATAAAGAGTGTCCAACTTAGTCAGGGAAGATTTGGGAGCAGCACCATAGACTACGTCACAGTAGTCAAAGATGGGAGTATCATCTTCTGGACAATTTTGCCTACTTGAGTCAGCTGGATGCAACTATGATTCCTGTACACAGCACCAAGCTTGGGGTGCAGTTTCTTCAGGATATCATTGATATGCACAGAGAAGTTGAGGTTCTGGTCCAGCCAAACTCCCAGATATGTAAATGAGGAGGTGTCCTCCAAGATGGTCCCATCAAGGGTGTGGAAGGTGGGTATGGCCAGGAGCCTAGAAAGTCTCTGCCTGGTGCCAAAGGTCATTGAGACTGTCTTCTTGGCATTTAGAAAAAGCTGGTGAGAAGCAAACCAGAGCTGAACTTGGTTGAAGTCATGCTGTAAGCTGTTTTGCACAGCAGCAGGATTTTTGCCGGAACTGTACAAAACAGTATCATCAGCGTACATGTGGATAGAAGAGGATGAGCAGGCTGTGGGAAGATCATCAAGGAAAATGGAGAAGAGTAGTGGACCAAGCACTGAGCCCTGAGGGACACCAGTGTTGATGGGGAGTGGAGGGGAGACGGAATCAAGGATTCTCACCGACTGGGTCCTGCCAATGAGGTAGGATTTAAGCCAGTTAGTGGCTGATGGCGCAAGGCCAGCTGAGAAGAGTGAACCAAGAAGCAGGGGATGGGAAACAGTGCCAAAAGCTTTGGCTAGGTTAACAAAGATGGACAAGGTGATCAGGCCATCATACATCCCTGAAAGGATGGAGTCAGTAAGCCTGAGAAGGGAGGTGGTTGTTGAGTGGTTCTTTGAAAACCAGATTGGAATGGGGGTGAAGAAGGAGGAATCAGAAAGGAAGGGTGATAGTTGAGACAGAACTAAATGTTCTTGAAGTTTGGCAAGGTAGGAAGGAGGAAATGGGACGAGAGCTGCCGGGAGTGGATCGTCCACCACCCTTAGGGAGAGGAAGGACTATAGTGTGTTTCCAGGATGAGGGTACTTGGGCAGAAAAATATGACAGGTTAAGGATTAAGGAGATAGGATAAGCAATTGCAGGAGCAGAAAGGTAAAGACGTTTAGGATCAAGCTCATCTGGTGAGGAGCCTTTAGAGGGTTGAGGGATAGGAGAGCATTAAGAGCTTCATCAGGAGATAGTAAAAAGGAAAATGGGAGGGATAGACACTGGCTGAGGTGAAGGGCTGAAGTTAGTAGGTGGCAATGGGAGAGGAACTAGAAGAAACATACACGAGGTGTAGTAGGGATTAAATTCATTGGCCACCATGACACTTGTCAGTGTCTACAGGGTAGGGTGAGGTAAAATGGCATGAGCGTTATAGCTGACAACCCAAAGACACACCCCAATGCCTCTCAGTCTCTGCAGGGTTGGGTTGGCATCAGTTCAGTACTTCACTGTCATTCCTATTATGCGTCTCTAACTCCTGCACTACCAATGCCAATGCCAGCAAGACAACATTCGACTTTGACAAATGCTTGTATATATTAAGGAGATCAATAGCACATATTATGTTGGTGAGTCGAATGATTCCCAGCCTGCTTTAGTCCATTTTCTAAGGGATAGAATTAAATTCCTTGCTTGTTACTGTGCACCATATCTCTCTCTCAACTGTACCATATTTTCAAGGATATCCCTGATTTTGCCTCAGAAATGTTCTCTTTTCTTCTTAAATTTGGCATTTCTGTCACTGGAGAGTACTTATTTGAATCATAAAACAATGTCAGCTATTACTGTTATAATCTGGTTCATAGTAAGTAAATGCTAGTAATTGCTAGTTAGGTATAATTAAAACCTTAAACTAGTACATGTGAATCTCCATTACCCCTCCATTATACATGTACATGTGTACTGGAAATTACCTCGTGGTCCACCTCAGGTGTTTTGAAGCATGTGGTAAGACATTCATGCTGCACTGCATGAAGAAACATAAAATACATAATTATATATAATAAAATATGGGCAACAGCCAAACTCTTTTTTTTTTTTTTTACACACCCGCTGCCTGTGATACCAAAATAAACCCCTCGACTATGGTCTTGTGGTTTATGTAGTATCACACACCTTGGGTGTATAAAAAAAGCTTATTATAAACTGTTGCTCATACCGTATTCTTTATTTAACTCTAAGCAGCATATTGAACAGCTTATTGAGCTGATAATACTATATATTGAGCTGTGTTCCCAACTGTGGTCATTTGTCCCTGATTCTTAAAGCCCCCTAATTTCTGAGGCGAGAGGTGAGAGGTTTTCTGTGCACATCACTGTCCAATGTAAGAAAGTGGTAACTGGCTAGTGCCATATATGTGTGTGTGTGTGTGTGTGTGTGTGTGTGTGTATGTGTGTATGTATGTGTGTGTGTGTGTGTGTGTGTGTGTGTGTGTGTGTGTGTGTGTGTGTGAGTGTGTCTGTGTTTGTGTGTACTGCTTTTATTTTGACCTGAAGATGTAAGATAAAGCACAGTAATTACATGTTCTGTGCTGCATTGGTCGGATTTTAGAACTGGCCCAGCAGGCGATTCTTGCTGTGCACTCTATTTAATACCTGTTTACATCATAACATGCAGTCAAAAGTGACCATTCAGGTAAGAATAAAACCTGACACCTGTGCCATTGTTCTAAGTGGCAGATGAAGTTATTCATATGATTTCTTTGTTACCTGTGCTGTCTATTTGGAGAATGTAGGGGTAAGGAAGAGAGGGGGAATTGTAGGGGTGAGGAAAGGGAGAGGAAGAGATGGTGCCATAGATCAAGTGAGGTCTGCAACAATATAAAAACAAGCATTTGTTAATGCTGAATGTTTGCTTGCTGGCATTGGCATTGGTAATGTAGGAGTTTGAGAGATGCATAATAGGAATGGCAGTGAAGTATTGAACTGAAGCCAACCCCACCACCAACCTGCAGAGACTGACAGGCATTGGGGTGTGCCTTTGGGTTGTCAGGCATAACGGCCATGCCATTTCACCACACCCTACCCTGCAGACACCAAGTGTCATGGTGTGCCTTGGAGTCTTTGGGCCTTATGCTCACCCCATTCCATAAGGAAATACAGTGAAATGGGTGCAGTATAGGAGAATGGGGTGAACTTTGGGGCCAAAGAGCCCAAGGCACACCTCAATGCCTGCCACTGGTTGCAGGGTGTGGGTGGGGGGTGGAATGGCATGAGCATTACAGGTAACAATCTCAAGTCACTCCCCTTATACCTGTAAGTCTTTACAGGGTGGGGCATTATGGTTGGAAACCCTAACGCCCCAGGTGTTCGTTGGTATTTTCACTCCAAATTTTCAACATGTTTTTTTTGTGACCCCCACCTCATGAACAGTGGCAATATCAGTTTGTTAACAGAAAGCTGATTTTGCAAAGCGACTACGCCATTTGGCACCACAGATACGAAAACACATTTCGAACAGGATGTGAGAAATGACAGCTGTACTGTTCATGGGGAGGTGTAAAAAATGGCAATATTGAAAATCTGGAGTGAAAATATAAAAAACTGGTAAAGTCATGAGTGCATGTAGAAACTGCACAATGCACACCCATAATGTAATTAGTTTGGGATTTTTATAGCAGATTGTCAGCACAGGCATTTTGGGACCTCTGCTCATGAACAGTGTCACTGTGATTTTCTTAATCTGTCCCGAACACTGATTTTCCTCAGCGACCCCGCATTCCTGTGCCGGAATTGCGAAAATACATTTTGGCCAGAGTGTGAAAAATGACAGCTGTACTGTTCATAAGGAGGTGTGGAAAAATGCCAGTGTTGAAAATCTGAACTGAAAATATTACAAATTCATGAACTTACGGTGCATGGGAACTGCGTAATGCACGCTCATAACACAGTAATTTTATGGACTTTTGTCACCAAAATTTCAACATAGCCATTTTAAGACCTCTGCTCATGAACAGTGTCACTGTGATTTTCTTAATCTGTCCTGAACATTGATTTCTCACACTGACTGTGCCACTGCACGCTACATGCGCGAAAACACATTTTGGGCAAGATGTGAAAAATGACAGTTGTACTGCTCATAAGGAGGTGTGGTAAAATGGCAATGTTGAAACTGGAGTGAAAATATTAAAATTCACGGAAATTCTGAGCGTCGCGTAGGAACTGCATATAGCATACACTCGTCAAAACAGTCATTTTGGGATTTTTCACCAAATTTTCAACTGTAGGGTTTGGGGGCCTACCTTATGAACTGTGACACTGTCATTTGTTACTCAGTCCTGAAAGGTGGTTCCTCACAGTGACCGTGAAATCACCTTTTGGGACGAATAACAAAATGACAGTGACAGAGTTCATGAGGGGAGGCCCAAAAACCCATGTTGAAAATTTGACAAAAAATTCCCAAAATAACGAGATATGCACACCAAAGTTGAAAAAAAAATCATGTCATTATACAGCTTACGGCATTTCATCAGTTAGTGTAGTCGGCTTTGAGGTGCAGATGTGTTCCTGGTCACGAGATCGTCACGCTGGCCTCGAAGGTAAGTAATAGGGTCAAGAGGTGTGGGGATGTGGGTGCACAGAGGGTGGGCTCGGGTTGGGGAGGCGAGACAGTCATCGAGGGACTGTTTTTTTTTTTACAGGTGTTTTTTAGACTACGGAGGACTTTTGCCACACTGGGTTGGGCTCCCAGCATGGCAGCTGGAAGTCTATTTTTTGGGGGAGGTGCTGGAGCCGATGGGGGGAATTGGGCACCCCAGTCAGTCATGCTGACCTTTGCCATGCTGAGGTGGGCTCCTAGTTGGCACCTACAAGTCTGTTTTCTTTGGGGGTACAGTGGAGCTGACAGGGATTGGGCACCCCCGTCGGCCATACCAAATTTTGCCACACTGGGGTGGGCTCCCAGAATGGCACCTACAAGTCTGTTTTCTTTGGGGGGGGTACAGTGGAGCCAGTGGGATTAGGCACCCCTGCCAGCCATAGGACTTTGCCACGCTGGGATGGGCTCCTAGTGTGGCACCTGGAAAATCTGTTTGGAGAGGGGCAGTGGAGCCAACAGGGGATTGGGCACCCCATTGATCATACAGTATGCAGGGTGGAGGAGACATGAGCATGCTGGGGTGGGTTTCCAGCATGCTACGTAGGTGTTCATCAGTATGGAGGTGGGGGCGATGAACTGTCTATGACAGTTCAGATGTAGTGCTGACCGCAGTATGCAAATTGGCTACATATTACCGCCGCTGATTGTGGCAGGGTTTTCCTTAGAACTGTATGCCACTGCATCTGAATGGCTGTCATAGACAGCTCGGACATTCATTGGTGTGGTGCAGCCATGCCTGCAAAAGGGAGCAGGGCATTGGAAGTTGGAGAGGCACACCTATGAAAACTGGTATGGTGGCACTATGTTTCTTGCACATGCATGCAAGCAAACATAAAAAGATAGACTAGGTAGAATGGGTGGGCCCAGCAGTTCTTATCTACAGTCACATTTTATGTATGTTTCTATCAGATTCTCATCTTGCTTTTGAACTCATGTTATATCATAAATTTCATTTGGCACTGCTGTGTTATAAGTTCAGGGCAGGTACCATGCCATGCTGTACCATACCAAACAGTGCCATGCCATACCATGCAATGCCACACCATACCAAGCCATACAACACAACACAACACAGCACAGCATAACATAGCATAAAAAAGCATAGCATAGCATAGCATGACATAACATAACCATACTCACCACTTTCATCTCTCATACTATTATTAATGTATCTCACAGAACTGCACTTAGTGAAACATAGAATCAAGAAGTGTTAAAAATAAAGCATAGGAACACATGAACATAGAACATACAAGATGAGAAAATACCAGTATCCCAGCAACCAATTAAGCAGATCCACAGCGAAATGAAGTCAATTTTAAAGCCTACAGGTCAGACAACTGAAGATCTGTCAGCCCCTGTCTTCTGATTAGCTGTCAGAATGCTCAGATACCCAGCTTCAGAGAAGCAGAGATAACTGGAAAGGCTGTAGAGGCTGAGCAATCTGCAAGATAGCTGGGACCATGGACAGGAATAGAGCTGAGGGTTAGAATAAAAGTTGAAATTATTTTGCTGGCACAGAAGCAACAAATGTACAAATGAAAACACCAAAGAAATGATTTTGTATAGGTAACTACTGTGCATTGAGTAGCTGCATTGATAGAATAGAATTTCGTTTGTGCCACTCCTTTTACAGACATGGGACAGGATTTTCAGACATGCGATTCGGCACATTTCTCCTACATTGCAGCATGCTGCACCACAAAGTTAGACCTCCTCTTGGGTGCACAATTTCTGTGAACTATGGCACTTCAGGAGCCAATTACAAAAGTGATGCATATTTCTCTAATTTTATGCAAGTGACTGTAAAGCAGGTAAACTCTCCCAAATGTGCCAGAATATCTGAAAATATGAAAAGAACATTTTGCTGCATTTCAGAGGATCCAATGACGCACCATAAGAGTAACATACGTTCTTCAGGTATTGGCCATCTTTACCCCTATTAATATTGTAGGTGCAAGTATTCACCCCCCACCCCAGCTGCACCTGGAAACAAGTTGTTACACCTCAGGGAGAATTTCCTGGTCATATATTGCAACTCAGTAAATAAATTCTGCTCCTCCAGCAGTAAGGTTTTTTTTTTAAACACTTTATGGAAAGGCAACCTTTATTACAGTACAGCATGTGTTTATACTGTATGTACTGTTACTGTGTCTCTTATGGTTATTGTAGATTGAAAGAGCATTTCTGAGTAATAGTACCACTATTTTCCTCTCCACATAAGACACTCATATTCTGTAAGAAGTGTCACACACAGGTGCACTGGAAAAGGGCTTAATCAGGGGAGCTTTTAAATGTAAAATATAATTGATTGACCTCAATTAATAATGTGTTAATGCCGCTGTGGAGATTACTCTTATGTAGTGGTGTGCGAAGTTGGAAAGCAACGATTTCACAAATATATTCTCAAATTCACCACAGTTCATGAAGTTAATCCACCTTGTTTCCAGTCTGCAGTATAGGGATAACTTTGCAAACTGAGAATTTGATGACTTCACCAGGAAGTGTGGTCCGTATGCAAAGTTCACTATGTACTATGGGACTGGAGAGCACATGGTACTAAAATTAGCTGTACGCCAAGTGGAGGCTGTGTTGAGTGCAGTCTTACAAAGAGGGAGATGGAGAGAAGTCTGTCCCTGCTTGTCTGAGAAAAAACAACTCTAAAATCAATCCAAAAGGGGAGTAGTTTGAAAACAAATTGTTCACAGAAGGATCTAGCAGACTTTGTGCAACTATCATAGGAATCATAGGAAGGGTTTACGTGTAAAGTAGACTTATAGTCCATTATATGCACGCCATTTCTCAATAGTTATATCCATGTATGGTACTTGCTCTTAAATATCTGTCTAACTGGGATTCAAAGCTAGCCATTGTTTGGCAAGATACTGTTTTCCTCTGGGAATGAGTTCCACATGGTGACCACTCTCTGTGTAAACCAGACTGCCCTTTTGGTAGTTTTAAAGTGGTCACCCTTTAGTTGTTTAGTGTGCGTTCTGCCCCCACACCCACTGAGTAGTATTGCTTGTTTCCAGTTTTGCTGATTTATTTAGTTTAAAGTGGTGTTTTTGTTTTGTCTTTTGAAGCACTGCTGTATGAGAGAACGGAGGTGTTTCAGCTAGCAAGGCAGCCTATAAAGATCAGTGACCTTCAGCTTTTTTAGGGCTGCATGGGCAGAGCCTGCAGTCCTTTACAAACAGAGTGAGGACTCTGCATTTTTTTCCTTAATTAAA
Source organism: Neoceratodus forsteri (assembly GCA_016271365.2). Taxonomy (NCBI): domain Eukaryota; kingdom Metazoa; phylum Chordata; order Ceratodontiformes; family Ceratodontidae; genus Neoceratodus; species Neoceratodus forsteri. The sequence goes on along the minus strand of CM028137.1, from coordinate 796,139,307 downwards.
AAACCTGGATGCTCTCCTCCTATCACAAATCTGTCCCTCTTGGTACCCATGCTCTTTTAGTGCAGCTCCTCCCCACCAAGCACTCAAACCCTCCCGCTACCACCCACTGTGCCGCCCCCACCTCTCTGTTCCATTCTCTTTATACTGATCACCATAAGCTCGAAACCCTCCCGCTACCTCCCACTGTGCACTGTACTGCCCCCACCCCTCTGTTCCCATTCCCTTTCCCTTTATACTGATCGTCACAGACATGAATCAAATCCCTCTCTAAACTGAGAAGGTATTAAAATAAGCACATTAGTGCAAGAATTCAAAAGCTGTCTGGAATAGAGTAGAAACTGATTGGCATGAGGGACATTGTCCAAGCGAGTGGTGAAGCTTCTGGCTGCCTTAATTTATTGAGCCCCCTGCTCCCATGCCATGTAAATTATAGGATAATGGGGTGCAGGCAATGCTCTAAGCCCTGTTTATATAATCCATGGCTTCACACAAGTTCCCATTGCTTGGCCTTCTCATTACTGTATGTGGTGGTTCTCTGATCTCCCTGACCCCGGCCATGTGTTTTCACTTTTTCTTCTGATCTCAATTCCATGGCCAGGCGGAATAAAATACAAACTGAATAGTAACCATTCATAGACCAGCCTTTTCAAACTGCTGCTAAACCCCCTTTTGTCTTGTCCAAGCAGCAGTTTGGAGATAAATGCGATCTATTTGTTGGGGGGGGGGGTTATTCCCAAAAAGCTTTTTATAGTCTCCGTCTTTTGAAAAGAGCTACAGCAAAATGATTTTCATGGCCATACCCAATAAATTGACCATTTAATTCTGTGCGACTCATGGGAAACATTACCATATATGCAGATCACTGTTGTAAAAAATAAACGACACTTATTTTTTGTGGAGGTGTCGAAAGAAACTTATTTTTGCACAAAGCAAAATCAGAACAATATTGTAAGGTTGAAAACTTGAATGCAAGTTGATCTGTATCCGTTTTGCATGTCAGTTAATAATGTATCCACTGGCACATTGAAGCTAGATTGCTGTTATTTTATATAGGAACAGAAAATAATACATGGCCATATCGGATTTCTTTTCACCCAAATTCATACTGGCGCATAAAGAAGTGATACTGTAACTCTGACAACCATTTTCCAGCTGTTCGGGGCTGTTTTGAACACATCCCTTTTGCACTGCACAGTTACACTATGTGTTGCTCTAAGGGAATTCATCTAAGGATCAAACAGTGACCAAGTTCTGCTATTTCATGAAACTTTATAAAACAGCAGCACAGCAACATCTCTGCTTGATTCCAAGAGCACACCAAATAAATCACAAGCTGATAAGTCGGGACTGGCAATGCCATGTGTTATGCTGAGAATCTATAGATTCCCAATATATTTCTATAATAATAAAACATAGTTGTATTTTAATCTACAAAGTGGGATGCGACCTGATAGAAGAAACCGTGCTGCAGCCATGTAAGTGAAGGAATAAATAGCAAACTTTGGAAAGGACACTACAAACCACTTGTTAAGTAAGTGCTCTTATTATTATTTTTATGTTATATCAATATAAGGTGTTAGAAACAACTAATGGAAGAATAGATCATTAGTATGGGGCAGTATTATTTATTTTATTTATCTAAACCAGGCAGGTTTCTTGAGTCCCAAAGACTCGCTTCACAAGATGAAGAACCTCCTGTGTATATACTGCCAACCTCTGGGTCCACATCCATGATTCACATTTATTAGACCTTGCCCTTTTCTTACTTTCTTTATTCCTTCTGCAGAGTCCTGCTGGCTGCCTCTTCATTTATTTAGCCTGTGTTTCATTGTTGCAGTTTTGCATGGTTGGACTTTGTTTTAGGTTATTAACCCACATGGGTTACTTAAACTAAACATTTCATCTCTGTGCTCAGGGGTTGAGTTTCAACCTGCTCTAACACAATTCTTGAGGAGCTGGCACCACACAGGGAGACTCTGTGTTGGGCTTTATTGACTAGTTTAATGAAATATAGATGAGAAGCTAACTATGGGGGTGTGGGGGCTGAAATCAGTGTTGGTGATAGAAACATGTCGGGTGCATTGTTATAGCATGGCTATATAGTACGTATGTAGGGACAGATAGAAAGGCAGACAGGCTGTGTTTAGAGCACCCGCTTTGGAAACAGTTGCTGTAAGAGATCAGGGGTTCAAATCCACAATAGCCAAATGCTCAATGTGTGTCCTTGGACAAGTCTGTTAACTTCTCAGTGCTCCAGCCACACAGCTGCAAAAGTTGGTAGAACCGGGATCCCTACCGAGAATGAGATCAGCTGGTCTACCTGGGTAAATACATTGTAAAAATTAAACAAAAAAAGTGCTTGTGAGGGTGATAGCCCAGTGCTATAACAATGCACCAGGTGTCTCGAGATCGGCAACATGCACCCTTGTGTTATACATTTTTTTTCTCTCTGATTCACTTCATAATAATCCTCCGAGAGCGGTTTGCCTGGTTCAGCTCATTATACTACCTAAAGGTAATACTGAAACACCCAATTCCTTTTCATATGTTTAACTTTACATTTGCTGTAAGCAGAAAATAAATGAGCCAACACAGGCTGCAGTGACAGCAGCTTTTCTACTATATTCATGTGCATTCCTCTACTTTAGTTTCGATCTCATCATGTTTAGCTAAAATGAATTGATTTCTTTTAAGAACAAAAGTCAACAAAAACACTGCATTCTGTATAAAATGCATGTAACGGAAAGGTAGTGTCATAACGTTTAAACGTACAGCTAATGATATAAACAGTTATTTTTTGTTCAAAATGATAGCTCAATAATGCATCTATGTGAATGTCCCAAGTGTTTATACTGCTGCTGTACGTGTTTTCAAAAGTTTCTAGTCATCTGTGTGGCTTTAATTGGGGAAGCATGGGTGGTCTCTCTCACTTTCTGTGCTTTGCGTGTCCTTATGAACTTCTCACAGTTGATTCATTCACAGTATTTTATGCATCTACAGGCATATCATACGAGAGGACAGATTGAACTTTATTGTAGTAAGCACAGTGAGATGAGTGCAATAAGCCAGAAATCCATTAATTAATAGTGGTGCAGGTATTAGGGTTGAGCAGGCAAAACCCTGATTTTTTCACCCAGAAGGAATAATCTGGATTTTGGCATGCGGGTAGTCCCTGCAAAGATCTCTGCACCCGATAAACTTGTTTATGGTCGGTTCAGCAATTTTAAAATTCTGGAAGGCTAAAACACAGAAAAAGATGGGTTGCATGACCTTTTTTTTTTATTTTGCTTCTCAGTGGTATTTAAAGGCTGCAGGTTGAAATCTGAAACTTCATTAGTGATTGGACTGAGGATGATTATTTTTTTTTTTCGTCAGGTCACTTTATGGAACAATGTGTAGATTTTAACATGTGCAGTTCTTGTGTTCAGGAAAGATTCGTAACTGGATTTTTTCATGTAACATTGACCTACATCACATTCAGGAATAAGCACCCTGTTTGGTGAGAAAAGCCCTCTGCTCATGTGCTGTAGTGCCCAGGAAAGGAAACAAGAACAAACTACTTTGTGCATCAAAACAAGAAAATGTGCTAAAAGTTAAGTCTAAAACTTATGTGGCCGATGCTATGGTGTAGTGTAAGGTTGATACTACCAATTTTTTTAAAATATTAAGAAAATTAGGCTGTTGTGAGAAATGAAAAAGGTCAAGGTCCTGCTTTAATCACTCGAGAACCTGTTTTTACGACTCCTAAACCCAGTCTTTTCAGTCAGAAAAGAGGAGTAAATAAGGATAACTCTTGTAGCTTGCCGGAAAAGAAGAGATCATCATGCAGCTTGCTTGAAAAAGTGTCTTTTGTAGTCCAAAGAGGAGTTTTCATGCAAGTCACATAATGATTATACCTTTTCACACAACTTGCCTAACAAAAGGCTCTTTGCAGCATGAACTGGAGTTATCATGCAAGCTGTATAAGGATGAAAAATTGTCATTGTAAAAATAAAAAGTACCCTTTGCAGTACAAACTGAAGAAAAATATATGGTGACCCAGTGCACGGCCATCAGTCAGCCCATCTCTCCGTCCACTTGTCCATATATGAAATTTGCTGCCACTGGGTGCCCAAAATTGCTGGCTGGTTAAGTGCCCGCTTCCATTACATGGACCCCAACCACGCTACTGGAATCCATCTCTAGCAGCCAACACAGTAAGCAGCTCCCCAAAACCACACCCATTCTAATACTGGGATCCCAATGCCAGTGCTGGCTATAACAAAACATTATTAATTGGTCACGGACACTGCCCATCTGCCACTTTGATCAACTGTATTAATATGATGTTTATATAAAAACTAAATAAATAAAGTCTAAAGTCCAACCCCCACACCAACTGCTTATGCATACTGATTTATAGCTACTTAAGCATGCTGCTTTAGGTTTTCCAGGCTCAAAATGTTTAGCATTTGAGATCAAATTTGGATTATAACTGTGTTAGGTCCCCTCCTCAGGGCCACAAAAGGGGTGAGAGTTACAGTCTCATAATGTGTTTTGCAAGTTACCCCCCAAAAAAACAACAACTATGGTAACAGCAAATCATTACAGGCAAGATAAGGTGGAAAAAGGCTAAGCCCCAGAAATTTCACTTTGCACATGCCTTAAAATGATGAAGTGACCATAACATGGCAATTGCAAACATCTTGGGCTCAAACTTGGGGGATGGTTTAGATGGGATCTCTCCTCATGACCATATAAGTGGTGAAACTTAATTCTACCCACAAATGGGATTTAGGGGTTACCCCTGAAAACCCATTTTTGAGGGGTTTTAACTTTCATGACTTACGAGGTCATGAGGATAGGACTTATCTAAGTTATCACCCCACATTTGGGCAGGAAGTGTTAAAACTGATCACATTATGCCATATAAAATTCATAAACTTTGCTACAGGTCTGGCACAGTGTCTGTGACAACACAGCTGCTTTGCGAGTGGATGGCAGGGCCACTTGTAAAGTTCACTACAGGTCTGGAGCAAGGTCTGTGATGATGAAACTGGTTTCTGGGCCATTCATGTAGCAAACTATGGCTCTGGCACAGTGAGGCTCACTATACAGTGTTCACCATACAGTGTTCACCATGGAATGTCAGAAAGGTGAAAGCTAAAGGTGTCAGTTGCTGTATATGTTTTACAAATGTAAGGTGGTGCCTGAAATCTAGGGATGTCAGAATATTACATTATGTCCCTTTGTTGACTGAGTAAGTACACATGCTTCTGAATTTGCCGTCCTTAACTTTTTAGTCTTTAATCTTCTCCTTCGGTCTCCCCCTATCTGTAATATGCACAGTAGCGTTAATTTGTCTCCCAAAGACCTAGTTCCTATTTGACTCCTCAGGGGCTCAATACATTAACTTTGGCCAAACTCCATAGCATCTAGAGCTCTTATATGCAGACATGAGAGTCTCCCCTAGAGAATACACCTGGATTGTTAGTTACCTGATTTTTGTTGCTTTGTTTAATATCTGTCTTTGACTTCTGCAACTGAGCCACACTTGTCCATTCCTGGATTGTTACTAGGAGATGAGGTTCTTGGAAGTTTGTGTTAAATAATCTGCTTATGTAGTTGCAATGAAGCTTTATATATTTTTTATATTTTCAAGTATAAGTCATTAGTTGAAATATCTTGACTGTAATAATTTGTTGTTACCGTAGGCTTCAGCCTTATAATGCTTTGTTTCATTGTTCAATGAAAATCTTAATAAACATCTTTATGACAAAAAAGTGTAAGGTAATAAATTGCTAAAAAAGTATGTTAATGCATCTATCAGGGTTGAAGCACATATATGTGTGCTAAGTAGTGAAGTGAAAATGTGGGTAAAATGTTCTTGAAATCTTGAAAGAATCTGTGGTATGATTTTCCATAAAATTTTAACAATCATGTGATGTAGTGTTACTGTTACCCTAATATTGGCACTGTCTTGTCATACAAAATAAAATAGTGACACAGCAATGCTTGTATACTGTAGAGGATGCAGGTATGAGTGTAATGCCAACACTGTGTCTGATCATTCAAATCCCCAAATTTTCCAAGGTTCCAGGGACTTTTTATCCTAATTTTCCATTTCCCTACTTTTATATATATTTCAACTCTAATAGATGCATTAAAATAGTTGTTTTTGCAGTTTACATCGAACATGACATGAATCTTACAGCACTCAAAGATAGAGCCACAAATTGTGTTTTGTTTCATGAAATATTTAGTGCATGGTAGTTTGTCTTTCAATATTCACCTCTAACTCACATTCAGTATTTATCCCTAGTTAAGTTAATTTTATGCATTCCCCACTAATTTAGGTTGATTTATTTGTTGATTAATTTGGATTTATACCAGTGCCCCCCTTAGGATTTATATATGGGAAAACAGCAATCTACTTGATAGCAGCATGCAAAGTAATAATGTAACTTGCTATCAATCTTGGATCAAAAATCTACAGTACATTTTATGATTTGACCACTGAGTATGTATTTGTCTTTATTGCTATGTTTTCATCTTAAATTAAACACAGTACCATTTTAGGATGGCTTGGTCTCACAGATTCAAATAGAATGGATAAGCTCAGGGCCTCCGAGGATTGGCCGGGGAGACAGGCTGGAGTGTCCGACAACAGCTCATCTTCTCTGGGGAGGGTGGGTTCTCCAACCCGATGGCTGCAACCCTGGCAGAGACTGGGGTGTGGCGGCAAGCTGGCTTCTCAGGGTCATGATTGGTCGAGGGCATAGGTCACTGACCAATCAGCCTCAGGGACTACTCTTTCGCAGAAGGAAGGGAGGGACGTTGCTGATGTTGCGCTTGTGCCTTGACATATGGGCCCACAACATCCCACAGAAAATGCAGAAAACATCCCCACTGGAGCCGGGAAGATGGAAGCAGGCCGAGTCTCGATTGCCGATGCCTGCCTGCAGCCTCAGGACCCTGACAAAATGCAAGATTCAGGGGTCCTCCCTACCTTGACCCACCTGGGGTTATCCGTGGCAGGATGGAGGGACCAGGGGACTGACAGGTAAGGTATCACTAGGACAGGCTCTATGGGTGACTCCTGATGGTGTGGCTCCAGTGGTGATGGAAGGTGGGGGATAAAATTAAAAAAAAAAAGACTGAATAAGCTCATGTGTCAGGAAACATCTGAGAGGTATCTTATCCTATGATCCTACCACTCAAATAAAAATAAAATAACATATTTTCTTCAGATTGTTGGTCCCAAATGGCTTCTTAGAAGCTCATTGAAGACCCCATGGAGTTCCAGTCAGTAACATTGTGGAGCAAAATAAAGTGGAAAAAAATAAAGCAGCAAAAACAGTGTCACCAGAAATATTGGCAGCACAAAATGAAGCCTGCCAGAACAATGCAGGCCACACAACATGCAGGTAGCAAATAACATCCACCACATGGAGACACTGCACTGGAACCACAGGGGCCAGGAGCACAAGCCAACATGCCAGCTCCCTGTACTGTGTGTTGTGTGTGTTGCTGGAGACATGCTGGCTTGTGCTCCTGACCCTAACATTATACACGGCCATCCACATGGTGGCCATAGTCCACCTGTCCTCCAGCGGTTACCCCGGTGCATGTTCTCCATCACTCAGCATTCTGGGTGGGGGTACCCCACCATGTGGGTGCCTGTGCCATTAGATTACCATGGTAGGTGTCTAGTGGCCTGGTTGTAGCCTACCCTGTTCCATCTCCCTGCACCCCTGTGCTGTTCCTGTGCACGGGTGCCTGCTGCTGTGGTGGTTCCAGTGCAGTGCCTCCATGCAGTGGACATTGTTTGCTACCTGCATGTTGTGTGGCCTGCATTGTTCTGCACTAATTTTGTGCTGCCAATATTGGTGGTGACACTGGTTTTGCTGCTTTATTTTGTCCACTTTATTTTGTTCCACAATGTTACTGACCGGAACCAGCCCCTCCCCTGATATCCAATAAAAAAAAGAAAAAAAAAAATTCTTACAGACATTTTGCCTTACTATTTCATATATTTTCTGCATTTTGCTCACTGCTTTTCCTAATTAATAAATCATAAACATGAAAACAGAATGTCTACTGTCTAGATTTCCTTTGCTCTGACTGCTTATCTACTCCAGATGTCACCACCCACTGAGTGTGGCATCACAACCTGTTGTGGTTTAAATAATTACTGTTTTATGTAATTAACTGAGGATTATTTATTTATTTATTTAGTTTTTGTTGACTGGGTAAGTGCACTAGACAAATCTTGCATATTTTCAGGCACGACCTGGGGGAAGGGGATACAGATGAATGCCAACTGACCTTGAACCACATCAAACTGTTGGTGGTATTTTTTAGTGAATTATGATGTCACCTGTAGAAAAGCAGATATAGCAGCTATAAAGTCTGTTTCAAACTCAACAGGTCCAAAACTGAGATTCACTTGTCTGGGCAATAAGCAGCAACTCAAATATTAAATACTTGAATATCTCTGTTGACAAATAAAACATTTGTCCAGTTGCTGTAATATATCAGGGCTCAAAATAAGGGGGCGCTGAGCACTAAATCACGCTCCTATCCATGCATTCAGTGCCTGATTCTCCCATTCATTGAGAAGCAGAAGCGCTACTTGTAGCACTGACTTTCAGAGTTACTAGTCTGAGGGCAGGGAAATGACATGGAGGGCAGGGAAAGGACGGGAAGACAGCAGAGAAGGGCACGTGCCTAAAACTGTGTCTGATCTGGAAGAACCTTGAATAAGCGGGGTGGGGACACAGGAGCATACCTGCAATTTTCCATTAAGGCGCCCCTGCCTTGAGAGCACGTCAGAACAGGCGTGCTTTTACTTCAGCACTACAGTGGTGGGTTAGGAGCGCTGAGCTAGTCGCCATTTTAGAGAAGCCTGCACCACCTTGCTTTGAGGGCAACGGATAAACAGATTAGAAAGGGCTGTGGCACGAGTGATGTCTTCATGACTCTATTACCGTGATAATGGTGAGTCAAGTATGCCTAACATATTTATGGCTTGAGGCTGTTATTCTATTGTGAGTGAAGCAGTAATCTGAGAAGGGCAAAGAGGGGCTGTGATTTGATTTAGAAGAGTCTTTCAGCAAACTCCTCCTTTTCCCTGTTTCAGTTATCCCTTTATTATCTCCAAAATCTCCCGTGCCTGTGTCAATGTGTTTCCTAGCATAACGAGTGAAGCAGCGTAACAGAGAAAGGCAGATAACAGCTGTGGTTTAATTTAGAAAGCCCTTCAGCAAAACCAATCTCCGGTTTCAGTTTGCCCTTTCTCCAATTCTTCTGTTCCTGTTTCAATTTGCCTGTTCTCAAAATCTCCCATTCCTGTGTCAATGTGTTTCCTAGCATAACTCGAGTGAAGCAGCATAACGGAGAAAGGCAGATAGCGGCTGTGGTTTAATTTTAAGAGAGCCTTTCAGCAAAACCCTCCTCCCTGTTTCAATCTGCCCTTTCTCCAAAATCTCATGTTCCTGTGTTTAATGTGTTTCCCAGCTTAACTCAAGTGAAGCAGTATAACAGAGAAAGGCAGATAGTGGCTCTGGTTTAACTTAAAAGAGTCTTTCAGCTTTTCACTTGCAGCAAAATCCCTCTTTTTTCCCTGTTTCAGTTAGTCCTTTCATACAGTATCTCAAAAATCTCCATTATCCATGTGTCAGTGTGTTTATAGCTCAACTCTTTCTCTGCCTGTCAGTTTCCTTTTACTGACCCTGCCAGGTCCTGATGGGCTGTACAGCTACAGTATCTTTAATGCAGTACTGCCAGCATATTAGGGTTTGCACGTGCCAAGGTTTGCATTTGTCAGAGGTGCTAGATGCCAATAATGTGTGTGTCAGTTTGTAGAGTGCTGACTGAGCTGAGCCTTTGTGTTATATAAAGCAGACATCCTAACCTATCCACAGTTTATTCAAATAATTCAATTAATTTTTCTCCCCCATAAAAGGTTCAAAAGTATCAAATGGGCAAGCAGTGTAATTTTTTTAAATGCATCTAGTAAACCACATTGCCTCCTTCATGTTTTTACAATTTAGATGTCGGCTCCTGGTTTTTGCCAGAGTAGCTCCTGATCAGCCAGAAGTTCGATACCCAGGAGATACTCCTGGCTCCATATTTTAAAACCTTATTTCGACCTATGTATATATATATATATATATATATATATATATATCATGCATATCTGTATATATGTGTGTGTGTGTGTGTGTGTGTGTGTGTATATATATATATATATATATATATATATATATATATATTTATAAATGAGTAAATATAAATGGTCCAAATCCAAACTTAGGATTGTATAAAACACATCACATGACCATGCGTATATCAGAGCATGACTGCACACCTGCACTTTTACCCTCCTCCAAAACAATTTTGACATTTTATAAGACAGATAAACCACTCTGAGGTGTGCGGTCACGCTCTGATATATGCACACCTTGGGCGGTTGATGCACTTAGCCTGCGGTCTCATGCGAACAATGCACACCAAGGCATGCTCATATCAGAGCGCGACCGCACACCTCACAGTGGTTTATCTATTACACATATCTATATATATATATATATCTATATACTCTGTTTCTTTCAAGACATATCATCAGTGTTGCATAATGTTGCTGTTTTTCACTTACAATATGCCAAATTCTGAATTTTGTAACTCAAGACAAAAAAAAATTTGGGTCATGCTTTTGTAATTTCAAAACTGTTTTATTGCACATATTTACTAATTTCAGTTCTACCAGAATCTTCAATTCATCCTCACCCATAGATCCAAAACTGGACTGCTTGAGTTATTTTTTAAACAGTCTGATCAGATGCACAATGCCCCATTGCTAAATGAGCTTAATTCATCAAGATATCAAGTAGAGTAACATTTCAATTTGAGGCTCTTATATTTTCATCTCATCAGTTAGATACTCTGCATCATCTTACTTCTAAGACCATATTCCCCTTATACTACAGCAAGACCCTTGCATTCAGCTGAAAGTCACATTCTAAATCTCTGTTTAAAATTCTCACTGTGGCATTTTAAGTCTTCTTGCTGGGGCAGAGGTAGCAGTTGAAGTTTGAAAATGTGGTGAGGTTCTGGAAAGCTAACTTTTGTCATAAGTTTCTGCAAGTTGCTATTGTTTGTAAGTTGTTATTGTTTGTAAGTTGTGTTTTAAAATTGGCCTAACTCCTTAAGAACTTTCTGCAAAGCCTTCCCACCCACCCACTGTATTAGCCTTTCTTAAATACAGAAGATCCACTGGGGGTTGAGCTTAAAGACTGGGAGGGAGGAGTTTAGGGAGTTGCAAACTTCCTCTGTGAGCAAACTCTTAAGGCTAATAGTCAGGTGGGGAAAAGTTCAGCCACTCAAGTGTTGCAAGTTTAAAAGTCTTGGACTAGTGGGGAACCTGGTGGCTCACCCAAGGAAACCCACTTGGAGGGGGATGGGACAACATGTCATTAGGGCCGGCATCTTTGGGAGAGTGGTGGGATGCACAGGGTGTGGGGCAGCCATGATACTGGACTGGGCTTGGAAGTTCGGTGATTGCCCAGTGTGCTATCAGCTAGCACAGCTTAGGGAGGAGGTTGAGGGATTAGGAGACAGCTGGGGGAAGGGGGAGGTATGGTTGGGGAATAGGGCAGGGGCTCTCCACGGGGTTGCACAAGCACTAGGGGTGGGGGCATAGGTAAAGGGTGCAGGAGAGTACTCTGGGTTGCATAGGGACCCTGGCAGAGGGACCCAAAAGGAGGATACTATGAAGGAAGCAGACAGGTAACTGGGGACCTCACAGACAGGGCCAAGGGAGACATTCTCAGGGAAGTAGGCAGATGGCTGGGGCTGGACAGAAGGAAGCAATGGGGAGGTGAATCGGACCTTAGCTCAGTAACCGCTCAATTTCTTTTTCTGCTTGAAGATGAGGGGTGATGTAGACATGACAGGGCAGTTAGAGATGGAAAGGGAGTAGGGGCAGGAGGTGGGGCTGGATAGTAGGAGGAATGGGGGGAACTTGGAATGTGGGAAAACGGGGGAGCAGGGGATCAGAGCAGAAGGATGAGGGGTTAGAGGGAGGAAAGTGCAAGGAAAAGGACCAGTTGGGAGGAAAGGGCAAGGAGAAGAACCAGAAGTACAAGAAGGATACAGTAAAGGGAGCAGAGGGTTTAGGCCAGGGGAGCACGACAAGCAAAGAGGGGCTGAACCGAGTCGGGAAGGAAGGGAGGATGAGCCAGGCTAGCTTAGCAGATGGGGGGGGAGGACCAGCCGTGAGCAGTAATGGTGGGTGTAGCGAGGTACAGAAGGATACTCAGGAGGATGAGAGGCATTGGATCGGAGGGGGGGGCCAGGGTAAATAAGGAGGGGATGTCAGGTGGCACCCAGATAGGGGGAGGAGCAAGAGCTGGCTGGGGGAGGGGCTGGTAGAAAGGATGAGGGTCATGGAAGGGGGGAAATGGAGGAAAAGGGGCAGCCAGAGTGCTCCTGTTGGGTGATTCCATGATCAGGGGGATAAAGTGGGATAGGGAGGGAGAAGCCCGCCCGGTTAGAACAAAATGCTTCCCTGGACTAATGGTGCACAGGGCCAAGCATGAGGTATATCAGCTGGCAAAGGATTGTGGAGGTTCCCTGGACATACTGGTCCACCTGGGTACCAATGACATTGAGGGAAATAGTGAAGTAGAGATACAGACAAGCTTGCCAGGGTCTGTCATGATATAGGATGCACAATTTCCTTCTCTGAAATCCTGCTGGTGCCAAAGGCTAGTGGGGAACACAAGAAGAAGATTAGGATGATAAACCAGTGGCTCAGGGAGTGGTGTGGGCCAGAGGGTATGGGTTGATGGGGACTGGGGAGGTACCTGGGAGGATAAGGGCTGTATGCTAGAGATAGGTCCCATCTCAATTCAGAGGAAGGAAATCTTTAAGTTGAAAATAGAGGGGTTCATTGGTGAAAGGTGGGGATTAAATTTGTGAAGGGGGGAGGGATGGGAGAAAAGGCTGTCCAGGGGGGTCCGATAAAGGAGGGAGTCTATCTCCACCCCCCTGGGGAGCTGGAGGAATGCAGGAAAAGGCTGACTGGTAAGGTGCGGACCAGGGGAAGACAGAATTCCCACGGGAACATGAGCAGGGGAAATGGAAGTATAAGAAAAGGGTGGAAGGTAGTCCTGCTAAATGCCAGGAGCTTGGGCAACAAAATGCCTGAGCTCCAGGTGATGCTAACTGAGGGAGAGGTGGATGTGGCAGTGGTCACTGAGACCTGGGCCACCACAGGGCATGACTGGAACCTGAACCTGGAGGGCTACACCATGTTCAGGAAGGACAGGGGGAGGGAAGGGGAGGAGGGGTAGCAATAATAGTCAAGAACTGTATTGCCATAGGAGGAATGGAGGAGGTGGAGGGAACTGTCAAGGCAATTTGGGTCACCTTGATAACAAGGGGGGGCAAGAGAGTAAAAATAGGAGTGGTGTACAGATCCCCGTACGCTGGCAGAGGAGCTGGAGGAGAGTCTGGTGGCAGATGTTGGGAGACACTGCAGATTGGGAAGGGGAAGGGTGGTGGTGTTGGGGGACTTAAACATGCCAGGAACAGACTGGGAGATTATGGCATCCTCAGTGGCCAGGGAACAGAAGTTATTGGATGTCTTTCAGGATGTGTTCCTAACTCAACAGGTGGGGGAACTGACCAGAGAGGAGTGGATACTGGATGTGGTCCTGGCAGACAGTGACCAGATGGGAGGCCTGGAGGTAAGGGACCCGTTGGTGGGGAGCGACCATGCCATGGTCTGCTTCTGCCTGAACCTAGGAGGGGTAGAAGGCTGCACAAAGACAGAGGTAACTGACTTCGGGGGGGGTGGATTTCCAGGAAATGGGAAGGATCCTTAAGAAGCACTTGATGGGATTGGGCCAGACATGGACACTGACAGTAGGTGAGAAATCATTAGAAGGGGGTGCAGAATGCTACCAGCACCTGCACAAGAGTAAGATGAAAATGCGATACTGTACGTTGTCAGTTGGTGGGTGGCTGGGTGGCTTGCGGGTGGGGAGCTGCCACCTGCTGCTGACCGGGGGGGGGTGCAAGGTGCTGGGGACCCAGTGGGCGGGTGGGAGGGGTACCACTGACCACCAGGAGATGTCATATGCCCATGGGTGGGCAAGGTGATCGTCCACTGGACCACCAGGGAATATATCATGACATGCCTGTGATCGGACGATGGGGTGAGGTCCACTGGACCACCAGGAATATACCATTACATGCCCACGATCAGGCAAGGAGTGTGGTCCACTGGACCACCAGGGAGTGATACATGCCCATGAGCAGGTGAAGGGCATGGGGCACCGTACTCCTGGGCAGGGGCATGGGGCCACTGTTATGGGAGGTCGGGTGGCCACCCATGGCAGGCGGCTGCTGTGTTGCACCCAGCATAATGCAGCCCACCTGTGGGTGTCCCCGACTTGTTTCCAGTTTGAACGGGCTCAACATTGTGCCCCTGAGTGACACAAGGCAGGGTTGTGCCTGCATATGCGCTGCACATCCCGGGCTGAATATCAGGATGCGCCGTGTATGCATGAGCATGCCCCCAGCACTTGCGACGCATACATTACTGGTGTTGCACAGCGCAACCCTCCCCTTTAAATATCGTGCCAGGGCGCATTAGTGGGTTGCGTATGGTGCAACCCTGCTGCGCCATGCACAACTCCTTTGAATATCCCACCCCTGGTATTTAGGAGAGAGAATGCTAGGAATAAAAACAAAGTTTAGGGGACAAAAGTCCCCCGATCTGCAAGATACAGTATTTATATATTTTGCACAGTAAGGAATTATGAGTGATATTTGGAGTTATTTCTCATATCATATTTTACCTGCAGTATTTATTGTAAGCCCAAATTCTTGCTGTTTTTGTTTAAATCCGAAACTTTGTTTTACAGGTTATTTCCACTGGATATCCCAACTATTACAGGATATCTCGTTTTTAGTGAGGTCCTGCTTGCTAACTATTTTTACAATAAGGTAGGACTGAACATTGCGGTGTAGTAGGACTTGTGCAGAGTCACACAATGGGTAAGTGGCTAGGGTGGGATTTAAGCCTGCACAGGTAGCCTGATTCATTCTGTGCTGCAGCCACTGGAGCATGTTGCCCCCGAACTGATCAAAAGTTATAGGAATTCAGAGACCCACTGAGAACAGTTCAAATAAAATTGTTCAACAGAATTCTGATTCTGAACAGTTATTGCTCAGGGCTATACAGTTTCAGATTTAGGTGGTAACAGTGTGTTGTCCATGTCGTTGCAAACATGCAGAACAGAAGATATTAATGTCAGCAACATCTATACCGTTCTTTGCATGGAATTATCAAAATGTTCCTCATTTTAAAATATATGTAAATTGCATCAATAAATAAACTATACAGATTTAAACTGGTGATGGTGGTGGAAGTGGTGGTGGTGTGTGTGTGTGTGTGTGTGTGTGTGTTGGGAGGGTAATTGAATTTAGGTTTTGTATTTCTTAAAACGCTATTAAAAATGCATCTCGTCTTGTTAACATGCTTCCCGGGAGGCATTTGCATTATGAAGGCACATGATTGCTTCCCTAACAATTAGAGTACAGTAATGAGGCTGATGCTATGCCAAGAAGTAAAACCCTGGTGGTGCAGGCACTGCTGGGAGTCGTTTACAAAGTTTTGCCCATCTTTTCTTAGGGTCCATGCAGAAGGCACACAATATAAGAAAATTATTACTTGTCGGTTATTGGAACAACAGAAAAATGCAAGTTTTGATCCTACAGCCAAATCTTTGGAAAGATGGAATAGCTTAGCACCAAAACAGTAGGCAGAAAATCGTATCACTTTTAATAGTCAGTTTCTTTTTATTTCTGAAATATTTTATGTTTCCATATGTTCATTATAAAGTACTCTATTCTGGCGTTGGTATTACATGGTACATAAAGAGCAACACTTTACCCAGGTGCTGACATATCAAGTTCTTCTATTTCTCTTTGTACATCATCAGCCTCCTAACCTCACTTATTGTGACATTGCAAGTGACTTATCTGCCAACAGGTGTTTGACTCTTCTTTGGTCAGTTGTGATGTCACAGTCAATGCTGTCAGAGGATGATGATATTAAGGAAAATAGAACTACAGTAGCTATGGCAGCCTTCATGCAAAGTTGTATTCCATACAGCACACCAAGTATTGTCAGATACAAAATCTTCATATTAGCAAAAGATAATAGAACAAGCATTTGTCAATGTCGAATGTTTGCTTGCTGGCATTGGCATTGGTAGTGTAGAAGTTACAGAGCTGCATAATAGAAATGGCAGTGAAGTATTGAACTGAAGCCAACCCCACCACCACCCTGCAGAGAGTGACAGGCATTGAGATGTGCCTTTGGGTCATCAGCAAGGCCACTGTTTTTCGGTGCTTGGAAAAAGCAAATTCCGTTTTGACCATCCTGGATTCCGGGATTTTACCGGTGTTTGGGAATCCAGTTTCCGGGATTTTTCCGGTAATATAAAACTTTATATTATTCGCTCATTTTAAGGAATAAATTTGTCTATCAGTGTTTTATCATGTTTTTATGCAGATTTAAGTCACATCAGCAGAAAACAAGAACATTTAATCTCATATTCCCTGTTATATTAGCTATCCAAGTTTTGCATCTACCAACTATCAAGGCTAATGAGTTGACCGTGGAACTCCATTGGCCAAACTGGCATAAATAATATTCCCCTCAGATCAATGCAGCCGGTGAAAATAAATGGTCTCATGTAACAGTAACATTTTTCTCACAGGGAGGAACCAATTCTGAAGACTGTTCAATGCTAAATAGACACCAAAAGCTAGTCTTTGTTTTAATGTTGACAATGTGTTCTGTGACATGTATAATAAAAACTTCTCAAAGCTAAAATGCAATTCATGTGTTTATTTTAAAAGATTTACAAAGATAAACATGTGCAAAACACACAATTCAAGTATTGACTACTGAACATGAGTCGACAAATACACTACCCAGACAAATACGCTACCCAGACAACATGAATAAAGCATACTGTAGGAAGGACAGTAGAATCTAACCCATAGCTACATATAGATATAATGCAAAGATACTACATATTGCACATCGACACTTATTGCACAGTGGAGCACCATTTTTTCCCTACAATACTGTACCAGAACACATCTTTGTCATTGCATAGTGAAGCACTACTTTGTTTTCCACAACATTGTACTAGAACTGCATGTCTGCAACTTTATTGCACAGAGAAGCACCATTTTTCTGCAATAGACAGTGCATCAGAACTGCAATTACACAAATGAGGGTGGAGATTCTGGGTCTACTTATTGAATAGCAGCATTGAAAATAATTTTAAATTGTCCACAGTCAGGCTTCTCCGTTGGTCAGTCAGGATTTGTCCATGTGCAGAAAATGACCGCCCACTTCTGCACTAGAAACAGGAACCCAGATGGCCTGAAGAGCTGCCTTTGCTAGAGTTGGTACCTGTGGGACATAGAGATCCAGTACTGGTGAAGATCAAATGATTGATCTCTCTGGTAGTTCCCGCACATCCTGCCGTACGTGAGATCTCCCAGTCCCTTATCAGTGCATTCTTATTGTGTAATGTGAACATTGGGATATAGGGCAAGTACAGCTGGAAGTCCTTATTGAGTTTGGGAAGGTTGAGTGGGTTTAGAATTCGACAGGCCATGAGAAACTGTACAGATGGGTTTGACTGCAGGTGTTTTGTCAGTTTCTCCAAACTGACCTTGAAAGCATTTTTGAACAGTTTGATGTTCTCATCTCTTACTTTATTCCTCAGTTTAGAGAGGTAAAGCTCTGCTTTCTCACCAAAGTCATCATTTTTAGTTGTGCCAGCCTCAAAGCGGCTCTTGATTGACATTAGCATGTCATACGTGGATGTCGCAAGAGGTTTCTCCTTTGACTGCAAAAGTTCTATCGCAGCAATAATGTCACCTGAATTATCTGTAATGAATGCCAGTTGTGCTTGTAGCTCCTCGCACCATTCGTCCAGTAATGCCTGAGATTGTTTATTGAGGTGGCATCACTTGAATCCACCCTGAAAAAGTCCCTCAGGTATTGCAGGTGTGTTGAATGGTATGCCACAGCTGCAAACCATGTGTTCCATCTAGTTAAAACAGGAACCGGTGGCAAAGCAATCATTTCCCCCGGAGCTTCCAGATCCTCCAAAAACGTGATAAATTCTCGTTTGCGTTTTGGTGACTGCTGAAAGGCATATTTTACCAATGAAACCAGTTCATTAACTTTTTTGAAATGGTGTAGCCATGTATCCCCAACAAGGGACAAGACATGTGCCCAGCAACACACATGCACAACATGGTCCCCAAAAACCCCACGAAGTGCATCATTAAAACATTTAATCATATAACGAGCACTATCGCTGACAAAGGAAACTACATTCATAAAGTCAATGTTACAACTCTGGAGAGTCTTCAAGACAGCTTGAGCCACTGTGGAATGGTTGACAGAGTCTAGTTCTATGCTGTTTCCAAGATATGTCTTGCCCCCTTCCAACACAAAGACGACATTAAGAATGCAGCGTGACTGTGCATCTGTACTCTCATCACATATCACAGACAATGATTTCCCAGTCACAGCTGCTTTAAGGTCTTCATCAATTTGTTCTCTTACCTTGGTAGATAGAGCTGCCTCAGAGTGTCTGCTTTTGGCACCGCCTCCACCCCTTCACATACTTGCACATCCATTCCTCAGCTGTGGATGATCCAGCTTCTCCAATGGGATATTTGCAGCCCCCATGCCTTAACTGTGTCCATGACCATCTCATTTCTTACTATGGATGATTCTGTTGCAGCTCTGAAACTGCTGGTCAGGGTCACCTGCCTTGCTGGTCTTCCTTCGCTAGCAGCTCGTTCCTTATTCCTAGCATGTTTCTTGCTGAGCAGATGATCTTTGACTGTATCTTTCTGGTATGGTCCAGGACATGGTTGCAGTATGGACAGAAAAGTTTTCCTCCATCCTCATAGAGGCCTTCAGATTTAAACTGAAGAGCTGCGCCTTAGCCGAGGTGTAGTAGAGCTTGGCTTTCTTATTCATTGGTGTAGCAGACATCATGCAGGAAGTATGAATACTGAAATCACAACCAAAAAATTATTAGTAATGTGTTCCACTAATCTGCTTGATAAGATAAAATTCAACAAAATGGGAGTCTCAGATCCCTGGATAGGGCAGTCCATGACTTTTATCCTCTGGCTATTACGGCAGCAGCCACCGACAAAGCATCCATCCTCCAGGTACAATGGCAGCAGCAGCCTACAACTCCCATTCTCCAGATACGATGGCAGCAGCAGCCTTATGACTCCCATCCTCCGGGTGTGAAGGCAGCAGCAGCAGTCTACGACTCCTGTCATCCAGATACGACAGCAGCAGCATTCTACAACTCCCATCCTCCAGGTACGATGGCAGCAGCAGCCTACGACTCCCATCCTCCTGGGATGGCAGTAGTAGCCAGTGACCACCATTCACTAGGTGAGATGGCAGCAACCGTCTACAACTCCCATCCTCCAGGTACAACAGCAGTAGCATTCTACGACTCCCATCCTCCAGGTGTAAAGGCAGCAGCAGCAATCTACGACTCCCATCCTCCGGGTGTGAAGGCAGCAGCAGCAGTCTACGACTCCTATCATCCAGATACGACAGCAGCAGCATTCTACAACTCCCATCCTCCAGGTACGATGGCAGCACAGCCTCTGACTCTATTCTCCTGGGATGGCAGTAGTAGCCAGTGACCACCATTCACTAGGTGAGATGGCAGCAACCGCCTACAACTCCCATCCTCCAGGTACAACAGCAGTAGCATTCTACGACTCCCATCCTCCAGGTGTAAAGGCAGCAGCAGCAATTCACACCCCATCCTCCGGTGTGAAGGCAGCAGCGGCAGCAATCTACTACTCCCATCCTCCGGTGTGAAGGCAGCAGCAGCAGCATCTACGACTCCCATCCTCCAGGTACAACAGCAGCAGCATTCTACAACTCCCATCCTCCAGGTACGATGGCAGCAGCAGCCACGACTCCCATTCTCCTGGGATGGCGTAGTGGCCAGTGACCACCATTCACTAGGTGAGATGGCAAGAACTGTCTACAACTCCCATCCTCCAGGTACAACAGCAGTCGCATTCTACGACTCCCATCCTCCAGGTACGATGGCGGCAGCAGCCTATGACTCCCATTCTCAAGGTATGATGGCAGCAGCAGCCTATGGCTCCCACCCTCCTGGTGTGATGGCAGGGGGGGGCAGCATAGCCACCATTCTCCAGGTGTAGTGTAGAAAATCATGTAAAAGTGCAGAACTTTAACATGCTGCACTTTTATATGATTTTCTGCAGTCTGAAAATGGGTTCTTGCTCAGATTACCTGGTCCTCTCAAAATGAGACACTGTGGGCAGGTATAGCAAGGCATTGTTGCAGTGGGAAGTGGGGGGTATTTCCATATACGTCCCTGACGGGGATGGCTTGTGCCTGCATAGAGTGGTATGGAAAAACCACTGCACCTACTGTAGGTTGGTCTCTGAGGTGTGGCAGGCAGGTGTGGAGCGCCAGGTTACTATGGGGATACAGGGGGCTTTCCATCCCCACTCCCCGAAAAAGGGAACACTTATGTAAGAACTTACCATAAATCAGTGGATCTTCAGGATAGTCTCTGGCAGTGGGTCACAGTTTTGGGTCTGCAACCATCGGGCGCCGGGACCACATGGAGACATTTTTGCTAGAGGTCTATCTGGGGCCATCCACAGCTACATAGGGAGGATGTCAACCTCATGACAGTGCTGTGATTGGCCACAGATGGACTGCTGGCAAGGGGTTTCTGTGTGGTCCTGGCGCCTGATGGTTGTGGTTCCTGGGGTGACCAGCTGCAAGAGACTCTTGAATATCTACGGTCAGTGAGTTCTCACAAGTGTTTTGTTTTGATGCCTGGTTTGGCCCTGTCACACCTGCCTGCTATGCTTGAGGTCAACCTAGGTGCACTTTGCTGTGGCAGGTGCAAGTTTTTCTGCTGGTGAGGGCTGGGACCCCACCCCCAAAATCCCCAGGCAACTCTGTCTTGCCATGTCAGTGTACCATGTTCCTTTGAGAGATATCCTACAAGAGATATCCCGAAGATCTAGAAAACATTTTGTCCTCATACTTGCTCTGAGGGACACAGCAACCAACACAGCCCCTTCAGACATGCTTAGATCCAGCACTGCCAACTCTGACCCCAACACCACCACAGACACGGACCCCTTTTTTTTTATTAAACACATCGACTTCTTGCACTTGAGGGCTTTGTGTAAGCCCACATAACAGAGCTGTACACCTTTTCATAACTTGGGAAATGTCACCACTTATTTGGCTTAAACTTCACAGCAGCATAGAAAACATTTTAGAAACCCTCCCAGAGCAAAGCATATAAACTGAGACACAAACAGGATATACCTGCACCTCTCTGAGGCACCTCACCCCCCCAAAACAAAGGAAGAGCACACTGGATTGAGGGTGCCTCGCAGGCTCTGCTCCCAGTTAGCCACAGCACTGGCCCATTGAATACGGTCCCCAGTGGGGGCTGGGGAACCCCCACTGGCCCCACCAGTGGGGACGAGCCCTGGGAGTTTGGATCAGTGCTGGATGATGGACAGAGTTTGTTTAACCCCAACACCCCTCACCAAACTTGCTCTGGGCACACAGAAACCAACACTGCTCTTCAGACGTGCTCCAGGCGCAGCACTACCAACTCTCACCCACCAAGCGTGCCCATGTTAGCATGCTGCATCACACAGTAGCTGCTTGGGAATCTTAAGACCCCACCCCAAAAGGTTAATATGCAAGTACCAAAAGGTGTACAGCTCCTGGTGCACTGCACTGAGGTACTTTACAATAGTTTAGCCCTTTCTTGGTACAGCACTTGATTTCTTCCTGTTAAAAGCCCTCACTTCTACACTGGAACACTCTCACTCTAGCAATATGCAAAATGGACAGTGACCCACTCTCAGCACCCAGTAAAGCACATTATATAGGCAGTTCAGAATGGACTGGAATTGATGACACCACACATAGGTAGCTGTAGGAGCTGTTGTATTACTTAAGAACAGGAAGGGCTAGCCTTTATATTTCTGAGATCAAGTCTCAGTGGAATCAACAAAGTCCAAGAGGTAGCATCGCTCGGAAAAGAAATGTGCAAGAACAAGGGTACCAATTTGAAGATAGAAGGGGACGGCTCAGGGGCAATGTGAGGAAGTATTTTTTCACAGAGAGGGTGGTGGACACATGGAACAGACATTCTGAGGAGGTTGTGGGTCTAAACTGTGGGAATTCAAGAATGCATGGGGCAGACATAAGGCAAATCTTGTAGGGGGTAGGAAGAAATAAGCTGTTGGTTAACTAGTAGGTGAAACAGGAGCATCCCCAAGGAGCACATCAAATAAAAATAATAATTAAGTCCCCTGAAGAAGTCCTTATTATAGGGTACAGTGTTGGGATGCCTTGCATTAAAAATCCAGGCAAAGGTACTACCTTACATACTACCTACAGTACTGCCCAACTGACTGTCTTGCCACTTCATGTACATCTGAAGCTCACACAACTCTGCTCCAGCTGGCTCCTCTCTCTCTCTCTTTACCGACTGGAGATAAATAAGCATGCAAACAGCTCAACTGCTGACAGTGTCTATATATTATTTCCTTCTCTGATATAATTGGTAATTAGCATAAATGTTACCAACCTCCTTTCTGCATAAACAGTCATTAAAACCCTCTTTCAAATAAGAACAACCATATTAATAGCAAAGTCTGTCTTGGATTCCTTGATGGAACTCACAGAAAATACAGGGTGATTTATTGTTGAAACCAGTCAAATATCTTTTTTTTAGGTTTCAGAATGAAACAACGTACTGTAGATTTACAAGGTCAAATGTCACTCCATATTTCCCAATGTATACCTGAAGAGCCCACAAATTAAACTTGTGATCTGATCTACATGCATAGCATACAGTTCATCCTACTCCCATTTATGACAGACTCACTTTATGGCAGTAAGTCAGCACCAGTCAACAGGAAAGCAAAAATACATACATTAAATACGACCACCTTTTTCTTAAACAGTGTAGTAAGCCAGCAGAAGAGGTAAGTGTGGTCTAACAGCTCGAGCAAATCCCAGCTTAGCCATTTTCCACTGTGTGACCCTAGGCTTGATTCCTACCCAGCTATAAAGTACAGTAGCAAAAGTGACCCAGTTCCAAATAAGATGCAGTATTTAAGGTCTCCTCTGTGGATGCATTCAAATGACCAAATAAAAGTTCAATAAAAGTACTGGGGGTCTTTTGGTTGGCTAAAGAGATCTATGCCACTATGTGGAATCGCCACTGTATTAGAGAGTAGTCTAAAGCAACACCCCCCTCCCCCAGCAGCCAGGTTCAGGGCCAGGCACAATCTCAGCCAGTCAGCTCAGGGGAAAAAAATGAGATGAAAAACATCTCTTTAAAGCGCCTCCCGAATTAGTCGCAAAAGAACATCTGGGCAAAATATATTAAGTACCTGAAGGTTTGTGTCTGGTGTACTTCAGGAATGGTTGTTCTTGAGCCGGGCATCCTTCAGGAGGTGGCTGGGGTGGTTGTTGCGGCGAGTGTGGCAGCAATAAATACTTTTTTAAGGAAACAGCGAGAGCGAATTTTGGTTACGTCGCGATCCAAAAAGCAAGTAGCAAGGTTCTCTGGCAACCGCCTGGTTTTCAGCGTTCTCTCCGACACTGCGACGGAAGCGCGTTCTCTCCTCCTCACACTAGAATCGCCACTGTATTGGAGAGTAGTGAAGCAACCCCCAGCAGCCAGGTTCAGGGCCAGGCACAATCTCAGCCAGTCAGCTCAGGGAAAAAATGAGATGAAAAACATCTCTTTAAAGGCATCCCCCATTAGTCGCAAAAGAACATCTGGGCAAATATATTAAGTACCTGAAGGTTTGTGTCTGGTGTACTTCAGGAATGGTCGTTCTTGAGCCGGGCGTCCTTCAGGAGGTGGCTGGGGTGGTTGTTGCGATCCAAAAAGCAGCTAGAGTAGTGAGGTAGCGAGGTTCTCTGGCAACCGCGTGGTTTTCAGCGTTGTCTCCGACACTGCAATGGAAGCGCGTTCTCTCCTCCTTCTTCCGTTTTTTCTGCACCTGGGAAGAAGCTGCTCTAGGTGTCTGCTTTTAAAGGGACAAACTCCCGAAAGCTCACACTAGCAGCGCGAGTTCCGTGAGTCACTGGCAGGAAATTTTAAATTCCGGCAGCCAATGGGAATTCCGTGATTCCGTCCGTGATCACGGAATTACGGTAAAACAGTGGCCTTGGTCATCAGGCATAACAGCCATGCCATTTCACCACACCCTACCCTGCAGACACTGACAAGTGTCACGGTGTGCCTTGGGGTCTTTGGCTCTTATGTGCACCCCATTCCATCAGGAAATACAGTGAAATGGGTGCAGTATAGGAGAATAGGGTGAACTTTGTGGCTGAAGAGTCCAAGGCATACCTTGATGCCTCTCACTGGCTGCAGGGTGTGGAATGGTATGAGCATTACAGGCAAGAATCGCAAGTCACACCCCTGATGCCTGTCATTCTTTACAGGGTGGGGCGTTATGGTTGGAAACCCTAACACCTCAGGCATTCGTTGGTATTTTCACTCCAAATTTTCAACATGTTTTTTTTGTGACCCCCACCTCATGAACAGTGGCAATATCAGTTTGTTAGCCGAAAGCTGCTTATTCACAGCGACTACGGCATTTAGCACCACAGGTGCAAAACACATTCGAACAGGATGTGAAAAATGACAGCTGTACTGTTCATGGGAAAGTGTAAAAAATGGCAATATTGCAAATCTGCAGCAAAAATATTAAAAAAACTGGTGAAGTCATGAGCGTGCATAGAAACTGTGCAACGCACACCCGTAATGTAATTAGTTTGGGGATTTTTTACAGCAGATTGTCAACACAGGCATTTTGGGACCTCCAATCATGAACAGTGTCACTGTGATTTTCTTTATCTGTCCCAAACAATGATTTCCCACAGCGACCACGCATCTCTGCGCTGAAAGTGTGAAAACACATTTTGTCCATGTTGTGAAAAATGACAGCTGTACTGTTCATAAGGAAGTGTGGAAAAATGCCACTGGTGAAAATCTGGACTGAAAATATTACAAAGTCATGAACTTACCAGGGTGCGTGGAAACTGCGCAATGCTCACTCGTAACACAGTCATTTTATGGACTTTTGTCACCAAATTTTCAACATAGCCATTTTAAGACCTCTGCTCATGAACAGTACAACTGTGATTTTCTTAATCTGTCCCAAACATTGCTTTCGCACACCGACTGCACCATTGTGCGCTACATGTGCGGAAACACATTTGTGGCAACATGTGAAAAATGGCAGCTATACTGTTCATAAGGAAGTATAATAAAATGGCAATGTGGAAAATCTGGAGTGAAAATATAGAAAATTCGCAAACTTACGAGTGTGCGTAGGAATTGCGCAACGCATGCTCGTAAAACAGTCATTTTTAGGAATTTTTTCACCAAATTTTCTAAATAGCCATTTTAAGACCTCTGCTCATGAACAGTGCCACTGTGATTTTCTTAATGTGTCCCATGCATTGATTTCACACACTGACTGCGCCATTGTGCGCTACATGGGCGGAAACACGTTTTGGGCAAGATGTGAAAAATGACAGCTGTACTGTTCATAAGGAAGTGTGGTAAAATGGCAATGTTAAAAATCTGGAGTGAAAATATTGAAAATTCCACGAACTTACTGGCGTGCGTAGAACTGCACAATACGCTAAATAAAACAGTCATTTAGAAATTTTTCCGATAATTTCTTTGAGAGGCCACCTATATGAACAGCGGCAGTGTCGTTTCATTACTTGGTCACTGAAAGGTGATTTCACTGGCGACTGGAAAATCACCCCCGGGCCCGATTAATGCCATGACAGTGAGAGCATTCATGAGAAGAGGTCCCAAAAACCCATGTTGAAAATTTGGTGCAAAAATTCCAAAAATACTAGAGATATGCACGCAAAGTTGAAACAACCAGTCTATCCCATTATGCAGCTTACGGCATTTCCTCAATTCGCGGTCGGCTTTGAAGTGCAGGCGTGTTCCTAATCCCACCGAAGATCGTTGACGAGTCGGAGGTAAGTATGGGGGTAGAGGAAGCGGGAGTGCCACAGTGGGTGGAGTCCGGTGGGGCAGAGACAGCGAGGACCATTTTCACTTTCAGTTTTTTTTTTTAAATGAGCGGGGGCGTTAGCCACACTGGGGTGGGCTCCCAGCGAGGCACAAGGATGGCTGGTGGGGTGGTAGTGGAGCCGGCGGTGGATTAGGCATGCCCCCATCGGCGATAGCATATGTTGCCATGCTGGGGTGGGCTCCCAGCATGGCACCCTCTCTAGGGGTGGAACCAGTGGAACTGACGAAGTTGGGCACCCCGTTAGCTATACAATGTGTGTACCGCTGGGGTGGGCACAAAGTGTTGGCATATGAAACACTGTTTTGGGGCGCCACAGCTGACGGGGATTGGGCACCCCGCCGCTACACAGTGAGTATTAGGCAGCACGCAGTATGCGAGTGTGTGTGTGTGTGTGTGTGTGTAGGGGGAGTGCACATGAGCAGGTGATATCTTATCGCTGCTCACTGAAGTGTAGCTCCCCCTTTCAACTGTACGCCACTGCATTTTGGACTGCTGTCATAGACAGCTCCAGCAGGCATTGGAGAACTGCGGCCGCGCCTGCAAACACACTGACTGAACTGGAAGAGGGCTGCCACACCTCCGAAAACTCAGATGATGGCACTATGTTTCTTGCACATGCGTGCAAGCAAATATAAAAAGGGTACTTTTGATAAAAGAAGTAGGAGTTTACTACTTTTTTGCAGTTTTTTTATTGACTTTTCAACTTTTATAAATTCAAACATGGATGTTAAAGATGTTAAGGTAGAAGCAGATTTGAGTTCACTGCTTTTGAAAGTTAACATTCATTTTAGGCAGTACACAAGCTCGTTAAAGATCACTGGAGATACACAGTGTATTTTGTGTTACTTTTACTGCTGAAGTGTATGTAAAGCAAACTATTCTTTAAAGAGGTTTTAACATTTGCCACTGTGTTATTTTTAACTGCTGTTTCTGCCATGAGTTTTCAGAGCATCAACATTCTGCTGAAAAAATAAGAGATGTCATTTTCATCCCAGCACATATTTTTTTACAGTTTATTTACCAAGGAATGCCCAGCTGAAAGGCATCATCTTGTTTTCAGTGAGTCCTACCTTTTATTAAATTTGACACACAGGAGAATGAATCACTAAAAGGTTAGGATGTGGCTCTGGTGCAGTTTTAATTTGGATCTCCAGTATCCAAGCCTTGTGCTCTAACCACTGCTCCACACCGCCTCCAGGTTTTCTGTGGCTAAGAGTGCAGGAATACTGAACCCCTTGCTATATACAATTAATGTTATCACTTTAAAAAGACATACTCTGTTTACAAGCAATCATAAAACTTTCATGAAGGGTTGAGGAAAATAATTGGATTAATGCTTAAAATGACAATCAAAATACTGATGTTCTGAGAGATCAGGAATGGAACAGTATTAAAATGGCACATTGACACAACCCTGAGCAACATTTTTTTTATTAAAACATTTTGATTGCTAGTACATTTGAAAATAAGAGGGTGTGTATTTTAAGTTTGCAATGATCTTCGAAGAAAACACAGGGGTCACATTTAAAGCATTTACTTGTGCAACATGTAAGTTCATGCACATTATAATTTTTTTTTCCCTAGGGAGGGTTTGAAAAAAGCCTACTTAGGATTTATAATCATAACATTATAGAATGTCCAACTGTTATCAGTTGTTTTTTTTTAACTTTATTGCGATCTCTGGAGGACTGATTACATACATTGAACATAGAAACATAAAATTTGACAGCAGATAAGGACCGCTTGGCCCATCCAATCTGCCCATTTCCCTACCTAATTGATAAGCTGCAGATCCTAGTTAACCAGCAGCCTACTTCTTCCTACCACCACCCCCTAGAATTGCCTTATGACTGTTCCATGCATGCTTGAATTCCACCACTGTTTTTGACTCCACAACCTCCTCCAGAAGGCCATTCCATGAATCCACAACCCTCTCTGTGAATAAATACTTCCTTAAATTACCTCTGAGCCACCCCCATCTTCAAATTGTGCCTCCTTGTTCTTACACACTCTTTTTAAATATGCTACCCTCTTTGGACTTTGTTGATTCCCTTTGAGGAACTTGAAAGTTTCTATCATGTCCTCGCCTCCCTCCTTTCTCGAGGCTATACATATTAAGCTTCTTTAGTCTCTCTCATATGTCTTCTGTGCAGACCCTGCACCATTTTAGTTGCCCTCCTCTGGACAGCTTCCATCCTGTCTATGTCTTTGCGGAGATTGGGTCTCCAGAACTACACACAGTACTCCAGATGGGATCTCCCAGCTGTCTGTACAGAGGATAATAACTCCCTGTTTTCTACTGGTGATGCCTCTCCCTATGCATCCCAGTATTCCCCCCCCAGCCCTCCTTGCTGCCCTCTCACATTGCTTGCCCACCTTTAGGTCATCTGATATGACTAACCCCAGGTCCCTTTCCATTTTTGTTGTTAGTATCTCACCCCTCATTGTGTACTCTTCCCCTGGGTTTTTGTTTCCCAGGTGCATTACCTTGCACTTCTTAGCATTGAATCTAAGCTGCCTACATTTGACCATTCCTCTAACCTTGCCAAGTCCCTTCTCATCCTTTCCACCCCACCTTGTGCATCAACTCTGTTGCAGATCTTGTGTCATCTGCAAAGAGACATACTTTTCCTTCCAGTCCCTCTGCAATGTAAGCATATAAAGACATTGAGAGGACCGTCCTAATACTGAACCCTGCGGTACCCCACTAGTAACCCCTTTCTTCAGAGTGGACTCCATTTGCTATTACCTCTATGTCCTATTCTCCAACCAATTCTTTACCCAGGCTGTCATCTTGGGACCCTCCCAGGCTGGCTAACTTGTATATTAATCTTTGTGTGGGACTGTGTCAAATGCCTTGCTAAAGTCTAGGCAGGCCATGTCCACAGCCCCTCCCTGATCTACTACTTTGGTCACCCAGTCAAAGAAATCTATCAGATTCATCTGGCATGACCTCCCTGCTGTGAATCCATGCTGCCTTGGGACCTGTACCCCTCTGGCCTGTAGATACTCAGTAATTCTTTCCTTCAGAAGTGATTCCATCATTTTCCCTATCACTGAGGTTAAACTAACAGGTCTGTAGTTTCCTGTTTCTGCCTTGCTCCCACTTTTGTGAAGGGGAATCACATCTGCCCTCCTCCAGTCCTTGGGCACCACCCCATCCTCCCATGATTTGTTAAAGAGGGTAGTCAGTGTTGTCACTAGTTCTACCCTTAGTTCTTTTAGAATTCTGGGATGAATCCCATCAGGCCCCATTGCTTTGTCCACCTTCAGTTTTAAGAGTTCTTTCAGAACCCTTTCTTCTGTAAATGGGCTGGTATCAACTTCTGTATCCAGAGAGTTTCTATTGTTTGTTTTAGGTACCTCCCCCTCTTCATTTGTAAATACTGAGCAAAAATATTTGTTTAGTATCTCTGCCTTTTCACAGTCACCCTCTGCCCACCCCTCCCTCCCCTTTATTAAGCCTCACTATCCCTCCCTTGGTCTTCCTTCGCTCCCTGATGTACCTATAAAAGGTTTTATCCCCCTTCTTAGCTGAGTTGGCTATCTTTTCCTCGGTTTGGGCCTTTGCTGTTCTGACTGCCTTCCCAGCTTCCTTTTGCTTTAACTGATACAGTTCTCTGTCCTGCTCCTTCCGTGATTCCTTGTACTTCCTGAATGCTTTCTTTTTCTCTTGAACCTTCACTCACTTCCTTTGAGAACCATAGTGGTTTCTTACATCGCTTTGTTTTGTTTATTTGCTTCGACAAAGGCTTGTTACCTCTGTGATGGCAGTTTTATTATTGCCCATTGTTCTTCCACCCTCCTTCCGTCCATTTGCTGGTGCATTCCTTAGGCACTCACCCATTTTGGCAAAGTCAGCCCTCCTAAAGTCCAGTACTTTTGCCTTTGTACAGAAACTTGACTCTATTGCTGTGTTTTATTGTGAACCATACTGTTCAATGGTGCTAGTTCCCAGATGACTACCCACTTCTACATCTGTGATCCTCTTTCCATCTCCATTTGAGAGAACCAGGTCTAAGATTGCTCCCTCTCGAGTGGGTTCCAGTACTAGTTGTTCTAAGGCATGCCCCTGTAGGGCATCGAGAATAACCCCACTCTTGAAGTGGCTGCTGCAACTGCACTCCAGTTAACATCTGGCATATTCAGATCACCCATCAGCAATATCTCCTTTTTCTGCCATTCTAAGTATACTTTCTATCATTTCCTTGTCCATTTCCTACCCTGAGGGGGTCTGGTACAACCCTGTGCGGATTGTGGGTGCCATGCCTGTCTCCAAATTGACTCCACAGAGCTTCTTCTCCTCCTGTTTACCCTTTTGTTCTGTTGCTTTGATTCCTTCCCTTATGTTAAGAGCTACTCCTTCTCCTCTTTTACCTGATGGTCAGAACCGTTAACCTTAATGTGAACTGTGAGGACAATATTCCTGTTAACAGCATTACTATTGTCCATCAGGCTACGTATGTCCCACTTCAGCCATTCAGCTGTCTTTCTGGTATCCATTTTTTCATGATCTGTTCAACCCTTTGACCTAATAAAGTTACAGTGTGACTGTTCAACTCTTAAGTCTCCAACCCCATTGTTTATCTATTTATCCAGTTCTGAGACTCCATTGCCAGTAAATACTATGTATATCATGTGTTTCAGAGCTTATTAATACTTTTCCAGTAAACACAAATACATGCATAGAACAACTGAAATACAGAAGTTCTAAATTCTCTCCCCAGGGCCCTAAGGGAGACCCCATTGGTAGAGGTCTTTAAAAGGGGTCTTAATACCCAACTTTTTGCACAGGTCTATGGGGAGTGACATTCCCCAAATGCCATCCCAATATGATTTTATATGGCTGCTGAAGTTTTTATCTTTGTATACTGACATTTTATTTATATTAATTATTTAACTGGGATGTCATGATGGAAATGTGAAAGGAAAAGTGTGACACATCCTGGGACTTGAAGCCAGGCCCCTAGCATTCCATGCTAGTACTCTAACCCCTAAGCTATGGAAAGTTGTCTGATGTCTCTGACATATACCTAAGTGTACACCTCCATATATTTTCCTAAAAATGTGTATGCCTTTCTTAGAACAGAAACTAAAACAAATCTTACTACTTACAAATCATTGTGTTGTTGGTTCTATGTGGTAAAGGCGAAAGCCTAATGGCGATCGCTGTTATCATGAAGTCACAGTACCGAAAATGTTTTTGAGCACAGAAAACGGCACTGGGGACTTGTATTTCAGTGTTTTCTGTGGAGATCAGCCCCCACCCTTCCCTGGGGGGGCTTTGTCCCACACCCCCAGTAAAGGATTCTCAACACCAGGGGTGCATGTGTGTGTGTGGGGGTGAAACATTAAAAAAAAAGCTGGGAACAGGTGCAACAAAGAAACACCAGCACCTGGATCTGAACACAGTACCCCAGGGACCGATCCCAGCAGCCGACCTACCAAGCCACAGGGTCAGCTCAGCAACCCACTGTGGCACCACACCTCACATCTCCTCCCACCCCTCACTCTGTATGCCTGCTCCCCCCCACACGCATATGTATAGCGACATCCTGTCACTATACTTGCCCACCCTGCTATCCGGCCGCTCTACCAGCCTGTAGCCCTCCCTGAAATGCGCTGGTGAAGGGGTCACCATTATTGTAGGTACCCTTTCCCCGTGCCAATATTACGGGCTACTGTGTTGTTTCTCCATACCTCCTTAACAATTCCACACAACTTCACTAACTTCATTATGCAGCCCTGGTGGATCTGACCAGAATTTGTTTTTACTGTGAAGACTCGTCTGTGTGCAGCAGATATCTCATATTTGTTTTCCTTAGTCTTGTTAATTATTTTTTCTCTGTGGCAATGATTTTTCATTTTATTTCTGTAGTACAGTTTGGTGTGGTTAAGTGAAGTATTGTATCAGACTGTTTCTGTATTAGTTGTAGTTATTTCCTTTAGTTCTTAAAGTGATGGTGTTACTTCCAGTAGCTTTCTAACTATCCCCATCATGTGTGTCTTGTTAATCCCCAACATGTTAGAAAATTTTTTTTTTTGCTACTATTAACTTAGGAAACTGTTATGTTACAATTTAGATCATATTGCTAATCCTTTGGGGAAAGTGTTGTCTGCTGCTGCTATGTAAGTTTCATTGCAGTGTTTCTTTAAATGTTTTCCTCACAATGTTACGAATCTAAATACATAAAATGTGTAAAATGACTGGGAAGAGATGGTCATCTAAAGGGTGAGGTGCTGGGGAGGCATCAAAAAAGTGTATAAGTTTTGTGGGGCAAAAGGGGGTTGCAGCTAAAAAACAACATTTCCACCTTCATCTATGTGCTCCGGAGCCAGTTGTAGTAATAAAGGAGTAGTTGTCTGCAGTTGTGGTGGCATAAGTGTGACCACATTTTTCTCTGCCACATCTGTGACATCCATGCTGAGGGTGCTGATGGAGGGAGTGACAAGATGAGCAATCCAAGGGTAGCAAAAGGTCTGGGTGAGGCACAGTGGTCGAGGAAGAGGTTGTTGGTGTCCCCATGACTTCTGGTGTTGTTGACACTGAGCCTGATTTTGATGATAGTTTGCAATTCCCAAATGAAAGTGTGCAGCTTGATCATACGTCAGAGTCTGAAGAGGGAGATGTGACTGCTGTGCAGTCAGAAATGACTAAATTATAAATGTGTCTCTAACTAAAGATGATGAGAGGCAGAGAGAGTGTTGAGAAAGTGAAGATGAGGAGAACAGAGCTCAGGAGGAGGAGGATGTCAGCATCGGTGGGGATGATTATTTGGATCTTGGGAACTGAAACAGGAAAAGAGGAAGGGTGATGCTATTGAACATGCAGTACTTAGCACATCCCAGTATGTCATGGAACTACCATGCCCCCCCCCATATACTACAGCCATTGTTCCTGTCACCACTGTTCAGTAGGGCCATGCGAGTCAGCAAATTTGATTTGATAGGACAATTTTGAGTCATGCTAGGCAAAACCTTAAGTACCCCGATTTATTTTGTTTACTTTAGGTATTTATGCATTTGTTTACTGGGTAGGTGCACTGATCACATGGACCATTGTCAGACTGGCACAATAGAACACAATACATTACTTCAGGTAGACTACAAAGCAACAAAAGTACAAAGAGAAGTACAGGTTAGCACAAGTACAAGTGGACAAGGGAAACTGTAAATGCAACCAAAACAATAAGTGAATATAAGTACATGCCGGTCAGGTGGAGGGTCCTCTTTAAGGTGGGTTTGCTCACCTATAAGGCCCTACACGGCCTGGGCCCTGGATACCTGAAGGACCTTCTTACACCCGCTGTCTCGGTCCGCTCCCTCCACTCCTCCTTTAGGAGCCTCCTTGTGATCCTTAGGACAAGGTTAAAAACAACTGGTGATAGAGCATTTAGTGTCGCCACTCCCATGCTATGGAATTCACTTTCTCCAGCTGTTAGGTAGGCCCCTTCTGTTGAGGTATTCAAGATCCACCTCAAGGCCTTCTTGTATAATCAGGCCTTCCTGGACTGAGTTTCACATTCCTAACCTGATTTCAGATTTTATGTTTAAATTTATCTCTGCCTTCCTTTGAGTTCATTAGCTGCTGTTGAGGGTAGCATTTTAATTCCTGCAGTGTTTGTATATATGTGTGTCTATAGTGTGTTATTTACTTACTTATAGTGATTTTATTTGTACAGAATTTTTAATATGTGCGGCACCCAGAGCCTTCATGATGGGTGTCTTTTCAAATAAAATGTGCCTTACCTTATGTTACATACAGGAAAGGCCACCAACTTGGTACAAATTGAGGAAAGATATCAAGTACAAATACAATTTTCCAGGATATAAGGAGTTCATGTTGTGGGCAGTTCCATGGCGTTTACCCAGAGGAGCAGGAGCAGTTTGCTGTGGCCATTAGGTGCATCTTGAAGAGGGAGTTGAACTGCTGGTGGGAGTCAAGGGCCCGTAGGTGGGTCAACAGGCTATTCCATGTGCTAGGGGTGGCAGAAGAGAAGGTCTTTTTACCCATACATGTGGAGACCTATGGGCATTCCAGCAAAAGACTAGAGGAGTGGCAGAGGTCACGGTGACATGTCTTGGGTTGCAGGAGGGATGAGGTTTGGAGGCACATTGTTCTGTAATAGCCTTGTCAATGGTTCAACCAAGGAGGTAAGCATGTCTGGCCTGAGGGGTGAGCCATCCTAGGACCTGATAGAGGGAGCAGTGATGGGTGGAGTGGGATGGCAGAAGGACAAATTGACAGATGTTATAGGTAATGTTTAATCTAGACAGACCAGTGGTAGGGTTGGACCAAAATTAAGTGAAGGGGTTTTGAGGGTCAAACATATTTGATTTTTAATGACTTCTCAGATACTATTACAACATGCTGTTACAGTGCACGAAAATCAATGAACAATAACTGTAAGCAAAACCTTCACAATGAGTGGGGGTGGGGTAGGGTACCATGCCAAAATGCTGACTCACAGTAAACACTTTCCTCCTCCACTGTTCTGTCCCACATCACCCTGCACTGCTAGGTAGTACTCCCCATAGCAATGCTGTTAATGATGTCGATGGCAGGAGAGAGCTTGAGAAATGATCAGCAATCAGAAAAATGAGAGAGCTGTGCTGCAGCTGTGCCACTGCTGTGCCGCTGCTATGCTGAGTCTGACACAATCTGTGGAAAACGCATATTGTGGTTGGCTACAGAGGACACCAGAGCATACCCAGAGGCAACACCTTCTTCCTCCACTGTTCTGTCCCACACAACAGTGCTCCTCTGCGGGACCCCATTGGTGACTTCTCTCATCCCTGTTCTCCTAGGTAATACTCCCTAGCAAAAAAGTGTTTTAAATATATTTTTGATGTATTTGACTCTGGGGAATCGGAGACAGCCTCTGCCTGGCCCCTCCCACCCCTACCACCTCAAACAACTGCATCAGTATTGTCCTTTTTTTTGTTGCTCATTCCAAGTGGCAGATAGATTTTAAAAAATACAGATATTGCTCTACAGTTTGCTGGGCTTTTATATTTCAACTGGTCAAGTTTCCCCTAATCATGCCTTTCCTGAAAGCCACCCAAGGCATCTCTCTCTCTCTCTCTCTCTCTCTCTCTCTCTCTAGTCTTCTTCTCCTAAATGCTGCAACTTGAGTCACACAACAACGATGTGCCACTGTCTCACAGGCACACAAGTACCTGCCTGCCATGCTGCTCCCCTCTGACCCTGTTGCACTGACATAAGGGGTTTATGAACCCACATAACGTCATCCTGCATTGTCCAATCAAGGTACACCTACCAGCAGTAGGGTCAGAGTGGGCAAAGAGACAGGCACTTTGATTAGACTGCTGCTAGTGCAGTCACATGACTCCCCTACCCGTCATCAAGTGAGTGTGCACGCACGCACTGCAGAGGAGGACCTGGAGCAATTTAGGAGAGCATCTGTGTCAGCTGCCTTGAGAGCACTGCATGCTTTCACAGTAAGGAAGAGCCAGAGAGTCCCACCTTCAAGTACAGCTTTCCTGCCTGGCTGCTGCTTTGCTGTCAGTCTCGCCTCACCTCCAAACCTTGCTGGTTGTTTGCTAGCTAGCTACCCACTCAGATCAATGAGACAGTTCTGTTCTAGCGCTTACTCCCCCACAGTGCCAACTATACTTTTTTCGCTTTCTGCAGCATGTCTTTTGTGGAGGAGGACTGTGATTTCAGGTCATGAGGCTTTTAAGGTTTTGGCAGTGAAACCCAATTTGGAAGTTCATATCTGACAAATGCCAAACCAGAGTTGCCTAAATGTGTGACCTGACCGGAAATCCAGTCTTAGTATTCAGTCCATTATTTTGTGTGAGTCACCCAGTGTCAAAGTACAGAAATCATCCCTACAAACATCCCTCACATTCGAGTCCCCCACAGAAGCTGAATCCTACTCCTCTGGGGTCCTCTACTACACTCCTTGGGGTCTCCACTACAGAGGACTCCCACATCCTCCTGGTACTACCACAGGTGCCTCCTCCCAGCAGTCTTGCCTGGTCAAAGCAGTGTAGGAATTATGTAGTAGTACCAGTTGAGGAATGTGCCTCTGACTCACCATCCCATCCTTCCAGAGCCACCATAGTCCAGCCATTCTTCCTCCCTGGCATCCTCTGAGATAACAGTGGCAGACATTGTGGCCCCTGGGTGGGGTAAGAGGTCCCCAAATCTTAGCCAACTCAGCCTGGAGTCTAGCGACCTCCTCCCTCAGCCCAGAGAGGTGCGTGCAGAGGGCAGCACCACAGTCTCAGAAGGTCTCTCTGAAAATGGCCTCCCACAACCACTGCACTGCACCACACCCAGCATTCCCAATTCCTACTTTTCCTGTGTTACTAGTAATACTTTTGTACACTTACCCTGTTGAGGTGTTTCTAGTTTTCCCCTTTTTAGTTTGTCACGCCTCTCTGTATCTTTTACCCTAGACAGAGTTTTTCCTTCAACCCTCTCAACAAGTAGTTCCATTTTGTCTGAAGAGTTTCTTCCTTCCTTTACCCCCTTACCTGTCTCTGCTTTTTCCTATTGTGGTAGAAGCAGTTTCATTTTCCCCTAACTCTTTGCTACCTGACACTAGATAGGCTGCTATTAGTGTTCCCCTGCACCCTGTTTAAATCCCTTTATACTCCTACCCTAGACAGGGTGTTGGTCCTATTTTTCTGTTTTGACCTACCTTTGATTTTGTGGCCTTCCCAGCAATGAATGTTACACAGTCATGAACAGGTACCTTATCTAAGTCGACTGGCAGAGTCCCCCACTTCCTGCTTCCTTCTGCTGATGCCTGTCGAAGCCTAAGATGCCAGTTTCACACCTGTTCCACTCACATGCTGGGACACAAATGTGTGTGGGATGTGTTAGGAGTGGCTGCCTTTTATTCTTCTTGTGCAGCCCCCTTAAGGCAGTACTTCCTGTTGGACTACCAAGTCTGTGATTGGTTCACTGGCCACCATGTCACCTTGGTCTTCAGTAACAAGCCATAACCAACCTGTAATCAGAAATCTGACTCAGTCCCACCTCTAGCTATCAACTAGCTGAGGCTCCAGGCCAGACAATTATTACCCTAGCTAGACACAGTTCTTATTGCCCCTAAATGTGGGCTACTCTGGCTGGTCTCAAATTTACCCCTCACTCAATAATAAATACACCAATTTAAACAAGTTTCACCTTAATTTACCCCGTATATGTTGTATCCAAAAATAACACAAGCCTTTTTTTGTTCCTTCTGTGGCAAATGCAGGCAGACTCTGCTATTAAGTTATATCCAGACCTCTCATGTCATGTGCCCCATCACTGACTCAGAGCTTTGGGCTTTGTTAAATCTTTCCAATTCACTGCTTGCCTCTGCATCATGTATGGAGGCAAGACATTTCAATTTAGGAATGCAAAAGACATGGGCAGATAGGTTGAAAGAAACATCTAAGTAATTTCAGCCAGGAGAAGACCTTAAGCCAGAACCAAAGGATGAGTGACTGAGTGGGAACAGGCTTAATTGCTTTGCCAGCAATGGGCTGGTGTTGCCTAAGTGGTGTGCTGCTGTTTAGTTTATTACTTATTTATTTGTTTATTTACAAGTTTTACCAGGAAAGGCATACTGAGCAGACTACCACTCGATACCAGATGCGTCCTGGGGGGCGTTGGGGATGGGAGGATACATATCAAATACAAAATACAGACATTACACAGAATATATACAAAAAGATATATACAAGAATATATACAGTATGTACACAGCAAGTAAAAACAGAAAATCTGAGCTGATAAGGCAGCAAATTGGCAGAAGGTGCAATTGACAACTACACAGGGTCAGGGATATAACATTGAGTAACTACAGCTGGAACAAGTTGGAGAGCTAGGCCCTAGTCTAGTGTGAGTTTAGGCTGCATGAGCAGTTGGCGGAGAAGTGCCCTTTGAGGAGTGAGCTGAGCTGCCGAAAGGAGGGAGCTTGCCAAATGTCCTCAGGCAGGGAGTTCCATAGTTTTGGCATGCAAGCTCTAAAGGCCAAGTGGCGGCAGAGGTCATCATGTAAAAGACATTAGGAGCTGGAGCAAAAGTTCCTGAGGATGAGCATGCGGGGTGGGGGTTGAGCAGTTAGGGTAGAAGCGAGCTAGGAGGGCAATAACTGGGTCCAGAATCTGGCTGTGAATCTAGTTATCTTCCTAAAGATTTAATGTAATGATAGGACTGTGGACTTTGTTGGGATAAGTGTTTTTTCTAATTGGGGCTTTAACAGATCCCTGTGATCTGGCAATGTATTTTCATTATGACTGAGGTGGTGCAAGCATTATGAAGTGGTGAGGGAACCATAACTTGTAATGCTCTGGACACTGTTAGTATATAAACTGGAAATACTCTTGCTCCTGTTAAGCCTGCCTTGACATAGAAACATAGAAGTTGTCAGCAGAAAAGGACCTCCTGGCACACCTAGTCTGCCCTAAAATTCCCTACCGACTGTGCTACCACAGACCCTATTCGATCTCCAGCCTTACCCCCTCCGAGCCTTGTTTCTAAGGTCCCCTTGTGTCTATCCCATGCTTGCTTGAATCCTGCCAATATTTTAGAACCCACCACCTCTGCTAAGAAGCTATTCCAGACATCCACCACCCTTTCCA
Source organism: Neoceratodus forsteri (assembly GCA_016271365.2). Lineage (NCBI taxonomy): Eukaryota > Metazoa > Chordata > Ceratodontiformes > Ceratodontidae > Neoceratodus > Neoceratodus forsteri. Next base: position 796,100,463 of record CM028137.1, on the reverse strand, counting down.
TGAAGAAGTATTTCCTCACATCACTTCTGAGCCTCCATCCCTCCAGCCTCATATCACGCCCCCTTGTCCTTGAGCATCTTTTTCTATGTAATATGTCACCCTCCTGTACCTTATTAATACCGTTGAGGTATTTGAATGTTTCAGTCATGTCTCCTCTTTCCCTCATTTCCTCTAGCGAGTACATGTTTAATTCCTTGATTGTTATAACTGAGATTTGATATTTATGTACCCCATGCCATGACAGTGCAAATTTTGATACCTTATGTTGAAGACCCCTAGTTCTGTGAGGCATTACAGTCCTAAATCCTGCAGCAGGGCACTTGGGTTTCTATGGCAGACTCTGCTCATTTCTGCAGTAGTGCTTGTTTAATTCTTTGACAGGATGGGGCCCAGTCATTGGTTAAGATGTGATGTATTGTCATTGATTGCATCACATTCTGTGAATGGATGAGGGGCTTCAGGATAAACAGAAGGGGTATGGGAGCAAGGAGCTATAGAAAAACATTATGTCTGAAAGAAAAATCCCCCCGAATAATAATTACTGTGACAATCTATGTATTCTGCAAGAGGATTCATGTACTGCAGGGAATTCTGTATTTACCAGACCCGCTGTGGATGGTATCCTAGGTCGAAGTGTCACAATGAATATATATGCTTGTTTTATTTAGAGAAATTCTGTCTTGTTTTGTTTTTTGCTTCATTGACAATGTATGTATTATGACTTTTTATTTCTGTAATCCAGAAAGATAGAAATAAAAAGTTAAAAAAAGATGAATTGTACCATGTCAAAAGAGATAACATTTCATAAACAAAGCCCTGTAAAACAGAACAACTGCTAGTTAGGGTCTCTTTCTGCTAATACAACATGGAATGGCTTTAAAAGAGATAGGAAGAAGTTGCTATTTAGAATAAGATACCTAACTGCTTTCCTTCTGATATCTGTCTAACATTCTGATAAGTTTTGACCTTTTTAAATTAATAATCTAATTTGTATTGCTTGTATAACTACCCTCAATCCCTCACTCCCCAGAGCAACTACTGCTCTCTGTTTCTATACTACCATATTATTCTATGATATTAATCACATCATTATGGTCTCACCAGAGGCATAGCATGGAATGGTGTCACCGATGTCATGAAATGTCTTGGAAATATAGAAAGGAAGAGCAGTATCTGTTGATGAAATTAGGTTACAGTATAGATTTGAAGGCACCAGAAAGTTATACTATTAATTTATCAATAAGTGGTCAAAGCAAATCAGAATACATCACTGCACGGAAAGGAAAATGAGGGGGCATCTCACATTTTTATGTTGTCTTGCGCGCAGGCGCAAGCAACATCTGGCGGTAGTACCACATTGAGAGGTGTGTCAGTGTTGGCGAATGCAGAGCACACTTTAGCAGGTGCGTCCCTCATTTCCTAATTAGCGAGCATGCTAGCCCTGACATGGAAATTATGGAAAGTGCCACCAACTTGAAAGAAATCTGCTGCTACAATCATAGACAAGCTCGTCTTGCAACAGCAGATGATACGCCTCCCCAACATACCTTTCCTGGTGAAACTTTTCAATAAACATAGCGGCTCCTGCCGTCTGCCACACACAATCCCATACCGACATCAGGGTGGCCAATCCTCTGTGTTGGCATGTTCCTCACCCACACACTTTCTTTTGCCGATGGGGCCAGTCCCCATCGGCATCAATCCACCCCCACACACACACTTTCTTTGCCAACAGGGCCCAATCCCCATTGGCATCAGCCCCCCCCAAACTCATGGGGCACACTGGCAGCCCACCCCAGTGTGCCCAACATTTATTCTAGTTCACCTGTAAAGAAAGAAAACTGTCCCTCGATGTCCGTTTTTGTTTTTCCCTGTAAAAAAGAAAACGGTCCCTCATAGTCCCCAGTGCCCCTCCCACAACCCACACCCAGCCTCTGCGTACCCCACCTCCCTGCACCCCCTCACCCCATACTTACCTCCAGAGGTCCAGCGCTGCAATTGTCTGTGGAGCGGGACGCATCTGGACTCTTCAAAGCCAAACTGAAAAATGAAGAAATGCCAGTAAGCTATATAATGGCATCAATATGGGGGGGGGGTCAACTTAGGTGGATATCTCAGCCATTTTTTTGGATTTTGCCTCCAAATTTTCAACATGGTTTCTTGGGACCCCACCGCATGAACACATGCTCTGTCATCTCATTATTCGGTCCCGAAAGGTGATTTCACGGTCACTGCGTGGAATTACCTTTTGGAACCAATCAATGAAACAACAGTGCCACTGTTCATGAGGTGGGGTCCCAAAAAGCCTATGTTGCAAATTTGGTGAAAAATTCCAAAAGATGACTGCGTTACAAGTGTGCATTGCACAGTTTCCATGCACACTCGTAGCTTCGACAATTTTTAATGTTTTCACTCCAGATTTTCAACATTGCCATTTTTTCACACCTCCTCATGAACAGTACAGCTGTCATTCTTCACATCCTGCCCGAAATGTGTTTTCGCACATCTGGCGCACAATGATGCGGTCGCTGTGGGAAATCAACTTTCTGGACAGACTAACAAAATCACAGTGCTACTGTTCATGAGCAGAGGACCCAAAATGCCTATGTTGAAAATGTGGTTAAAACAAAATCCCAAAAATAATTGCGTTACAGGCATGCATTGTGCAGTTTCTATGCACGCTCGTGACTTTACCAATTTTTAATATTTCCACTCCAGATTTTCAACATTGCCGTTTGTTTACACCTCCTCATGAAAAGTACAGCTGTCATTTTTCACATCCTGCCCAAAATGTGTTTTCACACATCTGGCGCACAATGGCGCGGTCGCTGTGGGAAATCAACTTTCTGGACAGATTAACAAAATCACAGTGCCACTGTTCATGAGCGGAGGTCCCAAAATGTCTATGTTGAAAATTTGGTTTAAAAAATCAAAAAAATAATTGTGTTACAGACGTGCATTGCGCAGTTTCTACATAAGCTCGTGACTTCAGTTTTTCATATTTTCACTCCTGGTTTTCAACATTGCCATTTTATTACACCTCCTCATGAACAGTACAGCTGTAATTTTTCACATCCTGCCCAAAATGTTTTCAAACCTGTGGTGCCAAATGGCACAGTCACTGTGCAATATCACCTTTCGGCTAACAAACTGATAGTGCCACTGTTCATGAAATGGGATCACAAAAAGCCCATGTTGAAAATTTGGAGTGAAAATACCAACAAACGCCTGGAGCGTAAGGGTTTCCAACCATAATGCCCCACCCTGTAGAGAATGACAGGGGTAAAGGGTGTGACTTGGGATTGTCGGCTGAATTGCTCATGCCATTCAACCCCCACCCCCACCCTGCAGTCAATGACAGACATTGAGGTGTGCCTTAGAGTCTTCAGCCCCAAAGTTCACCCCATTCTCCTATACTGCACCTATCTCAACGTATTTCCTTATAGAATGGGGTGAGCATAAGGCACGAAGACCCCAAGGCACACCGCGACATTTCTCTGTGTCTGTAGGGTAGGGTGAGGTGAAATGGCATGAACTTTATGGCCTACGACCCAAAGGCACACTCCAATGCCTGTCAGTCTCTGCAGGGTAGGGGTGGGGTTGACGTCAGTTCAATACTTCACTACCATTCCTATTATGCATCTCTCTAACTCCTGCACTACCAATGCCAATGCCAGCAAGACAACATCTGACATTGACAAATGCTTGTTCTTACTATTTCTTATCACCTTTATCGCATTACAACTCTGCATCCCTTAACAACACACATAAGAATCATCAAGAAAGGCTAACTGAAGTTTTGAAATTAACAAAAGTTCAGAATTTTATGTCTGAAATCTTAAACAATTTTCTCTGGCTTTTCTTAAACTATGGTTCAGAAATTTGAAAAGAAGCTCAAAGTGAAACCTAAAAGTTGCCTTAGGAGTCCCTTCTCCCATTTCTTATCCTTAATCAACTGGTTAAACCCAGAGACATGGCAAGGCAGCTCCACTGACCCGAGGTTCAGAAAGTCTAGTGATTCAGGGAAGAAATGACTAATCAAGAGATTCAGCATCCCACATCTCTGACTACTTTAGTTAAGTGGATTTCGATGAAGTGGCTGTTCTCATCAGGAGATGCATAGTTTTTACTGGACTCTTAAATATAGCAAAGATGAGGGAATAAAGAAGAGCCAAACTAGCAGATGTGGAGGAGTACAAACCTTCTGATAATGTACCTATTAAAATACTACACACGTAAGATTTAGAAGTAAATTCAAATACATTAGATGCACTCAAGATAAAATTACTTTACACAATTCTGCCATAAGAAGTGTTTGGGGATTTCTTTCAGGAGTTGCTCAGAAGGTCAGTAGATTTGTGAAAAACTGCCTCAGTGAAGCGTCTCTTGAGATGAGACCAAATCAGAAGTCTACTGCTAGTTAATGGATTTCTCGACGAGGAAGATTTCTCTAGAATTATTGGGCACTCTATCAGGACTGGAATTAGTACTTTCAAACCAAGCTGTGGAGAGCAACTAAATCAAAATTAGCAAAACCTTTTGTGGTCAGTGATTTACAGATTGCAATCACTACTCTGATTAGTCGAAAGTGAATAAGGAAAGGAGGCCCCTGATCAGCCCAGACAATATGGAGTGGCCTTTAGAGCAGGTGACGCTGCACATACGTTAGATGGAGTGTAGCTCTGGCTTCACATTTTTTTTTTTGCCAGCAGGAAAAGACTGCTTGGCCCACTTAGTCCACCCAGATAGTCCCTACCTAGTCTGCGATGACCCTCTCTCCTCCCTGCCTATTCACTAATATTCTCTTATGTCCCACGCATGCTTGAAGCCCCATACTGTTTTTGCCTCCACCACTCACATCCCTCTTTAACTTCTCCTCTACAACTTCAGTGTATGCCCTCTGGTCCTGGTGCTCTTCCTCCATTGAAAGAGATTCCCCTCCTGCACCCTATTCACCCCTGTGAGGTACTTGTAGATGTTTATTTATTTTTTTCTATATAGATTTTGATGGTAAGTTTTTCCTCCCGCTTCCTGCCCAAGGCCCCAGCACACGGCCATGCATGCGTGTGGAGGCACGCACTCCGTAACACCAGCTCAGCCCCTTCCTCACCCACCCGTAACAATGCTGCCTCCTCCCATCTACAGTACCCACCAGACCTCTGCCCCTTTCTCAGCTTTGACCCCACATTTACCTACCATTTAGCCATGGCTACATGTGACCCTGACCTTGTATTACTTGGTACAAATCTGTTATCTGTAAATCTGCCTCCTGACCTTGTATTACTCAGTACAAATCTATAATCTGTAAATCTGTCTATCAACTTTGCAAACAGGATTGTACAGTGCCACTGTAAGAGCAACAGAGTTTTACCTACCAGTACCTACCTATTTTCGTCTCTCAAACACTCTCCATAGCCATTTCTTTCTGGATTAAAAAAAATAATAATAATAAATATATACTTCCTCTTCCGAATTCTGCATTCAGGCCTTCATCTCTTCCTATCTTTGTTCAATTTGGAACTCAGTTCCTAGTACAATAAGAAAAAAAAGCATCTCATGGTATGTTTCAATCTAAGTTAAACAATTTTTTAACAGTTCCTAATTGCATGTGTTTTTGAACTGTGGTGACTCTGTACTGAATTATATTGGGATAATGTGCAATGGTAGCCATCGCCATGATGAATGATATTTAACATTACAGCGTGCTGTGGCACACCATAAGGCTGTGGACAGGACATCCAACTTCAAAGAAATAAATACTGACTATTGTAATACTTATGTCTGCCTCCAGGTGACTAGTGATCCGCTGTTCTGATTGGCATGCTTCCTGAGCTGTTGGCAACACTGAATAAGCATTACAAGTAACACCTAATACACATCTGTCTGAAAGCACCACATTTTCTATTTTATTTAAGGTAATTCTTGCAACCATCCCCCATGCATCTAGCCAGTACACTAAACAGAAAACAGATTGCATGCTACAGAACCTAACATTTCTCCCTTGCTATCCCATCCATCCCACCCTCCCTCTCACACATTTACTGTAGTAGCATACCTCTATATCACCTATTACCAGCTATTTCATGACATTTATTTGTCACATGTTGTTACCATTGTAGTGAAAAGCAGATTTAACAGCAATACACTCAGGCTGGAGTCAGAAATAAAGTTTAAAGTACTTTATTACAGGGCATGCAAAACTATCCCCAGTGTTTCGAGGGCACAATCTCTCTTCATCGGGAGGGGGGCAACAAACATTGCACAATATTTATATCAATCATACAGTCAAACAATTTGTTAATAATTTCATCATTACTGAGCAACACTAATCACACGTGGGACTACAAAAGGTACTAAATAACACAAGCATTAAAAATACCTTCACCAATTATAAACGTGCAAATGTTAAAATAATTATCAAATCCCATTTCAAACTGTTGTCAATGTAAACAATATTAGATTTACTTTCTTATTCTTATTTGACGTCTTTATACAAACTAGGGGCCCGATTCCAAGACAGTTACACCAGGTGTAAGCGCGAAATGCGCCAGTGCCAAAGTGCAAATGTAGAGTTACACCAGCGAGATCCGACAAAGCGCGATTCAAGAGGACACTTATGACACACCCGCGCAACTGCTACGAATACTGCAAGTTATGACAGAAATACAACAGAAAATGCATACGTCACTGTGTAATGTGGCCTACGACAGGCGTAACACACCAGAACCATGGAAACGCTATTCCAAAACAGACGGCGTACACAGATCCGGCAGTGGAAGGCACGTAAGTTAGAATAGGTAAATGCTGTCTTAAACAGTGCACAGGCTAGTGAACCCCCGAACCCCACACACACACAGATGGCATCACACCACACAAACAAGGCCATAGACAGGCATACCCACCATATATATATATATATATATGTACAGTTGTCATGAGTACCTGTCCCAACCCATAAACCCGCTGCCAACAGTCCCATCATAATGTGGAGTAACTGAGATAGAGCAGGCCATGTAGTAGCTGTGTAAATGCCTGTTGCCCAGAACACAGAGATGTGTACAACTCCCATGAGAGATCCGGGAAGCCAACTGAATATCTGATGTGCACTGGTATCGGGGACAGCAGACTGAAAAGATGTGTACAGTCATGTTAAGGGGGGTGCAGCAGTCGGAGAGAGAGTGTGTCCACAGCAGACATATCTGGTGACACCCATGCAGACAAACAGCAGTGCCCCAGGGTGGAACACACAGCAAACAGTACCACATGCAAGTTAATATGCCCAGCACACATGGGACAGAGTGAAAGGGCAGCAACGAGGTGCCAAAGGCATGGGGCACAAGAAAGCAAAGGTGCACAGAGGCCACCAGACACAATGCTGGGCCGATGACACACATAGAAATATAGAACATAGACTTTGATGGGCAGATAAGGACTGCTTAGGCCCACTTAGTCTGCCCATTTCCTACCTAGAGGATAAGCTGCAGACCCTATTTAACCAACAGCCTATTTCTTCCTACCCCCACAAAAATTGCCTTATGTCTGTCCCATGCATTCTTGAATCTCCCACAGTTTTAGACCCCACAACCTCCTCAGGAAGGCTGTTCCATGTCCACCACCCTCTCTGTGAAAAATACTTCCTCCACAATGCCCCTGAGCCATCCCCTCTATCTTCAAATTGTCCCCTTGTTCTTGCATCTCTTTTCTGAAAGATGCTACCCTCTTGGACTTTGTTGATTCCACTGAGGTACTTAAAAGTTTCTATCATGTCCCTCTCCCTTCTTTCCTCAAGGGTATACATATTAAGCTCCTTTAGTCTCTCCTCGTATGACTTCTCTTGCAGACCCTGCACCATTTTAGTTGCCCTCCTCTGAACTGCCTCCATCCTGTCTATGTCCTTGCAGAGATGGGGTCTCCAGAACTGGACGCAGTACTCCAGATGAGGTCTCACCAACTGTCTGTACAGGGGGATAACAACTTCCTGTTTTCTGCTGGTGATACCTCTCCCTATACTTCCCAGTATACCCCCAGCCCTCCCTACCGCCTTCTCGCATTGCTTGCCAACCTTAAGGTCATCTGATATGATTACCCCTAGGTCTCTTTCCATTTTTGTTGTTGTTACTACCTCCCCCCCCAATGCACCTGCCATGGCCACCAATACATATAAACAGTGCAACCATAACAGGGACACAGCACCGGGTGGTACAGACCTGTAGGCATATGATGGTTAGACACACCAATGCCTGTGCCACTGGTGCCACCCACAGGGTACACTGGACTCCTGGGTGGAAGGGTGCTGGACAGGCACAGGGCCACCACAAAGCTGGGACACACTATGTGTGGCAGCAAGGGTGCCAGACCATGCACAGTGAGCTGTAGCACACAGAACACCAGGCAGATGAGGCCACTGGAGTGTGCCAGGGGCTGCGAGCTGTGCAGCTGGCACACAGACCAGATGCACAGTGAGGATACACGGGGGTCAGCAGGCACCACCACAGGTGAGCCCCCACGTGCACGGTGGGACACACACGCACACAACCATGTACACCTGAGACAGATACACAGTGCCAGTGATGTAGTTAAACATTTTAACGCATGAAATGGAACAAGAGGGACACACAGCAAACAGCAGTGGGGAAAGGGTGTGAATAACAGGAACCAGGACAACAACATAACACAACAATTTGACTGAATAACACCCCAGGCAGAAACCCACAACAGTCCCATACGCCCATCTGTACCCACCAACAACCAAATGCCAGGCCCCGGCCCATAGAATGAACCCCACCCAGATATACAATCCCACCTATATATACAATCCCACCCATAGATACACTCCCACCCACACATACATGCCCACCCCCGACAACGCAGTGCGTCAGCACAGCAGTTATGTCCTGCATATCTCTGTCAGCAGGGCACCTACGGAGCCATGCAGGAGCCTAATGTCCACCAGGATAGCTGACACCAGGGTCACCAGTCACTGTTGGTCCAGTGCACCCCCCATATGGGAACCTCCCCAGGTGCCCCAGCGATGACGGCCACATTGTCCCCCTACTGCTGCTCCAGGACACTGTCCATATGCTGTGGCCCAGGGTCCCCTGTCACCAGTGCATCCACACACTGCACAATGCCTGTAGGTGGTGCAATCTCAATCTGCTGCACTGCCACATCCACCACCACCACCACCACGGGCCCAATAGGTGGTGTGGCCAGGACCACCTCTCCTGCAACATCTGCCACTGTGTCCAGCCCAGTATCCTGCTGTTGATCAGGCTCCAGCTGCCCACCATCCATATGGTCCTGCAAATTGTGCCTCTCTGCAGCGTCCACCCCCACCTCCACTGGTTCCCCTCCTCCGAGGATGATGATATGGGTGGAAGGACCCATGCTGTCCACTGTCTGAGCATCGTGTGCTGGTGGTACTCCTCCGCATCCACTGCCTTTAGCTCAGCCATGGCCCTCAGCAGTGCCCTCTGCCACAGTGTCATTCAGCTACAACCACCTGTTGGGTTGCAAAGTACACAGTCAGTGCTTGGCCTGGCCATGTGGCACACACACACACATACATACACACAACACGTATGGTCACAGCATGTGCCACGAAGTGGCGGACCGCCATGGCCACGGCACATGGCATTCACTGCATTCACTTACCCAACCTCCACTGTTGTGCCTCCTGCCTGAGGCTGCCAACACGAACATGCTGCTCTCCCTGGGATGCGCCAGATGCACCTGTGGGGATGGGGAGAATGGTGAGACGTCTACAGCACAGCACGCCATGGTCCTTGTGCCAGCACAGCACCGATGCATGTACAGCTGTAGGCATACAAATCTGCACCTGCATCCCATTCCGACCTCGTCTCAGCAACCCTGTGCCTTGCCATGCTGAGCAAGCACTCCAGAATGCTGGGATCCCTCCACGCAAGATCCTGCCAGCGGTGTTGCAGCTGGCGGACCATCCAGTGCACACCACTGCTTGCTCCCAGCCATGCCCTGATGGTGCGCCATGCATGGTCCTGTTCTGCAGCAGTGTGCCTCCTGCACCCCTGTCCCACTGCTGCACGCAGTTCACCAGCATGGGGGTGTAATTCAGTGACCACCCACTCGGACTGAGGCCCAATCCCCGGGACATGTCCACAGCATGTGTTGTAACCTGCTTGGGGGGAAGGAATAGCACACTTGTCAATACACACTGGACTGGTGGACGCATCGGTGACCCCTCCCTGCCCAGGGCACAGTCCCATGGCCCACCACTGACATGTGACAAACACCTACCTGGTCTGTGCACTGCGAGTTCTGGTCTGGGCAGCTCGCTGGCTGTGGTGGCACACCTGAATGGAGAATGTGCAGGTCAGCATTAGCTAGTGGTTCAGACAGTGTCTACAGCAGCTGCAGTGGTGTGGCAATGCCCTCCTACCTGGTCACGTGTGGTGGTGCCATTTCCTACACAGGGGGCAGTGAACAGCAATGTTAGGCACGCAGTGTAGTACATGCAATTGAACTCTGCATGCTGTGCAGTGGCTACTACTCACCTATGGCCTGGGTGTGTTCACTGTGCTGCTACAGTGGGAGAAGACATGGGTTAGAACAGTGCTCTCATGTGACTGTGGCCTGCTGCTTGTGGGTGCTGCATACCTCCCAACTGTCCCTGACAATCAGGTATGGCCCTGAATATGCCCCAGGACTGTCCTCAGGCCACCCTGCATGGCATACCTATCACTGAGAAGTGGGGACATGACCCTGCCTGTAATGCCAGCGGGTGGGGTAGCAGTCATGCTGCCATTGTGGACATGCCATGCATAATGATCAAGATGCGGTACACAGCTCGTGGAGCACACCCAGACATGTCAGCAGTTGTGTCCCTGTGTGTGTTCATCTGGCCATGTTGTGCCTAAGGCCTGTCCTGTACTGTCTGTTGTGGCCTGTCCTGTGAAGGGGGGGTTGAGAGGTATGACCTGCTGTGTCCCAGTACTTACCAGTTTGCAGACTGGTGCACTCCTGCTCCTACTGTCCTGTGGCACTGCTATCCCTCTGCACAGCATTCAGCTCTCCAGCGCGTTACCTACAAAACAGTGCTGTGGCCTACCTACACCATGTGGATGCGAGACACATATAGCTGCGTACGCTGCACGCGTGCCTGTGGGTCAAGTGCACAGTTGCGGGGCTCATGCACAAAATGTGCGCCTCCTGCGAGATGTATGCAGCCTGCAGAAAACTGAGGCTCACATGTATACAGCACTTGTAGTCTGTGTTCTGTGGCCATGCAGTTGCGTGCTGGACTGCATGCAGCTGCGGCCTACATGTCTGCATGCAGTGCTGTAATGTGTTCTGCAGGATGCATTGTGACATATGTCTGGTCACAGCAGTGGTAATGAGCGACAACACGCAGCGGTATGGAGCAGAGATTTACTGGTGACAGGTGGTTATACGTGGGTGACATAGTACACAACACTTCTATAAAGGTGACATCCCCCACACTCACCATCACCCAGTGCCCATTCATGACCCCACACAGTGCCCCCCAGCCCCCCACACACACACACACATGGCTGACACACACACCACGTGCCCACCCCATGGCCAACCTACCCCCACAGCCAACAAATGGCAAAATCATGCCATGGGTGCACGTCAGTCCTGTGCCTGTTGCTACCACCCAGTCCTCTTCCGCTTTGCAGACATTGGTGTGGCACATGGCCCACCCTGCACACACTGCACCCCTGTTGTGCCACCACTGTCACTGTGTGCCACTGGCACCATTGTCCTCCAGGTCCTGCTGCGTCTCCAGGGTGCAGGTAGCACACACTGTTGTGCCATCCCTTGGCTGCTCTTCGTGGGGGCACCGCTGACCATGGCCTTCTGCCGTGTCACCGCCTGGGCTGCCTTCTGCCGTGAGCCAGTGGTCCTGCGCACTGTGCCCAGTGTCTTCCTCCCCCAAGGGATTTTTGCTGTTGCCTTCTTGCCTGTGGCTCCTGCAGCACATGCTGCCACTGGTGCATGGCCATCTGCCTTCGTTGCCCATTGTCGCCCCATTGCTGTGGGTGTTGGCAGCACAGGGGGCTGCAGTGTCCATGGCGTGGACAGTGGCACTGGTGCTGGGGGTTAGGTGCTGCTGGCTGCTGCTGTGTCAAGGCTATAGGGGGTGGTGTGGGTGGCTTTGGTGTTGGTGTTGGTGGTTACGGTGGTCTTTGTGCTGCTGAGGGCGACGGTGGTGCTGGTGATATTGGCAGTTGCACCTCCGATGGCTGTGGCGCTGTGGCCTCTGTCCGGCACCTTGTGCAGGACTGTTGCTGGCCACTACTCTGGTGCCACATGTGTGGCTGCGTCACACCCAGCTGTTGGCCATTGGCACATGCCTGCTTGCATGGCCTGCAGCAAGGCCACGAGGGCATCGGCCTGCCTTCCCTGTTGTGCCACCGACCCCCGGACGGCCATGGCCAGGCAGGTGATGGCAGCTGTCTATGCTTGTGCACTGGTCTCTGCTGTGACCATGGCCTCCACAATCTGCTCAATGGCACTACTGGTGGTCTGCACCCCAGTCTCCAGCACTCCCTTCAGTGCTTCCATTTGCTCTTCCCTTGCCACGTGGTGTGCGTCCATGCTGAGGCGTATGCAGCCCAGCATGTCAGCCTGCTCAGCATGGGCTGTCATGAGGGTCTGGCAGAACCCGGCGTAGTCTGTTGGGGTCCACGGTGCCTCTGCCCCAGGTGATGTCATCCCATTCAGGGCCTCCAGCAGCCTCTGATAGGATGTGGGGCTCAGGTCCTGTGGTATATCACCCCCCAGGCTGCCACAACTCAGGTAGTCACTGAGGTCCAAACCTGGATCTTCCTGTGGTTGTTCCCCCTCTATTTGATGCTCCCCCACCACTGTTGTCTCTACTGTGTCCTGCTGGGCCTGCCTTGCATGGTCTGGCACACTATCCACCGCCACTGTGTCAACTGCTGCTGTGCCTGTGGGGAGACATCAGTGCATCTGTGCACCATCCACTGTCATGTCTGCTTCCATCCCACCCCTGCAGTGCCCTCCCATGCACCACTGTTGGCACTGGCCATGTCCTTACCTGTCCCATCGCATCTGCACCTGTGGGAGATTGTGAGGGTATCAGTGTTGCTGCACCATTATGTGACACCCACGCTTACCATGGCCCAGTTCCCTGCAACTCCATTCCGCAGGGCGGTGGCGCAGTCAGACAATGGCTTACCTTCCCCATGTCCTCTGGCTCATCATCTGTGAACTGAACAGCAGTGCTTTAGTGCAACAACACCTGTCAATGCCCACCATGCATGCCACCATACACCCTCCTGTGTTGCTGTGCACCTCATGCTGGGCGGTGCTGGCTGCCACCTTACCTACCCCTGTGTCCGCTTCTGCTGCACCTGGGGGGAACTTTACATCAGTGCTGACTGCCCTTGTGGTGGCTGCGATGTCAGCTGTTAACAGGGCCATGCACCATGCCAGGCTGCTTTCCATCGTTGCCCGCACCTCCTGTGCACTGTTCCACTTTGCATTGCTGTACCCCACCTTCACAGTTCCCACTGTGCTGCAGCACACTGTGCTTGCAGCATGTCACCCCCTTTCCCATTCTATCTTGGCATCTACATATGACAGTTGCAATGCTTCACACTTACTTACCCATCCCTGCGTGCATCTGGGAGGTGTCAGCTCCGAGTCCCCATGGATGGTGTGCTGGCTCACGAATGCCAGGACCCTCTCCTCATGTGTGCTTAATATTCATACATCCTGTGGGCCACCTCCTGTGGCCATCGCCTGCCGCCTGTTATGTGCCTCTTTTGCCTTGGCATGGCACTTGAGGTCACTATACTGCTTCTGCATGTCCCACATGGTACGGCGTGTGTGTGCCACCACATTCACCTTCTGTACTACCTCATCCCATGCTGTCTTCCTCTTTAGCCGTTCCTGCCGCTCACCTCCCTTCCTCATCAGGTCTGGGTTTGCCTCCAGTTCATCCAGGAGGACATTTGTCTCTTCATAGATGAAATTCCTCTTTTGCCTTTTGCTGCTTGCTGCCTCTCCCCCACTACCCACCATCTCATAGCCCCTACAACATTTATTTATTTTTTTTATTTATTTGTATTTCGGATGACACCTTTGAGCCAATGGCTCTTTTACAAAGGTTCCATGTCAAGGCAATAAGGACAATAAGGTACAAAACATAACATGATCATTACAATGAACTTACAAAAAAAAAGACAAATAAGGTTACAATAATAGCAGCCAAAGGCATTGTCAAGGAATTGTGTTGCAAGTTAATTATACAGTGCAAGTCTTAGGCAGCTTAGTGAAGCCTTGTTCGGAGTGGGTTAGTGGGAAAAGAGAAAGAAGAGTGGTGGTGAGGGGGTGGTATGGGAGAGAGAGACAGAGGGAGGAGGGGAGAAATGGGGATGGCATTGCGTTGAGTATGTGGTAAATGGGAAACAGCAAGGGAGGAGGAAAGCGGGGGATGAAAAGGAGACAGATTCATTCTATACCCAGTAATGGGGGGTAGGAGAGGAGGAGGAGGAGCTGAGGCAGTGAGGAGGGATGCTTGAGGGTAGTCTGCCTGGAGGGGATTATAAGAAGCAATCACAGAAGGCACTAGCCACGAGGTGTTGACGCAGTCTACACTTAAAAGCACCAATCGTGGCAATGTTGGAGATTTGGGTGGGTAGCAAGTTGAACCAGGTGGAGGCACTGACAAGGTAGGCGCTGAGCTTGGGAGGTCCGACAGGTATTGTAAAGGTTAGACTGTCCGATCTTCTAGTTAGGCGGCGGACACACTGCGGGGTCAATATTGATTGGACTCCAGAGGGCATAAGGCCCAGTGATGTCTTCTTAGCTAGGATGCAGGTCTGGTACTTTAGCCTGCCGGATAGCTGGAGCCAGTTAGCCTGCTCATAAATGTCACATGTGTGAGAAAGGCGGGCAGCTGAAATAAGGAGTCTACATGCCTTATTAAGAGCTACAGCTATGCGCGTAGTGTAGTATCAGTAGCGGATCCATAGATAATGAGCCCATAGTCAATAGTTGAGATAACAGAGCTCTGGATAGCGAGGTTCAAGGCTTCAGCCGTTAGGCAATGTTTATGCTTGTATAGTAGCCCTATAAGGGAGTTCACAGTTTTAGCGATATTGTCAATGTGTTTGGTATACAAGAGGAAGCAGTCAAGGGTCAGGCCCAGATATTTAAACATATCCACCTGCTCAAGAGTGACGCCTTCGTGGTTGTTAATTATGAGCTCATGGTCCTTGTACTTGTTGTGGGTTCCATGGAACAACATTATTTTAGTTTTTTTTGTGGTTAAGGATGAGTTTATGTGAGCAAAACCAGTCTTCCACTTCTGTGAAACTTTTCTGTAGTTGAGACTGAAGGGAGGTGGGCTCGGTGTGGCAAGTGAAGATTACTGCATCATCTGCATACAGTAACATTCTGTCATGGCAGGAGGCAGGGAGATTGTTCAGGAATATGCTGAATAACAAGGGACCCAGGATAGAACCTTGGGGTACTCCAGAGTGGCTTGGTAGAGATGACGAGAGGAATTCACCAGTCCTGACCTGTTGGGTCCAGTTACTGAGGTAGCTTTGAAACCAGAGGGTAGTTTCACTTGAAAGACCAAGGAGGGATAATTGTTTGAGGAGAATGGAGTGATTGACAGTGTCAAATGCCTTAGTCAGGTCAATAAAAGAGGCGCCAACCAACTGGCCCTAATCAAGTGCATGATGGATATGTGTGGTGAATTCGAGGAGTGCCGTGGTTGTGCTGTGCCCTTTCCGGAAGCCATGCTGCTGGGAACATTGCAGGCTGTATTTTACAAGGTACTCCGTGAGCTGATCAGCCACTATCCGTTCCAAGGCTTTGGATAGAGGAGGAGGATGGATATAGGCCTGTAGTTGTTCGTGAGAGTCTTGTCACCACTTTTACGGACTGGAGTCACCACTGCCAGTTTCCACTTTTGGGGGAACTGGGAGAGCATGAGGGAACGGTTGAGGATTTTGGTTAGTGGGACCAGGACTTCGTCAATGATGAGGGTGAGAAGTTTCATATCCAGTGAATCGCCACTGACCCTGGACTTTCCAAGCACTTTAAGAATGTGTTTTTTAGCTAGGCTTTCCGGGATTGCTTTGAAATGGAAAGGAGGGTGCCCTGGTGGCAAATCTGAACTAACAGGAACTGGGTTGACTGTGGTGGGATCAAAAAAGTTAGGGGGTAGCTCATGACTAAGGTCAGCAAAAGTGGTGTTAAATGCGTTGGCAATGATTACATGGTCAAGAGTGATGGTACCATCTATGTTCAACATTGTGGGTGTTGTTTTGGGATCCTTTCCAGTCACTTCAGCAAGGTTACACCAGAATTTACTCTTGTCATTCCAGGTGCTGGCTAAGGCGTTCCTGTAATAGTTAGCCTTCTCATGGCGGATTGCTCTGGTGCATGCATTCCTTGCCATTTTGTAGGCCTGGATATCAGTCTGGGTGCCAGTAGCCTTAGCACAATACCAGAGCTGGTCTCGAGATTTCATTTGTGTAAGGAGGCCTAGTGTCATCCATGGGTTATTGACACCCTTGATCTTACGCTTCTTGAACGGAGCATGAACATCGCAGGCTGAGTTGAAACAGGTGATAAAGTATTCAAGTGCTGTGTCTACATTGGGGGCTATATCAATTGGTGACCAGTCATGTTCACTAAGGAGTGTTTTAAGTGACTCAAGATGACCGGGGGTCAGCATTCTCCTGTTAATAGTTTTGGGGGGGAGTTTGGTGTATTTGTTGGTCCAGATACACAAGATAGTGGAATGATCACTTAAGGAGTCTGGGAGGACTGTTGCTTCGGAGATGTGCTCTGGATGATTAGTTAGCACCCAGTCTAGAAGTGTACAGGTCCCTGTTCTGTAGTTTACTCTAGTAGGTGATTTGACCATTTGTGAGAAGTTAGCAGCAGCTAGGGCATCCTTATAACTATTCAAGCTGGAGGCCAGCAAGTTGATGTTGAAATCACCAAGTAAGATAACTTCTGTATTCTGATCCAGGGAGTTAATACAGTCAAGGAGGGAGTGAAAGCCTAGATTGCTCAACTTGGGTGGTATATAGACAGAGACAACAGTCAGGATCTTGTTATGAGTTCTGAGAAGTACTTTGACAGCAAGGATTTGGATATCATTTCCGGGGATGGGCACGGGCATGACATGACCCATGAGGGACTCTTTAAGGTAGAGGGCACAGCCTCCTCCTTTCTTGGTAAGTCTGTCCTGTCTGAAAACTACATATCCAGGAATTGTTATTGCAGAGTCAGGTATCTTCGGAGACAGCCATGTTTCCAGCACTGATAGGATGTCTGGATTGTGCTGGGAAGCCCAGGCAGAGAGGGTATCAAGTTTGGAGAGGAGGCTGCAAATGTTAATGCTTGCCAAGGAGAGTGACCATGCACTGCTGTTAACCTTGTGGCCAAGTTGTGGTGAGCCGGGGTTAGGGTGAATGTTGCCTGAGAGGAGCAACAGCAGCAGTATTAGATGTTCTAAAAGGAGTTTCAAGTTGCTCCTGTGGGGCAGCAGGGCCCTTTTTTTAACATGCTCCTTTCCATAAGGATGATGCATGAGGTAGTGACCAGTTAGTAATAGCAAGGAGCTGTAAGGGCACAGTTGCAGTGGTTTTGAGAACAGGCCAAAAGTTTCATTTGATTCTTCAAAATGGTTGTTGGATAGATAGCCCTTAGAGACAAGTACATTAAGAGTTGATTTCAATTGAAAATGTTTGATACCTGGTGGTTAAGTCAAAAGCTAAAAGAAATGATCAACAGCTGAGGACCACAGTCACAGAATGTGTTAGAATTCCTGAAAGGGATGAACTCTGCCTGTGCATATGCAGGATGTGAAATCCTTTTGTCTGTATGCGTCTTTGTCATTCAAAGAGGTCTTGAAAAGCCCAAATACAGATCATGGGTCAGGTCAGACGAAAATGTGGATTCAAGCAGGGCCCAGAGTCACTGAATTTGTCAGACTTCCTTGCTTCACTTATGATTTTCTTGGGATACCTTCCAACAAGTTGATTTTAAAATGATTTTAAAATGAAAAATGCAGATACCTAGTGATGATGCTTTGTAGAAATCCAGTCCAGGAGACTTTCACGGATGTAGTGAGCAAGAATGGTGTAGTTACTCCAACCAGAAAACCATGTAAATCAACAAAAACTAAGTTACAGACAGACAAACACAAGCAGCCACCACACAGACCCAGGAGGGGTCTGCATGTCTGCAGCTTGCACATGATTATATAGCCGTAGGGTTACTACTTAAGTAGTGCTTCGCCACTCTTGAGCTACTCCATGTGGTGGCGGGGATATGTTGTGACTCGTGATTTTGCTTTCTTGGTGTATCTCTCACAACTCTCTTGAATCTGGGTAGCTCGCATGTTGTAGGTTGTTCAGCGTATCTTACGCATTGGTGTACTTTGCGCACTGCTTTATCTGCTGTCTTGGAATCGGGCCCCATATTATTACTGTTAGAAATAAAATGTCTTATGATTTAGAAATAACATACAAAAAAACACTTCTTTAGTGTACAAGTTATATTAACTAAATAATTATCACTTTTCTTTTCAGGATCTGCTACTAGCGATCACTTCTAGAACACATCTTACAATATTTTCAAAAGTAAGAAAAAAGAAGTAGGTTTATTTCTTAACGTGAAATAGATGGAAAAATAATTTGTTTGAGTGAGAGAGCAAAAACCATTTTATTATCTAATTAATCAGCACTAACAAAATTTAACTTAGTATAGAGTGGAAGGGAGCTGAGGGAAATAGAAAAAATAAGTAGAAGAAAGTTGGAGGGAGATAAGAAGGCAAGGGAAGGGAACGAAAGAAGGAAAAGGAAAAGGATAACACATAAAAGAAAAGGGAAAAAGGGAAAGAAAAATGAAAAAGGGGGGGAAACACTCAGAGGGAACTTGTGGGTGTATTTGTCCCCACTCTGACATCCTTTATTTTACATGTTTGTGTTACTTAATTCACATCATAAATACACAGACAGATTCAAATCCTTATTCAGACCTTTAGGGAAAAGACTTTGAGAGTAAATATCCATCTACATTCTTTCTAAGTAACATCTGCTTCTGATCACCTCTTCCGGCCTGTGGTTTGACATGATCTATGATAGTGAAACATAGATCTTTTGGGTCACTATTGTGGAACCTTTCAAAGTGGGCACCCAATGCTGAATTTAGTTATACATTTTTAATATCCCATAGATGTTCAAGAAACCTTTCTTTAGCTTGCCTGACCATTTTACATACATAAAGTAGGTTGCATGCGCATACTGCAACATGCATTATGAATTGTGTGGAGCAGGTAACAAAATCCCAAATTTCTGCTCTGGTATTTTCAGTCGGGTGTTTAAAAGTTTTACCTCATAGTATATGTTTACATGCCTGACCATTGTAGTGATGGGATTCATGCATACATTTTCTACAGAGCATTTTTCAAAAATAACAGAGACATAGAAGTCAAATTCTTTCAACAGCCTATATTTACCAACAACCGAAACAGTATGCCGTGACATTTCTATTGAGTTGTGTAAAGTAAATACTTATTGTAACAAAAATACACAAACACTGCGAGTCAGAACATTAAAATAAAGTATTTTTCAGACATGAAAATGCAAATGAAATGGTGCCCATACAAATACCAGCCACACAAATACAAACACAGTGTATGCATTTTATGTCAGTGGGTGCCCTTCACTGTTACATTCCATTCTTAGCTGTTCATCTATCCTGTCCCTTATTTTTCTCATAACAGGTTGGATTGAGTCAAAGTGCACTTTACATGTGTTTGAATTCAATTGATCAAAATCTTGGGCAACCCTTTTTTGTCCCTTGCACTGTCATAATTTACATTATTTGCCCATTGTACATGTAGGTCAAATGGCACGAGGGCATGAAATATCAGAGCTGCACAGCTTTCTGGCTTGTTATGGCACTGGCATCTCAGGTCCCTTTCCCTCTTGCTCATGACAGGCACAATGTCCGTGTCAGGCAGAATGTCCCTGTTACTTGTGATATGCCTATGGCCTTCCGTTAATGGTCCATGCACTGCAGGTGGACTTCCCTGTACATGAAGTTGCACACGTGGGGTATCTGATGTCATCACATCTATCATAGTGTCCTCAATTTATACTGGGTCAATGAAAGGTTCATCTTCTGTTGGTGGCATTTCCTCTGCCTCTGCCACACTGTCCTCATATTGTCAAAAAGATTTACAGATGTGTGCCTCTCCTTAGACATTAATGTCCATGACGTTTGCATTGATAACATTATCTCCCTCAATTCCCTTCTCAGCTCTTGCATCACAGACCGCAACTAGAGTTGCCTGGCCCTTATTTTGCACCATTGTATCCCTCACCTGTTGGCATTCCAGCTACAGGTGTTTGATGCTGTTCCATACAAAATGCTTGAATGTGCTTTTTCTACATCTCTTTCCTATCTTTGGTTATTGTGCAGTCGACCCTTTCCCTTGCTGTTGTAAAGCTACCTTTTTCTCTGCTCTTTCCTCCTGATGTGGCGGCTCCTTGTGTACTGCCTTTCTTCAGAATGTGCCCTCTCCACTGGATGTGGCTGCTCCTCATGTGCTGCCCTTTCCTCAGAATGTACCCAGTCCTTCTTGTTGGTTGCCTGCTGTTCGGGTGCCTTTGCCTCTGCAATTTTCTTCTCTAGTTGTTATTTATGCTCTTTATAAAATGAAGGTTTATTGTTCCTGGCAATTGTATTACACTGTTTGGAAGGCAGAAGAATTTGTTGAGAATACTGTACAGTTGATGATGTAGAAAACACAGTCAAAAGCAATATTATTTGCAAATTCTGGTTTGGCTCTTTCTCCCACATACACCTCTCTGCCCTCCTTTCTTCCCCCCTCCTACACTTTGCACAACACTGCTTCCCATTCACTGTACCTCCCCCCAGAAAAACTTCCATGGGCCAAGCTGCCTTCTCTCATCATTTTCCTAAACTCTGGTTCTCCCTCTCCTTGTCTATCCACTCAGCCCCATCCTCTTCTTCCTTTAAATCCCTTGCCATCCTCTCCTGCAACTGTCCCCTATCACTGACCTTTGTATTCCCTCCTCTCTTGTTGTTAACATCCTACTTGTCCTCCTCTCAACTGTGAGCAACGTCTACCCCCCCCCAAGCTAGCTGTCCCTAATCTATCTGGAACTATTGTGTTCCTCAGCCTACCTCCTGCACTGTCTTTATTAGCCCACAACACAGCAGTCTGGGGTGGTTACCCATCCTGCTACTATTCTGGCATTGTTCCTGTACTGTATAGCACTTGTATCTAAATTTAAGAACATATTACATAGGGAAATGTTAACCAAGAAAGCTAGGTTTTTCGGTCTGGCTTTCAGTTAGCAAATTTGGGCAGACTGGGTGGGACTGGTGGGCCTTCTCTGCCGACACATTCTATGTTTCTATATTTTTACATATTTAGTGTTACTGATATCAGAAAAATGACTAATCCGATGTTTTACAAATCTGGCAGGTTCCCAGAGCCTGCCACAAAGAACGTACTTGTCAATTTTAGGGCCTTTAAGATGCAAGAGTGAAAGAAACAGAGACTGACTCAGAGGCAGAGGCAGGGAGCCCCCTCAAACAGATTTTGCAGGACCTTAGAAGGTGGTGCCCATGATCAAACCCCCACCTAGAGAAAAGCAACTGGGATGTTCAGTCCCCTGCCCTGGCCCCGGTCGACCCAGGCTTGTTCTTGAACCCAGGTCACTGGTATCATGAGTGGTACACCTTTCTGCTGTGCCAATGGGCTGGCAACTGTCCATCCCATTATTAAGAGTTCCACTGGTAGCCATGTTTCTTTCTACATCAGTCCAGTGGTTTGGAGCTTCTTATTTTAAGAATAAAGGCCACATGATTGTAATAAGCTGCCCTTTGGAGAAGTCTAAAAAAATCCCATGTGAGGCAAGCCATGGAGGATACAGGTCAGTGTAAGTACCAGGAAAAACTGGGTGACATGACTGGGGGGGGCTGGGGCAGACTCATGAGGGCCAGTTGGC
This sequence comes from Neoceratodus forsteri, assembly GCA_016271365.2. NCBI lineage: Eukaryota > Metazoa > Chordata > Ceratodontiformes > Ceratodontidae > Neoceratodus > Neoceratodus forsteri. Next base: position 796,078,417 of record CM028137.1, on the reverse strand, counting down.
CAGCATGAGCACTTGAATAAACAAACAAACTCTGTCCCTCCCCAGACAACCAGCATATGACAGTAACACTTTCTTACCAAGGATGTATGGACTTCTTTCTGTGGTACAGCCTACGTGGAAGTATAGTAATTGACATTAGTTAACCGTAACATAATAGCAATACCCACACACAACAAGGAAGTTAACGGAGTTAGGAGAAACAGAATATGCTTAAACAACTAGCCTCATTACCAGTCTGACTGCTTAGCCAAAAATAGCTCCCAAGACTAAATAAAAATGATTACTTTAGTTTCATATAAGTGTCAGTGTCTCAGGTAGCAAGTTCACCTCTGGGGCTGGAAGATTGGAAGGTCCTGGGTTCTAGTCCCACACCAGGTACTTGGGGTAATACCCATTACTTACACTGTAGTGCAGTCTATGGGGAATACTGCACTGTTGAGGTGCTATTCTTCAGATCTGACATTAAACTGAGGTCTCTTTTGCCCATCTCTGGTCATTGTCCAGGTGGAAGTAAAAGCTCTCACGGCAGTTATCGATGAAGAATAGGGAAGAGTCTCCCATCGATAAGGTCCATGTAATCCGCCCCCAGCACACACCTGGAAACACAATGTCACTGCTTAGTGTGTCTTTCCTGGTTAAAAAATGACAAACAGAATCAATAAATTAAAAAGCAAAATATAAGAACTCAAGAAAAAAATGACTCCCCCCTTATTTGTACACTGAGGCCACCCTGGAGGAGTCCTTTGGCCTTTTGTTAAAATGTTTTCTAATTCCTGAGTAGGATACCATGCAAAAGGGGAGACAACTGTTATCCAGTGTCGCTTTATTAATATCCCACTATCTGTATCATCTGAGAATTAATATTCAGGGTAGCTACATCACTATTTAATGTTAAAGTGAAGACACGTTTTCTGTATTTCCTTTTTTCTGGCATTTTCACTTATTCACAAATTAAAAAGGTTTATCGAAGACATCTTCCACTGTTCAGAAACTCTATGCAAGTAAAGTACAGTAACTTTAAAGAGCTCTGATCTGAAAATTCTGAAAATAAAACTTGTGTACATGGTAATTATAAAAAGATAAATTATAGGGTTGGCCTTGTGGTGCGGAGGGTTGAGGCACTGGGTGCCACACCTCCCACTACACAAGTAACCTGGGTTCAGAAATGGACCAGGGTTATTCAAGGGCCAACCAGAGAAAGGAGGATTGAGCATTCAAATGCTGTTTTCCTCCTTTCAGGTGGGGGAGGACAGCATGTACTGCTGCTTGGCTGCCCCCCAGCATATATTAGGCAGCACAGCAAGCAGTTGCCCAAGTTTGACAGCCGGATGAAGAAGGTGAGGCATAAAGTGTCTTAATGCTGTGCGTGTGCATTATTGTATGTGTGCTGGCCCCACGCAGAAGGGAGAAACGGGGAGGAAAAACATCCTCCGATGGCAGAATGAACCCAATCACCCTGCAGGCTCTTGCATCTTCTACCAAGACCCACTCACCCACAGAGGTAAGAATTAGTGGGGAGTCCCAGGGATGATGGGTGATGGAGCTGAGGGCCAACAACTGAAGAGGACTGCTGGGGGACAGAATAAGGTGCTTAAACTGTAAATTAAAAAATATATAAATTCTCTAAGTAGGTTCTCAGATTCCACAGCTGTTTTTCTCATTGTCTTGTTGAATAAAAGTAGCAGTGTGTGAAAAAGGAGCAGGTCACATTTTGGTCCTCATTGTTTGAGCAAGAGACAGTTTTTTGGTTCATTGTCTGCAGGTGTATACCATCAACATGTACTGAATATTTTCGAGACAGTAAACCTTCAGAATGAATGATCTAGTGACTTCATTTTTGTAGCTGAAAGCTTGTGCCCCCTTGGAGACCTGGGCACAAAGACATTAGTCTTTTTTGCCTTTTCCACAAATGTAGTGCAGTAAATAATGCCTACCATAGGGATGCTAGAACATTGTTGGTTCAGTGACATCACACTGGCAGCCATTTTAGGTTTTCTTACAATAGCGGTTCAGAACAGGGGACGCTTTATATATATATTTTAAATGCTACAACACTTGCTTTTATCTTCATTAACTAAAAGTGCAGTGGTCTGACTGCAGCGAGGTGTAGGTTGTCCAGTCATAACTTGTGGAAAAGTATTCTAACTATGCTTACCACCCAGAGGTGAACTTTTATATATGGAACCCGGCCAGCGGGCATCAGGTTTAGGGGAAGGGAAACCAGGCAAATAACCACTTACTACTACCAACAATGAAGGCATGAAGCATACTGCATGCAATGCAAATGATGTATTGAACAATTCTAAAAATAATAAGGGAAATCTATACTTTATGAATTTACTGTAAATAAACTCTCAAATTCTATGTGTTTTCTACTCTATACATCCTAAATTACTCTAAATTGGTCCTAATCACTCTATCATAACATTTCTTTTTTTATTTTTATGCTTAGCTCCCAGAGTCCCTGGTCCCAGTGGAATACCCCTCCCCCGTACGCATATTGTTGATTTATGAGTTAACCACCACTTGCTCAAAGACACGTCTGGTGGATGCCTGCCATGGAGCATCATGTGGAGCCTACAGGAGATGCAGAGCAAGCCGGGGCAGTTTCCTCCATTTACACCCACCAGAAACTGTTTCTTTGAATTAGAAACCTATTTCTTCTAATTTCAAACCTATTTTGGTGTGCTTTTGGTGAGGCTGCTGTTTCTTAGAACTGGAAACCTGTCTCTTCTGATTTCAAACCTATTTTGGTGTACTTTTACTGGGGCTGTTATTTCTATGCTGTCTTTACTTGCTGCAAATTTTAATTTAATTTAGTGCAGTTTGGGAGAAGGGTGCTAATTGTCTGGCCTGGGGCCTCAGCTACCTGATTATTGGAGGCAGAACTGAGCCAGATGTGTGGTAGCAGGATGCTTTTTGACTTCTCAGAAGAGGCTAGAAGGGGAAGGAATCAGATTCATTTCAGTGCAGTAACTGCTCATTGCTGCTTTTATTGCTTCTTTTACTGCTTATTGTTGATTTCACTTGGTAGCAGGTTGATTTTTTTTACTACTTATAAGGGGCTAATGAAATTGTGTTGGAGCTGTAGAACATTTTAAACCTATTTTGGTGTGCTTTAAGTGGGGCTGTTATTTCTTTGAATTGGAAACCTGTTTCTTCTAATTTCAAGCCTATTTTTGGTGTGCTTTTGGTGAGGCTGTTGTTTCTTTGAATTGGAATCCTATTTCTTCTAATTTCAAACCTATTTTGATGTGCTTTTGGTGTACAGGGAATAGCAGGGGCTGTGGAGTAGGAGGAGCATAAGGGAGAGTAAGCACACCCTCAGCACAACAAATGTTTTGACTCATTTTTTTTTTGTTTTCCTTCTTTTTAAGCTTATCTGAGTGATCGGTAGCAAGATTTTTGGGAGAGGGGATTGATAAAGTTGTTTCTGTCTTTTTCTGCTTTTTGAAATTATCTGATGGATCAGTGACAAGATTTTGACAAGAAGCTGTTTCTGGGTGTATTTCATTGATATCATTGGAATTTGAGCACACTTACTCAAAGCAACTGGAGTCCATAATCATAGCAGGGGCATAGTTAAAGCAATTTTGTAAAAGGGGGCGAGAGAAGAAAAAAAGCTACAGTGTACAAAAGGGAAAAAAAGCATCAAAGCAAAGGGTAGGTGCATAAAAGGATAAAGAACAGAAGATGCAGAAAGGGTAAGGAAAGAATAGGCAAAGAAAGATGATGGGCAGCAGTGTTCAGGAAGACCTTCTGGGCACTGTGGTGCTGCCCTGTCAGCAGGCACCTCTCTGTGTTGAGGGCAGAGGTTGCAGGACTATGAGCAGAGTTTGCAAGTATCCAGGCAGCCTACCCCCCCCACACACACACAGGGACCACCATGTCTGACATCATACCCGCAGAGGATGCCAAGAAGGAGGGACAGATGGACTACGGTGGGCTCAGGAAGGGTGAGGGAGGTGGGACAAAGGGACATCACCCAGTCAGTGACACTTTTAACTCATATGCCATCTTGGCAGAGCAGGAAAATCACACAGCATCTCCAGACATGGACATGATGGGGGATGAGGAGGTCATCCATTATTTTGGGAAATGTCTGTACTTTGAATTTTATATGTATCCTCCCATCCCCCACACCCCCCAGAATGCATCTAGAATCAAGTGGTAGTCTGCTCAGCATGCCTTCCTGGTAAAAGTTTTAAATAAATAAATAAAACTGGACAGAGAACACACAGGAGGAGGAACCAAATCCTGTTTGGTGACTCCATCATTTGGAGGTTAGATCTGGGGATAGGCAACAGTGGGGAAAAGGAGGTTGTGTTCCTACCTGGAGGCACAGTTCAGAGGGAGGTAAGTGGATCCTAAGGATCGCTAAGGCTGTGGCAAAGAGGGTGGAGCTGGACATCATTATCCACATGGGGACAAATGACCTGGCAGGAGAGGGGGTAGACATAGGTAAAGTACAGGAGGAATTCAGGGAGCTGGGGAGGAGTCTTGTGCAAGTAATACATTCTGTAACCTTCTCAAAGGTTCTTCTTGTTGATGGCAAGGGAGAGGGCAGAGACATCCGCACCATGGAATTTAACACCGGGCTGAAGAAATGGTGTGGAGAGGTGGAGTATGGCTTCACTGGGGACTGGGACCTCACCTGAGGGATGATGGACTGTATTCACCGGACGGCCTACATCTATCCAGGGGTGGTAAAGGTATCTCACTGTAAAGTTTAAATACTTCCTCAGCAGGCATTTAAACTAGCCAAGGGGGAGGCAATGAGTCGGGGGTTACTGTAGCCCCCACATGATATATCTGGAAATAAGAGATCCCAATTAGCATACGGTCACAAAAAAAAACACGAAAAAAATTGGTCACAATAAGAAGGAAAACAGTAACTATAACTCAAACACATCACAGGGCACAGACTAGAAAATGGGAAAAAGAAGGGGGGGTGAACAAATGCCCGAGTCCGGGAAACAAAGTACCATATCTAATGGCATTGATGGCAGACACAGACCTGTACATTGTGGCTATTACAGAAATGTGGTACACAGAGAACCATGACTGGGATACAGCTGTAACCCCCAATCCACTTTTTAACTAGTTAGCCCACCTCCGATTAAAATCTGGAACACTGATACCCACATACTGGCATACCATTTACTTTACAAAAGGTTGGTACCAATCTTGGCGTTAGGATGTATACCTGGCTCATTTTCTAGAAGAAGACTGGTGGGGATACAAGAACAAATCACCTTGTGTAAAAATCACAACCCAGGTCCTGGGTGGAGGCTGCTAGGCATATGCTAGATCTGACCTGCTGAGGGGGGCCCCAGTAAATCCAACAACCAGAAGCAATAATCAGAATGTCCAGAACAGTATCTGGGATTGTGCAGTATGGCTTTATTCAACAGATGGCCATGTAAAGTAGAAGTGGACCCCCAAGGGATGATCTAGGCAGAAGAGATACATTTCATGAACAATGCGCAATGGGAATGTACGCATGCACAAGTGCAGGGGGCATAGCCATGAATATGCAGCACAGTGGGATATTCAACACTGGATGCATGCAGTACACTGGATGCATGCAGTACAGTTCATGGACATACAAATGAACATCTTCTTCCCATTTCCCCACAGTGCATTTAGTGGACACCTGGTTATGCACCCGAACATTTTTCTCCCATGAGTGCCGTTAGTGAAACTCAGCCACACACTCAGCACTCTTCTTCAAACATAGGTGCAATTATGTGAAATTCAGTCACACACCTAAACCTGCAGCACTGACCCTTGTTCAGGTATAACTGGTGCCCTTTATGAACCAGGTATCCCTGCCTCGTAAGCTTTTAGATGGTGTTCCTTCCACTCTTGGCCCCAACTGACAGTCTCTGCAATTCTTCAGGGTTACGCCATTGAAACCCCCCATTCCCCACTGAAATGCTAGAGGTCCCACACTTTTCATATCCATCACTCACTGGAGTGACCAAAAAACAAGCTGCACTCTCCTGGGTGAACAGTTTAACAGAAAATTAACTCTTCTAGGTCAACTGGGGCACTGACAGGTGCAATCCAACCTTATATATGACCACACACACCTCAGACTATGAGTCCCCTAAAATATGTGGAGATTCTGGGCGAGACATTCAAAGCAGTTGCACACTGTGCAACAGTGTTGCACCTGCACAACTGTGAACATGCGCCAGAGAGCGATACTCAGCAGCAGCTACTCTGCAGCACAAGTGGCCATGCACCAATGCGCAATGGGAATGTACACATGCACAAGTGCAGGGGGCATAGCCATGAATATGCAGCACAGTGGGATATTCAACACTGGATGAACAGCACAAGCGTGGAGCAAATGACAGTTGCACAGAGCACACTTGAGCCTATAAAAACAGGGAGCAAGTAGGAGAAGGACACTTGTGCCAGAGAGGAGCAGGAGAGAGGGAGACAGAGAGGCCAGTCAGAAACACTGTAGGGGTCAAAGAGAGGGACAGAGGCAGTGAGGGTGTGACCTTGTGTGAGAGAGTGAGTGTGTGTGTGTGAGTGAGACAGGCAGGAAGGCCATGGTGTGTGCATGTGCCTGTGACACCAGGCACAGGAGGAGCAGTGTAGGAACCCACGGGGTGGGTGGCAGAGGCCACAGCTGACAGACCACCAGCTGGGGGCAGGGTACACAGGCATGGGCCCTGCGGAGCAGACTACACAGCAGCACACAGCCGGGAGAGCCAGTGGAATCAGCCCCCCAGAGGGGACAGGACAATAGGGGCCATGGCCAGTGCCACCTTGCAGATGGAGGCTGTAATGAGGGGTGTGGGGAGGCAAGAGGCAGGGCAGGGTGACCGTGGAAGGGCCCATCAGTGGTACGCCCAGAACAGGTGGTACTGTGCTCACTCCACCTTTGAAAACCACACCGATACTGAGATAGTGGGCTGGTATCACCTGAACTGGGCGATTCTGAGGCAGCTCTGTGAGCTGTGCAATGAGGAGATGCAGGCACCCACTAGATGGAGCTATGCCCTGATGGTGGAGATGAATGTAACAGCTGTCATGTGCCTGCTCACCACGGCACCTTCCAGAGACCAACAGAGGATACCACAGGCATAACCCAGTCGGCCGCATCATGGCCCCTCACAAAATTCCTCAACGCACTGCTGCCACACGCTGCAGAATACATCCACTTCCCCGGCACACAGGCAGAACGCATAGTGAACATGCAAGAGTTCCACAGGGTAGCACATATAACTGGCATGCTAGGGGCCATCAACTGCACCCATGTTGGCATCCACATGCCATCTGGCCCAGAGGGGGTAGCCTACATCAACAGAAAGGGCTACCCCAGTATCAACTACTAGGTGGTGTGCGATGCAAGGGGATGCATAATCAATGTCTGTGCCACACACCCTGGGTGAGCACATGATTCCTTCATCTGGCACAGCTTGGCACTGTGCCACAGGTTCAAGAGTGGGGACATCCCCACTGGCCACCTAGTGGGTGAGTATGCCGAGACTATGGGCAGCTGGGCATAATAGGGCATGGGGGGGCCACCAGGGTAGGGGCATCACAGGGTGTGGCTGGGAAGGATGGGTGGCGCAGCAAAACAGTCCACCAGACTAACCATATCTCTTTCCACAAAGGTGACAGTGGCTACCCACTCCGGCCCCGGCTGCTCATCCCCAACCAGCTCCTGTCAACCCCTACAGAGGAGCAGTACAATGAGGCACATGCCAGTACGTGGAACATCATTGAGCGTGTGTTTGGGATGCTGAAGGCACAATTCTGTTGCCTGGACAGGTCAGGCAGTGCCCTACAGTACAGACCCTCAAAGGCCTGTGGCCTATTCCTGGCCTGCTGTATACTGCACAACTTGGCCACTGACCATGGGATAGTAGCCGAGGTCGAAGAGGGGAACAGCAGTGGGGACAATGTGGTCACCAGGCCATGTGGCAGTGGGCAGCCCCCTCCTGGGTGAAGGGATCCCTGGCTGACCAGGATGGCCTGCCAGTACCAGGACACAATAGCGGAGGAGCACTATGGTGCACGCAGGTAGGTGGACAAGCCCCTATACGGGAAGACAACAGTGGCACGGCACACAGGCATGTGTGGGCGTGCCCCAAGCCAACAACAGCTAGGCGGGGGGTTTGTCCAGGCGTGAGGCCAGACCACACGGCAACACACAGCAACGCGCAGCACTGCACACCCCACCCACTCCACCTGCACACACCAACACACACACACGCACACTGGCGCCCACAGGCACGTGCCCGGGCACTAGCCCCAGGCATGGATCAGATGGAGGGCACTGGTGCACAGGTGCAATCGGTGCTGTGTTGGCATCATCATGCACATGCCACACAGGCCAGCAACTGGGCAAGTGCACACACAGCCAGTGTGTGGTGCTGTCCATGGATGCCATGTCCGTGGCACACACATGCACACATACTGTAACACCCATGTGCACACAGAGTGGCGGCAACAGACTGCGGACAGGGAGACGAGGACATCAGGACCGCCACTTGGTCATATGGCCACCACAGACATATGGACGGCCACACTGAGGCTGCCCAGCAGACTCAGGTTGCGCAATGACCACAAGGGGTCTCCGCGATAGTCCCCCAGGGGTATTACTTGCGGGAACGCGACTGTGCCCTCGCAGGGGTCTGCAGGCCCCCAAACAGGCCCACACCAGGCAAGCCTGGAATGCCCACAGCAGAGCCCAGCTTTGACATCGAGGGGGTCGCATGACACTGGGACTGTGGGGTGGACAGTGCACTCCGCGGGGTCTGCGGCAGCCAGCCACGCCCCATGGTGGCCAGTGAGGCTAGGTTAACCGTGTCCACAGTGGTCAGGTGATCCAGGGCTGTGGTTGTATCCTCCCACAGTCAATTGATGGCATCCAGGACCTGTGCAAAGCCCCCGTCGTGCTGCTCCGCTGCCTGGCGCACCTCGGTACGGATTGCATGCACCCCTGCCACAAGCAGCGTTGCTCAACAGAGGCCCGCAGCAGACGGGTGTGCTTGTGCAAGGGGTCAGCACCCAGGGGTGCCTGGGCGTTGCACCGACCCACGGGTGGCGTGCGACCACACTGCCCAACCCCCTGCTAAGGTGGGCGCTGCACAGCGAGGTCCCCTTGGTGCTGCTCATTCACTGGTGCACTGGCGGCAGGTGCTGCACCCAGCCCCCCAGTATCTCCAACCATCTGCCACTGCTGCCCCTCAGGCCACTGTGCACCAGGCAGCACCTGTACCACCACCACCACCATCCACCGGCACCGCACCGCTGTCACCTGCGGTGACACTGGGGGTGGTGGCAAGCGGATGGACAACCACCAACAGGGCACTGGCGGCACTGCCATGGAGGGTGATTGGTAAGGGTGCCTCCCCCCCTTGACAACACCCCCGCTGTCGAGGACAATGGTCGCATCATCATCGGTGTCAGACCCTGCCTCGATCTGTCTCTTTGCACACTGAACGCCAAGGCTGGTGTCCCGCTGGAACACAGCCAGGGCCTCATCCACCACCACACCCAGGACATCCGGCCAGACAGCAGTGGTGTGCTGCAGCCAATCGGGCCCCCCGGACACCGGTGGAGGTGGAAGACCAGTCCTTCAGGGCTGGGCATGCCCCCATGACAGACACCACCACCCCTGCCACTGCATGCTGGCATTCCGGTGCTGAAAAGGAATACAGTCGCATTAGTGCCACTGACACCCAGGCCGGCCCCCACCAGACGCTGCTGTATCTACCATGCAGTGATGGACTCCCACCAGTCTGGAAGCTACCACCAGACACCCCCCCTCAACGGCACTGTGCTGCATGGTGACTGCCACCATCTCCTCCTGCAGTGTCAGCTGTGGCACGTTGGCCTGACCCCCATCTGTGGCCACAACTGCAGCCCAGATTGCCACCACCTTTTCCTTGATCCTGCATCTGTTGGTGCCAACCTTATTCTTGCATTCCTGTGCTGACCACTGGTGGCTGCCCTGCTGATTCATGGCCTCTGCCACCTCTACCCAGGCCATGGCCCTGGTTTGTGGTGTGTCTGTTGTGCCACTCAGCAGCGGCTCCCTGTCGAGGTACACCTCAATCATGGCATTCGCCTCTGCCTTTGTGAAGTTGGGCCTGCGCTGAGTGCAGGCCCACGCTCCTCGCTATTTTCACGATCGGTCATGCTGCTACCTGTGGGCAATATTTTGTGGTCAGTGGCTGCTGCAGCCCACACCACCCGCCCAATCCACTGTGCTGTCGGTCCACTCAGCGGGCGCAACTTACCTCAGAGGGTTGCAATACCGGTCCATGTCCTGTGCAGTCCTGTGGCACCTTTATTGCACATCGCATGCAAATGAGCAGATGCAGAACTGGAATGAGATGCAAATTCCCCCGTTGTGCCATGGATAGGCTGATGAGCTAATCTGCATATGCCGGCTGAATATCACGTTGTTGCGACTTGCACAATGGACTTGCCCCGGCACAAGTCGTGGCACAATGCTTTGATATGTGCAGTGTGCCCATCGGTGCGCATGCGTACGCGGCCTGTGCACATGCCTCTCACACAGTGTACGCATGGTGCGCGATAGGCAGCATGGCACTCAGCTGCAATAGGGCTTATGGCGCTCAGCACTGTGTGACCTATGGCACCCTGGCACCATTAGCCCTATCGCGCCCAGGCACCATAGGCTTGTAGGCTGTTGCACCCTCAGGCCCCTGTTGCACATCATGTATAGTGGTCCCAATGGCGCAATCACACAGTGTGCTGACCCCTGCTCTGTGCCCCTCAGGGACCTCTGCAGCACATGCCAGTGTGGCCACACACCTACCGTGCATCCCCTGAGTTGCGTGATTGCCGAGGACAGCGCATCTCCGAGCGAGGCGTGCATCTCGAGCACGTGGAGCTTGTGCACTAAAGGGTGCCATTTTGATCTGCTGTATGGTGATATAGCCATGGCATGCAGGAACACACCACGGACTCCCAACTGGAGCCAGATCGAGATGGTGAATCTTGTGGCCCTGGTGAAGCCTTATGCTGGCTGTCTATATGGTCAGCAGCCCCTCGCCAGGCCCAGGACCGAGGTCTGGCAGGAGGTGGTGGTTGGGCTGGAGGAGGCCACTGGTGTGTGGCAGAGTGGAGAGCAGTTTAGCCACTGGTACGGTGACTTGCAGTGGAGGGATCTGGAGCGGCTCAGGGTACTGCAGAGGCGCGTCCAGAGGGGGGCCGTGCCATGGCCAGGTAAGTGTACACCGCCTGTGTCTATGCCCGTTCATTGTTCCTTGGGGCTGGCAGGGCTGCATGCTATGTGGGGGGGCGGTGGGGTCACGCTCCCTGTAGACTGTGGCGGTGCACCCTGTGTGAGCTGTGCCATCACACTGCGGCCATGCTGGGCTGGGGTGCACACTGTGCAGGTGGGAGGGCACATGGTGTTGCCCTGTACCGATGTGTATGTGTTTCTGTTTCCGTCCTAGGTCCTGAGGACAGGAGGAAGGCCAGAGTGGCAGGCACATTGGGTGGGCCACAGCGGGCTGCCGTGGGACCCACAGCACAGGATGCAGGCCTACAGGGGAGGTGCACCCAGGCCGACACGTCGGGTGCAGCAGAGTGCAGGTAGTTGCTGTTACATGCTACATTGTTGTGAAGGGTGTGCAGCGGGGGTGGGCCGCGACCCCCTGTGCGCTGTGCTATGTCATTGCAGCTGTTCTGCCCATTGTGTGCGTGGTGCCGCATCGTGGCCATTGCACCTGTGTATGGCTACCACTTGTGGGCTATGCGTGCATCCGGCAGCCAGCTGTGCTGCTGTGACCCTGCCGCTGTACCACAATGCCTGCCTGCCATGTTGGTGGTGGGTGGCCCATGGGTGGTGTTGGTGTCCAGTGCTTTGCATGGCCATGGCATGCTGGGTCAGTGGCACATGTGGGTGCACCCACTGCAGGTGGCCATGGTGCCATCCCAGGGGTGCATTTCTCCACTGTCCGCTGCACACAGCGGGTGGGCCAAGGTGTTTTGGACATGCACTGATCTTGTTAACAATGACTTGTTAATTGTGCATTGTTATTTGCCACTGACTGTTTGCTACTGTGCTAGTCTATATACATGTACTGTCTTTTGCTACTAAGTTAACCGCATGACCTGTATTGTACCTTACCTCTGCTTACTTCTATGCTAACCTCCTGACCGTGTACTGTATCTTACCACTGTTTTGCTTGCAACCATTGTTGACGCAGAACCTTTGTAAAAGAACCCTTGGTTCAAAGGTATTTGTAATCCTAGTAATAAATAAATAAAATAAATAAATAAGTGATCCCATGTTCCCTCCTTTGTCATAGGTGTCCAGTATGTGCCTCATCAGGCACTGAACAGCCGCCTCCTGAGAAGGATACTCAAATCACAACAGCGACGCTGGAGGTTGCACGGCTGATGCAGCGGATGCTGCAGTTGGGCCAGCACCAGCAGCAGCAGGGCGGTGCCACCCGTAGGGCCCGTTAGGCCTGCTTCCCCTGTTCCTTCCCCTGTCACCCCATCCCTTGCTTTCCCCATCCATTTGTATGGCCCTGCCCCTGTCCCCTTACCTCCCTTCCCTGAGATAGGCCTGCCTTGTATATAGTTACCCCACACCTTGTTCCCTGTCCATTGTTACTGCATTCTGTTTGTGGTTTGCTTTTAATACAGTTTGATATGGTTACCCATCTGTGTTTGGGTCTGCTTTACAGCTGGCAGTGGCACCATGCTGCAGTGGTGTGCAGAGTGTCTGTGTGGTGCGTCTATAGTGTTTGGGGGCTGTGCATGGTGGTGTTCACCTGTCGGTCAGTGGCAGTGCCCTGGGGGTGGCCATGGGCTGGCTGATCTGGTTGAGTGGCATGTAAGTTGAGTGCCGTTTGCCTGGGTGTTGCTGGCTGTGGCCCAGGTGGCATGGCGCATGTTGTCCAGTGGGGGGGTGGCCAGTGGATGTCCACCCATGGCCATTGGTGCCACCCTACCTACGTTCACCGCTGTGGTGCACATGGGCAGGGGACAGCTGCCTACCCGGCCTCCTCAGCCAGTTTGCCATGATGGGCTGGGTGTGCCTCACTCCTGGCCCTCCCATCTCCTGGCAGCAACACCTTCCCCACAAAGTCTTGCTCCTTGCTGTGCCTGTGGTGGGTCCATTTGTGTCATGGTGCATGCACCTCAGCCCCTTGTGCATCCATTGATGAGCTATTGCTCATGTTGGGTTGCTCCCTGGTGCATGCCTGACTGCACTCTAGTGCAAACATGCAATATGTTGCGCAGGCGCATGCCGCCTTGCACAACCTTTGAATATCACACTCAGTGTGCCTTGCCGCACTGGATTTGTGCTATGCAGGTCTTGCGCCGGCCCCTGGTGCATTTCTGAATATCTGGCCCCTTGTCTCCTAGAACAGTACTCACAACTGGCTGTCCTGTCCACAGGGCATGGAACAGCAAAAAGGCATTCTCATGGGTAGCAGATCAAACAGTCTCTCAAAGTTCCTTTCCAAGGCAGCTGAAACACACCCAGAACCTTCAGTTCATTGCCCCTTGAGTCCACTGAAAACAAGCAGTTCCTTCCACTTCACTGGGAGTAGAAATCAGGAAATCCTGCTGTAGCACTGGTCTTCACCACTTCACTGGAAGCTAGAAATGACACTCCACTAGGGTGAGAAAAGCTGGGCCCTCACCCCAGAGCCCAACTGGCAGTCCTTCTGCCACTCACCTCCTCACCCAAACTCTCACTGACAACAACTGAACATTTTAAGCTTCCCAGAGCAGCTGTCCACATAGTGTGGCTTATGTTGCTGCGAGAGTTCCAAATGACTTAATCATTCTTTCCTCAGGCTAGCTGAGTAAACAATGATGTCATTATGTAAGAAGCCCCTAATGATAGTACGGCCCAGTGGCACTGAGGGTTGAACCGCTGGACACCACACCTCGTGCCATGCCAGTGACCCGAGTTTGGGAGCGAGCTTGGGTGCCGGGGGCTGGCAGGAGTGGGTAGAGGTTGAACACCCGTAGGGCAGTTCTCCTCCCCAGGGGGAGGGTGAGGAATAGCCCGGCACTCCAGCAGCTCCCAGTGGACATTGGGAGTACTGCAGTGCATGGGCTTTACAATGTACAGCGTGGCTGACGCAGGCAGGGTTGCCATACGTCGTTGTTTCAGGCATGCCCATGCAAGGGGGGGACCACCACTACAACAGGGAAAACACCAGCTCCATGGAACAGACGATGGTACCTGTCCCCCATGCCCTCAGCTGGGTTCGCCACGACTGACTTTCTAGTTCCTCGTCTGGGCCCTCACCTGCAGCCAAAGACTGACTTAGAAGAACGCCTAAAGAGGAGGGGAGCGACCCACCCCAGATGGGTTAAACCGGGGGTGCTGTGCTGTGGGGGGGAGGGGGAGAGAGGAGACACAGTTCAAGAGGGCCTCAGGCAGGCAGAATACGGGCAGGGATGCCCAAGAGAGGTTCCACAGGCTGTGACCAGAGTGAAATAAAGTGAAAAAAAAAAGAAGCCCCTAATGAGCTCCCTATCAGCTGCCTGCTACCTCCTTAACAATAATACTGATAGGATTCTAGTAACCCCAGGGGACTGGGTGGTTACACAGCCATACCAGGATACACACTTTTTAGGAAGGATAGAGAAGGGAAGAGGGGAAGGGGTGGCTATGTATGTGAAGGAGGGAATTAAAGCAACAGTGGCTCAAGAGTTACAGGAAGGAATGGAGGCACTGTGGGACACCCTAGAGGCAGGAAATAAGACTGCCATTCACATTGGAGTGGTTTACAGGCCTTCTGTGCAGGGGGAGGAAACAGATGAAGTTCTGGTGGAGACCATCCACAAAACGGCAACCAAACGGGAACTATTGCTAATGGGAGACTTCAACCTACCTGATGCAGACTGGAGCACTCAGATTGCAGGTACAGCAAGGAGCAGGGACTTCATGACCACCCTGAAAGGGGCAAAGTAAGGCAGCTAGTAGTAGAACCCACCTGGGAGGGGGCTATACTGGACTTGGTGCTGACCAATGGGGACAAGATCACAGATGTTGAAGTGGGCAGTCCCCTTGGTTCCAGTGGCCACAGGACAGTATGGTTTACTGTAACCACAGTGGTAGAGAAAAGTCATACAAGGATTAGGGTTCTGGATTTCAGGCAGGCCAATGTTAAGGAAATGGGGAGACAGCTTAAAAGTGCCCTAGCAGCAGGAGGTACTGGGGAGATGTGGAGGAACACTGGTCTAGACTCAAAAGTCATAACAGAAGGAACAAGACACTGTGTTAGAATGCATAGTAAGAGTAAAGAAAGAAACAGCCACTATGGTTCTTGAAGGTAGTGGCCGAGAAAAAATAACACCTGGCACCCCCTTGTTTACTGTTCTTATGTATATTATTTCCTGTTCTTTTATACTGGAATCTGTAGCACCATCTATCATTACAGACCTGAAGTCCGCATTCTTCACCACATCCACTAGCTTCCATAGGCGCCAGGTTGTATGGGCCCCAGCAGTATTTTGTGACCTGGGCTAAGCCCCAGCAATATTTTTGTGCATCATGCACTTTTTTCTTTTTTTTCCCAATGGTTTCCTCTGGTAACTGTGACAGTGTGCTTCTGCATCATCGTTCCCTCTCCATTTTTAACTGGGCTGGAAAAATTGGGCGGCAGCGGCAAAGCATTTTTGTTTTTTCTGGGTTCCCATTGGGAAGCTGGAATTATTAAAAATTAGCATGTTTGCATCTTGATTTGTTACCCCAGAGAAAATCATTGGAGGTTCAAGACATTTTCATGTTGCCGCACTGTGATTGGCTGGGGGGAGGGCTTATTCTTTTAGGTGCAATGCTCGTTCAGGCATCTAGGCAATTTTATTGTGTGAGGAGGTGAGGGAGTCAGCAATGGTTTTCTGTGGAAGCGGCGGGGAGAGTAGGGTGCGTGGACGAGAGAAGAAGAAGCGCCAGAGGGAGGTAGTCGGCATGGTACAACCATCCAGGCCAGCCAGGAGAGAGGAGCCAGCTAAGCCGAGGCAGGAGAAAAACAAGGAATGCAGAAGGAAGCAGGCAGTAGTAGGCCCAGCTGCAGCACACCAGCAGCCAGCCCAGGCAGAGCCAGTGAGCCTCCCATACAAAGACTGGAGCATGCAGCCAGGAGTGACTGTGGGGGACACCAGCAAGCTCAGCCAGGCCAGCCAGTGTCAAAGAGGAATAAGGAGTCAACTCAATGTGGAGTGAGAGGGAGTCAACTTGATGTGGTCCACAGAGGGAGAGGGAGCCGGGTGGGGAGTGAGACCAGTGCACGCGATACATGGTCATTGGCAAGCAGCAGACAACCAGGCCAGCAGCAGCAAATGAGAGAGGACTGGGTCACCGGCTGGGGTCCTTCATCTGGCTGGCAGGCACAGCAGATGCACACAGGGCAACAGAGAGCAGCCAGCAAAAGCAACAGCCAGCCAGCAAAGCCCAGGCAGCAGGCCAGCGAGTGAGCCCAGCAGCAGCACATCAGAGGAAGTAGGGAGTCAGAAAGGAGCATCAGCCGGTCGGGCCACCAGCAGCACCAGGCAGCACTGGGTGATAACGTTTCCCCCTCCATTCCCTTAAGGCCCAGACAGCACAGCAAACCAGGTAAGATGTGGTGAGGATGGGAGGGTCGAATGCTGAGTCCAGCAGGTGACTGGGGAAAAGAGGTGGTCTGTCTGTGCAGCAGCCAATAGTCTGTGACTAGTGGTACTAACTACTCTGTGATGGGGCCATGGGGTGGGTGAACTGTGTCTCTGCAGTGTCTAATGCATGGTGGGCAGCCTGGCTAGGCCCTGGGAAGCTTCAGGATTGGAACAGAGAGCTAGCCTACTGGCTAGCTTGCTAATTTGCTTGCTGTCTTGCTGAAGCCTTCAGTAAGTCAGTTAGCAAGCTAGCCAGTAGGCTAGGTCTCGGTTCCCATCCTAAAGGCCCTGTCATGGGGGTAAGCACTGCAATAAGCAAAATGGGTAATAATAAGGTGTCTGTGGTGGCTTGTGGGGATGGGTGGGATGCTGGTCTGTCTCTTCAGCAGTGTGCAACTAATCTTATGGACATAAGGATGAACTCTGTTTCTGGCAGCTCTGCAGTGTCTGATGCATGGGGGGGTAGCCTGGCTGGGCCCTGGGAAGCTTCAAGACGGGAACAGAGAGCTAGCCTACTGGTTGGCTTGCTAACATGCTTGCTGTCTTGCTGAAGCCTTCAGTAAGTCAGTTAGCAAGCTAGCCAGTAGGCTAGGTCTCAGTTCCTGTCCTAAAGGCCCTGTCATGGGGGTAAGCACTGCAATAAGCAAAACAGGTAATAATAAGGTGTCTGTGGTGGCTTGTGGGGATGGGTGGGATGCTGGTCTGTCTCTGTAGCAGTGTGCGACTAATCTTATGGGCATGGAGGTGAACTCTGTCTCTGGCAGCTCTGCAGTGTTTGATGCATGATGGGGGGGCATGGGACATTTCAGGATGGGAACCAAGACCTAGCCTACTGGCTGGCTTGATAACTTGCTTGCTGTCTTGCTGAAGCCTTCAGCAAGCAAGTTAGCAAGCTAGCCAGCAGGCTAGGTCCTGGTTCCCGTCCTAAATGCCCTGTCAGGGGTTAGCAGCAACACAGCCGGGACATGTTTCTTCCCTCCTCTTCCTGGAAATACAAGAGCAGAGTCACGTACTACTAGTACTTAGTGTCTGAAATATGAGCATCCTTTACCTTTTCTGCCAGTGCGATCATAGCCCTAATCAGATCATTGTTTTGCATCTGTCTGTCTGACCTCATATTCAGCTAACAAATTATTGCCACTACCGTAATTGAATGTATTGTGCATCACTTCTTTGAACATACCACAGGGGAAAAGAAAAAATGCTTATTGGCATTAAGGAATGAAGAATATTTTTTCCAGGTGTCAGCCTTGTGGGGCATAAAACAAACTGCAAAATTCTAACTAAAGGTTGTGGGCTTATGTGTTAGATGTGAAATATGTATCCCTTGACAAACGAATACCCAGTTTTTTGAACTGGGATTCAGAGATTTTTGCCCACCATGAATCGAAACTGAGTCTTTCTCATGTTTCAGATTGTGACCAAAATTTTGGGAATCCACTTAAGGCTATAATTCAACATTTCAGACTTGTTCCCAGTGAGACACATGCTAGTCAGAAGAAATAAACCCCAGTTCAGTGATATTCGTGTTGGTCTGAAAACTGTACAACGTTACATTTGTTTTGCAAAATGTTGATCAGTGTTGATCAACAGAGATTTCGAAGGGGCTCAGGGGGGTGTTAAGCTACTTGGGAGTCGGGAGAAGATGGCATGGTGATGAGGTGAGGTTTGTGGTCCCACCTCATCATCACGCCATCTTCTACCAGGTAGCTCAATCCCCTCCCCCCTTTTGAAATCTCTGTTGCTCAATGTTGACAAACGTTTACCAAAAATGTCACCTGAGAGGGGTAAAAAAGGTCAGGTGGAGAGTATGAGCATTGTAACATAATGAGAAAGTAAAACAAAACATAGGAAGCTGCTTTCCTTATTGGACTGCACAGTGAAGCATGAATAAGCAACAGCTGCCAGCCAGCTGAGTTATTTTTAGGGTTCTTACTACTTCACTCTTGTTATGTGGGCATGTGGCTACTGAAAAGCTGGTTTATTGTATATAATGGCTCTTGGATTGCTAGGACACAACTGTGCCTCTGGAAATGTGTCTGTTTGGCCGGCATGTTTTTAGTCACTATCTCTGTTGGCTAGTGGCTGCAAAACTTAATTTTGACCCCTGGTCTTCTATGTGCCCATGGGCATGTCTAAAAAAGTATATCTAAAGTATCTCTCCTGGAGATACAGTACTTCGACTTTCTTTGGACATGGTGGGCATATAAGAGACTTTCCGACTCTCTGTCTGTAACCTACCTACCTGGTGGTAATAGTGTATATGGGTATGCAGTGAAATGCAGTACTGACTCCATTTATGCCACACTCTCTCCTGATCGCTGTTAAACACATAGGGCAGCCAGGAAGGGGGTGCACTGTACTCAGAAATTATGTGTGAGTGACTTGATGTGGGGGACCTGGAGTGTGTGTGTGTGTGTGTGTGTGTGTGTGTGTGTGTGTGTGTAAGGGGGGGGTTGGGTCTTCTGTCATGTCTACAGCCTCCTACTAGCCTACAGATAACACAACCTGGTGTTTCCTGCTCTGTTTTGGACTTTGTTCACTGGTAACTGGTTAATGGGGTGCCCAGTCTCCAGCTCCAGCCAAAGCAAAGCAACTGAACTTTTGTCTATTTTGATGTCCGTCGGTGTGGGGTGGAGCAGAACCTAATGGGGAGGGAATGGAAGTGAATCAACGAGTGTGGTCCTTGTAGCCAAATGGGGGATGTCCCTGACCTGCAGTGTTATCTTTATCTGCTATATAGGTGTTTCAGCAGGCCTTGTATGTTGCGTTATGTAGTATTGTGGGAGCATGTCTGGTGAAATGCCACTGTAAGTTTGGGGGCTGGTTCAGGACACTTTTCTGGGCCACACAGTTTTTCGTGATCCTGAGGGATACACAGTATATCACAGTTGGTTGTGTAATTACAGGGTAGCATTACATTTCTAGACTGCCTTCTTGTCATCACACATGCATATGCTTTTATAGCTCTTAATTGGGATTTTCATGATGATTGATGTGGGGTTTGAGGGCATGGGAAGAGAAAGCCTGGGGGCTGATCACCTTCTCTCTCATCCTGGTTGTGCATGTGTTGTGTGTGTACCTAACACTTGCTCCATGCTGTTTTATTATACAAGTCGATGTCATGGTGGCAACAGCAGATGTGGCTATTTTTCTTTGTGGGAGAAGTTGTGTTTTACATTACCATCCCGTGGCATTTGCTGCTGAACTGTTCAACACGGGGGTTGGATGATGGAGACTTTGGTGTACATCCATCCAGTCTTGCTGCTTCAGTGCTGCCTTCCTGTAAAGGATAACTGCGCTGCAGCACTGAACATGTAAGTAATTTTTTCCTAGAGGCTCTTTTCAAATAATTCTTCAAATGATGTTATTGCTTCAGTTATCCAAGCATCTTAGTTATCCTTCTGGGTATTTATGATTTACATGTTGCTGTTAAGAACCATTTTGAACTGTATAATGTACTTTCTGTCCTTGTTCTACTCTTCTGTTCTTGGCACAATGCTTTCATGTTTTATAGAACAAACTCGGTGGCTGAGAGGGACATCAGCTACATCATACAGTTCTAAAATGGCAGGGGCACTTAACACCATGTAAAGCAGAAACACCCATTGAAGTTACTGAATGGCATGCAAAGATGGGAATAAAAACATAATTTTATCCAGTACACGAAAAAATACAACTTCTATTGGGGGAAAAAAGACTTAAGCATAGTTCTCCTTTAAATGTCAACTGTGTCAAAATGTGTAAGTCAAGAGGTGTGGTGGTGAAAGTCAGAAACTGAGTTCCAGCGTGCTCCTCTGTATTTAACCCCTGTGGTGATGAGCACTAGCCTCCAGGGTTGCACTGAGGTGGTGGTTGGGGACTGCAAAGTTGACAGTCTGGTCCATGGTCCCATACACCTACCCTGGAGTTCTGGAAAATCAAGAGGGGAGGTCCCAGGGTGACGGACTACCTCCCCCAGTGGCACATCATTGATCTGATGCACACAGACATGTAGAACCAGTCCAGACCCTGGGGGGGCTCCAGGCTTGGGTGATTGTGCTGGCTGAGTGGGGACTGGGGAAGAAGCGATGTTAATGCGGATAAGTGATGCTCCCCAGTCACCACCTCCCGAAACCGGACTACCCGATTAGTGTTTTCATATGAAAACACTTGTTTGTAAGTAAACTGCCTGCACTTACTGACAGTCTCAGTCCCCCTCGTAAACTCTTCTGCTGTAACTAGGCAACTTGGTGGTTGCAGCGCCATGCTCTCTCATGTTTGTGTTCGACAACGCACTGTTTGCTCATGAAGCATGCCAAGAGTAGTGTGTCAAGTTAACACACACCAACATGAGATTGCAATACGCAGCAGGGCAAGTTTTAGGATGACCATCACCGTAAGCACTTGTGTGGGCATGGGTAATCCATTTTTGTTTACTTTCTGCATCTTAAGAGGCATTGGCAGGGGAATTTTAGTCACTTAGGGTCCCATTTTCAGAAGGTTAGCGGAATGATAAACATCTAAGCATTGTGCCATGTGGAGAACAGCATGGCTGAACAGGTACCATAAATTTAGCAGCCCCAGATACTAACCTGATCATGTGCATGTGCATATGTACTACTAAAGCCTTGCAAATGAGGGATCCCCTCCTGCATACAGAGCACAGTGCTATATAAAAGGTTTAGAAAGTGCTTAACAACTGAAATTGCAATACTGTTTACTGCTTCCAAAAATCCTGCCCTCATTTGAGCACACAGTGGTTCATATTGTCATCCTACCTCTGGTCACCATTATGATGCTCCCAAGTAGTATACCAAAATGATCCTTGGCATGTAAAGGTTCTACATCCCCGATCGCAGTTTAAATGGTTCCAGTTATTATAGTAAATGATCCTTGGTGTCCTAGTGCCCCACCCAGGCATACTAAGCTGGGCAGCTCATTTCTAGATGCATCCTGGGGAAAGGAACTTGTACAATTAGGCCTTAGGTAGCACAAAATTTCCAAAATACATAAGGCCGGGATATTCAAAAAGGGTTGCGCCATGCACAATAGGGTTGCACATGCGCCAGAAGTCCGAAATTGCGCCATTCTGCGATATTCAGCGGGAAGCAGTTGTGCCACTGAAAACAGGCTGAGCAACAGCGCAATGCAAATGAATGCATGCTGAACTGGAAGGAGGAACCATGCATAAACTGCACAGCCCGATATTCAGCCGGGCTGTGCAGAGTTGTCTGGCGCAACCCACAACCCGCGCCTGCACAACTTTGAGCCAAAAAAAGGGCCTAGTCAGGCCACCCACAGGTGAGCTGCGACTGCAGGGCGCAACACAGCAGCTGCCACCTGTGGCTGGCCCTCAACCCACACCCTGTGCCCCCCTGCAGCCCAATCACAGGCAAAAGGAGAGTAATATCCCCACCACCACCCCACTGGCCCGGTCCGGGCATAGCATAAATTCCCCCACAGCCTGATTGCGGCAGCAAAGTGTCTCCCCAACATATCCCTGGTGGTCCAGTGGACCATAAATCCCGATCGCGGATTGAGTATTAACCCCACCTCCCAATTATATCCCTGGTGGTCCAGTGGACCGAACATCCCGATCGCGGGATTGTGTATTAACAACCTCCCCCACCTCCCGATTATATCCCTGGTGGTCCAGTGGACCGAACATCCCAATCGCCGGATGGAGTGTACAAACAACCCCCCAAACATCCTGGTGCCTAGTGTCCCCATCCCACCTGAAGCCTCCCACCCTGCACCCCCGCAGCCGGTGGGCGGCAGCATCCCACCCACCTGCCCTTCGCTACCATCGACTGACTGCCCGGTAGCTGCACGCCCATTGTTGCAGAGCAAGAGCCATGGCATGCAGCTCTATAACAGACAAGATAGTCCAGTTTTGTGAATGAATGAATATATTCATTCACAAATCTGACTGTCTTGTGGCGGGCTGCACACCCATTGGCTCTGCTCTGCACCAATGGTGTGCAGCCTACCGGCAGTCAGTCGGCGGCAACGGGGCGGCAGGTGGGTGATGCTGCCGCCCGCCGGCCCTCGGGAGCGGGTGGGAGGCTTCTGGTGGGTGGGTGGGACACTCAGGCACCAGGATGTTTTGGGGTGGGTTGTTTGCACACCCATCCCGCCGATCAGGATGTTCGTCCACTGACCACCAGGGATAAGTTGGGGAGTTATATTGCAGCCCGCGATCGGGCTGGTGGGGGATTAAACTATGCCCGCGATCGGGTCAGTGGGGATGGTGGTGGGGATTATACACTGTTTCACCCGCGATCGGTTGTAGGCGCGGTCCTCGATGGCTGCTGCCTGGCAGGGGTGCCAGGCGCAGTCCTCGGATCGACGCACCTGCATGCTAATGGCATGCAAATGGGGCCATAATCAGATGCAAATGGCCCCCTGCACCTTGCATGAATTATGGCCCCATTTGCATGTCACCTTTGAAATGGGGATTTTAGATGGCGCAATGGTACTTGCACCACCGCAAGTTGAATGCTCCACTCTGACCACTTGCAGTGGTGCAAGTTCCACTGCACCATGCACAGTGGCTGTGGTCAGGGGGTGATATTCAAAGGAGTTGCTCAAGGGCGCAACTCCTTTGAATATCGCTCTGGACACACCCCTGCACAACTATTTTGTGCAGCGCAAGGGCCTGTGCCACAAAATAGCACAGTTTGAATATCCAGCCCATAACATACATGGAGAAGAGTGGTACACAACCACAAATTACATTGGGAATAATACATGCAAGACATGAGAACTTGAGTGATAAGCAAACAATTGACAATGCATATAAAGCGAGTCAGAAGCCACAAACATATGCTGAGCGATCAAATACAGAGCAGTTTAAATCAACGCTGGCTATAAACATTTGTGCATAATGCCTAGAGTGGAAGCATAAGGGCCAAATTATAGCTGTACTAAACTAGAACCAAGTCATAGGAGAGCAAGAGGGAAAACTAGAGCAAGTGCAGGAGGGATTGGTGAGATCTCTGAAGGGTTTGAAAGAACCCATGAGAGGGAGATTGATGCATGGCTGGGCGAGGGAGTTCCAGATTTTGGGAAGCGGTGGCTGAACGTGGCTTTGCCGATGGTTGTGGAAACTGAAGGGACTGCTAGGGTTTGAATATTTCAGCTTCTGATGGTGAAGGCTGTGGGGGGACATCAGAGAGATAGGAGGGTAGAGAACAACCAGATTTGCCCACAAAGCTAGCACAGTGGGCATGGTGTCTGTCCACAAGAAAAGAAAAGGAGAGATTTATAAATAGAACAGTGGTGAGTCCAAGAAGGATAGTCTAGAGTGCAATGGCAGAATTATTGAAGTGTGTGTCCAGTCTGGCAAGGGTAGTGACTGGGTTATGCTGTAGGCCACATCACCATAGTAAGAGATTGGGCGGATCATTCTCTGGATAATAGCACAGTATGCCGGAGGTGGATACAGTCACAGTTCCTGTAGGTGCACCAAACTGCGGTGCAGCTTTTGACTATAGCATTCACTTGTTCAGAAAAGTTTAAGTGCTGGTTCAGCCAGATACCAAGATAGCTAAAGGTGGTAACATCCTCCACAGGGAGCCATCCAGGGTATGGAAAGTAGGAAGGGAGGGAGGGAGCCAGAGAGTCTGTGCCTTGTGCCAAAGGACATGGAGACAGTCTTCTTGGCATTGAGGAAAAGCTGATTTGTGTGGTCAGGGCTGAACTTGATCAAAGTCTAGCTGGAGTCTGTGGGCCTGCTGTGAAGAGGACCGTGTCACCCATGTACATGTGAATGGATGCAGACAAGCATATGGAGAGGAAATCATCAAGGAAAATGGAGAAAAGTAGTGGGCTAACACAGATCCTTGTGGGACCCAAGTGAATATGGGCAGGGAGGAGAGAGGGGTCACTGATCTTGACTGCTTGGGACCTACCTCTGGTAGGAGTGGAAGAGTTGATGGCTGGTCAGAGAGGCCTGCAGCCTGGAGTTTGGCTAATAATTAGGGTGGTAGACAGGGTTGAATGCTTTGCTAGATCGATGAAGATAGCAGAAGCTGTGATCCATACCATTATGGATGGATTTGGTGAGCCTGAGCAGTGAGATGGTGGTGGAGTGATTTTTGCAGAAGCCAGACTTGTATTGGGTGAAGAAGGAAGAAGGAGAGAGATGGAAGAGCTTGTTATCCAGGCCATCTGGGCTCTTACCTTTGGAAGGATTAAGGGCAGGAAATGTGTCAGTGTTAAAGGATGGAGTTACTGGACAGAAAAGAAACAATGGGGAAGGAAGGAGATGACAATCATGGAGCCTGGCAGGGGTGAGAGGGAGGTGAGGAAGGGGGGAGAGGGAGGAGAGGAGAGAGGAGGTGCAGGTGATGAAAAGGAATTACATCTCTATGGTGATGAAGGAGAGGTTAGAGATAGGGGTGTCACTGACTTTGAGGACAGGCAAAGGAGTGGGAGGGGAGAAGAGATTGTGACAGCCTTCCAAAATTTAGACAGGTAACCAATGTTGGTACTGAAGTTAGATGTAAAATACTCATCTTTGGGAAGCTTATTGCTGTGGTACAGGTGCTGAGGAGGTGATCATACCTCTCGAAGCCATGGGGGATGGGTTACATTTATTTTCTGACCAGGCCAAATCATGTACTTGTAAGTAAGCTATGAGCTCAACCATGATCTAGGGGAGGTGGGGTACCTTTCTCATGTCTTGCTCTGGGAGGGGCATGGCAGTCCCATATTTTGAGGATTTTGTTTTGGAATATGTTAGCATGGAGTCATTGGAGCAGACCAATGAGATAGGGGACCAATCAGAGCGGCTTAGGTCACGGCACAAGGGGGTGAGGTCCAGGGATTTGAAGGAAAATATAAGCAGTGTTTTGGTGGGGGTGAGGGGCTTTAGTTGAATGAGAGGCATCAGAAGGTTGTGATTATGGTGTCAAATCAGAAGAGAAGAAAGTCAAGCGTGGAATGCCACAGAGATACATCCTGACTCTTGTATGCTCATTAACAACGTTTGAGAATGAATCTGGGTTTGCTTCTCTTTGAAGATGACACCAAGCTCATGGGAGAATAGTGACAGGGGAAGTAGGAAACTGCAGAGTGACATGTAAAGATTAGAGAGGTGGTCTAAGGTTTGGCAGTTGAAATTCAATGCCAAAAAGTGCAAATTGATTCACTTAGGGGACAAGAACCCCAGGACAGAGTATCGGATAAAAGGGGTAGAGCTGACCACTACAGCTGAGGAAAGGGACCTAGTATTCATCATTAGTGACTCTCTTAAACAATCAAGCTAGTACAGTGAGGCATCTAGTAAGGCAAATAGTGTACTGGGATGTGCCAGAAGAGGTTCTGATAGTAGAAGAAAAGAGGTGTACTGCCTCTTTATTGATCATTGTTGAGGCTGCACCTGGTATACTGTTCAGAGTTGTGAACTTCTGAAGACCTCACCTCAGAAAAGATAAGGACAAAGGGTGATCAGGATGATTCAGAGCTGACAGGACAGATCATATGAGGATCTGCTCAAGGCACTGAACATGTCTTCACAGGAGACCAGACAAGAGAGGAATGATACGATAGAGACCTTCAAGTTCCTGTAAGGAATAAACAAGGTGAATGGAGAAGAACTACTTAGCATGAGTAACAGTTCAAGGGCATGGGGGCACAAGTAGAAATTGATGGGAGGGAGGTTCAAGAGGGATATTGGAAAGTTTTATTTTCCAGAAATGGTGGTGGAAATGTGGAATAGTCTGCCAACCGAGATGGCAGGCACCAAAACCATAAATGGTTTCAAGCATGGCTGTGAAAAAGTGAAGGGTATAATGGTTACTCAGGCTGATAGTAGTAGGGAGGGGAACAAGGGAGTGGATAGTGAAGGCTAGTACCCTGTATGGACAGTAGGGTCTGAGGTTTAATAGGGGAAATAGGGGCAGACAGGATGTACCATTTTTTTTCTGCCATTGTCTATGTTTCTGTGTTTCTATTTTTCCATGATCCCTGGCATCTAGTAGCCCCACCTGCCAGTCGCAAATCTGAGCCCCCTCCCAAAGACATCCAGCCAGGTCCCTCCACCCCTTCCCCATTGGCTCACCATTTACCCAAGATTGCAGCCACTTCCCTGTGACTGTGATCAGTACAGCATCTTAGCTCATTACCTTGGCTGATCACTGTCTGAGTGAAAGGGAGTGAGTGCACGCCTACTGTAGAACATCTGTTTCTATAGTAGGTGTGTGCTCACTTCGTGTCACTCAGAAAGTGGCCAGCCAAGGCGGCAGCAGAGAGGCTGGACCTGTCACAGTTGCAGTGGGAGGGACCGCAGCTGGGGTAATTTGTGAGCCACCATGAGAGAGGGGTGAAGAACCTTAATGGGTGGAATTGGGAGGGGGCTCACACTTGCAGTCAGGGTGCTCTATATGCCAGGGATCCTCTTAATATACTAATCAGGTGCATCTGAATGGTGATTGGTGATTGGGGATGGGGAAATTCTAGATGCCAGGGATCATTTTATTATATCAGGGGCATCTGAATTGTGATGAGGAGGTGGGGGCTGGCACTGCTCTGTATAATTCCTCCATGCAGTCATGCACAGAGGCATTGTGTGGAAATGTTAGTTAGCCCATATGGGCCGGCAAATGTCCCACTAGCACCTTTCCTGCCCTATGGACTTAGCATGCTGAGAGTTGAAAATGACTCATGGGGTAAAGGTGCTATCCTATTTGGGACATGCTTTCTCCATTTGTTCCTCTGAATCCCTGACTTACTGGAGGCTGTGATAGTGCCTAGTCATGCCATAGTGGGCTATCCAATGGGAACCAGTGATGACTGTACAGTGTGGTTCAATATTATGATAGGTGCAGAGGCAAGCCACAAAAAGACGATGGTCCTGGACTTTAGTAGGTTGGATTTTAAAGAAATCAGAGACTTCATCAGAAGCAGCCTAGCAGGGAGGATTGTCAGAGAGGTTAGAGGAACAGTGGAGAAATTAAGTAAAGGCATAGGAAGGCAACCAGCATCTGCATGAAGGAAGTGAGCAAAAGCAGAAGAAAACAAGCATTTGTCAGGCTGAATGTTGCACTGCTGGCATTGGCATTGGTAGTGCAGGAGTTAGAGATGCATACACTGGAATGGCAGTGAAGTATGGAAGTGACGCTAACCCCACACCACCCTGCAGAGATTGATAGGCATTGAAGTGTGCCTTTGGATGCGTCGACCATAAGCTCATGCCATTTTACCTCATCCTACCCTGCAGACTCCAAACAAGTGTCACATTGTGCCTTGGGCCATCGGGCCTTATGCTTACCCATTCCATAACAAAATACATTGAGATGGGTGCAGTATAGGAGAATGAGGTGAATTTTGGGGCAAAGTCCAAGGCACACCTTGATGCCTGTCACTGGCTACAGGATGGGAGTGGGGTGGAATGGTGTGACCACAACAGCCCGACAATCCAAAGTCACCCCTTGATACTGGTCAGTCTATACAAGGTGGGACTTATGGTTAGAAACCTCAATGCCCAGGCGTTTGTTGGTGTTACCTCCAAATTTTTCAACATGGACTTTTGTGACCCCACCTCATGAAGGCATTTGGGACCTCTGCTCATGAACAGTGGCACTGTGATTTTGTTAATATGTCCTGAACGTTGATTTCCCATAGCAACTGTGGCATTCTGCGCCAGATGTGAGGAAATACATTTTGGATAGGATGTGAAAAATGACAGCTCTACTGTTCATAAGGATGTGTGAAGAAATGGCAATATTGGAAAAAACTGGAGTGAAAATATTGAAAGTTCTCAAAGTTACGAGTGTGCATGGAAACTGCACAATGCACGCTCATAACACAGTCATTTTGTGGACTTTGTTGTTCAAATTTTCAACATAGGCATTTTGGGAACCCATCTTATGAACAGTGAAATGTAATTTCATTAATCGGGTCCCAAAAGGTAATTCTATGAGTGACCGTGAAATCACCTTTGGGATCGAATAATGAAATGACAGTGACTGAGTTCATGAGGTGGGGTCCCAAGAACCCCATGTTGAAAATCTGGAGCCAAAGTCACAAGAGTGGATGAGATATCCATTAAGTTGACCCCTACACTTTTGATTCCATTATACAGCTTACTAGCATTTCTTCAGTTCGTGGTCGGTTTTGAAGAGGCAGATGTGTTCCTGCTCCACTGAAGATCACAGCGCTGGACTTTGAGGTAAATATGGGCGGGGGTTTGGGTGTGAGGTGTGCAGAGATGGGCAGGTTGAGGGAGGGGACCCAATGGCAAATGACCATTTTCTTTGTTTCAGGTTGTAATAAAATGAAAGAAAAGAACACGAGGACTGTTTTCTTTTTACAGGTGTAAGGAAATGTTGGGCAACTGGGTGGGTTCCCAGTGTTCCATGAGTGTGTGGTGTGATGGTAGCACACTGCGATGGGCAAGGGCAAATGCTGATGCAATCAGCTTTGAACGCAGAGGCACACTGGGGTGGGCCCCAGTGTGCCACACAATCTTGGGGTTAACTATGCCAACAGGGGATTGGGCATCCCATAGTCGGCTTGCCGGGGATTATAAGAGTGTAGATGGCAACAGCCTCAACCATGTTCATTGAAATGTTACGACTGGAGGCACGCCCTGCAGTGATGGGGAGCACCCTCATTGCAGCGGCGAAATTGTTTTAAGTTGGTGGCACGCTTTTGGAGTGCTGTCATAGACAGCATGCTGTTTCATTTGTGCCACAGAGCCCAGCCCGAAAAAGCAGTGGTGCCTTTGGCCACAACACAACCGCACTTCCAAAACCTGCCACCACTATACATTGTCTGCACTGTGTACACAAGACAACATAAAACGGACCATTATGGTACTGTAGGGAAGTTGCCATGAAGGTGTCTGAAGGACATCCCCCAACCAGTCTGGTTAAGCAATTCCTACACTGTTTTAGAGGAGTGGGCTAGCCCCACAATGGCACCCACAGCTGAGACTAAGGTGGAGGGGCAGATCCTCAGTGATGCAGCACCAGGAAAGGGGGAAAGAAAATCCCAGAGGAGGAGGAAGCTTCTCTTGGTGGGGGACTCAGTTGCCCAAGGAGTGAAGTTAAGGGAACCCAGCAGGAAGGACAGGGAGGTAAAGTGCATTTCAGAAGGCACTGCATGGTGGGATGAGAAGGTGGATCAATAGGATCACAAGGGTAATGGCAAGGAGGGAGGAACTGGATGTTATCGTCCACCTGGGGATGAATGACTTGGCAGGAGACAAAGTGGAAGCAGTTAGAATTCAAAAGGATTTTAGGAAGTTGGGGGAGTCTGAAGCAAGTAGAACACTTCAAGGAGGCAGTGTAGCGCAGTGGTTTAAGACTCTGAGCTGCAAACCTGGAGACCTGGGTTTGAATCCCACAGCCCCCATTTGCATACTGTGTGACCCTGAGCAAGTCACTTAACTTCCTTGTGCTCCCAGGTCACACCTGTAAACAAGCTTCAGCTTAGCATGCTTCTCCTGGTAAAAAAAACAAAATACTCCATCTCCTTCTCAGAGTTGCCACCTGTCCATGGCAGGGGAAAGGCTAGGGCACTCTACATCCAGTAATTCAACTCCTGGTTGAAGGAATGGCATGGAATGGAGAGTTATGGCTTCATGGGGGACTGGGGCCCCACCTGGACGAACGCAAGCCTGTATAAAGATAATGGCCTGCATCCATCAGGAACGGACCTGAGTAAGAAGTGTGAATGCTTCAGTGACAAGCATTTAAAATGGCCAGGAGGGGCTCAGAAGGTCAGATGACTTAGTATCACCCCCTGGGCACATGCAGGAAAATTAGTTGAAGTCTGGGACACCGTGAGCAGAAGCAGAGTGGGAAGCATTGAATTCTAGGCCACATAAGAAAGACAACTCTGGAGGGGGGGATGAAGCAGAAATGGGGAAGGGGAGGAAGCAGGAGAGCAGCAGCAAAGAGAAGGAGGGGGATAGGATGCAAAACATGGAAGGCATGGTAACAAATGCCCGCAGCCTGGGAAATAAAATCCCAGACCTGGAGGCATTGATAGTAGAGGCAGACCTGGACATAGTAGCAATATCTGAGACATGGTACACTGTTAATCATGGGACATTAATGTACCAGCTTATGCTCTGTTCAGGAGGGGTGGAGGGTAAAAAAGGAGGGAGCATGGCCCTGTACGACAGAGAGGCTATAAAGGAGACAGAGGTACAGGGTAGACAGGGGGAGGCTAAGGCACTGTGGATCATCCTTGAATCTGGCAAAGGCTCAGCAATATAAGCGGGGTGATCTTGGCCTTTAGCACAGGGGAAGAAGTGACAGGAGCTCATGGATGCAATACACACTATGGCAACAAAAGGTGAAGTCCTGCTGCTGGGGGATTTCAGTATGCTAGATGTGGATTGGTCCACCCAGGTAGCTGCTTCAGCCAGAGGCGGAAGCATCCTGGATTCCCTACAGGGGCAGGTCTAAGGCAGCTTGTGCTTGATCCAGATAAAAGCTATTCTTGACCTGATACTGACCAATGGGGACAAATTCAGATATCTGTGTGGAGGGACAGCGGATCCAGCAACCACCACATAGTGTAGTTTAGCATGGAACCCAGGACCAAGTCCAGTCACACGACAGCAAATATTTTGGATTCAAGAAGGCAGACTTCACTGACATGGGAGATACATCTGAATAGCCTTCTTTAGAAGCTTGTAAAAGGGTGGCATTCAGGAGGGTATGATGAAACACAGAAGAATGAGAGAACAGAGAGGTGTATCAGGTAAAACAGAGGTAAACAGGTAAGGTAATGAAGGATCAACAACTCAGACAGAAGAAAGCATAGCCAAAGGGTATCAAAAAGAAGACCAGACTTTCTTCAGGTACATAAGCAAGGAGAAAAAGGCAAGGGAGGATTCTGAGAATAAGAAGGATGACAAAGGGAGGCTGCACAGAGGGATTAGTAAAAAGTATACATCCTGAACAGGTACTTACTGTTTTCACAGAGGAGAGAGAAGGGACAGTTCACCACAGCAGCAGCATGAACACTGTAGGGGAGAATATGGACAAGTCCATTTTCAAAGGAAAGAGTATTATTGAAAGGACTTCAGATTTAGGGTGGACAAGGCCATAGGACCGGATGGATACACTCCAAGGGTATTAGAGAAATAGGCAGGAGGTGCTTGTTGTTCTGCTCATGGCCTTATTCAGCAACTCACTGGAACAGCACTGGTTCCAGAGGACTAGAGGAGAGCAGACATAGTTCCATTTTGTAATGGGCATCAGCAGGAAGCAGGCTAGCAAATATAGCCTGGTCTGTCTTACCTGAGTCATGGGAAATTAATGGAATCCACTCTAAAAGAGAGACTGTTAAGAGTATATTGAATCCAGTGGCTGCAAGACCACAGGCAGCACATATTCGACAGGGAAAGGTCATGCCAAATGAATCTGGTAGATTTCTTTAACTGGATGACCAGGGAAATAGATAAGGGAGAGCAGTGGACATGATTGAGCTGGAGTTTAGCTAGGCCTTCAGCACTGTGCCACACAGGAGGCTGGTAAGAAACTGAATGGCCTAGGAGTGGATCCAAATGGTTAATTGGATTCAGTGTGCCCAGCAACTGGTTTTGTGCTGTGTAACATAGATAATCACTGGCTGTTCACCTCTCTATCCATGGGATATACCACCCTGTATGGGTATGAAGGGTAGGAACCCTAGAGGAGGGTTTCACCCTTGGAAGCTACAGGAGTGATTCCCTTGGCTAATGGTACCTTAAGAAAAGCCCACAGGAAAGAAAGGCATGCTGCTGGAGAAGGAGGGGTGATGGAGGGCAAGGAAAAATACTTGTGTGTGGAGGAGGAGAGCAGCCCTTAAATGGGCTGAATGGGAATGTCCAGTTGCACCACCTCTAAACTACAGACTGTAGCCTTCAATTAGTCCAGTAGCTAGTAAAATGGATAAGAAAACAGAGGTGGTGGTTAACGGCACTCACTCTAATGATAGGAGAGTGATCAGTGGGTACCACAGGGCTCAGTACTGGGACCAATCCTTCTGAATGTAGGGACACTGCAGAAGAACTGAAAGGAAGGTATGCCTTTTGCAGATGATATCAACACTCTGTGATAGGTAGACACTGAGGAGTGGTGGAGGAGAATGATCAGGATCTTGTGAATTTTGAGGAGTGGAAAAGCATGGCAGTTGGATTTAATGCCAAAAGTGCAAAATCGTGCACCTAGGGCATAGGAACCAAGAGCAGAGTATAGGATGGGGGTGTTTATTGACAGTCAATAAACATGAAAGGGATCTTTGGGTTTTTATGTCTGAGGATCTCAAGGTGGCACTGTTGCACAACAGTGAGTAGGGCTAGTGGGATACTGGGGTATGCAGGGAGGTATCTTCATCAGGAGGATGGAGGTGGTGTTTGCCAGACCCCACCTGGAGTGCAATGTACTTTTGAGAAGTCTCGATATGGCCAGGTGTTGGGAGTGTAGGAATGCACAGTCCATAACACCTGGTTTGGGAACCAGTAACTAGTTTTGCACTAATGGATAGCTACACCTCCCAACCCTCCCAGCATGCCGATGTGCCTATGCACAAGGTGCTGTCAGCTGCTTTACACAGGTGCACAAGGATGGATTAGGGCCACTTACAAATGGGCTAGTGACTTGGTAACCAAGCAATCATATGACCCTGTGCAGTACTATACTGCTTTAGAGGTGCAAATTGGGATTAGCAAGTTGATAACCTGTCTAATACTCACAAAAAAAAGCTTGAATATTCTGCCTCAGGGCTTTTTAAAACCATTGTAACTTGTTAAATGAACAAGGAAACACCCCTGAGTTGTGGTTGGTGATGGAGCACCTTGGCCTCATACCCACTGCAGACTCCTACCCACTCTGGGTCCCATCTTCTGCATGTCCTCTGCCTGGATGATACTGGATGTCTTGGGTAGCTAGAAGCAGTCCTGCCTATGTGGATAAGCCAGGGAGGTCTCTTGCCAGGCGGAGGTAGGCATTAACGGAGCCTCAGGAGGGGACCCAGAGTGTGGGAATGGGGGCAGGTTGGGTGGGAGAGAACTGGGGATGATGCCTGAGAGAGGACACATCTCTGGTGATCAGAGGAAAAAGAGTTGGTAAAAAAAGAAAAAAAAACATTTCCCAAACAGTATTCCCCCTTTTGATTTGAACCCAAATCACCTTTTGATAATGCAGCCACCAAACTACCTGACTATCTAACTGCTGCAGGTGTTACCAAACCCAAACCCACTGGTATCAGTTCAAAAAAGATACCCTGAATTTTGTCCCCGAATACCTAAATGCCAAGAGGCAGGCCTGAGGTTGCACACTGGTTTGGCTGGCGTGCACACCCACCTGAACCAAACAACCCCCAACATGTTTCTTGATGTCTTTAAATCTTGAACTGGCTTTCAGCACCAGTGGACTTGAACACTGAGATAACTATATATATATATATATATATATATATTTATATTCTAGGTGCAGGGCATTCCTGCCTCACTCACAGCTCTGCTGTATTAGTCCTAGGATGGCACACATGACTGAAGCCCTGGGGAGGATGGATCAGTAGATGCAGAATCAGACTGATGCTTAACACTTGAAGGTGTGGAAGCTGCAGCTTGATCTTCAGTGCACCCAAGGTCTTGCAGCCCTGTTCCTCTCCTGCCCACAGAGGCCCACTGCAGGCATCACACAAGACCCACCAGCCACAAGGGACCCAACATGGGAGCATGCCCACGGTCTGGCCCCCACAGGTCAGAGCACCCCAGCACCTGGGCACAAACCCACAATCCCTTACCTCCAGCAGCTCCACTTGATAGGGGTCAGCGAGCTCCCCACCTAACACGTTTAGGATTGATTCTTCAGATCATTTCCATTCTTTCCTCAGTTACCTGCTACTCTGTGTAGTCAAGCAGTTTCAGCTACCTTCTCGAATATCAGGCTCTGGGGGCACTGTGCAGAGTCTGAAATTCCAGGGATTTAACTCAACAGTCTCCCATCTTGCTGCATCTCAGGAACAGACAGCAGGCACCCACCTAGACAGCACCCTGCTCATCCCCTGCTCCACAGTCTTTCAATTCCAACACAGTGGCCACTCTGTGCTCTGGCTTACACACAAGTTCAGCAACTCTTTTCAAAAATACATCAAGAAAGTCCCATTTCACCAGCAGGTGCTAGTCAACTCCAGACAGAAGAGGCTCTCTTGTCAGCTTCTTAAAACCTGGGTTCAAATCCAGTTTTCATGTCCATTTTCTACAATCCGTTTTTTTCTGCAAAAACAGTCCTTAAACCTTGTCTTTCCTTTCCTGTTGATGTCTTGTCATTGCCAGGGTCAGACAGAACCTTTACACTTTTTCTTCTCTCATCAAAAATCTTTGATCATCCATGTTTCACCGCTGTGGCAGATAAAACTGAAGAGGCTTTATGCCCATCTTCTTGACACAAATCCATTTTCTTAATCCTTTTCTCAATCCATTTAACCTGTACTCTGAACAATTTCATTGCTGTGGTGTGCAACTCTCTGGCAGCAACAAAATACTGCAGATCTCCCTCTGCAGAGCTGCCCACAAAATCTCTCTTTCTCTAGATGGGGAAAGGCACAACCTGCTCTGGGGGACAGACAGTTGGCAGCCCCCTCACAGCCCCACAACCTCACCTTCTCCCTTGCTGGAGACCCTCCTGTGGAGGGGTTCACAAAACTGAACTTTGAAAACAAAGTTCTTCCCTTGGGAGCTTTCTGGCAGCTCCCCATTGGAGGAGCA
Source organism: Neoceratodus forsteri (assembly GCA_016271365.2). Classification (NCBI taxonomy): domain Eukaryota; kingdom Metazoa; phylum Chordata; order Ceratodontiformes; family Ceratodontidae; genus Neoceratodus; species Neoceratodus forsteri. Next base: position 796,043,082 of record CM028137.1, on the reverse strand, counting down.
ACTGTCAACCAAAATTAACAAGTACAAGGTTCCCGTGACACTCACTGGTTGCTGAAAAGGCGCACAGACTGTCCTCCAGTATTTTCCCCAAGGGTCTTCACTGAAGTTCTACTCTTTAGCAGCCTCTTCCTCTGATGGCCCAACAAACAATTTAGCAATTTTAGTTATTTTCCAGCCAGTCGCTAATGCTGAAACTTGTTTTCTCCAGCACCAGACAGGCTGAGAAATATGTAGTAACAGCAGCAGGAATGAGGAATAATGTTCTAACTCTACCTAGATTAGGTGAGTGGGGATCCAGACTACCAAAGAAATATGTTTTTAGTGTGTCCAGAACTGACAGTGTGTGTGTGTGTGTGTGTGGGGGGGTTGCTGGCTGCGTTTGTACAGTTAAACACGCTTCTCAGAATCATTAACTAGCACTACCCACGCAGTGTGTTAGCACTTCAAGAAAGCATTTAATATACCTGTACGCCCCATATGCATTAGAGTAACCCCCAGTTGTATGGGCACCTGTTGCAATTAGTAATCCGCAGAAAAAAGTACAGTGCCATATTATCAGGTTAGCACTGCACAGAAGAATGCTTTTGAAATAGTACCAGCTATGCTTATCACAGTGCAGTGCTAATTCTGTTACAGTGGTATGTGAGCCCCCATTTTCAGATTAGTGTCGTGCATTCCTAAGTGCTGCATCTGAGATAGCGCACAGCCACAGAAGGTGGTGGTAAATGGCACTCACTCCAGTGAGGAGAGAGTGACTAGTAAGGTGCCGGAGGGCTCAGTAATGGGACACGTCCTCTTCAGTGTCTTTATAAGTGGCATAACAGAAGAACTGGAAGGGAAGATGTGCCTTTTTGCAGATGACACCACAATCTGTAATAGCGTTGATAGGCGCAGATGGAGAGAATGAGTGGGGACCTTAGAAAACTTAGAGTGCTATGGACATGGCAGCTCGGGTTCAAAGCCAAAAGTGCAAAATCAAGCATCTAGGACTAGAAGCCTAGAGGCTGAGTATAAAATGTAGAGGGAGGTACTATGGTCACTAAGGAAACCTTTTCTACAGCACTGTGCTCTGTATGCAGGAGAGGATTACTCATTTGCATGGCCATAGTAGTATATATGCACATGCACATGATCAGGGTAGCATCAAGTGATGCTGAATACACAATCGATCCACCATGTTGTTCTCACAGTGTAATGTTTAGCCTGCACACTAACCTTCTGAAAATGGGGTCCTAATTGACTAAAAATCCTGGCCGATGCCTCTTAAGATGCAGAAGGTAAACTAAAGGGTCCTCTTATCTATCTGTTTATGTATTGTTTTATCATATTTTGCTTGCAAAGCCTTTATCCGATTTCAAACATTGTGATGTGACTTAAAATGTTTATACAGACTAGTTAAAATACAGTTTTTTTTTCTTTTTACCTGGTGGTGATTGCACTGCCTCCCATGCCAGTGGCCCAGTTTTGGAGGTGGACCTGGGTTGCACAGGGGTTAGCTGGGGAGATATGATTGAGCATCTCAGAAAATGCTCTCCTCTCAACAAGGGAAGTCTCGACCACCCCGCTTCTTCAACATCCACCCTAGCTGAGGAGGGCTGGCAGGGCAGTGGAGTTGCATAAGTGGAGGCTCAGGCAGGCACAAAGCAAGTATGTGTCTTTATATGCAATTGCATCATTGCATGCTTGCGCTGCCCAGGGATGAAACCAAAGGTAGAAAACCCCAATGGCAGAATGACCCAACAACCTGATGCAGATTCTGCACTGCTAACCAGGCTCTGCTTCTGTCTTAATATGTTCTTGTCAGTGGCCCTGACCCTCCTTTCCTGGCCCCAAACATGGGTGTGGGGGATCTCAGAGCAAGTATGTCCTGCGGATGGTAAGTGACTGGGCTGGAAATGTCAGTGGGCAAAGGGATAGCAGGGTGACTAAGGAGATAAAAATCTCTATGGGAAAAAAAAAGAAATAAAACACAGTTTGAGAAGCTCAAACCCCAAAACTGACTGTGCATGCCTCCAGTGAGGCATCACAGTAAAGTTATTTAGTAAAACAATGCAAATTATATGCATATGCCAGCTAAACTCCTGATGAGAACTGAATACTGAGGGATTGCAGCAAAAAGTGTTTCTTAACCAAGAAACATTTATTAAACAAAACATTAAAATAAAAACTTAATCAAAACATAGTCCATAGAGTACGAACTAGCAACGTTTTTGGATTACACTTCCACAGCTCCTGAAGTGCTTCCCAAGCATTCAGCTCAGATAAGTTGCTGGACTTACACAATAATTAATTACACATAAAACCAACCAACAATTTAACTTGGAAAAATGCATGCAGCCCCCCTATGTATACAGGAATGCTAGGAATAACCTGTATTAGCTTCCTATACAAATGTGTTGTCTGACAGTAAATGAAGGCAGCACTTATTTAAAAGAATAAACTAGAGCATTTTAAATTAGTTCTAAAGTTTCTTGTCATCACAATGTTCTGAAATTTGATTAAGGTGTGCAAGCAAAACAAGATGTAAAATCCCATAAAAGTAGAATAAGAGATAGCCCTGTTTTGTTTAGCTGCTCTGTGGTTTCAAAAACATCTTCTCATCAAGCCAGCAGCTAACTGAATGCAGCAGACAAGCAGTTCAGCTGCAGGACATTCATGGGGGAGGGGCAGGGGGATGGGTAGTTTCAGAACATAGTCCATTTCAGTATATAGTTTATTTGTTTCAGTATATAGTGTATGTGAATTATTCAGTCTACAGTGTACGTGTTTCGATACATAGTGTATGTGTTTCACCATATAGTGTATTTGTTTCAGTATATAGTGTATGCAGATTTCTCAGTGCATGGTGTATTTATTTCTATAGATAGTGTATGTATTTCAATATAAAGTGTAGATGTTTCAATATATAGTGTATTTGTTTCAGTATATAGTGTATGTGCTTTCTTCAGTGTGTAGTGTATGCATTTCAATAGATAGTGTATGTATTTCAATATATAGTGTATTTGTTTCAGTACATAATGTATGAAGATTTTTTTCAATATATAGTGTATGTGTTACAATCTATAGAGTATTTGTTTCAGTAGATAGTTTATGTGGATGTTTCAGTCTGTAGTGTATGCATCTCAATAGGTAGTGTATATGTTTCAGTACATAGTACATTTGTTTTAGTATATAGTGTATGTGGATTTCAGTACTTAGTATGTGGATTTCAGTAGATAGTATATTTCACTATACAATGTAAGCATTTCACTATATAGCATATGTGTTTCACTATATAATATATGTATTTCAGTATACAGTATATGTATTTCACTATATGATGTATATATTTCAGTAGATACTGTATGTGGTTCACTACATTGTGTATGTATTTCACTATATAATGTATATATTTCACTATATGATGTATGTATTTCACCATATAGTGTATGTGTTTTACTATACAGCCAGAGATTATGAATTATGTCCTAACGGCTTGCCATACATGGCATTAATGTTTTTATTTTTTTTGAGAAGTCTACTTGAGTTGTCAGGATTCAGGGGTGGGGAGGTCACTGGGTAATGTTGTGTTGGCTAACTAGATTTGTTTTAAATCTGTAAACTTTTGCTGAATATGTTGACATCCCTACTTATTCTTTTAGTTGCATACTGTGTGTGTCTCCAGATTTATAGTCTTCTAACTTGTTTGTGACAGCATGGCTAATGTCAATGTATGTTCCTTCAAAGGCAAGCAGCTGAACTTGTATCACATTTATATAACGTACCTAAATTTATTTACAAATTATAAACTGAAAATGCATTAATGGAATTGTTGTGAAATAGAGGATGTGTGGTTTGTTCAGGAAAAGTATGGTGTATTTGGAACAATGTCCTGTTACCTTACCATACTCTTACTGACTGTGGCAGTATGTGTGAACTGGCAAAGAAATCATGATATATTTCTGACATGGTATCTATGATCATGCTTAGTATATTTCTGGTTTTCTCAGACCTTTGTATGTCATTAAAGATAGCCCCACTGACCACACGCATTATTAAAGCTTTCTGGTCACTGAGGTTACCTGTGAATGTATATGCTGCAGTATATTCATACTGTGGATGTCTTAGGATGATGATGTCACATCATGCTTCTGATGCTGGTTATAATGCATGCTTCATTTTGCAGTTGTAGCACTTTGGTGGAGGAGTGTGCCTGACAGTCGGGGCCTCCTCCCCATGCACATCCCTGGTATACAACTGATGCTCTCCTCCAAGCCTGCTCCCATATAGTAGTGAATGTGTTGCTGGTGTGTGTAGTGATGCATCCACTGACTCCTCCCTCTGATCCCTTCTCAACCCCTTATAGAGAGGAACATGTTCCTCTGATCCCTTTCCAACCCCTTATAGAGAGGAACGTGTTCCTCTGATCCCTTCCAAACCCCTTATAGAGAGGAATGTGTTCCTCTGATCCCTGTCCCCTAAGGAAGAAAGAAGACCACAACACAGTAAAAGACACCATATGGTAATTACAATATTCATTAACATTCACACACAGCAGTGAACCAAATATCAAGTTTCTTTGGGAAATCAAACCCCCAAATGCCTCCACCCCCCAAAAAAATGTCTTCCTGTTAAAGTTTAAAAACAAGCCTTTTAAATACTGCTTCAATTCCTTTCCCATACTTGAGGCCAGGGGCTTAACCCCCAGACCCTCATGTTATGATAAAAGGTGCTCTGCTCCCATAAACCCCTGGTGATGGTGGATTGACCTCTGACCCCTAGCCCATGGGGTGGGGCTTTGAACCCTGGCCCTAAACCCTAGTTGGTTTGACCCGACCCTGGACCAGGCAGTAGGGCTTTCACCCTGGTCCAGGGGGTTGGGCCTTAACCCCTGACCCCTGAGCCCCACCAAAAATTTTAATAACCCGGCTCCTATGCCAGCTTCTTACGTTCCACCTCAGTGATATTACTAATTAACATGCAGCATGATTTGTCATTGTGACAGGTTTCCCTAATATCAACCCATTTACATTTGTCAAGGTCACACATCCACTGGAAGTTTGTATATGGCCTAGCGTGTTTGGCCAAGGCATGCGCATTTCAAATTAAGAACTGTACATGATGTGCCACATTGGAATTCAGCATTTTGATTGCTCTGTCAGCAGCAGATGCCTGCTGGGATTCGGCTACAAATCTGGCATCAGCAAGGGAGTGCTTCTTAGACTTGGCATGTTTTTGTAAAGACTGCTCAGTGAATTATTGCAGCCCCCTTCATAATATGCTGATGTTTTATCTGCAATGTCTGGGAATTTCCGAAATGCTTTACAAAACATTACGTTTTTCTCAGGATCAAGCTCAACCCAAGCGTACTTTGTTACCTAGTGTTCTTGAAAAGTACACACTTGTTATCTTTTGTCATAAGCAGCATCTCTCTTCTTTTTTCTAAGAGCCTCCTTCTCTGCTGCTATGGTCTTGGGGTTCTTTACTCCATTCCAGAAACGCTACATCTTGGCAATTCTGGCAATTTCTTATAATTTGCCAGCAAAGAAGCATGCCCTGACCAAACAGGCAAGGGGCAGTGGATGCAGAACTAACTGGGATAAATCCACCCCATGACACCCCAGACAGAATGGGTCCCCGTAGCAATCGAGATAATTTTCTATGCAAGGTGAGTGTCAAGCAGACTTATGATTACAATTTATTTTTAGCCCTGGAGGGCCTCGCTAAAATGTTTTTGCTGTGTTGCAGATTCAACTGCAGAGGGGAGTAAGTCAGTGTCGAGGTTTTGTTATTCATCCTCAGTTCTAGGTAACAACATTTCTTCTTGGCCAATTGCAAATTTGTTAACTGCCCATAATCTAATTTTTCCCCCCATAGGGTGAAGTCTGCCCAGATAAAAAATGTAAAAGATGTCTGGTGTCTTTTTTTGGGGAGGTACCAAGGGAAAACATCAGCCTTTTTTGCCTCATCAAATCAGGGACATTAGGGCAAGATTGCCTGTTATTTTGTGGCGCAGTGCCCCTCCCTGAGTGAAACTGGACAATTAATCTATCTCTGGGCTATAACGTATGCCCCGAGTACTGTAAGGCAAAGTTGGTTTTCCCTTGTTCTGTGCCAGGGAATCTGTGCCCAAAAAGGCTAAATTTTGTTTTTTTCAGGCTTGTTGTTGCCTTTGTTTTTTTCTAGGAGTGCCCACCCTGTAAAAGTTTTACCTTGTTGGCCTTTTTCATTTATTTCTCCTTTTTTAGGCAGTCTGCCTAATTTTTGAGAACTGGCTAGTCTGCAAAACCCAGCAAAATCTGGCACATTTGCCCTCCGTTATTCCAGCCCCCCCGACTGTTTCCTAAGCTCACCAACGCTCATTCAGTCACTGAAAATCTGAGTCTCCCATATCCACCCTCCCTCCCAATAGTGATTGTACTGTTCGTTCCCTGCACCCTCCCATTTCAGTCAGCCACCCCCCCCCAAAATTTACCAGACTGGAGCTGCAGTGATGTCCAGAGAGAGGAGCCTGGAGTGAGAGAGTCCTGTCAGCATGGTTGCCGCCCCGGGAGTGAGGGAAAGCAAGTGCACAATGGCTCAGCCCAAGACCGAAATCTCGCCAGTGAGCGTAAGATTTCCGATCGGTCTTGGGCTGGCAGATGAAATGCGGGCATTCCGGTTGGTTGGAGCATCTTAGAAGGTGCCAGTCTCAGAGCTGAAATGGGAGCAAAAAAAAAACACGCTGGTGCAAATTTAGAATGGCGGCTGCTGAACCTCGCCCTTAAAGCGGTATACACTGCAGTTTACTAGGGAGAATCTGGTGTTCCATGTTAGTTTTGTGTGCATGGAACACCATTTCAATTGGAATTTTGAGCCCTGAGTTAGTATAGGGTAGGAGGAGTCAGGAAGGAGTAGGCAGGCTAAAAGGCCATTGTCAGAGGGTAGGGGTGGGTGGTAAAAGTGCAAGGTGGATGGGGCTGGAGGGACCCACATTTAAAAGTGCCATTAGAAGTGGTGGATGAGGCAGGGGGGGTGGAGGGGGGGTAAGGGGTGAGAGTGGGGGAAGCTGGTGCCAAAAGTGTAGAGCTCTAAGGGAGGTTACAAGTCACCTTCGACTAGGGTAAAATGAGTAGGCAGTTCCTTAGGAGAGGCAGTCACATTGAGTGGTAGAGGCAAGGAATAGTGGGAGTTGCCTTTTAAAGGGACCAAGTGTTGCAGTTGTAAGTGTTCTTTGTCTTGACAAAGCCTGCTTGCTGATATCAATGTATTGTATGCATTTTCCTGTGCCTGAAACTGATTACCATAATGTGTCTCTGTTGTTTTATGTTACATAGATACATAGACAGTGTCGGCAGATAAGGGCCTATGGCCCACCTAGTCTGCCCATTTGAGCTTGTAAGTTCAGTTTGTTTTCCTAGAAGTCTATTTCCCCTTACCCCTGACCTCTAGAATTCCTTTATGTCTATCCCATGCATTCTTAAATCCGTGATTGTTTCAGCCCCACCACTTCCTCTGGCAGGGTGTTCCACTTGTCCACCACCTGTTCTGTGAAGAAATTCTTTCTCATGTTTCCTCTGAATCGTCCTCCTCCAACTTCATCCCATGCCCTCTAGTCCTGAAACATCTTTTTCGCTTAAAATAGTGTTTTCCTGCACCCTGTTCCTCCCTGTAAGATACTTGTATGTCTCATCATATCCCTCTCTCCCTCCTCTCTGTTGACTGTCCATTATGACTTTGTGTCCATTATGAGTTTTTGTACCTCCTATTTATACTTTATTATACTTGCATTTTACTGTCTTGTTTAATCTGTTGTCCTTTCTACTGACGTGGAACCTTTGTAAAAGAACTTTTAAGTCAAGGTATATGTAATCCAAGACTTAAATAAATAAATAATAATAATATCTATTCCTTGGAGGAGAGGAGAGGAGAGGACGATATGATAGAGAGATATTCCAAGTACCTTAGGGTATATATTTCAGAGGAAGCATTGCACAAGGACAAGGGGACATGATTTGAGGCTGGAGGGAGGAAGGCTCAGAGGAATGTCAGGAAGTACTTTCTCATAGAAAGGGTGGTGGATCCATGGAACAGCCTTCCAGTGGAGATGATGGGGGCTAAAATAATACGGGGGTTCAACAGCACATGAGATTGACATAAGGGTACTCTGGAGATGGGCAGAGAAGGCATGCCGCAGATCAAATAGGATCTGGGCTGTCAACACTGAGTAGGAAAATGGACAGACTAGGTGGGCCATATGGCCCTTATCTACCATCAGATTCTATGTTTCTATGATATAACACCATGCATGTGTCTTGACACACATGCGGGCTGCATCATCAAACCTCCTGCCCACATCTGCTGGTCCTGCAGTGGTGCTGCCCAGCCACCACTGGGTGGCAGACAACTAACAGGATTTAGTGTCCCCCCCCTTGAGAGAGGAGAGCTGTCTTGGAAACAAACAGTCCTCCTTTTCTCGGCCAGCTCTGCAGTGACCCTTGATCTGCAGTGACTCTTGATCCATTATCGCACCGGGGTCTCTGGCATGGGTGGAGGTAAATCAGCCTGCAACTCCGCCCTCCATGCCACCAGGCCAGCTTAGCTTAAGACTTATAACTTGGTCCTTGACACTAAATTGCAATGAAATATTAAATGAACACTGTTCAACAGGACATTAGTTACTGGTTACCAACCCACTTTAGAGTCCAGCCATCCTGGTGGTCATTTGAATGTATCCTGTTGACACAGAGAAACAACAGGGGCAGTTATGTCAGGAGACCCTCTTGGAGGGCAGTTTTCCCTGCCTGGAGGAACACACAGGCTGCAGAACAGAAACAGCAAGTTGAAAAAAATGTAAAAATTACTGAACATCAGCTACAGGTCTAGTGTAGACCACCTGTACACATTACCACTCCTGGGCTGAAGCAAAGGATACAAGCTGAAGCAGTGAAATAATCGGCTGCAGGTCTGTCACAAACAACCTATGTGGCTTACCTCTTGTGGACTGAAGAATAGAAGAACTTGAAATCATCAGCCATTCTGATCCCACCTGTGCTTCTGGGACTGAAGTCACAGAAGCAGCTGAAGAAGAACCTGGCAGAAGCTGTCACTGGAAGAAGCTGGTCCAGAATAACTGAGAAAACAACTCCACTGTGGATGACCACTGGATACAGTTCAGACTCTGAAGAGACAGTGCATCACTCTCCCCCTGACTTGGCAGTTCAATAAAGAATTTTTCAAATAGCAGTTATGGTGGTCATTTCAGTGAGATGTGTGGACTCTGTCATTAATCTACATCAAATAATAATAAGTTTTTACAGAAAGGCACAGTTCAGACTGACTACCCCCTTAAATGTATTTATTTATTTATTTAGTTTTTGTTTACCGGGTGAGTACCATAGCCAAGACTTGATTATTTTCAGGCACAACCGGGAGAAATACAATCAGTAGGTGGGGAATGACATTAGAGAAAGATACAGAGCAATCAAACTTAGACAAGTCATGAGTAGGCACAAGATCGGACAGGTTTACACAGTTGGATAACAGGTCAGGTCAGTGGTTCACTTTACAATAGCAACAATAATAATGAATTCACATACATTGTGGCTAAGCAACAACAGGATAAGAGCAGCTAAAGGCATAAACAATAAAGACATAAGTGCATTTAGGACAAGACAGGGTGGGTAGTCTGAGTAGGAAACAGTATGCAGCATTAGAGAGGTGAGACGAGGTCTGAGAACAAAAGATTTGGGGGGGCTTGTAGCAGGCACAAGAGACCTGACTAAGGAGGAAAGTGTGACAGCTGGTTTTAAACTGGGCATGGCTGGGTGCTAGGTGAACTGTAAGAGGCAGGGAGTTCCATAGTTTAGCCGCTGAGTAAGAGAATGCAAGGGTTCCTTTGTTGGATTTACATCTCGGTATTTTCAGCAGCGATTTGTCCAATGATCTGAGGCCATGAGAAGGGGACAGAGGATTTAGTAGGGAGGCCAGCGGTACTGGGATCCCCATTCGTAAGACATTGTCGGCCAGGGAACCAAGGGCACAGGTTCGAACCGAAGCAAGGGGTAGCCAATTTAGGTCATTATAGAGCTGACAATGGTGTTTAGCCCATGATGGGCCAAGGCATACCTACAGATGCTGTTATAGGTGGTATCCCACTTTCTTAGGAGAGTAGAGGATGAATTTAGGTAAGTGACTACCCCATAGGATAAACAACGGGAGCAAGATGCTGCGGGCTATAGCTAATCTAGTCGATTTCGTGAGGATATAGCTTGATTTGTAGGCAGCACCAATTTTGGCATTGACTGATTTACAAGAAGTCGTTATATGCTTCTCAAAGTTGAGGTTTTCATCAAGGAGAACACCAAGGTATTTGAAAGAGCGTACAGGTTTGAGGACCACACTATCATGGCCAGATACTTTAAATAGATTGCGGCTGTTGTTTAATTTGACTGTCGAACCAAACAGCATGGTCTGCATTTTATCAACATTAAGGATTAGTTTATGGGTGAAAAGCCAGGATTGAACAGACTTAAAGCATTGGTCAGTGTACGGTTTATGTGGTGTATATTTTTGTCATAGCAGTACAGTACCAAATCATCTGCGTAAAGGATAGATGAGCAGTCAGGGCTATTTGACAGGATACTATTAGTAAAATGGAAAAGAGGAGGGGTCCTAGTATCGATCCTTGGGGAACACCTAGATTGTTCGCCATAGGGCTAGACACAGCAGAATTGTATCTAACGAGCTGTGTTCTGTTGGATAGATAGTTATTAAACCAGGCAACAGAGGTTGGTGAGAAACCAAGAGCACGGAGGCTATCAAGTAGAAGAGGATGGTCAACGAGGTCAAATGCCTTTGTCAGGTCTATAAAAACTGCACCCGTGAGGTGGCCGTTGTCCATAGCAGTTAGAGCATCATTTGTAAGGTGGAGTAAGGCCATGGAGGTGCTATGACCTTTCCAAAAGCCATATTGAATCGGCGAGAGAAGGTTATATTTAGTTAAGAATTCGGTAACTTGAACTGATACTAGTTTTTCCATCATTTTATTTAGTCTTTGTGATGATGTGATGTACTATGATGGTGATGACACCACAGTGCAGAGAGCTTATCAACTGGGTTGCTATCCTAGTAGCACGCCCGTCCCAGCTGCACACCCAGCGTCGTCTCAAGCAGGTGGAGTGGCGAGACAACCCTGTGGTCTGAATTAGGTTGGGTACCAGGAAACGCCCTTTAAGGAGAGGCAGGAGACAATATGAAGTTTGATGCCCAGCAGGCTTTTATTTACACCAGGGAAAGGTAGACATGGTCACAAGGGAAAGTCGGGAATAACTCTTACTTATAAATGCAAGCTAACAATTACCACTCTATTACTCTGTATGTACATCGACTCCAAAGTCACTCTACAGTATTGTTATCCAGGACTCTGACAATTGCCCACCTAGAGAGCTATGTATGTGATATACCCTTGTACTTTATCACACTATCACTTTATCCTACCATGTGCTAACCATACAAAATACAATCAGCAAACAGTCTCAATTAGTCCATAAGATGAAGATGTCCGTCGTCTTCATGCACAACTGAAGAAAAGGGGTCAAGAGAAAGGGGGAAAACTCTTGCTTGGTGCCAAGCTCACTAGGGGACCTATGAGAGGTCACAAACAGGGAATGGAGATGTTGGTAAACAGACCATAGGCATCGGCCAACCCACTCTCCAGGGTTGCCGGAACACAAGAGCGTGAACAAACTAACTGGGGAAATGCTCTTTTCTTGGCACAAAAACCTTCAAACTGGGCTGCCAAGGTTGAAGAACCAAAACGTGGCAAGGGATCCACCTACAGGATTGCCAAGGGAGAAGAAATCTGCTGCTTTCTCCTCGGTGCCAACCCTCGACCAGGGCTGCCAAGGACCAAGAAGATTCCTGGCACCTACCCTCAACCAGGGCTGCCAAACAAACACCAGACTTGGTAAAGAATCCAGAAGAAGGACTACCTAGGATGAAGAAGAAAAACTGCTGGACTGCTTTTGGTGACAGATCCACTTGAAGGACCACCAAACTCGAGCTGCTACCCTGTGAATTGCTCTGGCGATGCTGGACGACACAAACAAGAAGAGGTGAAAGGTGAAGATCAGGATTCCACACTGATAGAGAACAAAATAAGAAACGGCGGCCATGAACACACTTGGCTAGGACGGACTTGTCTACCGGCGGGTGTCTGGGAGGGACGGATGAGACACTTTCTGGTCATCTTTTTTCCAAGCTGCTCAGGAACTGGCGTCCGCGACTACTCAAAGGACGTCAACTTCGACTACGGCAGTCGAAGGAGCAAGAAGTCACTGAAGTCTTCTGCTGGCTGAGGATTGCTATGGTGGAGAGCTGATGAAGACTGAAGATTTGTATGATGAAGAGCTGATGAAGACTGAAGATTTGTATGGTAAGAGCTGATGGATGCTGAAGACTGAATCAGAACCTGCTTCTGCACAATGATACTTCAGTGGGCACGTTATACTGGAATATTTACTTCCAGGGCAATTGTTCGCTGTCAGGGCAAATGACCACAATCCTAATCTTATACAGACACAGTCTGAGTGCTTCATGCAATAACACAACAGTTGAGATGCTGGAAGAATAAACAGTTTGTAGAACCAATACAACAGGTGATAATTACTTAGTAACAGGTTGTGTGTTTAAGTACTTTTAGTGGACTTTTTCATTGTGGGTTTGTTTTCAAGTAGGTTTGCTACTTTGAGTACTTAAATTACTTGCCTCAGTTATTTAGCTTGGTTATATTTACATTGCTCTGTATACCTATTGCCTTATTTCTTTATGGGTTTTGATGTTTCATTTTGTAGGGGCTTGTGTTTTTAATGGGGTTTGTGTTCTTTTATTGGGGTTTGTGTTTTTACTATTGTGGGGTTTGTGTTTTTCTTTATTGGGGTTGATGTTTTGTTTTTATTGGGATTTAGTGTTTTTTATTGTGGGGTTTGTGTTTTTTTTATTGGGGTTGCATGTTTTTTCTATTGTGGGGTTTGGTGTTTTTTTTATTGGGGTTGGTGCTTTTACTATTGTTGGTTTTGTGTTTTTTTATTGGGGTTTAGTGTTTTTGCTATTGTGGGGTTTTGTGTTTTTTTATTGGAGTTTAGTTGTTTTTACTATTGTGGGTTTGTGTTTTCTTGTATTAGGGTTTGGCGCTTTACTATTGTGGGGTTTGGTGCCTACTTTTACTGCCAGGTAGTTTCATTTTATGTTGGGTTTGGTAGCTTTTACTTACTTTTGAGTTTGGTAGTTTTACTTTTAATTATGGGTTTGTGTTTTTAATATATAGGGGTTTGGTAGTTTTCTATATTACGGGGTTTTGTGTTTTTAATTATGGGGCTTGATAGTTTTATTTTTATTTTTGGGTTTAGTAGTTTTATTAAATTATGGGGTTTGATAGTTTTTCCTTTTCATTGGGTTTGGTAGTTTACTTTTAATTCTGGCAGGGGTCCTCTAAACTTTTATTTTAGCCAGAAGTGGCAGGGCCTTTTAACTCTGTTGGCCTAAAATGGCAGGGCTCTTTAATTCCAGGCCCTCTGTGGAGCCTGCTGCCACTCAGTACTGTTGGGCCACCTAGTCCTCGCCCCTTTTAAATATTTATAAGGCCTCCTATATGGCCTTGCTTTTCCCTCCTTTGATCGCTACTCCTGCCTGGTCCCGCCCCTTTTAAATATTAAAATCTGGGTACTTCTGACCCGCTGGTCTTCGCTTTTAGCTGCTTTTCCCCAGTGCCTTCTGGGTGCTTTAAATTAAATAAAACAAAATCTTCTTGAAATGGGCGGTCAGCACAGCGTGGTGTTGCCGCTAACTCCCCGCCTCCGTCAGTCTGCTGGAGGGAGGTTGCTGCGGTCACGGAGGCGGAAGGTATGCTGGCAGTGGAGGGAGTACTACAGGCAGTTGGGGATGACTGGGGCCTCAGAAGGCCGACAGGAAAACGGTCTTGATGCGGCTCTTCATGTGCCGACGGGGACCAGATTTAACTTTTAAAACACAAAGGGGTTAAAACAATAAACTGACGGGCTATACAGCCCAAACCGCAGCAACCAGCCGACATTTCTTCTGGTGCCCCGATGGCACTGCGGACCAAAATGGAGCTCTTCGGGATCTTCACTGGCTGGAGCCAGAGCAGGCACGCAGACTGGCCTCAGGGAACAGCTTCAACCCATAGGTAAGCTCTTTACCGTTCCCCTTAACCATCTGCGTCCCTCTTCTCTACAGCCAGCAGGAACTGCCAAAAACTGCTTAAACTTTTGAAACTCAACTTCTCATTCTGGAATGGCTGGATTGGAATGTTGTGCATGAGCAGCTCAGCACAGCACAGCATTCCATCCAGGCCGCTTGTCTCATGCAGCTGCATTAAAATTTTTTTTTTACCAGTTTCAACTGCACAGGGCACTTTCTCTATTATTTACAGTGTTTCCCTGTTACAAGGGGGAACTTTTACCTACAGGGGCCCCTTTTATTGTACCCTGCTGCCTACATAACACAGGCACCCTGGGCACCTGGTACCTCTAAGCTTTATTTATTCTACTGTGATGCCCCAACTCTGGGGCATTACAAACTGATAGTATAGCAATTGGCTGATAGTTTGCCAAATCTCTTTATCACCTTTCTTAAAGATCGGAGTGATTTTTGCGATTTTCCAGACATCCGGGACAACTCCATTGCAAAGAGAGAGGTAAATATCCAATAAATGGTGCAGCTAGTTTTAGAAGTTTAGGTTCTAGACCGTCAGAGCCTACGCTAGTGTTGTCAGAAATGGTATTCAGTAGGCCTAATACATCAGATTTGGAAATAGCCTTAAAGTAAAATGGAGGGGGAAGAGCAGCTGGGGTGGGTGAGGTGGTCAGAGGTGGAGACTGACTGTGGAGGAAGTCAGAAGTAAAGCTGGATAGGTCCATGAATTGTTTATTAAATGCTTCCGCAATGGTCATAGAGTTGTTACAGTGAACCCCATTTATGATCATGTCATCAGCCAAGGGAGTATTCTTAGCACCTAGGAATGATTTGATGTGAGCCCAGAATTTCCTGGAGTCACTTGACCCTTCCATCAAAAGCTCTTTACAGTAAGAGCTTTTTGCTAGTCTGATCCGTTTTTTGCATTCACTTCTCTGGTTCCTATAGGTTTGGTAGTCAGCAGTAAGGCATGTCTTTCTGAAACACTTTCAGCTTTTATCCCTGATATGCAGTGCAGTGCAGCCAGGAGATCTTTG
Source organism: Neoceratodus forsteri (assembly GCA_016271365.2). Classification (NCBI taxonomy): domain Eukaryota; kingdom Metazoa; phylum Chordata; order Ceratodontiformes; family Ceratodontidae; genus Neoceratodus; species Neoceratodus forsteri. Next base: position 796,027,873 of record CM028137.1, on the reverse strand, counting down.
TGTAGCCACTTAGTGGGTGTAATGCGAACCCACCGGTCTCTGGGGTGTGTGTCTGTCCTGAACTGCATGGAATTTCTAGGAAGTAGTCAAGGGCCGTTTTACATCCAAGGGCTGGGAGAGGTAAGACCAGTCAGTCGAAGAGACTTTGTACAGGAAATTTGTCTGGTTCAGGTTAGCATAATTCCTGAATGTGATATAGCGTGGTGGTTGGGTCTGGGGGCAAGGTGCCACACATACAGAATATAGGGGAGTGATCAGATATGCAATCTGGCAAGGTGCCCATCTCACTATTCTATCGACTTCTATTTGTTAGCACCCAGTCGAGTAGTGTGTGCTAGACATTTCCTTTGGGAGATCCTGTGGGCTCCGTTATCACTTGGTGGAGGTTATAACTCTGGATTACAGATAGAAGAGACTCATGAGAATGACCAAGGCAGTTTAGATTTATGTCCCTAGGTTAAGCAGTTCATTTTGCCTGCCAGTACTACCGTATCCTCCAGCATGTTAGTGAAAGCAGATAAACCTCCTGAGGTGGGTTATAAGCAACAGCTATATGTAGATTTTAGCACCCAGGCAGAGAATTGCATGGAGGGATTTGCATATGGAGGATTGGGGTTTGGTTATCAATGAGACTTTAAGATGCACTTTGTAAAACAGCGCCACACCCCCACCTCACTTTGAAGAGGACCTGTCATTCCTGATAAGGCAATACTTTGATAGCAAGCAGATGGAGTCGGGGGTAGAAGGCTTGAGCCATGTCTCGGATAGGCACATTATATCAGGATTATGGGAGGCAACCCATGCCTCCAGCTCAGGGAGGTTACGTGTTAGGCTCCTTATGTTTAGATGGGCTATACGGAGCCTGGAAGTAGTAGTCCAGTATCACGATACTGCTTGGTTCAGGGTGTAAGGGACCAGGGTTTAGTTCCACATCACCTGCCAGAAGGATAGCGAGCAGCAACAGATACCAGAGCTTGCATGAGTTAACAGAGTGGGTACTGTGTTTTTGGAGCAGAGAGTATAATCTAAGTAAGCAGTCAGAAAGTGATAGGTACTCCTCGAGGCTAGTAGTGCAGTGAGATCAGGGCGTACTGCAAGTCATTTGCCTTATCGACTTGGACAGGTACTGTGAGGCCTCACTTTCATGGGTGCACATTAAGGCAATGAGCACTGTTCAGGCCCCCTGTTGATGGGGCATTAAGTAAATTACAACAGGGCAGGCGGGCAGTTCAGTTACTGGGGCAACACAGCACTATGCAGTCTTTCAATACACAGCTTGCATAGGCAGTCTTAAAAAGTATAACAGGTATTCTCCCTTTAAATACTGTCTATGGGCAGAAATGGAGTGCTGTGCCCTAATAAATATAAAGTTATTTAAATAATCCTGCCCTCCCCCCATATCAACTCCCTGTGGTTCGCTTGTTACTTCATCCTATAGGTGATCCTGAAACCCAGGGCCTGCCTATCCCCCACAGTGCTTGCTCCTTTGGAACTCTGGGATGCTGAGCTATAGACGGTCTGTTTTCTGTTGATCGTGGGCTTGGCTTGCCCTCCATGTGGCTCTTCAGTGCTCAGCTGCATGCACCATCCAGCGATAAGTTAATTCCTTTTTTTAAACAAACAAGAAAGTCTGTTCAGCAGCCAGCTCCTGATGCTGGTGCTGTTGCCACTCATCCCGACAACGGCTCCAGTCCATCCAGCCATGTGATGATTCCTGTGGTAGGAAGGAGGCCTTGACCTGCCTCTTCTCACTGACCTTCAATAATGTAGCTGCTACTAAAGATGAAGAGGATGGCTATTTCCTGCCACCCTCGGACTTCACGGCTGCTGCTGGACTGGGAACCACCGGATTACTGTTGCACCACTGAGGGGAGAAGAGCGAGCCATGGATATTCTGGACTGGCTGGGATACATGGAGGGACACAGGATGAGGAGATAAGTTCCCCTTAAATGCTTTGCCCCAGCTGGTTAGTTGCTACCTCCTTAGATGCTTCTCCTTTCCACTACTACTCTCACTACTGCACCCAAATGACTAAAATGGCTTGCTGCTATTCATCCAGGCTGGAGGATTCCAAACTGAAATCCTCAAGAGTCTTAGCCAGCCTGCCTGCTCTCCCTGCCCAGATACTGAAGTACCACCTGAACAGGTTTCCAGGTGCAGGTGCTCAGAGCAAAACTGTAGCCACAAAGGAGAAAACAAAGTAAATAAAAACAATTGTGGGCTCTGTTTACCTAAGGAGACCTTTGGCATAAACACTAAGGTACCCATTACCTTCAACAACCCCCCGCTAGCATACACACAGTGCTCCTGGAGCAGAGGGACACCCTTTCAGGAAGACACCAGAGACTCTGGAGCACTACAAATGCAGATTCAGCAATAACACAAACAACAACCTTTTCTTTACAAGGCTATTAAGCTTTTTTAAAACATCATATGTCAAAGGGTTAAGATGTCTTTTACCAACTTTTGAAAAGCAAATAGGATATTCTAAAAGCTACATGTTGCCATAGAAATTCAAAAATATTTTAAATGATGGAGGTATTCTAGAGGGTGGGGGCAGGCTTCACCAGTTAGGGTGTCCCGAACAAATAGCTGCTCTGGCTTCTGGTTTAACAATGTTCAGGGGCTCATTGATTTCTCGAGCTCGACTTTGCATGCTGTTGTATTTGGCCTGGTTGTGTTGAGATAACAAAACAGCATGTAACCTAGACTGGCCAATTAGATCAAGTGATTGTATTACCTCTATTTATTTCTTTACAGAGGAGTTCAAACTGAGGCATAGCCAAGTGTCTTAATCCCCTGAGGTATGTGCACAACATAGTGCAGTATCCAGAGGGAGACAGTTTGACCTAGTGGTTAGAGCACTGAGCAGTGAACCTCAAGTCTCAGGCTTGAATCCAACAACCATCACTTCTTGTCTTTGTGTCCCTGAACAAGTCACACCATCCCTGTGTTGAACTCGTCTGTCATCCATCTCATCTCTATCCTGTTAGAATCTCCCTACACACTGAAAATGTCAGCAACACTTTCTTACTCTTTCTCATTGATTGTAAAGCCCTTTGAGATGCAGTTCTAATGAAAAGTACAATATTAAATCAAATTCCTTGCCTTTCCTTACATATATCAGTATGCGTTTGTAACCCCCAAGGGGTGCTATCCCAAGGGCTACTACCCCTGCCTGCTTTGCCACTAGCAGGTTGAGGGGCCTGGATCCAATTAGGGTGCCTCCACCAGAGGTCGGGTTGGAAACAGTCAAACACGACTTGGTCACAGCCCTCTGGGTCACTACAACCCCCTTTCCTTCCGCTAGTGGCCCACAAACACTTCTCACCCAAGGATTACGACTTACACTTATCCCCAAAGTGGAATGACCAACTTGGTGCCGAGGCCCCCTGTAAAATAAGATACAGTGACACAATAACCTGGTGCACAAATATACAGTTCAGACAGTGTACCTTGCAAACAACAAATCTGATTTATTGAAGGGGAAAGAAACACAGGTGGGGGAAATCAGGTTGATTAGCTTAACACTACTATATCAGGGCACTGTGCACAGGCCAAACCTATCAGTCACTGTCTTGGGGTACCCAGGCCTTACAAGGCTAGCCTATTCGGTGCAGCTGGTTGGGACCCTGATGAGGAAACAAGCATTTGGTATCTAGATTTGATATGTAAGAGCCCGCAGACACAATTCATGCAGCCACTGAAGCAGCCAGACAAATCTTTCCCTCAGAAGGAACATCTGACAAGGAGCTACCCTGATTTAGTACTCACGACTCCTGCAGAGATATCCCTCTTCACCACTGCAGGACTTGGCCTGTGATCCAGACGCTGCCCACACATTTATATGTAACACAGAGGGGTACCATACCAGGCAGCTGCTCCAAACTCCCTATCACTTTCACTAATCAAACCGGTGACACAACGCAGCTTCACTTGTTCTGACAGACCGAGCGCACTAAAGCCGATTCTCCAGTCCTCTACAGGGTGAGCCTGGTAGGTAGCTGTAATCGTACAGCCTCCTCTGTCTGCACTCCTCCATGGATCTTGTCCGGCTCCTTACGGCGATTCTGCCACCCGATCTTGGCTGCACACGCCTCTGCCAAGGACAGCTTGGTACACAGCATAGAGCCAGCTCTCCTTCTACCTTCACAATCACCAATTCACTCTGCCCCTGGCACTTTGGGCAGGGAATCTAGTTCGAGCATCACCCAATCCCATTGGAGGGCTGCATATGCCAGTCACTCAATACTGCCCTCATTGGCGCAAAAAGGCACCATAGTTCAGAACTTCACTTCCCAGAATTACTGGCTGTATCCCCTATGGCCAGCCGGCTCCAAAGAGAGTCTTGATTCTGGTTGGTCGCTCAATACACCATTTTAAGTGCCCCTCCCTTCCGATTGGATCCAAAAGGCAATTCTGATCAAAAATGGAAGGGCAGAATACACAAAGTCCCAGCTGCAAGGGAAACAGGTTAAATAAACAGCAATTTTACTGCCACGCTACATTCATTCCAAAAAACAGTTACATCCTTCAACAATGCTCCCTCTGCTCACTTATCGATGGCAGAAACAGAGCGATTCAAACAGCAGCTCGAGTGGGAGTTGAGCAGTAAACCCACAGCCCCCCCTTGCAAGCTAACAAAGCCTGCAGGCAGGCAGTTCTTAAAGAGACAGTACCAGAGGCTCTAAAAGCACTCACAGCGCCCACATTCAAACGGCATTATGTGGAACAGCCAGTTATGCAGGGAGCACTTAGGCAAGCTCCGGAAAGGCGTTTAGGAACTCCCATTTGTATGGGGGTTACACCTTTCCTGGCCTGGAAAGAACTTGGCATCTGCATCAAGTAGTTACCCTTAAATCACTTTAAGGCAAAACAGTTTAAACTAACAGCACATCAGATCTTTTGTTACAGACACTAGTACTGTATTACACAGTTTACTATTGTTTATACAATATTACATACATAGACAAGCTTTTTCTTTTTAAGTCAGGTCATTACTTCCTTCCCATGACACATGGAAAGAGGGGCCCTTCCTATCAGGCTACCTTATGGCTAACAGGGGCAGGAGTACCATACTCAGAGGGCAATACTAGCAGTCTGGATTCATCCCCGAGGGTTAGTTTGGGCAAGGAGCTCGGGACACATACACCCCTTTATGTACCACACATTCAAAGGCAGATCCACAGGCTAGCCCAAGGACATAGCTCAATCTCACTACAGGCCGCATTTCAGCCAGTTCATCTAGGAGTCTCTGGGAAAATTTCTGAAGGCTCAGACTCCATCCCAGCCCTACTTGGAATGTCTGGGGAAACCTCTTTAGGAGCAGGGGACCCAGAATCCATGGTACCTTCGGGGACAGGGCCCTCTATTTCGGAACTCACCCTACTTGGCTCAGCTGGGGACATTTCTGGTACTGCCGGGGAACTATCAGGGCACTCAAAATATTCTTCTTGCTCTGGCATATCGCCAGTTGCCTCCCCCACAGCACTTCCTTCATCTGAGAAATCAGACAGTTCAGCTAGTCCCAATGAGCTCATATCTTCAGATTTAATACCACTCACTTCTCCCTCCGGGAGCATTGACTCCAGAGACAAAGCTGGGGGCTCAGACAGTCCAGCAAGCCCAGCCTCATCCCCAGGGTTGATCAGAGGATTGCCCCTAAACAACTGACTCAGTTCATTAGAGGGGTAATATTCAGGATTACACTCACTGTCCACGGACACAGACTGGCAATCAGCTTCAATGGAGGGGATGGAGAAGGACTCTTTAGTTTGATTTCTGGGGAATTAATTGGTCTTAGTTTCTTCTGGGCAGTGGCTCTAGTCACAGGCCCAGAGGGGGGAGCATTTGGTGGTTCAGCCTCTATCAGGATCTGTCCGATTGGCAGCAGATGATTTCTGTGTGTAGTTTTCACATCTTTTGAGTTGTTCTCAGGCCGCACTTTGTATACAGGTAAATCTTCCAACTTTCCTACAACAATATGAGGGAGGTGATGCCATCTGTCAGCAATCTTATGCTTGCCGTGCAGTCCCAGATTCCTCAACAGCACTCTATCCCTTTCCCTAAACTCCATTGCTTTCACTTTTTTGTTATACCTTTCTTTGTTGGCTAAATTTCGTCTTGCAGCCATGGTCTGGGCTACTTGGTAGGCATGGTTTAGTTGGGCCTTCAGTTTCTGCACATACTGTAGATGATTAGCTGCTTGAACCCCATCAGGAGAAACTCCGAAACAGACATCTACTGGCAGCCTAGCCTCTCTCCCAAACATCAGTCGATATGGGGAAAATCCAGTGGCATCACTTTTGGTGCAGTTATAAGCGTGTACTAGAGTGCTAATCTGCTGGCTCCATCTAAGCTTATCTTTAGGTTGCAGGGTGCCCAACATGTCAAGCAATGTACGGTTAAACCTTTCAGGCTGAGGATCTCCCTTGGGATGATAAGGAGTAGTTCTTGACTTTCATACCCCCCACAAGGATAGCATCTCTTTAATCACGCGGCTCTCAAAATCTCTCCCCTGATCTGAATGGATTCTTTGAGGGGCCCCATAGTGGACAAAGAAATTCTCAACAAGTACCTTAGCCACCGTGGTTGCTTTCTGGTCTTTACTGGGGAAAGCTTGTGCATACCAGCTGAAGTGATCAGTAACTACTAATATATTGCTGATGTTTTTCTGATCTGGTTCTAGACTCAGGAAATCAATGCAGACTAATTCCATGGGGGCACTAGTAGTGATGTTAACCAGAGGGCAGCCCTCTGGGGCAGGGTCTTTCTTTGTAAACATCGGCTACAAGTCCTGATATGCTGTTCCACATCAGCACCCATTTTGGGCCAATAAAACCGGGACCTCATCAAGTCAAGGGCTCTGTCTATGCCGAGATGTCCCATGTGATTGTGTAGGGACCTCAACACCAGTTCTTTAAAAGCAGTGGCAGCACCAGTTGTTGTTTGTCTACTTGCCCCTCTTTATCTACTGTCTCTCTGTATAATAATCTATTAATCGGTTTCAACTTGGGACCTTCTTTGTATAACAGGGCAGTTCTCAAGTCAGTGGAACGCAGTTTTGACACACCTCTCCCCACGTGCAGAGCCTCCAGAACAGTTTTTATCATGGGGTCTCGGGACTGAGCCAGCCGGAGACTATCATTATTTAATTGGGGCAACGCACTAGTGTCTAATGTGGAGAAATGACAGTAAGCAGCAGGTATACAGTTCTCAGATGGCCCCAGACAGTCCACCATGCAATCCACAGTATCAGGAGATACCTGTTCCTCCTTGTCAAATTTTTGGCAAAGTGCTCTAATGGCAGGTTCAGACAACCTGACCCAGTTGTCTTGGGACACAGACCTCCGGGAGAGAGCATCAGCGTCTATGTGGTTCAGGCCTGCTCTGTATTCAACAGCATAATCATAGGTAGACAACACAGAAAGCCACCTATGGCCATGTGGCATCCAACTTAGCTGAGGTCTGCACATAGGTTGGAGGATTGTTATCAGTCTTCACCAGTATCTTAGCACCTGACAGGTAGTCATGAAATTGATCAACAATGGCCCACTTCAAAGCCAGGAACTCTAGCTTGTGCACTGGATAAAAGCAGCACCTGTAAGGTCTGGTCGAGTAGGTCGACCATTCGCCCCTTCACCTATACCTTGCCTAAACATTTAACACGCTCAACTGCAGAAACAAGGTCAGCGTTCTTTATCCTCAGAGGTACATCCAGTAGTAACACAATTTTTTGGAAATCCAACTCTTCAGCTTCACCCCACCCCATCAGTTTATGCACCATCATCTTAACAGGGTCTAACTTAATTTTAGTCGTGCTATCCCCCTCCAGTTTTTCCTTTGGTTTGGCCATGTTGGGGTAGTTTGTCTATTCGGCCACTAGGGGACACTAGTCCCAGTGGTGCCTCCAAAATGTAACCCCCAAGGGGCGCTATCCCAAGGGCTACTACGCCTGCCTGCTTCGCCACTAGCAGGTTGAGGGGCCTGAGCTCCTTCTGCCTTCATGATCACCAACGACTCTGCCCCTTAGCACTTTGGGCAGGGAATCTAGTTTGGGTGCCACCCGATCCCATTGGAAGGCTGCATATGCCAGTCACTTAATACTGCACTCATTGGTGCAAAAAGGCGTCATAGTTCAGAACTTCACTTCCAGAATTACTGGCTGTATCCCCTAAGGCCAGCCAGCTCCAAAGAGAGTCCTGATTCTGGTTGGTCGCTCAATACACCATTTTAAGCACCCTTCCCTTCCGACTGGATCCAAAAGGCAGTTCTGATCCAAAATGGAGGGGCAGAATACACCAAGTCCCAGCTGCAAGGGAAACAAGTTAAATAAACAATTTTACTGCCACGCTACATTCATTCCAGAAAACAGTTACATCCTTCAACAATGCTCCTTCTGCTCGCTTATCAATGGCAGAAATGGAGCGATTCAAACAGCAGCTCGAATGGGAGTCGAGCAGTAGACCCACAGCCCCCCCTTGCAAGCTATCAAAGCCTGCAGGCAGGCAGCTCTTAAAGAGACAGTACCAGAGGCTCTAAAAGCACTCACAGTGCCCACATTCAAATGGCATTACGCCGAACGCCAGTTAGGCAGACAGCACTTAGGCAAGCTCCGGGAAGGCGTTTAGGAACCCCCATTTGTATGGGGGTTACACGTGGACTGTGTTATCACACTTATAAAATGTGTCACTGAGAAAAGTGAAAATAGACATGAAAACTAATATATATTATACAGGCACTGGGTCGCACCTGTATGTCTACGGTTGAGTGAGCACTTTCATGTTAAATCCCAATGTTTGCACCTTAATAACTTTGCCTTTTTCAACGATTTACATGAAATTTGAAAAGGTAGTCTTTGCACGGATCTCCTGATCCTGCAAATTTCATGTAGATCAGTTCATTGGGGTAAGTTACAGAGGTGTAAAAAGCATAAACTCACAGTTTTTGACATTTTAAGATGCTTTTGCCACCCAGTAACTAAAAAATATGAGGCTTTGAAACCTGAAGCTTTCAGGTTTGATGGAGCTTGGTCCAAGGTATGTGCTTTTGTGGTGTTTAGATCCAGCTGTTTAGTAGTTTTTAAAATATTTAAGAAAATGTTTCCATTTCTGAGCATGCACAGTTCAAAAAATCAATGTTCTATGGATAACTGAATTTTTGCGACAACTACTTGTACTATACGAGATAGCTGTCATTTACTAAACGACAGCTGTGTCATATAGTGCAACCTCTGCTGTGTTATGACTCATAGGTCAGGAATGGGGCTACTGTCATTATAGCCCCTCCTGACTGTGCTATGCTTTAAACACTATCTGCACACTGGGGGCCCCAATCCCCGGTGGCAGTGTATTTATTTATTTTTTATTTATTATAATATGACACTGGGATGCCGACCCCTGGTGTTGGATGCCTCCCCCCCTTGCAGCCACTTGTTTTATTAATACTGCTGACACGGGGGACCCAGTCCCTGTGTTGTCATTTACAACCCCACCTTAGGACTGTGGGACACTGGGGAGCCCATCCCCTGTGTCTCGAATAGATTATTAATTTCATTTATTCCTGTAAAAGAAAACAGTCCCATCTTTTTTACCTGAAAAAATAAACCATCCCTCATTGTCTCTGCCATCCCCTCCCCCATCCCGACCCTTCCACTGAGCACCCACCACCCCACCGCCCCCTAATCCTATACCTACCTACCTCCAGAGGTCAAATGCTGTCATCTTCTGTGAACTGAGACACACCCACACTCTTCAAAACTGAACCGTGAATGGAGGAATAAAGGTTAGTGTCATATAATGTATTTCAATGGCGGTTAACAGCTGCTTACTCTATACGACACAGCTGTTATTTACTAACAAATGACAACTGTGTCATATAGTGCAACCCCTGCTCTGTCATGACTGATTTGACAGTGACGGGGCTACTGTCACTGTAGCCCCACCATCCTGACTGTGCTGTACCTTACACTTTTATCTGCACACCAGGGTCCCACCCAGTGGCAGTGTATTTAGTTGCTTATTTATTTATTTTTTGTATACTTCGAAACTGGGATGCCCTCCCCTGCAGCCCATTGTTCTAATATACTTGCCGACATCAGTGGGCCCAATCCCCATGTTGGCATTTACAAGTCCCCCCCAGCAGTGTAAGATACTGGTGAGTCCTCCCCCCCGTGTCCCAAAGTAGCTAAAATACATTTCCTGTAAAAATAAAACAGTCCCCCCACAACTTCTTTTTATTTTTTAACCTGGAAAAAAGAAAACATTCCTCGTCGTCCCCGCCATCCCCTCCCCATCCCAACTGTCCCACTGAGCACCCAACCCACCCCCTTACCCTATACTTACCAATGGAGGTCATATGCTGTCATCTTCTGTGGACTGAGACACGCCTGCACTTTTCAAAGCTGAACCGTGAACTGAGGAATAAAGATAAGTGCCACATAATGTATTTATTTTATTTTATTTATTAAACTCTTGGATTACATTACCATTGAGCAACAACAGCTCATTTACAAAGGTTCCACGTCAAAATGAAGGATAAAGAAACCTACAGAGGTAAAAACAGTACTACAATATAAAATAACATGGTGATTGCGAGGAATCTTCATGACCACTGCGGGTCATGAGGGCTGGAGAGCCTACCCTCCCCAGGACCTTGATAGAGGGATCTCCCCCCAACCCCCGGACTGCATAGGGGTTCCAGTGAGGAATCTTCGTGACCACTGTGGGCTGTGAGGGCTGGAGAGCCTGCCCTCTCCAGGACCTCGATGGAGGGATCGCCCCCACCCCCAGACTGCATAGGGGTTCCAGTGAGGAATCTTTGGACCACTGCAGGTCGTGAGGGCTGGAGAGCCTGCCCTCCCCAGGACCTCGATAGAGGGATCACCCCCCCCGGACTGCATAGGTACGCATTTCTACGCCTCAGGAGCAGCGCCTGGCTGTTTGGAGTGAGCGAGAGTGTTGCTTGATTAGGAGCATTGTTTGAACGGAGTGTTTCTGGCACCAAACCAGGACCTGAGACAAGGACACTGCTTTTTTGAAATCCCCCTCGCGCCTTAAGTGTCGGTGCAACGATACAGATATATTTTTTTTTAATGCAGTTTTCTCTGCCAGGCTTTACTGTTTACTGTATTTCCTAGAACTTACTTTAAGAAGTTAATGCAAGCAATACTAGCCATACTGTTTTACTGTGTTAGCCAGAGTTCCTAAAAAAGTTAATGTAAGCAATACCAGCATTTATTTGCAAGTGCAGGCTCAGTCGGAAAGTAGATTGCCTAAGACAGAAAAACGGAACTCGAACCAGAGTATCACGCTTAAGTTAACTTTAATTTGATAGCAGTGCAGCCGGTCAGCCTCAAACAGTGTTTTCTGCCAACAAAAAAAATATCTGCAGCCTGCATGAGGCTGAATGCTGTGACCCATGCCATTATTGCAACTGAAACACCCTTTTCGGCCATTTCTCCCCTCACCTGCGCAGCAGATCAGCCTCAAACAGTGTTTTCTGACAACAAAAAAATTATCTGCAGCCTGTATGAGGCTGAATGCTGTGACCCACGCCATTATTGCAACTGAAATACCCTTTTTGGCCATTTCTCACGTTGCCAGTGCAGCTGGTCAGCCTTACACAGTGCTTGCTGTGCTGTGTCACCTATGCTAGTGTACTCAGGCTCAAGTAAATGGATCCCGCTTTCAATTCAGTACCGAATTAAGACCTGTGCAGTGAAACTAGACTCCCTTTGATTTGTGCTGTTGCATGCACTTAACGAAACCACGCCTCTGGCTTTTTGTTTAAATCTCCCCTCTCTCCTCACTTCCAGGGGTTCCAGCGAGGCATCTTCGTGACCACTGCGGGTCGTGAGGGCTAGAGAGCCTGCCCTCCCCAAGACCTTGATAGAGGGATTGCCCCGCACCCCCGGACTGCATAGGTATGCATTTCTATGCCTCAGGAGCAGCGCTTGGCTGTTTGGAGAGAGCGAGAGCGTTGCTTGATTAGGAGCATTGTTTGGCCCCGCCGGCACTGCGTGCTGGCTCCCCACCACCCCCACCACCACAATTGGTCGGCTCTCTCTCTGTTATACTATTAATTATGTGAGGTGCCAGAACCAATCAGCCTACTTTTCCACCTGCAGGTTATATTTTCTCAACACTAGGGGGACCCTGCATTCAAACTCTATCTCCCTCACAAAATCCCACACACAAACATGCCTCCAATAGTACTCTGGACAATTGCATCACTCCTCTTGATACTATACCCACCCACTGCTGTGGATCCCTACAGCTCTCCTATAAATGTACTCCTGCCTGAATCCCAGACGCTTCAGGCAGATCGCCCCTTTTTTCACAGCCCGACCACCTTATTGCCACTCCCCACTAATCTACCTTGCACGTTGGACCACCCCATTGCCCCCCCATCCACCACCAACGCCCACCCCCATCCCTGCACACTGTAATTGGTGGTCCCTCTCTTCACTAGCAATACCTACCCTCATCTCACTTCCCATCCCCTGCACTACCCCCCTGAGATCATGGCATCTCCGCAAGCAACTTTACCACAACAACCGCAGGCTTTCCCCACGTCTTATTACCCTACCCCTCATGCTGTCTGGGAATGTCCACCCTAACCCTGGGCCAGGAATCGCTACAATACCACCACCCCACACTGGACATGGTCTCCACATTGCATTCATGAATATCTGCAGTCTCCCAAAGAAAACTGCAGCACTCCAATGCTGGGTAGCACAGCACACACCCGACATTCTTACGATAGTAGAAACCTGGCTCTCCCAATCTACCCCAGACTCAGCTGTCTCCCTCCCTGGCTTCACTCTTTTCAGAGAAGATCGGGTGGGTAAGCGTGGAGGTGGTTGTGCCATCTACCTGTGTGACTCCATTCTAGGACATGCATTACCAACCCCGAGCTTGGCCACGGGCACAAGCCATCACCCTGAAAATTACCGCACACCCCAGTCGTGGCCCGCTTACCTCACAACCACCTACATACCCACATGAGTGTAAAGCCTGGCTATCCACCCCTCACAGACTATCTCTCTCCACCCTGCCACACAAGGCTGAACAGCTTATTCTAGGAGACCTCAACACCAACTGGCTCAGCCCCACTTCAGGACATATTAAGGATGACTTCGCAGCCCTTGACCTATCACAACTGGTCACTCAGCCCACCAGACTCAACCAAGCTAGGGGGACCAGCTCCCTCCTAGACGTAGTACTCTCTAACTGACCACACAAAATAAAGTCTATTAACATCCTAGCAGACTCCCTCAGGGACCACTCACCAGTTCTATGTTTTGGTCCTCCCCACACTCAGTCCTGAGTATAATACACCCCATCGCCGTTTCTGCCCCAGGGCCTTAACAATCTTAGCTGCACCTTGCCCAGCTCGACTGGTCCCCAATCACCCTCACAATAGATTTAGATACTGCCTTAGCCTACCTCATCCAGTGCCTTCAGCAAGGCCTGTGACATCTTTGCCCCCATCACCAAATCTCATCCAAAGAGGCAGAGTGCTGCCTGGATTTCCCCCACATTGATCCAGCAACTAAAACATAGGGACAACCAATGGCACATTGCGGTTGAGTCCGGCAGGACAGAGGATAGGCAAGCCTATAAAACAGCCCGTAACCAGTGCACCTGGGCCATTAAACAAGCAAAAGCCAGCTATTACCAAACAACCCTGACCTCTTCCTGGGGCTCTGCCCAAGCCTTTTGGGATAACATAAAAGAACTTAATGGGAATACCCGCCCCCCCCAGATGGTTATTAATGGCACTGTTAGTAGGACCAAACACGCATTGCAGACTGCCTAAACACAACATTCTCTGACCTAAGTACGGTTCTTCCTGCCCATTTCTTTGACCCCATCCTCCCATCCAACCACCCTACTACCTCTCGGCCCCCATTTCACTTCAGGACAATCTCACCCCGTGACACCAAACCTTTCCTCCAAAAAGTCCTCTCCTCCCACAACCCGAGCGGTGACCCCCTTGACTCCAGCATACTCCGCCTAACACTGGATGTCATGTTAGCGCCCCTCACGGATCTCCTCAACCGATCCCTATGCCTTGGCCAATTCCCAAGTGTATGGAAACAGGCTGAAATCACCCCCATCCATAAGACTGGAGACCGAACATTACCAAACAACTACAGACCCATCTCCATCCTCCCCAAAAGCCCTGGAGAAGATAGTACCCATGCAACTCATGGACTACCTATCTAAATACAACATACTATGCCCAGAACAACATGGTTTCCACCCTGGTCACAGCACCTCCACAGCCCTTTTGAGTTCTCCCACCAAATACACACTGCACTTGATGTTGGAATTGTTGGCAGTGTTCATCGACCTATCTAAGGCCTTTGATACTGTGTGTCACCCATTAATGCTAGACTCCCTTTGCCAACTGGGATTCTCATCAGGCCCCTGAATTGGTTCTCCAGCTACCTCCAGAATAGATCCCAATGGGTCAAATTGAATGGGACCCTGTCAACAAACCTACCAGTACGCTCCGGGGTCCCCCAAGGCTCCATCCTTGGACCTACCCTATTCAGCCTTTTTCTAAACACCCTTCCTAGCTCTTGCACAGGCAAAATGCTTCTATATGCTGATGATGCTGTCCTCATCACCTCACACACCGACCTACTCTCACTCCAAAGCTCCCTGCAACTCACCTTCAGCCAAGCAGAAAAATGGTTCCTCGACCATCGTCTAGTCCTGAACCTGAAAAAAATGAAATCTATGCTTTTTGCACACCACCAAAATAACTCCAGTGATGCTCCCCTTCACATCACCCCCAGCACACTCCACCCCCTTGAACAGTTATCAACCTACAAGTATCTGGGCATCACATTCGACTCGGCAGTTAGCTTCCACACCCATCTTAATGCTCTGTCATCAGCCATGAACACCCGGATTGGTCTCCTCTATCGCCACAAAGACTGCCTTCCTGAGTTTGCCCTAAAACTTGCCATCACCTCGTCCATTCTGTCCTTGGTAGACTATGGACTCCCCCACCATGCAGCCGCCGACCCTACTGCCCTCACCAAAGTCCAGACCTCTATCAACAAAGCCTGTAGGCTCCTGACCGGTGCCCACAGTAGAACTCATACATGCCTACTCTACTCTGCCTCTAACATACTCACCTTTGATGAACGGCTGCAATATCACACCTGCTTACTGGCAAAAAAGGCTCTATCAGGGGTCTCTACACCCTTGCAACAGGCCTCCTGCCCGGCACTCACCCATAATGCCACCAAAGCCACCTTCCAGGTACCTAGAGCCAGGACCTCACTCTGCCAAAGATCCTTTCACCATAGAGCACCTGCTTAGTATAACTCACTCCCTGTGCACATAACAAACATCCCCAGAATTGGCCCTTTCAAAATAGCCCTACGCAAATACCTCATTGATAATCGAGCTGTACTTGTCCCTTAATAGTACATCTCCATAGCACCCCTGAACATCCCAGCTTACTTAGAACTGGTCTCTGTCACAGGGTATGAATAAGTCTTGTATAGTTACTGCATCTTGTTATTGCTTTATTGTTTTACACCTTGTATCTCACCTGTATTGTTTACCAATGTCTTACCTCACAATTTTGTTTGTCCACCCTCCCTGCAATGAGGTACTTTGTAAATGAGTCTCTGACTCAAAGGTTGTAAATCTGATTTTATGAAATAAATAAATAAAAACCCTAAATACATACATATGACTGAAAACTAAACAGAGATCAAGGACAGCTATCTGGCAGAGCACTAGTAATCTGTAAACCCATGGGAGTAGGCAGACTGTAGGGCCATTGTTGAGGCAGGAGGGGAGACAAGGAAGTGCTAAGAGAGGTAGCAGTAGTGGACAATATACAGAGAAGTGCCAGAGTTGAGGAGGGTAGACTGGTAGTGGAGGGGAGGGGTAAGGAAAGGGGAAGGGGAACAGGCAAAACAGGGGACTAAAGTAGAGATAAGAAGGTCACGGAAGAGCAGCTAATCCAAGTGGGTGAAGATGGAGGCAGATCCCTAAGAGAAACAGTCACAGCTACTGGAAGAGGCAAGGTGCTGCTTAAGCAGCCGTTTGAAAGTGCCAAGTTTGGGAGATGTCAGGATTTCCTTGTTGGCGCGTTATACCAGTGAGGTGCGCTGTAGGCAAACAACCTCTGCCCCATGGACGTCTGACATCTGGAGACCTGGAAGGTTTTAAAAGGCAGGTCTGATATTGGATCCTTCTAAGGAGTGGAAGCCACCCAGCCTTTGCATACAGGTCACAGGTGTGAGTTAGATGATCTGCACCTGTAAGAAGTCTACAAGCTTTGTTGAGAGCCACATTAATCCTTCAGAGGGCAGTAGTGGAAGCAGAGCCATATATAGCCAGACTGAAGTCAATGATGGATGTTATAGAGCTATGTAGACAAAGAAGAAGAATCAGCATTTATATAGTGCTTTTCATACATTCCAAAGCGCTTTACAAGCAATGCTAGACTGGTAGTGAAGTGACCGAATGTGTGGTGGTGGCCATATCGCACATCATCACCCACACACAGCCTGGATAATTGCATGAACCGGTTTATGGGAAGGGGAATGTTGGCCAGGACACCGGGAATGTTCTCTGCTCTTGGAAGAGTGCCCTGGGTTCTTTTACTTCCACCCGGACACCCACCAGGACAACACCAGGATGGGCAGAAAGGACCTCGGTTTAACGTCTCATCCGAAGGACGACACACCCCAGCAGTACAGTACCCCACAATACTGCAATCAGATACCAGCGATTTTTAGGTGCAAGTCCAATCCTGGTGTGGGATGAGAACCCACAATCTTCTGGTCCAGAGGCAGATGTGCTACCAACTGAGCCACGCCTGAGCCTAAGGGTGTCAGCAGTCATAATGTGCTTATATCTGTCAAGTATGCCAATTCAGATGTTCACAGCATTTGCAGCATTATCAATGTGCTGTGCATAGGAGAGGACGCTGTCTAAGGTGACACCAAGATATTTGAACTGCTGGACTTGTTCGAGGAGGACACTGGAGCAGTTCCTGATGGTGAAGGTACTGGGCTGTATGTTTGCTACTCGCACTGCTGAATAACATCACCTTAGTTTTGCTGTAGTTTAGAATTTGTTTATGGGTGTTAAACCACTCTTCAACACATTCAAAGTCAAGCTGGAGGTAATGCTCAAGGAGTTTAGTGTCATGGCGACTGGTGACTATGACAGCTTCATCTGCATATAGTAGTATTTTCTGGTTGCAGGTGTTAGGAAGGGTGTTCAAGAAAAGACTAAAAAGTAGAGGTCCAAGGATGGAGCCCTGGGGTACACCGGAGAGGACCGGCTTACATTCTGAAGTGACATTGGCAATCCTTATTTGCTGTAATCGGCCCTCAAGATAACTTTTGAACCAGGGAAGCACATCATTGGCGAGTCCAATAGATGACAGCTGTCTGAGTAGGAGCAGATGGTTGACAGTATCAAATGCTTTCGTAAGGTCAATGAAAGCAGCACCCACATAGTTACCCTGATCCAGTGAGTTGTGCATGAAGCCTGTAAATTCCAGGAGGGCAGTTGAGGTGCTGTGCCCTTTTCTAAAACCATGCTGTTGTGGGCATTGAATATCATGTTTTTCCAGAAATTCCACTAGCTGGTCAGACATGATGCATTCAGTGCTTTGAATAAGGGAGGAGGATGGAATAGGTCTGTAGTTAGTGTTAGAGTGACCTATCTCCACTTTTGTGAACAGGCGTTATGAGCACTTGTTTCCAAAGGGAGGGGAGCTGAGCCAGCTTTAGCGAAAGGTTGAGGATCTTAGCTATAGGTACAAGGATTTTGTCTAACACAAGCGCGACTAACTTAAGGTCAAGTGAATCACTGCTGAGTCTGGTTTTACTGATGGCCTTGATAATGTAGGTCCTGACAAGATACAGTGGGGCCTCTTTAAAATAGAACTGCAGGACGGGAGAGCCCAAAGATGCTGAATCCTGGAATGTACTAGTGGGGGTAGTGCCGAAGAAATCCATTGGAAGGACACTGCCAAGGTCCGAAAATGCATTATTGAGGTGTTGGTAATAGTGACAAGGTCAAGTGTCAGCATTCAGTTGATATTGAGTATGGTGGGTGGCAGCTTGGGGTCTTTCAGATTACTCCAGAATTTTTTTACCATCGCCCCATGAGTTAGAAAGTGTTTCCCTGAAATAATTGTTTTTTGCATATCGTATAGCTCGGGTACATTAATTTCTAGCGGCTTTGTATTTTTCTATATCCACTTGCTTATATGTGGCTCTTGCACAGTGCCAGAGGGGATCCCTTAGTTTCAGATGAGTAATAAGTTGAAGTGTTATTCATGAGTTGGAGTACCCTTTGATCTTTTTCTTTCTCACAGGCGCATAGGTGTCGCAGGCCACTGTAACTTATTTGATGAACAGATCCAGCGCAGTACTGATGTCACTGGTAGAGTTCAAGTGTTGACCAGTCCAGTCTGCGAAGATGTGATTTGAGTGGTTCAAGGTGTCCATGTTTTAACACCCTGGTATACAATAACTTGGGGTGGGGAGGCTTGCTGTCCTTATTTTACCAGACACAGGTGATGGGCGAGTGGTCACTTATAGTATCGGGGAGCACTGCAACCTTAGAGATACATTCCGGGGTGACTGGACAGTATCCAGTCAAGTAAGGTACTTGAACCTGTCTTGAGTTACATCTGGTGGGAGTATCGTCCAGCTGAGTGAGGTGATGCGCTGTGACAGCATCCTTAAAGGAATGGGCATCAGGCAACAGCCAGTTTATATTAAAATCTCCCAGAATTATTGTCCTGACTTATGATGCAGGCCCTTAGATACTCCATGATGTTATTGAAGCCAGTGGCCTGACCCTATGGGGGTAAGTACACAGAGGCTATGGTAGCACCTTGTTGTGAGCCCCAAGAAAATATTTATAGCCAGAATCTGTGATGAGGAACCAGGGTTGGGCATGGGTATGGTGTGGCCATGAAAGTGTCTCTGAGATAGATGGCACAGCCACCACCCCATTTAGCGGTCCTGTCCTGCCTAAAGATGGTATATCCTGGGAAAGTGACAGCAGGGTCAGGTATTCTTGGGTTTATCCAAGTTTCAGCGACAGAGAGGATGTCAGGATTATGCAGCTGTATTCAAGTTTGAAGGTTGTCAAGCTTACTGAGGAGGCTACAGACATTAATTAAAGCCAGTGTTAGGGACCCAACCATACCATGCCCAGGGTGCATAGTAGGCCAGGCTGGCTCTGGGTTAGGTGGACTTTGCCAGACAACAGGAGGCGCATAAGTAGAAGCCTCAGTAGGTATGCCTTGAGCATTTTATAGACAAGCTTGCTAGACAGTCATCTTTTCTTATTAAGACTACTTTTGTACGTCGGTACTGTAAGGCAGAGTGGTATTGCCAATGGGGTATAATTCATCGTAGGGCAGGGAGCTTGTCTCAGTAGAATGTAGGATAGAAGCCAACACTGAGTGCAGTGATCCCAAGTATTATGGTAGATAATTCCAGCGGCCATGCCTTGGTTGTAGTGCAAGCTATTAATTAGTGTGGGATGGTAGAGATGTTGTTCCATGGCACCATTCAGAACACCAGGGCAGATGACTGCCAACACCAGTACTAACTTGAGCAGCAGGGTCATGCAGTCCATGCTAGTGGCCAACAGGTTACAGTGAGGCAAGGAAATTGACTCAAAGGTTTAGGATCTGTAGGAGCAATCAGGTGTGTACTCACCTGGGCCCAAATTTTGGTAGCTAGGGAACACTTAAGTGGGTAGAGGCTAGTTACAAACCAACAAACATCTCTGGTCAGGTCCACAAGGACCAGCAGTGTTTATGGTTAGTGCCACAACAGTACTGCATGCTCTACCTGACCTGTGTGCTGCAACAAAGTCAGTAGGCGGCCAGAGAGTGCTGGTCAGTTAGGAAGCATAGGAGCTCTGAGGCCCAGAGATCACTGGAGCAAAGAGTAGATCAGTAAGCTGGTGCTTAAGGAAAGGGGGCATTCCAGGACACTAGTAGTTCTAAGGCTGCACTTACAAAGTGAGCAGGTCTAAAAGGAGATGGCTTGCACCAATAGGATTAGCAGTCATGGAGGAAGGAGGGGGGACAGAATGCATTTAAATGAGGGCCTGGGGTGGGAAAAAATCACTCAACAGCAGGCAGTCGGCTCAAAGTCAAGCCAGCCAGCAGTACTCAGTTCCAGGAGGGTGGAGAGTTACAGCTGAGTCTCAGCAGGGTGGCTACAGTTACGGCCATTATGCGCCACCTGAGGAGCCGTGCACCACACAGGTTGAGGATCCCTAGTGGGGAAAAAGAAAGGACAGAGTGGAATTTAAGGTCTGGCAGAGGAGTGAGGAGGGGGCAGGAGAGTGGTGTCAGCCTGTCAGCAGGGGGTAGGGGAATAACAAAAGGTCTAAAATGTAGGGGAGGGAGAGGCAGAGGACAAAAGAAGGATTAGCGATAGATGGCTGTGAGGAGGTTAGATCAGAGAACGGGGGGGTGAAAGTCCAGGGTCAGTGACCTCTGAGATAGGAGAAATGGGAAGCAGGATTAGAAAGGTGTAGAGGGACTAGGCTGGATAGATAAGGAGGTAGGAAGGAAAGGCAGACTAGGGCAAGCAGCAGAAATCGGGAAGCCAGAAAGTAGAGGACCAAGTGTAAGCCCTTTTCAAAGTCTGTACAGTTAGAACCACAGTAATAATCAGACTGGTACTAGCTTGGATAAATTCAGAACACTAATATACAATAAAACCATAGCAGTGATCAGACTAGCACTAGCTTGAATAGATTCAGAACACTTAATTTACAAAAAAAAAAAAAAAAACACAGTAGTGATCAGACTAGCGCTAGCTTGAAAAATTCAGAACCCAAATTTACTCCTCTTGTGCTATGCTAAGTAAAAAGAACAACACAGTAGCAGTGCAGGTACAATAAAGCAGCTTGGGTGGACCAATCAGAGTCTGCTGGCAAACGCCGCCCAATCAGAAGGCAGTCGGGTCAAAGTTAAGCCAGGCGGCACTTCAGGAGAGGGATCCAGGCAGCAGTTCCAGGAGGGTGGGGAGTTACAGCTGAGTCTCGGGCGGCAGCAGCCACTGTTACAGCTGTTATGCGCCACCTGAGGAGCTGGTGCATCACACAGGACAAGGATCTCTTAGAGAGGGATCTGGGCAGCAGTTCCAGGAGGGCAGAGTTCCAGCTGAGCCTTGGCAGGTGGCGACCACAGTTATGGCCATTATGCGCCACCTGAGGAGCCGGTGTTTTGAACTTATGATCATAACTTTGCAATTTTTAGGACTTTTTTCACCAAATTTTCAACATAGCCTTTTTGGGACCCCCACCTCATGAACACTGGCACTGTCATTTCGTTAATCAGGCCCAAAAGTTGATTTCATGGCCGCTGTGTAAAATCACCTTTTGGGACTGAATAAGGAAATTTCACTGCCAGTGTTCATGAGGTGGGATCCCAAAAAGGCCATGTTGAAAATTTGGTGAAAACATTCCTAAAAATGGCCGAGTTATGAGCATTCATTAAAATTGTTCTACACACACGCATAACTTTGGACATTTTCAATATTTTGACTCCAAATTTTCAACATAGCCATTTTTTCACACCACCTCATGAACAGTACAGCTGCCATTTTTCACATCCTGTCTGAAATATGTTTTTGCACCTGTGGTGTGGAACAGCATTTCAACACGGATTTGAACATTTTCACCTATGGGGTTTATGAGGTGGGGTCATAAGAAGACTATGTTGAAAATTTGGAATTAAAATATTAAAAAACAAGGAATTTATCAAGTAATGTTGTTTGCGGGGATGTCCTTTCCACCACTGGGGAACACGCTGCCTTACCGTGCCAGTGCATTGAGTTCAGGTATGAACTCAGTAAGCTGGTTTACTGGGACAAAGCTGATGGGGAAGGTGCTACAGCATACAGCACCAGCCCCAGCCTGGGTAGAAACAGAACAGTGTGTTGGCACAAACGCCACACCCTGTGGTGGGTCACAGAACCTCGTCCACAAGGTATCAACATGTGTGCCGGGGCCTGCTGAGCCCATGCTGTGGGTCAAGACTGTCGCCAATATTGTATTTATCTCATTTTGCAAAAATTAAGTTAATGCAGACATTAGGGTTGTAGAATACAAAGCACACAAAGAAGGGAAATGAAAACATTAGGATTTGGGTCTCCAGAGTATTAACGAATCAGTGGTTGGTCTTACTTGGGTTTGCTAACCCTAATGCCCACCCCTTCCCTGATCAGATGAGGTCAAATGTCCACTCCATCATTAGAAAAGCTGAGATGTCTAGAGTACATGAGAATGGGGTGAGAGTTAGGGTTGACATCCCCGAGGCACACACCCCACACCTGATTTGGGAAGATGCAGGAGAGAGCAAACCGTAATGGTTTCTTTTTTTTTTTCCATTTTTTTTTTAGTTTTTTGCGTTCTGTTTTTCTCCTGTCCCCACCTCAGTGCGAACTCATGTACGTGGAGGCACTTGCACATCACGCTTGAGACACCCTCCTTCATGTCACCCCACCGCCTGCACCATCACTGGACCACCACCCAGCAGTGACAGAACTACGGGAGGGGGCAACAACCTCCCAGGAGAGGAGAGCTGCTAGGCAGCTCGATCCAGCTCCTCCCTCTCCCCCGTGCCAGCTCACCAGCAACCCAAGGTCATTCCCAAACCTGGGTCACCAGTGTGATGTGAGGTAAGGCGTCCAGCACCTCAACCTTCAGTGCCATCGGGCTGACCATAATGGTTTCTCTTGTTGCTGCCTGCAGGGTGGGGGTGGGGTGTTAGGGTTGACACCCTAATGCCACATTTCCCTTCTTTTGTCACTTTAACCTTAACTGGTGCATTAACAAAGTTTTTTTTTTTTTGCAATGAATTTCCTTACTTTTTGAGATAGTATAATCAAATCCTTATTTGTCTGCAGGAGCACAGGGCCCTCCAGACCCTGAGCTCCCATCCCTCCCTAGATGCATACATGTATGTTGCTGTGGAAGGGGCCTGCACTTGCATTTGTGCCAAAACAGCAATTTCTTTCCTTTGTTGCATGGCTTGTTAAACTTCAGTGTTAACCTATGGGAAATTAAATTGTTTATTTTTTATGCATTTTTTTATATTGTCCCAAAATCATTGGGGGGTATGTGTTATCCTTGTAATACGTGTTATGACCTTTCTATTGATACATAAAATTGTCGCTTAAGACTGAGTATTGAGGGAGTTATGGTTTCTGAAAGTTCCAGTGTTATCCTATAGGAAGTTGTATGTTGTAGTTTTCTTTTTTTATTTCTTTTATTTAGAGAGACAGGTTACACGGGTTAAAAATACCATAATTTCATTTCAGAAGCTGAAAACCTATAGGTACAGTAATGGTTATATGGCATTTAACTATTCCATATTACGTGTCACACAACATTAGAAGTTTGGCAGTATTAAATATAATTCGAACTTACCCTAATGTTTCCCACCAAAGAAAGGTGAATACTAACCTCACAAAATCATACCCACTATGGGGCCCCTCTCCCACTATCCACCCTCCCATGGAACAAATTCCAGATCCTCCGAAGACATATGCAGCATCCATCTATGTCATTTTATTTCAAAGTGGGGTAGTTTGTTGTGCAATTTGGCAATTAAATGTTCTGACTTATAAAGCTCCTGAATTATATGTCACCAATCCTCTAATGAGGGAATCAGTGCGCCATCCATTTTCAGGTTATTGCCTTTCTGGCTGCAAGTAAGTATACTGGGAGCAAGGTGTGATCCCAATGTGGTCTATGAGGGGGATAAATTGAAAGAACCACTATTTCCACTGTCAATTCAATGTTTTCCCCCAAACATTATCTCCATTCAAGCTGTAATGTACATCAAAATGGAGTCAATTTGGGACAAAAAATAAAAAAACATGGCCCAAATCAGCTAACTTACAGTTACACCCCCTCCAGCAGACATTATATAAGGCCGGGAGATATTTGGCTAGTATGGCTTGGGATCGAAAGTATCGAGACCGGTATTCCCATGCAAACTATTTCCAAATATTGGAGGACATTATTTTAATAGCTTTCGAGGTTGCCTCCTTCCAACTTGAAAAAGGAATCTATAAATCCAGGTCTCTGTTCCAAGCTTCTAGTGCTAATAATGAAGTGTTACCCAAAGAAGCCCTGAGCATTCTATATATATGGCCAATTAGTTTTCCCCAGGAATTGCCCTCCAGGGTATCTCTGAGTAAAATCCAGAAAGATGGGAGAGAGGAAGGACGGGGGAATGCACTGTAATTTTCCTTTGTCGTAAAATATAATTCCTCACCTGGGTGTATCGGAATAGGTCTCTACCTGGGAGAGAAAAAGCTTTTTGGAGTTCTGAAAAAGAGCGAATACCTGTACTATTAAGGAACTGGTAGAAATAGTTCAGGCCCAGTCTCCTTCAAGAATGAAAAGTAGCATCAATACTAGCAGGGAGAAAGTTTTCATCCGCTGATATCAATGTAAAAAAGAAAGAAATTTGTTTCAGCGCTCTTTGTTGCTTGACCCTATGCCATATCTTCAAGACTGGTGCAGTGAATTCAGGATAATCCCTCAAAGAAGGGGAACACGCCCTGGAGGCAAAAACTACCTTCTCAATATCGTGTACATCATTAATTAAAAATTCAATATCCTTCCAAATACAAGAAGTCGTAGGTGAGAGTCAGATTATTAATATTTTAAGAAAAACTGCTGTTGCATAAACACTTAAGTTTGGAAGGTTTACTCCTCCTTAATCCTAAAACAAGCATAATAATGAATAACATACCCTTGGTCTCAGGCCCTCCCATATGAAAGAAGAAATAATTTTATTCCAGGATTTAAAATAATAATTGGCAGAAAAAGTGGGACGTTCTGAAAAAAATATAACAGTCTAGGGAGAATATTCATTCAAATTGCTTCTATACGCTGGAAAAAGGTTAGTTTTAGACTCCTCCATTTTTTGAGATCTTCCTGAATTTGAGTAAAACTTGGTTCGTAGTTTACCAATTCCATTTGGAGCATGTTAATTAGAATATGTATTCCAAGGTACTTTATCTTGGTGCATCTCCATTTCAAGGGAAGAGAATCTCTCAGGGTACTAAATGGTTGGTAATACAGCACTAATGTTTCAGTTTTTGATGTATTTAGTTTAAAATTCGCTAGTCTTTCATACTTCTGAACAATATCCCACACAGCGGGTATGGAAGATTCTGGGGAAAGAAGAGTAAGAAGAACATTGTCAGCAAATAGAAACCTTAGCTCTTTGTCCAAGGAGAATTCCTCTATCTGAGGATCTGAGCGCAAAGCTGTTGCTAAAGGCTCTATATACAGCATAAATAAGGACAGTGAGGGGCAACCCTAGTGTCCTGTTGTAAGAGAATGGGAGATGAAAGGGCTCCGTTAATCCTGATATAGGCCCTCGGCTGATGATATATGTTTTGAAGTCAGGAGAGAAAAGAGCTAGGAAATGACAGAGCCTCTAGGGTATCCGAAAGAAAACTCCATTAGACACTATCAAAAGCTTTTTTAGCATCTAAGCTTAATAAAGCCATAGGGATTTGTCTGGTATGTACATATTCCAATAGTAGCATGGTACGCCTGATATTATCTGTAGTGTTCCGAGATCTAATGAATCCGGATTGATCAGGATGAATAAGATTCAGAAGAATTGCTTCTAGCCTTGAGGCCCATATGGCCATAAAGATCTTGCATGTTGTAAGTTTTGTACTTTTTAATATAGCCCCAGCATTTTTGGGGAGAATTATGTGTTATTGTTGCAGTAATCATTAAGACCTTTGCGTTGATATATAGATTGTCCTTTTAGTCCAAATACTGAGTGAGTCAAGTGGCTTTTTAAACTTCCAATGTTATCCTATGGGAAAGTGTATTTTTAATGTTTCTGTTTTTTCTATAGCCCCTTGACATTTTTTTTGGGGGGGGGGGGTTATGTCTTATTCCTGCTGTATTCATTAACACCTTTGGTTTGATATATAGATTGTCCCTAAGCCCAAATATTGAGGGATTTATTGCTTGTTGAAGTTCAAATGGTTTAAAAAAAGTCCAAAATCCTTTTTCTTATGAAGGCCTCCTTTTCATGTGAAACAAAAAACATCAAAAAGGATCCCTGAAAATGAAAAAGAATTGGAAAAACTAAGTCCAAAATTTTTTGCCTTGTGAAGGGACCCTTTTACAGTATGAACAAAACAAGCATATGAAAATGGATCCCTTCATATGGAAAATAGAATTGAAAAAAGAACTAAATCCAGAATCTTATGATGAAGGAATCTTTTTCTTATGGCCAAATTCCTTTCCCATGGCCATACAAAAAGTGGAAGTGAATCATGAAAAGGATGTAAAATGAAAAAACAAACATTTGGGGATCCTTCTTGTAACAGTTAAGTGCAGAATCCAACTAACTGGGTCTCAATGAACAAGATACATGTGTTGGTCTTTCTGCAGGATGCCATTTTTGTGGGTTTTGAAACATTTTTGTTTTAAATTCAAACAAGATGGCGGCGATATGGAGAAGGATTTTTTCCTCACAAAAAAGGATTGTCCCCACACAGAAAAGGATCCTTTTCATATGACTAAATTCTTTTTTTGTTCCAAACATCTATCCTGAAGTGCCTACTGAGCATGCTCAGAACCAAAACTTTTAAATTTAATAACTTTGGAATGGATTAATAATTTTTTGCCAAACCAGTGAAAAGCACTACTCTTTGCCAGGCCCATTCCACCCTGAAAATTTCAGACCAAAATTCCAAACCACCTTGGCTCTAGGGGCTGACAAAAACACAGCAAAAAAAAGAAAAGCAATTTTTACACATTTTGCACTGTCCAGATCTTGGAATCTGCACATCGGGAAGGATTCAAAAGAGATGCACTAAGCGCAACTGAGATGTACCAGCACATCCAGATAATGCACCAGGAAGTGATTCATGCTGGGTGAATGCGCAGTGCATCCGAGATGCACTCACTGAACAGAAGTGCCGTAGGCACATCGGAATGTTATGGTGTGCAAAAAACAGGGGCAGACTCATGCATACACAGCGCAACATGATCACAGTGCCAAATGACGTGCAATGACAGAGCAAACCCAGTGCAAATATTAAATGCACCTTCAAAAGATAAGTATAAAACAGCAGACTTGTGCAAACCACCGCGGTCATCGGGTGAACAGCAGCACCTGCACCAACTGAGAGAGGAGGTGAGTATGAGAGAGAGAGAGAGAGACAGAGGCAAAAGCCAAAGAGCCAGAGACAGCCACAGCCACAGACAGACAGACCTCCACCATCAGCATGGACGCAGCACCAGTTGCCATGTTCAGTGTACTCATGAGGATGAGGAGATGGGGAGACAGAAGGCACAGTGGGTGGCCTGTCCCACAGCGGTATCGCGCCAGGCTGTCATTTGAGCAGCTGACAGATGTGGAGACAGTAGGCCGATACTGCCTGAACAGGGCCATTCTGAGGCAGCTCTGAGAGTCGTGCCATGATGAAATGCAGGCACCCAACGAACGTGGTCATGCCATCTCGGTGGAGACCAAGGTGACAACAGTTATGTGCCTGCTCACCACGGGAACCTTCCAGAGTCCCATTGACATATCACAGGCCTTCACTTCCTGGCTTCTCACACAGTTTCTCACTGCACTGCTACTGCATGCTTAGAAATACATCCATTTCCCCGGCACACAGGTGGAGTGGACAGAAGCCATGCAGGGGTTCTAGAGAGTGGCACACATGCCAGGCATCATAGGGGCCACAGACTGCACCCATGTGGCAATCCATGCACCACCTGGTGAGGAAGCCATAATATATATGAACCAGAAGGGCTACCACTCAGTGAACTGCCAGGTGGTGTGCAATGCCACAGGGTGCATCAGCAATGTCTGCGCCACATACCCTGGGAGCACACATGATGCCTTCATCTGGCAGCAATCAGCCCTCTGCTGGAGGTTCGAGACAGGAGACATACTGAGCAGCCATCTATTAGGTGAGTGGGACATGGACATAAAAGAACAACAGGGCCCCACTGGCAGGACACGAGGTGTGGGCAGGGGGCAACATACTAACATACTAATTGCCAGCAGATTAGGCCTTACAGTCTCTCGAGTCTGCTCGGACCTCAGATCCTAGTTGGGTGCCGGGTCCTCCCCCTGTGTTCCAAAACCCCTATCATCCATCCCCACCCCCCTGGGCCAGGCCATCATCTGATACATCCACCTTCTGTGTCTGTCCACCCTCTCTTGAAGCCCCCCACTGTGGATCTCTGAACCAGCTCAGCCAGGCAGTGCATTCCAAAGGTCCACCACCCTCTCAGTGAAAAACCTCCTCCCCCCCACCTTCCTCCATCCAACTTCAAACCATGCCCTCTGGTGATACTTCCCTGCTTTAGTCTAAAGATCCCTCCACATTTACCCTATTTATTCCTTGAGGTACTTGAGGGCCTCAATCATGTCCCCCATTCTCCTCTCCTCCAATGAAAACAGGCAGATCTCCTCAAGTCTCGTCCTCTCAAATCAAATCCTAGTCCTCATTATCATCTTAGTTGCCCTCCTCTGTACCCTCTCCAGGAGCTGTATGTCCCTCTTTAAGTGTGGTCTCCAGTACTGTACACAGTACTCAAGGTGTAGTCTAACCAGTCCATTGTACAGCGGCAGAATCACTTCCCTGCTTCTAGAGGTGATCTCCCTTACGATGCATCCCAACATCCTGTTTGCCTTGCTAGCCACTCTCCTGCACTGCTCAGAGTTATTCATACATGCATCCACCATGACCCCTAGGTCTTTTTCCCCTATTGAGGCCTCCAGCGCCTCCCTCCCAAGGGTGTACCTGTGTTTAGGGTTTCCTTCCAAGATGTAACACCTTGCACTTGGTGATATGAAATTTAATTTCCGCAGGCCAGCTTTCCAGGGTGTCCAGGTCCCCTTGCAGAGACCAACCTCCCTCTTCCCCTCAACTACTGCTCCCATCTTAGAGTCATCAGTGAAGAGACTCATTTCACACCCTATACCCTCCTGATGTCTGATATGTATGCATTAAACAGGATCGGACCCAGGACTGAGCCCTGTGGTACCCCACTACCGACCTCTCTAGGGTTCAAGAGCTCCCCACCGACCACTACTCTCTGGGTTCATCCAGCCAGCCAGTTTTCAATCCATCTGACCATCAAAGGGCCTACTCCCAACCCCATCAGTTTCTCCACCAGACCATTGTGGGGGACAGAGTCAAACGCCTTACTGAAGTCCAAGAATAATACATCCACAGGCTTTCCCCTGTCCAGTTCTGATGTTACCCATTCGTAGAACTCCACAAGATTGGTTTGACATGATCTACCTGGCACAAACCCATGTTGCCGACTATCCAGACCTCCCACCTCCTCCAAGTCCACCCCAATCGTACCTTTAGTATACTCTCCATTAATTTTCCGACCACGAGGTCAAACTGATAGGTCTATAGTTACCTGGTACTTCCTTGACCCCTCTATGGATTGGCACCACATGTCTCTGTAATCCCTAGGTACCCTCCTGTATACAAAGCAACCTGTTGAAGAGCTCCGCCAGAGTGCAGCCAGGTATATCCGCCAATTCCCATAGTACTCTCGTATGAATGCCATCCGGCCCAGGAGATTTGTCTTTCTTTAGGGCCTTGAGGGCTAACCACAGCCTTTCAGTGGAGATAGCATCATCTGTCCCCTCCACCTTACTGGCCTTTTTATCCTTATCCTGATGTGACACCCCTGGGGTACCTCTCCCTCCCTCCCTCTTGCTCCATTTCTGTTGCTCCCCTGATCCCACTCACTGCTGCTTCTATCCCCATCGTGCCTTGCTTTGTAGATATCCCATCCCCCTCCCTAGTGAACACAGAGGTGAAGTACTCATTTAATACCTCTGCCTGGTCATGCACAATGTGCAGTAGGCACACGGGCCATGGGACAGAAGAAGTGTGCAAGGGGACACAGGCAGACACTGTTAGGAACCGAGTGGCACATAAACAAAGCATGCCAGAAACATAGAAACATAGAATTTGACGGCAGCTAAGGACCGCTTGGCCCACCCAGTCTGCCCATTTCCCTACCTACTGGATAAGCTGCAGATCCTAGTTAACCAGCAGCCTACTTCTTCCTACCCCCAACCCCTAGAATGGCCTTATGACTGTCCCATGCATGCTTGAATTCCACCACTGTTTTTGACTCCACAACCTCCTCTGGAAGGCCGTTCCATGCATCCACAACCCTCTCTGTGAAAAATACTTCAAATTACCTCTGAGGCTGCCCCCTCTATCTTCAAATTGTGCCCCTTGTTCTTGCACACTCTTTTTGAAAGATGCTACCCTCTTGGACTTTGTCGATTCCCTTGAGGTACTTGAAAGTTTCTATCATGTCCCCTCTCCCTCCTTTCCTCGAGGTTATACATATTAAGCTCTTTTAGTCTCTCTTCAAATGTCTTCCGTTTGCAGACCTTGCACCATTTAGTTACCCTCCTCTGGACAGCTTCCATCCTGTCTATGTCTTTCTGGAGTTGGGTCTCAGAACTGCACGCAGTACTCCAGATGGGGTCTGACCAGCAGTCTGTACAGAGGGATAATAACTTCCTGTTTTCTACTGGTGATGCCTCTCCCTATGCATCCCAGTATCCCTCCAGCCCTCCTTGCTGCCCTCTCACATTGCTTGACCACCTTTAGGTCATCTGCTATGACTACCCCCAGGTCCCTTTCCATTTTTGTTGTTGTTAGCATCTCACCCCCTATTGTGTACTCTTCCCCTGGGTTTTTGTTTCCCAGGTGCATTACCTTGCACTTCTTAGCATTGAATCTAAGCTGCCATATATTTGACCATTCCTCTAACCTTGCCAAGTCCCTTCTCATCCTTTCCACCCCACCTTGTGCATCAACTCTGTTGCAGATCTTTGTGTCATCTGCAAAGAGACATACTTTTCCTTCCAGTCCCTCTGCAATGTTGCTTATAAAGACATTGAAGAGGACCAGTCCTAATACTGAACCCTGCGGTACTCCACTAGTAACCCCCCTTTCTTCAGAGTGGACTCCATTTACTTTTACTCTTTGTGTCCTATTCTCCAGCCAATTCTTTACCCAGGCTGTCATCTTGGGACCCACTCCCAGGTTGGCTAACTTGTATATTAATCTTTTGTGTGGGACTGTGTCAAATGCCTTGCTAAAGTCTAGCACTGCCATGGCAGTGCATGTGTAGCAGCAACATGCACACCACAAGCAGACAGTGGCATGCAACAGCTGCTGGTGTAGAAATGCAGGACTGCAGGGAAGGAGAGAGGCACAGGCAGTAGTGTATGCCATGCACACACACCTGTGAGGCCATGAGCAGGGACAGAGTGCATGCCACACATGATACCAATGTACTAACGGACACTCATTCTGCCCCACAGGTGATGCAGCATGCCCGCTGAAGCCCTGGCTCCTCATCCCCTTTCGATGACCCAGAACAGAGGTGGAGGAGCAGTACAATGAGGTACACATCGCTACACGTACCATGATAGAATGTGTCTTTGGCATGCTGAAGATTCGGTTCCAGTGTCCGTGTAGGTCTGGCGGTGCCCTACAGTGCATCCCAGAGAAGGCTTGTGGCATATTCCTGGCCTGTTGTATGCTACACAACATGGCCCTAGACCATGGAATACCTGTTAAGACCAGTGAGGGCGACAGTTCTGGGGAGGAGGAGGGTGAGGGGGATGATGCACCACCACAGGGCCATGGCACAGATGCTACACTGGGCCACCAGGACCCATGGCTGGCAGCACAGGCCAGGCAATACTGCAGCAGGCTGGTGGAGGAGAACTTCGGGAACTGCAGGTGAGTATAGGAGATACGTATCCTGGAGGTGCACTATGGTGTGGACAGGGGCCGTGCCATGCATAGCGGACACTAGACAGTACACAGACAGTGGTGCACGTGCACACACACACATACACACACACACACACCAGGACCATGCCAGGGATGTCATGCGTCACTGTGCACTGCAACTGGCACACAGGCACAGCGGACACTGGAACGCACTCATCATGCCCATGACACATGGCACAATAGTGGTACAGACATACATGCAGGTGGTACTGCACAGGGAGCCCATTGTGGTGGTGGTGCACTGAGACTGGTGCCTACCACACACGCCACCCCAGGCACCAGCGGCCAAGCATGCAGTGCACATTAGTGGTATGGGCCTCCGCCAATGGAACGGGGACCAGGACATTACATTGTGGCACCCCAGCCACCATGGACACATTGGCAGCCCCTGCCATGACTGGTGGATGCTGTTGAGCCACCACCAGCCACAGGGGGTGTAGCCATAAACCCTACAGGGGTACTGCACTGAGACCGTGAACGTGCGCTCAGTGGTGTTGCCACCCCATGGCCAACATCTGTGCCATGGATGCTGGGCATTGAGGCATATGGTGACGGCGTCAGCAGCAGAGGGTCCACCTGACGTCACTGCCAGGGTGTGCAGGATGTGCTCCTGGGTGTCCGACTGGATGCCCGATGTCCACGGTGCACAACAGATACAGCTGCCACCTCTGCAGCAGCTGCAATCCACTACAATGCTGTGGTCATGCCCACCCATATGAGGCATGCCTCAGTCAACATCTGTGCACATCATGCAGCCGTGGACTCATGCTTCTGGACCATCACTGTCCTGTGGCTCCGGAACTCTGCATGAAGGGTAGCCTGCCTCTCCACAGTGACACGCAGGAGGTGGAGATAGCCCTCCATGTCGTCAGCGGGTGAAGGGTCACGGTGGCATTGCCAATGAGCAGGGGGTGAGACAGCCCACCCTGGTGCATCCACAGGCGGTGGCTGCACCATGGCAGGCTGCAGCATGGGTGGGCCTTGGCCATGCTCAGCCACTGTATGTCCATGGCCGGTGTCATTGCAGTCCAACAGCACAGGTGTGTGCCCCACAGCATCCTGACTGGATGCCCCGATGGCCCTGCCAATGCACATGGCACATGTGCAGGGTGCACAGCACCTGCCACTGTGGGCAGTTGTGCAACCACTGCAGCTGCACCATATACAGTGAGGCCATCACTGGTGTCCTGTGCCACCTACATAGGTACCTGCATGCTGCATGTACCACTGTCGGTCATGTCCCTGTCGAGCTGTGTGGTGTTGATGTCTGCAGAGACAGCACTGTCCACCCCCTGTGCACCGCTGGTGAGCACAAGGAGGGCATCTGCGATGTCCACCGTGTCATCATGGTTGTCATCAGAGTACCCAATCAGGCACCCCAGCCATGTGGTGTCCTCACCAGCTACTGTGCCAGTAGTGATGGGCCTGCCTCCACTGCAGCTGTGACCACTGGGTCTGGTGTGGTAGATGGTCCAGGGATGGCACCATCCACCGCAGTGCCATCAGCCCTGTGTGACGGACCCACATCATTGCCCGCTATGGTGTCCTGTGCAGCCGTTGCCATGGCTGCACCTGTGAGGCGTGATGGAGCTGTGGAAAGAAGAAGGGAGAACATGATTATTGCACAATATAAATCAGCGGACATCAGACATGTACACATGTACAGAGAGGCATGCTACAGCACCATGGGTGTGTATGCCTGTCCGCTACAGGGCTATGCTGTGTCCACCATGCCACATCAGCCATGTGCATGCTGTGACCAGCACTGTGCAGTGACAGGTAGTGGTCATATGGTACCAATGCATGGTGATGGCAACACAGGCACACACAACCTTGTGTGCCACCCAGTGGCATTGCTGGTGGTTGCACCCCCCCATGTGCCACACGGGCATGGGGGTTGTGCCCCCGCAATTCATGGCATGGACCAGCCATGTGCATCCAGGACACATGGCACAACCCCTGGGTACACAGTAGCACCGCAGAGCACACAGGGACAGGCACAGCAGCTGGGGCACACATGGGTCCAGGAACACCAGGGCTCCACGGCTTCTTACAGTGCTGCGACGGACTACCACCAGTCTGGAAACCACCTCCTGGGACACCCAGCACAGCAGACTTGGTAATGGTAGAAGCTAGTAGCCCCTCATTGGGGCTTAGGTGGACCTCCCGGTCCACCTGAGGGATGCCTCAATGTGGGCCACCTTCTCCTTTGCCCTCCTGTGCTTGTTGTTCCAGTGCTCGCAGCACTCCTGTGTGGTGTGGTTGTATGACTCCACAGCACTGACATGGCAGACCGCCTCCTCCCAGCCCTTTGCCTGTGCCGTTCGGCTGCCACCACTGCCAGTCAGGACATCCAGCCACAGGCTGCATGCCTCGATGAGGGCCTGCTCCTCGTCCTTTGTGAAGTTAGGCCACCATCTGCTAGCGATACTATTGCCTTCTGACATCATGGTTTCTGTGGGAGAATACATACAGACATTAGCCATGCTTGTGAGGGTCCTGTGTGGCCCATTCTGACAGGCTGTGGATGGTGTCTGCCACACCAGCACCTGTCAGCCAGGGACAGTAGGGCGTGCATGTACATGGCTGTGCACAGTGTGCTGTGCCCATTGTGACTATGTCCAGTGTGTACAGTGCACATGCCACAGATGGCCGTAGGGCCACAGCTATACCACTGGTGCTGCATGCCCATGGACACATACACAGCTGTCTGCCCTGCACACACACCATGCACACCAAGCTGTTGGTGTGGCCGCATCAGCCAGCATGCCCCCCCCATGGTGCCACCTGTGGGACAGGTTGTGGGATGCAAGTATGGCCACCAGGGGTACCTGCACATGGCATGCTGATGGCGTGGATCACCCAGCTGGCCCCAGCCTGTGGCATTGCAACAGTGCCACTGTGCCTGTACAGACACTGCTGCATGCATCAGACAGTCCTGTTGCACACCACAGGTTACCCCACACCTGGGATGTGCCATGGTGTAGGCACAGACTCCCATAATCACAGAGACACACCACATTACCTGCAGTTCTACATGTAGGACTAGCTGTTTACTCACCCTCAAGGCTGTGTATCCTCTCAGTCACCTAATCTCAGTACGGGCTGAATTGGGAGCATTTATGGCTCAGGTCATGCAAATGAGGTCTGGGCCTGTGTTAATGAGATGCTAAACAGCTGAGATGTCCATACATGCAGGATGAGGCTGAGCTAAGTGCATTGTGTGTGAATTGCATAATTGCCCCCAGCTTATCTCAATCAGCACGGTGCATCTGTTGGTTTGAACTCATCCGTGTATGGCGCGTTTCCCGCACATGCAAGTAGCATTCAGTGCATGTGCCTGAATCAGGCGCATCCTTCGTGGTGCACACCCCACGCATGTGCCACCTGCACTACCCATGGTGCATCCTCGCATGTGTATGGCTGTTCTGTCATTGACATTGCGGCTGTACAACTGATGACCATTGTGCAGTGTGGCCTGTCCATGTATTGTGAGGCCTATCTGCGCATTGCACGCCCACCTGTGCAGTGCTCAGTGTGTCTTGGTAGATGGTATTTGTACCCTGATCATGCATTGGTGAGGTGTGCACGATGGTGTGCTGGCATGCATCACGGCTGCGCTGTGTGATCGTGCTTGCTGTACGTAACATGGCAGTTGTGTGCGCATCATGCATGTGTGACCCAGATGTGACCCCTGCCACACCTTGGCAGTCTACATTGTGCATGTGCCACTGTCTGCTGTCAGGCCAATTGCACTTCACAACACTGTTCGCAGTGCACTGCACATGTCCTGCTGGCGCACGTGCCACCTTCTGTGTCTCACACCATGCATCCAGTGCATGCTGCACTGAGCTGTAACACACTGCAGTGCCTAGGCAGGGAGAATTTGGGCCCAGGGCCATGAATTGGACACAGATAGAGCTGCTTCACCTGGTGGCACTGGTGATGTCTGTGGCGGGGCAGCTGTTCGGCTGTGAGGACCTGCAGGTGCCCAGGTCACATGTGTGGGCCACCATTGCCCATCATCTGGTGAGGTGCACGGGGGTTCCACACACTGGGGAACAGTGCAGGCACTGCTACAGCAACCTCCAACAATGGGATAGGGACCAACTGCTGCATCTGCGTCATCGTGCACTCAGGGGTGTACTGCCATGGCCAGGTAGGTGTTGTGCGTTCGTGAACTTTGCTGGCACATGCAGGCTGTATGTGGCCCACCACACATGGGGGCATACACACATGGGTCATCCACACCTCGCACGCATGTCTGTGCCTGCACATGCCCTGTGTTGCCCTGTCCTGCATGCCACATGGGGCACGCACTATGCAGTGCTGTTTGTGTGTGTCCGGGTCACTGTGTATCACATGGGGGTACCACTGTGTATGGTGCATGCACATGGGATGGCACATTGGGGGTTCAGGCACAGCAGCCATGCACCACTGTAGCCTGCATGTGCGGCCACTGCTGTTGCACCAGCTGGGTACCAATGCACTGCATGTGCACACTGGTGTCGGGGTGTGATTCGTGCAATGCTGTGTCAACTCATGGTGCTCTCTGTCTCTTGTGTCTTGCAGAGCTAGAGGCCAGGTGGCGGGCTGCAGAGGCCGCTGTGGAGTGTCATCAGGCTGTGACAGGGGCCAGGCATGGTACTCATGCAGGAGCAGGTGGGTGCCGCACTCTGTGGTCTTTGCCTTTCTGGTGGTGTGGGCTCTTGCTTGGTGGGGGTGATGTCTCTGCTATGGTCCTTAGTATGTGTTCTCTCTGTTGTTGCTAAAGGTCCCCAGAATCATCATGCTGCAGCCAGAGGAGGAGGTGACTAGGACCATGTGGGAAACCTGGATCAGAGGATCAGCTGGGCCATTCAGGCACCACTACAGCCCATGCAACACACTATTGGGTGGCTCAGTGCATCCATCAGGGGCCTCCTATGGCACCTGCCTGCACGCAGTCATGTGGGGATGGGGCGCAGAGGTGCACGGCCACGCTAGTGGACCCCAGCCATGTTGTTGACGGGCACTGTTGTAAATAGCCCCTTGTTCCTGCTCCCTCCATTCCTCCCTTGTTGGTCCCACACATTCCCTCCTTCTACTCCCATGTGTTGTGTGCACCTTGTAAATGGTTTCACCATTTGTTACTGCTGCTGTTCGTGTATACTTTATTTCATTTACCATTTTATAAATCTTTATACAATCTGCTTATGTGTCCATTTGGTTCACTTTTCCACCTTCCTGGGTGTGTGTGTACTGTCAGGAATGTGTTCCATATCCCCTTCCTGCCATAGTTGTGTGTGCCCGCATCATTGTTTGGTCTCCTGCACCCACTGCCAGGCCCACCCTCTCCATGCAGTACTGCCATTGCCTGTGATGTGTGCATGGCTCACCATCCCACTGCTCATGTCACTGCCCCTGGTCCCTGTGTCCGCGCTGCATGTGGCACACCTACATTGCACTGCTGCATGTTTACTGTGTGCCTGTGTGCAGTTCCTATGCTTGGGGTTGTGGCCTGGCTGCCTGGCACTGTGGTGCCTCGGTGTCTTGGTTGCTGTTTGGCATGGTGCTGCCCCATGTGTTCCCCCCACACACTGCCATGGTGCTGGCCACCTGTGGGGTTGGCCCTATCCACTGCCTCCACCATGACATGTGCATCTGCACACTGTCTCATGCCACACTGTCCACTGCAGTGTGCCCCTTCTGTGTGCCTGCCCCAGTGGGCTCAGCTGTTCTTGGATCCTTGTCCCGGTTCTGTGTCTATTGTGGCCACTGTTGTGCCCTTGCCTCACTGGTGTGTGTCTGTCCCATTGGACCCATGTCCCTCACTCCTGTGTACCGGCACTTTGACCCCTGTTGCTCCTTCTTGCCTTGCTGACTTGTTCCAATTGCACTAGGTTGCTTCCCTGTGTGGCTCAGTGCATCCCCGTTTGTGCCCTGCCATTTCTGTGCAATTCACAGTGGGGTTGCGCATAGTGCATCCCGTGGCACATGCCTTTGTGGATCGCTCAGATTCTGGTCAGCACATCCTGCTTGCACTAGTGCATTTCAGCTGCACCCAGCACATCTCTTGTGTGAATCCTACCTCTGATCGGAACAAAACTAGGCATATCAAGAGACCTTGGGTTTCTGATGGTGCATGCGACATTTTGTGCAAATCTATTGAACAGTTATGAAGTTATTAAAGTGCAAAAATTGAAGTTTAATATTAAATACCCTACTCAATCATAACTACAGTGGCACAACCGCGCCACTATAATATATTGTAGATATATATTCATTGCAAAAAACTTTGTTAATGCACTAGTCAGGGTTAAAGTGACAAAAGTAGGAAATACAGTGTTAGGGTTTCAAATCCTAACACCCCACCCCCATCCTGCAGGTAACAACAAGCGTGGGGTGTGCCCTGGGGTTGTCAACCCTAATGCTCACCCCATTCCATGAGTAAGTAAGTTAAGATTTTATTTTTTATTTATTTTTTTATTTATTTAGCTTTTGTTGACCGGGTAAGTGCACTAGACAAATCCTGCCTATTTTCAGGCACGACCCGGGGGAGGGGGATACAGATGAATGCCAACTGACCTTGAACCAGATTAAGCTGTTGGTGGTATTTTTAGTGAATGAGGGAAATTTGGCCAGGACACCGGGAAATTCCCCTGCTCTGATGCTGCTGTGCTGATGTTTCTGCATTGTGGCCAGTAGGGGGACAGGCCATTTCCAAGATGGCCACTCCAAGTGGACAAGGGAAGGAGAAGGAAGTCTGTGGAGCAGGAGAGCTAGCCTCGACTCTTGCTCCAGGTGTTGTGGAGGCTCCAGCCGTGGATTTGGCTGAAATTGAATCAGATATTGAACTTCAGGATGCTTTTGTGAGCTGGGAGCAATCGGTTTTGGATAAAACAAAGAAAGAAACTGGACAGTTGAAATTGCAACAACAGGAAGAAAAGAGTATTGTCGGTATTTGAACCTGCAACCTCTACAGAAAAGTCGCTTATTAAACCTCTAAATGTGGGTCTGAAACAGGAAAATGCTGCGATAATGTTTTCTGCAGAAATGGAAGAACCGATTTCATCAGATAGCTCCAAAGGAAGCGAGATGAATTTAAAACTGCAGGCTGACAGAGAAAGCCAAGATATTAAAACACAGCAAACAGACTGCAGGACAGTGGCGCAAAATATGGAGCAAAAAAGGTACTGTGTCTTATTTAAGTTATAGTTCTGGCAGGATAGAGTTGCCAGCAAAGAGTTTGCCTCTGGTGTTAAAAAGAATGCTCTGTCCTTGTTTAATGAAGCTTCACTGCAGTGTGTTGAGCTCCTGACTACAGCAGGTGTCAGCCTGATTGTAATGAAGAGCACAAAGGCAGAGTTAAGGCTGATCCCAAGATTGTCAACAGCTCTGTGGAAGAGAGCTTAGAGCAGCAAGGCTTGAGCTCCATTCCCAAGAACAAATAATCTCTCTGAATTCAGTACAGGCTGGTATTATCTCTGCTGCTAAAAGTGAGTGCTTACTGCCAGTTTCGGTCTCTGATAATGTCAAGGAAGTAACGAAGTGAAGATAAATGATTTATCTGCACAGAATATATTGCCATCTACTTTTTGTGAAAATAAAACAGCACAGTTGAACAAGGTAGCTGGGTTTGTGCTCAAACAGCAGAGTCAAGAGATTTCAGCAACTGACTCAGCTGTTACATATCAAAAGACTGAGGTTCCCAAAGTGGGGCTACAGATTTCTTTTTTCTGACAAAATGAACCAAAAAGTCTACAGCTGATATACAGATGGCAGACCCTTTTTACATAAAAGGCTCACAAGATTCTTGGTCACCTCATAAAGCTTTAAGTGAAGCAGGGTGGAAACAGACAGTAGCTGGTGTATGGAAGCCTGATCCTGCTTGGGACTCGAACTTATCTTTATCTCAGCATTCTCCTGAGTGGATTCCAGGTGGCCAGCAGCAGAAAGGAGGAAATTCTCTTGCAGGAGCCCATTCGGTTTAGTACAGATGAGGTCACTGTACAACCTCCCCCTCCCTCTTCACAGAAGCCATTGATGTCGAACTTTTCTCAAATTCCCATAGGGAAGCAGCCCCTAAGCGTAATGCTGTGAGGCTGAGGTATAAAGGAGGGTTAGAAACTAGGCCAGATAGGCATTATGTGGGGAAAACCTTGTTGAAAGACTCACTGCATTTCACCCTCAGGATGTTTATGCTTTCATTAATATTTCAGGGAGGACAATTATGACATAAGTTTTCGTTCTCAACAGGCTTTAGAGTTGTTCTGGGTTAGGTATGGTCAAGTTAAGTATTCTCCTATGTGGACACCCTTTATTGTTATACCACTCTCAAAACCCTGATTAAGTTTGTTACAGTTATGTTCCGAAATGAAGGGTATGGATGGGAAGACATAACCTTTTGGTTAAAAAAAAAATGTGAAGTACTAAGTGAGCCAGAGCCTATTTTAGATACAGAGGGTTCTGGACTGGAGGATGGAAGTATAAAGTTAAATTAAGGCAAACAGAGGCTGGAATTGAACATATACCTAACTCCTTTTGTTAGGAAAAGATAGAGGGTATGTTTTACAGCGGGCAGCCCGTGCATGTTATAAGTGTGGGGCTGAGCAGCACCTTCAAGTGTATCACGATCAGCCGTTGTGATAATTGTGGGAGTAGGACATTTAACCATGTTTTGCAGCAATCTATCAAGTTGCGATTTATGCGGAAACTAAAGGCCATGTGTTCAAACTATGTCCTTGGCTCCCAAAAAATCCTTTGTTCTAATTCTGAGGTTTTATTCAAAAGCCCAAGAATCCATGGTTAAAGCTACTCTCAGGATACGGCCCCCTCCCTGCAACAAATCAGATGAAACTCCCTCTAGGCAAGAGAAATTGGAAAAGAAGGGGTTTAAAAGGGAAGGTGTTGAACAAAAAGTTAAACTCACCAAGTGGGAGGATCAGCGTGAGATATCCTCAGAAATGGTTAAGATAGTTAAGGCAACATGGGTCCCCTAACCTCTCAGATTCCCTCCAAGTGTATTATATCGGAAGGGGTCACAGATGCGGTGGTGGTGGCAGCGCTGATAAACCAGTGACTGTACTGCCCCAAAGAAGATCTTTACGAATTCACTATCAAAAATCTCACCTCCCCAGTGGAACAGATTGATACCAGTAACTCATATATGGCTCTGTTTTCCCTTGGGGTAACACTGAGATAGAGGTTGAAGATTCAGACTCTCAAAATCCTCACTTTCAACCAGGTCACAAATCACGGATAATTACAAGGATAAAAAAGAAAAAGAGGAAAAACAATGATTTAAATACTTAAAAGGTTAAGAGGTTGGTTTGGGGTTCTTTGAATGTTCATAGCTTATTGAATATGGTTAAGCAACAAGCCCTCTTTCATTATATACATGAATTTCCTGTTTCTGTTTGTTTTTTACAAGAGACATGGATGTATTCCATAGATCAGTTGGTGGCATTTAAAAGAGATTGGTTTTGGGGCCCTTCATTTTGGTCATTTGGGGAAGATTCTGCAGATGGTATAGGAATAGTGTTTAATTCATATGACTTCCAGTTACACAATTTGATAGATCTAATACCAGGAAGGGTCCTGATTATCGATGGAAGTGGCAAGGGCTAAGCTATAGGTTTATCAACATTTATAACCCCCAAACAAAGCAGGTAGAGTTAATTGTCTTAAATCAGTACAGCCCTTTTATTAACAACAGTTAGAGTATTATGGGGGACTTTAATTGTCCCATTTCGACCCATGCTAGTAAAAAATAAAAACATACTGTGACTCTAATGCTTTATGTAAAATTATAAAAGTGCTGGACTCTTGAACTGTCATAATGCTTTACAAGGTTGGAGAAGGTTTTCGTTTAAAAGGAAGAGATTTTCTCTAATAGATCATATGTTAGTGTCACCTAATATGCAAATAGAATCTTTTAAAATATTTCCTAGTGAATTCTCGGACCATTCCTTTCTATTAAGTTCTTTTAGCTTTTCAGACAGGCAAGAAAAAGGCTAGTTAGATGGAAACTCAATAACTCCTCATTAGAACTCCCTTATATACAAGCTGGGTGAGATACCTATTAGAGCCAGGTTATCAGTAGCCTTTTATATTCAGATTTGGGAGATTGGTGGTTAGAGACTAAATCGGACTTAAGGAAATGGTTTAAATTGCAAGGAGTTAGAGCAAAGAATGACAAATTCCTGCACTATTTAGGTTTAAGACAACAATTACAGAGGCTTATGACTATAGCTTATTCTTCTAGGATGGATTACTCAGAACAAATTGCTAATCTTAAAGAAAAAATGAAAGAGTTTCAGTATGATAGAGGAAAACCATGCAGGCCATTTTAACTAATGGAATTAAAAAATCACCCATTGGGGATCCATTGAAATGTGTAAACAGGTAAGAGATTCTATGAAATGGAGGAACTCAAAGATTCAGATGGTAATTTGGTATCCTCTGTGGCCCAACTAAGAGAAGTGATTGTAGAACATTACCTCTTTGAAGCCTCTTGAAACAATCCCCAATTCAGCTATGGCCACCTATTTAAAAGATATTTTAATTCCAGTTAACCTAGTTGGAGATCGGAGGTATGGGAACCTATCACTCCAACAGAGATTTCAAGCTCCATTAGGTTATTGAAACTAAATATTTCCCGGAATAGATGGGATTTCAATAACTTTTATAAATTATTTTCAGACGAACTTAGTCAGTGCCTATGTCTCTTATTTAGGTTTTTAGACAAAGCTACAATCTATCCCTCTTTACAGAAGGGTTATTGATTTATATATTTAAGTCAGGGGATAAGCAAAACATTACTAACTGGAGACCAATCACTCTTTAAACTCTGATTATAAAATCTTTACTGGTATTTTAAATAATAGGCTGAAGAATTTAGCTAAAGAAGTTATTTCACCCTTTCAATATTGTGGGTTACCAGATAGAAGAGTCCAGTCTGCTCTGATGTTGATTCGAGATGTAACTGAGTATTTTACTGAGTTAGGGTCAACTAGATGCTTAATAGCAGCTGACTTAGAAAAGCCTTCGATAGAGTTCATTTGCGTTCCTTTTCCTTACCCTTAAGCATTATGGGGTTCCAAAGCAATTAGTGAAAATAATTGAGAAATTATATGATAATTATACAGTAATTCCATATTTAAAAGATCAGAAGGCGGAAGGTTTTAAGTTAACTACAGGAGTTAGACAGGGTTGCCCTCTAAGCCCTCTTCTTTATATTTTAGCTCTAGACCCCTTTTGCAAACGATAGTTTGAGACAGATTTGGAAGGGTGTTACAGTGAATGGGCAGAGGATTTGCATTTAAGGATACAAGCCTATGCTGATGATTTAGTAGTATACTTGGAAGATAAGGCCTCAGTAATTCATTTTGTGACTGCATTTGAGGCCTTTGCAAAGGTATCAAATGCAAAATAAATTAAATAAAACAAAGGGATTATTTATTGGAGCTACTGGTGCTAGGAAGTGTGTCAGGAGGTATTAACATCTCCGTAAACCTCTTAAAATATTAGGGATATTGTTCGGTTCCCAGAACATGCCTGTTGAAAATTGGGAAGATGTCATTATTAAAATAGAGAGAAAGGTTAATAGATGGAAACAGTGGAAAATGACCAAATTTAAAAGGGTTCAGGTAATCAAGCAATTTCTTCTTCCAACGATACAGTATGTGGCGATGATTTTCCGCTTCCTGTGTTTCTTGAGACTAGAATATATAGTGTGTTTTTCAAATGTTATGGGGAAATCGCTTAAATCCTGTTAAAAGGAGCTATCGTATTTAATGAAAATAAGGGTGGTTTAGGAATAGGTAGACCCAGTGATTTTTGTGCATGCTTTGTTTTTATCAAACTCAATTAAAGAAGGGTTAAAAAGAACTAGAGGCAGTAGAGTCATGGAACTTGAAAACAATGGGTAAATACTTTAAAATTGGTACATTATAGCCCCTAAACTGAATCGCTACTTATATATTCCATCATATTTTAGCCAGCAGAGAAATTGTTCAAATGGAAAACACAGAAACAGGTAATTCTGAATAACAACATGAAGGGGCTTTATCATTTTCTAATGTCGTTGACTCTTCCTCAGAACCAGGATTTAAAAATTGTCCTATGACTTTAAATTCTAGTGTATTAGCTCAATTAAACTGTAAGAGGATGCCTCAAAACAATGGGAGAGCGAGTGGCTGATCTTTTACGGAAACTGAATGTCAGAGGAAATGCGGATACAAGGTTTTACAGGAAAGATTGTGCCCATACTTGGATTGTATTAATGTAGAAGAATCGATGGAACATTTTTTCTTAGATGTTCATATGCATGGGTTTATGGTCATACCTAGAAAAGCTTTGGGGATTTAAATGGTTAGGTAATATGTCTTATGAATTTTTGATTCTAGGATGTTATCCCAAGAATTTGTCTGAATTTCACGAAGAAACATTATCCTTATTTTTGGGATGTCTAAGATATTATTTATTGGCAAGCCAGGGTTCAATGGGTTCTTTATCAAAGAGAATGCCTTACTCTTGTGTAAGTCGGTTAGTCATCAAGGAGCTTATACTGATTTATACACAGGGCCATCAAGTGACCCCAGGAACTTTACGTAAATGGTGGAAAGGTTTTCTTCACTTTATTAAGTTCAAATAATAAGAGTTAAAAGTAGACTGGATATTTGTTAATAGTTTACTTCTCATGATTTTTGTGTTCTCGTAGCGTTTACAATGTAAGACTTGCACATCTCTTTGATTTTGTTATGTTATATGTTATGGAAAAGTGTTGTTCTATCGATTATCCTACTTTAAAGTGTTGCTGTTTATGTTTTTATGTCAATAAAAACACCCTACTCCTTTCGATAAGTGCCATGGGATCTTTAACATCCACCTGAATTACCAATCCAGGCAGATGGGACCTCGATTAACGTCTCATCCGAAAGACGGCACTCAAGTGCAGCACCCTCTTATGCTGCACTACAGTGTCGTACTGGGATATTAACCAAGTGCCAGATGTGGGAACTGAACCCACAGCCCTCTGATCTCCCGGCCTCAGAGGCGAGTGTGCTACCTACTGAGCCACTGACACTGACAAGATGGGTACAGTATATGAGAA
Source organism: Neoceratodus forsteri (assembly GCA_016271365.2). NCBI lineage: Eukaryota > Metazoa > Chordata > Ceratodontiformes > Ceratodontidae > Neoceratodus > Neoceratodus forsteri. The sequence goes on along the minus strand of CM028137.1, from coordinate 795,982,882 downwards.
TGGGGTGAACGTTAGCGCTGACAACACCAAGGCACACCCCATGCCTGTTGCTGCCTGCAGAGTGGGGGTGGGGTTGGAAACTCTAACACTACAGTTCCCTACTTTTGTTGCTTTAACCCTAACTAGTGCATTAATAAAGTTTTTTGCAATGAACTTCCCGACTTTTTAGGGCCCTGCACTCCCATCCATCCATAATATTTGGGCCCTGCATTCCCATCCCTCCTTACATGCATATACATATGTTGGATGTGCATAACTGTGCCATTGTTACATATTTTGACCCCAAATTTTCAACATACACTTCTTATGACCCCACCTCATAAACAAGGGTGGTGAAACTTTGCAAATCCCGACCGAAAGGTCATTTTTCCAACCGACCACAAAATCTCCTTTCAAGGTGGATTTGAGCAGTTCCACTGACATTGTTCATGAGGTGGGATCTCCAAAACGCCTTACTGAAAATTTGGTATAATTATGTGCAAAAATGGCAAAACTATGCATGAAAGTTAAAAACCCCAATGAAATACATTGAAACTCACTTACTCCAAATGACATCTGTTAAAAAAACTAAGTCCCAAATCCTTCTTCATGAGTATAAACCATTTTTTTCCAAAATGAAAAAGGATTCACAAAAAAGGATCCTATCTTGTGAAAAAGGATTGAAAAAAACTATGTCCAAAATCCTTTTTTGTGAGATAGGATCCTTTTTCACAAGAACAAAAAAGAGTTCACAAAAAAGGATCCTATCTTGTAAAAAAAAAGGTTGAAAAAAAAACCTTAGTCCAAAATCCTTTTTTGCAAATGTAACCCCTTTGTTACCTGGGGTTACTAGAATCCCAGTAAGACCTAGTGGTAGGCAGGGAAGGCAGCTTGTGAAACTCCAGTTAAATGGGTTTCACACTGTCTCACTCTGTCCTCAGTCACAGCTGAGACTTGAGAGATGACATCACTATAGAACTGTCGCAGCTGCATGAGCCACTTTGGAATCTACAGCTCAGGGAGTGAGTTTAGAACTTTGGGAAATTCAAAGTCAGTCTTCCGTTTGTCCTTAAGCAAGAAGGAAGCATCAGTCTGCTGTTTGATCTCTCACTAAGAAAAAGGAAGTGTTCCTGTGTTTACCTTTTTTAAAGTGGTGGAGACCGCTCCCCCGGTCTCAGCGCCCCCTCCCTCTGGGGAGGAAAAGTTCTCTGTGGGTTCCAGGGGCAATCCCCTTCTCCCACCATGGAAGGAAGCTGCCTGATTTTGTTTTGTCTGTTCTTGTATAACAGCAAAGGTTACAGTACTTGCCTGTGGGGCACCTGCAACAAATGGGTGAGTGTTTGGCTCCATTTGAAGGGGCAAACATATTGTTTTCTTCAGTTGGGAAATGAATGTGGACTGCTATTTGGGAGGACTATGTCAACTAGGACAAACAAATAGAGCAGTCAGACAGTTTAAAGTGTTAAATGGATTTAAAGTTCGCTGTAGAAGGGGTGCTTCAGGTCATCCACTGTTCAATCTAAATTTTAAAGTTCTTAAGTTTTCTGTGTGTATCCAGAAAAATGGCCGGGTATGGGCTGTGGGAGCTTGAGGTGGGAAAACCCCCCCATCTTTAGTAACCAGGTCCACCTCTGTGGATTTTTTCTGTGTTTTTGCTACTTGCCTCATGCACTTGGCCAGTGATGGGGTGGGTACCCAGATGTGGGTCGCAACTTGAAAATCTCTCTAGAAGTCGCAGACTCTAAATGGTGTGGGGAGCCACAGGATGGGAAAATTACTCCTTGTTTGATGGGAGTTCGATTGGAAGTACGAAAACAAATCTCTCCAGGAGTCACAGACTCTAAGTGGTGTGGGGAGCCACAGTTTGGGAGCCTCCTTGTTTGATGGGATGTCTTTCCAATTAGAGTTTGGGTTCATTTGCCAAGTGGACCATCAGTCGAGTGGCCGGCAGGGGAGCTGGGCCAGTCGGGCTGTGTATCCAATGCGCATGCAAAGTCCGGGCTGAGTGCCTGGTGGGTCCAAAGCCAGACAACTGTAGTAATGTGTTCATTCCTCAAATGGACCACTGTGTTAACCTCTAATCTGCACATACAGTAACGTAGCCCTTTGGGGGACCATGCAATGCTTTGTTTATGTTCAGTTAGTTAATAAATAAAGCCACACTGAAAAATCCCAATTCTGGTTCTGGACATTACAGTTATTGCTTCCTGTAATTGGATTTACTTGGGTCCTCCTGTGCAGAGTAGCCAAACCTAGGTCCCTTGTGCCAGGTAACCTCATCCTTCCCCGAACCCAGGATCCCCCACCAGGTATTGCTGCCAATGCCAACAGCATGCCACCTGTCGTTTTAGTAAAAAAGCAGGGGTGGGCGTCCTTACAAAAATGGAGGCACCGCTTTGGATTTGTTCGGGAAGGAAGGTGCTTGGGCAAGTAGGCTAGCGTTTTGGCTATCTTGCAGTCGGTAGCCCAAAAAAAGTTGAAGCAATTTCCCTAGTGTGTTGCTGTGTGCTGAGAATCTTGTGCTGCTATTTAAAAAATGCCAACTGTTTACCAAGGAGCTGTAAAGCCAAAGTGTGTGTCCTTGTCCTGCATCAAAAAAGTTTACAGCATTTTTGTTAGTTTTAAAATGAATTTCTGTGAAGGAAAGTGTGGAAAACTAGGGGTAGCAACAGAGAAATTATGCCCTGGATGTTGGAAATGCTTTCTGTGCAGTACTAGAGACTGCAGAGTTAATGGCAAAGTTACATGGTTGAAATGGGCTCCCGCTGTGGCGTCAGTTGGAAAAAAAAAAGTGCATCTTTTCAGTTTAAATTTGCCTGCTCGACGATCGCTGAGAGGAGAGGAGCCCTTGTGAGGAAGAAGAGGCTCATTTGCATGGCGTCGTGTGGTTGGTCAGTTTGCCATTAGTCCCGGCCCTCAGCCAGCTCTTATGTGATTGCCTCAGCATTCGAGAGGGAGACAGAGAGTAGTGCGTGTACTGGCAGTGGAGGAGCATTCGTGAAGTATTCAAAGTGCTGTAAACAGTAAAAAAGTGACTTTCTACTTAAAATTGGGCTCAACCCGCCAATCTATCGTGGGATCAGTGAGTTGTGTGGTTAATACTACGATCGCGGAGACTGCCCGCCCATTTGCAATCTGAGGCCTTCAAAATCTGGCTGCAGGCCGTTTTACTCCATCGCAGCAATCTGCTACAATAACAGTGAGTAAAAGAATTAAAACTGCTCAAATCAGTGATTTTCAGTAATGCCATATAAAATGTGTGTGCAGCTGTACAGTCGCTTTGCAAGTAGCGATTGTGTGATGTCCTGCTGGCAAGTGCAAGTCTGTAAAGCCATTAAATGTGTGCATAGCAATGAAAGTAGCCTCAGTTTAAAGTTTGCAGCCAGAGAGAGACTGTGGGTTGTAAAAAGTGCAACACTAGTAGAAGCAGGCAATCCTGTGCTGAAACCTGAAGTTATAAAGGGACTGTAATTAAATGAATGTTGCCAGCATGTGAAAAGTCCAAGGAAAATCCTGTAAATGTGTGAACAGCCAGAACAGAGCAAGTTGTGCAGTTTTAGTAAAAGTTATTAGTAGCTGATGTAAATCGGCAAGAGTGGTTTGACCCAGAGTCTGAATGTTGATGCACAGGAGTGCTGCCACCATTACAGGGTGGGTGGTAAGCTAAACACAGCAGCACAGGAGCCATTATAAAGCTACAGAGTATGTTCATTAAAGTGGAACTTTCAGTTACAGTGAACTTTTGTTTATTTTTCTGCAGTTATGGCCTCAGGACCAGCTCGTTACCGGATCATGCCTGGGTTGCAGTAACAGCAGCAGTAAATAGATTGAGAGATATTGAAAATTGGTGCTATAGAGGCAACTCCTCCTGATGTAGCAATTCCTAATTATCCAGTGCGTGTATGCCAGATGTGCTTGAGTGCTGGAAGGATGTCTTCATGATTCCTCACTGTGCTGGATGTCTACAAAAATATGGCTGTAAAAGCGCCTCAAATTCGTTTGGCTCCACATGGACACAACTTCAAGAATCTGCAGTTGGCAGCACACAGCATCAGGCGGAGCCTGTGGAGGAAGGTCCCTCGGGAGTGTGGCACAAAGTTAGAGAGTGCAGAATTAGAGACTGAATCTGAAATTGAAGCATTGGATGCTGGATCTCAGAAAGCAAGTTCAGATAAAGCATCAATAGTCCCTGGGTGGGGGCTAGCCCAAGTCTCGAAGGTGAAGATGAGATCACCGGAGGCCTTTGAATGGGAGGTGTGACCTCCGCTCCCAGTGATGAATGGATAGTCTGGGGGTGAGAACTACTGCTCACTCCTGGGCTCAGATCCTCAGTGAAGAGGAAGATGAGGGGAACCTATGTGGCCTTGTGAGAAAGGAACGGGTACACAGCCTCAAGATCTTACCTCAGAGGAATGTGTTCAAGAAGGTGGTGATGCCACTGCCCTGGCTTCACCAGAAGAAGAAGTCAGGGATCCATTTTTAATTTCATTGAGGATGCAAAGCTGGCAGAACCAGGACTGGCCACCCCCAAGCCAGGCCAGCGGTCTCAGATTGACCAAAGCAAGTAAAGAGGAGAGACTGGTTCGTAGAAAGTCCAATGAAATCTTTGGCATGACCTTTCCTACCTTTCCTTGGAGAGTCTGGGAGGAGATTGAGAACTGCAGGAAATCCTGGATCTGAGATGAAGCAATGAAACATGTGCAACCTGGGGCTAACCAGCATGTAAAGAATAGACTGTTCCATGAAAAGTATACACAGTGGAAGAGAGGCAGGACACTGTTTATGGACAGAGTGAGAATAGTGGACGGAGAGAGACGTGAAATCTCCCACTGTGTGAATTATGTGCGTCCAGATGGAGTAATAATTCAAGCTCCTGACCCCCTCTACTATTGGCCTCAGTGCAAGGACCTCCCAGTAATTAAGCCCGTGCCTACAAAATGGAGAGCCGAGCAGTGGTAGTCCATACTGCCACACTAAGACTGTGAAGTGCCCTTATTGAACTGCCAGTATGAATAAACCAGGAATCAGGTGCCCCATATTCTTCAGTCCACAGTGTACTGTCTTGTTCAGCAACCATCTACTGGCACCACCAGATGACTTCAGACCCAGAGAGGACACCAGCCCAGCTGTTTCCTGTTCATCGCCTGGTAATTGGATGACGCCGGACCAGCTGTTTTTCTTCTTGTTCCTGTTCTAAGGTTCCTTCTCCAGAGATGACATCAGCCCAGTTGTTTCCAGATGTGCACTCCTGTGGGTTCCCGGAAGATGTCCGCCCAGCTGTATCAGAAGAAATGCTGCCAGGGAGAGTCTTCGGAAGGGACCAGGTTTGTGAAATCCGAATACTTCAAGGGGTTAGTAAGTCCAAAAAAATCCTTTTTTTCTATCTTTATGACATTGCAGTACACACCCTACACTACAGACTTCAAAAGTGCATGAACTGTCCGCAAAGACTCTCCCCTTTGGGATTATTGCCTTAAAGAACTATGTTTCACGGGGCTACGGCCCAGGAGAGACTCTTTATTGGACGGGCCTTCGGGCCTTGGGTCACTAGTTGGGACTTTTAAGGCACTCCATCCCCCCCAAAGGTGTATTGTTACCAATGTCATTATTGTACTTTAATGTAAATACTGTGTTTTTCTACCTTTTTTTCTAAAAAAAATATATATTTTTTGGGATTGTTCAGTGTTTTGTTTTTCTGTATGGTAAGGGTTGTTGTTTAGATAGACTGTACATGCAGATTAGGATGTGTTTTTTTTGTTTTTGTCTTTTCTTACAGGTGTTCCTGGAAGACAGAAGAGAAGAGAAGACAAGAAGAGGAGGAGGGGCTCATCGGAGTTCCTCGTCAGTGCTTATGGTGTAGAATTTAAATGTACTGTGTTATTATTGCTAATGGTAGTAGTTGCAGGCTGCCCAAGGTCGGGGAGGTCCCTGGGTTTTGTTTTGTTTGGGATGTTATGTTAAGAGGCAGATAGGTTTTCCCTAGAGGATTAGAGGGGATAGACAGGCTGTGGTCCTCAGTGGCCATAGGGACTGCAGTGCTGATCTATCAGGGCTATGCTCTGGACGGTTCTACCAGAGCCACTAGGTGTCCATAGTAAGTGGATAGAGTAGAGGCCGATGTGTCAGCTATAGGCCTCTAGGCCCTTAGTGTTGCCTACCTGTGCTCGCACATGGTAGGAGGGGGCCTGATCACCCCCCTCCACAGGTAGCACATAGGGTGGGATGGCCTAAGGCCGGGTGCATAATGACTGGGGACAGTCATTTTCCTGGTCAAGGGCGAGTGTAACCCCTTTGTTACCCGGGGTTACTAAAATCCCAGTAAGACCTAGTGGTAGGCAGGGAAGGCAGCTTGTGAAACTCCAGTTAAATGGGTTTCACACTGTCTCACTCTGTCCTCAGTCACAGCTGAGACTTGAGAGATGACATCACTATAGAACTGTCACAGCTGCATGAGCCACTTTGGAATCTACAGCTCAGGAGTGAGTTTAGAACTTTGGGAAATTCAAAGTCAGTCTTCCGTTTGTCCTTAAGCAAGAAGGAAGCATCAGTCTGCTATTTGATCTCTCACTAAGAAAAAGAGTGTTCCTGTGTTTACCTTTTTAAAGTGGTGGAGACCGCTCCCGGTCTCAGTTCCCTCCCTCCGGGGAAGAAAAGTTCTCTGTGGGTTCAGGGCAATCCCTCTCCCACCTTGGAAGAAAGCTGCCTGATTTTGTTTTGTCTGTTCTTGTATAACAGCAAAGGTTACAGTACTTCACCTGTGGGCACCTGCAACGAATGGGTGAGTGTTTGGCTCCATTTGAAGGGCAAACATATTGTTTTCTTCAGTTGGGAAATGAATGTGGACTGCTATTTGGGAGGACTATGTCAACTAGGACAAACAAATAGAGCAGTCAAACAGTTTAAAGTTTTAAATGGATTTAAAGTTCGCTGTAGAGGGGTGCTTCAGGTCATCCACGTTCAATCTACATTTTAAAGTTCTAAAGTTTTCTGTGTGTATCCAGAGAAATGGCCGGGTATGGGCTGTGGAGCTGGAGGTGGGAAAAAACCCATCTTTAGTAACCAGGTCCACCTCTACGGATTTCTTCTGTGTTTTTGCTACTTGCCTCATGCACTTGGCCAGTGATGGGGTGGGTACCCAGACATGGGTGCAACTTGAAATCTCTCTAGGAGTCGCAGACTCTAAGTGGTGTGGGGAGCCACAGGATGGGAAAATTACTCCTTGTTTGATGGGAGTTCGATTGGAAGTACGAAAACAAATCTCTCTAGGAGTCACAGACTCTAAGTGGTGTGGGGAGCCACAGTTTGGGAGTCTCCTTGTTTGATGGGATGTCTTTCCAAGTAAAGTTTGGGTTCATTCTTCAAGTGGACCATCAGTCGAGTGGCCGGCAGGAGAGCCGGGCCAGTTGGGCTATGTATCCAAAGCGCAAGCAAAGTCCGGGCTGAGTGCCTGGTGGGTCCAAAGCCAGACAACTGTAGTAATGTGTTCATTCCTCAAATGGACCACTGTGTTAACCTCTAATCTGCACATACAGTAACATAGCCCTTTGGGGAACCATGCAATGCTTTGTTTATGTTCAGTTAGTTAATAAATAAAGCCACACTGAAAAATCCCAATTCTGGTTCTGGACATTACAGTTATTGCTTCCTGTAGTTGGATTTACTTGGGTGCCCCTGTGCAGAGTAGCCAAACCTAGGTCCCTTGTGCCAGGTAACCTCATCCTTCCCTGAACCCAGGATCCCCACCAGGTATTGCTGCCAATGCCAACAGCATGCCACCTGTCGTTTTAGTAAAAAGGCAGGGGTGGGGGTCCTTCCACGAAATAGGATCCTCATGAAAAAGGCCTCACAAAAAATGAATTATCAAGTCATGAAAAAGGATTTTAAATGTTAAAAAAATGCCTTGCATGGTCATTTTTCCACCAGATAACTACAGAATCTACCTGAGTCCCAATGACCAAGGTACATGTGTTGCTGTCTCTGGAGAAGTTAATTTTTCTGTGTTTTCAAGTTGCTTTTTTTGTTTGTTTTTGTTTGTTTTTATGGAAAACAAGATGGTGTCTTGCGAAAAAGGACTGGCCCCTCACGAAAAATTTTTTTTTTTTTCTAAGACCAAATTCCTTTGTCATTCCAGGAAGCTATCCAAAAAATTGTACTGAGAATGCTCAGAACCTGAAACCTTAAAATGAAATAACTTTGAAACAGATTAATATTTTTTCATCAAACCAGCAAAAAGCAGTTCTGTGGGACAAGGCCTTTGCACCCTGAAAATTTCAAACCAAAATTTCAAATTGTCTGGGCACACCTCGATGACAAAAAAAAGCGCAAAGAAAGGGAGAATTTTAATGTTTTAGCACTATATGCAGCTCAAAATCCATCAATCCAACTGAAACAAAACTTGGCTCATCAAGAGATCTACCACACAACACTGCACGCTAAATTGTATATATATAATGTATGTATATATGTATGTATGTACGTGAGTACATGGCAAAAACTCTGTTTAATGCATTAGTTAGGGTTGTTCCACAGCAACAAAAGTGAGAAATTCGATGTTAGGGTTCCCACCCCTTGCACCCACCCACCCCACTTCACCCCAACAGACATCAGGGTATGCGTTGAATTGTCGGTGACTAACTGTCACCCCATCCCATGTGTAAACAAGCTGAGGTGGTGCAGTATAGGAGAATGGGGTGAGAGGTAGGACCGATGACCTCAACCCACACCCCGATGCCTGTTGATGGGGGTGAGAAGCCTAACATTGAATTTCCTCGCTTTTCTTGTTGTGGAACAACCCTAACTAATGCATTAAACAGAGTTTTTTGCTATGAATTTCCCTCCTTTTTGAGAATGAGCACTATAAATAGTGAATTTTTTGTCACATAGTAACGGTAACGCAAACGCAAGCACGAATGGTAACGCACATGGTGACACAAAGATAAATGGTAATGCAAACGGTAAGAGAAACGCTAGCACAAATGTTAATGAAAACAGAGATGGTAATGCAAATGGTAAAACAAATGTTAACGGCAACAGAAACGCAAACGTTAACGGAAACAGTAACAAATGGTAATGCCAACGGAAATGCAACTGGTAAGAAAAATGCAAACGGTAACAGCAACACAAATAGAAATAGAAATGGTTAAGGCAATGGCGTGGCAGAAGGAAACAGTAACGCAATTGACAATGGAAATGCAACTGAAAACATAAACGCTAAGGGCAACAAAAACGAAACAGTGATGAAGATGCAAACAGTAATGGTAATGCAACTGGAAATGCAAACAGTTACAGTAATAGCAACAATGAGCGCAAAGTGAACAGTAACACAAAGGGAAACGCAGAAGCGTGAATGGAAACGCAAAATGGTAATGCGCACGGGTCACAGTACCGCAATTGGAAACGTAAATGCTAACGGTAACACCAAAGATGACACCAAAGGAAACACAAATGCAAATGGAAGTGTGTATGCAAACGCAAATGGTAATGCACACTGTGATGCAAAATGAAACACAAACAGAAACAGTAATGGAAATGCAAATGCAAGCACAAACAAAAACGCAAAGGGTAATGAACACGGTGGCGTAGACTGGAATGCTAACACAGTTACGGAAACGCAGTGGAAATGCTAACTGTAACAGTAACAAAAGCGCACACCCTTTATCCCCCCCCAAGAGCTGCACAGAGAAACACAGTGAATACAAAGAATGTATGCATAATAATGGGCCTCGGAGCAGAAAATGAGCACTTGGAATACTAAATTGCTTATATCTCAGGAAACGTACAACGAAGAAAAAAAATTAAAATGTCATATTATTTTTGACTTTCCTGGCTAGTTTTGTGCTAAGCATTTTTCCAACGAAATGTCCGTATCGCGAAGCGTTTCTGAGATATGGGCACCAAAAGGCATGGCGGACGCTGTAATGTTAGTCTATTGGAAAAAGCGTCAACTTCGGAGTATCATAACTTTGCATCCCTGTAATATTTTGTCACCAAACCACCAAAAGGTACATCTGTGGGATCTTGGCATTCTTCCCTCCAAATTTCAGCCCAAAAGACCAAACCGTTCTTTGCAGTAAGGTAGCAAAGAATTCTGTTATTCTGGCATAGTCGCAAAGAAAAGTCATAAATCATGACACTTTTGCAAAAAATCACTTAAAATTTCGCAGAGGTGCGACAATTACTTTGCAACACTACAGTTTACAAAAATTTCAAAAACATATTTCTGGGGTGCATCCTCAGGGCTCGACTAGGTGAACACAAAAAGAATTGTGTCCCTAGAGGGTCCCAAATTTAAATGCCAAGCATTTCTGCGACCAGTAACTGAAAAAAAAATGACTGACTCACGACACTAAAAACTGCATTTGCGACACTGTCAAACGTTTTAACTTTTCCCATTGACTATAATGGGAAACTTGTTTTTTTTGAATACCTTTAGAACCGTTTAATATTTTTTCACGAAATCTTTGAAAGACACATCAGGAACCCTGGCCACATGTTCCCTGAAGGTTTCGGACTGGTCGCGCAAACCGTGTGACCTGTAGGCGCAAGCAAAGAATGCACAAAAAAGTGTAAATGCGACACAGAATGGCACTTTATAGTTTCGCAACCATATATCTGTCCATTACGAAACTTGGCAGATCCTGAGATCTATGGTATTGCTCCATGCCTGCCAAATTTCAGGCACATCTGTAATACAGTGGCAAAGTTATTAAGCTGCAAACTTTCACACTTTAATCATAAATGGAGTCGCAACCCCTAACTATAGTGGCACTACCATGCCACTATAATATATATATATATATATATATATATATATATATATTATATATTCATGCAAAACTCCTTAATGCATCAGTTAGGGGTACCTATTACAGTGACAAAAGAATGGAAATTTGGTGTTTGGGTTCCCCAACCTACCACCACCCACCCTCCACATACCAACAGGTGTTGGGGTGTGCCTTGAGAGTAGTTGCCCTAACTCTCACCCCATTTCATGTGTAAGGAAGCTGAGATGGTACAATATAGGAGAATGGGATGAGAGTTAGGCCGACAACCCAAGACACACCTCGACACTTGTTAGTATGTGAAAGTAAGGAAATGAGATGGGATAGTAAGGTTGGGAACCTAACTTTTAATTTCCATACTTTTGTTGTAATAGGAACCCTAACTGATGCATCAATGAAGTTTTCTGCAGTGAATTTCCTTACTTTTGAGATAGTATAATAGTATTCTTATTTTACTGTGGGGCGCAGGGTCTGAAGATGCACAGATGTATGAGGTGTGGAAGCACAGGGCCCTCTGGGCCCTGCACTTCCATGTGTCAAACAACAGTGACCAAAACTGTCAGCACAGACATCTTATTACCCCACCTCATGTACCCCAGTACAGAGAAATTGTGAAATGCAAGGCAAAATAGGAGTGTTGGCAGGCCCTCTGATGGACCTCTTCAACACCTCCTTGGAGACAGGGAAGGTACCTAGGGACTGGAGGATGGCTCATGTGGTGCCCCTTCACAAGAGTGGACTCCAGGACCAACCAGGCAACTACAGACCAGCAAGCTTGACATCCATAGTGGGGAAGCTGATGGAGACCATTCTAAAGGAGAGGTTGATAATCTTTCTCACTAGTAATGGTCTACAGCTTGAGAGACAGCATGGGTTTATACACAGATATTTGACGGCAGAAAAGGACCATACCGGCCCATCTCATCTGCCCATTACATCCCCCCCGCCCTCCTGTCCCATTATACTGTGATTGGGCTTTTGCCCATCCTCCCAACCCCATGTGTCTGTCCCAAGCTCTCTTGAATCCTTCCACCATTTTGGATCCCACCACCTCCTCAGGCAGTCTGTTCCAGGCCTCCACCACCCTTTCCATGAAAAACTGCTCCCTGACATTTCTTCTGTATTTCTCCCCTTCTAATTTAAGGCTATGTCCTCTTGTGTTTGTCCCCACTTTCTTTTTGAACAAGGTCCCCTCCTTCATCTTATTTAACCCCTTCAAGTACACAAAAGTCTCTATCATGTCCCCTCTTCTCCCTCCTAGTCTCCAGTGGGTAAAGATTCAGCTTCCTCCACCTCTGCTCATATGGCTTCCCTCGCAACCCCCACACCATCTTTGTTGCCCTCCTCTAGACTCTCTCCATCATCTCAATATCCCTCCATAGGTGCAGTCTCCAGAACTGTACCCCGTATTCCAGGTGTGGCTTTACCACAGTTCTGTACAGTGGTAGTAGTACCTCCCACCTTCTGCTGGTAAAACCCCTTGCAATGCAGGCCAGCATACCATTTGCCTTCCCCACTGCCTTGCTAAACTAGTTCCCCACTTTAAGATTCCTTAACATAATAATCCCTAGGTCCCTTTCCTGCCCCATTTCCTTGATTTCCTCTCCCCCAAGGAAGAAAGTAGCCTTTATGTTTTTCTGCCCAAGGTGCATCACCGCACACTTTTTCACATTAGATTTCAGCTGCCAGGTTTCCAATCCAGTCCACCAGTTTCTCCAGGTCCCTCCTTATGGCCTCCACACCACCTTGTGAGTCCACCCTATTGCAGACCTTCGTATCATCCGTGAAAAGGCACACCCTACCCTTCAAGTCCACTGCAAGGTCCCCAATATAGATGTTGAAAAGTAAGGGTCCCAGCACTGACCTCTGAGGCCCCACTGATCACCGCCCATTCCTGAGAATGCAGCCATTTACCATGACCGTCCTGGCGCCTTCCCACCAGCCAGTTCTCTACCACCTACTAACTCTCTGGCGCCCCCAGTCTCTCAGCTTATTTACCAGCCTTCTGTGTGGGACAGTGTCAAAGGCCTTACTGAAGTCCAGGTAGGCCACATCCACCACCCCACCCTGGTTCCTACTTGTGTCACCCAATCAAAAAACTCCATCAGGTTGGTCTGACATGACCTTCCATTAGTGAAGCCATGCTGTCTATCATCCTGCATACCACTGGCCAACAGGTATTCCACCACCCTTTCCTTTAGCAACATTTCCATTACCTTCCCCACCACAGAGGTGAGACTGACAGGGTAGTAGTTATTGATCGCTACCTTGCTACCCCCCTTATGTAGTGCAACCACCTCCACCCTCTTCCAGTCACCAGGCACCACACCCATTTCCAAGGACAAGTTAAACAGTCTTGCCAGAGATGGTGCCAGCTCCCTTAGTACCCTCGGATGTAAGCCGTCTGGCCCCATTGCCTTATTCACCCTAAGTCTGCCCAATTATACACCTACCCTGTCTACTGTGAACACCATAGAATACATACATTTGTCTGCAGTTATCCCTCTTTTCCTCCTGCACAGGCCCTCTACCCCTTGCCTTCTTTTGTGAAGATTGAACAGAAGTAGTTGTTCAATGCCTCTGCTTTTTCAAAGTCCCCCTCCAGTTCTGTTCTACCCAGGGCCAACCTGAGGCCCTAGGCCCAAGAGAAATCTGAGGCCCCCCTCACCGCACCAGTTTCCCTTCGCTGTGACCACACTCTTTGGTCATGCATATCAGTTACTGAAAAGTTTGAAATATATTTTGTTACTGTTCCTAAAAATTGGCATAAAATCTAAATAACCGAACTAAATGCTTCAAAATGAATTAAAGTAATAATATCAGTACGAAAAAATACACATCATCCCTAGTTTTGATCATTTAGAGAAAATAATTTTCTATTTGGCCTGTTACAAATATTGTTTTGGGCATGAAATGTCTTGATTTGCACTTCTGATCCCCCTCCCCAAACAGACACATGGCTCTCACAGTGTGGATGAACCATTTTGTCCTGTCAGGTAGTATGAACCAGGATGTGGGGGTTTTATCAGGTAAGGGTAGGGCCCATCTCTGAAAAAGCATAGGTCCTGGGTGGTGTAGGAGTTAAACTGGTGTTTTACTAAAGGAGTCATGATGAATTATAGCGATAATGTTTGCAAAGTGAGTGACTGTTGGAAGAAATCATTTCAGGAATCAAACATTTATTTAGTTTTTTTTTTGTTGACCGGGTAAGTGTACTAGACAAATCCTGCCTATTTTCAGGCACGACCCAGGGGAGGGGGATACAAATCTTTGAACCAGTCTAAGCTGTTGGTGGTATTTTTAGTGAATGAGGGAAATTTGGCCAGGACACCAGGGAAATTCCCCTATTCTTTTCGATAAGTGCCATGGGATCTTTAACATCCACCTGAACCACCACCAATCCAGGCAGATGAGACCTCGGTTTAACGTCTCATCCGGAAGACGGCACCTCAGAAGTGCAGCACCCCTCTCATGCTGCACTACAGTGTCAGTACTGGGATATTAACCCAAGTGCCAGATGTGGGAACTGAACCCACAGTCCTCTGATCTCCCGGCCTCAGAGGCGAGTGTGCTACCTACTGAGCCACTGACATTGCTAGTTTATGTTTCTGATTTGTGTTATTGATAATAAGCCAGAATCAAATAACAGCAAGATTTATTGATGGGATGCTGGAAATATATTCAGTGGTTCACCCTGAAAACAGAACTATATCAGTGCCAGAACTTCAAAATGAGTGGGATGAGGGAATAAAAAAAAAAAGAGAGTATAATTTTTAACAGTACAATTAAAACGCATTGTAGATTTCTTGATTTTAGGAGTGAAATTAAAGAGACCCTGACACAGTTGAGACAACTTTGACAAAATGTAACATTTGGACATAACTGTAGCTTATATTTTGTATTTTATTACTAAGGGTATTTGCAAGAATACTGTATCTCTGCCCTTTTTAGCTCTGGCTGCCTGTCTACACCTGACATCATAATTGTGACACTGAAATAGGTTGCTGTGAAGATATTGGTGTTATCATCAGTTGGGGATTGTGATGCAATATGCAGAGAAGCAGTCAGAGTAGATATCATTCCCTAGTCTGACAGATTCTATATTCTGTAACGTATTCTCAAGGTTTTGCTCTGTAAATATTATATTCGTCATATAGTAATTGAACATTATTTACTCCTTTTATTTATGTGCTAGTACTGTATGTATTTTGCCTGTTTTTTATCTGTATATTTTCTTGATATATGTTCTCAGGACCTCCTTGTGAATGAGCCTGCTCAATGGAGTTATTCCTGAAATAAACTTGAAACGTGAACTAGTCTACTGAACAGGGCTCTTGTTTTCATGCAACTGTTTTCGGTCATAAAGAACACTGAGACTTAATTACTGAAAATATCTGAAGTAATAAAGAAAATGGGATGGAGCGGAACATAAATCTTACTTTGTTTAAATTTTCCTAATGCTCTCAGGGGCTTTTCAAATATAAAGCTTACATATTGAATTGCACTATTATTTTTTTAAATTTAAGAGTAACACTTGATAAGTAGAGATTTCAGGCACGATCTGGGAGGGTACAGTACAAAACAGGGCATGTACACATAGAAATTCAATGATTTGACATAATAGAAACTATTTGAATACATAGGAATTATAATCATGAATAGGAAGCTTGATAACAGGTCAAGAGTAGCTGACATTGGGGGCCCAATCCCCATGTCAGCATTTAAACCAAGCAGTGTGGAACACTGGAGAGCCCACCCCAGTGTTCCAAAATATTGTTTTAATGAAATCCAAAAAAGAAAATGGTCCCCAAGTCTTTTTAATCTGAAAAAAGAAAATGATCCCTCCTTGTCACTGTCACCTTCCACCATCCTGACCATCCCACTGAACACCCACCACCCCACATCCCCCTTACCTTATACTTACCACTAAAGGTCATCTTTTGTAGAGTGGGACATGTCTGCACTCTTCAAGCTGAACCGTGAACTGAGAAATCAAGGTAAGTGCCATACAATGTATTCCAATGGCATTTTGAACTTATGCTCATAACTTTACCATTATTTGGAATTTGTTCACCAACTTTTCAACATGACCTTTTTGGGACCCCACCTCATGAACACTGCAACTGTCATTTCATTAATTGGGCCCAGAAGGTGATTTTGTGGTTGCTGTGCGAAATCACCTTTCGGGACCGAATAATGAAATTTCACCATGAATGTTCATGAGGTGGAGTCCCAAAAAGGCCATGTTGAAAATGTCGTGAAAAAATTCTTAGGAATGGCTGAGTTACATATGTTCATTGATATTTTTCTACACATGTGCATAACGTTGGTAATTTTCAGTATTTCGATTCTAAATTTTCAACACAGCCATTTTTTCACACCACCGCATGAACAGTACAGCTGCCATTTTTCACATCCTGTCTGAAATTTGTTTTCACACCTGTGGCGTGGAATAGCATTTTGACACATATGTGGACATTTTCTCCTAGAGGGTTTATGAGGTGGTGTCATAAGAAGTCCATATTGAAAATCTGGGGTCAAAATATGAAAAAATGTCAAAATTATGACCATTCATTGCAATTTTGCTAAGTCCGCTTGTAACTTCGGAAATGTTGCATATTTTTACCCCAGATTTTCAACATAGTCTTCTTATCACCCCCAACTCATGTATGTCCAGGCTAGGGAATACTCTTGACCTTGTGCAGGCAAATGAGGACTTCGTGAGAGAACTTACAGTGGAGGAACCGCTGTCAGGGAGTGACCACCACTCAGTATGGCTCACATTGGATATGGGCAAAGAAGGAGTGGAATCTGGCACAGGAGTGCTGGACTTCAGGAGGGCCGACTTTGGGAGGATGGGGGAAGTGGTAAAAGGGTACCTGGCCAGAATTCAATCTAGTATGGACACTAACCAGAGGTGGGAGCTCATAAAGCTGGGGATAGTGGAGGCCACCAAAACCTGCTGCAAGGCCCAGAGCAAGAAGACTAGGGCTAAGAAACCAAGCTGGTTGGGCAAGGAGGTCATGGAAAAGGTAAGGAGGAAAAGAGCTGCCTTTAGGAAGTACAAGAAAACAGGGAGAGGGGAGGACAGGGAGGAGTACTTGCGGAATCAAAGGGCTGAGCGAGGGCAGTAAGGGAGCCAAGGCATCTACAGAACTCAGGCTGGCACAAGGCATTAAGAAGGAGAGAAGGACTTCTTTAGGTACATCAGGGAGAAAGGCTGTAAGGACCACATAGTAAGGATTAGGAAGGAGGGGTTGGGTGGAAGCAGGGTGCAATAAAGCAGAAGCACTAAATGAGTACATCTGCTCAGTATTTACTAAAGAGAAGAGGGGTGACACGAAGGGAGGAGAAATGGCAGAAACAGGGGGAGGGTGACAGATGGGGAAATCATGGAGGGTAGAGTTCGGGAGGGTCGATAAGGTGCCAGGCCCAGATGGCATCCACCCCAGGGTACTGAAGGAGCTGGCAGAGGTCCTTGCAGGACCTTTGGCAGACCTATTTTATGCCTCACTACATTCGGGGTGTGTACCTCAGGACTGGAGGATGGCTCATGTGGTACCCCTCCATAAGAGTGGCCGCAAGGATAAACCGGGAAACTACAGACCAGTGAGCCTCACATCCATTGTGGGTAAGCTAATGGAGACTATCCTGAAGGAGAGGCTGGTGGCCCTTCTAGAGGCCAAAGGACTACAGGACAGCAGACAGCATGGCTTCATACCAGGCAGATCCTGCCAAATCAACCTGGTGGAGTTCTATGACTGGGTAACTAGGCAACTGGACAGGGGCCATGCGGTGGATGTCCTGTATCTGGACTTCAGTAAGGCATTCGACTCGTTGCCACATGGAAGGCTGGGAAGTAGTAAGTAGGCACAGGGCAGGTGCAAAGCTGGTGAGATGGGTAGGGAACTGGCTAGGGGACCGGCAACAGAGGGTGGTGGGGGGAGCTCTCACACCCAAGGGTAGTGATGAGCGGTGTTCCACAGGGCTCCGTGTTGGGACCAGTGTTGTTTGGGATATTCATTGCAGACATATCATTGGACATCAAGAGCAAGATCAGTCTGTTTGCTGATGATACCAAGGTAGGAGCAGTGGTGGATGACCTAGAGGGATGGCAGGGGTTGCAGGATGATCTGGCAAAGCTTGAAACCTGGTCAGACACCTGGCAACTGGGGTTTAATGCCAAAAAGTGCAAGGTGCTGCATTTTGGGATGAAGAACCCAAGGAGGAGTTACCAGCTGGGGGGAGTGCAGCCAGCCCAGACAGAGGAGGAGAAGGATCTGGGGATGCTCATTACAGGGTCAATGAACAACTCGGCACAGTGTAGGAAGGCAGCTGCAAAGGCCAACAAAATGCTGGGTTGTATTGCAAGGGGTATATCCTCGAGGAGGGGGGAGGTGATTCTGCCACTGTATAGGTCATTATTTAGACTGCACCTGGAGTACTGCATGCAGTACTGGCACCTGTGTCTGAAGAGGGACGTTAAGTTACTGGAGGGGGTGCAGTGCAGGGTGACAAAGATGATCAAGAGTCTGGGGGACTTCTCATACGAGAGGAGGCTGAGGGAGTTGAACATGTATTCACTGGAGGAGAGGAGGGACGGGGGGACATGATTGCAACCTTTAAGTACAGGAAAGGAATAAACAAGACAGCTACAGAGGGGCTCTTCAAAGTAAGGGAGGTGAGAGACACCAGGGGCCATGATAAGAGACTGGAGGGAGGGAGGAAAGTTCAGGAGGGAGATGAAGAGACACTTTTTTACAGAGAGGGTGGTGGCTGGGTGGAATGCATTACCTGCAGAAGTGGTATCCAGTAGAACAGTGGGCTGCTTCAAAGGGGATGGGACAGGACAAGGGGAGGGTCAATGAAGGGGAAGGGTGGAAGGGAGGAGCAGCTGCAGAATAAGGGGTGCTAGCTGCACATTCGAGCAGACTTGATAGACCTCTAGGCCTTTATCTGTTGGCAAATTTCATATGTTCGTATGTCACAGCTGTCATTTTTCAAATCCTGGCTAAAATGTGTTTTCGTAACTGTGGCATGGAATGGCATTGCAGTTGCACAGAATCACGTTTTGGCTGGGATGTGAAAATTTTCTGTACCAGGTACATGAGGTGGGGTAATAAGATGGCTATGCTGACAATCTGGTCACTGTTGTTCTAAAAATGGAAGAGCAGGGCCCAGAGTACCCTGTGCTTCCACAGCTACATACATAAACACTTCTATGGAAGGATGGGAGTGCACTCCCACAATAAAATAAGGATACCATTATACTATCTCAAAAAGTAAGGAAATAGGTTGCAAAAATCTTTGTTAATGCTCCAGTTAGGGTCAAAGCAACAAAAGTTGGGAAATGAGGCATTAGGGTTTCCCTAACACCCCACCCTCCCAAACTAGGCAAGAGAGCAGGTGTGGGGTGTGCCTTGGGCTTCTCAAGCCTAACACACACCCTATTCTCATAAAGTCTACACATCTGACTTTGTTACAGATGGAATGGGGTGAGTATTAGAAGCAGGATACTCAAGGCACCCACCTGATCTCCTGCCTATTGGGAGGGTGGGTCAGAAACCCTAATGCCTCATTTCCAAGCTTTGTCACTTTGACCTTAACTGGAGCAGTTAAAGTTTTTTACAACAGAGATAGATAGATAGATAGATAGATATATAGATAGATAGATAGATAGATAGATAATGGAATAAACCACTGTCACTCTGTCATTAGATCAGAATGACCAAATAACATTTCAGGATTTTTGCAAGCCACGTTATAAAAAAAAATATGTTAAAGCGTCAAATGAAAAAGAAGTTCTATCAGGCATACCATCATTTTTATTTCTTTTACTTCCAATGTTGTCTCTGGGCTAGTCATTTATGGTTGTTTATAAAACGGGGTATAAAAAACTGATCAAATCGAACAACTTAATTAGTTAAAACACAGCACCTGATCATTGATTATGTAAGAAATATGACACTCTGAGGTTTGGGTTATGGACTGATAAGAGTACACCCCAGGTGCATAATAAGGCACAAGGTGTAGCTGAGTGTATTTAGCACCTCTTACAAGGCATGACCCACACCTCAGAGTGTCTTACTGTGCTTACAAAATGGGTACAACACATTCAATAAGACATCAGACAAAAAAGTTGCCTTTCAAACTGTAAAACAGAATTTGTTTACCTTTCTCCATGAACTTTAATTAACTTTTTAGGCTTGATTCAGCAGTAATTAATTTATCTGTTAAGCTTAATGAATTCAACTTTTTCCATGCAGCAGTTTGTTAGGACAAATGGGTTGTTGCTGGTCATTACATTTTATTTGTTTCATCTTTTATGGTCAGAATTCTACTCCAGCATCGTCTGTCTTTAGCTGAAGTTGCCCAGTACGAGAGCAGGCTAGATTCAGAGCGGTGGCTGGTCAAGGCCATGATTTACCTGGCCTCCAAACCCACTTCTGACAGTAACTGAATAGCAGTGGCGTGTACACTATGATCAGTGTAGTGCTGCGAGTGAGGGACCCACTTCTGTGCTTAGTTTAGGCATTTAACCTGCTAGATAGTTCACTCTGAGGGGCTGTCTCAAGTGCCAGATGTCGGACTTCTCATACTCTTCAGGTTTTAGTCTCTGGGGGTGTAAGTAAAAAGCAGATGGGTCTGGTGGAAACTAGCTTAGAACAGGATAGGAAATAAAGCAAGTTATTTATAAATGCAAATGTGTACTGTCATTATTTGAAATATTGGACATATCAAATTTTAAAGATAGTGCTGTTTACTTAAAATTGGGATTGTATTGATTTATTAAACCTGGCTGTTATTGTAGACAATATATTTTTCTTTCCAGTTTTCAACTTGGAATCAAACGTGTGCCAGTTTCATAATGACACAGCTATTTGTGCTTTTGGTATCACCTACAAATTGCCTGCCAACTCCAAACACTGAATGTTTTCACAGATCTGTCATCAAGCTACTTATAGACCCAGAAACGTTGTTGTTTTTGATGATCTGTGCACCATTGTCTTATTCACTAGCAAATCATTTAAAAGTAAGCTAGTGCCCCATATAATCATTTTGTGTTCTATTTTTTGTGGTCTTAGTATCTGTCAGATTTAGGATGGAATCAGTACAACAGCACAGAATGCCAGCTGTAAAAGGTGCAAACAGTGTTTCTACTTGTTTAAAATTTATTAAAGCTTTCTATACTACTTGTAGGTTTGGAGGTGCAGTACTTGAGCTTCCATAACAACAGACTGTGAAATCACTGTGGTAAAAGTTGAAACACAACTGGAGCCACTGTAAATAGACAGACAGCGGCCCAGCACGGTGTACTGATAAACAGAACAATTAGTCTCATACATTCAGATGAAAGGGAGTCAAACCAACCTGTACACTGTTCCATATATCTATATATATATAGATATATGTCAACTTAGCAACAAGCTGTGTAAGGCACTGTGTTTTAAGCAAGCAATACTGGAAACTCTGAGTAACTACATTATTACTTTTTTTTTTCAGTAACAAATATCTTTACACATTAACTGAGTACTACAAAGTTTGAATACTTTTGTGAGAAAAAAACTTTGATTCGGTATAGAGTATGCATACCATAATTTGAACTGTTTTCTGCATGTAAATGAAGAACTATTAAGCACTTTGAATACTGATGCATATTTTGTACAAAGAATGAAGCATTATTCTCCACTTTAGATCTTGCTGCAGTTTGCACAGAAATAATTCTTTGTATAGTTATCCTGAAGTATTGTGCTGCATATACTGTACAAAGCGCCATGTCATTTCTTTATATATTTAAAATAACACAATGAGGGATCATTGCCATTAACAGTGGTGTTCAATCCTGAAAAATTAAATACTTGTTCGGGTGCAGAAAATAAAGTGGCACTCTACAAGTGAAGAAAGCACTACACTGCGGTTGCTGCACAAACCTCGGGTGTTATTACCATACAAAAAAAGAGCTGCTTTCTTTTTTTTTTTTGTCTGAACCTGCCTTGTCTTTCTGCCTATGATGCTGCACTTTTTCTGCATGGTAATAAAGCCCGAGTTTTGAACAGCAACTGGCATGTGGTGCTTTCTATTCAGTCGGAGAGGTGAATGCTGCTAGATATTCCTTACTTCATTTGGTTTGTTTTACTCTGACAAAAACAAATAAAACTAAGTGGAATGACTCATATTGCCCTTCACATACTCTTAATAGTATATTTACGTTTTGATACAGAGGCATGCAAAAGAATATTTTTGTCAGGAAAACAGATAGATTTCAAGTCAAAGGCAATGAATGAATGGACTCATTTACAGGTCTGAGGTTGTTTAATGTACCCCATGCTGATGGAATGCACAAATAGGGATGTCATCAGATGATGGCACATACTGTACTGTAGACACAAGCTAAGAGAGAATGTTGAGGACTGGCATGCCTGACTATAACCAGTAAAAAAAATGTATGTAAATAAAGACACATCACACACAAAAAAGGATTCATACATGTTTATTAGCCCTAGGAAACATAGAAACACACTGAAGTTGAAAAAGCATTCCTGTCCCCTTTAAATACTTTTTGAATGAGGAGGCTAGGCATAGGGGATTGTTTTGAAGTTCATAAATATATCCCCTGTACTGTTGTTTGTTTGGCTCAATGTTCTTGTGATTTTTACTAAATTTGTTACATGTGAGGGCTCCTGTGTCATCCTTTATAATTGCAAATTATTCTGGCTTCAGTTGCCACAGACCCTCTTTGGTGTGGCGTACCATGCAAAATTGTACGTGCAGCCACGCCTTGTACAGCTAGCTGTGGGAAGTGATCAGAGAAAGCACGGTGGAGATTTATAGTAGTTTTAGAGATCGGGAGCCATAATCATAGAGTGATGGGCTGCAGTGTCCTTTTTTCATGGCGGTACCTCTTACACACCAATGTGATGATATTGTTTGTGGGTTGGAGTTCAGGGTGTGTAACAATGCTTAGGCATCTGTTTAAAACAGGGCTGTTTGGTTGCCAATTTATTCCCACTCATAGTGCCATGAGGCTCACTAAACTATATTCAGAACCGTCTGCCTCTCCTCAGTGTAGAAGTACTGTAATATTTGACAGAGTTCAGTGGGTGTCACAGTTTGAAAGTCAAGCTGAAAGTCACTATCAGCAGACCAGGTTTGTAGGACATTTGTTGCCCAGATAGTTTTCTGGGTGCTTAGTGTCACAAACCCACTCAGCAGGTCAGGCCCTCTGCTCCCAAAGTGCCAACCTCTGAGTGCAGTCTTGTGAACAGTTTAACAGAACAAGGTAACCCTCTTGTCTGTTTTGTGAGTTTGGATCAACCTTTGGTGTCAAGTCTTGAGAGGATTCAAACTGTGAATGTCTTGCTAGCATAACCAATGCACAGGCTCAGATATATCTGTCTTGCCTCACCTTGTCCAGCCATGAATGTGCAGTGAGCATGTTGTGTGAGCTCTACCTCCATGGTAGTGCCCCAGTGCCCTGGATATGGGCTGGACATGGTGTTCCCTCAGGTGTAATCTGCCAACACCTTCCACTGGATTCTAGATGGCAGTTGGAGTGGTGGGCCACATAATCTCCCTCCCTGAGGAAGGAGAACTGTCCTCCAGATTCTCAATCCTCCTCCTCCAGTCAACCCACGGCAACCCATGACCATTTCTGAACACGGGTCACCAGTGTGGCAGGAGGTAAAGTGTTTAGAGCACCTCAGTCCTCCTTGCCATTGGGTCGGCCTCCCCATTACTTCTTGTTTGAGGCACTGAGGTGCCATGGTATATTGTTACAGTTCACACAGTGGCTAAACCTTGTGTACAGTTTTCATTCAGTTACAACTCCTAATTAATGGACACAATGGGGAAGTTATTAGGATTGCAAGAGAAGGCAGGCAAGTGTGCCCACTTAGCCCCTTATTATATGTGTTTGAACTAGATATTTTACTTTGGAAAATTATTTGGAGTGAAGACATTAAAAGGATTGCAGTATCTGTTTCAGCTACACCAACTGAACTTAAGGCCTATGCAGATGATGTTTGTCTATGTTTAGCTGACAAAGCTTCAGGGGTCAGGGTGCTGCAACTAATTCAGGAATATATGGCAGTAGCTCAAGCCAAAGTGAATACTGACAAATTTTCTGTACTATACCTGGAGATTCCACCCCTCCAGTTCATTAGCAATATTTTTTGGGTTTTCGCTTTAGGCATGCAGACATGGGTAGACTAAATTGAGAAGCCACCCTCAAAGAAGGGGAATGCAAGGTCCGTAGGGTCATAGGTTTATAGGTATATTACGAGTTAAGAGGTCGTAGACCTATAATAACTCACCACCACTTAGTGTGATACCTTATTTTTGCCTGACCCATATGCCTATCCAGCACTATTTTAAAGGCCTCCATGGTTCTAAATGTAACTACCGCTTCTGGCAAAGAGTTCTACACAACGACAACTCTTTGTGTAAACCATTTCTCTCTTCTGGTAGCTTTTGCTGCTTTACCTTGGAGCTGTAGATGATGTGACCTAGGTATTCTACTTGTTGTTTTCTTGTATAGGCCTATACTCTCCATGAACAGATCATCATTGAAGGCTCTGTTATACTTGACACAAATCTCCTCTTAACCTTCTATAGTTCATGGAGTACAGGCCAAGTTCATTTATCCTTTCTCCATAGGTTTTATGTTTTACTGTTTTTCCTTTTTCGTAATTCTTCTTTGTACCCACTCAATGAATTTTTTGTACCATAATACTCTGAGGGGCATAGAAGGAGTATAGTATTCTAGCTGTGGTCTCACAAGGGATGAGTATAATGGTATTATCACACTAGGATTCTACTTCTAATGTTTTTAAATATATTTACCTGAATTCAGTTACATTTTTAATCATGTTTCTGGTGTGTAAGTCAAAGGATAGGTCATTAGTTACACTGATACTCAAATCCTTTTCATCAGTTGTTTCCTGCAAAGTAAATTTATCGAGTTGGTAGAGATGTTTTGGGTTATTTTACCAAAGTGCATAACCCTGCAATTTGTCTCATTAAATCTCAGTTTGTGGGTTTCTGACTATAACCTCGTTGATGCAGGTCATTTGGAGCACATGAGTTGCGGTATCATTGTTTAATATTGCCCCTATTTTGCTATCATCCGATACTTACATAACCAGGAATTCTTAGACATTTACATGGATGTAATGAATATATTAATCAATGTTAGCCCCAAACCAATCACTCATGGGACCCCACATATCACCTCTCCCATTCGAAAAATGGCCTGTAATGTTTACTCTCTGTCTCCTTTTATTCAACTATGATTCTACCCCTGAGACTAATTTTGAATGTAACTGAATTTCCTGAGCTTTTATCATCAACGTATGATGACATACAGAGTCAAAAGCCTTTCAGTAGTCAAGAAATATAATATCAACTGGAAGGCCTTTGTCGAGTGCTTCATAGATGCTTGCACTGCTTGCATTTGGCTGTGCCTCAAGCCCCAGTTGGTGTCACCCAACCTCAGCACTTCACAGATACCCACCCTGCTCCTGCCTGGTGCTCCTCTTAACCCTCCCCTCACAGGGCACACCTCCCCTCCTCCATTCCTCCACTATGTCACCTTTGTCTGCTGCCTACTTTGTGTCCATCTTTTCCAGGGTGATCTAATTCTTGGATGTAGACATACATTGTACAATGCTTCAGCAGTGTCAATTTTTATAAACTTTACAGCAACTTTCTGTACCAAGTCTGTAAATGCCTAATTTGTTGTTCATTGCTGTTTTCTGTTCAACTGATGTGGAACCTACAAAAGAGCATCCACTCACAGGTGTTATCCAAGATCTTAATAAGTAAAAATAAATAAAATAAAAATGCAATTGGGTCGTTAAACATGAGCACCCCTGTGTAAAACTATGTTGTGCTATGTCACCCCTACCTTGTTTCCTAATATGGTCAATGATACAATCTTGTAATATACACTCAATAGTTTGCCTAGGACAGAGGTTAAAGTGATTGGGTGGTAATTTTGAACCTCCTGCCTATTTCGTTTTTAGATGAGGGAAGCCAAAATTACTCCCATCATTTAATTAATGTGCTTCCCTCGTTATTAGAGGCCTAAAACAGTTTTATAATTGGACCTAAGAGTTCATTTTATAGTTCTATAAGGCATTTCTGGTGAATCCCATCAGGACCAGCTGACTTGTTAGGCTTTAGTTTTTTGATTTTATTCATGACCTCTTGCTCAGTGATCTTAATATCTGTGACAGTTTGCTGTATTGGTGAATTATTGCTCATTAAATGCTCCTTAGGATGATATGTACCTAAAAAGTATTTGTTAAATTCATTGGCTAAGTCTTGTTCTTCAGTAATGATATTGTCTCCCATTTTTGAAGGACCCATCCTACGATGATTTCCCTTTAATAAGCCAATGTAATTGAAAATATTTTTGTAATTGTCTTTTATATTAGTTGCAAGCTTAATTTCTAGCTTACATTTGGATTTTCTTGTCCTATGTTTGCATGTGTTTGCTTGTTTCTTATATTCTTTCTTGTTAGTATCTCTTGGATTATTTTTGTATCTTTTATACAGTTTTTTCTTCTTCTGTATGTTTTATTTCTTTACCAAACCGGACTGGTGTTCCACCTGTTCTTTTATACTTTTTGATTACCGGCACATGGTTTTGCATACAGTAATGTAATTTTTGTTTTATAACACCCCAGATCAGTTGCATTCCTTTACCTCTCAATTTGTTTTCCCAGTTCCATTCGTTAAGATACTGTATTTCCTCATTGGTTCAAAATCTGCTTTATGGTAACATTTAAATTCAGTTATTCCTTTGACCACATCCCATTGATATTTTAAATTAAAAGTTGCAATGTCGTGATCGCAATCAGATAAAGGCTCCAGTATTGCTAATTCTTGTATATTCTCTAGTGAGGTTGAAAAAACAGATCTAGTGTATTAGTGCCTCTGGTATTACCCATTACCACTTGTTCTAAATGTTTTTGAATAGTAGTATTAACTTATTTTCTAATATGGAGGTTCCTTCCAACTTATTCCAATTAATAAATGGAAAATTAGAGTCACCTGGGAGAGTATATTCCCCTTCTAATTCAAATTGCTCTATTGCTGTTATGAGTTTGTTGTTTTCTTCAACACTAAGGCTGAGGGACCTGTAACACACCACAAATGTTATATGCCTAGTTATTAATTGGACTTTAACCCATAGAATTTCCTCTTCTTTCAAAGTTAAATCTAGTGGTGTTACTTCTTGGGCAATAATATCTTCCTTAATATAAACTGCTATATTACCACCCCACTTCAATTTTCTTTTTTTTTTGGTGCAAAGTGTACCCTGGAAAGTTTATTTCCCAATCGTCATCCTTGAACCAGGTCTCAGTAACTATGCATATGTCCATCTTTTTCTTATATAGTTCATATTTGAGCTTGTCAATTTTATTTCTTAAACTTCTGGCATTGAGTGGCATAATTACTAACTCATTTTGTCCAGATTGATTATATTCCTTACCCTTAAGAATGGGTACATTTGTTTTTGAATTCATGTGCCCTATGAGTTTATTTTGCCCTAGTTATTCCCCTTCCCCCCTTGGATCTAGTTTAAAGTTCTCATGATAGTATCTGAAAAAATGCTACCCAGTAGTTTACTTCCAGCTCTGCTAAGATGCAATCTATCATGCCTGTATAGCTCTGTTACTATTAAATTTCTCCCATGACTTAATACAGGCTATACCCTTTGTAAGACACCAGTACCTAAGCCAGTTGTTGATTCTAATCGTTTTTCTTTCTGTTGTTTCATTAGCTCTGGGTGCAGGTAATATTTCTGAGAAAATTGCTTCATATTTTGCATTTCATAACAGTGTGTGTATCTTTTTAAGGGCATTAAAAATATCCTCGACCGAGTTGTACCTTATGTCATTGGTTCCTATATAAACTATGATAAGTGAATTAACTGGTACATTGTTCAGTAAGTCTGGTATAATCATAAGTATATCTCTTACCTCTGCACCTGGAAAACAACTGGTTATCGTTTCCTTACTATGTTTCGTAGTATAATGATCCATATACCAGATTATCAGGTCTCCTAAAATATAAACCCTTCTTTTCTCTTGCATTTCCTGTCCTAGAGTACTCAACTCTATTCATGTGTTCATTTTTTTGTTGGTATTTACATTCGGTTCTGTAGGGTTACTCTTTGCTTGTTCCTGTGTTATATGTCCCCTGTCTGTGTTTCAGCTCCATTGCTAATGTCCATTACTATATCCATCAAGTCGTTGGCCCTCTTCTCCTCTTTCTGTGACTAATGCTCCATGCTTGACTCTGCTTGCTAGAGCTGAGCACTATATAGCTTGCTCAGTGGTGACATCATCCCGTAGCTATGGGGACGCTCACCTGTTTACCTTGCCGTGGCAGCCGGACAGTGTATATGACTTTCCTTTAAAAAGTCATGTTAGCCAACACTAGGCAGCTATCAAGAGCTTCTCTTAAACACCACAGGTGGTGTCTGTCCAGTTTCTGTATCCTCGAGTAGAGGGGGTCACAGGAACACCAACCACAGATACTACCCTTCCAAGCAAATGCAGAGTCTGCTGCCTTCCCCTGTAGCTGCCCTTATAGCCAAATGCTCTGTATCAGCAGGTTAAAGTATATAAAAGTAAACAGAGTGCTTCATGCACCTGCAGCCATTTCTTGCTCGTCCTGCCACTTGCTAGAAGCGAGCACTATATAGGGCGTTCAGTGGTGACGTCACCCCGTAGCTATGGTGACGATCACCTGTTTACCTCCTTGTGCCAGCCAGACAGTGTATATAACCTGCCTTTAAAAAGGCAGGTTAGCCAGCACTAGGCAGCTAACAAGAGCCTCTCCTAAATAGGTGGTGTCTATCCAGTTCCTGTACTCTTGAGTAGCGGGGGTCACAGGAACCCTAACCTCAGGTACTACCCTTCCAATCAAATGCAGAGTCTGCTGCCTTCCCCTGTAGCTGCCCTTACAGCCAAATGCTCCGTATCAGCAGGTTAAAATATATAAAAGTAAACTGAGTGCTGCCTGCACCTGCAACCATTCCTTGCTCATCATACAATGGGAGAATGTGAAACTATCCAAACATAAAATAATCCTTGTGTATGTATGTATGTATGTAAAAATGTTATTCAAATTCATAATAAAATGAACAAGAATATATGATAAATACCATTGAGTTTAAAACTCATTTCCTGGGAGGTCCATGCCAAGCATTCAGTTACAAACTTTAGGACATACAGCACATCTTGCAGACACAATCATAGTTTCAAAAATACAATGTAATAAGTCCATATGAACAAGACATGAAACAATCACATAAATCAATTACCAAAACCTTATGCAAACAAATTTTGACAATATAAAAGTGCAAAAATGCAGGGAATAACTTTAATTCCATCTAATATAGTTCCTGTATCAGAAATTTTAAAAAGCTATAACAGGATTTAGTTCATATTATTTTTTCACAACATACCTTAGCCATGGATCAGTAATAAAGCTTATTATATAGAAAAAGTCCCCCAGACTAAATCATTGGCAGCGCTGTTTTGAACTATATATATTTCTCAAACTGTTTTTTTAACATCCTAGAATTGATAATCACATTACTTTATCTCATTTCCAATGACAGAGCATTCCACATTTTGGAACCCCTGCATAAAAGAAGTTCTACCCACCCCAAAATTACTTTTTGGAATAACATATTGTGTACCCCTTGAGGATCGCAGTCCCTCTCTTTGTTCTCTTACAACAAACATATCCAAAATATAGAAGCACAGATACTGGAGCACTCGAAATATGCGGGTGCTCACTACCAAAATAAGCAAAGCACACAAAACACAAAAGGGAGGAGCACTGGAAGGATAAATATAGCAAAAAATAAGTCAGCACACTCATGTAAAGTGCAAAAGCATGCAGCCCACTGCTACTACTACCCCCAGCACTTTGGATCTTCTCGTGACCCTTTCTCAAGCGTAGTGGAAATATCCAAAATATAATTGGGCAATTTCATCCCACCTATTTTTCCTATAAAAATTGCAATGGAGGATTCTCCTATCTTCCAAACACCACCAGTCTAATGCCCTATACAAATCACAATGATGGGTATTTCTGGGGGCATCGAGGATAAAGCGGGCAAGCCTATTGTACATCACATCCAGCTTAGCCAGCTCCACCCCCGAGGCCCCCCATACATCAAATCCCCATAATCAAGTACCGGCAAGATCATGGTTTCCACTATCCTGCATCGTGTTTCTTTAGTCATATAATACTTTAGTTTGTAGAGCATTCCCAGTTTCCTACTGAGACTACTCAACAAACACTCTAAATGCTTATCCCATTTTAACCGACAATTCAACCACATCCCCAAATATTTATAACTTATTACATGTTGAACTTTCTCCCCCATCTTGGTTCTAATATCTAAAGGTGAGTATGAAGTAGACAAACCCCCAAAATGAACCACCTGTGTTTTCTTTACATTTGTAATCAAATTCAAAGTATCAAAAAATGTTTGCAATTCAAAAAAAGCTGATTGTAACTTAGTAGTAATACCTTCCAGGGAAGTCCCCTCCACATTAAGTACCTGTTAATTTTTGGTTTTTAAGTTATGCTTTTCCCCTTCCAACTCAGCTAGACCAAGGTTATTCAGAGTTTTCTTTCAGCTTTTGTGGAGAAGGAGGTTGATCTTAGTAAAATGGAGTTCGACCTACCATGCATTAAATTAAATGAGTCTGAGCATGGTTAATCCTGTAGAGTTCCTTGTCTCCATTTTTTTGTTTAGCAACTTTTCTTGTGTATTCAAGGCATTACCTGGCCAGTGGGTTAATTGGGTTAGGGAATGGTTGGCTCCATTCTTAGAGAAGTGGGAAAGAGGAAGACTGATGGTACGAGCAGTATGTAGGGCAGGTCATATTCCCCCATATATACTCAATGTTTTTTGGAAAATCAAGAGCTGGAAGTTATCGCCAGACCAATTAAGACAACATTCAAAGAAACAATTATATAGTTTCATTGTGGAAATATTTTATTTGAAACCTCTAATATTTGCAGGTGGTCAGCCAAGCACAGTTTCTGAAAGCATTAGACAACTGACATATTCAAGGATACTGATCCACATGTGTGAAACATTGTGGCTTAGTTGCCACAGTTGAGTGTGGGTTCCAAAACACACACAAATATAAAACTCTGGAGGAAAGGTACTGTTCTAGAGACACCTGCGACAGTATGTTGTAACCCAGGATGATCTTTTTTTAAAAATGCCCATTTATTGGGTCCTTTTAGTCTACTCTTATTAATTTCTGAAGGGACCACTGATCTTTCAGGAATCAGTCTTCACCATTGATTCACATTAACAGGTCTTGAATCAGAGACACTAGGACCCTGCAGGAGCCAGAACTTTTCAGGAGTGCTGGCACCAAGGCAAGTTGTGTGCATGCATGGCACTGCAAGAGTGAATCACGGTGCCAGGCTTCCCTCAGCACCAGCCCTCAACTGCCTCAATTCCTTTTTTCCTGCCATCGAGGATGCAGCAGTGATGGCATCACTCACCTGCCGGGAGTCAGAACTTCATGTCTGTATGACAACAGTGCTCAGTTCTTCTCAGTTTAAGTGATTAAAGCTAGAGTTTATTATTTTTGTGTCAGTTTAGTAATTTTACAAAAGAAATTGTCAGTGTTCTCATAACCCTACTGAGCCTGCAGTCGATGACCATAAAGGAGGAGGAGGATGATAAAGAGTCTTCAGGCAGGCTGCTCTGGCAGGGGGCCAAGTCTGGTCCACTTTCTTCATGAGGGAGGGGTTCTGACCTCGGGCGGTCCTGTGCTCAGGAGGAAGGACAGTCCTATGAAGCACAAAATGCAGGCCCATTCCCAATTCCGATTGTTGTTTCAATGCTGCTCGGCCTTGAGTTCTTCCTCCTCCATTCAGAAGGGAAAGAAACGCTACCTCTTGAGGTCAGCCCCCTGGCAGGTTTGCCACAAGACCCTTGATCTCCTGGGGTTATAGGCCCTCTTCATCACCATCAGTGTCATCAGGGGCCTCTTGTATTGGGATGTTGAGGGCATGGACCCAGAGTCCCCCTCTGTCATAAAGTGGGGAGTCTAGTGGGCAGTTCCACCCTTGGGTAGCTCTTTGGAGCAGTGTGTATAGTGTCAGGCTCATGTGTCCTTGCTTGTGGATCCAATCCCTGGCCTTGGGGCTGGTGGCACTGGACCTGCGGCTGAGGCCGTCAAGCTAAGTAGAGCATTTGGCTCTGGCAACAGCCTTCTGCCCTAGCTGGTGACCATGCTGCCTATCCCTGTCCCACTCGTTGCACCTCCCACCTTGTGTCACGTGGTGGGACAAGCCAAGTACCAATGATGGTCACTTCAGTGCTGGCTGGGTTGTTGGTACAGGATCAGAGTCTGGCATCTGCACAGGGTTTTGGCCTTTTGGAACCTGGCCTGGTGCCACTTCTGATGCTGGTCCTGGTACTGAGTTGCACCATGTTGGCACTGTATTGATGTCATGTCGATATTGTATCAGCTCCATATCAACATTGTGTTAGTGCCAGATCATCAGGATCTCCTGAAGCTGGATTCTGCCATCTATAGCCTTTGTGGCCTGGTCTCATGCCATTTTCAGTGCTGGTCCTGGTGCTGGGTCATTACCATGTCATTGCCAAGTTGGCACCAGAGATTCTTGGCTCCAGGTATTTTCTGGTGTCAGATTCAGTTCCATTCCTTGCACCATCCCTGGCAGTGCTGATCCCAGTGCCATGCTGATGCCATGCTGATGCCAGGTCAGTATCATGTCAATGTCAGGACAGTGCTGGTAATCTCCTGCCACCATATTCAGTTCCATTTCTGGCACTACACCTAGCAATACTAGCCCCATCCCAGTGTCTGACATCATGTCAGTGCCATGTCTGGTGCCAAGCTGGTGTCATGTCTGGCACCATCTCTGGTGCCTTGTCTGGCATCAGGCCGGTGCCAGCAATTATCAGCTTAGAGGGCCTGTGATCAACCCCTCCTTACACCCTTTCCTCTGGGGAGGATATGGAGGTGGATCAGCCTGACCCTGACCTTATCTTCTCTGAGGGCAGCAGCAATGACTTTCTTAGCCTGGCCCAGGCCCTACTGCTGTGCCTCAGGATAGAGACACACTTCTTGCAGTTTGCTCGTTCCAAGGGCATTTTCCCTTTGTGACTATTCCCTTTGGAGCTCGCTTAAGTCCCTGGCACAGACTTAAAAAAAGGGATTCATTTGACTGCCATATACAGAATTTAGTCCAAAAGTCGTCAGTTCTAGTTATTTACTCCATGATTGGTTAGCTCCCTGGATGTGCAGGCTTCAAAGTCCTGCCTTTTGTACTCACCTCAGTGCCTCAAGTCTTTGCAAGGTGCCTTGTACTACTCACAGCACACCTGAGAAAATTAGAACTCCAAGTTTACTGTTACCTGGACAATGGGCTGATAGCCAGTCCATCAAACCATGAAATGGAACAAGCAGTGGCATTGGTCTCTCACTTCCTTCCCTCCACTGAAGTTCTGCTGAATCTAGAAGTCTCACCTCCAACTCACAGCAGCTGTTCTTCACAGGAGCTCTTCTGGATATGACCAAGACCCAGCCTTCTTTCTAGATAGCAAAATGCAAGTGATTCTGCAGACAGCATATTATGGAGCACCAATCTGTTTAAGCTTGCTCCATACAACACATATTGGGTCTGATAGCAGGTAACCAAACCCCTGGTTTGTTCACTTACATGGTGGTTGGTGGAGGAAAATCTCCTCCAGGTCTTCCCTTCTCCTAACCTGAGCCTTGGGTGACTGTCACTATGGATGCCTCCCTGTTGGGGTGGGTTGCCCACTGTCAGGGCCCCAAACACAAGGTGTCTGGAACCCATCAGAGACTCATCTCCATGTCAGTGTGTTGGAGATACAAACTGTTTTTGTATGGCCTGCAGCCCCTAGTGGATCTCATTATCTACAAAACAGTCCTCTTCCACACAGATGACAGTCTCTGATGTATTACATCAACAGACAATGAAGAGCACACTCTTACCCTGTCTGCAGGGAAGCTATGAGAGTTTGGGAGGGGAACCTGGAGCAGGTCCTCCTACTCCATGCCATCTGTCTGCCAGGAGTCCAGAACACTCTGGCAGACAAGCTCAGCTGAACAGAGGCCTTATGAATCATTACAAGCTCCAGGCATCATGAGATCACAATTCGAGTAGGGTACCCCAGATGTGGACCCTTTTGCATCCCCACTTAATGCCAAACTGCATCGATTCTGCTCCAGAAATCCAGGACATGGCATTTTCTGTCAGGGTGCATTCAGATTGCAATGGCAAAATCTTTCCTGTATGCATTCCCTCCAATCCCCTAAGTGCAAAGGCAATTGCTCAAACTGGAGGTGCACAGGGGCAAGATCACTCTGATCACCTCTGCTGGCCTCAACAGATACATTTTCCTCTGTTGAACAGACCATCAGTCAGCAACAAACATTTGGCGTAACCTTCCACTAGGAAGATTTACACAGCCAATTGAAAATAGTTTTTTCCATCTGATGCTCCAAAACCTGACAGCCTTTTGAGCCCATTGCAGCATGTGAGATGAAGTTGTTTTTTTTTAACTTGGAAAGCAGCTTTTCTAACGCCCATGTCTTCTGCTCACAGTTTCTGAAATTCGTGCCTTGGTCACAGATCCCCCGAATGCTGTTTTCCACAAGGATAAGGTAGTGCTCTACACACGCTCTGAGTTCCTTCCTGAATTGGTGTTGGAGTTCCATCTAAATTGGCCACTGTGCTGCCCACCTACTTTGCCAGCTTCTAGAATGAAAGAGAGCACACTCATCATTCTCTGGATGTTCAGAGGGTTATAACATTTTACCTGGACAACAGTAAAGACTTGAGGTAATTTAAACATCTATTTATCTACCTTGATCCCAGTCCAAAGGGACTGCCTATTACAATCAAATGCATTTCTGCCTGGATTGTGAGCTGATATGCCACTACTATGTCATGACGCAGGTCATACTGAAAGGTTGGGTACTTGTCCACTCCAACAGTGCAGTTGTCACATCCCTGGCAGGGATTTTTTCTGTGCCTATCAGTGTTACATTGTAGAGCTGTAACTTGGAGCTCAGTGCACACTTTTTGTTAAGCACTATTCCTTGGATGTCCATGCCAGGCAGCTTGCCACCTTTGCCGGGACTGTCCTGAATGGACTTCTATCCTGAGTGAGCCTTTAGCTCCTATTCACCTAGACCGGGTTTTTTGTCTGAGTTTGGTACTCTGACCAATTAGTGTGAATCAATGGTGAAGACTGATTTCTGGAGAATATGAAAACTAGGTATGCCATAATTCTTGATCATCTAGGAATATCTTCACCATTGATTCATATGCCCGCCCATCATCCCTTGGGCTCACTTCAGTCTCTTGATTTGGTCTTTACCCCTTGTTCTTGATTTGGACTGTGAAGACACTGTGTTACTGACTCATGGACCCTTCTTCACAGGTCACCAGAGCCATTTTATGCTCTTAGGTTTAGTGCATAGGTAGTAGTTAGGTTATGCTGCACCTCCTCAGTGAAAAAAGGCACTGAGGCAGTTCACTGTCAGCCACTCTCGTGATGCCATGCATGCACACACATCTTGTCTTGGAGCTAGTCTTCCTGAAAAGTTCTGACTCCCACAGCTCCTAGTGCCTCCATCTCAAGATCCAGGAGTGTGACTCAGTGGTGAAGATATTCGTAGAAGATCAAGAATTACAAAAGGTATGCAGTTTTCATTTGCATAGCAGTACATATGGGAATCTGGTCTTAGGAACTCAATTATGGTTGTGGGCACAATATTACAAGATCACCATTAGTATGATATTTATGGTGATTAAATACTAGATTTGGCAGATTCAGTGCAGATTGGTGTTACAACAACTGCATGTTTCACAAGATGTCCTGATAGACCTAGTGTGCAGGAATTTAAAGAAAATATATGACAAGGAATGCCATCTATAGCCTACAAAAAGTAAAGGGCCTTTGGAGACATTGTCAGTGATTAACATAGTAACTGAGTGGAATTGCTTTATGTGTATTCCTCAGACCTTTCTTCGTTTAACCACGCTTGGGTATATTATTTTATTTGAGCAGGAGCAGATGATTTATGATGGGTGGTGGTTACTAATGTAATGCAGTCTTACGGATCGGCACCTGCCAGACTTGGCTGTCATTAGTGAAATAAACAAAAAGACATAACTTAAGTGTGAAAGTCCTTTATTGATCAACGTTCAAGTGCAGATAAACACAGTGGGCAAAAAAGGCTTCTGATATTCCGAACGCGGTTCCAAACACAGAGCGTATTCCACAAACATGGCCCATCTGGCTATGGACATCAAAGATCAGGAACTCCTCATCTCCTGCTGCTTGCATCACTGCCTAATGCATTTCAGGCTAGTTCACTTTCTCAAAGGCTGATGGATGCATTGCACAGAATCTAAAACTAAAACTACCTAAAGACACAGTATTGAAATTAAATAGTGAAGGTCACGTGATGCGGTCAGCGCGGTAGTACCTCTCTCTGACCTGCTCCCGCTTGCCTCTCTCATAAAACCATAAGTAACATACCTTATGAGCCGGTAAAGCCAGCTATTTAGTCAGGATCCAAGTTTTCTGGGTGCACTTTTGGCAGCAATAGCGATTTTATGAAGGCAGAAATGCGAATCGCGTTGCCTCACCATACGCCACCAAGTATGCCAGAGAAGTCGAGTAAAAAAACAATGGCACAGCCCCAGTCTTCCTCTTCACAGGCCACCAGCAAACTTCCCTGACTCTAGAACTACTTCGGGAAGAGTTTAAGCCATTTAGGGAAGAACTGTACTCCCTGGCCATGGATATCAGGAGTTTGTCTGGGATCCTAGAAGAACTCACTAGACGCACCAGCAATAATGAAGCCAGGATAATCTCAACAGAGAAAAAGCTTGCAATGTTTGACCCAGCCATGACTGCTACAAGATCCAGAATTTCCATGTTAGAGGCGAAGGTCAAAGACCTAGAAGGCAGGAGCCGTCGGAATAATTTGATACTGATCAGGCTCCCTGAGAAGGCAGAAGGTGAAAACCCTGTCCTTTTTTCACAAAAGCTTCTCACAAAGCTGGCTGGCCCATTGCCCTTCAGAACTGGGTACACAATTGAATGTGCTCACAGGGCTCTATGGCCTATGCCCCCTCCCAGTGCTACCCCTTGCACATTCATCTTTAAGTTCCTGAACTATCAGGAGAGGCAGCACGTGAGCAAAGTGAAAGATCTAAAAGAGGTGCTGTGAGAGGGAAACAAGCTCCACCTGGCCCAAGATCTCCTTTTGTCAATCAGGCAGAAAAGGGCATTCTATCACTCAGTGGTTACCAAATTGATTGCTTCTAGCATCCGATTTCAAATGGGCTACCCGGCCCGATTTCAAGTCTTGATAGATGGATCCTTGAAGACCTTTGAGGACCCAAAAATGGTGGAAGAATCCTTGAAGGAATCCTTCCCTGCATTGTTTAAGGATCGCTGAGGTATGCCCGGCTGTATAGGAGTACGAAGCTTTACTGGAGGACTGTTCACCATGTCTCGCTTTTACTTTTTTCTATTACTGGTAGTGAGAGAGGCATCAAGCTACTGGAAACTGGTGGCAAAGCTGCACCTGTCTAAATTATGCCATATCGACGGGTATGTCACTTCCCTCTCCTATTTTTGAACTGGGACATCGCCCCCCTTTGTTTTTTGTAGCAGTCTTGGAGTCATCATGTTTACTTCTGCATGTGGGGAACGCCTGTGGCAAGGCCTGCAGTTTGAAACTCTTCAGTGATGCGCACTTAAGTTTTAGTCCCCTTAGTTGAAAGTTCATCCTAGTTTTGGTTGGAGACTGACTAGAGTTTGCTTGCCTGGAAAACCTGAGATAATTTCCATTTTTGATGTATTGGACAGACTTTCTAATACTTTTTGTTATTCCTTTTCCTTTTTACCTGGCTCAGTATGTATGCCCTGTAGAAATTTTGTTTTAGGCAATGACATACTACCTTTTTCTTTTCTTTACACTAGGGGGCTTCTATGATGTCATGCCAGGGCATTGGTCATACGTATTTCAGAGGAGCTGATCTGGACCCCGTCAACTATTTTATTTCTTTTTTTCATTCTCTTATATGGGGCTATGTTCTGGATATCATGGGGTTTTGCAAGAGGGGAGGCAGGAGAATGGGTTGAGGCCTCCATGTCATGGTGGATCATGTACCACAATGCACAGTGGGCTGGTGGGAGGGGAGTTTATTAAGGGGAATGATGTTCTGGGGTTAGGGGAGTAGGTTGGTTACTACCAGGGTATATGACTTGGGAACTGTGGAGGGAGGGGAGCAGGGCAGGAAGGGGGACCAACTTGGCAGCGGAGCACCTTTCTTATGGGTGACTTATCTAATTACAATGCTTTTGGTATATTTATTTTATAATGGAGGGTGATGTTGAATGCTAATAGGTTTTTAACGTGGAATGTCTGTGGAGTGAGCAATAAGAACAAAAGATACAACATTTTTAAGCATGTTAAATTATTGCAAGGTAAAGTCATATTCCTCCAGGAGTCACATCTGTTAGCATCTGAAGGAAGCCTTCTCCAGATGCAGTTTCTTGGACAAGTTTTTCATGCAGGGAACAGCACTCAATCTCAAGGGGGGGGTGGCCATTTTAGTAGTTAGGGGCATACCATTTCTTACTGAACTAGTCTTTGGGGATTCCGAGGGCCGGTATATTTTAGTGAAAGGTATATTAGATAGGCAGATTTTAATCCTGGGCAGTATTTATGGTCCAAATGCTGATACGCCCCAATTCTTTACTGACCTTCTAAAGGTAATAGCACCTTTCACTACCATACCGATAATATTAGGGGTGACTGGAATCTCCCTTTTGCACCCAACTTAGATAAGTTGGATGGGAAAATGAGAGGCCTTTCCCCAGCCCAAAGAGCTCTCAGAGAGCTGACTGACCACCTGGGACTCTGTGACCCTTGGCGCCTCCTTCATCCCAACCTAAAAGAATTTACCTTCAGGTCTGCAGTTCACAGAACCAGGTCACTGATTGATTATTTCCTGCTGAGTACCTCGCTGTTGAGGGGCCTCATCAACTCCACAATTGACCCTGGAGTGATATCTGACCACTCCGTAGTGGTCTGTTCCATGTTACTTCATGCGGACTCCCCTAAGGAGTCATTGTGGAAACTTAACAACCAGCTGCTTAAGGATGAGACTATAATAAACAAGATAATTCAAGTAATAAAAGACTATGCCAGTATGAATGTTAACTCCACACAGAGACCTGATTTTGAATGAGGTGCCCTAAAATGTGTACTTTGCAGGGTACTAATCAAACTAGCCTCTCAATGAAAGAGGCAAAGAGTCCAGGAGGCACTGTCCTTATTGTCCAAGATTCATAGTTTAGAAGCTTCCTTATCCCCCAACACAATGGAGATGCAGCACTCTACCCTAATAGGGCTCTAGGATGAATATTCCCACCTTTTGCATGAATCAGCAGAATACGCCATACTCAGGACTGACATGAAATACATCGATCAGGGGGAAAAGGCGGGGCATCTTCTTGCCTTATGGCTTAAAAAGACTGAACAATCCAGGTTGGTTCAAGGTATTCATTCTCAAGTTAGTGTATCCCTGTATCTTTCTCCTAAAGATATAACGGAGGAATTTGTAAAGTTTTGCAAAAAATTACATAGCCCCATGCCTAATCCCCTGACAAATGAGACAGCTCAGGAATGTCTCGACGCCATCCCCCTTCTTTCCCTTACTTTGGAGCAGCAGAACTTTTTGACTACTCCGATCTCGGAACCTGAGATACAAGCTGCTATCTCCTCCCTTGTCTCTGATAAGGCACCAGGCCTGATGGCTTTTCTCCCAATTTTTTTTAAGAATCTTTCTCCCCACCTGATCCCCTGGTTCAAATGCTTATTCGAATGGATTCTGGACTCCAAACCTTTGGATTGTTCTCTGTTGGAGGCATTAATTACAGTAATACCTAAACCTAATAAAGACCCAGAAAACATTAGTAGCTACAGACCCATCTCTTTACTAAATTGTGATGTAAAAATATTGGCTAAAGTCCTTTCTACTAGACTAGAACATGTCCTGCCCCACATAATTCACCCCGATCAGGTAGGGTTTATGGAGGGCAGACACTCAGCCAACCATTTTCACAAACTTGTGCATATCTTCTCTGCATCCAAGGATTCTGAGATCCCAGCTGGGCTGCTTTCCCTGTATGCAGAGAAAGCATTTGATAGAGTTAACTGGCATTTTCTGTTTTTAACCATGAAACAATTCAGTTTCCCACAGATATTTATCCAGTGGATTTCTTCCCTTTATCAACATCCCCACACCTGTATTTATTGCAATGGTGTATTTTCTCTATTATCTGGCACTAGACAAGGATGTTCCCTTTCGCCTTTGTTGTTTAATATCTATCTGGAACCACTTTTGGCCAAGATTAGAGAACACGATGAAATCAGAGGAATCAGAATAAACACTCAGGTTTTTAAGGTGTCAGCTTATGCTGATGACATCTTCCTTCATCCCTTATACCCTGAGCAGATGTTCCCCTTCGTCTTCTCCCTATTATCAGAATTTGGAACAATCTCCAATTACAAGGTTAACCTAGAGAACACTATAGCTTTTCCACTCAATCACAGGCTTACCAGAAGCGCAATAGAACCACTGGGAGTGCAGTGGAGTCCCCAGAATATTAAATACCTAGGATTATTTTTGGCTAGATTTGAGACAGTGATAAGGAAATTAAACTTAGACCCTCTTCTTCTTAACATCCAATTAGATCTGCAAAGATGGCAATCCCTCCTGATCTTGCATTGGAGGAGAATAAGTATAATTAAAATGAATGTCTTACCGAGACATTTTTACCCTCTTTTTATGTTGAACTCATGTTCCTGTGAGTTGGTTTAGGAAAATACATACTATTATTTCCGCTTTTATCTGGCTTGGGAAACATCCCAGATGTGCTTACAATAAACTGGCTGCCTCCACACTTGGTGGGGTTTGAAGCTCCCTCTCTTTAATCTCTACTTCTGGGCCTGCCAAGTGGATAAATATCTGAGATGGCTCACCCCTCAAGAGGAACTTGTTTCTCACCTACTGTATATGTTCTGGAGTGGTTTCAAATAGAAAGACAATTGTTAGCAGATGCCAAAATTTCCCCTGAAGTCATATTGCATATGGCAGTTAAAGCCCTCCCTACCCACCAGGTTAACTGCCCAGTTTCTGTCTCATTGACGATACACCCACAGTTGTGTACCTTCCTACACTACAAGCATATCAGGGACCCTAGGCAGCCAGTGATTGGAAACCCTAATTTAAGACTTAGGAGACACTGTATTCCTCTGGAGTGGTTACCCCAGTTGGGGGATTACAATGTCATAGACTTCTTTCCAGATGGGAGGTGTCTAGACTCAAGGGGAATTATGGATGAACTTCAGTTGAGCAGGCCCTGGATCTTCAAGGTTATCCAATTGCATCACCTGTTGATCCACTCCCCGTGGGACCTTACTACAGGTCCTGAAATGAGTGATTGCTTTCAGGTAATGACACTCATCTGTGGAAAGCCCAAGCTATTTCTAAGCTA
This sequence comes from Neoceratodus forsteri, assembly GCA_016271365.2. Lineage (NCBI taxonomy): Eukaryota > Metazoa > Chordata > Ceratodontiformes > Ceratodontidae > Neoceratodus > Neoceratodus forsteri. The sequence goes on along the minus strand of CM028137.1, from coordinate 795,941,476 downwards.
TACGCCCTCCTCAGGGAAAGAGTTGTGGACCCTCATAGCAATATCCCCACACCTGGGCAGATTGCAACCCGAGCATTGCCAATAGATGGATATTTATCTGGGAAGGCCACCTTTACTTACATTCCACAGGATAGATTGAGACTTATCCAGTTCCAGATACTAAACAATATGTACTGGACCCCCATCAAACTTTAGAAACTGGGAAGATCCCCAGATGCTCTATGCAACAGGTGTCGGCAGCAGGAGGGCTCCCTCAAGCATATTTTTTGGAACTGCCCAGAGATCAAGAGACTGTGGGATCAAATCAAACAAAGGGCAGATTCCTTATTGGGTCTTGGGGAATTGTTCACTCCTGAGATATGCTTGTTGGGGGGACCTCTTTCAAATACCTGTGCAGATCAGGAGGTATCAGATGACATTCTTATCCTTAACCATAAAAAAACTTGTCCTACGCCACTGGTTGGATGGACAGCCCATATCGTACCTTGAGTGGTTGACTGAGCTTCTCTTTAATCTTAGGGTTGAACAACTGAGAGCTAGTCTCTGAGTCTCTTTATCTCACTATAAAAGGATATGGGATAGTTTGCATACACTTTATTTGCTCCAAGCAAGGGGAGTTAATGGTAATCTATGTTTCTATGTAATAATAATGGTTAAGGATATAACAGCTGGGGTTTACGTCACAGACTCTTTTACCTCACCCATTGATAACTTTTTAAGTTTTGGGCTGAGTCCAACTTGAACATAATATTGTACTGATGTTTAACTATATTATATTATATGCACTCTGGTTTTTACCCTGGTTTTATTTTACCATAAACTGCCAAGCCGAGAGAGGAGGGCAGGGTTGGGGGGAGACCTGATATGGTCTGCAGACTATCATTTCATTCCTGGCTGCATATTGTTCCTGTGTCATGGCCTATGTTGGTTAAAAAAATGAATAAACTTGAATTTCAACAAAAAAAAAGAAATAGTGACCTACAGGTGCAAGTGAATAAATGCATATTTATAACATTAAAAACATTATATTTATTTTTATTTCTCTGCCTACAAATGTCTGTTTGAGAAATTTGGTGAGATGCTTACTATGTGTTACTTTTATGTTGTCATGCAGCCTGTAGAGTTTTAAACTCAAAAAGCAAATAAAAAAATGAAATAATAAAAAAAAAATTATATTTATAAAAACAAGGTTAAAAGTGTTTGAACTGTTATCCCTGGTCATATTTAATCTCATGACCCACACAAAGCCAGCAGGCATCCATGTAATATGCACAAAGTGACACTTTCTTTAACATAAATGGGCACAAAGTGCAAACTTAGGGGAAATAGAGAGTCATAAGCTCAATAAGCAGAATTGCCAAGGATTCCCAAACATAACTTATCACAACATGAGATGACAGAGAATGTTACAGCCTTATGACTAATCTAATGGGCACTTCCCAAGCTATCAGAGAAGATTGGTTCCATCAAATAGTGCATTATCTGTAAAAGGAAAGCACAAAAAATGTGTTACTGTAAAAATATGTTATGTTATGTTATGTTATGTTATGTTATGTTATGTTATGTTATGTTATGTTATGTTATGTTATGTTATGTTATGTTATGTTATGTTTTATGTGTTATGTTATGTTACTCATGGAAAAAGAGGCTATACCTAGTGGAGATCCTCAAATTAATTTTGTATCTACATACAGCCCCCAATCTAAAGAAATCAGGTCTATTACTCAAAAACATTGGCATCTGGGTCATCTGTATCCAGGTTTAAAACATCTAGCCAATATTACCCCTAGGCAGGTGTTCAAAAGAGGAAAAAACATCCAAGATATTGTTTTGCATTCATTCCGGCCCCTTGTTGATAGACCACATATGTGGCTCCCTTCTAGATCTGATGGCTACAATAAATGTGGCAATTGCAAATATTGCCCAGTGGTCAATACTTTAAGGGTATTTTTAAACCCCAAAACTAACAGAGAAGTATGAGTAAGGGGCTTTATTACATGCAGCACTGAAGGGGTCATTTATTTAGCAAGTTGTACATGTGGTGGCTTTTATGTGGGAAAAACTAAAAGAGCCTTTAAAGTCTGCACAGGTGAGCACACGAGAGCAGTTGAAAATGATGATACAAAGAATGCTTTGGCTGTACATGTCAATGGTTTCAGGAATAGAAATGAGCATTAATTCTCCTTAACAGACTTGAAGTGGCACCATATCTATAATACCCAACCCTATTGTTTTCTCCCACTCCTGGACTCAGTGTTTTGTCCAGAAGGTCACTGTAGTGCTATTTCTGATGTATGATACAATGATTTAGGCCCTGATTTGTTTAGTCTACGTGCTAAAATATTCCATAAGATTTTTTAAATCAGTGTTCAGTAGACTGGGAGGCCTCCAGTGCAAATCTTTACACTGCTTTTTTGTGCAAAAATGTCAAAATAGCCTGTGTCATTATGCCAGGCATGATTCCAGTTTTCAATGTTCTGTTATATAACATGACCAAGTCGGGGCCTAAGTAGTCCAAAAACTGAAGGTACTATTCTGGGATTAGAGGAATTTCCCTGGTGTCCTGGCCAAATTTCCCTCAGTCACTAAAACAAAATGCCATAAATAGCTTAATCTGTTTCAATTTCAGTTTGTTTCCATCTGTATCTAACCCTTCCCACAATGAGGCTGAAAATAGGCAGAACTGCCTCCTCATCCTTTTCTGCTCAATAAAATCTAAATCAACAAATAACATTGTATGATTATGTTCATATACAGTATACTGTATGTATTGTTTCATTTTAAAAATAATAAACATAAAGATAAAAAAAATGGGAGTGGATTGCTTTCAAGAATTTTGAGGAATAGTTTTATATGGTTTTATGTGATAAGGGCAAAATTATAAGTTCAAACCCGGAATTGCAAAACCAGTTGGGCAAAACACGAAATGGGTACTCTTTTTTTTTTCTTTGCCCCCTGCACTCCCCTTATTAGTCTAACAAACTCGGAGGTCGTAGCACCTTGGGGAAGGGGTGAAACATTTGCCGCCATTTCGGTTTCACCCTTTTCCTATTGTGATTACATCTGTTGCCCTTTCGGGTTTCACCTACTTCACTGCATATCATTTTGTATGGAGAGGTCACTGATTGTATTTGTTCCAACAATGGGCTTCTGTACATCAATCAGTGGGCTTCTGTACATCAAACTCTAAATACTTTATTAGTACTTCAGGATGTCCCTCATTCTAATTTTATAGAATTGTTAGTGACTGTAAGGCTTCAGCTCTTTGACTGAGGTGAGAAATTGCAGGGCCTATTAAAATTGTATTGCCTTGTTTTGGCTTAGTGCACTATTCCCTGACAGAACACATTTAATAGAGTGCTTGCGTTATCAGTCCTCACTCACTGAATGGGACCAAGGGCATAACTTTGCTGGAAATACTGTCACAGGATGAAACAGAATGAAAATTTTGAAGAACTTATAACAGTGTGTGTTGCCATAATGTATATAACTAGTGTACTTTCTTTATTCATAGGAAATATTCGAAACACAGAGAAGCTAAGCTATGATGCAGAACGACAGTACACAATTATGGTAACGGCCTATGACTGTGGCCAAAAACGTGCTGCTCAAGATGCCCTTGTTCATATTAGCGTCAGACCTGTGTGCAAACCAGGGTGGCAAGGTAGGCTGTTGGTGCATACTATACAAAATGCTACTTGTAATCTTTCTTGCATGCATATTGTAAGTGATACAGAACTATTTCAATACAAGTACTTACAATTTCTGTCCTTTACCTTCCTTTCAGTTGAATCTAGTCTTTTAATGAACACAAGATTTGTTTTTGTTAAACAAATGCATTATGTTTCTACTGCCAATGAAACTGCATTGCATTCCTCCCTTTTCACTGTGTCCATATCAGGGCTTACTGGAAATTTGAACGTAATCAGACATGGATCTACAGTCACTACCAGGGCTGTCTGTTATGTGTTGGAACTAGCGGGGGTTAACTTGTAAGGTGGGACAGTGGGACAGCATGGGTGATAATGGGATACCTTACAAACAGTATACAGTTTAACAACTCATTGTCCACAAGCATCGCTGAAGTCAAGCAGTTTATCGACTATTTAATGGATGGTGCAGCACTTTTGCATCTCTCCTGGGAACAGTTGAGGCACAGTAAACAGCTCACTCCTTCCACCTAACTAAGGACCCAAAGGTGGTATATTGCAAATGAATTTCAGCTTTCCTTTATTAGCTCTCTTCCCTTCATAATTAGGACAATATTTCCTGTCTTGACTGGGAGCTTACACTTCTAGTGGAGTAGCTAACATATGCCCTGGCACTAAGGAGACCAGCATTTAGGAAGGACCAACAGATGCTTAACCCTTGCATAAGGGGAACTTGTCGGGCCTCATCTTCCCACCTCCCACTACTGGCATAAACTCTTTTTTCCTATCTTTAATTCAGAAATTGGAGGAGGTCCATAGCACACATGAGTAACGCAATCCCCTGGAACTCTTGGGATGGGCACTTTGGTGACAGTCTCTTAAAGTAGAACCTACCTCTCACAAACTCCATTTAAAGCAGCAGTGCATGACAGCAGGGGTGAGTGAGTACCTTATTTCGAACAGTTGGGCCAAACACTATTTTCAGGCCTCAAAATACTTGGTTATTCAGTATTTGTATTTGCTATTCAGTGATATAATAAAAAATAGATAAACAGTAGTCATTTGCACTAAAACAATTATGATGTCCCTGAACCCTGACAACACCACTGGCTTCCCTCATCACCTCCCTCTCCCCTCAGGACCCAAAGCTGGCTATTTTAAAGTATATATTTTTTTAAACTCCCATGATGGGTGACCAGCACATCCCGCACAAATCTATAGCCAGCTGCTGAGTAAATGCTTGTTTGCACTAAAATAAATGTAATATCCCTCCACCCTGGCAGCAATAGCACCCTCCAATCACCCTCCTTCACCCCAGCACCCAGTTATTCTTATTGCAAGTGGCAGTGACATCTAGATGAGAAGAAAGTGATGACACAAACCCTCCCTCCTCCATAGCTGGCTGCCTTCTACTGAATGACAGCACTCACACGTGTCCTCACTCTATACAATAAGATCAGCTGATTACATGATCACTCAAAGGCCTTTGATTTCAAGGAGCCTGAAGTTAAGTAGTTATGTGACTATTTATTTAAGTTTTGTTTTCATAAATGTGCTATACTACTGTATTAGGTATGTGTTAGGAAAACCTTATGAAATACATATATTTATTTATTTATTTATTTGTAATTTTTGACCAAGAATGGCACACTGAGCTGTGACAGTTTGTTTCCAGGTGCATCCTGGGAGATTGGTTGCATGGAACTGTTTTATTTGCCAGGGGGATTTTGGTCAGCATCCCAGGGGAAGCTCGAGAGCCACAAAAGGTGGGTAGAAGGGATCTTGATTTAACATGTCCTCTGGCAGATTGCATCTCAATAGTGGTGCACTCCTCCAGTGCTACACTACAGTGTCAGTACTGGGTATTAGCCCACGTTCTTGCTGTGAGACTAGAAGTCATGACCTTTTCCTCTTATAGTCCCAGACATGAGTATGCACTCTATTGAGCCATCAGCATATTTGGACCAGATAGGTTGCCTGAGCTGGCATGCATTAAGGAAACTGCTATTGTCTAAGCTAATGTAAACTCAGCCTTTATTGTATAACAAATAACTGGTCTGAAAACAAATCATTTTAATCCACTGTCTCTAAATGGCTGTATCTCAGCCTTAACATTGGCTTTAGCAGTAATAGTTTTTTTTCCATTTTGTCATGTGGCTGTCAAGCACCTTAATAGGAGTTCCTTTCATGCCTTCCATCCCTAAACATTCCTTAATGCAGCATGGCTCCACAAACACATTAAGTAAGAAGCAGACTCAGCTTGCTACAGTGCTTAATATAGGTAATTAGTTTTACTAATCAACAAACACAACTAATCAATAAATGCAATTGCTTTATTGGACAAACTCTCTTTTCCTAATACATCAAAGACAAGGAAATGAGCCTTTGAAGATAGCTGAGGTTGTTAGATAACTGATGTAGTAGCAATACAAACTCTTCCTTAATAGACTTCAGTTCCCAGTAGACCTATCAACCACTTCTGCTGTGATAAGAAGCTACAGTTTAATCTGTATCCTGTATTCATTTTTCAGGCTGGAGCAAACACACTGAGTATGAGCCAGGCTCTGGCAGCATACCACTGTTTCCTAGCATTCACCTGGAGATCTGTGATGGACCCGTTTCCTCAATTCAAACTAGCATCGAACTTCAAACGAACCACATTGGAAAGGGCTGTGATCGGGAGACATACTCTGAAAAATCGATGCAAAAACTTTGTGGTATGTGGCTAATCTTCAGATGACTCCCATATATAGACACTGATTTTATATGCTGTTTAGTTGTTTTCTTATCATTAGGAAAAAGTGGGGTCATTTTGTAATTGTCTAAATCTCATTCTCTGTCTTTGAGCATCTCACAAAACCACCAACAGTTGCACCTAAACTGATGGGGCTCGATTCATAAAGGGAGCTTTGATCAGTGCAAGCTTCATCAAACAACAGCTTGTGCCAAAGCCCTGTGTGCCAGGGACCTTGTATCAGATTCTGGTACAGGAGTGGTCCCAGTGCCTAAGTCCCCACACTTGCAGCAACCTCTCCCATGTGATAAAACACCTAGCACATGGGAGGGTTGTGCTGCAAGCTCCTGCAGCAAAGGCAAGCATCTCTGCATCCCGGTCCCCATGTCACAGAATAAAACCCCCATCCCTGGTGGTCTAGCGACCCCGATCCCCAATGCCACCTGTCAAATAAATAAAACCCTCTCCTGGTGGTCTAGTGCCCCCCACCCTCCCTGAACCCCAATGTTGCCCTAAATTAAAATGACTAGTAATATCCCTTTCTGGTGGTCTAGTGGCCCCTCTCCTGATCCCAATGTCACCCATATTTAATGAATAAAGGAATACCCTCTCCTGGTGGTCTAGTAGCCCCCCCTTCCTCTCCTCAATCCCCTATGTCACTCAAGATCAATATGAATAATAATATCCTCTTCCTGGTGGTCTAGTGGCCCCCCTCCCCTCCCCAATCCCCTATGATGCCTAAGATCAGTATGCATAATAATATCCACTTCCTGATGATCTAGTGGACCTCCACCCCAGCAGGTAGTGCACACCTCCCTGCTCCCCCTTCCTATAACACAGTCAGTGACCAGCCCAGCCCACCTCTCATCTCATGGCTGGCTGCCAGATTCAACTGTCATGAGCATTTACTGTATAGTGTCGTGCTCATGAATATTGGCCGCGTACACTATATAATCTGATGCTCTGAGTGACAGTTTTAGTCCGTGGTCAGCCACAGAGGTGAAAGGTAATGTGCCGCTCACTGGCTGCATTATGAGATGGGAGAAAGGGGTGGTGGGCACTACCTGCTGGGGTGGGGGTCTACTAGACCACCAGGATGGGGATATTATTATGCATATTACTCTTAGGTGACATAGGGGATTGGGAAGGGAAGGGGAAGGGACATAAACTACCAGGAAGGAGATAATATTATGTATTTTAATGTCAAGCAACATTGGAGTTCAGGGAGGGGTGCCACTAGACTACCAGGAAGGGGATCCTTTAATTTATATACTATACTGGCACACCAGGGATTGGGGAGGGGGGATCACGGCACATTGCTGCAAACAGGCAACTCTCCCAGAGGAGAATTTTCTATATCCCCTTAGATCAGCCCTGGCTGGTCTAAGGGTACTTAGAGTTTCTCCCTCTGGGAGGGTTATGAGAATCCCATTTACATGGATGTGTCAGTTGCATCTGCCACATGCCCCCTGGCCCCATGTTGCAGACCATTTCTGGGCACATAGGCACCACAAGCCCTGTTTGGGGCAGGCAGCCTGCTGTTGATGCAGGCTGCTTTTGTGAATAGCTCAGGGGGCAGTTCTGCAAGGTGCCCCTTGCACTATTTTTGTTTGGCATAGGTGCCTTTCATCACTCTCATGGCTTTGAGAATCGAGCCCATGGTATCTATGTCCTAAAAACTGCTTGGCCTAATGGGGAAATTGATCTGTTCTCAGTATGCTGTGGCTTGCATTATACAGTAACTCTTAAACCTCTGACAAACAAACCAGCATAATACTTGACAAAAATGTAAGCAAAATAACCAGTTAGCGACACTGTAAAATGTTGGCAGTAAGTGGCTATGAAGTGAAACAGCCTATCGCTAAAACAGTGGGAACAAAAGCCATCAATGGTGTTAAGCATGGCTAGAACAGAGTTAAGGGTTTAATAGTTGCTATTGGGGGTAACAGTATGGCGGGGGTAAGGAGGGAAGTGAGGCATACCCCATCTTCACAATGAGCCCTAGAGTAGTACAGGGTATAACAGGGCAGACTGAATGGATCTATGGGGCAGGATTTTCAAAGGCTTAGATCACCGAAAGCCCTGGGCATGCCAATGATATGGTGCATGGGGCTTGCAGCGATCTATTGGAAGTTTTTATCCTGTGTGACAATTGCCGCAAGTTAGACCAACTTTTTCAGAGTCTAACATGCGTAATCCCTGAAGAGACCTTTTACGGAGCTTGCAACCAATATTTGGTGCAAGCTGCCATAAATCGTGAAAACTGTTGCATCAGTGCCTGACATTGTAAAATCAGGTGCAGTTGCAACAAAGGGGTTGGCACACAGCCAAAATCTAAATGCTGTGGCACAGGGCTTGGTGCAAGTCCTGCACCATGTTTTGAAAATCCTGCCCATGGTCTTTTTCTGTTGACATTGTCCATGTTTCTATGTTTCTAAAATTAGTGATTGAAGTATTTAATGGGGGGGGGATACCAAAAATAAAACTGAGACATTAAACATCACGAGAGCATTTAATAAGCTGTGAGAGAGACAGACAGAGAGAGAGAGAGAGAGAGATGGCTGTGGCCAATTTCAAAAATACACCACTGAGTGGGAGTGCTACTGCCAAGTGGGAAGGGCTGAAGAAAAATGTAATGGAGGCAGGGGCAAAAGGGCTGGACAGAAGCCTCGATGGTTGGCCAAAGAAAGTCAGAAGAAGTTAAGGGTTAAAAAATGGCATTTGATAAGTGAAAGAATTCTGGCAACAGAATGATGGAGGTAGAGCAGAAGCTATTACAGAAGGAATCCAAAGCCATGATTGCCCAAGTCAAGGCTGGCCTGCAAGATAGGATTGTGCAGGTGTTCAAATGGGAATAATAAATCCTTTTTTTTTTTCAATACACTGGAAACCAAAGGAGAGTCCAGGATAAAGTGCAGCTGCTGATCATGAAGGGGAGGGACCATTTGGCGAGGCAAGGGGAATAACAGAGACATAGAATAAATATTTTGTGTTGGTATTCTGACAGGAAGTCAGTGGGTATAACCAGCTACGGGTAGACTTTACTGTGGTGTAGGAAAATTGTTCCCCTGACGACTGGTCTGGGACAAAACAAACTTACTGCAGCCATTATACTGTAGCAGAGGCACAGGCCAAACAAGAGGCAGTGCTGATTACACTAGAATTAGTTGGTAAGTATCTGAAGGGCGTGACTCTGAGAAAATCCCAGAGTCCCAATTGTATTCAACCAAGGGCAGTAGTGGCATTAAATGGGGTTCTGGCTGGGCCCCTCTCTCAGCCCTCATTACATACAGGGGCTGCACCAGAAGACTAGAAAACAGCTGATATCCCTCCCTTCAAAAAGGGAACAAGGTCAGACCCAGGAAACTGCAGACCTGCAAGCCTAACCTTGGTGCTCGGGAAAGTGTTTGAGTTAACCAAGAAAGATGCTATGGTTCAGCATGTTTATGAAAATGGGCTGTTTGGGGCACACAACATGGTGCCACAAAATGTAGGTCCTGCAAATCACCTTGATTGCCTTCTTTGAGGAGATACCTAGAGAGATGGATAGGTGTTGGGCAGTGGATGTAGTCTACCTGGACTTCTGCAAAGCCTTTAACACTGTACTCCATGGAAAACTCATGGAGAAAGTAGCAAAACGTGGAGTCCACAAAGTGTACTGAAGGAGGATAGCAAATTGTCTGATAGGAAGGAAATAGAGAACGGTGGTGGATGATCATGATTTTTAGTGGAGGGATGTTCTAAGATCCTTTTTTTAACATATTTATTATTAATGACATGGAGAAGGGAGTTGGAAGCAGACTGCTGAAATTTGCTAATGACACTTAATTGTCACTAACTGTGGACACAGCAGAGAAAGAGGATACATGGGGGACTGTACATGCTTAGGGCATGGGTTGAGAAATGGAGAATTACATTTAATATGGGGAAGTGCAGAGGACTACAGCTAGGGGCAAGAAATCTGGGTCATGCATACATCCTTGCTTAGTGCAACAGTAGGCAGCAAAGACAAGCAAAGGCAACTAGGACAGTAAGATAAAGTTAAGCAGGTAAGCGGTGTGCTACTGCAGTCAAGACAGCAAATGCAAGGCTGGGATGCATTAGGAGAGAGTAGAAAGCAAATAAAGGGTGCTAATCATCCCCTGTACAAGGCCATGGTTTAACCAGACCTGGAGTACATCATCCATTTCTGGTCAACGCAGTAAAAAAGGACATTAAACAGATTGCAATATTTCTGCACAAGGTCGCCAAGCTGGTTAGTGGCTTAGGAGGCAAAAGCTATGAAGAGAGAGTGGATGTACTCAAATTATTTAACCTAGAAAACAGAAGATTGAGACAGGGCATCATCATGGTTTTCTGAATGCTATAGATGGTTGACAGCTGGGAGTATATTCAGATGTTTGAGCTCATAAGTACAAGTAGAACTTGAGGACATGCTCTCAAACTTAGCAGAGGATAGAATAAAAAGAACATTAGAAAGCATTACTTTGGCGGAAGCTGTGGAGCACGCATGCTGACTAGACATGCTTCGCTTCCACTCTGCAATCCTGCAACTTTTTAATTTACAATACTTAAATATTTGCAGCTGCTTGTAACGTTTTGATACCACTTTCAACTATAGGATGTTCAAATAAGGGAGATGGTGTGGGCTCTAGAAATCAGCCACCTAAGGAGTAGCAGGCTCAAACAGCCAGTGGGACCTTCAGAGTTTGCTGAGCCACCATTGCAGTCTATGACACTCTCTTGAGGGCCATTGACAGGAAGATGGAGGAAATACTGAAGCACATTGGGGAACAAGATTTTAAAATTGAATCTGCCATGAAAACTGCCTCCTCTGCAGAGGCACAGGCCACAAAAGCTCTGTCTGCTACAAGTAAATTAATACAGGAGAATGGCCAGCTTCACTGTCATCTCAAAGCTATTGAAAATGTGCAACAGGCTGTGAACCTTTGGGTCACTGGACTCCAGGAGGGTAATGAGGGGTCTGATTTGACATCCTTTCTGTGGGGCTGGTTACCAGGAGCATTGAACATTCCTAATGAAGCAGACACCTCTTCCCAGCATATAAATGCCTACTGAATATACTCCAGGGCCGCTACAGCTCAATGTGATCTATACAGAACTGTACTTCTGGTTATGACTGGAGTGACAGTCTGAGACTTGTACTTACAGGCCATCTACAACTTTTAGAACTTTACCTATAATGGTGAGACTCTCCACTTGTTTCCAAATCTGTACTTTGCTACTAGATCACTCCAAAAGAAATTTGACGGTGTTTGGGTCCTTCTCCAAAGCCTTGGAGTTGTTCACTCTCTCCTGATGCCTGCACATCTCTGTAGCCATTATGGAGGTCACACCTTTCAATACATGGAACCTCAAGAAGCCAGCAAGAATGTGAAAGCCATTGAAAGGGAGTTTGTGACTGCCCCATTGCCACCAGAGGATACTTCAGAGGATGACACAACCTGAGGGAAGTAACTATTTTTTTCCCCACCTTGCCTTTCCTAAATGTTAAACAAAATGGGGTAGGAGTCACAAAGCATATGCGCTCAGTGCATCTCGGCTGCCCCGGTGCAAATGAGATGTGCCGAGCCCAAACTGTAGTATTCACAGAAGATGCACCAGGGGATGCTCCCAGTGCATCCTCTCTGTGAATACTACAGTTATGCCCAACCTGAGATGCACTGGCGCAATCCCCTGGTTGGGCTGGGAAACCAATGGGGCAGTGCATCTCCAGATATGCTTCGCCTGTTGTTGCCATTCACAGCCACAAACACGCAAATGGGGTCATTAGGCATGCAAGGTGCAATGGGACCATTTGCATGTCATTATGGCCCCATTTGCATGAGTCTTGCAGGGTTGCACCCTGCAAGTTCGGCAGTGCATACATACACAACACCCTAGGCTAGTGGTCCCCACACCTGTATCCCCAGTATGCATAACAAAAGCTGCACAAGCCCTGGTGGTCCAGTGGCCCTCCCCTGCCTGAATTCCTGCAGTAGCATGTAATCCCCCCAGTAACAGTCTTATAAGTCCAGCGGAACCCATCTTCTTGCCCATATCCCCCCATCCCAACAAGTGCCGAATGCCAGTGGGCTGCACAACCCACCCACATACTGCCATGGCTGCCCACTGACAGAGCCATCCATGAATGAGAGCTACTGTACTACTGTAAGCCCATTGGAGACCCTGTCGACCAATGGGCTTGCAGTGTGTACTATAAACTGTCATTCACAACTATGAACTGCAGGTCATTCACAAACTTGTGAATGACAGCTTACAATACACACTGTCCACCAAATGGTACCATGTAAGGCTGGATCAGGGTTTGAGGCTCTGTGGCCCAGGGCCACGGGGTGTGTACAAGTGGGGGGCCATCTTGATGTACACTGGCGTTGGAGCTGTCCTATGCTGGGGGAGGCTTGCATTACATTACCAGAATCAGGGATGTCCGGTGTTGGGGGCTTTAATTAATTGCTTGACTGGAGCAAGGTTGACATGCGTTGGGGTGGGGGGTTACATTACCGGTTCGGGGATGGGCCTGCATTGTGTGTGTGTGCGTGTGCATGTGTGTGTGTTTGAGGGTGTGCTTCCTTACAATCAGAGATGGGGCTTCAATGAGTGGGGGGTGCTTCCTTACATTCGGGGATGGGGCTGCAGTGAGTGGGGGTGCTTCCTTACATTTGGGGACAGGGCTGCAATGAGTGAGGGTGCTTTCTTAAATTAAGGGACAGGGCTGCATTGTGTGGGGATGGGTGTCCATATGGGAATGGCACCTGGGAGGCCGTGTACATGGGGCTGGGTACACATAGCAGTTATGCCAGGATCCCCCCTGGCATAACGGGCACCCTCCTACACCCCCTGGTGCACAGCACTACACACCTTAGTGAATGACGTGTAGTGCAGGCGCACCCCTGGCACATACCCTAGCGCACTGCGGTCCATGCTGCCATGGGATCCAGCTCATCACTGACTTGTGCACCTGTTGTGAATGCCATGGGGGGGGGTCTGCAGGACCCCACTGCACTGCATTCACGTGTATCCATGCCTATGCACCAGGTTTCTGCAGTTCGTAGGCATCATGGATAGGGCCCATTTTTAGGTGTGAAACCCACCCATGCTGGAGAAAATGACTTAGAAACATGGATGAACTATGCTGCTCCATTAATTCAAGACTGATAATGCTCAAAAGCAGAAAAAAAAATGTCTTGGAGAAAGCATCCGAGGTCTTACTTTAGAAGCTATTGATTGAGATGCACTGATCCAGAAGTGCCAGTCCAAAAGTATCTGACCACATTGGAGAATGTCTTTGGAAGCACAAAATCCAGTGAAGATCACTTGTGGGAATTCAGAATTACAAAGTAATGGAAGGGAGAACCATTGTCTGTATTTCTGAATTGCCTCAGGATGACATTGCAGAGAGTATTTTGGAAGGGAGGTGTAACATCTTAGGACCTGAACCAGATGAGACTGGAACATGTATTCAAGGCTGCCTGCCATTCAAATTTTTTACTTCTCAAGTTGCAAGTGGCTGAGAGAGAGGACAACTCCCACCTTACAGAGTGCTGATAAGTTACATAAAAGAATCTGAAGATGAAGAGGAATGATGGTGACCATATGTCTTGGCAGCTGTTATGCAACTCATGGAAAGTGTGCCCCCATGTGGGACTCAAGAAATTAAAGAATTGCTCAGAGATCACAAAGAATTGCTCAAAGAGTGCAAAGAGGCAATCAAAAAAGCCAAAATATCTCCCTCTAGTGGACTAGATGCCCACCAAAGCCAACATGTTGTTCAATATAGCAAGAATCTACCTGTAATGAACGTAGGAGTGCAAGCACAGATGAAACCTATAGATTGTGATCTCCAAACCCAAGTTAATGAATTGCATAATCTGGTGACTGAACTGCTGATGCCCAAGTAGTGAGCCCCCTGCTGAATCTAACTCAAGGTCACTCACCAACAAACAAGGCAAAAAGTAGTCTGCCATTACAGATCCAACCAAAAAGTACTTCAAGCCAAGTGACCATTTGGCCAGAGATGGAATGCATAGCATGACAAGTCATTCCAAGAAATTATCTACCATCTGACAAATGTGGCAGTAGTAGCATATGCTGACCCAACAAATCCCTATGTTCTACATACAGATGCAAGCCTTTGCAGACTTGGAGCTGTCCAGTATTAAAGTTATCTTGAAGAACTGAGGCCTGTTTCCTTCACCAGTAGGAGCTTGAACACTACAGAAGGAACTACCCCACCAAAAAATTGGAGTTCCTTGCTGTCAAGTGGGCAATCATGGATCAGCTTCACAAATACCTGTATTTGGCATATATCACTGTTAAAACAGAGAATAACCCTTTAACATATGTGAAAACAACTGCAAAGTTATATGCTGCTAGACATAGATGCTTATCTACTTTGTCAATGTATGACTATTATATGGATTACAGATCCAGCATTAAATGTATTTATTCATTTGTTAACCAGGTTGCTGCACTGGTTCAAGGACCTTTTTCAGGCATGGTCTGGGCCAGAGCCTAGTGCAATTAATGGAAAAAAATACGGTGAATAACAGCAGTGAATCATACATAAACAAGTACAGAATCCAGTACAGTCAGGCAACATACAGAGGTAGACAAATAATAATGCAAGTACACAGAGCAAGAACTAACAAACATGGTGGGCATTATACAAGAAAGTATAAATACAAAAAATACAGGGCTAGGTAATAAAATCTCTAACAGATAGGTCAGAAACAATAGCAGAGCTACAAGCATCAAGTAATAAACAGTGTCCAAGGCAAATAAGTTAACAGGTAGAGACTCAGCTGACAACTGGGATAAGAGAAGGTGACCAGCAATCTAGTTTCACAGTGGTAGAGAAAGGCAACTAGCGGGGGTAAGGAGGTCAGTGTGAGAGGCACAGCAGTGCCAGTGGCCAGAGAACAGATGCAGGTTGAAGAGGACAGGAAATGGGATTTTAATAGGGCATTCAGATTTAGAGAGGGGAGTCAGAGGAACACAGTGAAGGGTGGAGGTCATTAAATAGCAAGGGTCCAGCAACAGAGAAGGCTCCTTGGCCCATCTTGGTGGTTATTCTTGGATGGATAAGTTGAAGATTGGAGGACTAATGGAGATTGCAACTGTAAATTCTGGTCTGAATCAGAAGGGATAAAGGGGAGTAATTTGGATTATATAAGGTGTCCCCGAGTGTCCGGCCAGCAAGTAGGAGTATTGGGCTTGGGGGGGGGAGCCAGTTTAGGGACTGGTAGAGAGAACAGTGGTGAGTAGAGAGAGGGTTGCAAAGGGCAAAGCAACAAATACGGTTGTATGTTGTGTCCAGATGGTTTAGGGTAACAGTGGAGGTAAGGGAGTACACTGGACACTCATAATCAAAGAGGGGGAGGAGGTTGCCACAGGCAATAGCAAGGCAAGTTTCAGGCATGAGATGGTCGATTAAGCAGTAGCAGAGCTCCATCTTTTGATTAATGTGATGGATTAGTGAAGTAATGTGGTTGGAGTAGGAAAGAGATGGGTCAAGGATTACCCAGATATTTGAATGTGGGAACAGTGTCAAGAGGAGATCTATCTGGGGAGTGAACAGTGAGAAAGCAGCCAGAGTGATCAAGGGCAGAGAGTTTTGGCTTAGAACCAAACAGCATTGCCTTTGTTTTGGAAGCATTGACCGATAGTTTGTTGGATGAGAACCAGCAGGGGCCTTACAGAATTTAGTGGTGAGGGAGGAGGACAGAAAAGAGGGGGAGGGGTCACCTTGGAAGAGTATTAGGTCATCAGCGTAGAGGACAGAATTACATGAGAGGTCTTCTGATGGGAGGGAGTTAATAAAGAGGGAAAAGGGGAGGGGGCCAAGTATGGAACCCTGCGGGACACCCACAGAGACAGGTAAAAAGGGGGAGGAGACACTACCAAGGCAGACCATTTGAGTACTATCAGAGAGGTAATTTGTGAGCCAAGTGGTGGAAGCAGCAGAGAAGCCAAGGGCATCAAGTTTAATAATTAAGATGTTGTGACTTACCAGGTCGAATGCCTTAGACAAATCAGCAAACACTGCACCAGCAACTTCCTTCATCCATATTTCTAAGTACATGTTCAGTGAAAAGAACATGGGCAATGGTAGTACTGTGTGCCTTCCTGAAACCATGTTGCTGTGGGCAAAGAGGTTATATTTAGTGACATGTTCAGTGATTTGGTGGTTTACCGCATTCTCAAGGAGTTTCCCAAGATGGGGCAAAATGAAGATAGGTCTGCAGTTATCCATAAGATTAGTGTCACCCGATTTGTGAATGGGGACAATTTTGGCCTGTTTCCAGGCAGGGGAGACAGAGGCTGTAGTAATGGAGAAATTAAAGATGAAGGCGAGTGGATAAGCAATGTCATGAACTGCTAGTTTTAAGAAGTGAGGGAATAGACCATCTCTACCAGCACTCCCTCTTGATGGTAGGCTGAGGAGGAGTCTAAGTGTCCCAGGTGGGGGAGAAATGGTCTTGAAGTAAAAAGGAGGGCTGCTAGAAGTGGAAGAAGGAGGTGTAGGCAGCGGGGAAAGGAGAAGCGCAGCCATCATATGAATACTGATGCTATGTCAAGATGACTAAATGCTTCTGCCACAGACAGTGAGATGTGGGTATGAATCCCAGAGCAAACTAGAAAAGCACTGTACAAAAAGTTTAAAACAGATATGCCAGACCCCTGAAAATGCCACCCATCTCATAGACAGTCTTGGTACCTCTGGCAACTGTTTATTAAATGCTTGCTGTGTCATCATGCTGCAATAGATCTAACCACTCTTCTGCAGTTAACTCCCCAAGATTTGCAAAGAGAGCAAAGAATGAACTCTTGCCTAAAAGTCATTGTCTTCACCCTAAAGAAATGGGGTGATCCCACACAACTGCATACAACTGATCCTTATACAAAGTTGCTATTGTGAGTGACCAAGTTATGACTCACAGACAACTTGTTGCACTGTGAATCAAGGACCACAAGGTTTCCCCAAACTGCAATTGGTAAACCTTGAAAAATATAAAAGAGTTGTGTTACATGCCACGCACGATGACATGGGACACACTTAGAAGGAGGGAACCATGGACCTTTGCTCATATTGGCTTCTATTGGCCATGTAAGAGTAAAGAGTAGTGACATAAAACAATATTGCAAAACCTACAAAAGACGTGTGAGATGCAAAACTGCCACAGAAGTCAGGCCTCTTTAAACATTGTGACAATTGCATCTATGGAGCTTGAATGCATAGACTTTCTTAGCCTGGACACAGACTTTAAGAACACTACAAAGAGCTTGGTAATAACATAGATACATAGACAGTGTCGTGCAGATAAGGCCTATGGCCCACCCAGTCTGCCCATTTGAGCTTGTAAGTTCAGTTTATGTTTTCCTAGAAGTCTGTTGCCCCTTACCCCTGACCTCCAGAATTTCTTTATGTCTATCCCATGCATTCTTAAATAACAGACCTACTCTCAAAACACACTCAAGCTTATCCAACAAAGGAGCAAACAGCAACAACTGTCACAAAAGTCATAGATTGAAAAACTCTTTGTGGATCTATTCGGACCAAGGTTAGGATTTTGAAAGCTGCCTAGTAGAAGAAATGCTGTCCCTCTAGGGAATAACTAAATTTCGAATAACCCCAGACCACCTTCAAGGTGATCACCTGAGATATTCAAGTGAACCCTACTGAAAATTATATTTATGATGGACCCAAAGGAAAAGACCAAGCAGTGTCAACAAGCCAGTGCACTAGTTCATGCATACAACTGCTCCAGAAGTGACACAACTGAATTTTCTCCATATCACCTGATGTTTGGCCAGGAAGCCACACTCCCTATGGACTTGTGTTTTGGTGTGTCTGCCAGTGGAACTAGGCCAGAGACTTATCTTCAGTATCTTGAAAGATTGAAAAACCCATTAAATGCTGTCTGCTAGCTGGCCACTGATGCCACAGCAAAGCATAATAAAACCAATAAAGATAGGTATGACAGAGGGGTGAAGGCACATGAACTGCTGCCAGGAGACCATGTTCTATCAAGAAATTTGGGACTGCCAGGGAAGCATAAAGTTGCTGATCACTAGGGCAATACCATGTATGTTGTAATGGAAAAAGTGCAGGGCATGACCTTGTACAAGAGTCATCCTGAAGGAGTGTCAAGTAGGTATCAGACCATTGATCAAACCATTAGTTGCCTGTTGGACAATTGGTCCCCAGTGATGTAGTGGGATCTGTAGAACATCCAAAACCCTCAACAACTCAATCTGCAACATGCAGACAAAATGCAAAGCGAAAGACAAGGCAATTTGAAATTTTTCCACCCATAACTGATGCTCAAGTAGATCAGGAAAGCTTAGACTCTGAATCAGAAGAAAGGGTGTACTCTCACACAGTAAATCTTGCCAAACTATACAGAAGCTTGAACAGAACACCAAGTAACATACCTAATGTTCTTCTTGCAGAGCCCACCAAACAATCTTGAACTCTGAACCACAGCAGATGTACCTTTGGATGATGGGCCCATATCTGAGGATGTGCCAGAGGGAAGGTGGAGAACATGTAGCACCCATGAACCAACAGTGGAAGATATGGAACCCATTTTGACTGAAGTTGCTTCATTGCTGGCCAATGAAATGGGAAGGATCCAAGCAAACTCCGAGGAAGAAGTGACTGTTCCACTCCTATGCTCTGAAAGATCTATCAAACCTTTGGTCATGTTAACATATGACTCTCCAGGTGCCCCTATCAACTTGCCAGTGCACGTAGTACAAAGAGATATCTATGGTATGCTCAGATTGCTGCCTTGAATTGTTTCTTGCAATGCCCAAACCATATCACCCAGAGTGGGAGATGCAGTAAAGGGTGAAAAATGGAGGTTGATCATTATCATGGTATTGCATACTGCTATGGAATTGCCTACTGTTATAATATTGATAAATGTTGCTGTCATGGCAGCTGTCATTATGAAATAAAGGTCTTTCCTTATCTTTTACTAAGGTTCACACTAGGGTGGATTTAGGAGCAATAGGCAAAGCCCACGTAATGCTCCTTACTCAGTACCCGTAATACTGGAGGTTTGCAATGGACAATATTTAATTTATCCAGTCTATTTTTAAACTTCTGTTATTACTGATGATTATATCATATGGAAGTGAATTCCAGCAAATAACTATTCTCTGAAAAATAATATTTTCTTTTTAAACTGTTAATGTGTTGTCCTTTTATTTGAAGTGAAAGACCTCTACTTTTACCAGAGCCAGGCTTAAAGTCAAAACCCATTTTATATACTGAATAAAGATCTTAGACAATTTCCCTCATAAGTAGCAGGCCACCTCTTAAACGTCTTTTGTATTAATCTGTCTGGATAACTGAGTCCCTGTAGACCTAACATATGCTTTGTTATCCTTTTCTGAACCCCTTTCTACCTGGAAGACATCCTTCATTTTATATAGGAACACAGAACTGACAGTCAGAATCCAAAAATGTGGCTAAACATATGGCCTGTAAAGGGAACTACTATTACTACTGGATCGCTAGACTTTATAGTCTCTGAATGAACCATATAATTTTATTAGCTTTATTAATAGCTTCATTAATGTGCTTGTGGTGTTTAAATCATTACTTATCATCCCTAAATGTTTTCATTATTAATTTCAGTGAGTTGCCTTCCACACAAGAAGTAAAGATGTTTTTATTCTTGGTCTCTAAATGTACAACTTTGCATTTATCATGATTAAATATTAAATTCATCTCCCAAGCTGATGCTCAATTTGTGATATGATTTAGATCTTCCTGAATCCTGTTTGCTTCTCTGTAGAGTTACATGTACTACCTATTTTTGAGTAATTGGTGTACTTCATACTCCAACTGCGTATGTCCTTTGTTAAGTCAGACATAAATATATAAAATATAAGTGGACCCAATACTGATCCCTGAGGCACTTCACTGGACATGGAGCCTTCATCTGACAAGAAACCATTGATTAGAAGCTTCTGAGTACTCTCCTCCAACCAGTTGGAAATCCACATAACGTATTTAGTACTAATATCCTGTGATTTTAATTTATCTATGACTGCCCAGTGAGGCACAAGATCAAAGGCTTTACTAAGGTCCAAAAAAGTAACATCGCACTGTATTTTATTATTCAAAAGATTACTCACTTTTTCATAAAAACACAATAAATTTGTGGTACAGGATCTCCCTTTCTTAAAACCATGCTGATCTGGATCAATGCTACTCAAGGAGGAAGATAGTCTATCCTTTATGATACCCTCTAACATTTTGCATATTATTGATGTAAGACTAATGGGTCTATAGTTACTAACATTGGGGGCTATGCACTAATGGGGTATAGGGTACACACTAAATGTGCATACCCCACCTGTGTAGCTCCACGGCCCCAGACAGGCACAAGGTGCATGTTATTCACTACCACATGCACCTTCGGGGCGCCTGTCCATGGTCCCCCCCACAGTACACAGGACTGCGCAGGGTGGCTGGGGGTGGAGTATTAGACCCAGGCGGGCATCCAATCGTATTCCCATTTTGGGACTAGGGGTGGATCCCTTACATGTGCAGTTGCGGGTCTGGGAGCATGAATAGCTACAGCAGTCACCCAGAGCTCTGTGGCCATGCCCATATGTCTGGCAGTCCCCCCCCACCCGATACCAGGCCACATGGCACATCACACCTCACAGCTGTAAATCCCCCAACCCATGCCACGCACACACACACACACACACACACACACAACTTCCCCATCCCCATGTGGCCCTTATCCCTCATACACTACTGAGCCCCATCCCTGTGTGTTCAATGCATCCCTCTCCCACAAACAGCCTGACCTGTCCCTGTATGGGTCATTGACCCCCAAACACAGGACTGCCCCAACCCTGAAAAAGGTCAAGAAGGACCACAGAAGAGTGGGCGCTACTGCAGTAGACTAGGAAAATAGGGATAAGAGAGGATGGTCCTGACCAAAGCTAAAGGGGTTCAAAGGGGCTCTGCACATATCCCCATTGACAAGCAGAAACCAGTCCTAATCTGATTTCCAAGACATCCTAACCACCCAAACGATGGGTAGGATGGACTTCCGCCAACCCAATCTTGGAAGCTCCACCCCAGGGTCCCTGATACTTTCATAAGAACAAGATACGCAACATGAAATCAGTACACAAGATGTACACTTGTTCTCTAATCAAAACTATTTACCCTTGAGTGTCTATAAACAGTCTAATACCAGTTAAATACTACATTGTACATCAGAACTAAACAATCATGCCCTGCTCTGTGGGGCACCATGTCTGGACAAAAAATCTGCATTTACATGGGACGTACTTGCCCTATGCTTGACAGTGAACTGGTAAGGCTGTAGAGCCAGATACCATCGCATAATGCTATTATTTTTATCTTTCATTTGAGAGATGCAGTCTGAAATTCCTCAATTATGTACAACAATTCTTGTTTTTGTTCTTGTGTCAGGTCAGGGTTTACACTAACATCCCCAAGTCCCTGCCCATAATCAGTGTGAAAGGGGCATCCCAGAGATAAAAATGTAAAGGTCCTATCACCCATTTGGCTGCTAAGCATTCTTGCTCCCCTGTAGAGTACCTTTGTTCATGATCGTGTAATTTCTGTGAAATGTACACTACGGGGTGCTCTTCTCCTTGAACGGTTTGGCTTAATACTGCACCAGTCCCTGTCCCTGAGGCATCAGTATATATCTCAAATAATCAAAATTTGGGCTTATTAAACGGAGATGAAAACAGAGCTACTTTTATCTGTTGGAAAGCTTGCTCACATGCTGGAGACCAAATCACTTTGTTCCAGACTTCTTCTTTGTAAGCTCCATTAGAGGAGTAGCAATGGCAGCAAATTAGGTATAAACCTATGATAATATCCAGCCAATCTCAAACCCGAATGAGCATGCTTCTTTGTGAGTGGTACTGAACAATTAGCCACTGCCTCCACTTTACTGATCTCTGGCTTAATTAGCCCATTTCCCAACAGAAATCCTAAATATCTTGTTGTTTCTTTTGTGCCAGATCACATTTTGAGTTTTCTTTTGTCAATCCTGCATGTTTAACAGATGTTAATACCTCTCTCAAATGGGCCAGATGGGTCTGCTATGATGTACTGAACATGACAACGTCGTCTAGGTAAGCCACACAAAAATAATGATGTGATGCCAGCAACCTATCCATAAATCGCTGAAATGTTGACTGTGCACCATGGAGACCAAATGGCATAGTTTGAAACTGGAATAAACCCATAGGAGTAGAAAATGTTGTTTTCTCTTTGGCTGTAGTCTCTAAAGGAATCTGCCAATAACCTTTAGTCAAGTCCAGAGTAGAGATGTATTTAGCATTTCCTGTTTTATCCAATATATCATCCACTCGGGGCATAGGGTATGCATCAGATTTAGATACCTGGTTCAACCCCCTGAAATCTAGGCGTAACCTAATTCCTCCCTCTTTCTTGGGAACCACCACAATGGGTGAACCCCAGGCACTTTCTGATGGTTCAATAATGCCTAGCATTTGTAACTTCTTGATTTCCTCTTGTACTTTTTCTCTGACCCGATCAGGTAACCTATATGTTTTTTTTCTAATAGGGGCCACTTCTGTATGGATTTGATGTTCCACCCCTAAAACATGCCCAGGTACACTTGTGAATGCAGTCTGAAATTCCTCAATTGTGTACAACAATTCTTGTTTTTGTTCTGGTGTCGGGTCAGGGTTTTCACTAACATCTCTAGGTCCCTGTTCTCATTCCAACTGGCCATATGCTATGTCCAATTCATTCTCTTTTAATTTGGGGAGGACTAGCAAACATTTGGCTGGCTCAGGTTTAACATGTCATCTCTTTAAAAGATTTGCATGATAAATCTTCCTTTTCTGTCTCCTATCTGGTGTTTCTATCAGGTATGTAACAGGACTCATTTGCTGTATCACTCCTTAGGGTTCATGCCACTTCATAAGTAATTTATTGGTAGAAGTAGGTAACAATAACAAAACCTGATCTCCCTCTATAAACGCTTTTGTTTTGGAGACAGCCTGATCATACCCCTCCTTCTGAGTTCTTTGGGCCTGTACTCCTGCTTCATGGGCTCTTTGGGTATAGATAATCAGGCATTTCTGAAGTTCCCTCATAGAGGCGCTATCCCAGGATGCTTCTTGTCCTTCCCCTCCTCCCAACACACTTTTACTACATCTAGTGGTCCACGGGAGTTCCTACCATAAGGTAATGAGAAGGCGGAGTAGCCTGTTAAGGCCCAGGGGACCTCATGATAGGCAAACAGAAGGAAAGGTAAATATTTGTCCCAGTCCCTTCCTTTATCCTGAATAAATTTTCCAAGCATCCTCTTAAGTGTCTGGTTAAATCACTCTACAAGCTCATCTGTTTAGAGATGATACAGAGAGGTGCACACAGCCACTATCCCTAGAAGGTGGTACAGCTCTTTTAGCAGTGCGGCGTTGAAATTACTCCCCCTATCTGTCAATATCTCCTTTGGGATGCCAACCCGACTAAACAACTTCACCAACTCTTCTGCAATCTTAGGGGTGGTGACTGTGCGCATCGGGATGACCTAGGGATATTTAGTAGTGTAATCACACACCACTAGGAGAAAGCAGTTGCCTTTACTACTCTTGTTAAGGGGTCCCATGATATCCATGCCTATTCTCTCGAAAGACGTTGTTACCAAGGGGATTGGCACCAGGGGCACTACTTTCTTTCTTCCTACATGGGCAGTTAGTTGGTACTCCTGACATTCCTGATAATAATGGCTAATGTCTTCATGAATGCCTGGCCAGTAAAATCTCTGTATTATTCTGTTCAGAGCCTTGTCCCTCCCTGCATGCCCTGCCCAAGGTAAATCATGGCACCAAAACATGATGTCTTTTCTAAAACATTTTGGTACCAATAGTTCTTTAATGATTTATTCTGTCCCTGGTTTCTTGCACATTCTATACAAGACATCATTCCTAATTCTTATTTCTGGAGACCCGGGCACTCCTTTTTGTCCCACCTGTTGGAAAAAGGTAGATAATGTACCATCCTGTCTTTGTTTATCGCCTATATTATCATTCACAAGTACAGTTTTAATGTCCTCTGGTATACCATGCTGATTCCTTCACCATTGTTGTTGCTGCTTTTTAAAATTCAATGTCTGTCTGGTTTTACCAGGAGCATTTACCACATCCCTTCAAAAGGAAACAATTTCCCAACAATAGTTCCTTTTCTTCTGGGGATGAGTGGTTACTGCTGTTAACATGTTTTTTCCACAATTAGTGTGGAAAGTCAGGAAAATCATGACCCAATACAATGGGTACAGGCAAATGTGGAACAACCCGTGCTGTGACCTGTGTTGTCTTTCCTTCAACAGTAATGTCTATATTAGTGGTAGGGTACTGATATTTGTCTCCATGTACCCATACCACATGCATTAGGGTTCCTTTCTTTAGGGGTCTCACCACATCATGTCTAACTAGAGTACTTTTATTGCCCAAGTCAATCAGCCCCAATACAGTTCGGTTGGCAATAGTACAATGGTAAAAACACCCAGCATTTAATAATGCCAAATGTGTCACATCGTGGTTGTTTTGTAGAGCAGAACCTGGCTATGTGCCCAGTCCCTGACAGTTTCAGCACTATATTAGGAGGAAAGATTCTACCACTGGGACCAGTTCTGTTATTATACTGTTTATTTTGAAGGAATAAGTAGGTCTTACCAGTGCAGGAGAACTCTTATTGGTAGTTGGTTCAGAAGCTCGCTGTCCTCTCTTTTCAACAGACTGATGTGCAGCCAGGTAGTCTTCTGCCAAAGTGATTGCTACTTCTGCCAATTCTGGGTTGTGCTCTTTAATTCAGATTTGCACTTCCATAGGCATGATTTGTAAAAATTGTTCTACGATGAATCTCTCCATTATATCTATTCTAGACTTCCCTTCAGGCTGCACCCATTTACTGCAACGTTTCTTCAATCTTGTATATGTCTCTGGGGGCGGGGTCTGAAATATTGTATTTAAGGGCACGAAATCTCTGTCTGTATGTCTCTGCTGTTATATTGTAGCGTTTAAGCATCTCCTGTTTGACAAGATCATAATCATCACTTAAATGTGAGTCCATATTCCCATAGGCTAGCTGCAGCTTGCCGGATAAATATGGTGCCAGGCAAGCCATCCATTGGCTAGGTGGCCATCCACAAGCCTTTGCCACCCTTTCAAACATGGTCAAATAGGCCTCAATGTCATCTGACCCCGTCATTTTAGTGATTTCAATGTCCTTTGGGTTGGTGGGTACCCCTTCACTACTGGTCCCCTGTCCTGCCCCAATTTGTTTAAACATCATCCCACCTGAGATCTTGTCTTCTCTGTTCCCTCTCTGATTATTGTAGGTCTAGATTTCTCTGTCGCTCCATTTCTAACTGTCGGATCATCAGCCAGCAGAGTAGATCAGCCGTACTTTGTGTTGGTTCCTCTTGTGGCTCTTGGGATCTCTTCTTCGTCTCGGTTCCTCATCCTCCTCAAAACTTTCATCCTTTGTTGTCCTTCTCTGGGTTTTAGTTGGCAAGCCGGCATATAGTGGCTCATCCATCATGTCTGTTCTTGTACGGGTGACTGCTCCTTGTTTTTTTCTCCGCTCCTCCTTCGGCCATCTCTGATTTGGTTGTTGTAGTGGTATCTGGTCAGATACCCAGACTGGTCTCCCCCTGCTACCATGGACCACCAGTAAATCCCACCTCTGACACCAGTTGGGGAAGTCTGTGTGGGAAACAACAACGCAGACACAGAGATTTTCAGCTTTAGAACACACTTGGAAGACAGTGTGCATTTTATTTTCAAAGAACAAAAACTCTAAAGCTGTTCACGTAGCAGTGTATAAGCATTTAAATAAAATAAACAAACACAAAAATGCACTCTAGAAATAAAAATAAAACTATTCAATTTCAGCACAACCCCAACCTTAGTTGTGTTTCCACAGAGTGGAAGGTTATACTTTCCAAGCCTAAGTGTTTCCACTATCTTCTGTGCTAATAGGTGGCAGTACTTTCCCTGTTGCTATCTAAGACTCATCTGCCTAGCTATAGATGCAGAACCATTATATACATGTCTCTAGTGATGTCAGTCAGTCAGCTGACCTGCCCCTTATTCTAATAACAATATAAACTCTCTACTAATACATTTATTTGGGGGATCAGCCAGACCAAAACATGAACAAATCCCCAGGCAATGCATATCTTTCATTTCTATCTCCAGAAACTCTTAGGTTTCAGATATTTTGAAGGATAATTACTCAGTGGTCATCTGGGTGTCATGGGTACACCCCCTGGACAATATTGTGGACTGTCCATGACCTCTACTATGCATATAAATTAGCCTCTGTTTGGCCCCACTTTTCCCTAAGGTGCAAACTCATACTAGAATTTCAGGTAAGGAACAGAACCTTCTTTGTTCACAATACAAGATTATTTCTTTTTTTTTTAATAAACTTTATTCATTTTAGATATTTAACAATATACCAAAATAGACAACATGACAGTGCTATGAAATGAACATCTAGCAATATACAGTTACATGACTTATCGCATTCGGTAAAAAGTGACTGCCTAAAAGGAAACAAAATACAAGCTTATTTAATAAAAAAAGAAAACAGTCTGTGTTCTCTATATATCTTGTGTCTCTATTTATTTAGCCTTGGGACACAGTGCAAGAGGCAAAATATGTATCGTAGCAACCGATGGCTACCTTTTTCCTTTGGGCCCATTTGTGACTTTCATTATCTCCCATGTCCTATTTCTAACAAGGAAGATGAAAGTCCTTTGATTATTGCAGCATTGCAATTAAAAAGCATTTAAGAGCACTCTCTTGTATATGTAAAGGGCTTTTTCTGGCTCTTTCCCCCAAATCTTTGTCTCCATGAGAGCCTTTCCCTTACTTAACACGGTGGGACAAAAACGCTACAATTCAGAGTCTTCACTTGCTTCCTGTCGCACTCTTGCTGGTATTACTGCACATTTGTACAGCCGCGGGGTGCAACCAGGAGCCCAGCCGTGTTTATCTGTGGGTATTTGCAAAATAAAACCAGCCCTCTTTTTGTCAGTCCTAGACACCTGCTTCTTGTATCAACACATCTTGCTGGCATGACAAACATTACAACAGCCATGAGGTGTGAGTTAGAGCGAGCAAGTTTATACATAGGTACCTGAGTCAGTCTTTCTGTGCTGCCTGTATTCTTTATGTACCTATTTTACCATACCCCATTGATACAATCGTCCCTGTATCCTGGCAAGTTCTGTAACATACTCTTAACTATCCAGGGCATTTATAAACTTGTTTTCACCACAGTCACTTACTTAAAGGACGTTTTATCATTACATGAATAGCTGTTCTTGTCAAGGACACAAAAATGAAAATATATAGTGGGAACAGAATAAATTAAAGAAATTACACGGGGGAGACCATCCCCTCATAATGGGAAAAAAGGAAAAGGTCAAGAAGGACTACAGAAGAAAGGCGCTACTGCAGTAGACTAGGAAAATAGGGATGAGAGAAGAGGGATGGTCCTGACAAGAGCTAAAATGGGTTTCGAAAGGGGGGCAACTCTCACACACACACACACACACACACACACACACACACACACACACACACACACACACACACACACACACACACACACAGAATTTCCCTATCCCCATGTAGCCATGTATCCCCACACACTACTGAACACTGTCCCTTGTGTTCAATGCACCACCACAACCAGCCAGCCCGTCCTTCTGTATGGGGCATTGACTCTCCAAACACAGGACTGCCCCAACTCTGTTCATGCCAAGCATCCCCAACATGTATGCATGGGTCACTGTGTGGAAATTCACGACATCCCAAAACACACAGGAATGCCCTGTTCCTGTCGATGCCATACACCCCCGACATGCCAGTCCGTCCCTGTATGTGTCATTGCAGGCCCCCAAATACATGTCCGCCCCATCCCCATAGGTTCCAGTCTTACCCACCCCCCCAACAACATGTCATCTCCAACCCTGGTGTTGTATCAGACACCCCCATACACACACATATATACACACACACACACAGTGTTGCCCTGGTCAACAGTGCCCCAAACCCTGATCCCTTAACACCTGCAGAAACAGTGGGGGCCAGTGGTCCCCCACACCCCATGGCACTGACAACCCCCACCCCGCCAGTCCATGTACCTTCCAGTCAGTGTCGCGGCTTGGGACGGCCAGCGGCACAGCCCTCCACATACCTCCTGGGCCACCGGTCATCCAAGTGATGCTGTGAGCTCTATGCCTATATATAGAGGCACTCTCCCAGCAACACTTGGATGGCTGGCAGCCGAGGAGATGTGTGGAGGGCTGTGCCACTGGCTGTCCCGAGCTACGGCACTGACTGAAAGGTCCAGAGACCGGGGGTGGGGGTTGTCATACAGGGGATAGGGTGCAATGGTCACCAATGTTTCTGCGGTGATTACAGAACTGAGGTTTGGGGTAGAGTTGACTGGAACAACACTGTGTGTGTATGTGTGTGTGTGGGGGGGAGGGTGTCTGGTATGACACCGGGGTAGGGGATGCCATGTTGGGTGGGTATGAATGGAACTTATGGGGATGGGGCAGACATGTGTTTGGGGGGCTGCAATGAAACATACTGGGATGGTCTGGCATGTTGAGGGGGTGTGAGTGGCACGAATGGGGACCAGGCATATCTGTGTGTTCGGGGGGATGTTGTGAATCACCACACAGGGACCACGCATACATGTGGGGGGATGCTTGGTACTAATGGGGTCAGGGCAGTCCTGTGTTTGGGGGGTCAATGGCACATACGGGGATAGAGCTGCCATGTGTTTGGGGGAATATTGTAGATGCTACCTGGGACTGGGTGGATGAGTGCATGGCAGTGCAGATCTGCGATGGGGGACATAGTTCTAATACTATACAGTCACTCACCTGAACAGCTGCCCCAGACCTCCCCATCAGCTTGTGGGCTGAGGTGGCATGGGGGGTCATTTCCTAGTCCCGCCGTGGCCAGCAGGTGGAGTCTGTGGGGGCACACAGTGGGTAATTGCAGGGTCCCAGCTGCCATAACCTGCACCCCTTGTACCTGGCAATACACGCCTTAGTGAATGCCCATGACATGCCCCACACCCACCCCCAGTGGGCTGCTGACCAGCCGGATTGGGGATTGACGCGTGGCTCCTTGTGCATGGATCATGAATGCCAGCGGGGTTGCGGGACCGCTGTTGTGTGGTGTTCCAAATTAGTGTTGCCTATAGCCTCCCTACGTGCTCCTTGGATATGTGGCACGTGATGCTCTTTATTTTTGTGCATAGGCCACATTATGCTTTTCACCCTTTTAAATAGAACCACATTAGCCTTTTTTACAATCAGTAAGGATTTGGCGCTGTTTATGCTATGTTCAAATAGCTTTTTTAGGATAGGATTAATGGACATCATTTTTACCATACTTCCAGTGAATATATCTGGACCAGGGGAAGAGTGAGTGTTTGATCTTGTTCTTAATTGTATCCTCTGAAATTTCAATATATTCACTTATGCCTATTCTAGCATTTTGGGGTGTTTTACTATTTTTTGCAAACACATTACAAAAATGATCATTGAACTCATCAGTAATTTTATTTATTTATTTATTTAAGAGATTTACCAGGAAAGCATGCTGAGCAGATTACCGCTCGATTCCAGATGTGCCCTGGGGTAGGGAGTTTACACTGGTACAGTAGAGCAGAACAAAACACAAAACAACAACAATAACAGCAAATTTTACATATTTCGTTTGGTGCAACAATGGATGAGGTAGTCACAATATAAGTAGAGTAGTGCATATTCAGTAGCATTTAGCAATATAAGGTGCAGACGAAACAGAAACCCAGGCTGGTGATATAGATGGGAGGTAGGAAGTGAGATGGGGGTCAGCAGGAGGGGGAAACAGGAGCAGATGGAAGAGAAGTGCGTTTTAAGAAGTGAATTCCATTGTGGAGTGCTTGTAGAGTGTCTAATAACGGCTGCCAGGGAGTTCCATAATTTGGGCAGCCTGTAGCTGAAAGCAGCCTGGCCAGACCGGGTGGATCTGTATGGAATGTGCAGGAGCCTAGAGTCTATGTTTCTGAGAGTGTAGGCCAGTGGAGAGAGGGCGGTTAGGGAGGATGACAGGCAGGATGGGAGCGTCTGTGCCCAGAACTTGGCAGAGGTTCTAGCACAGTGAAGCAATCATCGGTTATGTAGCGAGGGGAGTCCCAAGGACTGGTAGAGGTCACAGTGATGGGTATTGGGAGGCTGGTCCAAAGAGAATCGGCAGAAGAAGTTATAAAGGGGATCAAGCCTCGTTAAGGAGGTTTGGGGGGGTGGCACAGTAGACAACATCACCGTAATCCATAATCTGGAGGATTATTTTTTTAACTATTGCTTGCCTGGTTGGTAGAGGAATGCAATTCTTGTTCTGGTAGAGGGCTCCCAGCATGGGTGCAATTTTTTGTGTAGACAGTCTATATGCGCTGAAGTCAAGTTACTGATCTAGCCAGATGCCGAGATAACGATATGACGTGCAGGTCTCTAGTGGAGATCTGTCCAGAGTGTAGAATGTGGGTGGTGCAGTAAGCCGGGTTAGCTTGGCCCGAGATCTGAAGGTGAGGGAGACTGTTTTTTTTTAGTTCAAGAATAGTTGGTTTGAAAGGAACCTTTATTTCTTTTTTCAGACTAGCTGTATTTGTTTAGACTGGAACTAAGCCTACTCCAGTCAAGAAGCAATTGTCTAGCTAGACCGTGCATGCTATGTGTATGCTGTGTAGTATACTGCTTATTGTTACAGATGGGCTCTGCTTATGGACTTGATGTGGACATCAAGTATTTAGGTGGAGGAGTGGGATTAACCTGGACTCCTTTGCCCCTCCTGAAGTGCTGCATTGTTTTGATTGCTCTGGCCTCTGGGACCACAGCCTATGTGGGGACTGGGGAGCACTGCTTTTTCTTTTTGCAGCCACCTGGCTGATTCAATCCACTGTGCTCAGCGTGCCCAACACAGATTACTATATCACAGCCTATACAAACTGTCTGACTGCTTCAGCAGTTGACGATGGAAACAAATGTTTCCTCTGTGTGCTATGGTCCCAGGGATACTAAAAAGAGCATCAGAGGGACCAGAGACACATTAAGAGGGGAACTGGGAACAACATGTTTTTTGCACTTGTGATGTCTGTTATTAGCATGGCTACCAGCTACTCCTACAGTGGGGATCACCATGTCTGGAGAGGAAGGCACAATGACAAGGGGAATCCCATTTCTGACAAACACTCGACTGGATAGGAGAGTGCAGGAGTGCCTACAGCTCTGAGGGGTTAGTTAGTTTAAAAGCAGGACAGGAGCTCCATGAAAGAACTTTGTTTTGAAGCCAGTGCTCTCACTGTTGCTGAAGGATGCCATCTTGCCAAATCCTGATCTCACCATGAGTCAATCATTGGTATTGGATCTTGGCATGTGTCCCCAAGAGGATTCTGGGAAAATGACTGTGCTGCATGCTTGGAACCCTTCAGTCTGACCAATCTGAACATCACGACATATGAAGAAGCCAGCAGCAGATACAAGCCAAAATGATCTATCTCATCTGCTGAAATTGCAGCGTGTTTTATTCCACTGCTGCCCTCCCCCCTCCGCTCATTTCCTCATCTGGGTTGAGCTCTCCCCTTGAGTCAAGCCACTACCTACAGTTATTTTGCCCTTGACTCTATCCCAACCCCTTTTGAAGCCATCCACTGTCTTCTGAGAGACAGCTCCTCAGGCAGTATATTCCATGCTGTCACTGCTCGCTCAGTTAAGTAGTGCCTCCTCATCTCCCTTCTAGACCCCCCTCCAGTTTCTTCTTTGTGACCTCCACTTTTTAGCAGAGAACATGCCCCTTTGTACCAGTAGTATTTATGCCTCTTAGGTATTTAAAGGTCTCTATCATATCCTCCCTGTCCCATCTGTCCTTCAGGGAGTACATGTTAAGCTCCTCAGTCTATTCTAGTAGGTCTTCCTTCATCCCATTAATCATTTTGGTTGTCCTTCTCTTGACCCCCTCTAGGAGTTTGATGTCCCTCTTCAAATAGAGATGCCAAAACTGCATGCAGTACTCCATGTGTGGTCTCACCAGTGATCTGTACAGTGGGAGGATCACTTCCTCTCTCCTTGAGGTGATTCCTCTTGCTATTCACCCCCCCAACAACTTGTTTGCCTTAGCAGCCACCCTTCTAAACTGAACTGTGTGGTTCACGTTCCCTGTTACCATTACCCCAAGATCCTTTTCTTCCTTGGTGACCTTCAACCTTTCCCCCCCCTAAGGTAGCTGTACTTGGGGTTCTTTGACCCTAAGTGCATGACTTTGCACTTTCCCACATTGAATCCCAGCTGCCATGTTTCTGACCGCTTTTCCTGTGTGTCCAAATCTTTTTGGAGCACCTTCATCGTCTCTCCATTGTTCACTACTGCACTAATTTTAGTATCGTCTATGAACCGGCTCAACTTGCTCTCAACCCCCTCTGCTATATCAACAATGAAGACATTAGACAGTACTGGCCCCAAAACTAAGCCTTGTGATACCCCACTTATGACTGCACGTGGTGTTGAGGAGTTCTCCTCAAATACCACTCTCTGTTCTCCTGTTCTTCAATCACTTGCTATTCATCCAGTCAACCTTTTAGCATCCCCAGTAACCCCATTTTGCCCACCAGTCTTCCATGTGGTACTGAGTCAAAGGCCTTGCTGAAGTCACGGTTCAGGACATCAACTGCTTGGCCTCCATCCAGTGCCTAGTGACCCAATCAAATAAACCTATCAGGTTTGCCTGGCAGGGCATCAAGTGAGCATTCTGCATACTAATTTCAATGACTGGTAGCCCTCTGTGCCAGTCAAATGCTGCTTTTGCCCAGAGAAAGGCTGAGAACAGATCTCAAACAAGTCAGATAGCAGTGAGCTCTCACAGTTTGAGGAAGACTTGTGCTGCAGGCTGAAGCAAACTGAGGGAAACCTGCCTGAGGCTTCTATAGCCATTCCTCAGGAAGCAGTTTCAAGGTGTCTATGATCGGTGATGTCCAGAGACTAAACAGTATGTGTGCCTACTGTGTCAGAATGACACCTACTGGGAAAGAGACTGTTCCTGTGTATGGAGGCAAACACGTACTTCTCCAGCAAGTGTGTCACAGCTGCCAGCCTGTGTGTGACCAGAAACTGCATGACAGTACTGCTGTGTGAACGCTGTGAAAACTTGCATCAAGGCTGCAGTTAGGGAGACAGCTGGTTAGTGGTACTACTAGGCACTAGTTAACATACCACACAAGGATCTAGAAGCCCTAGACGTGTGTGTGTGGCACTGTCATTCCCTGATCCTCAGAATGGTCTGCCTGCAGAGGAAGCAAGAGGAGTCAGAGGGCCAGATGACTGCCAGAGTAGAAATCCTGATACACATCCTGAAGAGGCTGAGACCTGCATCGTCAGTCTGCCCCCGCCACCCCAACTGCATAACTGATTAACTGCATGATAGGACCTGCACCTACAGAGAGCAGGAGGAGGAAAAGGAGCCCAAGTTGTCAGGGGAGCTGGTAACACTAGAACCATGAGTACTCTCAGGGCTTCATCTGCAACTGGAATTTTGTATAAAGTTTGTCACCAAAGCTACAGCTTTGGCCATCAGGCCAGGATCTACAAATATCTCATCTGAGGTTTGCTATTTTAGCAATTGCATGATCTTTGGAGTTTGGATTACCCAAAAGTGTTCATCTTCTTTGAAGTACGCTACCACCACTGGCCAACCAGCTGGAGCTCCATCAGGTCTGCATCGTTTCACCAGCTGCATATCCAGTGAAGCACAGGGAGCTCACAACTGGTTTGAAAGGGTTTAAACTGGTACCAATGAGATATGGGTAGTGCCCTCAGTTCAGGTAGACTAATAATTCAGAAGGCTGCAGCTACTGTATGCATTGTCTGGTGTAGGTGGGTACTACTGCATAAGATTACTTGTTTTAAACTGTTTAATAGGTGGAGCCTAGTCAGGCACCTAACTTTGGCCCTGCCACTTTAAAGTTTATGACAGTTCAAAAAGGAGATATTTTATTAGTATTTTCATTTTTTCTCATGAGCATATCATTAGTAGTAAGTCATTAATTGCACTTTTGTTATTTTTAAGGTTGCACTGTGATTTTACTTGTAAGAGTGGACACTGTAGGGAGGTGGGAGGTACTGCATACTAAAGGGTTGTACTATCCTGACACAAGGCCCATAAACTTAACTGTGGGTGGAGGCACCACGCAAATTAAAAAATATCTGGATAGAAGCCCATGTCAGCATGCCTTAGATTCTCTCGCCCACATGGTACAGCTACATTGTAACTTGTCCCAGGATCAGTATACAATTAACACTAAACAGGGCTGTACAGTTAACATTGATCCGGGGTCAGTGCTTGCATCCAATATGTGCCTAAGACAAGTCCCTGCAATTGTCAAAGTAGCGGCTAGTGTATCCTAATGGCAAAAACACAGGACTGTGAATCAAGAGAACTGGCTCTGAATCTTAATTCCACTCACAAGTGAGCATATTAAAATGTTACTTTCCCTGCAATTTTGCCTTCACCTCAGATTTCACTAGAGTGGTGATTTTCGGCAGTATTCATTTCAAACTGTAAATCTCGACTAAAGGGAGTCGAGTGCAGAAAATAACTTCCCTTGAAGAAGGGTAGTTTTCAGCACACTGACCCAGAATCAGTGCTGATAGTAAACTGATCCTGGTTTAGTGGCCGGGAGAATAACCACTCTGGAGGGCCTCACAGTTTTGGGAACTGAATCAGTTTCAGAGCCCAGATCTTATACTGTTGATCACATAACCAGGTTGTCTTGGATGAATGAAGTTTTTGATTGTAATGTAGGGACATCTGTGGTTACTTCAGCCTGCTGTGTACTCTTATCTTCATACTTCTGCTTTTCCTTTGCTTTCAGTTCTTTTGACTGAAGTCAACCATAGCAGTAAACTCTACATATAAATTTCAGTCTGACTCTAAAGTTTTGTTTTAACAGATCTCTGCAATCATTTTTAAAATCAAAGCACTAGTTCCAAGAACAAGAGAAATTTTCTTGGAGCCCAGATTGCCTATTTAACTCCGGTTTATGTATCAGAGCAGGTAACCACTGTAGATTAGCAGAGGTTTCATTATCAGGCAGGGTGCCTGGCTATTCCACCGTCTACTTTGAGCCTTCAACATGCCACTTTTTCTCAGCTTCTCTTTCAGATCTGATTAGATTTTATATCCAAGACGTCGAGATAGTCAAGGTAATGGGTGTTTGAAAATGACTTTGCATTCCTTTGTTAGTGCTGCTCTCACGTTATCTCCAACTCAAATGTGGAATCATAAGTAACACATGGTGCCATGTCTGAAACATGAATGACAGGGTCATAATGGGATGTGTTGACTCACTGTAATACAAAGTATCATTCTGTATCCCCCCTGCAAATGGGGGTTCCCAAAAGTCTCCTAGGAGCTTGCCTAAAGACCCCCCAGCCTGGATGGTGTTCTGCATTTAAGCCATTTATCTGTGAGTGCTTTCAGAGCCTCTGGTACTGTCTCTTTAAGAGCTGTCTGCTTGCAGGCAGGATTGGTACATGGGGACTGTGTGGTTCCCTGCTCAAGTCCCACTCGAGCTGTTGACAAATTGCTTCGCTTTCTGCCGCCGCTAAATAGGCAGAGTGAGCACTATTCAAAGATGTAAGTGAGCACCATTCAAAGTTGTAACTGTTTGCTAGAGATCCGTTAGAGTAGTAGTGGAAATATAATTTATCTAACCTGCCTTTCTTGCAGCTGGGACTTTATGTGCTTTGCCCCTCCATTTTGGATCTGAACTGCAGAATAGATCCAATCAGGTAGAAGGGGCATCTAAAATGGAGTTTAAGCCTATCAACCAGGATCAGGACTCTCTCGGGAGACAGCTGGCCATAAGGGATATAGCCAGTGATTCTGGGAAGTGAAGTTCTGGACTGTGGCGCCTTTTCGCACCAATAGGGGGCATTTTGAGTGATTGGCAACTGAAGCCCACCAATTGGACTGGATGGCGCCCGACTGTAGTTCCCTGCCTGGTGTCTGGGAAGGCAGATCTGTTGTGACCGCAACTGGGGAAGGAGCTCCGGGCTTCTGCGCTGCAGAGTCTTCGCGCGGGAAGCACGTGTGGAGGCCCAAAGTCGTGTGGCGTGTTTTGCCGTGGTGATTCGGACTGAATCCATTGTTACTGAGGAGAGGAGAGGCTGAGCAGCCAAGAACCAGGCTTACCCTGTAGAGGACTGGAGAAACTGCTTCATTGCGCTTGGTCTGTCAGGGAAGTGAAGCTGTATCACGAACTCACGGGTTGGCAGTAAGTGTGATTGGGACCTGAGAGCAGCTGCCTGGCATATTAACTTCTTTTACATATAAATTTTTTGGGTGTGTCCTGCTTGCAGAACCTTGTTCCCCTGCTGTGTGAAGGGCTTCCAGAAATCCATGCCACTCTCGGGGACAGTGTCCAGCATTAAGTTAGTGAGTGAAAATCAGGGTAGCTCCCTGCCATCTGTACCTTTAAATTGCAAGTGTTTCATCTGATTTTCTTTCTTTCTTGCTACATGAACTGAGCCAACCGGCTCCAGATTACAAATTGGGTATTGTGCAAGTGTTTTTCCATCACAGGGCCCCAACCAGCTGCACCGATCCTGGCTAGCCCCCCCATCCTGGGTACCCAGTGAAAGTGACATTTAGGGACTCTGAAATTGCTCACGGTACTGTGAATATTAATGCGATTGATCTAATTAACCTGATTTCCCCCTGTCCTTGTTGCCATCCCCTAAATAAATCAGATCTGGTTGTTTCAGCAAAGTTACACTGACTAAGGTATGTGTTTATGTTAAAGTATTGTACAGTGGCTATTGAATTACATCCTCCTGCTTTACAGGGTGTCCCCAGAGTCAAGCTGACTGAACTAGTCCTGGGGGTAAGTGTACATTGTGAAGATACTCCTGACATATCGTGTTGACCACTAGTGGGAAGAAAGAGGGGTTACAGTGCCCCAGAGGGCTGTGACCAAGTCAGAACAGACCGTATCAACCCTGACCTCTGGGTGGAGGCACCCGCCATTGGACCTAGGCCCCTCAACCTGTCAGTAGTCAGGCAGGGGTAGTAGCCCTTGGGATAGCGTCACCTGGGGGTTACACTTCTACAGTACTATAGAGCAAGATGAACCTCTGATTAGTTATGATCGGAACATGAAAAATGATAAAACTTTGTTTTAAAATTTTACTTTCATACTGCAGTTTAAATGTCTTAAATGTGTTATTTTGGCAATGAAAAGAGAGAAAAAATACAAAATCACACATAATCCCTATTGCAAAGCATCATGGGTAGAATCTACAAATCCTCATGAAGGGATTATGGTTGATTCAACTTTAAGCAGGACCAAAAGTGCCAAAATGTGGCAAAAGGCCTAACAAACTGCAAAGTCTGAAAACAGCAGACCGTAGACATACGTTTTGTCCTTCTTAGGACTCATCAGTTTGCCATAGCTGTGCATTAGCCTAGAAGGAGTGGCAACCAGATAGATTGTAGCAGTGGTTTTGGTCATAGCATGGTGAGCCCAAAATAGGAAAGAATTTAAAGACAAGCACTCCAGTGGAAAAGCACTGAAGCAAAAGGAAATTTAGCATGTATTCTGCATGTTACAGTTGATAATACTCATTTTGGGTCACATGGTTATGCATTCAAGGCCCATACTTTGAGTTGAGTTTGTATCTGCTGCACTTGTATTAAAAGTTCTAAACTGGGTAAAGAAATTCCTACAATCTGATTTGCTAAAACAGCTTTGAAGCCATACTTTATTTTCTAATATGCAACACTAATAAAAAAGTACTAATAACTAGTTGCCTTTTGAACCAACATACCGGTGTGACACTCTCACCGATTTCAAAACCCATTCTGGCAGCCATCTTTTTTTTTTAACCAGGTGCCTACTCCATTCACCTGATTCTGCACTGTATAGCTGACCGGAAGTAAAAACATTACATCAGCACATCAGTTTGTTTTTGTATTCCTAAAAAATCGACCTAAATCTTTACACATTCTTGCTTCACACATTTTGCTGCTCACCATTGACTTACAGTTCTCTTGGTCACTTCCTCCCTCGATCAATTGTTCTGTACTGTTACCGCACTTTGCATGTGCATGATTTTCCTGCTTGGCCACTGAATATTTAGTGTCATGTGTCTTGATCACTTTCTCCCATGATCAATTGCACTGTACTGTCAGTCACTTCCACCTGATGCTTGTACCAACGAAACACAATTCCATTAAAGCAACTACCTAGTAATCTCACTATCTAATCTAGTGCCTCCTAATGAAAAACCACAGGCAGGACCACCAACACAGGAACTACTTTGTGCATAATCAGCAATTTAAAAGCAATTTTAAAAGTGTTTGCTTTTTCTGTTTTAATAAATTACTCATAAAACCCTTATTAAAACCCACTTTAGAAGTACAATAAGACACTCTGTGGTGTTGATTATGCTGGAAGAGATGTACTTCTAAAGGCAGTAAGGAACTTGACTAGTGACCTCATGTCTCACTACGCCTCATGGCATGTGTTTATTTCAACATAACCGTGACCTCATTGTGTATTACTACTAACTTACATCTATGGCTGTGAGAGTGATACAAACATATGAACATATGAAGAATTCCAGCAGATACAAGCCTGATGTTCTATCTTGTCTACTTGAATATGCAGCTAGCAGCCTGCTATACTGCAGCTGTTCCCTCCTCTACTACCCGCATATCCAATTTTATGCATGTAATAGCTGTTACCCCTCCCCCCAGTGCCTCATTGGCGACCTTCCATCTGACTTTGTCCCATCCCATCTTAAAACTGACCACTGTCTTCAAGGATACCACCTCCTCAGGCAATGTGTTCCACCCTGTTACCGCTCACTCCGTGAAACAGTGCTTTCTCATTTCCCTTCTGAATCTACCACCCTACAACTTTAGATTGTGCCCCCTAGTGTCCTTGTCCCTCCCTCTCCTTAATCTTAAAATTCCCTCTGTACCATCTTTATTTATGCCTTTCATATATTTGAAGGTTTCTATCATGACCCCTCTATCCTTCTGTTCCTCCAGTGAGTAAATGTTGAGCTCCCTCTGTCTTCCCTTGTGGGGTTTGTCCTCCATATCGAGGATCATCCTGGTTGCTCTGCATTGGACCCCCTCCAGCAATTTAACATCTTTTTAAGCAGGAGTGCCAGAACTGCATGCAGTACTCTACATGCGGCCTCACTAATGACCTGCACAGTGGCAGGATGACTTTCCCCTCTCCTGGACATGATTCCTCTGGTAATACACCCCAGCATCTTATTAGCCTTAGCTACCACTTTTCTGCACTGCACTGAATGGTTCATTTACCAGTTATTATCACCCCAAGAGCTTTTTCCTCTTCTGTAGGGGATAATTGTACCCCCACCCCAGTCGGTAATGATTCCTTGGGTTTCTTGCTCCCAAGTGCATGACTTTGCACTTCTTTGTGTTGCACCCCAGCTGCCATGATTCTGACCAGTGCTTGAGTCTATCAGTGATGACAATGAGTCAAGTGATGACTATCAATTATCTATACCGAATACAAAGAATATTGGGTTAGTCAGTACTTGACACCACTTATTGTGTATTTTTCAATATTCACGGTACTTGGATATGGACCTAAAAAATGTTAAGAAAATAACTCCAGCCCTCTCTAGGTGGACAGGGCTAATCCTGTGGCTACCCTTCTCCTGCACCTAGCCATCTCACACTCTCCACTACTCCCCCCAAACCTTCCCATGCAGGGATCTGAAAATAAAGGCTAATTAAGTACTGGCTCTGCACCACAACCAGACAGTGTTTTTTAATTCCCCCCCCCCAGTCCAACAAACATGGCCCTAAAGGGACATTTGTCACAAGCAACCTCCCTGCCTGATCCCAGTTCATGATATGGGTGGGGGAAGTAGTCAAATTCCAGTATAACTCTGTGTCCCACCTGGGCCAGTATTGGAATTACAGTGTTAGAGTTTAAGGAGCTAAGGTGGGGCATAAGGGCAGGATCTAAAAATTGAGGCCCCCCTTCCCATTATAAGTCAATGGCAGCTACCAGGGCTCACTCAGAACTGAGGGGGAGAGCCCTGTAATTCCAGCACTGTCCACTCCCAATCCCATATCGTGCTGTTAGCATTTCAAAGTTAGGCTAAAAGGCAAAGAATCTTAACAGACAAAAGAACTGAGACAAGGGTTAGGCACATCATTTGCAATAAAGTCAGGTTTCAAGGAAATATAAAATCACTAATTTCCCAATAATGCAAAGCATCGTGGGAAGTACAAGTAAATAACAATGATAGAATTTAGACTGGTTCTGCTTTAATTAGAAATGTATGCCAAATGGCCTCTCACACAATCTTCAAAGTGTGAACACAGACTGGTCTTTCTGTTTTCAGGCTTTGTACAGTAGTTTGTGTGAGAGTTCTGTTGGCATCATACAATCCTGCTTAAAGCAGAACCAGTCTAAATAATTTCATAGTGATTTGCCTATACTTCCAATTATGCTTTGCATTATTTGGGGGTGTGTGATTTTTGCATTTCTAAGTCAGACTGTCATCTGACAGCTGGGGTGCACCTGGAAGGGTGGGGAAATAGTGGTCTGGCATCATTGGTGACACAGGTTAGGGAAGTGGGACTCACTGAGTTAGCCTGAAATTTGACTGTTATTGCCCCTCAAATCATAGTTCAGGGGTTGGGAGGGTAGTCTATTTGTGACAAATCTATCTTTGGGGCCTGGAGGTCAGACTAGAAAGAGGAATGCGTTAAAATATGGTGCTGGGAGCTGCAGAGTGCCAGCACCCGGCAATATGTTTTAGGATGACTGCATGGGAAGGTGAGGCAGGGTGGAAAGTGGGAGATGACTGGGAGTGGGCAGGCGTGGC
This sequence comes from Neoceratodus forsteri, assembly GCA_016271365.2. Taxonomy (NCBI): domain Eukaryota; kingdom Metazoa; phylum Chordata; order Ceratodontiformes; family Ceratodontidae; genus Neoceratodus; species Neoceratodus forsteri. The sequence continues at coordinate 795,900,071 of CM028137.1, read as the reverse complement.
CACTAAATTATGTCTGGCCACTTGGGGGGGGGTCTAGAGATCATTTTAAATGTTTTTCTTCCTTTTTGTGCCAAACAATTGTAACCCCTAGGTGGTGCTATCCCAAGGGCTACTACTCCTGCCTGCGTGGTTAATCGCAGGTTAAGGGGCCAGGGGTACTGAAACAGGTGCCTCCACCCAGAGGACGGGGTTGTTAATAGCAAGGCTGACGAGGGTACAGCCCTTCGGGACACTGTAATCCCCTTTTTTCCCCTTCTAGTGGCCTGGACAATGTACAGTAAACACTTTCACAATAGCCCTTGTTCACCATACAAATCCCCACTCTGTCTGCACTCACCACCAGGGCTGGTCCCTCTGGCTCAACCCTGGAGACCCCCTGTAAAACAAGGTTATGCACAGCAAATAGCAACAGTAAAGTACTTTTGACACAAACTGCAACCAGTCAGGTTGAATGCAAATGGAGTTAGATCTGATTTATTCAGGGGACTTGAACAAGGGAGGGGGCATAATCAGGTTGATTGGTTTAAAGGCTAAATCAATCAGGCAGTCATGCATGCACTTCAGAGTCCCTACACAGTCACATACTCTGGGTACCCAGGTGGAAGTAAGGTGGGCTAGCCTGGAATGTTACCCAGGGTAGGCTGGCATCGCAGCTGGTTGGGGCCGTGCGATGGAAGAAAGAAACATGCACAACCACACACAATTTGTAATCCCTGGATGGCTGGATGAGAAAACAACAAGTGAATTAGATGACAACACTTTTGATTTAACTGATGTTGCAGGGAGCTATCTTGGTGTTTACTCACAATACCCAATATAGGACACAGGAGAGATGAAATTGAGACTGCAGGTCAATGAACTGGAGTGCCAGGAGAAGCAGGGCCCACACGAATCACTGAGGCATTGTTCCTGTTCAAGGCATTGAGTAGGGGGCTGATCCCCAGGCAGGTCTCTCATTGATGGTTTTCTCTGTGGCGTGAGTAATCTGGCTGGGCCAGTGTGACAAGACCCAGACTGAGGAATAGTTCGGATGTGAGTCCAGAAAGCTGGATGCAGCTTCCAGCAAGCAAGACACAGTTACACACACAGTGGGGAACCAAATTGCGACCCACTAGTAGCACACAGCACATTTATGATAAAGTAATCACCACTGTACCAGGTGGATGACAGTCCAGGCTCAATCACAGAGTCTCTGCGCAAAAACTGGGAGTTTGGCAGTGAATGCATGTCCTGACAGGCCGATTGTGTTCAGCAAATCTTCAGTTTTCTTCAGGTTTCAAGCCTGGTCACCAATTCAGTGGCTTAAATCTCTCACAACCCGGATGCAGTCGATTCTTTGGAGAGCTCCCTCACAAGGGACAGCAGAACAGGCAGGCCAAACTCAGCCCTTCTACAGTTCTCCCCGTGAACTATGCAGGAGCTGCTGCTTGAAACCTCAAGCTGCTCATTGTTCCAATTCTCAACTCAGACTGACTTCAGCTGCAAGCAGCCTGGAACTTTCCCCAGGATCCAAAAGGTTCGGTTGGCTGAACCATCTGTCTGTCAATACAAGGGCTCCCCCTCCAGTTTCATTTAGGCGCCAAAGTCTCAAAACTACAATTCCTACAGAATTTTGCTCCCACAAGACCCCTGAGGGCAGACACCATTTTAAGGTCCCCAAAGGTACTGATAGGCCCACAATGGCAGTCCAGAACCAGGATGGTGGTGCCATATTGAAATGTCCATGCTGCAAACAAGGCAGGTTAGACAAATTTCCATAACATTACTATTCTAATAGATAATCAGCAAACAAGTACAGCTTCTAACAGAGCCTCCTCTACGCAAATAGCGATGGCAGAATGGAGTGATTATCGGCAGCCGGGTGGAACTCGAGCATAGAAACACTCAGCCCCCTCTCAGATTAAATAAGCACCATGTTATAGGCAGCTCTTAAAGAGACAGAGCACAGAGGCATTAAGGCACTCTCATACAAACACTTTTAAACACTAAGACACAGGATACCAGACTGGCCATGGGCATTTAGGCACACTCAAGCAAGACTTTTCGGGAACCCCCATTTATAAGGGGGTTACACAATGAATAACCAAATATCTGGGGTGATGAGTATGACTAGTTACAGAGAATATGAGAAACTGTTCTTATGCATTCCAAGTTATATGTTGAAGTCCAACAGAAGGACCTGTGTTCATACCCAGAGTATTTGGGTGGGAGGAGTAGTGTTGCCCTGTAAGATGTGCTGTACTTCAGTTAGATTGCCATTGTTCTTCTGTCTTGTAAGATGTTCCATTTCTGCATTTTGAATCTGCATTAGCATTTATTTTAGATATGACATACTTTAAGAATTGATCTTTTAAACATGTCTGTTCTCTTGTTTTCTTCAATATTCTCAGCTATTTGTAAACACACAACCTGTCTTGTATTGTGAAGGAATAGTACCTGTTGCATTCTGTTAACATTAGTCACATGAAAAGTGGGATTTAACAATAGATGTCCAACTGGTGATCCAGGTTGGGGAAAGAGCACTGTCCGCTGAAGGGCCAGTAAGGGAAGGAAGTCTGAGCATCGCACAGGATGCTTGCCTCCTTGGAGTGGGAGGTTGATCAATCCCCAATATACCAGCACCACTTACAGGCCCGAAGGTGGAGCCATGTCATCAGAGATGGCTTGGATGTGAGGAATTGAACAGGATTATGTGCACCATGCATGCCTGCCACATGCTTATGGCTTGTGCATTCACAGCTGGTGTCTCATGGATGGAAGCACAGGGGAGAAAACAGCACCCAACAAGTAGGATGGTATCTCAGCATGCTCAGGCTCACGCTTCCTGTCTCCTCAGCAAGGCAGAGCCCCCCCTACCACCAAATCTGAATTCCAGAGGACCCTATCATGGAAGTAAACCATGGAGAAGGGAAGGAGGATCCTCTAGGGGACAAAAGCAGGTAACAAGGCTGGCAATTACTGTAAGAGGCAGATGGTAGCTATAACTAGGGAAGGTAAAAATAAATAAATTTATAAAACTATGTATTCCAAAACAGCTGAGAATACTGATCAACATCAAAAAATCAGGAAAAGAAGCTCTCCTTGATCGCTAAATGTATACAAAAGCATTTGTCTGTCTCTAAATCATCTGACCTCATAGTGCCTTTGTATATTATTGTTTTTAAATTGTTGGCCATAGAAGACACACTGAGCCACAGGTAATTTCAGATGCAACCCAGGAACTAAGGGAGGTAATGTGACTTGGTTAGGTTACACAATATGCAAATGGTGACTGTGGGTTTCAAACTCAGATCTGCTGGGTCTCCAGGTTCAAATCTTGGTGTTCTAATATATGTGATATACTGCTTTCTGCTTACTTTATGACATCATAGTGCTTACTATGGTAAGAGACTGTGATGTCACTAACAGCAGTTGCCTCTGGAATGCTGGATGCCTTGTGCAGACACAAAAGCAGAGTCATGAGCTTTGAGGTAAGTAATGAAGTCTGCTGACACCCAGGAGATGGGGCCCTTCAACACAGAATTGGAGGTCAGCGTATGGAAACACTATCTCTGTTAGGGACAGAACTACAGTTGTGCAAAGTCAGGAAACTTTGCTTCATAACATTTCTTGCGAAGTTGCCCAACTCTGCATAGTACAGAGATACACTAAGCACAGTTCTTCACTGAGCTATGTGAAGTCTATGCATAGCGGCACTTTATTGAAAAAAAGAACTAGCAATGTTCACTATACATAGTTGTCCCCAGGCAAATTTTCACTTTTCCACTTTTAAATGTAATCCATCCCACCCACTGTGTAACCCTGTCCTGCCCCTTCCCATGACTCATCCCTTTTAAAAATCATTTCCATCTCCTCGCCACCCTCTAGCACCCACCTCCCTCTTCCCCCACAGTCCCAGTGAAGTTTCTTATCATAAAGTCAGTTTAGAGAGTATAATAAATCCTTCCTCCACCTGCAGTAAATCACACAGCCAGCCATATTCCCCACCCTGTCAATCTCCCCAGCTCTTGAAATCAAGCATCAGCCCCATACCATATCCACCTTTAGCATCCATTTTCCTTATTCTCCACTAAGCCACCAAAGTTTAGGGATATATGAGTCCAGCTCCTAGAAACACAAGAACACCACCCTGTGATGGAGCATTCATGCTGTCTTCGTGTTGTGCAATACATTAATGAATGACGATTTCTCCCGTAGAAACAGTTGATTGGCCTCTTGTCAGCCAAATGAAAGTGTGCGGTGTGGGACAGGGTTGCACAGTGGGTGGTGTGTGGCCTAAATATTAAAAAAGACATTTATTTTTAAAAATGTTCACCATAGTAGGGAGTAGGGGTTAAAGTCATGGATTTAACTATGTTATGTCTAGCACAAGCTCCCAACTTCTCACCAAGTTTGTTGAATAACTTTAAATTCACAACACCTATAGAGAGAACATGCAAGGATAATGTTAAAGGGTTCTTTTGTGGATTCTCCACTCACAGTAGATGATATCTGACAGGACATGAGCTCTAAAAAAACATCAGACTTGAAATTAGGACTGTAGTACATATTACAGAAGAAGACTGGATGGGAGCTAAGTAAAGGACGTTTTCTGGCAGCAGATTTGTGGGATTTGGAGTAGCAGCACTGCATACAACCTCAAAGTGGAGCCTGAGATGAACATACAGTGCCGTCCACTAGGATCAAGCACTTTGCAAGAGTTGTCACAGCTTACTGCATGACAAACTGGAGTAATTACCATTGGATTACATTGAGTTCCTGCAGAATACTGCAAGATCTCCCGGCAAGAAGGTACATTGCCATCTGCCCCCTCTCCATTTGTTAGACTTTGTCCTGCCTCCCCCAAGAGTCCTAACAGCTGATTGGCTACAAGCAAAGATGATTGGCAACAGCTAGACAAGAAAATAAGAGTATTCTAGCCACATAATGGGTGCTAGGGGTTGCAGATTATGGCTCTCAAGTCCTCAGGTTCTGATGGAGGGTCTGACCATGAAGATGTGGAGGTGGGGCAGTGAAGCAAGCAATTGTTAATGTATAGTCTTTGAAATACTCTAGTACTCTACACTTCGGACACTGTACATTCAAAAGTCAAGTTACAATTTTTATTTGACAAGTCACATAGGATAAAATATTTTCCAAAACACTGAGAAAATGCTAAGGTCTCTGTGTACTCCTTGTTAAATAAAAACATAACAGTCCAATATAGTGTGCACATGAATGTAGTAAATATATTCCTGCATACCTATTTCAAATGTTACATAGAGAATCATGTGTGGAAAGGGGTGTATTATGAGTTTTTTTACACACCTGTGGTGTGTGAGGTCCATAAACCTCTTGAGAAAGCAAAACACAAGAGATTTATGAAAACATACACATCAATAGTATATAAAAAAAACTCATTGTATGACCCTTCCCATATTTTCTCTTTTACACTTACTGGCCTGTGACAACAGAGGTAAACATTGCACAACATTTTCACTATCATTAAGTAACTTGTACTGTTAAGACTAGATTGAGAGGCCAGCCCGCCAGCCCAGCATTAGCGCTACCGTTCATGACACTGATAACCCCAGTTCAGGGTGAGTCCTTTGCATCGTGGGCTGGGGAAGAAAAGCATCTGTTGGACTACTCTCCTCCGGAGAGCTGCAGGGATCTGGTGTCAGACAGACATCTAGCAGAGTCTGGGTTCAGCAGCGGTAACCACAAGAGTGGGTGGGAGGTACCGGTGGATGTTGATGCACTGTGCATGGGAGCACCCACAGATGCATCACTGATGTCATTACACAACCACGCCTCCATCATTAAAACTACAAGCCCATCAGACTCGTCTGGAGGCGTCATGTAGGACCACTCCTTGCCAACCTGAATGGCGCTGAACTACGTTTCAGCTGGGACTCACCAGTGGATCTTGGTCTCCCCTCCAGGAGCCCAACTGCAAGGGTTAAGTCATGGACCACCCAGTTGGGCAGTTTGGGGAATTCGGGAGGAGAAGTGCAGGGGACCAAAGGACAGATATGGGTAGATTCCCACCAGGATGAAGCGGAAAAACAGAGTTGGAAATAAAAGACTAGACTGAGATGGAAACAGTAAGGGACTCAAAAATGAAAGCTATGAAAAGTAAGTCTTAAATTGTAAAACATTTACTGGTTCAAGGATTGGATTATGTTGTTTGATTAGCTGAAATTTCGAAGCAATATGTTTAAGTGCAAAAATGTCACAATGAACAAGTGATACTACTTATGTAGTATCACTTGTGTCTTACTTCTGTCATAATAAATGGTGATAATACACATATCTGTACTTTCTTGAACAGTACAGAATTTGAAAGTATTCATAATCGGGATATTAAATATAGTAACTAGTAATCATATTTATATTTTGCTGATTTCAATTATTTAACTTTCAAAATTCAGTAAGTTGATGAACTGTAAACATGCTTTATCAATGTTAATCATCTGCCATTGTTTGTCGATTCTTTGCAATTTTAGGTGCTGCTTCTGGCAGTATTGATTTGCTTCCATCTCCCAGTTCAACAGCCAACTGGACAGCTGGCCTTTTCATAGATAGCGCACGTGACAGCGATCTGATTTTTAAATTTGATGGCAAGCAGGGAGCCAAGATCCCAGATGGATTGGTACCAAAGAACCTGACAGACCACTTTACCATAGCTATGTGGATGAAACATGGTCCCAGCCCAGGCCTAAGGGCAGAGAAAGAAACAATTCTTTGCAACTCTGACAAAACAGGTAATGCACACCATTTTGATTTCCAGTGACAAGATTTAAAGAGAACAATACTGATAATTTTAGAGGCTGAGATGGCTTAGAGCAGAGCTCCCTTACCTGAACTGGAGCTCTATGGGCAGCTAAATCATTTCTTAATTCATCCCTAAAGGAAGGGAAGGGATCGTAATTTGCCCCAAGGGGCCTGCAGCATGATCCCTTTCCACTTCCTCATAGTCTGCTTCACCCCCACGCGCCGACGTTTTGTGATGTCAGTATAGATGGAAGGTTTGATACCTTTTGATGTCGGTATAAGGAGAGCATGTGGGGACACTCCATTCATTTAAATGGAGCGTCTTTTTAAAAGTTCATTTCCTGATTTTAAACTGCATTTTCAGCACAGATTGATGCCAGGGTTCAGCTACAATGGGTCTTGTTACATGAACCCTGGTATTGATCTGTGCCAAAACCTGATTTAAAGTCGGGAAATGAACTTTTAAAGATCCTCTATTCAAGTGAATGGAGTGCATCCTGCTCTCTCTATACTGACAGAAAATGATGGAGCGGAGGTGGAGTAGACTATGAAGAAGTGGAAAGGGTTTGTGTTGCAAGCCCCTCTGGGACAAATTACAATCCCTTCCCCACTTTTAGGTGGTGAATAAAGAAATTATTTAATTGCCCATGGGACCTCCAATTCAGATAAGGGAGCTCCCTACTTAGCCTTCTAAGCACCAGGAAAGGTGTTCTTTAATCATTTATGTAAATGATTTGGCTCTGGCGGGCACTAGTACCATGACTGCATGGATGGATGACATGAGGATTTTGAGGGATGAGAAATCCAGGAAGAAGGGAAAATGTTGCAAATGGATTTACTATAGGTATCCACCAGGATCAAGCACAGGATCCTGCAGAAGTCTGTAGAATGTTACAGAATTCTGCAGGAAACAGTGCAATTCAATGGTAGCTAATCCCTTTTGCCATGCAGGAATCTATGACAGTTTTATGTTGACTTGTGCATGCACAAGCAACATCTTATGTAGCAACACATTTCAGAGGTGTGTCAGTGTTGTGGCCAGTGCAGGGAATGCCTTAGTTAGTGCGTCCTTCAGCCACCAATCAGTGAGCATGCTGGTGATGACAGCAATTTCAAAGAGAGCCATGGAGTTGAAAGAGATGAGGTGCAGTTTCCTCATTGCAGTGGCAGATGACAAGACTCCGGCCATGTGCATTACAGTGCACAGTAATGCACATGGCTGGAGTTATGAGTAGTTGCTTGGTGTGCCATTCCTGGTGAAACATTTCAATAAATAAATAAAACAGCCACTGGTGCTGCTTTCCACAATGGCAGCTCCTGCTGCCAGCCACACATTCCCACGAAGCTGACATCAGGGGTGCCCACTCCCCGTGTCAGCATGTATCCCTCAGCCACACTGTGGCACACTGGGAGCCCACTCCAGTGTGCCCAGACATTTCTTTTTATTTTCCCAACACCAGGATGCCCACTCCCAGCGTTGGATGCCCCACACCCCCAAGCTCAATTTCTTTGCCAACAGGGGTGACAATCCCAGTGAGCATCATGCTTCCCTCCCCTAAGCTTGCAATGGTGGTGCCCAATCCCCATCGGCATCATGCCCCCTCAACTCATGTGGCACACTGGGAGCCCACCTAGTATGCCCAAATGTTTTTGTTGTTGTTTTTTTACCTATAACTAAAAAATGGTCCCCAGAGTCTTTTTGTTTGTTTGTTAAACTGTATAAAAGAAAAACATCCAGCATCATCTTCCCAGTCCCCCCATCCCCACACCAGCCCTCCCTCTGTGCACCCACCTCCCCACACCACCCCCTCACCCATACTTACCCTCTGGAGGTCAGGTGCAGTGATCTTCTGTTGACCGGGACGCGTTTGCACTCTTCAAAGCCAAACTACGAATTGAGGAATCGGGTAAGCACTGTATAATGGCACTCAATGGGGGGTTTCAACTTAGGTTGATATCTCAACCATTTTAAGGAATTTTGCCCCAAATTTTCAACATGGGGTTCTTGGGATCCCACCTCATGAACACATCACTGTCATTTTGTTTCTCGGTCCTGAAATGTGATTTTGCAGTCACTGCGCAGAATGATCTTTTGGGACAATTTAACAAAATGACAGTACCAATGTCCATGAGGCAGGGTCCTAAAAAGCCCATGTTGAAAATTTGGTGAAAAAATTTCAAAAAGAACCACATTACAGGCATGCATTGCACATTTTCTATGCACACTCATAACTTCACCAATTCTTTATATTTTGACTCCACATTTTCATCATTGCCATTTTTGAACACCTCCTTATGAACAGTACAGCTGCATTTTTCACATCCTGCCCGAATTGTGTTTCCACACCTGTGGCATGGAATGGCGTAGTTGCTGTGTGAAATCATCTTTCAGGATTGAGTAATGAAATGATAGTGCCACTGTTCATGAGGTGGGGTCCCAAAAAGCCCATTTTGAACATTTGGAGCTAAAATACTGACAAACGCATGGGGCATTAAGGTTTCCAACTGTAACAACCACCCTGTAGGGACTGACAGGCATCCAGGTGTGTGACTTGGGTCCATTGGCCGTAAAGCTCACAACATTCTACCCCCAACCTATAGCCACTGCCAGGCATCAAGGTGTGCCTTGGGGTCTTCAGCCCTAACGTTCACCCCATTCTCCTATACTGCACCCATCTCAGCTTATTTCCTTATGGAATGGGATGAGCATAAGGGCTGAAGACTCCAAGGCACACCACAACACGTATTGCTGTCAGCAGGGTGGGGTGAGGTGGAATGGCTTCAGTGTTATGGCCGACGACCCAAAGGCACCCCCCACTGCCTTTCAGTCTCTGCGGGGGGGATTGGCGTTAGTTCAATACTTCAGGGCCATTCCTATTATGCATCTCCCTAACTCCTGCACTACCACTACCAATGCCAGTGCCAGCAAGCCAGCATTCAGCATTGACAAATGCTTGTTAACACTGTCCTTGATCCTGGTGGACACCACTGTACTGCTTATTGAGTAGATTAAATCTAATGTGGGATAATGCATTGGTGTATGCAGATACAAAGAATAAAAACAGAAAATATAAAAAAAGTAAGGACGTAGCATAATTAAACCAGGAATGCACTATAGGTATTCTTATATACAGAATATTAAAGTACTATCAACAATGTGCATCTGCTCTAAGACTAACATATACTGGGATGCTTGAGAAGGGAAGTAGAGAGTGATGTTACCACTTTTAAAGCACTCATGAAGCCACCTTTGGAATACTGCATGTAGTGTTAGTCATTCTAGCATAAAAACTAGAGTTGGCAGACTCCAGTGGAAGCTTGTACTTTGTAAATATGGTACAATGAAGTGGTTATATATTTAGTAGTATCGGATATCAACAAAATGAGGGTGGGGTTGGAGGAGATAGCTTCAAGTCACTTTTAGCCCCCATTGCATCTGTGTCACCTACCCTGGTTGCCAACTGTGTTACTACCTTCTTATCTTGCCAGCTTTTTCAACACCCTTTCTTATTGTCATTACATGTCCCTGTCTATTGTCACAAGTCATTTTATCCCCATTACTGGCTTTCTCACTGTCTCCCTGATTGCCAGTTGTGTCACTGTTCTAGTTACTATCCGTGTTACTGGCTCTGTTACCAACTGTCACTACCCCCTGTGGCCAGCTCTCACTTTCCCTGTAACCTACTGTACCATGACCCCATACCAGCTGTTTTAGTGCCCCATTAACAGCTGTGTTGCTGACTCCTCATTGTCAGTGGTTTCACTGGGCTCTTGTGCCATGATACTGTCACCACCGCTCTCATTGTCAACTATGTCACTGCCCACCCCAATTGCCAGCTGTCACTGGCTCCATTGCCAGCAGGGCATTGCCCCCTCATTGACAGCTTTATAATCACAACTACATTGCCAGCTGTGTCCCTGCCCCCTCATTGACAGCTGTGTCACTGCATCTTGTTACCAGCTATGTCAATGCCCCACCTTATTACTAGCTGTGTCAGTGACCACTCATTATCAGCTGAGTTACGGCCCTCCCTTACCAACTATGTCCTCCCACACATTCACCACATGTCACTACACCCCTGCCTTCACCTGTCCACACCGAGACCTCTAAAGTGGGACCCACGGGACTTCCGGAGATGTCACAGTTGTAATAGCCATTTGATCTCTCAGCTCCCATCTCTCTTGCACATAATTCCTGTTAAAAACCTGATGAATTTCAACAAATATCCTGCAAAACCAAAGCAGAAAGGACTTCAGAGCAATGTAAGGTCCAACAAGTCAAAACCTGCTACTGCATTGGTGGACAGTAACTGATCCCCAACAAATATGTCTGACTCAGAGCTGTCTCAGGCCTCAGAGCTCACTCAGGCTGCAACAGCCAGAGATCAGCCTAAAACTAAATGCATACCAAAGAACAAGGAAATCCAGCTAGAGACTGTTCATCAAGAACTGGTGGCATATCATGCAAATGTAAAGGAGATTATGAAGGAGATATGTCAAGATATAGCCATGCTAGAGCAGCACACAGATGACACAGAAATGCAGACCACAGCTACTGAAAATAGGATCGATGATGTGGAAATATCCCTGAAGGATATACAAAAGACTCAACCCATTATTATAGCTCATCATGAGGATGCCAGAAACAGAGCTAGGCACAAGAATATATGCCTATACAGACTGCCAGAAAACTCGGAGGCACTGACCTTGCGGTCTTTTTGAATTCTTTTCTCCACACAGTTCTGCACCTTGCCCCTGGCTTCTCCCTAGATATCGAGAGAAAACACAGAGCCCACAGCCTGAAGTCAGCTTCACCTGATGCCCACCCAAGGTCACTGATGGTCTGGTTCCTCAACTCACGCGGTAAAAAAAATATTGCAGGCTACGTGGCAAAAGAAAAGGTGTTTTATGAGCAAACATACATTTTATTTGTCAATGGTTATACCCCATTTACCATGTGTCATCAAAGGGAATACCTATCGCTTCTGTAGGCACTCCTTCAAAAGCAGCTGAAGCTATGTACTCCTTGTCCAGCTCACCTCTTTGTTTATTATCCAGATGGATTGAAAGAATACATTTTTGCAGCTCAGGGGCATTGAAATCCCAGATCAAGGCCTTAAGCTTACCACATGTTCTTCTCAACCTCCCCACTGGCAGTCAACTTCTGTCACAGCTCAACATTATTGCCAGATGAAGAATACCAAGACAGACATTCTTTCCAATTTCACTGCATTTAGAAGAGAAGCAGCTACAACATGAAAGAGCTATTTTTGGAAGACGTTGACTTTCCTTCACTAATTGAAAGTACTGTGGGGGGGGGGGGTAGGTAATCTGCTGGCAGGACTGATGCAGCGGCATGCCTTCCAGGCCTTAACAAGTGCCTATTTTAGCTGCAGACTTCTCTGGTGGTGTTGACCCCTGCAACCTTGATATTGCATTCTTACTTATTGGTTTATTATGGATTTTTGGAGCTGATGAGGGGACGTCTTATTAGGGCAGGCCATTGTCTTGGCACTAGGTAAGTGTAGTTAAAACAACAGCGCCATACAAAACAGCAACACCAAACCGGCACTTTCAACAACAGTATCCACCCCAAAACAGCAACCGCAAAAATAGTGCAAATGGTAAGTCCACGAAACAGCGACTACTACCATGACAAACCAAAACACACATTAATTTCAGTTTTCACCCGCCGAACCCCCCTACTAAAAATAACTACCTCGGTGGGGGGCAACTGGAGGAAACAAAGAAACCTTGGGAGGGGGAATTGTTGACCAAGGGAAGGAAAAAGATAAGACAGGAGGGGGGAAGACGACAGCCAAAAATGCAGACATCCAAAGAATTGAACTCTGGGGCCACCAATGTGCCTCCATCCTCCCTGCCTGTGGCTCTGTCCTCTGAGCTGCAGCAACTACTTGCTGGAACCCCTCCCAGCAAAGGTTTCATTCCTTTCCCTTCCTCTCCCAGGCAACAATACAGCTACAGGGATAGCACTAACCTGACCTGTGCTATTCTATCCCTGTATCTGTATTGAATTTCGCTATTGTTACAGCGCAGTTTTGACCTACGCTATTATTGCTTCTCACTTCTAACCTGGTGTGCACTGTCTCTACTTCTCTCAATGCCTTTTGGGTGTAGTTAAGTCTGACCCTGGATAAAATTGGGGCACAGCTCCTTGAGCCACCCTGGGGTAGTTCCACCTTGTATGCCTGGTTGGCTTGGTCCCCACATTGGCTTCTTAGCTTTTTAATGGGATTAGCCTCAGCCTCTGAGTCCTGGGTCACCCTTCTCCTAGGACTTCTATCTTTGTTCACACTGGAGCTCCTTATCTTATTTCTTTATTACCCTCTTTAAAAGTACTAGTGCATTAAATATGGCCTCCAGCAGAAGGGAAATGCTTTTAACTTGTTGCTGTTATTATACCATGCATGTTTGGTGAATCAGCCTGACTTTACTTTTTATTTGCCCATATTTGAAAATGGAGAGGCACTGACATCCCACCATCCCCCCTTTAGTTGGACCCTAGGCTTCACTGCAGTGGCTGAGCAGGATTGTGAGTGAGTAGACTGCTGTTTGTAACTGTCAACCCTGAGATTCCTGCACTGTCTGCCCAGTGCTCTCTTTGGCTTCATCGGTGTGCCGTAACTAAGATTTGATACCATAGAGAGCCATTTCTACATGACCCTGTTTTGGCTAAGAGCATGCTGGGCAGGACATTTAACTACACTGACCGCACTTTTATTTCTAGCCTCTACACAGTGGAGTACTTATTGACTGATCTACTACCCCTTATTTAGGTTTGATTGGTTTCTTCTGTAATCATATACACAGTGACAGTCTTCAGGCATTACGGAGATCTGATCAGTGTACTGTTTACTGCCTTCCGGTGGCCTCCTACATTCTTTAAAGGAAAGCTGTAGTTATTGTACCGTCCCACCCCAGCCAAACTTACCCTTCGGTTAAGCTTTTAATGTATGTTTGGCATTTTTCTCATACTGAAACATACATTATTTTAACTTTTAAAAAGTTGCAAACCAGAAGTATGGCATGCGTGGGGGGGCTACATTATCTGTAAAGGTGCAGTGACACTGCTCACTTTAGTACTTTTGTATTGAAGTGAGCGGTGCGTAATACCTTTACAGATAAATGAACCTCCCATCTTCGAGTTACAACTTTTAAAGGCCAAAACTCAATGTATGTTAGGTCTTGAAAAAAGCAGCCACAACTTATCTGATAAAAGCTTTCTTAACCGAAAAGAATAAGACAACTGAGATGGTGTGCTTCAACTTTCACTAAAAAAAATGATAAACAATATACTGACTTTGTCTTCAATACAGTATACTGACTTGACTTATTTTGCCTCCTTCTCTACCAGGCCTTATTATGGGTTGGGGAGTACTTATACCACCTCAGAGACCTGGGCGGCATGCTGTACTGGTCCTACTGTACCTCTGAATAAGGAAATGTATTATTCTTACATCTTTTCTCCCTTAAGCATACAGGGTGTGGCCTTTCTCACTCCCCTCCCTTGGAAGTACATTCCCACATACCAAAGCTGGACCCAAAGGTTTTTGGCCTTCTTCTAGCTTCCTGCAGTATAGAGTGCTTGTCCCTGCCCTTCAAATCAGGCTTACACACTGTCAGGTTCTGTTTCTCTTTAATGATAAGAGCTTTAGTACTGCACTATAAGGTTGGGTAAAATTAATAAATTTCAATTTAACAAAATGTTCTTGAAATGCCACAAACGTCTTGTGAAATTTTGCAGAATTTTCTTACATTATTTAATTGGTCATAAAGTGGTCAGTATCATAGTTATAGATATGATAGTTGGCATGCACATTACGTAGAAATGTCCCTAAAAGGATATCAAGTTTTGTGGTGTTTGGATGAGGGTGGTGAAGTATAACGATTTAATATCTAGCGATGTATCATTCTTCTGAACATTTCTGAAAATATTTCTATGCTTACAACTCAGCCACCTTTGGAACTAGATAACTGAAAATGTATATGCATACATTCTTGGAAGTATCATAGAAACTGATAGGGAGGTAATTGGTTGTCAAAATTGTAAGTTACAGGAGTTCAAAATTTTACAGTTTCATTATTTGTTAAATTGTGTGAACATTTTCAAAATATTTGGACGTTAATAGCTCCACTGCTATTGCTGGTTTGCACTCAAGATGTGGCATGCTTACTAAAGTAAACATGTCCTGGAATCTAATTAAGCTAGATAAATGTGGTTTAGCAGGTTAACATTTATTGTGGCTACTTTAGAAATTACTGATTGGCAAAATTTGCTCAAACTTCATGGACCATGAAGGTAATGACTAACAGGGAAAGGATCACAGATCTCCAGGTAGAAGGTCACCTGGGGGCCAGTGACCATCACATGGTATGGTTCAATTTGGCCACTAGAACTAAATCATCCCACTCCAAGGCAAAAATATGGGACTTCAGAGGAGCTGACTTTGATAAGATGGCCAACAGAGTTAAATTAGCCCTGGCAAAAATAAATACAGGTGAGGGGGTACAGGCAAAGTGGGCAAGCATTAAGGATGCAATACTTGAAGCAACATCCCATTGTGTTAGAGAGTAAAAAAGCTGCAAAAGAAGAAGGAAACCACTTTGGTTCTCAAAAATAATTACGGGTGGGGGGGGGCCTGGCCAACCGGCAAGCATGGTGGCAGCTTGCTAGAGCAGCTCCTTGGGGCAATGGCTTTAAATTGCTTAAACAGCTGAATAAGAGACTTTTGCTATATTTTTGCTGATTGCCTCTCTCCCTGACCTGATGGCATCTGGCAAATCTAAAAACAAACTGGTAAAGTTGCAGTTTGAAGCCCACCAACAATCAAAGATTAGTGAAAGCGACCCTCATGGTCCTAGGCCTACTTCGCCAGGCGCCTGCTCTGACGGCGTACCGCAGGACCCCAACCTGATGGAGCTAACAAAGTCACTGTCAGGAGTCCCTGAAATGCTGCTACATATGCAGCATGATATGAAATCAGGATTCAGCAACTTAAACAACTAATTCGCTCACCTACAGTCCGTGGTCACCAGCCTCACCGAAACCGCCACTACACACACACCTCCCAAATTTGTGAGCTGTAAGACCGAGTAAGTGATATGGAGGACTCCTATGCTGGGGTAATGCAGAGAGAAATTGCTTATTTTTCACCATAGCCAAGCTCCGTGAGAGCCTAGATGACCAGGAAAATCGATCTCGGAGGTCAAATCTGCGGATCATAGGCCTACCGGAGGGGGCAGAGGGCAGAAACCCTAGTATGGAAATTTATCGGTGGCTAGTCAAGCACTTAGACTTAGGCGCAGAGCTATGAGATCGAGTGTGCTCAC
The DNA here is from genome assembly GCA_016271365.2 of Neoceratodus forsteri. Lineage (NCBI taxonomy): Eukaryota > Metazoa > Chordata > Ceratodontiformes > Ceratodontidae > Neoceratodus > Neoceratodus forsteri. The sequence continues at coordinate 795,883,964 of CM028137.1, read as the reverse complement.
CGAGTGGACCCACAGTCGAAACCAGGAGAGCGCCCGGGCCACTGTTTAATCAAATACCTGTGGTTTTCTGATAAAGAAAAAATTTTTAGTAAGGCTAAAATGCAGGGTCCTATATCCTTTGAAAACACCAAAGTACATATATTTCAAGACTTTAGCCGGGATCTACAAGCTAAGCGTCAGAAATTTAACCAGGCCAAGAGCAGGCTTTACAAGCTGGGGTGGAAATTCTCTTTTCCCTATCCAGCCCGGCTGCAGGTGTACCAGCCAGGGCAAAGCCCCGTTTCTTTACCTGCACAGACTAGCTGAAAAATAGATTGAGGAGGAGGCCAGAAGGGAGAAGCTACCTGATGCAGAATAAGGTACTTAATTAAACATACTTGTTGGATTGTGATGTCTCTGCAGCATGTGGTATATATATTAATGAGGGCCTACTCCTGCTTGTTCCTGGTGCTCTTATTTCCTCCTCGAACTTGGAGAGACCCTAGTGTTGATTCTGAGCTGAAGGTTGTGCAGAGCAACTTTATTGTGACCCCGACCTAGTCTGGGGACTTGGGTTCCAGCAGAGAAGAGTCACACTTTGGATCTGCTGAGTCTGGGATTTACTGAGCCTGAGACTCCTACACCTCCTTAGATGTATGCCCTACGATGTAACTGGCAGAAATATTTGCTACGCTTAATGCGGGTGTTAGGAGAGCCTGTGCAGGACTTTGGGAGCCGAGATCTTCTAGCCTTGAATACCTGGGCCTGTCTGTGAGGAAGGGGAGGCATGCCCCCTTTGCACACACTACCCTCTGTTTAAAAGAAATGAGGGCGGGTTAATAACTTCTCACAGTTCAAACTTTACTGACTGTACTAATTCCGGCCCTTGCCCTGCTGGAGCTTGATGCTGATTATGATGGCAATTGGGGCTTATCTGGGAACAGATCTCAACTTTTAACATCAGCCCGACCGTATCTAGGCATGCGGGTAGCAGTGGGCTGGTCTCGAACCCCCTGTCTTCATTAGGCAGCCTCCCAATTTATACAGCTAAGCATGGTGGACTGGAAATGTTCATCCCCAGGGATTTCAATACACATTCTGCAACCTGTAGAGACTCACATATGTTTAGTTTGTCTTTATATAATACCATAATAATAGCCATAACAGATGTTATGTAACGTTTTGGCATTTTGAATTTCAGCTGTTATATTTTACTGATGTTTGTCACAGTTAACTTGTTGCCCCACCTTTGGATGGTGACCGATTCAGGCATGTTGTTCTTGGTCTACCTCATGCTTGCAGTGGGTTATCTGGCGGGTTCTCACCCGCTGGGGGGGGAAGGGAATAGTCCTGGGTGGACTGTACGCAGGGGATTTATGTTACAGGTTGGGGATATGAGGGGGAATGTGGGGTGGGAGAATTGGTGGGTTAATACAAAACTTAGCTTGTGGATCACTCTTAACTGTGGCCAATAAGAGTGGAGGGGCACTAACTCAGCGATGCCTTACAATGCTGGACCTGGTGTATGCTGGATCTGTGCCCCAATCAGGAACAAATTGATCCATAGTATGTAGTTGGGGCATTTGGTATGTTTTGAGGTGGGGTGACTTCCCTGAGTTTGAGGGGGGAGGTGGGGTTAAATAGTGGGGAAAATCTGGATGTGAGCTTGCCGTGCATCAGACTGAGGGAAAAACTGTGGTGGTTCTGGCACAATGGGGGGGTGATCTTAAATTTATATTGTGGAATATTAATGGCCTTAAATCTATTCTAAATGCAAGAGGGTTGTTGCAGAGGTGTGTTGGCATAGAGGAACAGTGATTCTGCTACAAGAAATGCATTTCTCTTCTGTTGAAGTGCAGAAAACTACAAGCTTCATTGGGGTGTTTGGGTTTCCTCCGCTTTTACCTCCAAAGCCTGGGTGGCCTCCATTTGGCTACCTAAGGGCTCATCATTTCAAATATTAGATAGCCTAGTGGATCAGTTTGGTTGATATGCTGGCTAAGGTCCATGTATCTGGCAGAGGTGTGCTCCTGGTTGGTTCCGTTAGTGCCCCAAATGTACGACAGCCCAAGCTTCTTCCAGAAACTGGCCCTTGACATGGTTAGGTGGGAGGGTCCCTGGATCCTGGAGGATGACTATAATTGTGTCCTGGACATCGTGTTGGATTGATCCAATAGGACACCTTTCCCAAAATCATCAAATGCAAAAGCCTTAGAGGTGGTTCAGAATGACTGATCTTACTGATGCCTGGTGGAACATATACCCCTCTGGCAGGGAATACAGATTTTACTCCCACACACACAATTCCTATGCACACATTGACAGACTGCTCATTTCCAGCAACCTAGTAGTGCATCTGAGAGAAGGGGGGTATTTGCCCATTCTTATTATTGACCATGCCATGCACTACATTGCTGTCCACGCTGTGGGGACCCCACATGGCCGAGAGTCTGGAGACTAGACTCCTCCTTCTTAAAAATCATGAATATCTCACATATATGAGAGGAGTCTACAAGAGTTCTTAATTTTCAACCGTCGAAGGGACACCTCTCACTCTGCCCAATGGGAGGCCTTAAAGGCCTATGTGATGGGCAATCAATCTCCTTAGCCTCACACATTAAGAAAGAATGCAACTAGGAGTTAGAACTTCTTGAGGTCAAATTGCAGCCTACAAAATAGCACATATGCTGAACCCCACAGCGTCCCTTTATACAGTAGTGCAAAAGTTAAAATGGAAGTTTAATGCCCTGTCTAGTACACAGCTGGAGAGAACCATTCTCCTGTCCAGTTCAGGTGCCTGCTTTGATGGGGATAAGGCAGAGAAATATCTGGCTTGTCAATTAAAAAGAAAGGAGAATACTAAGACAATTAGCCAGATTCAAGATGCACAGGGAACCCTTGTTCAGGGCGCCAGGAGAATAGGTAATGCCTTTAGCACCTTCTGTAGATCTTTATTTGCCTCTGAGTATAGCCCCTCTCAAGAGGATCATGATAAATTTTTTGAGGCGATACCCTTGGATGAGGTCAAAGGGGAGGACGCTGCAGAGCTGGATGTGCCCCTGTCCAAACAGGAGCTCAAGGAAGCTATGCATTCACTCAAGAGTAGAAAGGTCCCAGTGCCGGATGACCTTCCTATTGATTTTTATAAAGCATTTGACAATCAATTAATGGAACCCCTTTTTGATGCTGTCACTGATAGCTTATTAAAGGGTGAGCTGCCCCCTCCACACGGTCTGCAACAATAACAGTCTTGCCTAAGCCTGGAGAAAATGTTAATAAGTGCGCCTCCTACAGGCCAATTTTGCTCCTCACAGCAAACTATAAAACTGTGGCAAAGGCACTTGCATCTCGACTGGAGGGGTTAGTCCCAGGCTTCATTCACTCAGACCAATCCGGTTTTGTGAAGGGACGAATGGGGAAACACAACATTAGACACACGCTTAACATTATTCTTAGATGGGCTCGCACTAAAAGATCTCATGGTGCTGCAGTGGTGGCATTAGACAAAGAAAAGGCTTTTGACCATGTGGAGTGGGGGTATCTCTTTTACACACTGAACAAGATGGGGTTTGGCACAACCTTCTGCTCCTGGGTGGGGGCCCTTTATCATAATCCATCTGCACAAATTCTAGTCAATGGAGAGCTATTGACTCACTTTGTACTGGGCAGGGGCACACAGCAGGGATGCCCTCTCTCACCATTACTATATGTATTATCCCTGGAACCATTGGGAGCTGCCTTTAGGGCCAATGTGGGCATTAGAGGCTATTGGGGGGGGTAGGAAGCATAAAATTGCCATGTTTGTGGATGATCAACTACTCTATTTGCAGCACCCTGACGAGGATCTACCTAAGGTCCATCATCTGATGCAGGCATTCGGCTCCATATCTGGGCATAAGGTCAATTAGTCAGAAAGTGAGCTACTGCACGTGGGCTCCATGAGTCATGTTCAGCTCATAGCCCAGCTGGTGGGACTTCAACTAGTGCATAAATTATGTTATTTGGGGTCACAATCTCAACATCAGTGGGTGCACTATATCAGCTAACTTTGAAGCCGTTGTTATCAGAGATTACAAAGGACTGTGAGAGATGGGCAGCTTTACCCCTGTCTATACTGGGAAAAATTGGGATTATTAAGATGACTGTACTTTTGAGGGTATTATACCTTTACCAAGCTCTCCCTATTAAAATTCCACAAACCCACTTTAAGCAATTAGATGCCATTCTGCACAAATGTCTGTGGCAAGGAGGCCGAGCTAAGATTTCCAGGTCCTCCTTGCACAAAACACTGGGGAAAGGTGGAACAGGGTTGCCAAACTTTAGGCTCTTTTATTGGGCCACCCAGCTGGCCTTCCTTCTCTTGGGAAGCTTGAGACCAGACTGCCCCTGGTTGGGTCTGGAAGAAGATATACTGCAGGGAAACATTCCAAATGATACACTAGTTTGACAATTGTGAGACATGAGAGAAATGCATTTGAGCAACCCTTTTACTGCAAACACCTTGTGGGTCGGACTATGGGCACATAGATAGACAGATAAGGTATAGTGAGGGTAACTCCCCAAATCTCAGTATACTAGACTTTATGCAATCAAGGGGGGAAGTGCTCTATAATGATGATACAATGCCTGTGGGTATGGAGGAAAAAGGTCTTCTTACAGTAATTCAAATGTATGAGGAGGGCTTACTGAAAAGCTTTGCACAAATATGTCAGGAGTGGAGTATACCAGTGGGAGACTTCTTTTTATACTTGATGAGTCATCAGAGATGTGGGACTACACTAACCCCTGTGAATGGGTGGGCTCCACCCCACCCTCTCCCTTAGAGGAAGAATTGTTCTGTCCTCTACCTGGAACCAAACCCATGTCCTTATACTACCACATGTTACATGGAGCCCTTCCTCTTGAGTCCAATTCCAGCCAGGACAGATGGAGTGAGGACCTTCAATTACCTATAACTCAGAAGGAGTGGGACACAGCTTGCACCCACTGCCAACATTGTTCTCGTAGCAATAAACTATGACAAATTCAGCTGTATTTCCTACACAGAGCCTACACAACCCCTTTGAGGCTGCATACCATTAACCCTACTGAAACACACCAATGCCCAAAATGTGCAGCAGATAGGGCAGATTTTATCCACCTGGTGCTTGTGTGTCCAAATGTTGCTCCCTTCTGGCACTTGATGCAGACCCTAATGACTAGTGTCCTAGGTTACAGCCCTTCAAAGTCCCCTTGGCTGTTACTTGGGGCATATCCTGTGCATCCAGGTCGTAATGTATCAACCCTCTCTGGTCTATTGCACTTATCAATGCAAGAAGAAGTATAGCACAAACATGGATGGCTTCCACTCCTCCATCAGTTACTAGATGGGTAAAAAATGTAAAAGAGTGTATGTTGCTTGAAAGAGCACAGATGAGTGCCATGGGCAGGATGCCCCAATTTAGGGAGATCAGGGGCCCCTGGTTATCAGCAGTGGAAGACAACTTAATTCTAGACTGACTAATATCACATGCCTCTAAGTTTTGATCATCATGTGTTTTATTGCCCCTGTATGATATTGTAAATATGTTTTTGTACATCTGTCAACATCTGAAGTCTGCTTGTACTGTAAGCTCATTCACGTCCTTTAATAAATACATTTTACACAAAAAAAAAAAAAACAATAGCAGAAAAGGTCAGAGCCAAAAGGCTGGCCTTCAGGAAATATAAAGGAACACAGTGGGATGAAGATAGGAGGCATACCAAACTTCCTAAGGGAAGCAGGGAAGGCAGTAAAGGCAGGCAAAGGCTCAAACTGAGGAAACACTAACACGAACAGTAAAAGAAATGACAAAACTTTCTACAGATACATTAGTGAAGGAGAAAGTCAGATCAACGGGCGGTGCAGGTGGGATGTTGCCTCCCGCGGCCGCGGGGAGCGGGGTGGGGGCTTCGTGGGGTGTGGGGGACAATTTCAGACACCGGGAAGATGTTTGGGGGCTGTGATGTGACATTCTGCCCGCCGATGGGGTTTTACGGCTCCACTGGACCACCAGGAGATATTTCGGGCTGGGGGAGGTGGTCGCATTCTGCCCGCGATCGGGCACTGGGGGTTCATATACCCTTTCTGCCCGCGGATCGGCTGTGGGAGATGTGTGGGCGGGGCGGATAGCGTGGGGGTTTCATGTAACTGTGATGCCCGATTGGGCTTCGGATATGTGTGGGGTTTCTGTAACTGTGATGCCAGCGATCGGGCTGTGGAGATGTGTGGGCGAGGGGTCATGTTACTCTATGCCCGCGATCGGGCTGGTGGGGGGGCACAGGGACTGAGTTGGGGGCCAGCCAGGGGTGGCAGCTGATGTGTTGTGCCCTGCAATACAGCAGCTTACCTGTGGGTGGCCCTCAACTTGATCCTTTTATTTTTGGCTCAAGGTTGTGCAGGCGCAGGTTGGGGGTTGCGCATGCACAACTCTGCACAACCCGACTGAATATCGGGTTGCGCAGGTTATGCATAGTTCCTCCCCCTCCTGTTGAGCATGCATTCATTTGCATTGCTCTTTTGCGCAACCTGTTGCCAGTGGAGCAACTGCCTCCTGCTGAATATCGCAGAATGGCGCAATGTAGGACTTGAGCATGCGCAACCCTGTTGCGCATGGAGCAACCCTTTTGAATATCTGTGCCATGGTATATAATAACACATAATAACGAAATTGTTTCATGTAATGTGTACTTTTATCTTTTTTGTAGCTCCATTCCCTGTTCATATCCACAGTATTATTTCAAAGCCAAAGAAGTGACCATACTTTTTTCTTGAGGAAAAAAAATAAGTTTAAACATTTAAAAATGCCTAAATTCTGTTAGAGATGAAAATGTTTACCAGCAAATGAAAGTGGAAGACAACTGGCTCTGTTACTGTTACAAAAGATGGGGGCAGCTGTGCTGCTACGCCACTTTAAGATGCAATGGACAAGATTAGGTTAAGTAAGTGTTAATGGTGTTAATGGCCATTCTTTCCACCTCCTAGGCTGACTACTTTCACAAACAAAGGGATATATTGACAACAGAACTTGTTTGTAACCTGGACATGTAGCTGAAAGAATGAATGATATGACAAAATTTGTTTCAAAAGCATGTGAGCACTCCAAATGGCTCAAAAACCTGACCAGCACAGAGCAAAACCGGATTACCTGACAGGGACCCTGAAAACCTGATCACCAGGTAAAAAACCTGACAGGTGGCAACCCTAGTTGTTGTACCAAAAAAAGAACAAAATCAGTAGGGGGCCCCACAAAAGCAACTGATACTTCTAAAAAAATATATCACAATTGTGTTAAAGGCCCTGCATAACAATATGGGGCACTTAAAAGCTAAACACACTTTAAACCTAGTTAAAAGTCAATTTTATTGACCAAAAAAACAAGGGTAAATGTAAAAGCATATTGCAAAAGCTGCATAAGGTGTATAAAATACAAAGCACTTCCCCAAAGGGCTGCTCCATTAGCCAACATCAAAACTAGTGGCCTCATAAAGCTGGTATGTATAAACTTCCTCACGCTAAAGCCTAAGTCACACAATATCTCCAACATATTGGTGGTTACAAACCATTTCACCCAATATGCTGAAGCCTACCCCATTAAAAATCAGCAAGCTTCCACTGTAGCCAAAATATTGGTAAAAAAGTTTTTCGTACACTATGGCACCCTCCTTAAAAATCCACTCAAATCAAGGCCGTAATTTTAAAAGCCAACTCATCAAAAAGTTATTGTCGTTGTAAGGCATCAAAAAGTGCCAAACCATGTCTTACCATCCCCAAGGTGAACCCAACCAAAAAAAATTCAACACAACTTTGTTAAACATGTTAGGCACCATAAATCCCCAAAACAAGCATACATGAAGTCAGCAAATAAGCGCTCCAGTCCATGCATACAACTGCACACAAAACAATGCTACAAAATTATCTCCCTACCAGCTCTTGTTAAAAAAAAAAGACCATCTGCCAGCAAACCTGTATTATAAAGTCTCTGCAGACAAACTACAAGCAAAAAACTATCTACAGTATGTAAAAGCTCTAAGACAACAACTAAATAATGCATACCGGCTCACTTCTAAAATAACCACTAAAAAAAACAAACAAACAGGCAAATAAAAAGCATTATAACAAAAAGGTGCAGGTTCAAAATCTAAAAATAAAAAACAAAGTGCTACTATGCCGGCTGGGCATACCAAGAAAGCACAAAATCCCCAACAAATGAAAAAAACACCCCATATGTTATAGTAAAAAAGCTTGCAAGCCTGCCGGTACACAAATTCAGCCCCAAATAAACCTCAGGGGCACAAAGTTATTCACTGTAACCACTTGCTGCCTATTAATAATAAAGTAGTAAATGCAAAAAAAGGTTGTAAAAAATCCCTCATCAACCCCTGCCACTCAAGCTGCTGCATGGAAAAAACAAAGGAGAAGAGACAATAATGCCATAAGGCTAGGCCTGCCCAAAGTAAAAAGGTCTCGGATAAAAAAAATACCAAAAATAAGTAACAAAAATAAATAAATAATAAAACCCCACGTAGTTATTACCCTACCAAAAAACTGACCAGGTTATTCCAAAAATCACCCCTAACAAAAAATACACCTCAAAAAAAAGGTAAAGTAAAAAAGTCTGTTCCAGCCGTGCCCCTTGGGGAGACCGCTCCAAACTTAAATACTCGTCTGACTAAACTACTTAAGTAGTATCAAAGCAACTCCCTTGCAAATATACCCAAAAATGTGTTTGCGCTTTAATATGCCGGCCATTCGGTTGTGTGGTTGGCCAAAAGGTGTGTCTCCAGTCTCAAGATGGCCCTTATGTAATTAGGGGCCAAAGACATAAACGGGCTCAGACACTTGCCCTCAAAAGCTCTCAATTGCCCAAAATAACATGGGCCTCTCAAAGCTCATAAATATTAATGAGGGGCCCTATCCATATTAATAAGGTTGCTGCCTGCCACCTAAAAAAACAGTTTTGGCGGCTGCAACGGTCAAATGGTTAAGGCTACAGCCCTGCAAATGGGTTTGTTTAGCAAAAAATAGTTAAGGCTACATTCTGGTGGGGCATTAAAATTAATAATGTAATAGGTAAGGTGGCAGTAGTCTAAAAAACTGCTTTAAAGTAAAATAGACTCCATATACACTAATAAAAGCTAACATGTTTGTAACACTTAACCCCATCCATTTTAGCTAATCAGTGGTCTAGGCGCCCAAAATTATAACAAAAAAACTTCTAAAAAAATCAAACTAATTCTGGCACCTAGATCATGCCTCAATAAACAAGCAAAAAATATTAATCACTATAAATATCAATTATTAAAAGGCTTCAACAGTCAATTAAAGTACTAAAATGTTGGCTAATACAGTAAAAACCTATTAAAATTTAGTCAGTTTGTGGCTAGATTCTATACAAGTCAAAACCGTACTGTATAAACAAATTTTAAACTTGAAGGGCTTACCCAGGGCCTAATCTAAAAAGTGTGGTTACTAAAAAATCCTCAAGTGCTTGCTGCAAAACTAAGTGCAAAAAAAAAGCAATTAAACTGTAATCCTGTTTCTCCGGGTACTAAAAAGTTGCTTAAAAATAGTTACAAAAAACTAAATGTGGCAAATACCCTGCACTAAAAAATTAAGCTCAATAAGAAAAACTAAGCAAATTATCTAAATGTTACAGTCGCTGCTAAAAGGTCATTTGCTTGTGTAAACTACAATTGCATTTTTTCCTAAAAAGTCAAAGCATCGCTGGTTATAAGGGTGTGGCTAAAAGCTAAAGTCTTGCTGCAGCCAAAAAGAAAAGTTAAACACTGCTAAACTAAAAGTATAAACTAGTATGCAGTGGGGCTGTTACTGCTAATTTACCCCCCCACAATAAATTGCACTAACACAAATTAACTCAAAGGTTAGCACCTGCTCAGTTTGGCACTAAACTTCATTAAAGCAACTGCCTAAAACTGTAATTGTTAAAAGCTCAGTCCCTTTTAACAAAAAAAAAAAACACCATTTAAAAGTCCTCACCCAAAGCCAAAGAAAACCTTGCTAACCCCTCCCAAGTAAAACTCACCGTCTCAAAAGGTCACAGGCTTTGCACCCAAGTGCTATGGTGCTCCAACTGTAAAAGCCAGGCTGTAAAGCCACTCCCAAGTCTGGGCTTTCTAAAGCTGGTGTTGTCCTGCCAACGTGCTCCGCAGCAGGCCAAAGCTGCAAAATCTTCAAGCAAGTTCCATCTAAACAAAAAAATCCTGGCCAGCCTGTTTCTGTGTTGCTACAATACAATTCAAAAAGCTCCATCCCCCTGGCGCAAAGGTCTACTGACTATAAGTACCCAAAACCTAGTTCCTAAAATGGTTTAAAAAAAAGTTGTTGTTCTACTTAAAGTTCAAATTTTCATTATTTCAAGGCCCCAACAGCTGGCCAACCCACGACACCAAACAGGCCTGCAAATAGTAGTACCCCTTAAAACAATACAAAAGGCACTAGTACCAATAAAAAAGGGTTGGCCTGCGGGCCCATATGTTGCACTGCCTATTACCTTAACCTTTTTTCTTTGCTTTCACAACTACCCTGATCCTGATATCCCTTTCACTATTTCTTACCCCTACATAAAGCTGTAAATGTGTTGTTTAAATCTGTTACAGTGGTAAACTTCATTGCATGTGCTCATTGCTAAATCATACAGTTTACACTAAAACAAAGTACAAAAAACACAGTATACAAAGTGGTTAAAAAAAAAGTAGGTGGGCACAGCATCCCAAAAGGCTGTGCCAAGCAAATATCTGGCCCACTAATACTTTTCTCTAAGTAAAGGCACTGGACTATTTTCACTGTTTCTAAAAATGAACCCCAATAGCCACCATAGCAAGTCCCAAACCCCTTGCCAGGTACCAAAAATAATCGGCTAAAAAAGATAGCCCACTGGCATACAGCACCGGAACTACACATAGCAAGAATACCTCTCACAAATGTATAGGACACCTCTAATTGGACAACTGTATGACCAGCAATAGGGCACTGAAAGCTGAAATAGCAGCCAAATGCACCTTAAGAGAGAAATACTGCAGGCCAGAGTCAGACAAGGAAAGCAGGTATTCCAATGCTGCATTCACATGACATGTAAAAGGGTTCATATTCTGGGGAAGTGAAATGCTTCTATTTCAGGGCATAAGTATTTCTGGTAAAAGGTTTCCTAGCCACAATCAGGACATCAGCAGCCTTAGGGGATACCCCAAAACACACAACTGCTATGTCTTTAGGAGTCATCCATGCAGATATAGGGACTTCAGGTCCAAATGGACCAGAGATCCCTTGTTCTGTGATGACAAACCCCAAGACAGATATAAGGGGACAGGAGGTTCCACTACCAGATGCCAAAGGAGTAGAAACCATATCTGGGGAGGTCAGAATGCAGCTATGAGGAGGAGGAGAGTGGCATACTCCACCTGCAGTTTAAGCAGAACCCTCTGTATTAGACAAATGGGAGTAAATGGGTATAGGAATTTCCCATTCCAGGGGAGGGACAACATGTCTTGCCAAAAAACTCCAGGCCCTGGAGCAGGTGAGCAGAAATGTGGCAGTTTTGTGTTGTTTGAGGACGTAAAAAAGTCCAGCTCTGGATGACCCCATCTTGCTAAGAAGTCATTTACCAGAGGTCAGCAGTTCCCATTTGTGAACCAGAGACTGGGATCTGTTTAACCAATCTACCAAGATGTTTTGGAGACCCAGGAGAAACAAGATGAGCATCTGAAGGTCGAGAGACAGAGACCAGCACCATACTCTCATTGCTTCCCTTCATAAGGGACAGGAGTGAGTACCCCCTCATGTGTTGATATAATGCATCACAAACTGACGTTTTTCTCTGGTAAAGGCCAAGATGAACACCCCAACTGGGGCTTGAGGCATCCATGGTGAGGAGCTGTACAGGAGCTGATACAAAGAATGGGACACCCTTCACTAGGTTTTTGTGATCCACCCATCATAACAATGCTCTGCAAAGAGGAGACAAGATGTGACAAGAGTCATTTGTCAAAATCGTCCATCAACTGATCCTACTGGGCTCTGAATGTCCACTGAGGGATGCTCATATGAAAATGTGCCAGTGGCACAGTCATTATCACCACAGCCATGAAATGCAGAAGGTATAAAACTGTCCTCACAGAGACATATTGGATACTGCATATCGAGTATGCTAGAGCAATCAGTGTATGCCCTGTCCTTTGGCAGGTGAGCACATCCCTTCTCTGTGTCCAAGACCACCTCAGTGTATTGCAGACTGACACAGAGTCAACCCTGACTTTGGCACGTTTACTGTGATCCCCAAGTTATAGAACAACTGACGTGTCCAAGACAACAGTTATAACAGAGCTTCCCCGAAACTGGCTGTCGGGCACTTGTCTTCCAGATAAGGGAAAACATACAGACCTTTCCTGCAAAGGGCTGCTGTTACTACTGCCAAGGTAAAGACCCATGGTGCAAAAGTCAAGCAAAAAGGCAATACTTTGAACTGACACTGTTCTCCCTCCAGTATAAAGTGGAGGTGTTATCTGTGAGATATCCTGATCCTTACATAAAGGTATATGCCCTTAATTTCCAGAGAACAAATCTGCAGAACCAACTCATCCATAATGATCTCCTGATATTGCTTCAGATGAAGGGAGATCCTGCCCTCCCCCCCACACACACACCCCTGGAGGTGACAAAGGAGGTGAAGGGGAGAGATGGAAATTAATTAGGTGGAACAGGGGACAGCAGAGCCACCAGAACTGATTCCTTTGTGTACTTTTGTGTGGGCACCGGGGAGGATGATACTTGAAAGCAGGTCACTTCCTCTGCCATGGCCTTGCTGATGGCAGGCATGACTACTATGGGCAGCAGGTGGATGAAAGGAATCCCAACCACTACCTCTAGCAGGAGTGGGATACAGGGAGTGTACAGACCTTAGAGTAATTTTTATGTTTGCTTGCACGCATGTGCAGGAAACATAGTGCCATCATCCGAGTTTTTGTAGGTGTGGCACCCTGTCTTCCAGTTCAGTCAGTGTGTTTGCAGACATGGCCACAGTTCACCAATAAATGCTGCAACTGTCTATGACAGCAGCTGAAACTGCAGTGCCGTACAGTTGAAATGAGAGCTTCGCTTCAGTGAGCAGCTGATTAGCATATTGTGTGCTCATGCACTCCCCTGCCCCCCCATACACACACTATCTGGCCGATGGGGGTACCCAATACCCCATCAGCTCTGCTGCGCTCTCCCCCCCACTGATTAGCATATTGTGTGCTCATGGCTCCCCACCCCCCACACACACACTGTATGGCCGGCGTGGGTGCCCAATCCCCGTTGGCTCTGCTGTGCTCTCCCCAACAGAGTTCCAGGTGCCACGCTGGTCCATAAGGCCAACGGGGTGCCCAATCCCCGTTGGCTGCATTGTCTCCCCCCCAACAGACTACCGGATGCCACACTGGGAGCCCACCCCAGCGAGGTAACAGTCCATATGGCTGACGGGGGTGCCCAATCCCCCATCGGCTCCACTGTCCCCCAAACAGCCTTCCAGCTGCCACACTGGGAGCCCACCCCAATGTAGCACAAGTCCCGCGTTGTCTACGAAAAAAAAAATTACCTGCAAGAAAAAACGTTCCCTCGCTGACTGTCCTGACCCCCCTCCTCCCACCCGTGCCCACCCTCTGCGCAACCTACCTCCCCACACCCCCACCTCACCCCATACTTACCTCCAGAGTCCGGCGCAATGATCTTCGGTGGACGGGGAATACTTCTGTACTCTTCAAAGCTGACCGCGAAGTGAGGAAATGCCGATAAGCTGTATAATGGAATAAATAGGGTTTCTTCAACTCTGATGCATATCTCAGGCATTTTTGGGAATTTTTTCACCAGATTTTCAACATGGGTTTTTTGGGACCCCACCTCATGAATTCAGGCACTGTCATTTTGTTAATCAGCCCCGAAAGGTGATTTCATGGTCACTGCGCAGAACCACCTTTCAGGACCAATTTACGAAATGACAAGTGTCACAGTTCATGAGGTAGCCCCCCAAAAATCCTATATGGAAAATTTGGTGAAATAATTCCCAAAAATGACTGTTTTACGAGCATACATTGCGCTATTCCTACGCACGCTCTTATGTTCACGAATTTTCAATATTTTCACTCTAGATTTTCAACATTACCATTTTACCAGACCTCCTTATGTCATTTTTCGCATCTTGCCCAAAATGTGTTTCCGCGCATGTAGTGCACAATGGCACAGTCAGTGTGCAAAATCAATGTTCAGGACAGATTAAGAAAATCAAAGTGACACTGTTCATGAGCAGAGGTGTTAAAATGGCTATGTTAAAAATTTGGTGAAAAAAGTCCATAAAATAACTGTGTTACGAGCGACCATTGCACAGTTTCCATGCACGCTCAAAAGGTCATGCATTTCTAACATTTTCAGTCCAGATTTTCAACACTGCCATTTTTCCACACTTCCTTATGAACAGTACAGCTGTCATTTTTCACACCATGGCTGAAATGTGTTTTCGTACTTCCAGCACAAAAATGCATGGTCGCTGTGGGAAATCACTGTTCGGGACAGATTAAGAAAATTACAGTGACATTGCTCACGAGCAGAGGTTCCAAAATGCCTGTTTTGACAATCTGCTGTAAAAAATTCCCAAACTAATTGCATTATGGGTGTGTATTGTGCAGTTTCTACGCACGATCAAGACTTCACCAGTTTTTTTAATACTTTTACTGCAGATTTTCAACATTGCCATTTTTTGCACCTCCCCATAAACAGTACAGCTGTCATTTTTCACATCCTGTTCGAAATGTGTTTTCGCACTTGTGGTGCCAAATTGCGTAGTTGCTGTGCAAAATCAGCTTTCGGCTAATGAACTGATATTGCCACTGTTCATAAGGTGGGGTCACAAAAACCTATGTTGAAAATTTGGAGTGAAAATGCCAGCGAACGCCTGAAGTTAGGGTTTTCCGACCATAATGCCCCACCAGGTAGAGATTGATAGGCATCAGGGGTGTGACTTGGGATTCTCGCCTGTAATGCTCATACCATTCCACACACCCCTGCAGCCGGCGAGAGGCATCGAGATGTGCCTTGGACTCTTCGGACCCAAAGTTCACCCCATTCTCCTATACAGCACCCATCTCACCGTATTTCCTGATGGAATGGGGTGAGCATAAGGGCCAAAGACCCCCAGGCACACCATTACACTTGTCAGTGTTTGCAGGGTAAGGTGTGGTGAAATGGCATGGCTGTTATGCCTGACAACCCAAAGGCACACCCCAATGCCTGTCAGTCTCTGCAGGGTGGTGGTGGGGTTGGCTTCAGTTCAATACTTCACTGCCATTCCTATTATGCAGCTCTCTAACTCCTACACTACTAATGCCAATGCCAGCAAGCAAACATTCGGCATTGACAAATGCTTGTTCTAGTTTGAAGGCCACATGGAATCTCTTCAACATCATAGCAAAACAGTTTTGACCCTTTAAAATGAGCATTAAAACTGCCTGTTACACATCGTTGGCAAAGCCTGCAACTCTAAGCTAGGAATATTTCCTCATGTGAATGCCAGAAGCTGCAGCCTTGGCAGAGGCATCAGAGACATCATAAGCTGTTTACCAGTTGTGTAAATGTTTGCCAACTTCAGCACCAGCAGACAATGTTTTTAACAGGTCATTCTTGGCAAACCCATCAGGCAAAGTCTGAGCAGCAGAACAAGCAGCTTTCCACTGGCAGTGCTGATATCTGATGATATTGGCCTTGTAGTTTGCATTCCTAAGGTCTAAGGATGCTGAATCAAAAGTACATTTACCCATAACATCTAGCCTACTAGATTCCTTATCAGGAAGCAAAGTACTCAAATGTCTAATGACTCTAGACCTATCATGAGAGCCATGATGACAACAGAGTCAGTTCCTTCCTGGTTAGCATAATAAGGCTTAGCAGATGGTGTAGGATACTACTTAGAAGCCTTTCTGAATTAGAATCCTCTAATGCACAATCTAAAGATGGAATAATAAAGGAGGGGGAACAGGGCACCTCCAAAAATTCCATGAGATTTCTTTCAGTGAAATCTTCCTTTTCCATAGCCAAGCCCATGGCATATTGCATTTGCTGCATTATGGCTTGAAAAATGTGTCCTCAGGAGATCTCCATGTACAGGACAAGGGGCTCGAGCTAGAGTGAGGGAGACACTCGGAAAATTGGTAACACTCTTACTCCTCCTCTAAGTGCATGAGGTGAGGATTATAATCCATTTTGTCATCATCAGCATAGTCGATGATGGGAACTATAGAATAGACTGGTGACACTGGGAGAGGCAGGAAACTATGGCCTGCTATTAGAAACTACCAATGGTGGCTGAGAGCCACAAGGTCCTGTCAGTGGAATAACTGCCTGCTTTGGTAATCCAGGCAGAATGCATCAAATCATTTTAGAAAACGATGCTTGCACAGCTTGGGAGTAGGGAAAGGGAAACTGTTTAACCAGGAGAGGCACATTAAGCCAAAGCTTGCTTTCAGGTTCGACCTGGGAGCACAAGGAAGTTTAGTGACTTGCACAGCGTCACACAGTATTCAAGTGAGGGCTGTGGGATTCAAATCCAGGTTTCCAGATTTGCAGCTCAGAGGAGTAGATGGTGCCCTGTAATGGGGCAGGAATTACCTGCGCTGATGGGCCTTGGCCTGATGATGATGGTGTTATACCGTCCAAAGTAGGTATGGTAGCACCTAAACCAAGCCCTGTCCTTGGTGTCTCAGCGATAGTCGGCCACTGGAGTGGGTGATGACGAAGGTTTATCTTGTTCTCAACAGAGATCAGGACCTCTCTGGTAAAGCAGACTTTTCTTTTTCTCCATATGTGTGCTTATGGCTGGATGGCAAGAAGGGCTGTGACAAGGACTGTTCATTTTCCTGATCTTTGGACTTTGATGGCTGCCTCTTGGCTGACAGTGAGGGAGAAGTAGCATTTGAGCCTTTTTCCTTCTCCATGGCTTTCAATGTTTTTAACAAGGAAATTCGCTCAGTGTTTTGTAATGACCAACCATAATGTGTGTTGTATTTATATTGTTTTTTTGTACTGTTTTTGTTGTCAATGTAAAATCTGTTGAATTTTTAACTTATTCTGGTCACCTCTGAAAATGGGCATTATCTTGCCTACTATGCTACCAGTATAATCAATAAAACAAACACATTTTCTAGAACTTTATTATGGTATCACCTCATAGCCTGCTTGAAGTTCTGGTAAATCTCATAGACCCTCACGTTATGAGACAGGCCCAAACAGCACACACAAACTGCATGTGTGTCCTCTTTGTAAATTTTATCTGTGTACTTACAGTACCAAAATAAAGGGTCTTTTGACTTTGGAGGCACACAGAGAGGAGGATGATATATATATATATATATATATACATACACTAATAAAGGTAAAATGAATGAACGGCAATGGCTACGTTGACAGCATTTCCTTCTGCAGGTCCAACGAGAATGATCGATGGCAGGAAAAGAACTAAGGAATTGATGGGGCTGCCCACATTTATATACCTGTAGAAGCTGCACATCATCATGGGTGGCCCCCTACTAGCAAATGTTCCTGTGTGGTCCTAGGGCTGATAGCTTATAGTTCCAAAGATGTGGCCTAATGAAGGAGATATCCTTGAAGATCTAGATTGAATCCGACAATCACCATTTACATACTGTGTGACCACAAGCAAGTCACTCAACATCCCTGTGCTCACAGGATGCACCTGGAAACAAACCTCGGTGACTTTCCTGGTCAAAACATTGTAAAGAAATAAAAATGCATCCAGTATGTAAGCAACGGATCTAGTAAGGCATTAGGCCACAGGCTGAGTGTCTTCAGTCCCCTGGAAGTGTGGTTGTGGCAGCACAGCCAACACCTCATCATGTCTTACTGAGCTCATAAAATGGGTTTTGTGTTAAGAATGTGAGGAAATTACAAATAAAAGTCAAAAATGTTTCAAAATCAATAGTTTTGTGTGCAATAGTTCCTCCACAGAATGGCTGTCACTATAGGGTGCTAGCCTAAGTTTTACTGGGTGACACATGATGGAGTGTGTGTATGCTTCTTGTAGGAGCTGACTCTTGAACTCCCACCACTTTTCCACTTTTTATGTTCAAGCTTGCACTTGTGAAAAGCTAACATGTTGGTATGTTAGTGGATTTTAAGAGGTGTGTCACTGTTGGTCCAATGAAGGGCAGTCTGCAAGAGGATCAACACTGTCAGACCAGTCATTAGCCAGGTTCAGCATGACACTTCTCTGAGTCTGTCAGGTGGAAACTGCATGGAGTTCAAAGAAGAGAGGCACCCCAATTATAGAGTAGCTCTTTCCTTTGATCTGTATAATGCCAACCAGCAAACAGAGCTGATCAGCAACATTATCAGCCTGCTGTGGTCCTCCCCTTCACTTTAAAAACAATTAATCCCACCCTCTGCAAGTATCACTCCTACCTCCTGTTGCTTCTAGTTCCTCCTTCCGTCTTAATTTTCTGAGACAGGAATGCCCCATTCCCAGTGCTGGCTAGTACTCGCCCCACCCCCATTTTCACTGTGCGACATCTCAGAACCCAACCCTGGTACTGCTAAACATAACACTGACAGTGGGGTGCCCAATCCCCAGTGTTAGTTCTTGAAATAGGGAAGGGGGGAATTGTTTAACCAAGAAAGGCACACTGAGCTGAAGCTTGTTTCCAGGTGTGACTTGGGAGCACAAGGAAGTTAAGTGACTTGCTCAGGGTCACACAGTATGCAAGTGGGGACTGTAAGATTCAAACCCCAGTCTCTAGGTTTGCAGCTCAGAGCCTTAAACCACTGTGCTATACAAGAAAATCATCCCTCTTAGTCTTTATTTTTATGCACCCTGTAAAAGAGAAAATGGTCAGTGTCTGTTGCTGCTGCCAACCCCCACCACCATTACTCTTCACCTACCTGACCCCCCTCACTCAACACCTACCATCCCACACACTCCCACCCCTTACATACCTACTGGGGGTCCAGTGCTGTAATCCTCTCTAGTCTGAAAACACGCCTTCACTCTTCAGTGCCAGACTGAAACTGAGGGAATCAGGTATACGGTTCAGTGTATTTCAATGCATTTTGAACTTGTGCTCATAAATTGGTCATGTTTTAATAGTTTTCAGCCACATTTTCAAGATGGCCTTTTTTGGGGACCCCACTACATGAGCAAGGGTGGTGAAATCCTTCAAATCTGGCCTGAAAGGTAATTTTGCAGTCACTCCACAAAATCACCTTTCAGGTGGGATTTGAAAATGTTTACTTATTGGGTCCATGAGGCGGAGGGTCATAAAAATGCTGTGTTGAAAATCTGGGATAAAAATACTAATAAGCAACAAAGTTCAAAGCTCGCTCATAACTTTGGTCATTTTCAATATTTTGATCCCAAATTTTCAGCACTGACATTTTTTCCCACCACCTCATGAACAAGGCATGTGTCATTTTTCAAATCCTGGCCAAAATGTGTTTTTAC
Source organism: Neoceratodus forsteri (assembly GCA_016271365.2). Classification (NCBI taxonomy): domain Eukaryota; kingdom Metazoa; phylum Chordata; order Ceratodontiformes; family Ceratodontidae; genus Neoceratodus; species Neoceratodus forsteri. Next base: position 795,864,468 of record CM028137.1, on the reverse strand, counting down.
ACTTGTGGCATGAAATTACATTTTAGACAGCATTTTATAAAAGACACCTGTCCTGTCCAAAAGAAGGTGTCATAAAAAGATGATGTTGAAAATTTGGAGTCAAAGTGTGAAAAAACAACTAAGTTATGAAGAAACGTTGAATTGTTCCAATGTTTACTCATAACTTTGTTTTTTGCAGATTTTGGCCCCTAATATTTAATATGACCCTTGTGTTACCCAAACTCCTGTACATGACAGGTGCCATTTTTCAAATCCCCTCCAAAAAAAGTTTTCAAAGTCACAGTACTAAATCACCTTTCAGATGGGATTTAAAAATACATTATAAAAGCAGGACCACACTAAAAATGAAATATCACATCTCACCTCTACTATCTTGTGTAAATGCAGTATAAAACTGCTAGCTGGCAGTATAGCCTAGAGGTTAGAGTAACGAGCTAGAATGAGCTTGGTACATCCAGCAACCTAGACGTTGGTTTGATTCTCACAACCTCCACTTGCATACTGTGTGACTCTGGGCAAACCACTTAACTGCCCAGTGCTCCCAGGTCGCCTCTAAAAACAGGCACATTGGCCTTACCCGGTTACCAAAGACTAAACAAAACTGTGTAAAATCAGGACCCCATTGCAAATGACATAGTATATCTCATCTGGTCTATCTTGGGTAAATATATAGTAAAAATGTGTACAAGCAAGACTCAGTTCAACAGCAAACATTCGGCATTGACAAATTCTTGTTTCCCCTTTATATAAAAAACAACAACTTGATATTGTTTTACCTTGTGGAATTGAATGGTAAATTATTGGCTTCAGGTGTTTTAGTTCAATGACTGAGTGGGTCAATAAGAAAGTAGTGTGCCTGAAAGGAAAAAGGGATTGGGGATTGCAACATCTAGGAGCTGCACACATAAATTTGAACTGGGCAACATTGGTACCAGGACTTTTTCATACCCATTGGTTGTGCTGACTCAGTCCAATGGGTAGGAACAAGTTTCAGCCAATCAGGATGCAAGATTCTTAGTACCCATTTTATATATCCAGAATAATGTATGGAAAGTAGTGCATTATGAGTTGTTTTACTATAGGGAGCCAAAGCGAGGGTGGGATGGGTTTCATGTCTCCTTAACAATTCAGGATAAGCCAGACGAATCTGGAAGGAGAGGCAGGAAGCTTACTCAGGAACTGATATGCAAAAGGTTTATTTACAGCAGGCAAGAGGAACAACAGGATAACTGCATTTTTCCTACAATGCTACAAGGCGACAGAACAAGTGAGCAAAACAACACAATCAGGATCAACAACTGGCTTGACCAATAACAGGGGTTAACCCTTTTCAGTCAAAGTCCTGTGTGCACTTTGCTGAGATGCCGAGACAACTGATAAACCAATCTTGGACTCTGCGATGCGTTGGAGGATCAGCAAGTAGGAACTGACCCCCAAAAGCATTTTCTATACACAGGCCATGATGGGGCATCCCCCGGATGAACTTAGAACAAAGAAGAACACTGATAGCTGGACGATGAAGAATCTGGAGATCCTCCATGACTCTTGGTGAGGAGCAGGGGTCTCCTGGTCGAGCAGATGGTTTATGGATGATCTGCAGCAATTGCCAGTGGGAGGTCCCTGGCACCCAGGTCACCTCCCAACAAGAAGACTACTGATGATGCAATCCTCAGCTCAGCCTCTGCAGAGTGGCACTGGTACATGCATGACTTGCGGACATGTGACAAAATAAGAAAATGGTCAGGCCTGACATTGACTGCGGTCCCTCACTCTTGAGCCAGAGCAGCCCCTAAGCTGACTCACTTCTGGATGCCTAACTAGTGGCTCTCTACAAAATTACCACTGTGGGACTGATACTGGAACCTGTAGTGGAGATTTGAAGCAGTTTGACGTTGCTGAAGGCAAGTCTGATGAAGATGGAGGAGTGGCTGGGCCCCCTCCTTAGGTCAGCGACGAGTGCTGAAGAAACTGGTCCTGGCAATGGAGGTGAAGCTGGACATCAAGTACACAAGGGACAAAGTCCAATAACAGTTTTGGTTGTAAGCAGTGCAGTTCAGTTCTTTAGCAAATGGGGTCTGTCACTAGAGGCACTAGTCATGCGATAACTCAGTTCAGTCCATAAAGGGGCTCAATTCACCCCACATAGCTCCACAGGCACCCTACGGCTAGTGGTCACTTTCCTCTCCCTTCCCAAGTGGGAGCTATGTCTTTAAGGATTGTCTTCACCACAGCTACTTCAGTAGAGCATTCAGTAAGGCACAGCCACTCCTTTGTCAATATTCATAATGGCATCTGCTGCTGACCCTGCCCCTTTCCCCTTTCGCCCCATACTTTGGTCAAGCTTTCATTGTGAATATTAATAAGGGCCTACAAACTTCTTCATGCTGGACAGAGGCTTGGCCCCATCCTGCATTATAGATGAGGGCCAGGACCTTCACTACTAGCACCTCCCTCCCAATACTTTACTATGGGCCCTTTTTCCCTGGCTCTGCCCCACACTCATGGCACAAGATCAAACAACGGAGCTAAAAGTCCATGGTGATTTCCTCTTCTTCTGATAGTGCCAACTGGCACCAAATTTAAACCAATGGCTTTTAGCCCGCAGCACCCCTCTCCTTTCCCTTGTGATGATCGGAGCCAATGTTCTCAGGCTCCTGCCCCTTTGGCACCGCTGGCCCTCTTATTTCCTTTGGATGCTCTGCCCATCTCTTCTTTTGTCGTCCCCCCCAGTGACTGTGGTGTAGAACAAACAGATTGGTCCCACAGCCCAACTTTCTCTTGAAGTTCTCCCTTTTTCTTTTGCTGGGCACTTGGCCCACTGATTCCTAGTCCCGCCCCCTTGTCCCCAGTGCACCTCTGGCATGAGTGTATAACAAAATTGGGCCCACAGCCCATTCAATGCCATAACCCGGGACTGCTGCCACTACTGGGGGGTCTGGAGAGTTGGCCTGGGAGCCGCACTCCCACCCAGCTTCTCTGCTTTGCTGCTGAAATGACAGGGGCAGAACAAAAGGTCCGAGGTACTTGCTTCTACCCAAACTGCACACTTCCATCCCTTACTGCAACTGCTCCTACCATTGATCAGGACTTAGGAGAGGGGGATAGGAGAATAGACCATGTCAGTAACTTGCACTCCCACCCAACTGACTGCTTCTACTGCCGCTGCTGCCAGACTCTAGCTGGAGGGGAGTGATGCCAGAGGAGTCAAGGCCCACCACTGGTACATTTAGGTGTCCACGCTCCCCACATCCTCTACCCTGCAAGTCGAAAGCCAACTACTCCCCCTACAGGCCACCCACAGGACCTTTCATGGGAGAGGAGGTCCTGGTTAGTAGCCAGGGGATTGGGCATTTCATACCTTGGGGGAAGGTCTCTGTCCAGGGCTAAGTCCTGCCCTCAGCCCCCTGCTGCGTCAAGGGTGCAAAGTTAGACAAAGGCTGGGGAGGTGTCTTGGGATTGGCAGGCAGGGGAGAAAAAGAAAAAGAGAAAAAAAAAAGAAAAATTACAATTCCTGGTGCTGGAATTGGTCCTAGTAATTCTTTGTGGTGCCCCCAACTCGGAAGCACTACAAATTAATCCCACCCCCCCAAACATACATGTCCCCATGTATAGGGTTCAGTTGCCAATTCAAAATTCAAAACACAAACACACATTTTAACTCTATAAAACTATTTAATTAGTCTACTTAAAAGCATTAATCCTTAACTGATTTACTTTAACATTTTTAGCATACTAAACAGTCTTAACATCTCCATTAGTTCACACCATTGTAAACATTTTAAGCATCTCTTGACCTTATAGAACATTCTTCATTTCAGCATTTTTTTTTTACTTCAGGGACTTTCCTTAGGCTTATGCATCAGGTACTAGATAACTAAGACAGATTCAAGAATAATTGTTCAACATATTTACACTGAAGTTTTATTTATTTCATTCTTTGGTAGCCAGCGTAAGGCCCACTAGGCACAGGTGCCTGTTTTCAGGTGCAACCCGGGAGCACTGGGGAGGTTAAGTGACTTGCTCAGAGTCACACAGTATGCAACTGGAGGTTGTGAGAGTCAAACCCAGGTCTTTCTGCTGGATGGCCCAAGCTCATTCACAGCTCATTACTCTAACCTCTAGGCTATACTGCCAGCCCCAGTTACAGACAGACCAGATTTAAAAGTCTGTCCACCACACAGAAGAGTTGAGCTGGTCGGTTTCTCCTTGCAGCGATCCTTGCAGAGTAATACTGCCTTCTTATGGGAGATTGTCCTTTGATACTCACCATAGTGAGTCCTCAGAGCCAGCTTTTCCTATTAGACCTGGATCTACTGTAACAGCACTCCAACCTCTGAACTCTTAACTTAAAGAGCAGCTGACGCCTTCAGGAGAACTTTACCAAAACATAATACTTAGACACAGTCTAACTTGTATTTCACATTAGTTCTGTATTCCTCTTCCCCCATTGTTTATTTCTGAGGTCATCTGCATGAAAACAGGATCTTTGTTCCTGAAGAGTTCATCTGTTCCTGTTGCTGTCTCCCTACCTGAGGTCACAACACACTGCTTGTGACATCACAGTTACTCCCATGGCAACAGACTGTGATGTCACGACAGAGGATCATGACTTGAAGTAGGGAGTCAGCTATAAAGGCAGATGAACTCTGAGGGATAAAGATCATGTTTTCATGCAAATGTTCTTAGTAATAAATACTGGGAAGGTGGAATCTTTAGAATATATATGTTTGGAAATGTGTTGTCAATTATTGTATATATAATATAATATATAAGCTGACCTTGTTTTTTTAGTTAGCTAGCCACAAGGAGTCAGTATGGACAGCCTTGAGGTACATTTTGGGCTTAGATCCTGCCTCTCCTTGTCAATCCGTCCAACCAACTTGGCAGGAACCATGCAGGACTTCAGATTAGTTTGGAGTACCATACTAGCTTCTGCGTTCCATCCAAAGCTTGAATTTGGTAGACATGCAGTTCTGGATATGGGATGTCCAAGATGACATATGGATCAAGCTCCACTCAGAAGATGATTTCCTACCACTCCACATCTTCACCAGCACTCTCTCTCCTATGGGTAAGGGCTTTTCCTGATCATGGGCATCATCTAACACTCCCATTTCCGTGGTCTGTACATGCCTTTCAACTGGCCTGTGGCTTGGCGTCTGCTCGAGGAAGGGTTCTTCTCTCTTTCCAGTGATGTGTTTCCACTGCCTTGGTCGACACCTGAACAGGGAGTGCGGCCTGCATGCTCCGCCAACTGATATCAGCCACGGGGGGCCAGACCTAGATCTGGTTCTCTTGCTGGTTCATTCCTGTGTGTCAGGCAGGATTTAGGAACCTCTGGCTGCAAATGCTGACTGGTTCACTCATCCAATAGTACTAGACCGTCAGGCCCCAGGGATCTTGGCAGATCCTGGGTGCATACAGCATTTATCTGGATGCACTCCTCTTCCTGCAATGATGCCTGCAACTCCACCAAGCATCTGCTGAGGTCTTCCTTCTCCTACATCTCAGTGAGCAGCTTACAGTTCAGATCTTCGGGCATAATCTGGTACTCTCAGATACTTCTTGTGTAAGCAAGCAAACAAGATATTATTTCTATAAAGCCCTTTCCAAACGTCTCAGGAAGCTATACAAAATAAAGGCAGATGAGGAATTAATAACGCTAGCATTAAAAACTACTAAAACACCAAGTGGTGGGATGGCATTATTTCAGACTGTGCTAAGGTTTTACATGCACCTATCTCATCCCACCCAGAATTAGTTATACTAGGCCTTTCATCTTAGTTACCCCCACTACCCTCCTTGCAGAAGCACTGGTTGGTTGCTGCGTTGCTGGAGGCCAAACGGTTACTTCTCAAGTCGTGGAAATTTCCCTCACCTCATTCGATACTTCAATGGCACTCCGCTCTTTCACGTCTAGCCCTTTTTGACAGACTGACTTTAATATCTTCCAAATAACATGACACTTTTTACGGCAAATGGGACTCTTTCCTCCACTCACATCTTTGCACTGTGCCTTTCCCCAGCCTAACAACCCTCCTGGTTTTTAGGTTCCAGACTGCCTGGCAGATTGTATAACATTGTTAATAGTGTATTGTTACTTTTTTTGTTACTTCATTTTCTCATAGTACTCAGTTTTGGGGCCTAGAGCATACACCCTATTGTAAATGTCATGGACATATATGTTATTTGTGATAAACATTAAGGTTGTATTTGTTTTTTGTGTGCTGTTTTGTTATTAATATGATGTGTTAAACATGGTTGATACTTTTAACTATTGTTCATATGATATTTCCCCAGTGCATATAGTCTTTAATGGTTTGTGCATAATTGGTTGCAAGTCCTTCCTATGTATTTGGTCTTCTTAGTGCTGTTGTATGTGTTTATTGGTTAAAAATGTCAATAAAATATTTCATGTTAAAAAAACTACTAAAACAACAAGGGTAAAAACAGAGGACTAAGCCCCAAAGGCTTCTCTAAAAAGGCGCACCTTCAGACCCCATTTAAAAGCATCTACCAAGGGTCCCTACCTCAGTGACCTGGGAAGCCAGTTACACAGGACCAGTGCTACCACCTCAAAGGCATTGCCTCTGGATGTTTTTAACCAGGCACTGGAAACTGCTAGGAGACCCTCCTTGGCAGAACAGAGGAAACACAGGGGGAAGGCAGGATTCAGGAGGTCACATAGATAGCCTGAACTTGACTCATATTGGGCCTTACAGGTGAGCAAGCCCACCTTGAAGGAGATCCTCCACCTAACTGACAGCCAATGCAAGCCACGCAGGACCGGAGTCACATGAGAGGACCTTGGGAGGCCTGTCAGTAACCTGGCTGCCACATTCTGCAACAACTGCAGGCGGTGCAGGACCCCTCCACTGATGCCGAGATATAGAGCATTGCAGTAGTCTTGCACTAGCAATGGTAGGTCATAAGGAGAGAGTAAGGGTTTTATCCAGGTGATATTCCTAAAATGGTAGAAACCAATTTGCATAACTGATGACACCTAAGCCTCAAGTGTCAATCCACTGTCTAGGATCACACCCAGATTTTTCACCTTCACTGATGACAAAAGAGGAACCGTCCTAAGCATCAAGTCCATTTCAGCCCTCATGGCATCCACCACCCTCCTGTGGCCTGGCTTGATCACCAGCACCTCCGTCTTACCTGGGTTGAGCCTTAATGTTACAGGACATCCAGTCCCAGATCTTGGCCAGACATTTATTTAGCACTGCTACTGCATCATAAGTCCCAGGTGCAAAAGACATGTATAGTTGGGTATTATCTGCATAGCAGCCGGGGTGTAGCCAGACAATATACAAATGTACACCAGGACCGTGTGTTGCCTCATTTGGCACAATAAATACAACTTTTGTATCCCATGATAATGGTTGCTGCCATGCATGGGTAAATAAATATGCCATGCATTGTTCCCTAAGACACCCACATACCAGCCCAGAGCCTGTAAAGTTGTATTGTCCTTGGGATGCAAAGAAAGTATTATTGACCAGTCCTTCTAGTTATGACTCCTATGAATAAAATTACAGAAAGGTTCAGTATTTTCTTTGTTAGTTTTCATGGAAAAAGGAAGCATTTCAGAGCCTATTTGCTACCCCCCTTAAATAAAATTGCACACCATGGAGTGCTTGGGGTATGCCTGCCTACACCCATGCATAGCAGTGAAACTCCACACTGTAATATCTAATGATTTCACCCAGGGGCAGCATGTACACAGCGAACAGCATGGGTGAGAGGACAGATCCTTGGGGGACACCACACAGCAAGGACTGAGGGCCGGAGGAAAAACTTCCCATTACCACCCTCTGAGTCCTGCCTGTGAGAAAGGACTCAAACTAGCTGATGACAGTGCTGTTGAGTCCACATAGCCCCCTCAGGTGATCCAACAACACTGCATGATCCACAGTGTCAAACGCTGAAGAGAGATCAAGGAGAACAAGTATTGTCTGGTATCCTCAATGTCTAGCCCTGAAGAGTTCATTTTGCACCTTGACCAATGCAGTCTTGGTGCTATGTCCAGGCCTAAATCCTGACTGGAGGAGCTCATAGATGTCAAAGGCAGTGAGATGTGCCTTGAGCTGCAGAGCCACAATTTTCTCAATAACCTTCCCCAGAATAGGAAGGATCAAGACAGGTCTATAATTCACCAATATGTCTGGGTTGAGAGATGCTTTTTTCAGAAGGGGCTTCACCAGTGCCTCTTTCAAGGCATCTGGAAATAGCCCCTCTGAAAGTGTGCACCGGACTATCTCAGCAAACACTGGACCATTGGACTCCACACGTCCCACTAGTTGACAGGTTGGGCCTAGGTGCAGTTTACAATGTGTCAGCCACAGCTTCTAAATCACCTTGCAGACCTCTTCCACCCCCACTGGTCTAAACTCACTCCTGGCAAAGGAAATACTCTCAGGGACATTCGATACACCACTGCCAGGCTGAAATAGCCTGGTTAGGGAAATCATGGCCCTGTCAGAGAAGAACAGAGCAATCTCTTCACATTTTGCCTCCAAAACTTCTCTAACTGGCTACAGACAGGCCAGATGAAGCCACCTGTCCACAGTCTGGAAGAGTTGAGCTGGTCTGCTCTTCCCTGCAGCAATCTCCCTGGACAGAGATGCTAAGTTCTTATGGAGATTGCCTTCTGATACTCACTGTAGTTAGTTCTCAGAGCCAGCCATGCTCTCTCCCTCTTCGTAGTGGTGTGCTTGCTCCAGTTACTCTTGGATCTTCTGAGCTTGCTATCAGACTTTTCCTGAGGTTTCCACATTCGTTCTGCAGCTCAGTCCTCTGCCTCGCATTCTCTGCAACCTGCTATGCAAGCCCCTGATATGGGGCCTCCCTTCGGGCATTTTGATCCAAAACCTGCTGGCTCATCTCACAGGTGACAGCACTCACCATATATGGAAGCTCCTCAGCTCTGGCATCCCAAACCTTTGATGAACTTTGATGGACTTCCCAAAGGACTGCTTGGTTGCTCTGCTTAATCTTCTCCATCTACCTGTTGGTGTCCTCATACAGCTGGCAATGAACTCTTTTGATCTTGCCGCTTCTGCCATCACTCTCCTGACATGGCTGCTGAATGGGCCAACTGGATCCTTCACTTTGGCATGTGGGTCTGCTTTGCTTCTCTCATCTATCCGTATATCTTCGACCTTTGTTCCTTCTCCACCTAGGCTGGCATGAACACTGCACAACCTGGAGCTGGGCCTCTCACTTCATCTCTGCCATGAGTGCCACCAGCTCCCATATCTGACATGCCAACTGTGTCAGCCCGTTTGCAGTTCACGATGGGAATCCCATTCTTATTGGGACAACCAGCATCCTGGCTGCACCAGGAGACTTCTGTATGGCAACAGGACCACCCCTTGCCTCTTACTGGCATGCTTTGCTGCCATGCTGGACCACTGTTCCCAAGTCATTGAGGCTCAATTGTCCTGATGGCCGTCTCTTTAAAAACAGGGAATACTACCTCAGGTTGCTGATCTTGTAACATACGGAGTTTGCTTTGAATGGTCCCACTCCTAGCCCCTTTGATGAACCTATCCATCAGGATGCCATCTGAGTTGGGGAACACTTCTGGGTCAACCTGCTGAACTGCATAGATGTCCTCCTGCAGGCTGACAGCATAGTCAAAGAGGATCTTGTCCTTTCCCTGCACCCTTGAGAAGAATCGAACCATCAGTGTCTACAGACTCTTGGGGCCAAAGATATGGTTCAATTTTCTACAAATCTGTTCTGCAGTTGCCTTCTCTTCACCTAGCCGGGAAGGCCATACCTCAAAGTTTCCTTAGCAGGATCTCAACTCTATGAGCTTCAGGTAGGTTGTACAATCGGAAGAAGGTTTTGGTTTTGTCAGTGAACTCATGCAGCCTGTCAGTGTTTGGATCCATTTCTTCTCCCATAAACCATGGGAGTCATGGTGCTACATAATAGTATGGAACCATCATCATCAACAGCATGTTCCAGATTTCTTCTGATAAACCATCTCATCTTCTTTTTTTTTAAATGTAACATCTTTATTGATTTTGTAATATAATACATCAGTAAACAAGCCATGCAAACTGCAGTAGAGAGCCCTTCAAATACAAACAGTGGATAGCAAATAGACTATATAGAGGAGAAAGTACATAGAAGTGATAGAATAACAAAAAACACCCTCTGCCCCCCACTGGCTCCCCCATGTAAACCCCCAGAGTATGCGATAAAATATTACACAAAATTGTATGTATAGTTAAGAATTGGATATGTTATATTGACTCTGGGGAGTCTATCAATTAACCATTATCAATGCAGGTATAAGGCATACAGTTTACCCCATTTTTTATTGAAACCTGACAGATTATTATGAGAGCCAGCAATCAGACATTCGGTCCTGAAGTAGGCTGAGAGGTCATTCAACCATTCAGTATAGGTTATAGTTAGTTGATCCAGCCAATGTTTAAGAACTAGTTTCTTGACTACCATTGAGAGTAAGGCTATGTGATATTTATGCTCTTTGGCTCGGATATTAGAGTAGATTCCTAGAATACAAATCTCTTCAAGTAAGGGATCTAAGTTTGATTGGATTGTACACCATAGAGAAGCAACCTTTTCACATGACCAAAGAATGTGAAGCAGGTTCCCTTCAGCTTTGCCACATCTGGAACAGTTGGAAGTAGATAGATGGCCAATTTTGGCTAGTTTAGCTGGTGTGTAATATAGATTGTGTAAAATATGGTATTGGGTAATTCTGAGTTTATCCTGGGAGATGAATCTATATAAGTCTTGCCAGACACTAGTCCAATCTATGTTTGCATTTGGCAACAAAGAAGACCAGATTCTGGAGCCAGGCATGACATTTTGGTGACCCAAAGTTAGAAGAGAATAATATAAGTGGGATAAACAATGAGGTTTAGAGGATAGGTAATGGAAGCTGTCAACAAGAGGTTGTATTTTGGATTCTTGTGGAGCGGTACCAAAAGTTTGTCTTATTAGGTGTCTCAATTGAAAGATCTTGAAGGAGCAAGTAGTGGGAAGATTGTATTTGTTCCTTATTTCAAGGAGGGAGAGAAGGGAATTGTGGATATACAGGTCCGCTACCTTAGCATTTTGCAATTGGTGCAGCCAGTTATAAGTGAGGTGGGTATTACCTATCTTGATGTTAGGATTGAGAATAAGGGGTTGGGCAAAGTCCTGACATGGGGAGAGCTTGCTGGAGGAGCAGAATTGGGATAAGACTCTTAAGGAAGTCCCAATTACAGATTGGCATATAGGATCCGGCAGCCTATTCGTAGGGATATAAAAAATAACTGGGGAGAGGAAATGATGTTGTAGGAGCATTTGTGATTCCAATTGTAACCAGAGGAGAATATAATCACCAGATAGATTAGTGTTCCATCTACCAAGCTTGGAGAAATGACTCGTCCAGTAGTAAAGGAGAACGTTAGGGAGGCGAAGACCACCTGATGATCTGGGAAGACTCAATTTGAGATATGATTTCCTAGGTTGTTTATGTAACTATATGACATTGGAAAATGAGAGAGTGGACCTTCTGAAAGAAAGAATGGGGAAGCCAGATGTTCAGCATATCGAAATAATAAAATAGCTGAGGAAGAACATTCATTTTGATTATATTAATAAGTCCCCAGAGAGTCAGGGAGATAGCTTCCCATCTATGAGGGTCTGACTGAATGGCTACCACTAGATCATCCAGGTTCAGTTTCCTGGTAAGAGATTGATCTGTGGTTAGGTATATTCCCAGGTATTTAAGTGAATGAGGGGACCATTTAATATCAAGATTGTTGAAATCCACTTTATGAGTGAGATGATTGAGGGAAAATATTTCAGTTTTATTAAGGTTAAGTTTATAGTTAGAGAAAGAGCTGTATTGGGATATTACATCCAGTAAGTGTTTTAGAGAAGAAACCGGAATCTCTAAATGAAGGAGAATATCATCCACATAGGCAGCGAGGGTAAGAGTATGGTTTCAGATTGAGATTCCTTTTATTTGTGGAGACTGTTTAATGTGGCGCAAAAGAGGTTCTAAGTAGAGATTGAATAAAAAGGGTGAGAGGGGGCAGCCTTATCTAGTACCTGAGAAAAGGGAAAACCTTGAGGAAAAAATGTCATTACAGTATATATTTGCAGTGGGAGATGAATATACAGCTTGGATCCATTGAATGAATAAGGGGGGAAAGCCCATTTTACCCAAGGTTACACAGAGAAATACCCAGTCCACCCTGTCAAAGGCCTTCTCGGCATCCATCGAGATTAGGGCCATATGGAAGTGGGAGAGACAGACTGCTTGGAATATATGGGTGAGTTTCCTAAGGTGATCTGCTGAAGATTTGTATGGGACAAATCCCACTTGTTCCTGACTGAGAAGCTGGGACCATACCCTGCGTATACGATTAGTGAGTATTTTTGTCAAGATTTTAATATCACAATTTAGGAGGGAGATCGGTCGGTAACTTCCCAGGAGCAGGTGAGGTTTATCAGGTTTCAAGAGAAGAATTATTGATGCCTCCAATAGAGTAGGACCTAAGGGTTTAGCTTCTTTTTTTTTTTTTTTTATTTATTCTTTTTGCCCCCTACTGCTCCCGTCGTTATTTTCAGCTATGGTCACGGACCCCCTTATGCCTCCACCTCCAGAAATGCCTGCGTCCCCACAGTTATCCCTGGCTTTCCCCCCCGAGAGCGGGGCCGCGGCTCCGACCCTCCCATTATCGGAGCCGCGGTACTAATATCTGGTCGGGGGGACCGGCTCTTAGAAGCTAATTGAGGCCTTACAGGGACAGAGCGCCATATAGACGGCGAGGTTCGGGATTTTTATCCCCCCCCTTTAAGCAGGATGGGGACATGCAGTGACGACCTGCGTCTGCCCCATCCTGACGTTCTGTTGAGCATCGACGTGACGTGGCAACCCAGCCTCCGTTAGGTGCCGCTCGTATGCCGAGTGCTGCCCTGCCCTCCCCCCAGAGAAGGAGAGCTGTCCGGAGACGCTCGATCCTTCTCCCCCCGGCCAGCCCTCCGGTGTCCCGGGCCCGTTCCCAAACCAGGGTCACCGGCGTCGCAAGCGGAAATCCAACTGCTGCGCCGGCGGGCCGGCTAAGGATTTAGCTTCTAATACATACTGATATAATTTAAGCAGCAGAGGTGCCAGTTCTTTTGCAAATGTTTTATAGAAGTTGGTGGGGAAACATTGAGGCCTGGAGCTTTATCTAGAGTTAAATCCTGAATAACCGCCACTATCTCCTCAAGGGTAATGGGTTCCACTAAAGAGGTCTGGGATTGTTCTGACAGGCAAGGAAGAGCAAGAGAGTCTAAGTGCTGTTCTATATTTTGAGAAGGTGTCCCTGGGGGTTTTCCCCATAGAGGGACTGATAAAAGTTCTCAAAGGTGAAAGCTATATCCCTAGGAGCCATTTTTATAGTACCATCTGGAGCCTATATAGAGGGTATGAGTCTTGAGCTTTCTCCTTTACGTAGCTGGAGAGCTAGAAGTTTCCCAGCCTTTTCCCCTTGGTCTATAAATGTAGATTTGGTTTTCAAAATTGCATATTCTGCCTTTTCTCTTACCAGGACAGCATATTTATTCCTAAGATTCAGAAGCTCTGATGGTGAAACAGGGGTAGTTGAAGAAGTTAGGGAAGCTCCGCCATTCTTATTTGGGCTAGGCGAGATAAGGCTTCCTCTTCTGTCAGTTTCTTTCTTCTGGAGGCTATTTTAATAAGTTCACCGCAAATGTAGCATTTGACAGTACACCAGAGAAGGTCCTCCCTTTGAATTTAACTGATATTTGTATCTGTGAAAGTTTGAATGGAAGACTGGATACTAGAGATAGTGTTTTTATCCTTTAATAGTTGTGTATTCAGCTTTCACAACCTATCTCTAGGACTAGTAGGGGAGGGAGTAAAGTCTATCCAGACCAACGAGTGGTCTGATATTACTATTGGTTCAATGCTGGTCTGACATAGACCTGGTAAGAGAGGAATACTAATTAGGATGCAGTCCAATCTCAACCATGATTGATGGACGTTTGAATAAAAGGTGAATAGTTGGTGTGATGGATTAAGCAATCGTCACGGATCACAAAGCCCTAGCATGTCTATAAAGTCATTTAGAGCCCTTTGGGATGCAGTGGGAGCCTTTAAGGGTCCATGTGTCCTATCTAGGTCTTGGGTTGGGGGGACATTCCAGTCACCCTCTAATATCAAGGATGTGGGGAGGAGTGGAGCAATCTTACTGGCAATCTCCATAAAGAATGAGGGATCTCCACCCGGAGGACCATATATGGAGCCTAGTAGCACAGTAGCCCCCATAAGGATGCCTTTAACAAGAACGTATCTGCCATTATTATCTATCACTCTGGAGTCTGTTGGAAGGAGATCATGTGTTTGATTAGGATAACTGCCCCTTCACTTGCTGAGGAATATCCCGCTGCAAAAAATTGTGAGAAACCAAGTCTCCGTAGCCAGATAGCCTCTCTAGCCAGGAGGTGGTTTTCTTGTAACACAATTATATCTGCATTGAGCAGGGAACAGTGCTTAAGGACTTGGTATCTTTTTGTAGGCTCTTGGACTCCCCTAACATTCCAGGACACTATTTTACAGTGGTTAAAAAACATAACTAATAGCAAACCAGTTAATAATTCCAGAGGAGACAATGGTAAATGACAGCAATTGAACGTGAGATACACTCCGATCCTCCCACATCCCCCTCCCCACTGTCCCCCACAACTTTACCCAGGTAATGACCCAGTAATAGCATAAACAGTCTAAATGAAAAAATGACCAAACCGTTCCCAGAAAGTGAAGCCGGTGAGGATGCCCCCCATTCTCTCCTCCCCCTAGACGTAAAATAAATCTAGTCCATCCACTGTGATTAGCAAACTCTATATGTTTAACTGGTTCAGAACGAGATGTCCATAGTACAAAGAGTGATAAGCACTCTGTCCCCTCCCTTAACCAACCCCAGCAACTATTTACACAAGCCTCCCCCAAAGTTAAAGTCCAGCAGTTTAATTGTAAGCAAACCCGCATAAGGGAGACTCCCCCAAACAGTTCCTAAATACAATCCCCCTAAAGGTGAGATGTAAATGAAAAATATAGAATGTTGGTTCTGTACCAGCATCGAAATTAATCCGTACCAACACACTATTAGTGTGAGGGATGTAAAGGGGCCGAATCCCCCACAGTTAGGCGCGTTGTGCAGCGAACCCTGGGCTTACTCGAGTCGGGGCAACCTCTTCCCTCCCACCACATCCTCGAACCAGGATGCCAACATTAGTGAAGCTATAAACTCCCACTATATAAACACTGCGTGAGTCAGAATGATACTTGGAGACCCAGAAGAAATTAAACTTGATTGGCATATATTCCTGCCTTCCAACAATTGACTCAGAGCCTCTCGGGCTTCTGGTGGTCTTACAACCCGCCACCCCTGTTGCCAGTACATTATCCCCCCCCAAAGAGCAAAGAAAAAACAAGCGTCTGTACTTGCAATGAAGTAGTCCATGGATGTTGTCTCTGTAGGTCGAGAGGAGTGGATGGGGGAAACAAATAAGTGAAAGGAATATTTCGGTCCTACCCAATAAAGGTCCCCCCCCCCATGCCCATGGAAACAGTTCCTGTTTAGTTAAACAGTTCCCTGCAGAGGGCTGTCCTCTGGATTAGAAGACAAGAATTGCAAATGAGGAGTTCAGGCCCATCCAAGGAGAACAAACAAGCTGAAGTGTGGGTTCAGATCCGCAGCAAGTAGGCAAAACTCCTGTTCCCTCAGATGCTTAATATAAATCAGAGAAATTCTTCTCTCACAGAGACATAGTCCTTCAAAAAGGAGCTCAACCCTCTTTAAACAGTTCCGGTAGTCGGTTTTTCAGGTCTGCCATGGCCAGAGTCAGCATGTCATGGGAGATCCAGGAGCCAGCTACTGACACTTGAAGTTTATCTGGGTATAGCATTTTAAACGGGTTACTTGCTGCTATAAGTTTAGTGACTACGGGATGAGAGGCAGACCACTTTTGGCGTGTCTCATAAGGTAGATCTTGGGTGAAACACAGTGTGGAGCCTTCCCACATAATTGACTGAAGTTCTTTGGCTTTACTGAGCACATGCTGATGCTCCACATAGCTCAGAAATTTTAAGATTAGAGGTCTTGGTGGGGAGCCTTGTTGGGGTCAAGGTCTAAGTGATCTGTGGGCTCGTTCAATTTGGTAGTTACCACCAAGGGGAGATGGCCCCATGATTTTTTGTAGTAATTTCTGGACAAAAAGAACAACATTGGGGTTTTCTTCTGTTTCAGGAAGACCCATTATTAAAATGTTGTTCCTCCTGCTCCTACCTTCAAGGTCTTCAGTTTTTAATTGCAACTTGTTAATTTTCTGTCGGAGTTGGATTATCTCTGGATCAACTCTGTCTCTCCATTTTTCGATGGAGGTGGTTCCGGCTTCGATGTCGCCAACCCTTCTAGCTAGATCTGACATGTCACTTCTGATTGATTTAATTTCAGTGAATATATCAAGCAAAGTCTCTCTAAAAGGAAGTAGCTCCTGTTGAAACCTGTCTTCGGTGAGAGGAACTGGTGGGCCTGTTGCTGGGCTTTTGGAGTTGGAGGCTCCCCCTTGAGGCCTGGCTTTTTTAGGCAGCTTTTCAGGCAAGGGAGGAGGCGTGTGTCTGAGCTGGGCCATCTTCATATCTGCATCCATCACGGAAAAAAAACTCCCAATAGCGGTGTAAATGTTGTTGATATTGAATACTGGAGATGTCTTCTCCTCCTTGTTGTGGTTATTAGGCAGTTTCCAGTTGGAATTAAGCTGTAAAAGATGAAGATATGATGTTAAGGATAGGAGCCCTGTAACTCTGCTGTCATTAGGCTGCCTGCATCATGTGACCTCCCTCATCTTCTTCTGGGACAGTTTTCTCCTCTTGCAGGCATCTTGGTATGGGTAGCTTCACGCTTTGGACTCCCTGATGTTTTTTATCCTGCTGACCATGCCAAGTGTTTGTAAGGGGCTGAAGCTCCAGTGGAATGGGGTACATGTGTCCCTAAAGATTCAGGATAGGCCAGACGAATCTGGAAGGAGAGGCAGGAAGCTTTCTCAGGGACCAAGATGCAAAATGTTTATTTACAATGGGCAAGAGGAACAACAGGATAACTATTTTTCCTACAATGCTACAAGGCAAGACAATAGAACAAGTGAGCAAACAACACAATGAGAACCAACAATTGGCCTAAACAATAGTAGTGCATTAACCCTTTTCAGTCCAACTCCTGTGTGCACATTGCTGAGATGACAAGACAACTGATAAACCAAGCTTTGTAATGCCTTTGCTAATCAGCAAATGGGATTTGACTCCACAAAGTGCATTCCCTGGATGAACATAGAACAAAGAACACTGCTAGCCATAGAAAAGGGACTTGGGTGTGGCTGTAGGGGGTAGTTGTGGCTCAGCTGGTTAGACGATGAAGAACTTGGCGCTTTGCCCCTTTGGCACAGCTGGCCCTCTTCTTTCCTTTGGGTGCTCTGCCCACTTCTTCTTTTACTGGTAAGACCACACCTTGAGTACTGTGTCCAGTTCTGGAGGCCCCACCTCCAGAAGGACATAGATAGGATGGAGGCAGTACAGAGAAGGGCTACCAAAATGGTGCAGGGCCTGCTTCAAATGCCCTATGAGGAAAGACTCAAGGAATTTAATATGAACTCTCTAAAGGAAAGGAGGGAAGGGGGTGATATTCAAATACCTTACAAGTGTTAATAAGGTACAGGATGGTAGCATTTTCCCTAGAAGCAGATGCTCTAGGACAGAGGTCATGCTATGAAGATGGAGGCTCAGAGGAGATGTGAGGAAATACTTCTTCACAAAGAGGGTGGTGGATGCCTGGAATAGCCTCCCAGCAGAGGTGGTAGGTGCTAAAATGGTAATAGGATTCAAGCATGCATGGGATAGACACAAAGAGACCTTGA
The DNA here is from genome assembly GCA_016271365.2 of Neoceratodus forsteri. Taxonomy (NCBI): domain Eukaryota; kingdom Metazoa; phylum Chordata; order Ceratodontiformes; family Ceratodontidae; genus Neoceratodus; species Neoceratodus forsteri. The sequence goes on along the minus strand of CM028137.1, from coordinate 795,846,510 downwards.
AGTAAGGCAAATGGAGGGGGGGGAGAAGGCCAGAGATCGAGTAGGGTCTGCGGTGGCACAGTAGGCAGGGAATATAAGGCAGACTAGGTGGGCCAAGAGGTCCTTATCTGCTGACAACTTCTATGTTTCTAGTAAATTATGACTTGTGTATTATTATAGAAACATAGACTTTGATGGCAGAATGGGACCAACAACTTAACACAATCTGCCCATTCTACCATGGATAAGCTACAGATCCTAGTTTTCCAACAGCCTACTTCCTCCTACCTCCCACTACAGTTCCCTTATGTCTGTCCCTTGCATTCTTAAAATCGCCCACTGTTTTTGACTCCATGACCTCCTCAGGAAGGCCGTTCCATGCAGCCAACACCCTCTCCATGAAAAAAATACTTCCTCATGTTGCTCCTGAGTCGTCCCCCCTCCAGCTTCAAATTGTGCCCCCTTGTTCTTGCACATCTCTTTTTCTGAAAGATGCTACCCTCTTGGACTTTGTTGATTCCCTTGAGTTACTTGAAAGTTTCTATTATGCCCCCCCCCACCCTCCTTTCCTCAAGGGTACACATATTAAGCTCTTTCAGTCTCTCCTCGTATGGCTTTTGTTGCAGACCCTGCACCATTTTAGTTGTCCTCCTCTGGACTGCCTCCATCCTGTCTATGTCCTTGTGGAGATGAGGTCTCCAGAACTGCATGCAGTACTCCAGATGGGGTCTCACCAGCTGTCTGTACAGAGGGATAACAACTTCCTGTTTTCTACTGGGGATGCCTCTCCCTATGCACCCTGTATCCCACCAGCCCTTTTACTGCCTTCTCACATTGCTTACTTACCTTTAGTTCATCTGATATGACTACCCTCAGGTCCCTTTCCATTTTTGTTGTTAATAGCCCCCAACCCCACCCCATTGTGTACTCTTCCCTTGGGTTTTTGTTTCCCAGGTGCATTACTTTGCACTTCTTTGCATTGAATCTAAGCTGCCATACTTTTGACCATTCTTCCAACCTTGCCAAGTCCCTTCCCATCCTTTCCACCCCCTTGTGTATCAACCCTGTTGCAGATCTTTGTGCCGTCTGCAGCGTCACCTATAAAGGCATTAATGAGGACTGGTCCCAGTACTGAACCCTGAGGTACCCCGCTAGAAACCCCCCTTTCTTTGGAGTGGACTCTGTTTACTATTACCTTCTGTGTCCTGTTGTCCAGCCAATTGTTTACCCAAATTACCACCCTAGGACCCACTCCAAGGCTGGCTAACTTGTTTATTAATCTTTTATGTGGGACTGTGTCAAATGCCTTGCTAAAGTCTAGGTAGGCCACATCCACAGCCCCTCCCTGGTCTACTACTTTGGTCCCCCAGTCAAATAAATCTATTAGATTCATCGGACATGACCTTACCGCTATGAATCCATGCTGATTTGGGTCCTGTGCTCCACTTGCCTCTAGCTACTCAACAATTCTTTCTTTCAGAAGTGATTCCATCATTTTTACTAATACTGAGATCAAATTAACAGGTCTGTAGTTTCCTGTGTCTGCCTTGCTCCCACTTATATGAAGGGGAATCACATCTGCCCTCTTCCAGTCCTCGGGTACCACACCATCCTCCCATGATTTGTTAAAAAGAGTAGTCAGTGGTGCCACTAGTTCTTCTCTTAGCTCTTTTAGAATTCTGGGGTGAATCTCATCAAGCCCCATTGCTCAATACTTGTTTCCATGGCCCCTTGAAAAAAAGACACAGGTCCCAAAAGAAAGCAAAATGACTGGAGATCATGATTAGAACCCTGGTCTCCAATAGCGCTGGCCAAGCTGTTAAATGCCTCAGCCTTCCACACCACTGGAGCAGCTTGGCCAGCTCTCTGGATTTCGGTGCCCTTGTAAATGAGTGGCACCATGGACAGCAACTAGGGGAGTGCTTATTGCAAGTGCTGTAAATCCCCTCTCGCTGTCCGAGGTAGCACTATCCAGACTAGCACTCAGTTGACTGGAGCTATTCTGGTAGCGCTTATCTAACTGGTACCCTTTATTTTCTCCCTAATGTACCTATAAAAGGTTTTATCCTCCTTCTTAATTAAGTTGGTTATCTTTCCCCCCGGTTTGGGCCTTTGCTATTCTGACTGCCTTCCCTGCTTCCTTCTGCTTTAACTGGTACAGTTCTCTGTCCTGCTCCTTCTGTGTTACCTTATACTTATTGAATGCTATATTTTTCTCCCTAACTTTCCCCATCACCTCTTTTGAGAACCATGGTGGTTTATTCCTTAATTTTGTTTTATTTGCTTCACACAAAGTCTTGTTGCTTCTGTGATGGCAGCCTTGATTTTTCCCCATTGTTCTTCCACCCCTCCTTCTTGTCCATTTGCTAATGCTTTTCTAAGGCACTCCCCCATTTTACCAAAGCCAGCCCTCCTAAAGTCCAATACCCTCACCTTTGTGTGACTTGACTCTATGGCTGTGTTTATCGTGAACCACACAGTTTGATGGTCACTTGTTCCCAGATGGCTACCCACTTCTGAATCCAAGATTCTCTCTCCATCCCCATTTGACAGTACCAGGTCTAAGACTGCTCCCTCCTGAGTGGGTCCCAACACTAGCTGTCTGAGGCATTCCCCCTGCAAGGCGAGTATTACCCTACTCTTGGATGTGGCTACAGCAAAGGTGCTCCAGTTAACATATGGCATATTCAGATGCCCCATCAACAATATCTCCCCCTTTTCTGCCATTCTAAGGATGCCTTCTACCATTTCCTTGTCCATTTTCTCCCCATGAGATGGAGGTATGTATACAACCCCTTAGAGATTTTGGTGCCATTTCCTGTCTCCAGGGTGACTCACAGTGCTTCCTCTCCTCTTTGTTTACCTCTTAGTTCCATTGTTTTGATCCCTTCCTTTACCTAGAGAGCTAATCCTCCTCCTCTTTTACCCTCCCTGTCCCTCCTGTAGATTATATATCTTGGTATGTTGACATCCCAGTCATGATTCTCTGTGCACTATGTTTCTGTGACTGCCACGATATCCTGATGTCCCTCTTCCATCAAGGCCACTAGTTCAGGGAGCTTGTTACCCAGACTACGTGCATTAGTACTCATCACCCTCCATTTTTTGATAGCCTTACCCCTTTTAGCCCCATCCCTGTCCTTACTGTCTTTGCCTTTTTCTCCTTTGACCCCTGTCCTGCTCCATTTCGACTTCTCTGCCCTAGTGTTTGCCTCACTAATTACCCTGTTTTGTGGGGGGTGGGGATTTCCATGCTTCTTTTCAGTGCCTCCCCCATTGGCTATATTAAATGCTTGCCAATGAAGCATTTAAACCCATCACCTAGGATCCTGGTTTCCATCCTGGACAGATGCAGACCATCGTGCCAGTATAGGCCTGCATCGCTCCAGGTGGACCCCAGTCCCCAATGAAGCTAAAACCCTGAGCTTTGCACCAGTTGTTTAACCATTCATTGAATGCCATGGTGTGGAGTACCCTAGCCTCACCCATGCAATAGAGTGGCAGCACCTCCAAGAAGGTTATCATGTGTGCTACTTGTCTAAGGCCCTTACAAACTCTACAAACTCCTCCACTTCTCTGATCCCACTCCCAGCCAGGTCATTTGTCCCTAGATGGACAATGGCATCCAGCACCCTCTCCCGTGCCACTGCTCCCATGATCCTGAAAAATCACATCCTGTCCCTCCCAGCCATGGCGCCAGGCAGGTACCTTGCCTTCCTTTCCCCTCCACACCCCCAGTTCTACCCTCCTAATGATTGAGTCCCCCACCAGGAGTTGTTTCCTTCCCCGTGGGGTCTCATGCCACCCTCCTCTGGGTCTCATTTGTGAAGGTTCCCAGCATTCTCCTTGGTCTCCACTACAGGTGCTTAGTGTATTATTATTATTAGTAATCAGAAATTTTATAGTAGTGTCATAAAAGAATATATATACAGAAAGAGAGCAAGAAAAAGGGAGATAAAGAAGAGGATAGGGTTAGAAACAGGACTATTAACTGGTTGAAATGCAGTACAGGGTATGCCATGATTCAACCCCTGCTGCTGGGTCAGGAGTCATTAGGCACAGTATATGTGGATATCTCCAGCTGTTGGAGGGGGAAGACATCTTGGGTATGTCAAGCGGGTGAGGGGACAACCTAGAAACACCCACCAGTAGCCAGACATGAGAGTATGAGTATCAGTATCAGGAACAAGGGAAGAAAAAGGTGAAATTCCGGTGTCCCTGCTAAGCAGCAACAGCTCCAGTGCCACCACACAGCACTAACCACAAGCACAGCCTGGCACAGACCTCCACAAATGTCCACCGTCAGGTAGGTGGACCACTCTGTGGTGGGAGAGCCATTGAGTGTCAGGTTGAGCTAGTATGGCCAGGACTTATGAGGAACAGTGGGGCTGGGGTATGCCTGGTAAGGGTAGTCAGGGGAGAGAGTAGGAGGTTGTGTATCTTCCGTGGACTATCCCCCCAGATTTGTAAGCTCACAACTGATGGAGTTTGGAAAGACTGTTGAAGTCAGCTGTTTTGTCTGAAGACTTTACATAGTTAACTCTGATGACAAATGCTGCTAATTGTAGCTCACTTGCATTTATGAAATTGAAATGATTTTTCTAATCAACTAAAATATACTCATTGACCTTACTTCTGAATGAATTTGCACTGTGCTCACAATTTGATTTGATGCTATTTACTTGTGAACCTTTTTGTTTATTTCTGTGATTGTTCTAAAAATGAGACATTATCACAGTGAGTTGCATGTGGGTGTGACCGTAGAATAAATCAATAGATGCATTTTAGAGTTTGTTTTTAATTGGTTGAATTTCTTTTTCTGCTGGTGAATCACAGATTGAAAGATGCCATGAGTCAGGTTTTCTGTTGACTAGAGGATGTAGTAGTTTAGCTCTCCACTTACTGTAGTTTACTAGGCTGTTTTTTATCTGTACTGTGCTAGGTTTGTTTCGTAATTGTAGTATTACTAGGTGGTTCCTCAGTGTACTCACTAGGTTTCCGTCTTGTAATTTGATTATTACTAGGTGGTTCTTCATCGTACTCACTAGGTTTCTATCTTACAATTTTAGTATCACTAAGCGATTCCTCACTGTACTGTGCTAGGTTTTTGTCATTAGGAACAATAGGGACCATGCACACAGAGCCAGGAAATCGGTGCATCTGTGGGACAATCCAGCACAGAGAAACACAAAAAGCCATCCACTTGGTTCAAAGAAATATACTCACTCCGGTGTATAAATGCTAAACTCCCATTTATTAAAAAAAAAGGTGTTGTACATGGAGCACCGGCACTTCAGGCCTAGCATGACCCATCATTGGGATCACAGCTTACAGCCAGAACACTATACTGTTTTATACATAGAAAGTTAAAGAGCACCTCTACTGGTACTAAAAAAGCAGAAACAGGGCGCTTCCTTAATTCAATGGGAGCACCTCTATGATGTCTAAAAAATGTTTCTAGTATCCTCCAAAGAAAGGGGTGGGATCATACTTTACCCCTTCCCCCAGGGGCTGGCCGCATGATCACTTTCCACTTCCTGACTTGCTACTCCACCCCCATGCTCCAACGTTATTTAATGTCTTTATATGGAGAGCATGAGGGTGTATTCTATTCACTTGAATAGAGTGCCTTTTTCACAAACTAATTTCCCAATTTGAAATCAGGTTTTGGAACTGATTTATGCCAGGGTTCAACTAACTAGAGCCTTGTTAGTAGAACCCTGGCAACAATTGGTACCAAAATCCAATTTACAATTGGGAAATCAATTTTGAAAACAATGCTCCATTCAAGTGAATGAAGCACACCCATGTGCTTTCTCTATAAAGTTATCTCATAACGCTGGACCGTGGGGGAGAAGCTGCAAGACAGGAAGTGAAAAGTGATCATGTGGTTAGCCCCTTGGGGTCCAATTTCAATCCCTTCTCTTCATTTGGGGGATGCTAGCCAGTCAGCAGGGTAAAGCATATGAGGAGAGGTTGAGGGCACTGAACATGTACTCCCTGGAAGGCAGGAGAGAGAGAGGGGACATGATTGGGACCTTCAAGTACTTGAAAGGGATAAATAAGGTTGATGAGGAGAGTCTCTTTAAGCTCAGTGGCAACCATATCACAAGAGGGCACAGTCTTAAGCTGGAGGGTGGGAGGTTTAGGAGGGAGGTCAGGAAACACTTCTTCACAGAGAGGGTGGTGGACACTTGGATGCACTGCCGGAAGAGGTCATCTCATTGAAGACAGTGGGCAGCTTTAAGAGGGGCTGGGATAGGCATAGGGGGAAGTTAAGAATCATGGGTAGGGAGGATGGGAGGAGTGGGGAGGGAGGGCAGGGACATTAGCTCAAGCTGTGGACCCTGCAATACGAGCAGACTTGATAGACCAAATGGCCTTCTTCTGCTGGCTTCTTTGTATGTTCGCATGTTCGTATCATGGAGGAGATCCCATTGAGGTAACAGGGCTCCCTCTTTCTGCTTTATCATAAATAAAGTGCAAGTCCAGGTCTCTTTAAAGGCATAGTTCAATTTTTCAATGTATTGTGAGTTCAAATGTTGCTAAGCATGTCACAAGATGCCATTTTTATATATAATAGGTGATTATAGGACACAAATTAATAAACCACAAAGTAACAGCTAGAAAACTTTATATGTGTTCATGCAAATTGCTGAAAGAGGTAAAAAGGGATAATCTCATTGAAAATTTTCATCATATCATTATTAGCCAAGTATGTAATGTAGAACAGGTTATAGCTGATGTAAAATATATATAGCTACATTCACTTACGTGATAAATGCACTGAAATAAAATGGTGCTACTTGTCCAAAATTGCATATTTTCAATGGGCACAAATTAGGAGCTAATTTCAGATCATGAAATTAAATTTGTACAATTGTGATAAAAAAATGTTAAATGATAAAAAAATAATTGTGCAATTGTGGCTGAGTAGTACCATGCGCTAAATATAACTTGGTCAAGAATAAACAGTTCTACAGAATATGCTACAGTGTGTTACAGAAAGCATACTTTCAAATTTTTTTCTACAGGCCTTTTTATTTTACCTTCCGTTCTTCCCATCCACTTTCCTCCCCCCAGTTACTTCTCTTTTAACTTACTTTACCGTACAGGAACTATTAAGTTCAAACTGAGATTAGTGGGACCTTGTATTTGGTATATAATGTATGGAGGAAGCTTGTTCTACATGGATTTTCATCCTAAGCAGAACACAGTTGTACCACAGAGTAAAGGTCATGGGATGTGGCTGTACCCTTCTGTAGTACAACAGCATTTTACACAGGTTAACACAATGTGCGACCAGCTCTCAAGAAAGCAAAGCTGAAAAAAAGCACTGTATTCGCAATGGATTCTGCAAAACAGAATACAATATGGACCTTTGGTAGCCTGCTCTGTTTTCAACAAAATTTTAAAATGGTTTCTGCTGTTCCACTGTCCCACACCTTTTTTTAGCAGCCATACAGAATCAAGCAGGCTAATATGCCTCACACAGACTATGGCCGGGATCACTTCCCCCTCCCCACCCCGTCCATCTCCTCCAGAACCCTTGCCCTCATCACCCTTACGCAGTGTCTCTTTAACATAGAAACATAGAAACATAGACTTTGTCGGCAGACAAGGACCGCTTGGCCCACCCAGTCTGCCCATTTCCCTACCTAGAGGATAAGCTGCAGATCCTATTTAACCAACAGCCTATTTCTTCCTACCCCCCAACAAAAATTGCCTTATGTCTTTCCTATGCACTCTTGAATTCTTCCACAGTTCTAGGCCACACAACCACCTCAGGAAGGCTGTTCTATGCATCCACCACCCTCTCTGTGAAAAAATACTTCCTCACATAGCCCCTGAGTCGTCCCCCCTTAATGAATAAATGACACCTTGGTTGACTGGTTGAATAACTGATATTGTGTTAGGAGGTTAAAAATAAGTTTGATGTTATGGAGGTTCTGCCTATCAGGGTACCCACTGAAATTGTCCAGGAGCAGGACAACTTTACAGCCATGCAGTTTTTTGTCCCATGCCCTCAACCAGTCAGTGAAAATCTCACTGGTCATCCATGCCATGCAGCTGCTTCTGTACACAACTGCCAGGTGAGCAACACCATGGAAGCACCTTGGCATGGCAGATTTTCCAATCACAACCAGCTCCATTTTTTCAGTGCCACTCATGTTCCAGTATTCTAAAATGGAGACACGTTCTTTGGCTTTCTTTTGTCCCTGTGTGAGGTCAGATTCAAATATCAGCATGCCATGGCCCACACAGCCTTTGAGCAAGCCAGTTTCATCAACACTGAAGATGTTGTCTGTAGCATAGCTTGCCAAAATGTCAGGCAACGTATCCCTGACCAAATCATTAGCACCAGACCCATTGGCATTTTGTTTTTTCCTGTGTGCACAATGGTAACAAATGTTGTTAAGCACCTTCCACCTCTGTAGTTACCCATCAGTGGGTTTAAAATCATTTTTCCCCAAGGCTTCAGCAATCTGCTTTGCTTTTCATAAAAGTAAAGGGCCACTCACCATAGATCCAGTTCACACACACACTTGGGAACCAGACAAGGAGAGCCTCCTCTGCCTCACCATCTTTCCCCTCTCTCTTCCTCTTTCTCTGGGGGTCCTGGTTCACGTGCCACTCAGACCAAAGCAGTTCTTTACTGTAGAGGAGGTCTGAAACTGTTGATTTTGGCAGAGAAAGATGAGCTCCCATGTTGTTCACACTCATCTTGGGGAGTGATCTGATTTCTTTTAAAAGCTTAATTTTGCGAGCGAGTGGGTTTTTGGCCCACTTGGACATGCTTATAGCAACAGCAGGTGGTGAGAGAAGCAAAGACTAGAGACAGCAAGTGAGCTAACTAAGTGCCTTAAGTAATTGCCCCCATTAGCACCTAGATAACTTGCTCAATTATTGCTTCCGGGAGCTGAATGCAGTACAGTAAATCACTTGCGTAGTGCTAATCAGCCTCATCTGCTGTCCGCTATTGCCAGTTGGCAACATCTGTGTAAACAGGGGAAAATAACATTACTGTCTATGGGAATGGTTTTGGTTTTTTACTTTTTGACTGTGCTACCCAATTGTCCATGTTATCCATGTCCACCTTAGGTGGAATACACTATAGATATAGATATGTATTGCCTACCTCATTTTAAAAAGGGAGACAATTCAGATCTATCATTCAGACCTGGGGCTGCAGTAGTGCGTAATGTAAAAATCCACCAGGCCTCCCTCTTTAATAGCAGATTATCCAAGTCACCCCCCTGGGCCAATGCTAGGTTTTTCTATACCTTGAAATGAAAAACAGTGTTCACTCACAGTATGCTTCTTGACATGGTTTGCAAGGGCATTATCCATCTCACCTTTTTCTATAGCCCTCGCATATTCTTCTATCCATCAATTTCAAACTTCTATTGGTTTTATCCACATGATATGCATTACATGTACATGTGGCCAAATAGGTGACTCCACTAGAATCCCAATTCATAAAATCCCTTATTTCAAAAATCTTGTTAACATTATCCACCTGAAATGTCCTGCACTTTGTGACCAAAAGGCAATATTTACAATTCTCACATTTAAAAGCACCTCCGGTAACTTAGGTAGCCATGTATCCCAGGCTACAGGCCTCTGATAACTATTGGTCACATAGTCTTTCACATTTCTACCCCTTCTATAACAAATCTAGGAGTCACACCTGACATTTCCTTTAAGGGCTTGTTCAGTTTTTATCACTGCCCAATGTTTTTCTATTATCATTCTGAGGCAGCTTGTATCTTTAGAATATGTTGTCACAAAATTGCCTCTAGATCTGTTCATATTAAGGCGGGCATCCCTCTCCTCCCTAGTAAGGGACCTAGTTCCAATCTCACTCTCACTCCATCGTGGCCTGATTGTACATCTTGTGATATAGTTTCAGTTAGTATTTCTTGCCTCCTATTTTGTTGCTACTGTACGAGGAGCTGTCCTCTGTCCATCTCCTCCACCTCACTTCTAACTTTTGCCACCTTTGACTTAAAAAGCGCTTTTCCAACTCATGGCAGTACTTAATGCACTCCTGCTGGGTATCACAATTCCTTTTCACTCTAATAAACTGACTCTTCAGTATATTTTATGTGGTGTTGCATGAGTGGCAACTTGTAAAATGGAGTAAAGCATTCGTATCTGTAGGTTTACAGAAGAGTAAGGTGTTTACCCTTCCTAGGCTATCCTTTTTAATTTCCAAATCCAAAAAACGTACCTTATTAAGATCAGCACTTACACTGAAACTTAGATTCAGATTGTTCTGCTCCAAATACTTCTTAAATTGCTGAAGTTGCTCCAAAGACCCCCACCACATCATAAATAGGTTGTCAATAAAGCGCCTCCATAAATCTAAATTGACAAACGTAGGTTTCTTTCAGAATTAAAAACTATGTCCTGTTCCCAGATCCCAAGGTAAATATTATTGTAATTGAAGGCCATAGAGGCCCCCATTGCTGCCTCTTGTTTTTGCAAGTAAAATTTGCCTACAAACATAAACACATTACATTGCAAAACTTTTTCAGTGAACTAAATCAGTAAATCAATGAACTGGTCACTATACGATGGCTTATCTTGTAAAGCCCTTCCTTAATGCAACCAGCCCACCCTCATGAGGGATATTGATATAGAGGAACTCCACATCAATAGTTACCAAAATACCAATGATCTTCTATAGATAAGTCTTTCAACACATTGAAGATGTCTGGGGAATCCCTCACATATAGCAACATCCCTTGTGCCACAAATGTGATCTGCCCATCAACAAATTGTACCAAGGCTTCTGTAAGTGAGCCTATGCTGGCCACTATGGGGTGCCCAGGGTGATTTTCAAGATTTTTTATGAATTTTAGGCAGCATATATATAGCCACTCATACAGGGTGTGTAACTGTCACAAATTCAGTTGTTTTTTCAGTTAATCAAACCCCCGATCTTTAACTTACTACTGGATACTACTGGATGGAATGGGACAAAAGAAGGCGTAAGCCCATCGAGATTGTCCCCCTCATCAGAGGCACATTAGTTACCCAGATATTTGAGAAGCAATCCAAACATCTAAATGGGATTTAAAGGCTTCAAAGCTGGATATATTAACCAATTCTTGGGGTAAAGAATTCCAGTATTTTGCAGCTCTTATGGAAAATAAATTATCATGTTTGTTTGTATTGGCCCAGTCGACTACTAATTGCTGGTTATGTAGTTTACCCACTATACGTTTATTGGCTAAAACAAGGCCACATTGATCCATCAATATGGGTGACATAGCTTGTCCTATGATTTCATCTGTCTCACATTTGAATTTCACAGGTGGGTCTCCCCTGAGCCCACAATAGTGGTCAGCATTTCCAAGTTGTCTATACACCTCATTCACATAGGGGTCTCTATCCAAAATGACTACAACTCCTCCTTTATCCCTTATCCAGTATTTAACCACGGAGCCTGGTGCTGAATTTTTTGCTTGTTGTTCTCCTCCAGATGGGCAGAGGAACGTCTACTTGCAAAAGGAAGTCCCACTCAGGATGAACAACAGGAAGATACACACAACATGGGAAAACGTCTAAGCCCTGTATTGTACTTGTAATTTGCCCAATGTTTGTTTTCACTTCAGTTGTAATGCTCTGCTTGCTTTCTACCTGCTTTATAATCTAGTGTTACTTATGTCTCATTTGTATTATGAAAAATCATCTGATGTTTGCAATCTCTCAGGTCATGCCTGAAAACAGGCATTTTATTGTTCAGAGTGCCTACCTGGTTAACAAAAAACTAAATAAATATATCTTGCCATTTCCTCAGAATCTCTTAAGATGGGAAATGAGGATGCTAAGGCACCTCTTTGCATTCTCTTTCTTTGCTGCAAGCTGTTGAAATGTGGCACTGATTCAGAAAATCAGGAGTTTCACAATAATGTTACAGTCATGATCAAACAGTACAGATGCTTAAGCTACCGCATGCTTTACATAACCACTTGGGATATGTCAGCCAAGTTTTAGCAGTCAGTGAATCCTGTTTGTGACAAGATAAAAAGTACATGTTTAGATCTTTACTTCCTAGCTGAGAAAGAGCAGTGATTCAGTCACAGCATACAGTAGCTTGTATTTATCAATCTAAGATCTGTGACTCATGGGATCAGACAATGTTTAACATGGTCTGCATAACAGGCACTTTAAGCAGCTGAAATTTACCTTTCAAACTCCCAGAGAAATGATGCCAGCAACAGTGTCACCTCCAATCTGTAACTGGTTAAACAAAACAATTGCTTATTAAAGTCAAAGGCAGAGGTTAATTTAAAGAGGAAACCACAGGAATTCCATTTCCCTCCTCTTAAAATAAGATAAGAGAGTTCCTGCTCCTCTATCACCTTTCTCCACTGAATGCTATAGGATACTCCCACCTCTTATAGATAACACCCACCTCCCCTCCTAAGTATTTCCAATTCAACCACTGGTCACAGGAAGCACATGAGGCAGCTTGCAAAATCTAGTACACAGCAAGCACTGTAAAAGTATAGACTCACCCAATTATAAGTCTCAGCTTTTAGGTTTTTAAATGATTTACTGCAGATTTAAAGCACAGATAACCCTTGGCTCAAAATAAAACACAGCAATGAGATGGGAACTGGGAGTTTTCTGCCTCCATACTGTCTTTCCCAATGTGACTGTTAAACCCAATTTGATAATAAAGAATAAATTGGGATGCCTGAAGACTTGTGATAGAATTAAAAACCAATGCGTGACCTTAGCAAATGTGATCTTATCAAGGTCCCATTGTATTTCCATTTAAATGCAGATTTTGGCTTTCTGACTGGGGCTGTCAAAATTCCTTCATTGAAACATTAAACGAGCAGCCTTCTTTGAAGAGGAAAGAGAGGTCAGAAAGGTGGCATATGAAAATTATGAAAGCGTAGAATAAAATTCTGAGTCAGCAGCTCAGGCAGAAGGGACCATCGTTGAGTGTTTGATACAGTTTGCTTTAGAAGCATTGTGGGATCTCATGCCATACAAACATATTCAAAAACTTCTTGTTTCTTAGAGATGTTCTGTGCCTGGAAAATGCTATTTTTTCTGTAAAATGATTATTCTATGTTAACAGCAGTTGTAAAATTGTTGAATTAGAAAATTATATTGTGTCAATTCACTTTTACTTGACTGTAAAGTGATACTGTGAGTATGCTTATGCAGCCTTTTCAAGCATACTTGATGTGTAATTCATTACTGCTTGTTTTGGGATTATAAAAAGCTGTCACTAGAATATGCATTTGACTGAATTCAGAGGTGGATATAAATTGTTACTATTCCCAAGGAGTACTTATGGGAATTTTTATTTAGCTGCCCCAGCACTTATAAAGAAGTCCAGATTTAGGACTAAAAGCAAAAAGAAAACCTGAGCGGTCAAGCTTCCTTTTCTATGTCTAATCAAATATTTAGGGTTCCTAACTTCAAAGCTTTTACAGCTTCACATCATCAACTGTAAGTTCTTGCTTTGAACTACAGCAGACACAGTTTATTCTGTAGAGAACAGGCAGGACGGCTTTGGGTTACCCTGCCTTGAGCTGGGGGCGGGGTCTTTAGGTGTGTTTATAGGATATTTAGTGTTGTGCTTCCATCTACACTGTTCGCCTGCCACTCCACCTGCACTGCTGCCCATCTCCATTTACCCAACACCCATTGCACACCACTGCAGGGTCCATCTACCTGTCAGACTGAACTCCTGTGTTGTGTGATACATTTCCTCCAGGGCAGGGAGGCATACAAGTGAAGTGAGGTCTTGAGCTTTGGGCTGCAGAGGTCCATTTTCACAACATGCCACCCCACCAACAGTGCTGGCTAAAAACAACTTGGTATATGTCAAGGTCCAGGTCCAAGTGCTATGACTTTACATTAAATGATTTCAACATGCATAATGGCCTGCTATTGAATGAACAAGAAGAACAGTTAAATCTTTGCGAAACTTTTTTAATGTCTATTGCTCAGTGGTTTTCCTTATGTCATCTGAGTGCTGGAAAAGACTGTGTAGCAGCATAACAGCGGGAGTGGCACGGTGTGTCTTGGGGCTGCACTTGTGCAGGTGGAGCAGCGCATTTATGTGTTAGCAAAAAATGCCTCCATGGGAACACAAACCCAGCAAAACACTGATTACTATGCTGCAACAGTGTAACCCCCTTCTCAGGAGGGGGCGTAGAAACATAGAATGAGGACAAATTGGCTCTGAAGAGTCACTACGGTGACTATCAGAGGGAAATCACCTTGAAAAAGACAGTTCTTGTCAAGGGTGATTGCTGCAAGTAAGAATAGGCCTGCTCAGCTTTTTTGCACCGTAGACAGAATGATTAATCCACTCTGTCTGCAGTCTGTTAAAGCTTTTTCAGCAGAAAAGTGCGAGGAATTCAGCTGTTTCTTCCTTGACAAGGTGTCCTCAGTATGGAAGGAGATCACTACAAGTGGCCTGTAATGGGTCAGTTGTATCCAAGAGAGAAGAGGCAATGACAATCTGCTGGGCTGAGTTTGTTCCAGTTGTGGAAGAGGAGGTGGTCCAGATGATCTCCTGTTTGCATCCTACATGCTGTTCACGTGATCCTGGACCAGCCTGGCTCCTTACTGGTAGCCTTGGTTTTCTAGGACTGGTGTTAGCGAGGCTCATCAGGTGTTCATTGAGGGAAGGGTTTTTGTCAGCAACCCTTATAAGGGATGTGGTGAAGCCCCTCCTGAAAAAAACATCTTTGGACCCTGAGGTCCTAGTAAATGACATGCCCGTCTCAAATCTTCCTTTTTTAGGAAAGATTATGGAGAAGGTTGTGGCAACACAGCTAGAGGTTCATTTGGAGTCATTTAACATCTATGAGCCATTCCAGTTGGGATTTAGGCCGCGTCATAGTACTGAGACTGCACTGGTTAGGGTGGTGCATGATCTCGTCATAGCAAGAGATCAGGGACTTTGCTCCATCTTTGTCCTTTTGGATCTCTCAGTGGCATTTGACACAGTGGATCATGGTGTTTTGCTTGTTCAGCTGAGGAACTATGTGGCACTCACTGGCACTGTTTTACATTGATTTGAGTCTTACATTACAGGAAGATCTCAGCAGGTGACCTTGGGCAATTACCTCTCTGCACCCATGGTAGTCATCTGTGGGATTCCTCAGGGATTGGTTTTGGCACCTGTTATTTGCTGTGTACATGTTGCCTTTGGTGAGATCATAAGATGGCATGGGGTTGAGTTTCACTGCAATGCAGATGATACTCAACTCTATCTGTCTTGCACCCCAGACCAGGTAAGTGCGCAGTCAGTGCTCAGACATTGTCTACAAGAAATCAGTGACTGGATGGCCTCCAACTAGTTACATCTCAGCCCAGGGAAGATGGAGTTTATGGTCATTGATGGCCTCCTCCTCCCCCCCTCCCCTCTCCTTTCTACCAACTTGTCCTCATCTAATTTGCCCTCTGTGAGTCTTAGCACCCTGGCGATGTCTACTCTCAAGTATGTTTCTTCCCTCCCTCCTTTTTTTTCCTTTCCTCATCTATCCCCCCTATTTCCATCTGCCCAACTTGTACTCCTAACTCTATCCCCTGACAGGGTTATCTGCATCCTGAAGGGGCCCAGCACTGGGCAATTACTCTTCCTTCACTCCCCCTTCCATCTATCATTTCTACCCAACTAGTCCTCACCTGATTCTGCACTCTGGCAGGGTTTGCAGCATCCTGGAGTGGCCTAGTCTTAGGCAAGATTCTTCTTTCCCTCCTCTTCCCTTCATCCTTTCTTTTCTCTCTTCCCAACGTGTCCTCACCTAGTTCTGCCCCTGGCAGGGTTCTCAGCATCCAGGAGGGGTCCAGCACTGGGGAAATTACTCTTCCTTCCCTCCCCTTTCCCCTCCATCCTTTCTACCTAAGTCAACCTCACCTGACTCTGCTCTCTGGCAGGGTTCTCAACATCCTGAAGAGGCCTAGTCTTAGGCAAGTTTCTCTCATCCCTCCTCCTCCTTCCCTTTACCATCCCCTCTACTATCTCTACCCAACTTGCCCTTGCCTACTCCTGTCCCTTATTCTAAGTCCATGTCTCATTCCATCACTGGCAGCAATCTTCGCACTCTTAAGGGGCCAGTTCCAGGTATGACTCATCCTTCCCTACCCTACTCCTTACCCCCACCTCCCTCCTGCCCTCTCTCTACCCCCACTGCGCTTAAACAAAGGAATTAGTTCACTTGAGCTAATAACTTGCACTTTTTGTTCTGTCTGAGGTGCTCCCAGATTGCACTAGCCCTGTGTTAGCTTGCCCCTCGCAACTGATTTTGTGCTCACTTTGCTCTGGTAATGTTCCCCCCAGCGTTATCATCTCCTTCCTCCAACTGGTTTCCCCTGTCTACCCCTCCACCCTCCTTGATGTCCCCTCACTGCACTTCATTCATTCAATAATTGCTAAATTATCTGCCTCTTAACTGTGATCCATTCCTGTGGTAGCACGTGAGGTGGGCACCTGAATCACGGCACCATCTGAAACAGCGACACGATATGGGTGGAAGCCCAAAAGGCGAGGGCAGGGAGGGTGACCGGATGTGGTGGGTAGGCGACCCTAGTGACAGGATGTCACCCATCTCGTGCATGGGGGAGAGAGCCGGCAGTGTGGCCTGGGAGGGTGGAGAGATGTGAGGGGGTGGTGCTGATCGGCTGCCGAGCTGCGATATGGCATTGAGGCTGGCCTCCGCTTGCAGTGCTAGGGTTCCCGTTTGGGTCTGGGTCCCAGGCGCTACTGTGCTTTTCTTGTGCCTGGCCCAGAACTTGTCTTTGCTTTGCACTTCTCGACATGTGCAACTTTGAGTTGAGAACTTAAGCAGGGGGTGCAGGGGCAAAGCCCCTCATGGGGAAGGGGTGTACGGGGCTCAGCCACCCACAGAAAGCAATTGTTTCAGTCCCCAGCACCATTCTTCCATGCTACGAGAGGATGTCAGGAGGCAAAATTATTTTCGCTGCCCTGATGTCGCGATAATGCGAGTCGCTGTTCGGCGCTCGCTATTATCACATAAAACCATTCCTGTAAGGATTTGGCTCCAGAGTTACACTAAATTTCTGTACTATGTTCTTCAGGTATGCCACTTGTAATTAAATGCATATTCCACAGATATAATATATTTAACTGTATGTTTTGTCATAAAAGAGATTGTATGATTATTTATGATATTTTTTAATTTCTCAGATATGTTAAATGGTAAACTGCATGTCTAATTCTTCATCCAATTGTACCCCCTTCCCCTGGTCGCACTGTGAGATGAGCAATTTATTGTTAAATGTGCCTTCCTGGTGAAACATTTCAATAAATAAATAAATAAATAAATAAGACCAGGACTGACTGAGTCGGCAATGACAAGTGGTGACCTTTCTTTTCCATCTTTGAAAGGTCATAATCTTTGAGCCGTGGATGCGGCGAATGATTTGGGTTTCATTTGTGACTGCAGACTCACATTTGAAAAACAAATGTTGGCAGAATCAGGAATGGTTTTACCATCTTCATAATATTGCCTGAATCAAAACCGTATTTGGAGCCAGCCAACCTTGAGACAGTTGTCCATGCCTTTGTCACCTCTTGTTTCGAGTACTGTAATGCTCTTTACCTAGGGCTGTCTGGAAGGTTGGCGTGCCAACTTCAGCTGGTCCAGAACGCCGCAGCTCGGCTGATGTTGGGAATTCCCCACAGTGCCCACAGCACACCTGTGCTTTGGACTCTTCACTGGCTGCCAATCCATTGGTGTACCACTTTCAAGACCTATTTGATAACATTCAAGGCCTACATGGACTGGGCCTGGGCTACCTGAATGGGTTCTACCTAATCTCAGTGCTGTGTGTAGAGCATCGCATCAAGGCAGTGCCTGTTATCAGCAACTGTCATTTTGGGTGACCTGTCTTTTTGCAGGGAGCTGCACCCTGCACCCCACCTTGTGGGAGACTATGCCCCCTCCCCCCAACTAAATATACTAACTTCAGGGGGGGTTGGACCTCGGGGAGGGGGCACAGTGCAGGTGCTCTAATGACAGTTGCCTAAATCTGCCGCTGTCTTGACATGGCACCCTATCAGCTGGTTACCACCTAAAAGATCTCCTGGTGCCCTATACTCCCTCTTGACCCCTGCAGTCCACAGATGCAGGTCTGCTTACAGTACTCCGTTCTCATTTAAAACAGTCTGGGGATAGAGCATTTGGAGTTGCTGCCCATTACTGTGGAATTCCCTCCCGGATACAATTTTCTCCACCCCCACTGTGGACACCTTTAAACACAGGTTGAAAACATATTTATTCACAGGGGAGGGCCTACCCTGATTATTAACTAACTGCTGACCTGAATATTTAATGATTCTTTTGAAAGTTTGATGTATTTATTGAATGTATTTTTTAATGTGTGAATTGTTTTGAGAATTGTGAGGAAGACTGAGCCACTGGAAAGGGCACCATATAAATAAAATTTGCCTTGCCTTGCCTAGGAACATAGAACCATAGAAGGTGATGGCAGAAGGAGACCAATGGTCCATCTAATCTGCCCAGAGTTTCCTAGATCTACTATTGATCTCTGAATCTAGCCCCCCCCAACCAGGTTTTTGACTGTTCCTGACCATTTTGTTACTACTTGAGCCCTTGCCCTATCCCAGCGCTTCTTAAATGCTACCATGGTCGATACACCCACCACTTCAGATGGCAGGCTATTCCATGGGCCCACAACTCTTTCCATAAAGTAGTACTTCCTTATATCACTCTTGAAGCTCCCCCGTAGCTTTCATTCATGCCCTCTTGTGTTTGAGCCATCTACTTTCTTGAATAATTCTGAGTAGGGGACTTTATTGATACCGCTCAAGAATCTGAACATCTCGATCATATCTCCCCCTCTTAGTCTCCAGTGAGTACATGTTTAGTGTTTGCAGGAGTTTCTCATACAAGAATCCTTGGAGACCCTGAACCATTTTGGCTGCCTTTCTCTGCATGGTCTCCAACCTGTCTCTGTCCTTCCTAAGATGTGGTTGCCAGAACTGGACACAGTATTCCAGGCAAGGCCTCACCAGGGACCTGTAGAGTGGGAGGATCACCTCCTTGTTCCTACTGTCAGTTTCTCTCCCTATACAGTTCAACATTTTGCTTGCCTTGCTGCAAGTTTTATTGCTCCTGTTCTCACAGCACCAGCCCTTGTCTCAGGCACCTGCTCCCCGGCACTGTGGCTAGTTAACCTGCTGTCCACTAAATCCAGCTCCATGGCCGATCATCTCCCCAGCCAGCACCAGCCCTTGACACGGGCACCTGCTCCCTGGCGGCATGGCTAGCTAACCTGCCACCTGCCAAATCCAGCTCCATGGCCACTCGTCTCCCCAGTCAGGTACAGAGATTTTCATAATTTGATGCTCTCTAGATGCTCCCCGCTGATTGGCTGCCTTCCCACTCAGGTGCTTTCTGATTGGAGTGCCCTCAAGCCCTGGTCTCAGAGCGCTGTATTGCAGCTTTTTGCTTACTACGTTTTGCCTACTGTAATACTAAAGCTCCTCTACTAATTTGTCCCGCCTCCCACCCCACCCCATCACCGACCTCTATTAAACACTCACAAACTCTGCCCCTCACCACTTCCCCCACTTCCCTATTGGCTACCCTAGCCCTAGCCTGACTCCAACTGTTTAACCCTTTCACTCAGCTCTCCTACCCCCCTGCTAGTCTCCCTCTTCTCTAGCTCTACAGACTACAAGCACAGCCCTAATTACTCAACCTGCTGCTATTATTTCTTCCTATAACAATGCTCCCTATCCATACCACCCCCCCTCACCCTCTGCACACTATCTCTTATCTTCCTCCCTCTCTCATCCTCTCACTGGCTCAACAACTCCATGCCCCACTCGCCTCCTAATTATCCCACTGTCAATCTTACCCTCAGCTACACCTTAGCGATAAGTCCTACACCTGCTTCAACTGGATCCACTATTCTTCTCAGCCTTCTGCCCCCCTCCTATCTCTGCACTACTCCCACATTCTTTTGTGCCTCCTCAAATTCCAACTTATTATTTTCAGCTACCCATCCTTCACTTCTAAAATGTATAGTCAAACTGGTTTAGGAGTACCAAGCTTCACTTCATCATTATCTCTCTCTCCTACTGCTGCCCGCAGGCGACATAATTCCTAATCCTGGCCCCACTCTCACTAAAACTACCTCCCCTTCCCCTCCACCCTTTCCACTTTCCTCATCAACCCCTACCTCTCTCCCCAGAGGTCTAAAGATTCTTACAGATTGACATTCGGAGTCTTGTCCCTAAACTAGACCTGCTGCACCCTCTAGTTGCTTCTACTCACCCTGATATATTAATAGTTACTGAGACCTGACTAACAAGTAAGGTCCCTGATGCTTCCATCTCAATCCCTGGGTACATCATCACCCGACAGGACCATGCAAGCAGGGGTAGGGGTGTCGCTATCTACTCCTCTGCCTCCCTTCAAGTCACAACTGTTCTAGCAAACTCTGTCCCCAAGACCTATGAAGTCCTTGTCTTAAGGTTATCACTACCTTTCTTAGTCCCTAGCTTCATCGCAGGAAATTATTGCCGCCCCTGCCTACACCACACTGTTACCACTGGGGTAATCACCTCCATTGGGTCCCTCAGGTGAGCTTTACATCCTAGGCGACTTTAACCTTGACTGGTTGTCTCCCTCTCTAGGCAAAACCTGCACGGACATAACTGCCCTCAGTCTGTCCCAACTAATTAAGCAACCTACACACCTTAATCACAAAACCCTAAATCACTCTCTCTCCTAGATTGGGTCCTTACCTCTCACCCGCACAGGATAATCCACTCTGGCCTGATGCCTGATGCTCTTAGTGACCATCACCTGATCTACAGTATTTAGTCAGGAAAGTTCATCGGCCTAAAGTCCCTCCCAAACTCCTAACCACCTGCTCTTACAAAACCCTTGAATTTGCCTCTTTACATCAGGACCTAGCACTAGATGATTGGGTCCCTATAGCTTCTGCCAAAACCATTGGTCTTGCTCTTGATTATTTCAATGACAATTTTCTCTCTATCTGGAACAATCATGCTTCCTTGAAGCAAGTCAGAGTGCGTGGTTACCATCACCCTTGGATCACCCCGAGCTCCTGGCCTTTCAGCAAGTGCGTGACTTAGCTTGGAAAACTCACAAAACCACCAGACACTCTTGAGACCTCGCCAACTACTGCTCTCTCAGAAATGCCTGCACTAAAGCCATCCATCAGGCCAAATTTGATTACTTCCGTTCCTCTTTTGATAAGAACATACTTAACCCATCAAAGTTATGGGAAGTTGTCCACTCACTTTTCTCTCCCCAAGCTAAACCTCTCCCTCCTCTACTTAATATCAACAATGAACTCACTTCAGACCATCCCTTGGTAGCTTCAGAATTCAATACTTACTTTACTTCTTGTGCTTCCTCCCTGTTAGCCTCCCTACCAACCCCTCCTTCTACCTCTCACCTCTTTCCTGCCTCCCCCCTCCTCCACCTTTCCACAAATAGCTTTAACTTTTCACCAATCTCTCCTAGTGACACCTTAAAGGCCCTTCTCTCACTCAATCCTACAAAAGGTTGCTCCCCTGATCGCCTTAACCCTAAGCTGCTCCTTCTATCTGTTCATGTTATTTCCTACCTGCTAGCCAACCTACTCAACCTGTCTATTTACACTGCTGCTATACCTGCTGCCTGGAAACACACTACTGTCCTCCCCCTACCAAAGGACAGCGATCTCTCCTCCCTAGGTAACTACCACCCTATCTCCCTTCTTCCCACCCTGGCAAAGCTCCAGGAACACCTTATTCTCTCTCAGCTCTCTTCCTTTCTTGATGACTCCTCCTTCTTCACCTTTTCCAGTCTGGCTTCCGGAAGAACCACTCCAGAACCACCTCCCTACTCAGATTCATGGAATCTATCCACTCTGCCATGGATAAAGGCCACATCACGGCTGCCATCTTTGTCTACCTTGCTAAGGCATTCAACACTGTCTCTCACTCCCGCCTCCTTGAAACACTCTCAACTGTTGGCCGTCACTGCCTGCCTGCAACTGGTTCAGCTCCTACCTAATAGGTAGAACTCCATCTGTCAAAATAGTTGACTGTACATTCCCACCTCTCCAAATCTCTACTGGTGTGCCTCAAGGCTCCATTGTAGGCCCACTTCTATTCTCAGTCTTCCTAAATGACCTTCCATCTGCATGCTCCTCATCCCTTATCCACATGTATGCAGATGATACTGTCTTGTTCACCTCTGGCCCCTCTCCCTCTGATGTGACTGCCAGACTATAGCTTGACTTCAACAATGTTCAGCGCTGGCTAAGCTTTCATCAACTCTTTCTCAATGCCAAGAAGACAGTCTCCATGACCTTTGGCACTAGGCAGAGACTCTCTCAGCTGCCCACTCTCCCCTCCTTTTACACCCTTAACAGGACTACTTTAGAGAACGCTACCTCTTTTAAATATCTAGGTGTATGGCTTGATCACCACCTTAACTTTTCTGAACGTATTGGTGCTATCCTGAAAAAACTGCGCCCCAAGCTCAGCACCCTTTACAGAAAGCAGAGTGCACTATTACTACCGGTGAGGAGTGATATTGTTCAGAAAATGATTCTCCCCATCTTCGACTATGGCGACATAGTCTACAGTGCTGCTCCTAAGTCTTCCCTCACCAGACTGGACTCTCTCCAATGCCTTCTGTCATTTTGCCTTTGACTCTCCCTCCCACACTCGCCACTGCACCCTGTATCACTCTCTTGCCCTACCTTCCCTCAAGTGCAGGTGCCTCTCCCACTGCGCTAAGTTCACTTCCAAATTCTGGTTCTAGTCCCAGCCCTCCTACCTTTCCTCCTTGCTCTCTGCTCCTGCTCCCAACTCCCTCCCTCTTAGATCCCTGGATTCTCGATCTCTCGTTATTCCTCGCAGCGTCACTTCCATTGGTCAGGAAGCTTACTCCTATCAGTTCCCTAAACTCTGGAACTTGCTTCCTTCCCCTGTTTGACTTTCCTTGTCCCTTTTTGCACTCTCCTTAGCCCTGTGTAATTATTTTTCCCCTAACTACACCTGCATCTAGCCACTCTTCCCTCCCCTTACTCCCTGCTCTCAAATGCCACTATATTGTTATTCCCTATTCTGTCTACCCTTCCCACTTCCTCCTTCCCCCAAGTCCTACACTCCATCATTCCCCTACTACACTTTTTTCCCCACCCTCTTCTTCCCCCTCCCCTGTATCCTTTCCCACTCTATCCCACTAAAAAGCCATCTTTGCCTAGTATATTTTACTTTCTCCATACCTGCTCCAGTTCACTTTTGCACTGTGTTGCTGCCATTCTCTTGCCCCTCCCTCCAGCTACACTCTCCCCAATTACTTCACCTATCTCCTCTCTCTTTTCTCTTCCACTCTCTCCCTCTTTTTCCCTCTCCTCCTAGTCCTACATCTGTTCTTGCCTTTCTTGCAGGGTTCCATACATCCTGAAGGGGGGTCCCTTGACCTGGCTATCTTTTCTCCCCTCCCTCTCACCCCACTCCTCCTCCTCGCTCTTTCCCTACGACTTCACTAGCACTTACTGAAGTCTTGCTTCATTCTGCTCGGCACCTCTGTGTCTTTTCACAACCCCTGACCTCCTGACCCTCGACTCTGGGTGGCATCACGTAATTTCTCCTGGAGGTTACCTTACCTTGGCATATGTTTATAATACTGTATCCGCTACTCTCTCTATAATGATAAAAAAATGTTTCTCTGTATTGTTGTATTTTGTAATAATGTTTATAATTGTTTAATTGATCTCCTTGTCATTGTACCCCCTCCCCCAGATTCTTCTGGAAATGAGCTGTTCCTCAGCTCATGTTGTCTTTCCTGGTGAAACAATTTGTAAATAAAAATAAATATTGCATTGACTTGATTGCTTCAGGGTTTCATTTATGATGACCCCAAGGTCTCTCTCCGTGTGAGATGGTGAATTGGACCCTGTTTAGCCAATACTTACCTGAACTGCATTGCTCCCACACTCCTGAGGCTCCCAGTTGCTACCTGGTGGCTGCTAAACTGTTGTGCAGCTCTCTTGCATGGCAGCATGTGTGCTGTGGTGAGAGCGTGTTGCATGGATGGTGAAACTGCAGCACCTCCTGTGCCCTGTGCTTCACGGCTGTAACAGTGTTTATTTATTTACTGAAAACTTCAGAGAATACCTTTGCTCACAGGTGCTCATTTACAAATGTTCCACATCAAATACATAACCATAAAACACATTATAAGTACAATAAGCAGTTCCAGAGGATATACAGTTGAGTCAGGCTCAACGCACTTAAAACAGATCTATTACATACAGTTTTGAAAAAATCTGAACATGTATACAAAGTCACAGGATATGTACAAATCGGAACCAAATAAAACAGTTTTTAATTGCAATGGACTGCAAGGACAGACCACAAAGATCTCTTAAAAAATCTTGGGGCGATTCAGCAGATTATTGGGCTGTTCATTTAACCAGTTAGCATCACTGACAGCAATTGACCGCTACCCAGCGGAGCACCCTGGAAAGGAGGCTGACAGGTATTCCTGGCCATATTCCTTGTGTTTTATTGGCTGGAGGCAGTAAAGAAACAATTTGTTAAAGCAGAGGGTCTTAAGCCCAGGAGCACCTTTTTGACTAACAAACAGGTCTAGAACTTTATTCTGTAGAGTAAATGTAGCCAGTTAGTGAATCCGTAAAGGGTACAACTATGAGTACGGTTATCTGCACCAAGTACGAAGCGACATACCTTATTACAGATCAACGTTACTCTGTTTAGCACCATGTCATAGGTAGCTACGTAGACTGGGAGGCCATAATCTATAAGTGACAGAAAGGAGCTGGCTACAGTAAAGTGCCTAGCATCCCCAGTGAGACTGTTCCAGTTATGGTAGAGGGCCCCTAGTCTTTGTAAACTATGGCCACTAGATTTTGAACATGAAGGGCAAAAAGATAAGGGGCTCGATTCTCAAAGGCATTTGAATACTGCAAGCCCCGTGTGCGCTGAAGACACGGTGCATGGGGCTTGCAGCATTCCCTGCTCAGCAATCAGAATTCTCGATCCTGTGAGCCACAAGTCTAGAGTTAGACCACCTTTTGCTGGTCTGTCTTTGGGGACCTTTTTATGGGGTTTGCGCAACATATGTGCCACAAGCCGCTGTAAAGGGGGTAAAGTGTTGAAAAGGTGGGCGACCTATTGTGAATAGGGCCCACGGTGCAACAATGGGTTGAGGCAGTGCAGGGTTTGACTCAGGGGCTTGTGAAAGCCCTGTATCAACCTTTGAAAATTGAGCCCAAGGTCTCATCCAGAGTTACTCCAAGGTATTTGAAGGTCTCCATCTGTTCAAGGTTTTGTCCCTGGCCATTTTGAATGACAAAGGGTGAAACTTTAGAAGAGCATGGTCTTTTTTTTTTTCTAATTAAGGAGCAGATTGTTTTTAAAGAACCAGCTTTCTAGTGACCTGAAGTTACTTTGGAGAGCGGCAGTGAGGCTTTCAAGGTAAGAGTTTTTCAAATCGATGACAGCATCACTGACATAGAGGGGTACATTGGCTGTCTGTCAGGCATGAGGCAGTTGATTTATGAAGAGATCAAATATGACTGGACCCAAGATGGAGCCCTGGGGGACACCAATAGATACTTCCCTAGCATCGGGCAAAGATTTAACGATTTTCGCATGCCAGGAATGGTGGGTGATGAAGCTGTAAAACCAGTCCACTGTGTTCTGTGGCAAACCCAGGCCAAGGACTTTATTAAGTAAGATCTTATGATTTATCAGGTTGAATGCCTATATATATATATATGTGTGTGTGTGTGTGTGTGTGTGTGTGTGTGTATATATATATATATATATATATATATATATATATATATATATATATATACATACATATATATTTTATAAGGTCGCCATTGTCAAAGGCCTCATGAACATAGTTAGTGTATTCCAACAGCACAGTGTTCTTCTGCTCTGGTCTTCCAGTTTGGCAGAAGGGACCAGTGACTTTGTGATGCCTTTTTGTTTCGGGACTCAATGCCACGAGCATGCTACTGATGGCCTGGAGTGGAAGCGCATGTGCAGGAGGTTCTCCCCAGCACTCTCTGCTCCTCCTGACCCTACCAGTCACGTGACTTGTGTACCCACCACCCCTTACTGAAAGGACACAACTGAATGACAGGACTGAAGGGACACAACTGGGAGGTTGCAACAAAACGTAGGTGTCTGACACACTGTTGGGGACAACAAAATAAATAAAACAGTTTGGAGTAAAGGCTACATCCAGGACATGGGTGCAACCATTTCTATGTTCCTTAACCCCGCAGGCCATCCAATTAGAGGGCTAGAAAGCCCAGCCAGCACCAGAAAAGAACTGTGGGGGGACAGTGATGTCATAGACCCTCCCCACTGTACAGACGGGCTAAGAGGGCCATTCAGAGGGCAAAGCAAGGCAGAAGGACTGATAAACCACCCTACCTGTCTAGTTGAACATGAAATTGAAGGAAAGAAGTTTCTGGGCTCTTGAGAAGCTTGTGGCAGTCGAGAGAGAGAGAGAGAGAGATGAGAGGAGAGAGAGATCGAGAGAGAGAGAGAGAGAGAGAGACTGCGATGTTCAGATCTGAAGTTATTGAGATCATGCTATAAGCCTAACCAGAACAATAATCCTGCAAGTCTTCATCTGGGTTCATCCTGCAAAATCACTTTGCATCTTATGTGGTGACTGGACTTAGGAGGGTGGCTCAGCTCTTCTTTCCGAGGAGAGGCAGGCACAACAGTTCCAGGTGCAGAGAGCAAGCTTTTATTGGGACAGCCACTGGTTACGCTTGAAAGTAATTGGTTATGTGGTTGCAAAGTACAAGGCACTCACAGTGATTGTCATGCACAACACAATACTTAGTGTAAGAAGGTAACGATACAGGTCTAGGTGCAGTGAAGGTAAAAGTAAGCAGTCACATATATGACATCAATACGTAAGATACCTCTAAAAGGGTCACTTAGTGCCCCACATCTCCAGATGTCAATAATGATATTTATCAATACCTAACCACCTTGGCCAAGGATAAGTAAACGGCACCAGTTAAGTCTGACAGTCCAGTTGGAGGAACAGTCTTTTTGGTGTGAAGCAGGTGTTGGCTAGCTAGCTTGAAGAGTTGGTACAGCACCTTAGTAACCCATCAGTCTCATTGGCCAGCAGGAGGGCTGAGGACAACACAATGGAGATGAAGATGAAGAAGATGAAGAGGATGCAGGCTGGTCCAGAGCTGGAGATGCAGGTGATGAGAGGATGGAGGATGGTTGAGACAATGTCCTTTGCTGGCGATGGCAGGTCCTCTATAAGGTTCCTGACGAGTTGCCACCCAGCCGGGGAAGGGAGCTATGGCTGCCCTGAAGAAGCAAAACTAGAACGTGACAATTTCCCATTCATGTACTGTGGAGGGAACCTCACTATTATGAGTAGGAGTGGCTCCTAAGCTGACTATACTGGGGGGGGGGACTGATTATCACTAGGCTGTCTAATGCAGTCTTTCGTCATCTTCAGGGGTTGCTGGCAGGCTGGCCAGACGGCACTGGAAGCTTGGCCTGGTGAACAGAGGGTGGTCCCTAGACTCAAGGGTGCAAGCAGTTGCAGTCTCTTGCAGGGCAATTAGTTCAGGAGGCAGGAGCACTGTTGGGCAGCGTATTCGCTTCCCCACAGCAACAGCTCAGACTAAGGAAGGGAAGGAAAACTGAGGTATTCGAATGCAGTTGGTTGTGGGGCAGGCAGTTCAGGCCCCTTATAGAGCAGTCCCAAGACCAACTGGTCGAGGTGCAGGGCAAACAAATTCAGCCCTGGTGCAACTAGCCATCTCTGGTGGGTGCAGGGCAGGCAGTTTCAGCTCTGCTGTGGTTTCGTCTAGACCCCAATGCAAATGGCTCTGTCTGTTGGGGTCAATAACATCCCAGAGTGCAACCCAGAGAAAACATCTGAAATTGACAATTACACAACGCTTATGAAACACTTTTTCTCTTATCAGGTACTGGGGGCACCTATAGCCAGAGTTCAGATGGCCGGCAGTGCAGTGCTGCATAGGCCTGGCCTTAATATGGTACACAGATGCACCAGCTACCAGTGAGCAGTTCAGGAGAATGTGGTAGCAAGCAGGGGGTAGTCGGTGTCCCAGTGATGGGGCTGAGGCCCTTAGAGGTGACTTTCTCCTAACTGGGGCACTGGCCTTTAATATCCTTGAGGGGTCTGGTTGGGTTGGCAGGCCTACAAAGGGGAAGGGTGTTGCCTAGGTCAGCCCCACTCTCTCTGCCTAGGTATGAGGGGTGGTGGCTGGGCATTGGGCCCAGACTAAGCCCTGCCCCTCATAAATATTAATTTTCTAGGCTGTGGTCGCACTGTGCAGGGCCTAGGGCTGAGCACTGCACCTTATGTCTGCACAGAAGGGGATGTGCCTTTAGCCCCATCCCTGCCCTTGAGGCACAAAATTTCAGTTCCCCCCCACCCTACTTCTACCACCCTAGCCTTCTCCTCCCATCCTCTACTACTGAGGCGCTGATCTGGTGCCAAGTCAAACAGTCCTGGGGCCCATGCACTGTGATGTGATCCCCCTGTTTTCTTGCCCTTAGTGGGTACTCAGCCCATGCCTGTCCTGATGCCCTGACTTCATCTCCTAGGTGCCTTCGGCACTAGTTAAAATAATTATTTGGGCTTATAGCCCATTCACCACCAGGCTTGAGTCCTCCACTGGTCCAGAAGATCATTGGTGGTGCTAGTGGGGTTGCCAGGGAGCCTTGCTACTACCCAGCATGGGCTGCCTTTCCTGATGACCACCGGGGTGGAACTAAAAAGCCCAGGTGCTGACTTCCGCCAGGACTCTTTTTCCACCACACCGCATGGTCTGCCCTTACAATGGTCCCCTCCTCCGATGCAGCATGGGCTGCACACAGCAGGGAGCCCGCAAATGCCGCACCACTTCAGGCGCTGCAGCAGGGACCTGGGGGGGGGAGATGGGGGGACAACACTGAGGACACCGATTGCCAGGCTGGACTGTGCCTCAGTCGGGGGGGGGGTCCACAAACTCCTTGGAGCTGGCCAGGCAGAAGGAAAACAACAAGGGGGAAAAGTCACAGACTGGTCACCCCAAAATGCCAGGAGGAACAAAAAGAGGAAAAACAACAAAACGAGCTGACCACCCTCAGAGGCAGCTCACTAAATGCAACAGGGGCAAGCTGGCCACCGTAACGCTGACCTGAGGGCCAGCACTGAGCAACTGGAGGGTGAAGAACTGAGGGAGGAATGCCAGGGCAGCCTGGGGGGGGGAAGCACACACAAAAGAACCAACTGGCAACCTTAGGGCCTTCCAGTCAAGGGGACCCCATGAAGCCGGTGGTAGAGGGAAGCCCACACAATGGACTAGCTGCTGCTGGCAACCTGGAAGACTGCTGGACCTCTCGAGGAGCTGGAGACCATCTGCTGCTGCTGCTGAAGACCCCTGGGGACCACAGGCTGCAGAGGAGCAGCCACCAAGGAGCTATGGCCCAAGCTTCAGGTAAGCCTCCAGGCATTCATACTCCTGTGCTCTCTACTCTGTCAGCCACCCAGTTCAGAACTGCCTCCCAGCTAGTAGGGAAAACCCTTTTCTAGCCTGGGGGTGGACTTGGTTCTTAGCCAGCTGATTGGGTCCCTGGGGCTTGGATCAGCCCCTTGGGCTTATTTATGGCCCCTTTAAGCATTGGCCAGAGCCCTGGCTTGTCCAGGACAAAGGATCCAGCCTGGAAAATGTCCAGGAGGGGGAGGGGGAGAGGGGGATAGGGACAGAAAGTGGTCAGCCAGCTAGCTGGGTCAGCAAGTCAGCTTGCTGTGTATGGGGTGAGGTGGGGGTTAACCCTTTCCCTCCCGGAGGTCTTTCCTGGTCTGCCGGTCAGCCAAACTTTGGGGCACTACACTTATCCTGGGCTTACACTGTTTAAGACTGTGCCAGGGAAAGGTACTTGTTAGTAAAACCTGTGAGATGTGCCAGATGGGCATTTGTTGAAAGAAACCATTCGGAGTCCATGCCTGTGGGGCACTGCTGCAGACCAAAGCTGTAGAGCTGTCCCAAGTAGAGACAGAGACCTGCATTCTATGTAGATTGCTTTGGAACCAGGTAAGGGGCCTGCTAGCCCTTATCTAGTAGTCTTGATTGGGGACAGAGGAGCCACGGGGCATGTGCCCTGAGTACATGGGTACTCGTGATCCACAGGGAAGTTGGGCTGTTGGGATTACTCCTGGGGTCTGGGCTCCTTGAGAATCTGGAAGCCGCTGCATAGTGCTCCACTGTCTGAGAATTGAGCAGAAGGGTTGTGTCCTGAGTGATGAGAGCTGTGCTGCAGAAAAACATCTGAGAGAGTGAACTGCTTCATCTCCAGGCCATGTGCCTATTCCTGACTGTTGCTTCACTTGCTGATGTGTACTGTTCTCAGCCTCGACTGAGCTGCTGCATCCATGGGTCATGTAAGTGCTGGCATTGCTGGGGTCTTTTGTACTCTGCCAAATTGGATTACAACTACCATATTTGGATTGCAAGTTGGTTTTCAAGCATTTTCCATTTGGATTTTGAGTTCTTTAAATTGTGTCAGCGCACTATGGCCTGTTGGGGGCTTAAATTGCAAGCTTTCTAATTTTCATCAAGTGCACCACGGACAGAACATGGGCAATGTAGCTAGCAGGCCTGCACCAGGACTCTAGTGTAATTCCTTGGTATCCAGAGTCATTGGTTCTTGTGTCATACTTGAAGTCATTGTTTTAGTACTGGTGCCAGCTGAAAAGAATACCCTACCTTGTGAAATATAATCCATCCTTTTGTGCCCTTTTATTGGACAGGTGTTTCACAGTCTGAGAGGGTAGTAATGATCCACAGTGCAGTGGCTGTCAGGGGGCATTGCTATAAGGTGGGAGTGCACAAGGTGACTTGCAACTGTCTTACCCTCTCTTCCTCCAGCTTCCAGGCCTGTGCTCTTAAACAAACACACTGATAATTTGTGGATTTTCACTTCTGTGTGTAACTCTGTGTAACCTGATTGAAGTGTTTGTTGATGAAGGTGACAACTGTCGTTTTGGTCCCCAAGGGGTAGTCCAGTCCAGTGTAGGGAGGTGGATAGGTGCTGCATCCCATGAAGTAGTACTGCACACAATTTCTGGCCCACTTATTCTCTGTGGGTTGAGGCACCATGCTATTTCTTATTTGTTCTGTGACAAACCAACCTACCACAGGAGAAAGAATGAAGCCAACCCTGTCAATCCGATGAGCCCAGTACATTCACCAGGCAGGTGTGTGAACCCAGACCCACTGATCCAGGGTTCACAGGAATGACCTACAGTGCTTTTCAGGCTGTTTAAACTACCTGATCTTCATTGGTGTAACTCATCTGCACCAATCACAATGGTACAGATCAGGCAGTGTAAACTGGTCTTTGTTTCTTTGTAATTTTTTACTTACTAGTCTACAATTCCTGTTATTACAAAATATGTTTATAGGCACCAGAGATGGAGCATGTCACTTTCAATCATACGAAAAAGGGGCCATGAAACAATCCTGAAACATACTGAACCCCAAAGGAGGCAGTGACAACCTTATGTTTTCTTTATATTAGTTTATAAAGCACACTGTGAGTTCTAGAATTAGGCAGAGAAAAGGAACACTCTAACTGATAACTCTTGCATAAGATACAGTTATGTGCGCCATCTGAATCTCAGTTGTTTTCTTTAGTTTTGGTTTTGCAACACAAAAAGTTAAGCAGTGATGTGTTGTCATTGTCTCCACCTTTCAAAACAACACAACCAGAGCAGTCTTCTTTGATAGACACCATGTCAGTAACATTCTAACTGTTCCATATGGAGTCAGAGAATATGGTAAGAAAACGTAAACTATAGTATTTGCCATTCACAGAAGTTTATTGAGAAACCAAATTCATTTGTCAAAAAATAAGTGCATTAGAAGTCCATTCTAACCAGAGCCTTATGTTTTGTGCCCCTTAGCAGAGTTAGGCCTTGATAACTCCTACTCATTCTTCCCCCGGCATAAACCTGACTGTGTAGCACTTTGATTAACAACCTCATGGTAATATGGTCCCCAACAGTGGGGCACATGGTTTGCTCGAGGGTACTCTGAATGCTCTGGGCAGAGTTTTAGCCAGTACTGGATCATAAGATATCTCAGGTGTTGTTTTCTTTGTGGCCTACCTTCTATATGTTGGATGCAAGCCCAACTATTGGTAGACTGTTGGGATTTTCCATGACTGATTGAGGGACGGACAATCCCCCTTCCCCTGCATTGAAGAATGTGGTGGGGTTGTTTCCCTCCTCAAGATACCTGCTTTGAACCCTGAGGTCCTGGCTAATTACAGGCCTTTCTCAAACCTCCCCTGTAGGGAAGATAATTAAGAAAGTGATAGCTTTGCATCTTGAGGCCCACCTGGTATGTTACAATATCTTCAAGCCCTTCTAATTAGGGTTCAGATATTGATACAACACAGAGATTTCACTTGTGAAGGTGCTGAATGATCTCTTCTTGGCAAGGGATTAAAGGGAGTACCCTATAGTGATGGTCCTCAATCCTTTTGGTGTTTGGCATCATAGATCCTGGGTTCTGACTAATCACCTGAGGAAGTATGGAGGACTCAAAGGAACAATGTTGCATTAGTTTGAGTATTTTCTTGTTAATAAGGTGCAGTGGGTGATCCTGGGGAAATTCTCCTACAGGGCTACTGCTGTTCCCTGTGGTCTTCCTCAATGTTTAATTCTGTTCACAATGTCATTTGATGTGCACATGCTACTTTTGGGGAAGTTTGTGAGGTGGTACAACCTGGGGATTTACTGCTGTGCAGATGATACCCAGTTGTATATCTCCTTTGCACCAGATTAAGAGGACTCCATTGTAGTGCAGTTGATGTTTTTCTGAACTGAGTGACTGGATGGTGGCCAGCTCATTAAGCCTCAGTCCAAGCAGGATGGAACCATTACTCACAGAACCAGGATCTCAGAAGAAAATGATAAGAAGGAATGAAAGCACCCTTCTAGCCTTGGGTGGCACCACCCTCCAAGCTGTAAATAGGGTTAAAAATCTGGGGATCATAGTTGATGATAAGCTGTCACTGGAACATAATGTGGCCACATCTGTTGACTGTGTTTTTTCCATCTGAGAAATAGCACCCAGTTGAAGCCCTATCTTCAGTATAATGACCTGGTGACTGTGGCACATGCCTTCATGACATCCTGCCTAAAATTAGTGTAATGCTCTTTATCAAGGACTTTCTGGAGATTTGGTGTGTCATCTCCATTTGGTACAGGATATAACATCATGGCTAATTTTTGGTATAAGCCCTTTAAATTATATCAGGCATGTGCTGCGCACATTGCACTGGCTTCCAGTTAGATGGTACACCAATGCACATCACCTTCAAAAGTTACTTGATGGCTTCAAGGCCCTGCATGGGATAGGTCAGGGCTGTATTAAAGGCCTTCTGCATTCATGTGCTCTGGACTGCACCCTTTATTCCATTGGGGGCATCTCTTAGAGGTTCAGCAGGCTGTTTAAAGTCATTGGGGCAGATCCTTCATTGTGGCTGCCCCCAGACTGTGGAACTCTCTCCTGCACCAGCTGTCTCATATCTCCTTAGGTGAAGGCCTTCAAAAGAGCCCTGAAAACATATCTGTTCTCTTTGGCCTTTTATGACCCAGGTTGAACTATTATGACATCTTCTGGCCTGTTTTAAATTCTGTAATTTACAAATTTTTAAATATGATGGCTGTTTTTATTCTGTTTTATGTATTTGTATTCAGGTCCTTGAGCCTCAGGGACAAGGGCCTTTATAAATAACAAAATGTTTGACTGATTGATGTGAGTTGGGTAAGCAAATATGAGAAACTTTGCTTTGTGAACAACTACAGTATGCTAAGTTCTGCAACTTCACAGAGTGCAAAGTGGAGCATTGAGTAGTTCACCATGATGCAATGTTGTCACTTCTCTGGGTGAAGACTTGTTAGTGAGGTGCCACTATGTGTAGCATTTGCCTGATGAAGTGTCCACTTGGCCCAGGAGAGAAGATACTTCACCATTGTGAATATATTATTTGAATTAATAACTATGACAGCTATAAACATAATTATTGGGGTTATTCAGTGCAATATCTGCTCATTTGATGGATAAATCCCAACATCCTCCTTCTCAGATAAGAGATGCTTGAATGTATTAAATGGAACACTGGGTGTAGATGACACTGGCAGGTGATGTCTGCCTGAATTTATTGTCCTCCTCATGGAGCTGGCTGTTAATATTGGCTGATATAGCTGCACAAAAATCTCTAGCAAACTCAGCCTCACTCTTAACCCTCACTGCTGCTGCTGTCTTTCACTTAGTTTTAAGCAGGCAGGAGGAAATTCCAGGGTCCTGAGGTCAATAGGTCCTGCAGGACCTCCGAAATACACAATAGTGGACTCTAAAGGAGTAATAATTTTACTGTTTTTATCCACTCTCATGGAATATTTTACCATGACTGAATTGTCCTTTTTCAGCTGCAGATACATTTATTTTAATTTTGTCATTTTCTCTGGGCAGCATGAAACTGTCAGTAGAACTGTAATGCATTTGCAGTTATGGGGGAGGTTGCACTATATAAACAGCACCTCTGCAAGCAGAGATAGACACTGGGAAGAGGAGAAGCCAGGGGAGGCCAGGAGGCCAGGTTTCTATGCCAACAGAAATCAAGTAGTCATCAACCTCGCTAAGTCTTTCAAGCACATTCTCTTAATGCATCTACTATAGTGCTCTGGGGAACCATATTTATGTAAGCACTTCTGACTTTCCTGCATAATATTCTTGGGAACAACATATTGGGATAACAACTGTATTTTGCGACTAAGTTAGCACTAATACGTCAGTGTAATAGTACCCTCAAGGCTGGCAATATTCTGCGACCAGAATATTACTAATTTAGCATCCCAAGTATTATTGCCCTATTAGTTTATGGCATAGCTCCATATACAGGCAAAATTGAAGAGACAGAAATGTTATAACTGGAAGCAACAAAAATAGGCACCATTTGATGAATGATATAAGTTTAAACCTGGACATGGTAATAATAATAACACATTATGTTTGTGACAGATGCAGTTTAATCAAGAATTTACAGAGCCAATTTACAGAATTAAGATCACAGTTATATAAACTTCAAGACCTAAGACAGCTTGAAAATTTGTTTTCAAAAAATTCATAGAAATATTATAAATCACACAATTGCAGCACACAGAGCCACTGTACTGCTTATCCTGTGTACAGTGATGTCTCATGCAGAAGCATTAGGAGTGGAGGCAAGGTGAAGCAAATTTT
Source organism: Neoceratodus forsteri (assembly GCA_016271365.2). Lineage (NCBI taxonomy): Eukaryota > Metazoa > Chordata > Ceratodontiformes > Ceratodontidae > Neoceratodus > Neoceratodus forsteri. The sequence goes on along the minus strand of CM028137.1, from coordinate 795,811,170 downwards.
ATTTATAAAGTACCCTATCCCACCTGGCCTGGTGGCACCGAGGGTTGAGGCACTGGACACCACACCTTGTGCCATGCCAGCAATTCAGGTTTGGGAGCGAGCTCAGGACATGGGGGTTGGCAGGGGAGGGATAGGATCGAGCATCCAGAGGACTGCTCTCTTATCCTGGGGAGGGTTGAGGGATTCCACTGCTCTGCAGAGGCCTCTGGTGATGACCTGGGAGCACTAAGGCCTGGTGCAATGTAGGGGTGGAGTATGGTGGACGTCAGCACGCTGTGCCTCAGGACATCATTGCACATCCATACTCCAGGGGACTTAAGGGAGGAAAAGGCTGGTGTGACCGTGCAGCTTGATGGCCGTGCTCTGCTCTGCTCTGCCCAGAGGACTGTCATGGAATCGCACTGGGGGAGTCCGGGGCTGGCCCTGCTTGGAGTGGTATAGGGAGGCCCTCCAGCGGGTCGGCTGATAGCCATACCAGTTCCCCCATCATGCAAGTGAGCCTGCTGGTCTCTGGGCAGGCAGAGCCAACGGCTGGATGCTCCCACCAGTATACGCTGCAGCAAGTGAAAAATTAGAGTAAGTTAAAAAAAAATAAAGTACCCTATCCCAGGGGCTCAGGCCAGGGAACAGTACAATCATTAAAACAGTAACAGAATTAAACATCAAATATTTCCACTCAAGGAGCATTCCACTTCATATCTATGGGGCTTTTCAGATGCAGGTGACCCCCCCCATGGCTGGTGCAGAGGCTGTCCAGCAGTCTCTCTAATACCAGGCTCTCCCTCTTGAGCTGCATGGTCTGAATCGACTGATGCTACCAAACTCCTTTAGTTATTGAAGATGGTTCCCTCTCCCTGGCATGCCTGTCCTGACTTGTTTTTCTATTGAAATGTTTCTGTCCCTGATGGCTGAGGTGACTATTCAGCCCTCTCCCTGCTTCAACAGACCAGAAACTGCTGCCCTAGGTACTCACCTGGTCTTTAGTTCCCCACAGCTTGGTCAGAAGGGAAAGGCCCATCCCCCCAGTCCATATATTCAGATTAGACATGGTGTCCCCAGGTACCAGTGTGGGCCAGGGCTAGGTGGGCAGAGTTTCATGAAGCCCCAGCCATCACATTTCCTTTTTCTTGTTTCCTGATCCTGCCAACTGCCATAGTGTGCAGATGCATGCTTGTGGAAGCACACATGCATCACTTACCTATGGCCCCTCCCTACCTTTGCCATCCAAGCTACACTGCCACCAGGTCTCCACCTAGTGGCAGTCTTAGGTCAGGCAAACCAGCCTCCCAGCCTGGGAGAAGAGTGCAGTCCATCAGCTGCTCAGTACTCCTCTGCCTCCGGTCAACCCCCGGCAACCCAAGCTCATTCATGAACTTGGGTTGTCGGCATGGCAGGAGGTATGGCATCCAGCACCTCAGAACACCACACCAGTGGACATGTTCATGCCTGTTCATGCCTGTTCTGACTTGTGGCATGCATTAAACTTTTGCTCATATATTGGTACAGTTCATACGCACCTGAGGCTCAAAGCACTTTCTTGCAAAAATTATTGTTACTGGGTTTCACTCTTGCAAAGTCCTTACTGTAAGCCCATAATGCAAAAGGGTACCTGTCACACATCCCTGGAAGTTGAGTTCAGGAGTGAAGTCTGCCACAGACAGGGCCTTACTATAAAGATGAGCAAGGGTCCATGGGCCTGCCTTCCTCTTCTGGGTAAGCAGGCACGATGGTTAGAGGAATCTTACAATCCGCTGACTCCTCTGTTGGTGGTGTTGCAGCTGCAGTTGATGTTACTCTCTCTCTTGGTTTCCTGGGGGCAGTTGCAAGAGTCTGAGGCAATCTGTGGTTCTGGGCTGGTGATGGGCAATTTTGTACTATCTGCTGCAGATTCCATGTCACTGGGGCCTTCTTTCTTCTGCACTGGTGCTGGTCCTCTCAGGTCATTGTCCTTGCTGTCTTCCATGCAGAAACACTCTAATGAATGCAACAGGCATGCAGTCCCTCTTCTACCCTTGCCTATTTGAATGCAGGGTGGGCTCCAGTTGCTGAACCCCATGCTAATTTGATGGTAGCCAGCTGCTCTTCATCATCTGGAAGGCACACATGTATTACTCCAACAGCTATTGGAGTAAACTGCTGCAAAATGGCTCTTTTATGTTTGCTTGTGCATGTGCAAACAAACATATTATTACAATACTGGGTTTCAGAGGTGTCTCACTGTCAGGTCTAATTCAGCTCAGGCTGCAGGGGGTTTGCTAGTGACAGCCCAGTGATCAGCAAGGGTGATCATGGCAGTGTGCTCTGCTTGTGGGGTGGAAACATTGTGTAGCTGAACGGAGTGAGCAGCTCCTATTTCAGAGTGGCTCAACCTTTTCATCTGCATGACACTGCCAAGCAAGCAGCTGAACAGCATCATGATCTGCTCCAGACTCTCCCTGCTGCTATCAAGAGACGAGATGCACACAAACAACTCCCTTTCACTTCCAAGTGCTCAGCCCACCTCCCAATCCTTCTCTGTGCCCCGTCCATAGAAAAAACATGCACCCACTGCCAAGTATCCTGCCACCTACATGATCCTTCCCCCAGTGCCCCATTCATAAAAATAAAACACACTCCTATTGCCAGGTATCCCACCCACCTCCCAATCCTTCCCTCGGTGACCCGTCTGCAAAAATAAGTACCCTCCCACTGCCAAGTAACCTGCCCACCTCCCGATATTTCCCATGTTCCTATCTGTAAACCTGTATAAGAAGAAAAGGTCCAGTTATGACATTTTCCCTCCCAGCCCAACTCCACTCTCAACACCCACAACCCCACACACCCCAATCTCCATACTTATCTATCCAGCCCAGCGTTGCTTCTTCTCACATGTCCTGCTTCTTCTGAGCTCCACCGGGAAGTGACTGAAAATTGTAATTGCCAAGATTTCTTATCATTACACTGAGTTGTGAAAGGAAGGTAATATTCTCCATCTCATCTTTCCCGTGTTCCTGGCATATCGTACATGTTAACAACTAAAAGATGTATTACTGTTTTCTGTAATTTCATGTTATGGTGTTAGTGCTATGCAGTCTACATTGTTTTTTACTAACCATTTCTTGGTTGTTGGCAACAGTATGATTAATTCAGTTGGAGATCAAACTTAGCATTTGTTGGTGTGTTTAGTATTGACATAATTTAAAAAAAATAAAGTTGGCATAAAAAAAGGCCCACCCTGCCAAGACTGGATTATTGCAATGCTTTGTGTTAGAGCTTACCTGATGGCCAAATTTGTTGCCTACAGCTAGTACAGAATGTGACAGTAAGGATGCTGATCTCTATGTTCAGGTCAGAACCTGATAAACAGTGCTATAAACTGGGCTGGCTGCCAGTCAGGTTTTGGACAGACTACAAGATTTTTTCACTAACATTCAAAGCTCTAAATGAACAGGGTCTCTACTACCTCTGCAAGATTCTGGCCCCATCAGTTCCCCAACAGCCACAGAATCCAAAGGTCAGGGAAAATTGAAAGTTCCACCATCACACCTGAAATCTGCAAGAGATCATACTTTTGTGGTGGCCACCCTGACCATATGGAGTTCTTTGCCAGCAGCGAGCTGAACGGCCTCTTCAATTAACATTTTCAAACACATAATGAAAAAACATCTGTTAACCCTGGCCTTCCTAGAATTTATCTCATTTATACAGTATATCTGACACAGTCTTAATTTTAGAGTTATTTATTATGTGTTAGAGCTACAATTACTCTATTCTGTTCTATATGTTGTTCGCTGCATTATTGCACTTTATTAAACTGTCTTATAATGTCAACATGTTTTATAGTTTGTACTTTCCTTCCCCAACCTAAACTGTTATCTTAACACTCTGAGCATTGGAATGGTGATTTATATTGAAGAACTACTACTACTAAAATAATATTACTACTACTGATACTAATACAATTGCCATAGTACTACTACAGTACTACTACAGTACAGTACTAGTACTAATATAGTTGTACTACTCCCACTGCCACTAATACTACTACAACACTACTACCAACACAGTACTACTACAAATACAGAACTACTAATCCAGCATTACTGCTACTACTAATACAGTATTACCACTACTAACACAGTACTACTACTTCTACAACTACTACTATTACTATTACCACTCTAAAGAAAGGAATATAAAAAATAATCAGGTTTAGTAGTGGTTCTATGGGGCAGTGAGGCACCGTAGACTCCTCCCATGCATTCCATGTTCATGCTATGCATTAATTGTGTAAGGTCACCTACCCCCTGAAGAAAGTTTAGATCCCTTCTTTTCTAAGGTCAACTATATAATGCATGCTGACTTCTACTTGTTGCAGATGTGGTACCATGGTTGCAGTTGTACTAGATGCCTGTATAAATGTTTTACATCAGTATTGACAGAGAAAAGGTGGAAAAATATTGGATGTTAAAAGGTTGTTGACCAGGGTACAGCAGGACCAGTGGTGCACAGTTAGGGGGACCAGCACTTTATCATAGTCTGGCGTGCATTACTGAGACCTGGGTGGGTGATGATGCTGACCCAGGTTTAGAGGCTGCCTTTCCCCCTGGATACTTGGTGGTTCACTGCTCCAGAGTGGAATGCAGAGGTGGGGGAATGGACATCTGTTTAAGATCTGAACTTGGCTTCACTGTGCACCAAGTGGGAAGACCAGGTTCCTTTGAATGTGTGGCTGTACGTAGAGGCCTGGGTACAAGCTGCAGGATTCTCCTGATTTACTGCCCGGTGGCAGGTGAATTCCTGCAGGAGGTAGCTGACTTTGTCGTCGGTGAGACTTTGGAGTCCCCCAGATGTTTACTTCTGGGGGATTTCAAAACTGGGCCAATGATGAATCCTCTAGGCTAGGTTACAACCTCCTCCAGCTGATGTAATCTCTGGGCCTGTTGCAAAAAGGTTTCTTCCATGACACACCAGGGCAGCCACATGTTGGACCTGGTCTTCTCACTTGGGCTTGAGATTAGTAATCTCAAGACTGATCGGATCATTTGGGCCGATCATTGCACAATGGAGTTCTCATTCAGGGCCCCCCTGAGAGCCCTCCCCCTGCTAGGATGGTAAGCTACCACCCTTTGAGGGGTTTGACCCTGGAGGGTTTTCTGGCGGTGGCAGATTTATCCAGTGTGAGTAGTGCATGTGTAAGGGATACGGGCAAGGCTGTCACTGCCTATAATAGGGCAATGTCGGCTGTGCTCTACTCTCTCGCACTGGTCTGTGTACAACCCAAATTCTCTTGCTTGAGGTCCCTGTGGTTTCATGGGGAGCTCAAGGCAATGAAGATTTTGGGTCAGAGGTTAGAGCTCTGCTGGCAGAAGTCCGGGTTGGAGGTTGACAAATTGGACCTGTGCTCTCATTATGTTGAGTATCAGAGGGCAATCACTCGTAAGAAGGCAGAGTTCATGTCCAGGGAGGTTGCTGCTGGGAAGAATCGAGCAACAGTGCTCTTTCGGACTGTGGACAGGCTGTTAAACCCAGCCTGTCTACAGCAGAAAAAAGTCTTTTCCAATGCTTTATGCGAAGAGTTTGCTAATTTCTTCTCAGACAGGGTGTCCTCCATCTGGCAGAGCATTCCACCAGTGAGCCACATAGTTGCCGACAGTGGTCACCTTTGGTGTTCAGAGAACATTAGGCATAGCTGGGGGGAGTTTAAACCAATGGAGGTAGCCGAGGTCATTGAGGTTGCCCTCAGGCTGAAGCACACATATTGTGAACTGGACCCGGTGCAGCCGCTTTTCTTGATGGAATGTGTCAACACTGTTGGCACGGTATTTGCCTTAATTGCCCAGTGCTCTCTATATAAGAGGGGGTCTTCCCAGATGCCTTAAAGGAGGCACTGGTTAGGCCTCTTCTGAAGAAACCATCATTAGACCCTGACGTCAAGGCAAATTACTGTCCAATCTCCAACCTCCCATTTTTAGGGAAGGTTGTTGAGAAAGTTGTGGTGCAGCAGACAGAGGAGCACCTCATGATCTTTGACCTTTATGAGCCCCTCCAGTCAGAGTTTCAGGTGAGACATAGCATGGAAACTGCATTAGTTCAGGTGTATAATGACCTCCTCAGGGCTCGAGATCAAGGCGAGGGGACAATTCTCATTCTTCTCGACCTCTCTTCAGCATTTGACACAGTAGACCATTGTGTGTTGCTCGACCACCTGAGGGAATTCTGTGGACTCACTGGCACTGTCATCCGCTGGTTTGAGTCCTAACTCACGAACAGGAGGCAACTGGTAGTGATGGGAATTTCTCCTCCTCCACTAGCCTCCTGTCATGTGGAGTACCTCAGGGTTTGGTCTTGTCACTAATGTTGTTTGCCATGTACATGCTGCCCCGGGGACAGCTCATTAGGAAATGCACTTTAGGTTTTCATTGCTATGCTGATGATACCTAGCTGTATTTTTCCTTTACCCCTGGGACATCCAATGTGGTGGAAGTGCTGAACAGTTGCCTTGCTGAGATCAATGACTGGATGGCCTCCAGCTTGTTGTGACTTAACCCCGAAAAGATGAAGGTAGTGGTGGTGGTGCAGTCGAACAAAAGGTATGCTAGGATGACCTCTGGTGCAGCTACAGGGTTGTTCCTGGGATATGTGCTACTGAAGACCTCCTCTAGGGTGTGTGATCTTGGTGTGACCTTCAACAGTGGATTGACATTTGAAGCACAGGTGTCATCCATTGCCTAGACCAGCTTTTACCATCTTAGGAATATCTCCAGGATCAAGCCCCTAGTTCCGCCCATGAACCTCCCCATCTTGGTACATGCTTTCATAATGTCTAGGCTTGATTACTTTAATGCACTCTACTTTGAGGTTTCAGGAGGTACCTACTGCAGGCTGCAGATAGTGCAAAATGCAGTCACCAGGTTGTTGATGGAGCAGTCTAAATACTGCCACATCACCCTGGTGCTGTGTGAACTGCTCTGGCTGCCAGTCAGGTGGAGTATCCTCTTCAAGGAGGGCCTGCTCACCTTTAAGGCCCTACATGGGCTGGGCCCTGGATACTTGTCTGACCTTCTGACACCAGCTACCTTGGCCCACTCCCTCCATTCTTCCTCTAGGGGTCTCCTTGTGATTCCCAGGACGAGGTTAAAAACTGCCAGCAATGGAGCATTTAGCGTTGCCAGCCCAGTCCTGTGGAATTCACTGCCTCCATCTATAAGGGAGGCCCCTTCAGTTGAAGTGTTCAGGGCCCACCACAAGACTCTCCTGTTCAGTCAGGCCTTCCCAGACACTGTCTACTAGTATTTTCTCTGGGATAGCCCTTGTTAATGATCACTGCTGTTTTTAACTGTTTCATATGGTCTGGTGATATTTATTAGAGTTTTATTTATGTGTGTGCTTTAGTTTTATGAATAGTTTGTATTTATATGTACAGTGCCCAGAGCCTCTGGGTTTGGGCACCTCAAAAAATAAAACTTGCCTTGCCTTGCCTAGTTGTCTAGTTGACAGCTAGAGAGGGAGACTCATGGTGTGACATCAGCTAAGAGGGGCACAAAAACATCAGAAAATCCCCAGCAATGCTCTACTTCAGTTTAAAGCAATTAGTACAGAGTGCAAAGCTCTACCACCCACAGCTGGTTGCTGCTCTCTGGTATCAGATTGTTTTTCTGTGAACAATCCATCAGGGCTACCACCGTATTTCAAGCTCTCATTACCGGTATTTACTGTTTGCCCAAGAATATCATTAAAAACAATTAATTGGGGTGGGCAGTATACAGTATATCATTAAATGACCGGCACCATGTTGCAAATCAAAAGAACTGTTATTGATAAGACTTTGGCAATACAAATCCAACCACCTCACTTTCATTATTTCACAGCATCATCCCCAGCTCACTCTGATTAAAACCTCAACCAAAAACCACAAATATTTTTATCAACCGAATATTGACCCTAAATCACATCACAGTAAGTGAGATGAAACATGTAAGCATTTCTATTTCTGTATCAGTTTAAATTGCTTAGTCACATGTCTTAATAAAAGTACCAAAGGTACAAAAAGGTACAAAGATTTAGGGGTGTGTGTGTGTGTGTGTGTGTGTGTGTTGTATTGATACTGCATCAGTTAAAGTCACCCCTCCACCCGCAGTCTTATACAACATTATACACTTGGGAGCAGTGAGTCCAGAGGTGCTGCTTGAAGAAGAAAAAGCAGGTAGAATGGCAGATGATGTGTTGAAGGGTGTTTCAAATGGAGGACAAATGCCATGAAATAATGGCTGGCCAACAGTGATATTAAAATGAGGACTGCAGAAAGAACACAGATCTGAGGAGCAGAGAGAGTAAGAAGAGGCAATGTAGGGTGAAAGCAGCACAGTGGGTACCATAAGATTAGTACAGTGAGGTACCATGAGAGGGGAAAGGGGAGAGTAGCACAGTGAGATTCCATAAAAGGGGAGAGGTGAGAGTAGCACAGTGAGGTATCACAAGAGGAGAGAGGGGAGAGTACCACAGTGAGGTATCATAAGAGCAGAGAGGTGAGAGTAGCACAGTAAAGTACCATTTGTGGGGAGCGGTGAGAGTAACTCAGTGAGGTATAATAAGAGGTGAGAGGTGATAGTAACACAGTGAGGTACCACAACAGGGGAGAGGTGAGAGTAGCACACTGAGGTGCCACAAGAGGGGAGAGATGAGACTTTCACAGTGATGAGGTAACATAAGAGGGGAGAGTAGCACAGTGAGGTACTATAAGAGGGGAGAGGTGCAAGTAGCACAGTGAGCTACCATAAGAGGGGAGAGGTGAAAGCAGCACAATGAGGTACCATGAGAGGAGAGAGGAGGGAGGGGAGAGTTGCACAGTGAGCTACCATAAGTGGGGAGAGGTGAGAGTAGCACAGTGAGGTACCACATGGGTGGAGAGGGGAGAGTAGCACAGTGAGCTACCATAAGAGGGGAGGGGGAGAGTAGCACAGTGGGGTACCATGAGAGGGGAGAGGTGAGTGTAGCACAGTGATGTACCATAAGAGGGAAGCGGCCAGAGTAGCACAGTGAGGTACCATAAGAGTGGAGAGCTACCATAAGAGGAGAGAGATGAGAGTAGCACAGTGAGCTACCATAAGTGGGGAGAGGTGAGAGTAGCACAGTGAGGAACCATTACAGGAGAGAGGTAAGAGTAGCACAGTGAGGTACCGCAAGAGTGGAGAGAGGAGAGTAGCCCAGTGATTTACCATAAGAGGAGAGAGGAGAGAGTAGCACAATGGGGTACCATGAGAGGGGAAAGGTAAGAGTAGCACAGTGATGTACCATAAGAAGGAAGAGGCAAGAGTAGCATAGCGAGGTACCATAACAGGGGAGAGCTACCATAAGAGGAGAGAGATGAGAGTAGCACAGTGAGCTACCTTAAGAGGGAAGAGGTGAGAGTAGCACAGTGAGGTACCATGAAAGGGGAGAGATGAGAGTAGCACAGTGAGGTACCGTGAGATGGGGGAGTAGCACAGTGAGCTACCATAAGAGGGGAGAGGGGAGAGTAGTACAGTGAGGCGTCCTGAGAAGAGAGAGTAGCACAGTGAGGTACCATACATGGTAACAGGTGAGAGCAGCACAGTGAAGTACCATGAGAGGGTAGAGGTGAGAACAGCACAGTGAGGTACCATAAGAGCGGAGAGCTAAGAGTAGCACAGCAATGTACCCTCAGAGGGGAGAGGTGAGAGTAGCACAGTGAGGTACTATGAGGGGGGAGAGGTGAGACTGTCACATTGAGGTACCATAAGAGGGGAAAGGTGAGAATAACACAGTGTGGTACCATGAGAGGGGAGAGGTGAGAGCAGAACAGTAGGGTACTATAAGAGGGAAGAGTAGCACAATGGGGTACCATAAGAGAGCAGAGGTGAGAGTAGAACAGTGGGTACCATATAAAGGGAGAAGTGAGAGAAGCACAGTGGGGTGCCATAAGAGGGGAACGAGGCTAGCCAGTATTTTGAAGGAAAGGCAGCACTGAGAGATGATATGAGTCAGGAAGGGATAGAAAGGTTGTGAAAGAGGCTACAGTGGTGAATTCATAGCAGGCATTCTGAGGCAAAGAGATAGAATAAATGGAGGAGAGGGTCCAACCTGACCAGTGTGGATTTAGGGGCTACAACATAGACCATATCTAAATAATCAAATGTCAGTAGAATAATCTTTAGAAGGAATTCACAGTGAACTGGGATTGGCAGGCAGGTCCAATTCCTGTATAAGATGTTGAACTTTGGACAAAGTTTTTTATGTAATGTGTTAACATTAGAAGTGAAATCTAAGTTCCTGTCAAGTCATATGCCTAGGTACTTGAACTGGGAAACCTCATCAAGTGGGGTACCATCCAGGGTTTGAAAGGCTGAGAGTGACAGAGCTTGGCAAGGTATTGTCAAATTGAGTTATAATGTATTGTGAGGATTTGTTGCGGATAGAAATCCATTGTAGCTGAAATGTTGTTGTAAGGTCATGGAAAGTGGTTAATACCACAGTATGGTACAACATTTCATCTCTTTTAAGAAGAGCACGAGCCACACAAATGGCAGGCTCAAACAGATAAACACTTGTGGCCGACGCACGATCACCCAAACCCGAGATTCACACAGGATCAATCACATACAATGGAAAAAAGGCAGGATCAACCAGATACATGCACCTAAATAAAAAATAAAATACAGTATCAACCAGGCTTTTAAAATTACTTACAAAATCAAAGTCCGTTACTCGCAGTCCACTTCCTCTTGGTAAGCAAGGAATGCAGCCGCCATTTATTTTGTTGAAAATCCCTCCCACACCCGATTGGCAACCAATAGAAAATTGCAATACAAATGTAGGGACGTCTGTTCCCTAGCAGCCACACATCACCCTAGCAACTGGCTCTTACTACCGGAACAAGACGTGTCAATGAACAATTTCTGTAATCTATTTAAAACATAAAAAAGGGCTAAAACTGTATTTATTTTCTTTAGGGGACACCATACACTATAACAAATATTGGATTGGCAACTCTATGCTCAACCAGTGTGTTGTGCCACCTCAGGGTTCTGATTCCCATGGACCTCTCAAGCTTCGCTCTCGAGGTCAAAGGGAATCAGAACCCCTTGGTGGCACAACACACTGAATGTGCATAGTTGCCTATCCAGTATTAAAAAGACATGGGAACACATAATGTCTTTGAAACATAGTAGCTTCAAGGGGAATGTCGGGCAGAACAACTTCACATAATGAGTGGCAGAGACTTGGAACAGACTTCCAGAGATGATGGCATCAGCAAACATTGTTTCTACCTTCAAACTCTAACTACAGTAGATAAGTACTTTGAAGAATACAGGGTTAGGGTATTCCCACTGAGCTGTCAGGGGAAAGAACCTGATGGGCAAGTGGTTTTCTTTCTTTCTTTCTTTCTTTCTTTCTTTTTCTCTTTTCTCTTCTATAGTCATATGTTTGTATAAAATAATGAAATACGTTTCCAAATCCCTGAAATACAATATACAACATGTGTTAAGCCCACACATCAATTGAAACTTAATGTATCCAATTATACTAACTGCAAAGGCACAAATACACTGCTCCCCCAATGAATCAAACCTCTGAGTTGGACTCAAAGATCTGACTTTTGGGATCATCAGTAGAAACTCTGGTCAAGAAGAACATTTAAACTTCACCCACCCTGCTATGTGATACCATTTCCTGACAACCATTCCCGATCTTGCACTCTGTTATATTCATGTATCCCATCAGCTGCTATACCTGTCATCAACTTTGCGAGGTAACATTTAAAAAAAAATTAAAACTCTCTAAAGCAACTGTCTACATCCACCATTACTCTGCATGTGATGATTAAGTAATAATACACAACAGAGTGTGGTATATCATGTGATATTGTCATGCCTCAGGCATGTGTAAGGCACAAGGCAACACTGAGTGCCTTAAATTACCCAAGAATTGAGGATACTGTATTAATTACAAACAGTGGCAGCTGTATTTACTTGAACAGTGTCACTGCATGTTGCTTTATAAAGCATTTAGACATTCCTTTCATGAAAAATAAATAACAATTCTACTGTATTTAAAAGCTGAAACATAGAGCTTGATGACAAGAGACCGAAGGTCCAACAATTCTGCTCTAACTATATTACCTCACCCTACTGACCTACTGTACTGGTAGGATATTACCCTCTTCCACCACTCGCTTGCTCCTCAAGCCCACGTTGCCCATCCCTGGAGACTATGAGTCCCCTTACCCTGTCCCAACCATGTTTAAACTTATTAAAGGTAAGTGCCCAAATGACTTCTGCCAGCAGTCTGTTCCAAGGTTCCACCACACTCTAAGTGAAGTAAAACTTCCTGACCTTTCACTTGAACTTGCTCTCCCACCAACCTCCAGTCATGCTTCCTTGTGACGGCATCCCTATTTCTTACAAATAGATCTTCACTTTGTACCTTGTTTATATCCCAGAAAAATGTATATGCTTCGGACATGTCCCCCCACTGCTGCCTGGCCACCAGCGAGCACATGTTTAGGTGTCCTCCAGTCAATAATCATAGGATCTGCCTTGCTGGCTCTGGATTATCTTGGTGGCCCTTCCCTGCACCAACTCCAGTCCATCAATGTCTTTCCTCAGGTGAGGACTCCAGAAATGGGCACAGTACTCCAGGTGAGGCCTCACGAGGGATGCGTACAGTGGCAGAATTGCCTCACTTCTCCTGCTGTCAAATCTCCTCCCTATACACCCCAGCATCCTTTGATGCCCTGCCACGTTTTGTTGCATTGACTCATTTGCTGGAGTGAGTCACTGATTATGACCAGAAAATCCCTCTCCTCCGGAGGTGGCCAGTCTAACCCTTCCCATACAGTATTCTGTGCAGGGATTACATCTCCCTAAGTGCATTACCTTGTACTTCTTGGCATTAAATCTCATTCTGCCACAGCTCAGACTATCCATCTAGGTCCTTCTGGAACTCCCATACCCCTTCCTCACGATCTACCCTGCCACATAGCTTTGTGTTGTCAACAAAGAGTCAACTTTCCCCAGATACCTTCCCCATGCCATTTATCAACATATCAAACAGGACAGATGCCAGAACCAATCCCTGCAGCACTCCACTTGTGACCTCCCCGTCTCCCTATTTAGCACCGTTCGCCATTGACCTCTACTGCCTTTTCCCAAGCCAATTTCCTACTGACCTAAATAAATCCTGCTCTACTCTCAAGTTCACTAACTTCTTCAGCAGTCTTCTGTGAGGCAGCAAATTGAAGGCCTTGCTGAAGTTGAAGTACAGCAAGTCTACCACCTGTCTTCTGCCTATCGCTTTGGTGACTCAATTGAAATACAGTACAGGCTGGTCTGACATGACCTCCCTGACAGACACCCATGCTGCTTGTTTTCCTGTAGTCTGTTGTCCTCTAGGGAGGCCACTAAATGTTCCTGTACTATGGTTCCCATCAGATTACTCACACTGGAGGTAAAGTGGACAGGTCTATAGTTTCCTGCATCCTCCCTACCCCTCACCCTTCTGGAGTGGTACTATGTCAGCAGATCTCCAATCTGCTGGACTACTGTAGACTTTAATGAGTCATTAAACAGATGGGTTAAGGGTACTGCCAATTCTGCAGCTAGTTCATTAAGTACCCATAGTTGTGTGCCCTGTGTACCCTGAGAGTTTCCAGACCCTTTTTTACCCTGCTACCTAGGATCTGTACTTCCACCCATTTCCTGGCCCCCTGTGTGGCAGCCTTGATATCCATCTCTGCAGAGGATCCTTTACTATGAATACCCTACAGACGTAATTGTTTAGTATATTTTCCTTCTGCTTATCTTCCATTACTCTCCCCATAAAGTTAGCCTGCAATAACTAGCCCCCCTTTCTTTTCCTTTTTTCGTTTATGTGCTTAAAAAATAAAATTTCCCCATCTTTTACTCCCTCAGCAATCCACATCTCAGTGTCTGCTTTTACTCTCCTGACCTCCACCTGTGCCTCTTTGAGTTTAGCCCGCTACTTCTGCCAGGCTTCCTCCCCCTCGTCCCTCTTTTACTTAGTGAATGCCATACTTTCACCCTCACCCCTTGAAGAACCAGACCAGCCTTTTCATTTTATTTATTTTGTGCTTGTTCCTTTAGGCAACCATCCTTTCACAAGTTACCACTGTCTTTTGGGGGAGGTCCATTTTCCCCCTGCCAGTTTGAACCACATAGTGTTCTGGTCCCTGGATCCCAACAGTTCCCTGAGAGTCACCTTCACTACCATCTCCAGACTGGTGAGTACCAAGTTGAGTATGGTGTCCTGTCATAGGGGGATCCTTAGCCAACTGCACCAGTACACAATTCTGAAGCATACTTAGTCATGCCTGTCTCCTGGTACTTCCTGCTGCCTGTCGGGATATTCCAGTCTATATACAGCAGATTCAGGTCTGTCATCGAGGCACAGGTCAGGAAGCATAGGGAAAACCCAGGAGCAGTTGTGAAATTCAACAAAACTGCTTATTTGTAGTTGTAGTAGCATAAAATAAAATAAACCTGTTCAAAATAACTATATACAGAAGCAAAATAAAATCTCTTGTAAAAAAAAAATATCCCTTGCAGCTCAGCTTAGCTGTTTTTATATCTTTTTCAACCCCCTTCCTTTGCAAGCATCCTGTTCTTTGTAAATTTCAGGAGCTGCTAGAACATTGAGAACTTCCTGAGGTCCCCACAGTAACTGCAAAAGGCTCAGGTATTTGCACCCAAGTAACCTCTAGTTTTTTCCAGTTTTCTCAAATTATAAATATATATACATTTCAACAGTAGCACCATATTTTCTAAACAAAAGTGATCCCATTATCAGTTTCATTTCCATATATTGATTTGCACATATTCTTATATTAGCAGATCTAGATATGCAAGGGAGGAAAAACAGAAAGCAAGAGAAAACAGAGAGATGGTGAGAGGCAAAGGATTGCTAGACTGTTCGGGTTGATCAAGTCCGAAGTCTCACAGGAAAATTTGGTTGTGCAACCAGACAGAGAAGAGAGAAAAGGAAAGAATACAGATCCTTGCATTTACACACTTTCTCCAGCAAATGGGACAGGGTTCTATTCTACCCTGTCACAAGGTCCCCTTCCCTACTAACACCAGATCCCCATTTTTCTGCTCCCCTTCTGATTTCTTCCCTCAACTCTCTGCTCCCCTCCCATTTCTGCCATCGTGGTCTATAGACTACCCCTAATATAACACTCTTAGTGAGACTTTGAGGGAGTTGAGGAGAGTTGGACGAAGGTTGGAGAGGTGCTGGCGGAGGTCGGGTCAGGATTGTGACAGACTTAGTTTGATGGATCACTATGTGATCTATCAATCAGCAATCTCTTGTAAGAAGGCAGAATTCCTGTCCAGAGAGATTGCTGCTGCACAGAATAGACCAGCTCAGCTCTTCCGGACTGTGGACAGATTGTGCAATCCAATCTGTCTGCAGCCCAGAAGAAGGCGTTTTCTCAAGCGTGTGAGGAGTTTGCTCTATTCTTATCAGATAAGTTGCTACAATCAGATCGGACATCCATCTAACCCTCTCTAATGGGAGTAGTGATGGTCGGCAGGAGATGTCGGACACCCAGTTTGTGTGGTCTGACTTCGGCCTTCCCACAATTGAAGAAATTGTGATGATCATACAATTATTGCGTCCGACCAACTGTAGTTTGGATCCGGGCCCCACACGTCTCTTAGTGGGGTGTGTGGATAAAATCGGCCCCATCCTAGCTGAGATAGTCTGTAGGTCCATGGAGAGGGGGAATTTTCCAAATCCTCCAAAGGAGGCAGTGGTTCAGCCCCTCCTTAAGAAATCCTCCTTGGACCCGGACTGCCTGGCAAACTACAGGCCTGTCTCTAACTTACCCTTTGTTGGTAAAGTTATTGAGAAGGTGGTTGCTTTGCAGTTAGATGATCATTTGACCAGCCACAATCTCTACGATTCTCTCCAGTCCGGATTTAGAAAAAGACATAGTACCGAGACAGTTCTGATTCGGGTGCTAAATGACCTCCTAATAGCGAGAGATCGAAGATCTCGTTCCATTCTGGTCCTTCTTGATCTCTCTGCAGCATTTGATACTGTAGACCATGGTGTGCTATTGGAACGCCTGTGGTCTATCTGTGGACTGTCTGGTACAGTCCTCAGTTGGTTTCGGTCTTACCTCGAGGGTAGGACTCAGAGAGTGGTGTCTGGGATTTTTTCCTCAGCATCATTCTCCCTATCCTGTGGGGTACCGCAGGGTTCCATTTTGGCACCCATGTTGTTTGCAGTATATATGCTGCCATTAGGAGCGATTATTAGGCGGTATGGTCTGAGTTTTCACTGCTATGCAGATGATACTCAGCTGTACATGTCCTTTGCGCCCGGTCAAGATGCTGCCTTTTCGGTCTTTAATAACTGTCTTGCTGAAATCCAGGACTGGATGAATGTGAGTTGGCTGAGGTTGAACCCTGATAAAACTGAGGTGTTGGTTGTGGGCCAGGATCGCCGGGAGGTGGGTTTATTGGCTGGATCACCCTCGGGTTTATGGCTGGGATATCCGCTAATTACCTCAGACCGAGTAGCGGAATTCATGGTAGTATTTGATGACCGCTTGACATTTAAATCTCAGGTGTCAGCGGTTGTCAAAACCTCTTTTTACCATCTGAGGAACATCGCCCGGGTGAAACACCTGGTTCCCCCTGACAATCTGCCTATTTTGGTCCATGCCTTCGTTATCTCCCGCCTTGACTACTGCAACTCGCTCTACCTAGGGCTTCCTGGGGTTGAGATCCGCCGCCTGCAGCTAGGGCAGAATGCGGCAGCCAGGCTGTTGACGGGCTCATCTAGGGCCAGTCATATAACGCCTGTGCTCTGTGGTCTGCACTGGTTGCCAGTTTGCTGGCGAATCACCTTCAAGGTCGGCTTGCTGACCTATAAGGCCCTACATGATCAGGGACCAGTTTACCTGAAAGATCTCCTTCATCCCTACTGTCCCTCCCGCTCTCTCCGATCCACTGACGAGGGATTGCTAGAGATTCCCAGGGTTCATTTAAAAACTTCAGGGGCAAGTTCATTTAGTTTTATGGCCCCAACCCTGTGGAATTCTCTACCTCGTCAGGTGCGGGAAAGCCCCACTGTCCATAGTTTTAAAGAATCTTTAAAGACTCACCTCTTTAGTAAAGCATATAATGATTTTTAATATTGTTGTTTACTGTATTTGTATTTGTTTTATTTAGTATTGTACAGGCGCCTTGGTTTTTAGAAAGGCGCCTTAAATAAATAAATAAAGATTGAGATTGAGATTGAGATTACCAATAGCTGTTGCCAGCAGGACCCAGATTGATTCGCTTTCTCCCTTCCCTCTTTTTTTATAGTCCCATCCTCTGTTGCCTCAGTACCTTCCCAAATGTATAGAGCTACTTCCCTACTCTACCTTTGCCTTTGTCTCTCCTAGGTGAGGTATACCCCAGAAACACTAGATCCTAGTCATTATTACCACTAGCCCAAGTCTCCATTACAGCCACTAAGTCTACCGTAGCCTCCACCACCAACGCCTACAGTTCACTGATCTTGTTGTTAAAACGTCTGGCATTTAGGTAAATCAACCCCCACGTACCAGTCGTACCCCACCTTACCAGGTCCCCTCCTTGTGCCATCCACTCCCTCACCATCCATCACCCCCTCAGATATGTGTATATTTGCTACTCAGACCCTCACTCTCTGCCTCCATTTGTTGCTCGGCCCTACCACTGCTGGCTTCTCTGTCCCCATTTTAGATTTCAGGGGTGCCTCTGCTAGGTTCATCCTGCACCTGCAACCTACAAACTGGTTTCCAGCATCAGCTACTGCCACTTCAGTTTAAAAAACTGTCCACATAGATGTCTAATTTCTGCCACAGTGGACTAGCCCTCCTAGTATTATGAAGGCTAGCTCCCCCCATTGAAAAGTCTTCTGTCATGAATCCTCCCCAGTCCCTCACAAATCTGTATCCCCCGTCCCAACCCTATTCCATTAGCTAGTAATTAAATTTCTCAGTTTCTTTATCCCTCACTCTGCCCCTTCATAAGCCCACATAGGCAGCACCTCCAAAAAAGACACTCTGGCTGCCTTCCCTCTTAGTTTCCTCCATAGTCTTCAGAAGTTGGACTTAGTGACCACCAGACAGTGATTTGCCAAGTCATTTGTACCCAAGTGCAGTAGAACATGTGGCACCTCCAACCTATCTGAGAAATCTATTTAAATGCTTTCACAAGAAGGCATACTGACCTGAGAATAGTTCATTGCCAGATGAGTCCTGGTGGAAGGATACAAGAGAACATACCCTTTTAATTCCCTTGCTATCAAGAAACCATCCTGGAATATTTTCTGATGGTTTCCTTCATTGTTTTCTTTCCGTCCAATGAAGACTTTTTCACCACTTTGATCATTGCTTCAAAACTGGCTCAAAGCGTCAAGCGAAGAGCTTCGGTAATCTGTTTTTAGACTCACACACCATGTGACTGGAGGAGAAGACTTGTAGGGATTAACTGCCTACAAAAAAATTATCAATTTTTAGAAGTCTACTATTCTAGAGTGAAATGTAGGCTTGTCAGCACCACCAATTACCATCAGAAGGTCCAGTAATTCCCACTGCTTACCATCGCCTTCTTAATTTACCAACATTTGTTGACTTTGTGTAAATGGACTAAAACGTTAAATAAACTGGAAAGTCAAGCCAATGGTGACAGCTCCACCACAGCTTTTTATAAAAAGATTTCTTTCCCTTCACATACCGAAAGCCCCCTCCTTTTCTTTTTTCAATATTTTCTTTATCCCTCATCTCTGGTGTGGCCCCTGATCATATCCCAGATCCATCCTTTACTTTCTCTGTCACTTACCTCACCTTCTAAGGTGTTCATGGGCCACTCTCTTCTCTGTGGTGCTCCCTTGGGGGAATGGACAGTAGCCCTACACTAGATCTGTGATGTGAGAAGGGGGCAGGGCAATGGGTTCGACAGGGTCCAAGAGTGGCAGCTTTATGCAGTGTGTGTGTCTAAGGCTTTTCTGCAATGCTTTTTCACCCACCCCCTCATGACTTGCCAGCAAGGTTTCTAAGGCACACATGTGGCACACAATATGGGACAGAGAGCCAGGCGATGTCATCACTCCCTTGAATGGTTCCAGCTGCACCACCGCCCATGGTCACCTTGGTGGCAGTGCTGCAGCATAGCATGCTGCCTTTCTCCCCAGAGGAGGACAGCATCATGTGGGACACTCAGTCCTCCTCCTCTGGCTATCTCCTGATGTCCTGGACTGGTTCCCAAACCCAAGTCACCAGTGTTGCAAGCAGCAGTCCTGCCACTGACTGAACAGGCCGGTCCTCCATCTACATTTTTTGGGACTATTTTGGCATGCCTTATAAGGAACAAAACCCAAGAATCTAGCCAACCTAACATTTGAAAATCACTTACTAGAGAAACTGAAGGCCCAGTCATGATGTCTGAGTAATAATGGCACCTGACAGATTCTTGAGATGGAATCAATCACAAAATAAAGCAGACCTACTTCCTGCTAAGAATGATGTCAGCAGACCTTACAATAAAAGAGACTGTGGAGGTGCTCCAGGCATTGGCCACTCAATGATGCTCAATACTTAGAGATGGAAAATGTTCCCCATATCAGGGACAAGATGGCAGGTAAACATATCTGCATCTCTTACATGGGAAAGCAAATACATGCTATTGACCTACGTAATTAATTTGGAAAGCTATTTGTGACAGAAACCCCTTGATCTCATTGTGGTCCCAAAAGGTTTGGTGGGCCAGAACATGAATGCTTTTTTTGGCTTACTTGCTCTCTGAGCTTCTCCTGTTGTCAGAGGACCTAAAAATGGAGATACTACTCTCTCACCATGCACTGGGCTCAAACTTCAACATGGGAAGTCACTGAGAGAAATTATTATCTAATTCTCCGTTTCACCACAAAGGAAAAAATTCTGATGGAAGCTCATGAAAAGGGTAGATTAACCAATTCAACCAAACCCTTCTCCTGTTTCAAGATTATGGATTAGATTTCTGGTGATTGCCAGACTCATCTAAGAGCAAAACGTTTGGAGGTAAACGGCTGGAAATTTTTGTTGTGATTCCCTGAGGTGTTTAATCTGTTCACTGTGAAAAGTACCAGAAATTTTTCCAACCATGAAGAGGCTCAGTATTATTATATTTTATTTCTTTAAAGCAGATTTTTAATTAAGACATATTTTACCAGGTAAACAAGCAGAACCCAGGAGGCTTGTTTCCAGTTGCAACCTGGGGTAGAATTAATAGGTTAAAAATCAGGGATGAGCACAATAACAATAAGCTACAACATTTATAAGTATGCAGCAGAAATAGGCACAGGGTCAAAACACCGAAGTAAAGAACAGCGCAGTCGAATACCATGCATAAATACCAGTGAAATTTAAAACAAGGTGGTAAATGATAGTGCTCAGAAAAAACAGCAAGTGCTACCACTGAAGTCAACATAAAAAAACTGACTTTTTTTGGGGGGGGGGCTGAGCCCCTGTAACAGGATGCCCTAAGCCTCAGTTATGGGGTGTTGCTCTCTCTAAACCCCCAAACTTATAATATCTACCTCCGGGAGGGAGGCAACTTGGGGATGGGTAGGGAGGATGGGAGGAGTGGGGAAAGGGGGCAAGGACTCTTGGGGGGAGAAGAACTGTTTGGAAAGGGGCAGGGTACCAGAGACCTAACACAAACAGTAAAAAAAAAACATAAAAACAAGTGTTCCAGGACCGAGAATCAAAACCCAGTCCACTGACATTCTGCCATTTTCCACTGCCTGTGGCTCTACTTGTTAAGCCATGACAGCTGCTCAGCAGAGTGCTCCCCTCAGCAGAGCCTTTATCCACTGCTTCCCTGTGCTGTTTTTTACAGCACGGGTATAGCTACAGGAATAACGCTAAACCATACCTGCGCTATAGTATACTTGTAGCTGTCTTTAAACATGATATTTTTATGGCACAGTAATTGCTTCACTATTCTTGTAATGCCATGTTGGCCTGGTACCCAGAAATATATATACACAGGTGCATTTAAAACATCAATGAGGATAAACAACAAAAGTACCAACAATTTGGATACAGTTACGTTGGTAACCTGACCAACACAATAGTAGCAGTGGTCGCAGGTGTGTCTTCTAGACTACTAAGGTTTAATGTAATGATGACTAGACAGCAATCAGTGGTGAAGGGCCATTAGATTACTAGGGATCAGGGTGATTACACTCGACAATCAGAAAAGTGCTGAGGGCGGAGTGCACCACCTCAGTTACTACCAGGTTTGTGGAGGCTTTAAACAGCATGGCAGTAATAGCTACTTAACACCTCTACAAACATTTGAGTATGCCAAAGTGCCTGTGTGCAAGGCTGTGATAGTGATTTGCATGGGCACCCTTGCATACATTACGCTGCTTCCTAATGGGTTAATGCCTCACTTACTGTACCTTTCAATCTGGTACTTTTAGCAATTCCCCTGCTTTATGGGTATTAACTACTTGGTGAGGCAGTAACACTGTTACCACTGGCAACCCCCCTTTGAATATCTTAGCCAATGTGTACTCACAAGAAGGGATTGAGAGATTACAGGAGCAAGGAAACAATTTTCCCAGTTAGCGGATATGGCAAAAATGAAATTCAGTGTGGACAAATGTGTGGTCATACACTTTGGACGCAGGCATGTGAGATCAAAGTATTTTCTGAATAGTATTAGGCTGTGAGCAGCAAGGACCTTGGAGTCATAGTTTCAGACACCTTGAAACAAAGTCTCCAGTGTGAGATGGTTGTAAATACGTACAACCAAATCCTGGGATGTATGAAAAAAACATTGTAAGAAGGAATAGGAATGTTATCATATGAACATACGAACATACAAAGAAGCCAGCAGAAGAAGGTCATTTGGTCTATCAAGCCTGCTCGTATTGCATGGTTCACAGCTTGAGCTCATGTCCCTGCCCCCTTTCCCCACTCCTCCCATCCTCCCTACCCATGACCCTTACCCTCCCCCATACCTGTCCCAGCCTCTCTTAAAGCTGCCCACTGTCTTCAACGAGATTACCTCTTCCAGCAGTGCATTCCAAGTGTCCACCACCCTCTCTGTGAAGAAGTGCTTCCTGACCTCCTCTAAACCTCCCACCCTCCAGCTTAAGACTGTGCCCCCTAATGTTATGGTTGCCACTCAGCTTAAAGAGACTCTCCTTATCAACCTTATTTATCCCCTTCAAGTACTTGAAGGTCCCAATCATTTCCCCTCCCTCTCTCTCTCTCTCTCTCTCTCTTTCTCTCTCCTGTCTTCCAGGGAGCACATGTTCAGTGCCTTCAACCTCTCTCCATATGCCTTACACTGCTGACCCACTAGCATCTTTGTAGCCATCTTCTGGACCTTTTCCAGCAGGTTAATGTCCTTTTTGAGGTGTGGGCACCAGTACTGAACTCCATACTCTAGATGCGGCCTTACCAGTGACCTGTACAAGGGCAGTATAACCTCCTCTCTCCTACTACTGATACCCCAAGATATGCATCCCAGCATCTTGTTTGCCTTTGCTGCTGCTTACTTGCACTGCATGGAGTGCTTCAGGTCACTAGTGATCATCAATCCCAGGTCCTTCTGCTCCTCTGATGCTGATACTCGGACTCCACCCAGGTAGTACTCTGTCCTGGGATGATTCTTGGCTCCAGTATGAATAACTTTGCATGTCTTGGCATTAAAGTCAAGCTGCCAGATCCTGGACCACCTCCCCAGCTTTTTCAGATCTTCCTGTAGGTCCTATATTCCTTCAGCTGTGTCCACTCTCCCACAGAGCTTGGTGTCATCCGCAAATAGGCACATTTTGCCCTTAATGCCATCCCCAATGTCATTGATGAAGACCTTGAACAACACCGGCCCCAGCACTGAGCCCTGTGGGACCCCACTGGTTACCTCTCTAGTACCAGATAACTCTCCCCCTACAACCACTCTCTGGGTTTCTGTCCCTCAGCCAGTTTTCCACCCATCTGGCCATCTTTTCCCCAACCCCAAGATCCACCAGCTTTTGATCAACCTTTTGTGGGGCACAGAGTCAAAGGCCTTGCTTAAATCAAGATAGAGGATGTCTACCACTTGGCCCCTGTCTGCTGTTTTAGTGACACAGTCAAAGAAGTCAATCAGATTCATTTGACACGATCCCCCATGAATGCATAGGAGAAAAAGGAGACCTGTTACAACTGTTTAAAATAATGAAGGATCCAGAACTAATTCATGAGGTGGGTATAGTAATACAGGATAAACCCAAAGGATTAAGAGCACATAGGTTACAAATAAAGATAGAGATGGCAAAAACAAATGTTAGGTACTATTCATTTCTGAATAGGACAGCTCAAAGCTGGAATGACCTTCCAAATCATATGGTCCAGAGTCCTTCCCTAAACTGTTTCAAAACTGGAATAGATTAGTTGTTGCTGCATAAGGGGATACAATGAACCCGCTATGTGGGGAACGGTATTAATAGGCAGATATGCCTTCTTCAGTTCAACACCCAGTATAAATAGCCAGTATAAAATGAACCCATGTTGCCTCGCATCCTGGAGACCATGTTCCTCTAGATATTATACCAACCTTTCCTTTAGTATGGTCTCCATGAGCTTGCCCACAATGGAGGTCAGACAGACTGGTCTGCAATTTCTTGAGTCATCCTTAGGACTGCTTTTGTAGAGGGGCACTACATGTGCTGTTCTCCAGTACTGTGGTACCATGCCTGACTCTAGTGAACTATTAAATAGGTCTGCCAGTGGCCCTGCTAGCTCCTCTGCCAGTTCTTTTAGTACCCTTGGATGTACTCTGTCCGGGCCTGGTGATTTATCCACCTTCAATGCCAGCAGCCCATCCCTCACTCTATCCTTCTCTATCACTACATCTGTGTTCTCTTCCCTCCCTGCTCCTCTTTTCCCTCCTGAAGGCACTGGTCCATCCTTCTCCCTGGAGAAGACGGAACAGAAGTATTCATTTAGTATCTCTGCTTTTCCCCCATTATCCTCCACCCACTCCACCCCTTTCTTAAGCCTAGCAATCCCTTCCTTCTTGTCCCTTTTCTCACTTATTTAGCGAAAGAAAGCCTTCTTCCACTTCTTAATTCCTTCAGCTATCTGCAGCTCCTTGTATGCCTTTGCTCACCAGACTTCCTTACTTGCCTCACTAGCCAGCCTCAGGTAATCTTCCCTATCCACCTCTTTTTTGGTCTTCCTAAATTTTCTATAGGCCAGCCTCTTTTCCCTTACTGCCTGGGCAACCCCAGAACTGAACCAGCTGGGCACTTTGGCCCTTGTGTTCTTACCCCTGAGCCTAACACACTCCTCTGTGGCAATCAGTATTCCTTCCTTAATGATGGACCACCTTTGGTCCACACCCATATCTGCTTTGATGCCCACCAGATGGCTCCTTAGCACTGCACCCATTTTCTTGAAGTCCGCCCTTCTGAAATCCAAGATTTTGGTCTTGGTCAAGATGCTTTCCCTGTCCATATTCAACTGGAACCACACTGTGCAATGGTTACTTCCACCCAGTGGCTCCCTGACCATTATTTCCTGTATATGCTCCCATTTGTGAGCACCAAATCAAGAACTGCCTCAGCTCTTGTTGGGTCAGTGATGCCCTGAGTCAGGAACTCACTTTGCAGCCCTTCCAGGATCACCTGACTCCTAGCACATGTTGTGGACGGTATGTTCCAGTCCACCTTGGGCAGGTTGAAGTCCTCCACAATTACCACCTCTCCTTTCCCCGCAGCTTCCAATATTTGTGAGCTCAGTTCCCTGTCCCTCTCCTCATCCTAATTGGATGGTCCATAAGCCACCCCCAACTTCACCTTTCTCCCTCTATTGGACCTTAACTGAACCCTTAATGCCTCCACCTCCACTTCCTCTGACTCATCCCTCGTACAAGTCTTTCCCTCCATGATATAAACTGCCACCCCTCCCTCCTTCCTGACTACCCTGTCCCTGTTATATAGTTTATATCCAGGAATCGCAAGGTCCCAGTCATGGTGTGATGTTGCCCAAATCTCGGTTACTGCAGCTATGTCCACCCTCCTGTCTGCTAATAGTGCCTGCAGGTCATCCATCTTATCTCCAAGACTCTGTGTATTCAGAGACACCACCTTCCACCTAGAATCTGACCTTCATGCCACTATATGGAGAATTAGTGGGTCCCACATTGAGTACGGTGTGCAGTTCAGGTCACTGCAGTTTATTTTTCATTTATTTATTTTGATGACTGGGTAAATGCACTGATACAAAGGCACCTTTTCAGGCATGACCTGGGTACAGAAGAGTACACAACAAAACAGTGGAATAGGTACAAGCACATAAGTATCATAATACAAAATATGGTGGTGTGGTGCTAAAATAAGGCATTCAGATGACACATTAAGTCAACAGTGTTTTGTAAGTCATGCAGAGCAGGTACAGACATTAGACTCTTGGAGATATACTTTCAGCTTGGCAACAAACATTTTGGGGAAGGGAGAGCTCTGATGGTGAAAGTAGTGGTGTTCCAGAATGATGCTGCTCTGTCTCTTAAAGAGTTCTGGCCCATGTTCATGAATGGTACTTTCAAGAGATCATTTGCAGGGGAGCAAGAGAAGGAGTTTGTCCACATATGTGAACAGCTTGGATAGGCACTGGGGAACACTTCCATGTAGAACTTTGTGCATTAAATTTTCTAGAGTTAACTGGGCTCTGGTTTTAGGTTGCAACCAACCAAGTCATTTGGACCATGGGCCCTGCAAGGATGCAAATGTGGCAGCCTTGTGGGTGAAGGCTCTTACTTGCCAGGATGGTGAGGGGAGCGGCTTCTGTAATGATGAAGCCATACTCAGCCAGTCCAGTGGCACTGAGGGTTGAGGTGCTGAACTCCACACCTCGTGCTATGCCAGTGACCTGTGTTCTGGAAAGAGCCTGGGTTGTTGCAGTCAGCTCAGAGAGGGGAGCATTGGAGCTGGATTGAGCCACCCAATGGCAGCTCTCCTCTCTTGAGGTGGGCGCTAGGCACCACTTCATTAGGAAGCAGCATGGGAAGGGGAGAACACTTTTAGGCGCTTGGCAGGAATCATGTTCTCAGCATGGCTCCATGCCTGGGCTATGGCCCTTTGCGCCAACATCCTCAATGGGCGGGGACTTAGGATTCTGTAACTACATCAGTAACCATGAACAAACCTGCATCCATGCTGTGCCATGTGATCCCCACAAGGGGAGATGGAGCCTCAGATGGTCGGTACATCACCACTGAGCCCTGCCGGCAGTGGGGATAAATGTCTATATTAAAACAAAATGATGGAGCCAACCTCAGTCAGGGGAAGTAGGCAGCTTTGGGTGATTCTGACTTTAGTGTTGGATGCCAGATACTTTGCAGTATAATAGGGTAGACCCTGTTTTTGATGAGCAGTTCTTATGGTGCTGGTCATATGAGCATCAAAGGTAAGGTGTGGATCAATGGTAGCACCAAGGTATTTAAATTCATCTGCTAGTTCCAGTTTGAATTCATTAGCTAGTTCCAGTTTTGCTACATATAATATTGAGATAGTAAAGTTTTGGGAAAATCTTCTAACCTCTGGGGATGAGCTGAGTAACGTGGCTTTTTTAGGGACATTTAGGACTAATTTTTCATTTGGGAACCACTGTTGAAGGGAATGAAGCTTGTGTCTAAGGATTTCACTGATAGTGATGGTGTCTTTTCCATGCACAAAGATGACTACATCATCTGCATACAGAAGGGTCTTAGCAGTATTAGAGATCTTGCTTAGGTCATTCATGAAAATAGTGAATAGGAGAGGGCTAGAATGGATCCCTGGGGACCCCACAGGACATAGTGTTCAACCTGGGCAAGACTTTATCAATTTTAACAAACTGCAACCTGTCTTGCAGACAGTTGGAGAACCATGAGCACATATATGCAGGTATTAGCAATATATAAGTGATACGGTTATACTAGAAGAGATACAAAGAGGGGCACCCAGGCTAGTAAGACAAACTAGAAGAAAAGGAATATGGGGAATGACTCGCTGGAGAGAAGAAGACTAAGGGTGACTTGATACCACTCTACAAAGAATTCAGGGAGAAACATTTAAAGGACTGCCTGACGTTACATTTCAAAGTTACTCACCCAACCATGAGAGAACTTATTCAAACTAAAAAAAGAAGACACTGGTTTACACAGAGGGCTATGGTGACTTGGAACATTCTTCTATGGGAAGCAGCAGAGAGTAAGACAGAAATGTTTAAAAGAAAGCTAGATCATTAAATGAACATCTAGGATACCAAGAGGTATTACTGCTGAATAGCAGCAGATGAATAAAAAAGGCAATAAGCCTATTTTAGTCTGCATCTCATTTGTTCCTATGAGACATCCTAGTTCCCTGCATTCTGACTTAGCTCCACCAACCTGGTGTCATCATTATCTCTCCTCCCACCAGTGTTCTTTGCTTAGTGGGTATGTGTAAGGAATAATTCATGTCTTGGGTGGCTACTAGGTAAGAGGCATAGTCAAGTGCCATAACCACCTGAGAAGTGCATTATTCCATCATAAACAACACACCCTGGAATGTGTTATCCCACTTATAAAATGGGCTTTCATCTGTTACAAAAAACACATAGTTCAGGTGAGGTATACAATTGTCAGAAAACAATCAACGGTCATGTTGTGACCATTTACATTACAGGATTTTGATGGCCCATTTTATAATAGAGTTCTTTGTCATTACTGGCCATTTAACCTTCATTCTTACCTGATGCTCTACGCAAACTATCTTACACCCCTTGCACTTGTCCATCATTGCTGTTGACGGCGCTCTAGCACTTGATCTCTTTGTTCCATATACGGAGATATGCTGTTCTATGTTACTACTCTTTAATCTTATATCACTGAGTGTAAGCATTGCTGTACTGCATGCTTCAGAACTTCTACCACTGTATTAATGGTGTGCTCTAAATTGTATTTTGGTCCTGCATAAATTATTCACTCTAAAATATATGTACTTATTTCCCTGTACTACTATATGTAACCTTTAATGTACTACATAAAACTGTACTGTATTATTGTCTTATATATAATATTTGCTCTAAAACTCTGTACTCAATTCCTACTGAAACATAGAAACATAGACTTTGATGGCAGAAAAGGACCACTTGGCCCACCCAGTCTGCCCATTTCCCTACCTACTGGATAAGCTGCAGATTCTAGTTAACCAACAGCCTGCTTCCTGCAACCCCGCACTATAATTGCTTTGTGTCTGTCCCAAGCATGTTTGAATTCCCCCACTGTTTTAGACCCAACGACCTCCTCAGGAAGGCTGTTCCATGTATCCACCACTCTCTTCGTGAAAAATAATTTCCTCATATTACCCCTGAGCCGTTCCCCTCTATCTTTAAACTGTGCCCCCTTGTTCTTACACATCTCTTTTTCTGAAAGATGCTACCCTCCTGGACTTTGTTGATTCCCTTGAGGTACTTGAACATTTCTATCATGTCCCCCCTGTCCCTCCTTTCATCAAGGGTATACATATTAAGCTCTCTCAGTCTCTCTTCATATGGTTTCTGATGTAGACCCTGCACCATTTTAGTTGCCCTCCTCTGGACTGCTTCCATCCTGTCTATGTCCTTATGTAGAGTGAGGTCTCCAAAACTGCACACAGTACTCCAGATGGGGTCTCACCAACTGTCTGTATAGAGGGATAATCACTTCCTTTTCTACTTGTGATGCCCTTCCTATGCATCCCAGTATCCCCCTGGCTCTCCTTACTGACTTCTCATTGCTTACCCACCTTTAGGTCATCTGATATGACTACTCCCAGGTCCCTTTCCATTTTTGTTGTTGTTAGTACCTCCCCTGCTATTGTGTACTCTTCTCCTGGGTTTTTGTTTCCAGGTGCATTACTTTGCACTTCTTTGCATTGAATCTAAGTTGCCATATGTCTGACCATTCCTCCAACCTTGCCAAGTCCTTCTCATCTTTTCTACCCCTCTTGTGTATCAACTCTGTTACAGATCTTTGTGTCATCTGCAAAGAGGCACCTTTCCCTCAGACCCTCTGCAATGTCACTTATAAAGATGTTAAAGAGGATTGGACACAGTACTGAGCCCTGAGGTACTCCACTAGTAACCCCCTTTCTTCAGAATGTGTCTTTTCTACTATTACCTTCTGTGTCCTGTTGTGCAGCCAGTCTGCTACTAGGCTACCACCCTGGGACCCACTCCAGGCTGGCTAACTTGATTATTAATCTTTGTGCAGGACTGTGTCAAATGCCTTGCTAAAGTCTAGGTAGGCCATATCCACAGCCCCTCCCTGGTCTATTACTTGGTCACCCAGTCAAAGAAATCAATTAGATTAGTCTGACATGACCTTCCTGCTGTAAATCCATGTTGCTTTGGGTCCTGTGCCCCGCTGGCCTCTAGGTGCTCAAATAATTCTTTCTTTCAGAAGTGATTCCATCATTTTCCCTACCACTGAGGTCAAACTTACAGGTCTGTAGTTTCCTGCTTCTCCTTGTTCCCACTTTTCTAAGGGGAATCACATCTGCCCTCCTCCAGTCCTCAGGTACCACCCATCCTGCCATGATTTGTTAAAAGTGGTCAGTGGTGTCACTAGGTCCCCCTTAGTTCTTTTAGGATTCTGGGGTGAATCCCATCAGGCCCCATTGCTTTGTCCACCTTGAGTTTTAGGAGTTCTTTCAGGACTCTTTCTTCTGTGAATGGACTGGTATCAACCCCCCTACCCAGAGTGCTTCTATTGTCTGGTTTAGGTAACTGCTCCTTATCTTCTTTTGTGAATACTGAGCAAAAGTATTTATTCAGTATCTCTGCCTTTTCACTGTCTCCCTCTGCCCACCTCCCCTCTCCTTTATTAATCTTCACTATCCCTCCCTTAACCTTTCTATGCTCCCTAATGTACCTATAAAAGGTTTTATCCCCTTTTGACCGAGTTGGCTATTTTTCCTCAGTTTGTGCCTTTGCCATTCTGACTGCCTTTCCTACTTCTTTCTGCTTTAATTGATACAGTTCCCTGTCGTGCTCCCTCTGTGATTCCTTATACTTTTTAAATGCAGCCTTTTTCTCCTTAACCTTCCCTGCCACCTCTTTTGAGAACCATAGTGGTTTTTTACTCCGCTTTGTTTTCTTTATTTGTTTTACACAAAGACTTGTTGCCTCTATGATGGCAGTTTTGATTTTTCTCCATTGTTCTTCCACCCCTCCTATTTGGCCATTTGCTAGTGCATTCTTCAGGTGTTCATCCATTTTGCCAAAGTCAGCCCTTCTAAAGTCCAGTATCCTTGTTTTTGTATGGCTTATCTCCATGGTTGTGCTCATTGTGAAGCACACTGTGCAGTGGTCGCTTGTTCCCAGATGTCTACTGACTTGAAATTTGTGATCCTCTCTCATTTGAGAGTACCAGGTCTAGTATTGCTCTCCCGAGTGGGTTCCAGCACTAGCTGTCTAAGGTCTGCCTCTGCAGGGTGTCGAGAATGACCCTGCTCTTGGATGTGGCTGCAGTACATGTCCTCCAGTTAACATCTGGCATATTCAGGTCCCCCATCAACAGTATCTCCCTTTTCAGCCATTTTGAGAATGTCCTCTATCATTTTCTTGTCAATTTCCCCTTGAGACGGGGTCTGTATACAACCCCTGTGCGGATGATTGCCATTCCCCATCTCCAGGTAACCCAGAGTGCCTCTTGTCCTCCCCTTTACTTTTTTAGTTCTGTAGCTTTGATCCCTTCCCTTATGTATAGAGCTACTCCACCTCCTCTTTTGCCTTCCCTGTCCCTTCTGTAGATTGTGTACCTGGTATGTTGACATCCCATTCATGGTTCTCGTGTACCATGTTTCTGTGACTGCCACAATATCCAATTGTTCATCTTCCATCAAAGCTACTAGCTCAGAGAGCTTGTTTCCCAGACTACGGGCATTAGTAGTCATTGCCCTCCATTTAATGTTGGCTTACTGTATGTATTACTGTATGTAACCTCTAATGTACCACTGAATGTAACCTATCATGTACTCTCCCAGATCATGCCTGAAAATAGGCAATTTTGTTGCCTAGTACACTTACCTGGTTAACAAAAGTTAAATAAATAAAAGAAATAATGCAAGTATGGATTGAAGGCTGTTACATAAGGCCATACCCACCAGTTTCAGCAAACTTCCTTATAGCAACTTTGTCAAGAAAATCTAGTGAAAATGGAAAAAAATGTATCAACAGGTTTAATTAAGCATCAAAAAGATTTTTGATCCTTTTGTTAAATGAAAGTATTTTGCAACATATTTACCAGAGAATGTGCCAGAGTGAATTTGCTTTTAACACATTAATTGAAGCCTGACTGATTACAATATGCAATCTCTAGTTCCCTTAGCCTATGGTAATATGTTGTTCCTTTTAAATTATTAAAAAGCTGACAACTTCTATCCATTAAAAACAGACCAAAGCAAACATTAGTAACTATTTTTTTGTTCTTTCTATAAATCAAAGTTGTTTTAATGTAGTGTTTGTGAACAGAGAGACACTAATGGTGCTGGAACCCTGAGGTCCTCAATTTATCTGAACAGGTCATGTACCTTGTGGGCAGCCGTTGTGCAAATTGCCCCACATTGTTCAGTCACTGCATCACAGTGATGGCTTACATGAACTATCCCTCTGACAAGAATAAAATTCAGTTCCATGTCATCTCTTTGAGCAAGTTGCTTAACCCATCTGTGCTTCAGGCCCATGCAGCTGTAAAATTGGATAGAAACAGGGCACCACTGAGAATAAGAAGTTGCATTTATCCCTGGGAAAATGAATTAAAAAACAATTTAATCCAGTGTATCTGTTGAGCAAAGGCCACCAGCTGTGTGTGGTGGTTCCATACTGCAGACTATTAGGAACAGAGGATGAGTGCACCAGGTTCCATCCACTTATGGGCTATGACTGGATTTCTTATCCCCTAGACTCGCATGGTAATCATTAAGCCAGGTGGAACATATTTTCAAACAAATGATTTGGAGCTTCATGTGTGAAACTGCAAATCAATTCAGCAAATGTGTAGCAGCTCTCTCATAGTTGGAAGCAACTTTTCGTTTTATTATTTATTTTTCCTTTTTACAAACTGCACCACAAACTGGAACCAACAACATTATGGTAACTAGCAAAAAATCTGAATCGCACCGAAGTGCAAACCATTTCAAACAGGAATTGGCTGGAGGCAACAAAGCATATATGCTCATGTATAATTTTTGGGCTGGCAGTGTAGCCTAGAGGTTAGAGTAATGAGCTGTGAATGAGCTTTATACATCCAACAGACCTGGGTTTGATTCTCACAACCCTCCATTTGCACACTGTGTGACTCTAAGCAAGTCACTTAACAAATCCAGTGCTCCCAGGTTGCTGAAAACAGGCACCTGTGTTTAGTGGGCCATACCCAGTTACCAAAAAAATAGTAAAGAAAATATATATAAAAGTGTTACATATGTTTAGGTTACTATTAATTTATATAGGAATATGCAATTTAATTTATTCTAAGAGTGAGGGACAGGGCCATAACCAATGGGTGGCAAAGTGAAGTCCATGAGTGAGGTATAAACTTCCTCCCCCTCACAAATTAAATAAAATGTGTATTTTAAGCCAGGTCTTAGGGTTTTTCATTTCTGAAACACCATTCTAGAGATAGAGGGCCAGATTCTAGAAGGTTTACACCTGTCGTAACTGTAGTTGGCCAAGTAGAATGGCATATGTAGCAACTTACGCCAGCAGTTGCGACATAAGCGATTCTACAAAGTGGCCTGTGAAATGTCGCAGGCCACTTGCACCAAACAGTAGTTACACCGCATAAACCCCCTGCGACATGACGCTAGGGGGTTTATGGCACCAGTTGCGCCCCATTCTAGAAGGGCTGCCACAAAGTGCCCACATCAGGATTCTACAAGAACCCCTGGAGGAGATCCAGCAATGTAGGTTACACCAACATTTAGCTGGTGTAACCTATGGCCGCCCCCCTTGGGGTCCTGTAGACCCACCTGCAGACATGCCATCATGCTGCCGTCGCCCCACCCGTGCCCCGAACCATGAGTTGCCGGCCGCATATGTGGCATAAAGCCTGCCCTGGTGGTCTAATGGCCCCCCGAACTGTATAAAAATAAATAAGAACCCCCATATCCCTGGTGGTCTAGTGGTCCCCTGAACTGTATAAAATAATTTTGATCCCGTCCCTCTGGTAGTCTAGTGGCCCCTGCCCCCCACCCAGCTGTGCCAGCCCACCCAGCTCCCCCTACCATCCCCAGCCAGTGAATGGCACAGCCCACCTCTCTAATATCTGAGTGCATCTTTACAGTACGCGCTGATACTGAACTCAGTCGGTGGCTGGCCGTGGTGGTGAGAGGTGGGCTGTGCCAGTCATCGGCTGGGGACAGATTGGGGGGTGCTGGGTGGGCTGGCATGGCTGGGTGGGGTGGGCATTAGACTACCAGGGATATGGGGATTGAAATTATTTTATACAGT
Source organism: Neoceratodus forsteri (assembly GCA_016271365.2). Lineage (NCBI taxonomy): Eukaryota > Metazoa > Chordata > Ceratodontiformes > Ceratodontidae > Neoceratodus > Neoceratodus forsteri. Next base: position 795,777,680 of record CM028137.1, on the reverse strand, counting down.
TCGGGGAGCACTAGACTACCAGGGATACAGGGATTGTAATTAATATTATACAGTTTGGGGGGCACTAGACTACCATGGATACGGGGATCATAATTAATATTATGCAGTTTGGGGGGGCACTAGACTACCAGGGATACAGGGATCGATATAATTATTATACAGTGCGGGGGGCACTAGACTACCAGAGATACGGGGATTGAAATTATTATTATACAGTTCGGGGGGCACTAGACTACCAGGGAGGTGGATGGTGTCATATTTGTACATTGTTTGGGGGAGGCACTAGACTACCGGGGTATATGCCGCAAATGCGGCTGGCAACTCTGGGTCGGGCACAGGTGGGAGGGGTTGGCCGTGCCACCCAGCTGTTGCGGCTTGCAACATGCTCGCCAGGTATGCCTGCAGCTCAGTGTACCTGGCCACATGTCACAAGTCACAGGACTTAGCTGTGATGACCCTGCCCCTTCTAGAATAGGACGCAGGGTCAATGTCGCAGTTGCGGGTGGCGCAAGTTGCATCCGGTGGCAACTCGCGCCACCCTTCTAGAATCTGGCCCAGAGGTTTTAAGTTAGCCCAAGGTGTAACAATTTAACTGTTTCTGTTTGCACTCACAGTATTACTCAGAAAGGTTCACAAGGCCTCTGTGATGTCATCATGCATTGTGAGAGCTGCTGTCCCATTGGTTGTGACAAGTTGTGAATGAGAACATCAGAAGATGATAATTATGATGATGCATCTAGAATGAGAATATCAGTAATTCTTTCTCTAGATGCACCAAAACCCAAAGTACTGTAATCTCATTTATTTTAGCAAATTAATTTTTTTAGGTGGCGTATACATTGGTAATTGTGTTTAATATAGTTATATATATTTATCTTGACATTGTAAATTATCTTACTAAAAAGAAATAACATGCACAGGCTGTTAATGTCTGATTGAATAAAGTCACTTTGTTTTGTTTTGATTTAGAGAAGTTTTAGCACACTTGATTTGTTCACATTTTTGTATTTTAAGGATTACCTTAGTTCTTTCTACACATTCATTCCAGTTATCTGGGGTTGCTCAGTGTGCTCCACTCTAAATTCAACAGAGGACAAGGGCAAGTCATGTTCTCTGATGGGCACAATGCTTTGGAGCTTCCTCCAACTGTCCTCAAATCCAAATAGGATTTTAGGATATCTGAAGCAAAATCCATTAATCAGTTGGATCGCATACAGACTTGGATATGGATCATCCTAATATCCAACTATCCTATGTCAGGCTGGATTTTGAGTTCTCCAAGCATCCCTAATCTCTGTTTACCTGCTGTATTTCATTCCTGTTCCAGGTATCCCTGTAGCTGGAAGCCTGTTTTGCTTCTCAGTTTGCTGAGTTGTGTGTGTTATGTGATCAGATGAACCTAGAGTGACTCAAGACTGAGGTGAGGTAAGGTATGAGGTACTATAGAGGACCATCTCTTCTACATCTGGACATGGAATACCCCATAAAAACACCTCACTCCCTAGTTTGTGAGCTAGTATGTGTGAGCATTTTAATCCAACAATTTCTATCAGTGCATGGGGTGGATTCTAACAGAACAACTGCTTCTGTGGCAGTTTGGGCCATTTGTGATCGTAAATGAATTAGAAATGGCACAGATGGTGGACCTCACACATGAAAAAAACAGAAAAAAAAGTTACGCAGTTGCAAAATGTCACTGGAAATCCAACCCAGCAGAGATTTTTTTCACCACTGCAGGCAAGACTCTGGTGCACAATACTGTGTAAAGTGATGCTATCAAAATGATTTGCTATTTCAGCTGCCCATCAGCTGTCACGCATTCTGAATAAACTGGTTTCAGTTACAGAACAATGTTGCCTATCATTTCTTCTCTTTTCAGAAAGGTCAGTTCATCTCTGAAATCTGATGTTCTAAATCTGTTTTAAAACCAGTATCATGAGGAGTCGGGATAATTGTTTAAAACCTGCAATAGTTCCTTCAACAAAACATGCAATCTGTGGTTTTTTCGCCCTCTTATTTACGCAGTACTGTATTGTTTTTTCCTAAATCACTGTTTACAAAAGACTTTCAGACAGGGGAGAACTAACTACAATGTCAGTCCAGTATTCCTCTATAATTTCTGAACAGCAGGTTACCTGGGTCTTTTAACAATAATGTTTGCTGTCCCATAATGATATAAATGAGCAGTTAAATGAGCAGTTTTACTCAGAAGGACTGCAGATGTTTTTTTTTTGTTTTGAGGGCAGTATTTATGTTACAAAATAAAGTAGTCCACCTTTTACCAAACTCAATCACTGTTAGAAGAGTCCGCCCTCTGACCTAAAAAACAAAACACTCTGATCAGGAGAGCTTATGCAGTCACTCTCTTTAATCAAGTATACCCTATGGACACTCTGGTGTCATATGACTATACTTGACTTTTGTAGTTCTAGACATTATTTCCATGGAAACAATCAGTGGAGGACAGCAGGGAAACAGCAGTGGTTGCACATTACCAAAAACTGATGCAAAACTGGAGAGAAGACAGCTAAATTAAGACACAAATTAAGACACAACTGCAGCATGGTAGCAACATTTTCTGCAAACAGCTGTTCTAAACATGTTTGACAAATTAACCAGTTTAAACCTGCAAGTTCACTGTAGCGTTTGTTTTTCATTCAGCACCCTATTTATTGCCTAATCAGTATCCCCACACACACACATACACATACACACATTCACACTGCTCCACAGGAACTAATGAGGGACTGACACCTCAGTTGTCTCTTACTACTGTATGCTGAGGCAAGGTGAGGAGTTCCCTCCTTATCCTTTACATTTTGATAATCTGGATAGCCTTTACTCCATTTCCCACTGTTACTAGAGATGACAGGGTTGTGTATGCAGGCATTATGCTGGCCTTTGCCAGTGTACATCAGCACCTGGTAGCCTAATTCTGTTTTACTCTAACATAGTAACATTAGTCAGAGCCTTGTCTCTCCCTCTCCCTCTCCCTAGCTTTCTTTTTCTCATAGTGAAGCAGGCAAAAAAAACATAGACTGAAGACCATGTCAGTTAATATTTATTAGTTATATGCTCAGTTATTATATAAAGAATAATGCATGGGGTGGTGTATGTTACAAGGCTTCAATACACACCCGAGGTGTGTGATGCTAGATAAACCCCATGAGCAAAGGGTTCCCACCAGAGCAAGTATGCAGGTAGCTAGAGGTCCTGGAGTCTCCACTGGTCCCCTTCGGGCTTTGCTATGCAATGCCAGGTCGATGAGGAACAAGACCACAATTATGGCGGACTTGATTTCCTTGGTTGATCTGGCTTGCATTACTGAAACTTAGTTGGGGGACGACGCAGGCCCAATTTTACAGGCATCAGTCCCTGCCAGGTACGCAGTGGTGCATTGCCCAAGGAGGGAATGAAAGGGTGGGGGTGTGGCCATCTGTTTTAGATCCAGCTTGAACTTCTCCATGTACCTAGTGGAGTCTGCCTTGTCATTTAAATGTATGGTGACGTGTGGGGGTCCAAGTGTGGGCTGCAGTATTCTCCTTGTTTACCATCCTCCAGGGCAGGGGGAGACAATTGCTGCAGGACGTCATGGACTTTGTCACCGACAGGGTGTTAGAGTCACCTAGATGGTTGGTTCTGGGTGACTTCAATGCCTGGATAGGCAACAAATCCTTGCTTTTTGGAAATGACCTTCTCCAGTTGATGACATCACTGGGCCTAGCACAAGCTGTTGCTTGTGCGACCTGAGGATTGGAGGAGGGCAGATGTGATTCTCCTTCACAAAAGTAGGAGCAAGACAGTGGCAGGAAACTGCAGACCTGTCAGTTTGACCTCAGTGGTAGGGAAAATGATGGAATCACTTCTAAAGGAAAGAATTGTTGAGCACCTAGAGGCCAGTGGGGTACAGGACCCAAGGCAGCATGGAGTCACAGTGGGAAGGTCATGTCAGATGAATCTAATCAATTTCTTTGACTGGGTGACCAAAGTAGTAGACCAGGGAGGGGCTGTGGACATGGCCTACCTAGACTTTAGCAAGGCAGTTGACACAGTCCAGATTAATAAACAAATTAGACAGCCTGGGAGTGGGTCCCAGGGTGGTGGCCTGGGTAAAACATTGGCTGGACAACAGGACACAGAGGTTACTAGTAAATGGAGTCCACAGTGAAGAAAGGGGAGGTTACTAGTGGGATACCGCAGGGTTCAGTACTTGGACTGGTCCTTTTTAATGTCTATATAAGTGACATTGCAGAGGGACTGGAATGAAAAGTATGTTATGACACAAAGATCTGCAACAGGGTTGATACATGGGTGGGGGGTGGAAAGGATGAGAAGGGACTTGGCAAGGTTGGAGGAATGGTCAAATGTATGGCGGCTTAGATTCAATGCAAAGAAGTGCAAAGTAGTGGACCTGGGAAACAAAAACCCAGGGGAAGAGTACACAATGGGGGGTGAGATACTGACAACAACAAAAATGGAAAGGGACCTGGGGATAGTTATATCAGATGACCTAAAGGTGGGCAAGCAATGTGAGAAGGCAGTAAGGAGGGCTGAGGGGATACTGGGATGCATAGGGAGAGGCATTGCCAATAGAAAACAGGAAGTTGTTATCTCTCTGTAGAGACAGTTGGTAAGATCCCATCTGGAGTACTGCATGCAGTTCTGGAGACCCCATCTCCACAAAGATATAGACTGGGTGGAGGCTGTCCAGAGGAGGGCAACCAAAATGGTACAGGGTCTGCACCAGAAGACATACAAAGAGAGACTAAAGGAGCTTAATATGTATACCCTTGAGGAAAGGAGGGAGGGAGGGACATGATAGGAACTTTAAAGTACCTCAAGGGAATCAACAAAGTCCAAGAGGGTAGCATCTTTCAGAAAAACAGATGTGCAAGAACAAGGGGGCACAATTTGAAGGTAGAGGGGGGACAGCTCTGGGGTAATGTGAGGAAGTATTTTTTCATGGAGAAGGTTGTGAATGCATGGAGCAGCCTTTCTGAGGAGGTTGTGGAGTCAAAAACAGTGGGGGAATTCAAGAATGCATGGGACAGACATAAAGCAATTCTAGTGGGGTGTAGGAGGAAGTAGGCTGTTAGTTAACTAGGATCTGCAACTTATCCATTAGGTAGGCAAATGGGCAGACTAGGTGGGCCAAGCGGTCCTTATCTGCCATCAAATTCAATGTTTCTATGTTTCTGTGTTTCTATGTTTCATCACCACGGCCACACCTTGGACTTGGTATTCTTGCTGGGGCTTGAGGTCACTGACCTCAAGACTGATCGGGTCACATGGTCCAATCATTGAGCAGTGGAGTTCTTGTTTGGGTCCCCCCGATAGTCCCTCTCCTTTTGAGATGGTCCGCTATTGCCCATTAAAGGGGTTGTGCTCTGAGGGACTTTTGGCAGTAGTTGACTCTTCTGGTGTGAGAGTGACATGAGTGAGGCGGTGGCAGTCTATAATAGGGTTGCCCCCCCCAGGCACTCGATGCCATTGCACTGATCCATGTATGACCTAGGTCTTCTTGCTTGAGACACTCATGCTTTGATGGGGCTCTCAAGGAGATGAAGACCATGGGTCAGAAGTTGGAGTGTTGCTGGTGGAGGACCCAGTCCATGGAGGACAAACTGGCTTTGAGGAATCACTATGGTGATTATCAAAGGCCAATCGACGACAAGAAGGCAGAGTTCCTGTCCAGGAAGATTGCCACAAGGAGGAGCAGACCAGCTCAGCTGTTTCAAACTGTGGACTGACTATTCATCCAGCCTGTCTACAGCTGAAAAAAGGCATTTTCAACCACAAAATGCGAAGAGTTTGCTCTGTTCTTCTCTGACAAAGTGCCCTCTGTTCGGTCTGTGATCCTCCCAGTGGAGCACAATCAGCTCCGCAGTGGGTGGCCTGGTAGGAACGAGGGTACTCCTGTTCTCTGGGAGGAGTTTTGGCTAATGGAGATGGCTGAGGTCATTGAGGTAATTTTGAAGCTGCTGCCCACCCTTTGTGAACTGGACTCTGGTCCAATGCATCTTTTAGTAGGATGTGCTGAGGCTATTATTCCAGTGTTCACCCAGATAGTCCGGTATTTGCTTTTGGAGGGACTCTTTTCCAATGCCTTGAAGGAGGCATTGGTGAGGCCCCTCCTGAAAAAAAAATTGCTTGACCCGACATCCTGGTGAATTATAGACCTATCTCCAACCTTCCATTTTTAGGGAAGATTGTTGAGAAAGTGGTGCCACTGCAGCTCAAGGTACACCTTGTGACCTTTGAGATCTATAAGCCATTACGGTCTGGGTTTAGGGTGAGGCATAGTACTGAGACAGCATTATTTCAAGGGGCAGAATGACCTCCTCAGGGTGAGGAATGGAGGACACTGGTCAGTTCTCATTCTCCTTGATCTCTCATCAGCATTTGACACCATGGACCACACCATGCTGTTGGATCACCTTAGAGAGTATTGTGGACTTGCTGGATCTGTCATCAACTGGTATGAGTCCTATCTCTCAGACAGGAGGCAACAGGTGGTGATGGTGAATTTCTCCTCCTCTCCAAAGCCCCTGTCATGTGGAGTTCTTCAAGGTTCCATCCTATCGCTGATATTGTTTGCAGTGTATATGCTGCCCCTGGGAGAGCTCATTAGACATTACAGTCTGGGTTTTCACTGTTATGCAGATGATACTCAGCTGTACATGTCATTTGCCCCTAGAATGAATAGTGCTGTCAAAGTGCTGAATAAGTGCCTGGCCAAGATCCAGGGCTGGATGTCCTCTAACTGGCAGAGGCTGAACCCTGAAAAGACGGAGGTACTAGTGATTGAGCCTGGTTGCGGGCATAATGGGAGTGCCTCCAAGGTGGCAACAAGGCTGTTCCTGGGGTCCACCCCATTGATGGCATCCTCTAGGGTGAAAAATCTGGGCATCATCCTTCATGACAGGCTGACACTTGATGCTACGTGTAGTCTGTTGTCAAAAGTGGTTTTTACCTCTTAAGGAATGTTGCCCGGATTAAACCCCTAATTCTGCCCAACAAAGACCTGCTCTCACTGGTGCAAGCCTTTGTGACATCCAGGCTGGACTACTGCAACACAAAACCTTTGATAAAGGGTCCAGTGGGACCAGAAACGCTTCAAGTGATTTAATAAACCTTTTTTAAAATGTTTCCCTTCTGGGTTAAGTTCTTTTGCGGTGGTGAGTGCCTGAATTTGTGTTTTTGACTACTGCAACACTCTATACTTTGGGGTCAGTGGAGGGATCCTCCACTGACTGCAGCTAGTGCAGAATGTAGCGGCCAGGTTGATGACAGGCCATCCAGGTCTTGTCGTGTGACCTCGGTCTTGCAAGGTCTGCATTGACTGCCTGTTAAGTGGAGGAGCATCTTCAAGGTGGGCTTGCTCACCTATAAGGCCCTATACAGCTCAGGCCCTGGCTATTGGTCTGACCTCCTTACTCCTGCCATCCCAGTGTGCTCCCTCCAGTCCTTCACCAAGGGTCTCCTGGCAGTTCTGAGGGCCAGGCTAAAAACCTCTGGTGACCGCTCATTTGAGGTGGCCAGCCCGGTCCTCTGGAACTCGCTTCCCAAATCACTGAGGGAGACCCCGTCGGTGGAGGCATTTAAAAGGGGTCTGAAAACTCACCTGTTTAAGAAAGCATATCCTGAAAACTGATAGTGATTTTAATAGTGATTAATTTATTATTTTAGCTATTAATTTTTTGTACTTTCATACCTTGTATGTTTGTATGTTTGTTTTTTAACTCTGCTTACCTGATGTATTTTCTGTAAGGCACCCAGAGCACCTGGGATCGGGTGCCATATAAATAATTACTTACTTACAGACTGAGGGTGTGTATTAAATTCAATTATACAATGGCAAGAAAGAATCATGGGCTCTGATTGGTCAATGTGTGTGCCTGGACCAGTGACGTTATCTGAGCATAACATCACTGTATTAAGTCCAGGCACACACATGACCTTTTCACATGAAGACGGCGTGCTAAAATCACTACTCACATGGCTGTCAGCTCCTGGTGTTTTGTTGTTTTTTTTTTTGTTAATCTTCTATCTGTCCCCAACATAATTCACAATAAAATGAAACAACAAAATAAGAAAATAAAATGAAGCTGTGACTCCCTTCAGCTTCTCCTCACTCGGCAGCATGATCGTGGTTCAATAGTGCCACGCTCGCTCCACAAACCACTCAGCTCCTGCATGACCACATGCTTACAGCCACACTGATACTTTTTAAATAATATTTGAAAAAGTAATAGGAAAGAAACCGAAAGTGATAATGGGAGCTGGGGCTTCACAACAACAGTACAGATTGGAGCAATTATTGCAGCATGTTGTAGCACATGTGCACTTCATTAGCACCGTTCTCATTCCACAGACCCCTCAGATCATGAAAGAAATTACCACAGGCTTACAGCCATTACATACTTTGAATGCAAAAACAAAAAAAACCTACTTTGAAAGAAACTGGCAGTGATACTGTCGGGAGCAGGGGTGGGGGAGTCAACAACAAGACACATAACCCCTACTAGTACCAAAACATTTGAAGAAGCAGGCAGAATCAACCAGCAGTACCACCACCGAGTGGCAAAAAGACATATTGTGGACTTTTCTTTCATTCATATACTCCACATGAAAAAAAAAAAGGCATAACAAATTTTTTTTTTTTTTTACTTTGTTTAAATTTTTATAAAATGAGCCCTTGTATAATAGCAATAAGGTACTCCAGGGATCATAGGATCTACAAGTCGAGTAGCATTAGCCATAATGACATGGACATATTTAAGCGTATATCAGCAATCCCTTATCATTTAGGAATGTATCCAAGGAATTCTTAAATTGGTTGATATCTGGGCTGTGCACTATCTCCATTAGTAGACAGTTCCATATGGAAAAAAATCGCGGGTTAATCCATGCCCCCCTCGCATTTTTCTTGTAATGCTCTCCACTTAACAACAAGTCATTTCTTCTAGTAACCCTGTTTTTGTCCATTTTTCCAGGCCTACACACTGTCCCAGAAATCCCCACCTTTATGCACCCAATATACTAGGCACAAATCTCCTCTCATCCTCCTATATTCCAGAGAGTAGAGTCCCAGATCTTTCAGTCTATCCTCGTATGACATATGTTTGGTATCTACAACCAACCTGGTTGCCCTCCTCTATACCCTCTCCAGCCTCCTCACATCTCCTTTCTTATAAGCCACCCAAAACTGGACACAGTACTCCACATGGGGCCTCACCAATGAGCTGTACAAAGGAATCACCACCTCCCTCTGTCTACGCATCCCAGAATTTTATTTCCTTTATTTACCATACTCTTATTTTGTGCCTCAAAAGATAGTCTGAGACCAATACTGCTGAATCATTTTCAGTCTCTGTGGATGCTAGCACCTTCCCTTCCAAACAATAGTTTGATCTCCTATTCTTTGCCCCAAGTGCATAATCTTACATTTGTCAATATTAAATCTTAGGTTTTTGTGCTTTTCCCATTTTGCTATCCTATCTATCTCCTGCTGGAATATCTTTATGTTATCATTGCCATTGACTGTTGCTCCCAGTTTAACATGGTCAACAAGCTTACACAACTTCTCAGGTGTTGAACGCACTTGGCCTGCAGCATTGTGCTTCAACCACCCAAGGCGTGCCATTATTACACAGTAACACAAACTCTGTCATGCCTTATTGCTTAAGTAACTCCACCACCCCATGCCTTATTTTATATAATTGCTGGTGATCAATTTTTTCTCTCCCCCCCTATAATTTTTATGTAGGCTTGTGCATGGGCAAGCAACATCTTGTGCTAGTAGCACATTTCAGAGGTGTGTCAGTGTTGGCGAGTGCAGGGCATGCTTTAGTAGGTGCATCCCTCATTCACCAATTAGGCAGCATGCTAGCGCTGGCACACACATTATGCAAAGTGGGCAAAACTTGTAAGAAAAGTGCTGCTGCAATCAAAGACAAGCTCGTCATGCAGCGGCACAGATGACAAGCCTCCTGATGTGCTTTTCCTGGTGAAACATTGCACACATCAAGTCTGCAGACAAAAAAAAAATGAAGTGCAATAAGACTTTTAAGACAAAAGCTCCAACAGCAATAAGTTATGTTTCAATTTGTAGTTATTTAGCACGGCCACTGCTGTATTGCCAAGTGTTGTGAGGAGTTAGGCTAAGAGCACGTTTGCACTAAAATTCACATTACACAAACTAAAACTATTTTTATACAGGGTGCAGCTGCACAGTGGTACATTGAAAGGTTCCTGGAAGTGATAGTAGACTGCACGTGTTTCTTGATTTCCTTCCAGAGTTACCATTAAAAAAAAAAACATTTTGTATTCGTCACTCAAAAACAGATACACTCTTTACTGTGCTGGTGGATTGTGAACTAAACTGCTGTTGATCACAACCACACAAGAGGCACTACATAAAAACGAAATATTTAATGAAGAAACAACTTTAAAATGTGTACCACTTCTTTCTTCGTGTGAAGGACTAACGACTAAATACAACTTTAAGGAGCTTGCTCTCTTTTCACCTGACCAGTTCTTACAAAAAACTAGGCTAACTCTATCAAAGTTGCACTACCAGACAGTGCTAGCTGAGCAGCACCTCAACCTCCCTCCCTCTTACCCATTAGCCGGTTAGGCACGTGGTTTCGCACAGCAGTTGGTTTCTACTTCTAATTTCCTCAAGCCCATCATAGCTCACACCAAAGTCCCTGTCTCGTTGAAAAACGGGAAAGCTTTTCTGAGGAAGACATCGAGTTCCACAGTGCCAGGTTTATGCATGTCTGCAGTTTTTTTTTCCTTACTTCTGACATTACAAGATGCAGTACCTCTGCGGGTTGCACCGCATATCACACTGATTTATTAAATTTTCAAAGGTAGTTGAGCGAGTTATGGGTCGGGTAGAATTAAAAGAAAAGTTGTAGCCCTCTAGTTCAGTCAAATCGTCAACACAATCCCCGATACCCGACATTTATCTGTTGCATGGCAACTGAGAAGCACAACATATAGATGACAGGGACTGGAGTTTCATCTTCCTAACAACTGCTGAATGGGTTCTATGAGTTGAAAGCTGTTCTGGCATGCCAGTAAGCCAGATGAAGTGTTCTGGTTTGCTCTTGAATGCCACCCTGGTATGGCTTATGCCTACATTATGTGCCAGAAAAGGATTGTAGACTGTTCAGTCTTAGTTCGGCATGTTGAGATATCCACATCCTTGGCAGGTAGGGAACCTGGCTGTATTTATTAAAAGAAAAAAAAAAGAATTTGACAATAATGTGCATATACTGAGTCAGTGAGCCTGAACTGGGGGGGGGATGCTGTGGATGTAGTATTTTGAAATCTATATTTATTTTAAAAAAAAACAACACGACTGTTATTCTTATTTTGAGTCATGAATCAGAAGCTGCTGACACCACTTCACGCACTCAGACGCGAAGTAAAATAGCACTTCAATTTATTTATTCTTTACAGCACTTGGAGGTAATTTTAAAAACATTCATTCCTGTCCAAAAGCCCTAATCAGGCATGTTTGTAATGGCTGGGAAAAGCTGTGGCTTTTCCACTGTTTTCCACTAAATACAGACAGATGCCACTGTTTTGAAAAGTTAGGTGGACTGTATTTATTTAACAAAAATAATTTCACTGTTGTTTTTATTTCTACTTAGTGTGCAGGGGGGGATGTGTGCTTTGATGTAGGGAATTGAACTGTGTGTATTAAAAAAAAAAGAATGTGCTGAGTCACGTGGTGCAGGTTTCATGGAAGCTGCCTGATTGTACTGTTCCAGCCTCCTGCTCCATTACAAGCCTTTTATATACTGCCAAGACGGAGCTATACCAAGTGTGGTCGCTAATTTGTGTACCTGAATACTGCCAGAGCACCCTGCAAGGTTTTCAAGCGCCGATGGAAGCAGAGATGAGAAAACCCCCGCAGAAACATACCCCGACGGCGTCCCGGCCCAAGGCCTTGTCGAAAAAAGCCAGAACCTCTCCACAGGCAGGAGGCCTAGAAAGTGAAAGCTGCAATTCAGAAAAGGAGCCCCTGACACTGGTGCAATTTCTAGCAGAGTTCAAGCCTTTCCGTACTGAGCTGTGCTCAGTGACCGAAGAACTGAAAGCAGTGACACAGACTCTGGAGGATTTATGTTGTCGAACGGGAGACACGGAAGTCAAGGTCACCTCACTAGAGAAACGGATGGCAAAACAAGAGCCTGAGCTAATTCAACTGAAACAAAAAATTAATAAAATGGAACTGAAAATTGAGGATCTGGAGGGAAGAAGCAGGCGTAACAACATGATTATAATTGGTCTCCCTGAAAAGGAAGAGGGACCCGACGCAATCGCGTTTACCCAAAAGTTCCTCCATCGGATTGCTGGCCCCACACCCTTCGGTGACAACTACATGATAGAGAGGGCTCATCGGGCATTAAGGGCTATGCCTCCTGCCAGTTCTCCACCTCGTATATTGATATTCCGTTTCCTAAACTTCCAAGAGAACAGTATGTTCTATCAAAATTAAAGATCTCAAAGAAGTAAGGTGGGAGGTACTTTGCTGAAATCGCTAGGATCTCCCACTAACTATGCGCAAAGGAGGTGGAATACCATCAGGTGGTCACTAAGTTGATAGCCGCAGGCATTCATTTCCGAATGGGGTACCCAAGCCCCAGCGATTGCAGGTGGCCCTGTCTGGCCAGTGGTCCAGCTTTGAAAATGTCATGCTCGTGACAAAGGGTTGCAGGAAGCCCTTCGGACCTGTTCAAACAAAAGTAAAACTGAGTCTATGTCTTATAATAGTCTTGTCTTGGAGGCAAAAAGAATAATACAGTAGCATGAAGAGAGAAGAATAATGCACCCACCAGGAAGAGTGCAGAAAGTTGCAGGGATATATTATTAGATGTCGGATCCCAAAATAGACAGTTATACTGGAGATGCGGCTCTCTAAGAGTACCTCAAGCTGCACCCTATGTATGGCTTTTTGCTTTGTGACTTTTGGAGAAGGAGCAAGAAAGCGGACTCCGGGAGCTGGTTGGGATCTTAGGGTATTTTTGGAAACCGCGAGCCAATCGGAAAGTAGCAGTCACTAAATGCCACGCCTCAAGAAGCTCTAACTATATCACCGGAGCGTTTTGCGGTGACTTGCTCTAATCATCACACACTCACTGGAAACTTTGAGTCGGTCCTTATATCACTCCCAATGACCCCATGTCCCATGTCAAAACCTGGCACTTTTCAATAAGCGCCTTGCTCCTAAGCAGGGTTATGTCTCCCATCTTGGCAAGTATTCTCGGGGACTGTTTCATCTGCTGCTCAGATACATGGGAGAGAGTTCGTGGGAGTGTGTTCCTGTTATTGTCAGCAGCATCGCCCGATGGACTGGAGCCGGGTTGGAGGGGGCTCCGCTCACAGAGTTTCTCAGCTCGTGGCATTTTTGTGCAGTTTACATGGTAGTTAAGCAATGTCGTCCTGAACATCAGCCACTAGAGAGAGCTCCAGTATTACGTTCACCGTTGAGAGCCCTCTACTAGGGGGCTTTGAAAGTCTAATCGATCCTGCATCCTCTGGCTTTTGCAAGCTGCAGTCTTGCTGCTTCTCTCTCCCTTGGTCACACTTTTTCCTTTTTTGTGCTGTTGCTTGATCATCCCCAATATAGGGGCCCGGAGAGCAGTTGCGTTGTTTTTTCTTTCTTTTTTGAAGAGTCAGACTCTTTGGGGAGCATACAAATTATGCCATGTGTTTTTCTCCCCATTAGTCGTGCGTATTCAGACTAAACGGACATGATCTTCTGGACAATTTCCACATGGAGTCTATTATTTAAGTTGTTGGTGATCTGTGTAATATGTGGGGTTGTAAATGATTGTTAAAAATTGCTGAATGACTGAGGCTCAGACTTAGGGAAATTGTTGGGTGAATGCAGGGTATCTGGGCAGTGACTTCTTTCCCTAGGCTACAAGGAGGAATTATCCTTTTTAAATTTTGAAATGCCTGGGAAGGTTCAAATTGTTAAGTACCTTGCTCTGAAGAGCAACAGACCTTATATAAAGTTGCCCCAGGAAGAGTCATTCTGGGATGTTGGGTAGTTCTTCCTAGGTGAAGTGCCATGCCTTCTTGGCTCGGGGGAGTTTAGTTAAAGGGTTTGTGATAGGTTAGGCTTTCTTCTGACAAGAAATTGTTTATGCTGTCAGCGGAGGGGAGGCTGGAGGGAATCAGGAGCTTTGGAACTTGAGAACTCATGGGCGGGAGGCGTTCTGTTGGTGGGAGGAGGTGAATCTTTATCAACCAAAGTTAAGGATTAAGGTGTCACGATGTAGGAGGGGACAGGGGTAAAAGATAGTAATTTGGAGGTCAGAGAGGGATAGGGAAAATAAGGGGTTGGGTTGAAATAGGGTTTAAGGTAACTGCTCAGAGGATCTGCTCATAAGGGAAGGCCAGGTGCAGAAGGAAAACTGGAGTGCAGTCAAATATATGGATTCCAAATGGAATTTAGGGATAATGGGTAGTACACATGAGTTTATCACATGGAATATTAAAGGGCTAGGAAGGAATTAAAGCATTACAAGGCTCTGAGACACTGCACAGTGCAGAAGGCCCAGATAAAATGTTTGCAAGAAACACACTTATTGGAGAGGAATCTAAGGTTCTGAGACATCAGTTTGTGGGTCAGGTATGCGCCTGGGCGATAGTACCGCCAGTAGAGTAGCCATCTTAATAGCCAGAATATTCCCTTTGTATGTGAGGAAAACTGGCAGATCCTGAGGGTTGGTATATAATAGTAGTGGGGTGTATAAATCAAACAAGGATGTGTGCCAGTAGCATATATAGCCCAAATGGGGATTCACCCTGTTTTTACAGATCTGCTAAAAAGCCTTGTCCCCTTTCTTCATCTCCCTATGTTGTTAGGTGGTGATTGGAACCTTGCATTTAATGCAGAATTGGATAGGAAGGCAAGCAGACTAGGTGCCTCTCTCCTGCTCAAAGAGCCGTGGGGATCTCACAGACAATTTGGGCCTGTGCGACCTGTGGAAGGTCTTGTGTCCCTCTAGAGGAATACACATTCCTATCGGAGGACCCACGAAACCAGGTCTGAATCAATTACTTTTGATGAGTCAGAGCATGCTCCTGGCCTGATAGATTGTAAATTGCTCCAGGGGTCATCTCGGATCACTCCATGGTCCGATGCTCCCTTAATCTTGTATTCAACACCCCCAAGCAAACCATCTGGAAATTAAACAACCAGCTTCTCAGCGCTCCGGAGATTAGAGACAGTATAAGCCAGAGAATAGTAACAATACGAGCAGGAAAACTGCAACACCCATCGAGAAGCGTATATAGAATGGAGTGCGCTGAAATGTGTGTTAAGGGGGAGCTCTATCAAGATAGTTGCTGCTAGGAAGAAAAGAGAGAGTTTGGCCAGACAATTGCTGACCCAGATCAGAGATATAGAGAACATTCTTTCAAAGGCTACTCCAATGGTAACTAGGGAAAAGTTGGTCAGGCTCCGGTACCAATATGATGATATTCTGAGAGAAAAGGCAGAGTATGCCATTAATAAAATGAAAGCCCTATATTTAGATCAAGGGGAGAAAGCAGGTCATCTCCTCGCCATGCGACTTAAAGCAGCGAAACATCCAAGAATCATTCAGAGTATATCCTCCCTCACAGGCGGGTCCATCAAAATCACCCCCACAAATTGTTAAAGAATTTGAGGATTACTACAGGAATTATATAGCCCTATGCCCAACAGACCAAGTGGTGAGGAAGTCAGGGTTTATCTATCCACGTGTAATTTACCTCGGATACTGGAGGATCAGAAGGAAATGCTTTCCTCCCCGATATCAGAGTCTGAAATCCTTAATGCGATTCAGATGCTCCCAGCCGACAAAGCTCCCGGACCAGATGGGTTCTCTCCGAATTTTTATAAATGTTTCAGGAGACAGTTATGCCCAGGGTTAAAAAGATTATTTCATAGTATATTTACTTCCGAAACTATTAATAGTCACCTTTTTGAGTCCCTGATAGTGCTTATCCCCAAAGAGGGGAAAGATCGAGATAAGGTCCCGAACTATAGGCCCATAGCCTTAATTAATAATGATGTAAAAATTTTAGCGAAAGTACTAGCAGCCCGCCTAGCTAAGGTCCTTCCTAGGTTAATCCACCAGGATCAGGTGAGATTCATGAAGCGGTGAGACTAGCATCAGATCATTTCCGTAAAATTATCCCACATTTTCTCAGCATCCAAGGATAGTAAATCCCGTGGTTTGATGTCTGTCGATGCTGAGAAAGCATTTGACCGAGTAGATTGGAGGTTTCTGTCTTTGACCATGGAGCATTTCAGCTTCCCAGCTCACTTTATTAACATGGTGTTTGCGTTATATAGATCACCGTCCGCAAAAATACACTGTAACGGGGTATTTTCGGTAAGCCTACCCTTGTTATCGGGCACTAAGCAGGGATGTCCTTTATCCCCTCTTTTGTTCAACTTATACTTAGAGCCATTGTTGTGTAGTATCAGACAGGATCCCAAGATTAAGGGGATAAAATTGGGTCACTGAACTTAAGATCTCGGCATTTCGGGTGACATTCTACTCCATGTGTACCCCGAACCTCAGTGCCAGCGGTGCTTTCGAAGTCATTAGATCCTATGATGGCCTCACTTCTCATAAAGTTAACATAAAGGGAAAACTCAGTTTTCCCTCTCCACGAAAGGTTATAAGTCGGACATCTGAACTGGGTACATGGGCCCTCTCACCCTGAAATATCTTGGCATTGTTTTAGCCAGTTCAGAGCCAAAATGGTGAAACTCAATTTGGGCGCCATTACAGGTAACTATAAAGCGAGATCTGGAAAGATGGGGCAGACTTCGCTCTCTCTGGGAAGGGTCAACATAATAAAGATGAATGTGTTGCACGAGTTTTACCCTCTAAATATAGCAATGTTGGTTACCCTAAAATGGCACAAAGCACTGCATTCAATTATCTCAGAGTTTATCTGGGGAAAGAAATCACCCGTCGGAGCTTATCATAAACTTACGCCCCCAAGGAGAAAGCTGGTTTAAGATTGCCGCATTTCAGGTTATATCACTGGAGCAAGTAGTCTCTGTAAATATTTATGCGACTCCTGCCCCAGGGAATTTGGAACTAATACCATATGTTCCTCCTGGGTTGAACTGAAACATGAGTTAATAAAGGAGGCTGGTGTAGATCCGAAGGCTCTCCTTTTCATTCCATTAAAATCTCTCCCCTCTAGTCTAGCAGCCACCCCAATTAAACTTTCCTTACGTCGCACATTCTACTATGTGCTTCCCTTTATTACTCCCCTATGTGCAGATAGATATCAGCAATATGTATGTCATAACCCTAGTCTGCAGTTGGGGGAAAATGATAAATGAGTCCTGGCTTCCCTTTCTGAAAAGGGTTAAAGGTGGCAGATATCATACAGGGGAAAGGTGCCTCTCAGTTGCAGAAGTTCTAACAAAAGTATAATATAGGGCCTAACCAATCTTTTAAAATTATATCAACTCACACATTGTTGGAGAATTTCAAGACTAAATTAAAGAGAAAAAGATCAATTGGGCATGGTTTGAACCCCTGACCCGCTGGGCTTGGAAGACGCACGAGGTTTCTAAGGTCTACAAGGCACTATTCGAGCAAGTTTATGCAGACATTGTCAACAGTCCGAAATTCTGGTTGGACTGTTTGGGGGATCAGGACCGGAACTGGGATCTTATTTGGCAGCACATGTACCAGTATATCATCCAGGATAGATTACGTATCATGCAATACCATTTTTTAAATAATTTGTTCTGGACTCCTTCCAAATTATATAAGGTTGGATGTAGCCCAGGCGCATTATGTATTCGATGTCAGCAAGCTGAGGGAGACCTATTTCACATTTTCTGGGAATGTCCATCGGTAAAAGGGTTGTGGGACCAAATTAAGCACAAGGCGGATTCGTTACTGGGCATTGAACATTCCTTTACCCTAGAAATCTGTCTGATAGGTGACTATACTGGTATTGCTGTAAAATCCCGAAGATACTATATGGCCTTGATCTCATCGTCGGTCAAGAAAATAGTGTTAAGGCACTGGTTGGATAACACCTCACCCAGTTATGTGAATGGCTACAAGAATTACTCTTTAACTTAAATATGGAAAAATTTGGGGCTATGAGAAGGGTAGTTCTTGAAATTTGATCGAGTTTGGGAGCCCTTCCAAACACTTTATTTACTCCATTCATAATCAGCCATTGCAGGACAAGTCACCCTGGTTCTTTCCCTTATGAGCAGATCTATCTCAACCCTCGTAGCTCTGGGGGTATGGGAGGTTAGGTGGGGTAGTTAAATCGGTGGGGTTAACACCAGAAAATTGTCATGTTCATTTTCTAATGGTACATTGTAAGTGGCACTGTGCTGTCACAGATTATCTTCTGTAAGGCTTTGTCTTTCATCTGAGTGCCGACAGTATGTCAATAAACTTGAATTAAAAAAAAAAAAAGAATGTCATTGTTTTTATTTCAAGTCACTGTCCATGAAAGGGTGAAATGTGCTCTACACCACAGTTGCTGAAGGGGGGCTCAGGATCGCTTGGACTGTATTGATTGATTAAAGAACTAGAATTTTACTTTTGTGTCCTTTCCAGACAGTGCGTATGAAGGAGGGTGCTTAGCTCTGGATCATTGTTACTGAGGGGCTCAGGATCCCTGTTGGGGTGTCTGTGTGTGTTGAAAGGAGGGGGATGCTTAGGTTTGATATCTTGCTTTGCAAATCAGCAGTGTTGCTGAAAATACTTAATCGCCGTATAGTGCCTTGTGTCTCATGTGCAGCAGCCTGAATGTGGAGCATGTGAAGTCCAACTCAGACATACTTGCACTAAGATCATGAGGCAGAAAGCTGCTGGTCTGCAGAGCAGGTCATCATTCCAGAGTACACACTTCCTTGTCATGCACATCAGCAGCAGTTCAGAGCCCTCCAGCACCAGGGATTCAGAGCACAAGCACTCCTCCATTTCTGGCACACTGACTAGAAATGGCATCAAGGTCAAATTCTTTTTTTTTTTTAAATCAGTCTTATCAGAGAGAAACAATCAAGTGCCCCTCCCCCCCACACACACACACTCACACACACAGACATGACTACAGCGATCCAGAACACATGCACACCGACTGGAAATAAGTCAAGTCAGATTATTTTTTAATTAAAAGTTCTCTACCTTTTGCAATTACAAAGATGATAAAATATAACTGTACTACCAACAACCCATTTTTAGCATGCCAGTCTCTCCTCTCTCTCTCTCTCCCCTCCCTCCCTCCTTTCTCTCTCTCTCTCCCCTCTCTCTCTCTCAGCAGAACAGTGTGCCATTATGCCAGAACACAACTGAATACGTCTCCACACCTCAATTCATGGTGGAGCCCATGGCCACATACTGCTTTGCTGAGATGCAGGCATGTTGGCAGATTGGAAAAGTGTTCATTTATGGTCTGACATGCTGCTTTGTCAAGATGTCGGCCAAACAGAAAGGGGATGGAGAGGGTTCAGTTGTAGTTTGTCATGTCAGCATCTTCAGTATGCCCAAAAGGTGGATAATGGAATAGCATTGTTAAAAAGCGAAGGATTTTCTTTTTGTCCTCCACTGGCAGGCTGTGCCTCCTCCTGTACCAATCACAGCTCTGACACCTGGCATCTTGTTGGTTTACATCTCCTCCTATATCTGCCCATGACTTACCCCCACTCCCCATCATGGGTGTGGCAGGGTCTCAACTACTACATCATGGAAGTGGTTCTCTGGGAGGAATGCCACGTTGCCACTGTGGAGTCTGTGGGAGAGCGGTCCATCATTGTACCCTGGGCCTGCCATTTTCCTCCTGTTTTTCTCCCTTTCCTGAAATGCTGACCAGGGATGTGATGTAAGCACACAGACCAGCATGTGGTGCATGTCAACCACTGCCATCTCTCCCTCCTACCTTACCCACTAAGCTGCTTCTGAGTGCACTGCCAGCTGTGGTGACCCAGGTGGCAGCAGCACCCCAGAGCAGGCTGCCCTCCCTTCACGGAGGAGAAGAGCATCCTCTGGGCTGCTCGATGCTCCTCCCCCGGCCGGCCCCCAATGACTTGGGCTCACTTCTGAACCAGGGTCATTGGGGTAACAAGCAATAGTGCTAGAGCTGTGCTGATGGGCCAGCTGAAAAGCACAGAGTCTGAATTTTTCATTTTGTTGTTGCTGCCAGTGCACAGGAATGGTAGTGGTGGTAGTGGTGGGGTCTCCAAATTGCAAGTCATCAAAATACAGTGCAATTAATTGTGTTTGTAATTTGTATACACTAATTTGTTTTATTTATTTATTTCAAAAGTTTTAAAAGGAAAAATCAAACTGAGCTAATAACTACGTACTTCCTGATGTGTCGGGGGGTTGGCGATACCGAAGATCAATAACTATGCAATAGGTATAATAAATTTACATTTGTGCACTAGGTAAATACCAGGTGCACAGACACGCAGTACAATAAGAAACATTAGGTTTAATAAAACTGCAAATGTGTAAAAGGCATTATAAAGTAGAGTAAGAACAATACTGTGACTGTAAATAGGGGAGGGTCGGTATGGGGGGGAATGCACTACTGCAAATTCAGAGCATTAGGACAGCAGTCGCTGGAGTGTGGTGGACAGTAGGTCATGACACAGGGTCAGGAGCAATTGCAGGAGTGTGTTATGAAGTCACTGAGGAGAGTCCTGAGGGAGCAGAAAGAAGAGGCAGAGGGAATGGTCAAGTTCAAGTTCAAGTTTAAGTTTATTGCAGGAAAACTCCATTGAGCAAGCTCATTCACAAGGAGGTCCTGATACATATAGACAAGCAATGTATAATACAGATAGGTAATAACAATAAATACATGAGATGCACATTATATGATAGAGGCTGAATATACATACATACATACAAGGTTCCACAATGACGAGCGCAGGTGGTGAACACTGATTTAACACAGGGGAATGAATTACAGGTTGCATACTGATAAATGAAGCTGATGTATGCAATACATATATTGTGGCAGCTAGGACAAACAGAATACAACTGATAAAGGGGGGGTAGGAGTGATTTGATAGCGTAGCATTGGAACTTATTCGTTGGGAGGCCATGAATAGATGGGGAGGGAAAGCAGTTAATATGGTAAGGCAATTATATCATACCCATGTATAAAAATAACACACCTGGGGAGGGGAGAGATTTAATGACAGTTACAGGTGTATCGTTTATTTTGGCTGAACAAGCAATTTGTAAAAGCTAATTGAAACTGTGCTAGTTAGTTTCAGTCACGGATTGCAATTGATTCCAAATAGCGGGAAGGGCATATGCAACAGCACATTTACCAAAGGAGGTCAGCGTCCTAGGAATATCAAGCATAATAAAGTCAGATTTCCTTATGATATGCACTATAAGAGATACTAATGAGGATGAAAGGTAGCTTGGCAATTTCTGCAAGAGCAGTTTGAGAGTCCATAGCCCAGCATGGAGCAGGCATCTTGTAGTAAGGGATGTCCAACCGACAGCAGCATATAAGTCACAGTGTTGCGAACGGTAACGGGAGTTGGTAATGAACCTTAATGCACGGTGATAGAGGACGTTCAGTTTACTTAGATTTGAAAGAGTGGCAGAGGAAGAGATTATATCTCCATAGTCAAGCAGGGGGAGAAAGGTGGCCTGGACAAATTTGTTCCGAGTTTCAAGAGGAAAAAGTGGCTTATTTCTGTAGAAGAAACCTGACCTGGCTTTTAACCTTCTAGAGACATCTTCAACGTGGTCATTGAAAGATAATTTATTATCAATCCAGATACTCAGATATTTAAATTTGGTTACAACTTCCAAGGGCTCATTTAGCGTGGTGACAATGAAGCCTTGTGAGGGGAGGAACAGATTACAGAGAAATTAAAGGATAAGGCAGCTAGCTTGATCTGCAGTGGATTTCATTTGAAGAAGGGAAATGGAATGAAAGTAAGTGCTGAGAAAAGAGTATGGGGTGGTGGGGAGATGAGAGGAGAGAGGCAAGGTATGAGGGAAGGGGCGAAGTCTGAATTTGGAGTTAAAGGCAAGCACAATGGTCGAGCCACCAGGCATCAAGGAGGTGAGAGAGAGAGAGAGGGAGGGAGTATACAGGAGCAGTGGTGGGTATGAGGAGGACAAGCATAAGGCAATGTGGCAAAGAGTGTGCCCAGTCCAGCTAGGGTGGACTTGGGAGTGACACCTGCATACAATGTCACAATAATTGAAAATAAGGAATATCATAATTGAAACACTGTCTGTGGAGAAAGTAGGACATAGTTTCTTCCTTTAAAGCGCACCAAGTTTAGAGTGGAGCTTCTGGTGGATGGCTTCCACATATTGGAGAAATCAGTGACAGTCCAACCAAACCCCTAAGTATTAAAAAGAGGAGACATCCTCAATCACTCTGCCAATAAGGGTACACAAGGAGAGGGAGGGGAGTTAGCCTGGCAAGCCTCTACCTGTTGTCAGAGGTCATTGAGACCATTTTCTTGGCTAAATGGACAGCTAATTTGCTAGAAACCAGCACTGGATCATTGCAAACATATCAAAGGCTATTCACATTGAAGGGAAGGTATTATGTTTTTTTATGTACCTTGTGAGTTACACCCTGGAGGGCATTATGTTTTTTTTGTTTGTTTTTCTTTTTTGCAGTATTTTTTTCTTTTTTTTTGTCCCTGTTTTCTCCCATCACCTGGGACCCCTGCACGTATGCGTGCTTGCGTGGAGGCACACACCAGGTACCAGCTTGGCCCCTTCCATCCCATCCCTGGTGATTATCACCACCCCTTCCTGCCTACGCTTCCCACTGGACCTCCACCCAGTGGGAGTGGAGCTACAGGAGCAGACAACTACCCTGGGAGAGGAGACCTGTCTAGCGCTGCTCAATCTCACTCCCCATCCCCACGCTGGCTTCCCGATGACCCAAGGTCGTTCCCGAATCCAGGTCACCAGCAAAGCATGAGGTAAGGCATCCAGCTCCTCAGCCCTCAGTGCCACTGGGCAAGCCATTATGTTTTTTTTACATAACTCATGAGTTACACCCCTTTGTCTAAGTACAAAGGTGGGGTATCAGCTTTTTACCTGTCCTTTTGCATAGGACATTGTAACAGCTCAAACAAAGGGGACGACCTTGTTAATTATGGCACTGATATGCTACAAAGCCATGATGTGCTGTACACAGTGTTTCCATAGCACCCCCACCACCCATTACACATGGCACCAAAACCCCATGACCACAAGAAGTACTTTAAGCACTTTTACAACTGTTCACTGCCTTGTAAGCCAGATGATGCATTCTTTTTAGAAGTTAATCTTTTTTATTGGCATAACTTTTATAAACATATGTCTGTACTTCAGTATTGCAGATGACATCAAAATGTACAAAGGAAGGCATTGTTGTTGATATATGGTTCAGTTAAGGAATCAGTGTTCAAGCACATGAGGCCAGTAGGTTTTTCCCACAGTATGTAAAGGGTGGCCATTTTTATATGCCAGAGTATTATCTAACAAAAAGATAACATTAAACTAGTCATAATATATAACATATTTCATGCAATAACAGTACAAAAACTGTGGCACTCACACCCATACTATATACTGGACACCGGAGCTTCCAGAAGGTAAACTTAAGTCCTTTATCAAAGGCTTTATCTGAAACATGTCAGGCTGTCTGATGTAGCATTTAAAACATTAAAGTTTACCTTCTTGAAGCTCCAGTGTCCAGTATATAGTGTGGGTGTGGGTGCCACAGTTTTTGTACTACTGTTTATGTTTCTCTGCATGAGCACCACAATCCTTCTGCACACTCTCTTTACTTGTGATATTTCATGCAATGTAACTTCAAGAACTCAGAGGTAGTATAACTATGTGAAAACAGTAATTATACAATGGAAAGAAAGAATCCTGGTCTCTGATTGGTCAGTCTGGGACTGGACCCGTGATGTTATCCCAGCACAACATCACGGCTCTAGTCTCAGCACTGTGAACCAATATGGAGGAGCATTTGATACTTTCTTTTGCATCTCCTCTTAAGAAACTAAATATTTTCCACACTAATAAAACATTCTTTAAAATTATTTTTATTATTTTATATAGAACAACGAGCCATTGTATACTAGCAATAATGCCCTCCAGGTGTGTGTCATTTGGGATAACATCATGACTCAGGTATTGGATCTTTCGGCCTACAGCCTCATGCCCAGCGACCTGAGGCAGACATTATCTCGCACGACACACCATTGCTATTGGGCTAAATATCACACAGTAATATAGTGAACTACACAGAGCCCTAGTCAGAATGAGACCAATAGTACAGGTGTGAGAAAGCAGGAAGGTCAGCCTTTTCCTTTCCTGGGCACT
Organism: Neoceratodus forsteri; assembly: GCA_016271365.2. NCBI lineage: Eukaryota > Metazoa > Chordata > Ceratodontiformes > Ceratodontidae > Neoceratodus > Neoceratodus forsteri. The sequence goes on along the minus strand of CM028137.1, from coordinate 795,753,294 downwards.
GAGAGATTGACAGTACATGACCAGAAGGCTTGGAATTTTGACAGGGAGTCCATGCTAAATGGGAGAACCAGTCAAGAGTAGCTACCTGTGAGAAGGTGGATATCAACTCTTGGTGTGAGGGTAGTCTCTGCAATCACCACCTACAGAGGAGAAGCATTTGGGCCTGAATACTTACATACTTAGTAATGCCAGCCACCTGCGGCCAGTAGTTGTTATGGGTGGGACTGCAAATGTGATCTCTAATTTTAGAAGGGACACTGAACATGGTACTAGAGTGGCTAGTACATCAGTGCCCAGGTTGCAAACCTTGTCCCAGAGGGCTTGAATGGCTGGGCATTGCCAGAGGATATGGAATAGGTCACCACCAGGTTCTCCACATCTCCTGGATTTATCTGTGAGTGACAGAGTTAGCTGGTGTAGCACTGATCGGGTTCTGTACCAGGAATGTAGAATTTTATTCTGGATGAGTCTACTACATGCATCCTTGAAGGTTGTAATTGCAGAATGTCCAGCATTTTCCCTAGTTCTGTTCAGGGGTCTGGGTGGCTTCCCATTTGGCTTAGCTTCTGCGGGTTGGCTGGGAATGTAACTACAGACATCTTCATAGATTTGCCAGCTACATGTTTATTTAGGGCCTGCCATGTTGCTAGATTCGACCGCAATCCAGCCTTGGGGGATTGTGCTGCAATGCTTGAAGGGTGCCTACCAAAGATGCCTGTGGTGCTAGGATGTCCTTGAGATGTAGCAGACCGTTGATCATCCAAGCTTGTCATTGGAGACTTTCACTGTCTACCATGATGAATGGGTTATCCCAACATGCGATAGATTCCCTAGGGCATGGAACAGTGCCTAGCCACTTGTGCAGTTTGCTTCAGTAGCTCAGGGAAGGTGCTGTAGTTGGATGTGTCCTCACTTCTTGAGGAGTGAGGGAGCACAGGAGAGGGACCAAAGTCTACTGTGGGAGCCTGGACTTTTCCATAACTACCCATTATGTTAGGTTAGGGCATGGCTGTCTGACCCAGTGCAGAGTCTGGAATGCCCTATAAGCCTTGAGGTGGCCTATGGCCTAGGGGAAGTTCCAGCCATCTTTCCATAATGCATGAAGCATGTTACAGTTGTAAATAGGGCATGCAAATAAAATTCCCCATGAGTGTACTGAATGCGCTGAGCCATTCTAAGGGGAGGACAACTTAGATGTGGGACACTACATGGAAGAGTTTCAGAGCTGTAACCATTTTAAGGGTGGACATTTTTTCCAGCCAGTGTTAATTGTAATGGTTTCCATCTGTCATATTCCAATTTTAGTTCCATCATCAGTGGGGATAGGTTGGCATCATACGCACCCTGTAAAGCCTGACAGGTGTCAGGGACATAACTTGGGTTCATCAGCCATAATGTTTGCAGAATTGTACCCCCAACCTATAGCCACTGACAGGCATTGAGGTGTGACTTGGGTTCTGTCACCCTAACATTCTCCCATTCTCCGATATTACACTCATCCGAAGACCCCAATGCACGCCCTGACACCTGTCACTCTCTGCAGGGTGGGGTGAGGTGGAATGGCATAAGCATTATGGCCGACCCAAAGCCACACTCCCAATGCCTTTCAGTCTCTGCGGGGGGGTTGACGTTATTTCATTACTTCACTGCCATTCCTATTTCACATTTCTAACTCCTGCACTAGCAATGCCAGTGCCAGCAAGCCAACATTCGGCATTGACAAATGTTTGTTTAGTTTGTTGTTGGTTAGATAGCAAGTTGCTTTTGAGATCAGTAACTGGCTCTGTACTGGGCGGATGTCCGATTTGCAAGTTTTCTTTTAAGTAAGTATTTTTTCCCCCACCAAGCACTCGAAGAATTACAGAGGAACCAGAAGTCAGGTCAGGTAGCTACGTCTTCGTCTTGGTAATGGTTGGCTGCCTCTGGTACCAAAGTGACGTGCAGTGTAGAAGAGTACCACTATTTACCTCCCTCTCCCCACCTCTTCTTCTTGTCTTGCAGAGAAATTTTAAAAGTAAGTCTGGCTTTAAGAAAAAGTAACAGGCGAGCACGTAAAAGCCTGCTCTGTGGCCCTTTCAGAGGCTGCATAGTGACTCTCTGAACGGTGCTTGAGACAGAGTGCATGTTTGCCGTTATAACTGGATGGTTATTGCAGCAAATAATAGCTGTCCATCACCATGGAAAAAAATAGATGGCCAGTTATTATATAGAGAATAATGCCTAGGGTACTGTGAACAATTAAAATTTTACACACTCACCTGAGGTGTGGGGACGGTGTATAAGAATTTTATACACACCTGAGGTAAGAGATGTTACATAAACCCCGGGAGCTAAGCTCAAGGAGTTTACAAAAGAATTCACACAGAGGGTATGTATAACATTTGAGTTGTATAAAGTTCCCCAGGCTTTGTTTTATATATCTGCTGGGCTCTGTCATTATGCGGCAAGCCCCCTTATTACCTGTACAGAGCAGGCTACAGCCTCAGCTATGTACAAGCCATGAACTGAATCTGGCATTTTCACTTTCAAACCACACACATTGCAGCAGCTTGAGTGTGCATGTGGGCTCTTAGGGAAACCTGGCAGATGAATGCCATTATATCCAGCTGGTTATAACAGCAAATTATAACTGGGTTTCCCTATGGGGAAAAAAATGGAGTCCAGTTATTATGAGGCAATACTACATTTGACCAACACAGACAGTGCTGTTCCACGAAAGTGTTGCATCATTGCAGTGTTTAGTTTTTGGTGCCAAACCATGATTTTGTAGTGATGCAAAAACTTAGTGAACAGAAACCGTAATGTCTACACTACAAGGAAAGAAAAGGAACCGTGATTGTTGACTTGACAAACAAATCTCCTCTGCACGACAAAAGACAGAACTACATACTGTAAATATGTCTTCTTTGAAATGATGGGATAAAAGACTTTGCTACCTCTGGTTTACATCTTTTATCCCAAGGACATTTTACATGATACAGATACCAATACAATTCCCCTAGCAGGGAGGTGACTGTACGAGCTCTGTCTATTCTAACAGAAATTACCCTATATCTGATAGCAAAGCCACCACCCATCTCTTGACGCCCCACTGAAAATTTACATATGGAGGGTTAAGTGCTGTAATTTCCAACATTTGATTTAAATGTCATCTGAATAGAGTATCTGCCAGCAAAATACTGATCTATGTGTGTTTAGGCTGCAAAATAATTATTATTTGTATTCATAGCATGATTCATGACACTTCAATTATATTTGCAATGCACTGTCATTTTGGCAAATTTGTATTTTGCTGTTAAACTGGTGCATAGTCTATCATGAGTAACTAATAGAAGTACAAAGGGATAAGAACATATGTTAAGCAGTTAAAAAAATCTTTGTCATGCTTGCTCAGAATCCTTATTTCACTTTTGTTGTAGCTTCTTGTAGGTGCTGAACAGAGTACCATATATACTGGCATATAGTAGTTAAGGGCACAATAACACACACCAGAGCAGGAGCATATCCAGAATTGTTTTCTCCAACTCATCTTGCCCTCTTGGAGTCACTCCTTCAGGTCCTACCAGTGTTCTGTCTCCTACCAAGGCTGCATCCCCTCTATATCCCCAAACCATCTTTACCACCTCAGCTCCATTTCTGTCCCATGTAATGGGCTCCTCAACTGAGTGGAAGGACTTCAGGGGACAGAGGAAATCAAGCTTTACTCACTAGGGGTGGACCGGAACATCAAAGGAGGAGGAGGAGGGCCTTCGAAGAGCACGTGTTCTTTGGTGTGTGCTGGGCAGACAGTCATCATACAGTGGATTTAGCTGCAATGAAACACAGTAACTTGCAATAAAGTGACATGGGACAGGATACTGCATAACAAAAAGACTTAACTGCCATTCAGTTACACTGTTACTTGCAGCATACTGCAGTATTTTGTGATACACTGCAGCACTTCTGCATTGCATCCTGGCTCACACCACTGTACCAATCTGAGGCCTGGTAATTCCTCACTTTACTGCCTCTTTTCCTCTCCTCCTCCCATTGCATCATTATCTCCTATGAGGGATGCCCATCTTCCACATTGCCCTCTCCTCTCATCAATATACTAGCTTGCCTCCACCCAGCCTCAGGAGGCACAGTCGAGTGGTAGATGTGAGCCCCCCTTCCTGACAGACAGCATCTAATCATCCCTGCTGGCCTCCTCCCCTGACATCCTGGGCATGAACCTGGGTGGCCAGGTTGTTGAACAGTTCCTACCACGCAAAGATGTTTAAGTAGGTAGCAGTTTTGTCAAGGGGATAGCACTTTCACCAGATAAATGTCAAACTGGTCCCTTTTAAAAGTCTAATTATGCTAAAACAGCTACTGTTTGCTGGTCTAAGGCAGTGGTAGAGGTTGTTTTGCTACATACTGCATCTCGACATTAATGCAGCCAACCAGACTATGTACAGGATTCAATTCTTTACCTGCAATGACTTACACTGTAATAGAAATAATGAGTCTTAACAACTATTGTAGTTATTTTGATAAAAAAAAAATTCATATTTTCTTCAAAATACTTGAGGCTGTTGTACTTTTGCTGTTATAATATTTGCAGCCATTAGATAAAATTAATTCCATTCCCGGGCTAGTTCTCCTTGTATGACAAAATGCATTTTGCCCAGAATATGATTTTCACAGTTTGACCATATGCATTTTGCTCTCAGAACAGACTTTGCTGCCTGTCCTAGAAAACCAGACACAATGTCATAAATGGCACTGTACTTAGGGATGATGGTCCACATGGTAACCTAATGGCTGCAGCCACAATCAGTCAGAATTTGAATGTTCAGTGACAAGCAATGGCTTACAGTGACAGCAGATACTGTATCTTCTACCTAAAATGTCTCCTGCTGTGCAACCGTACATAATACACAGTTAGTTAGTTAGTTAGTTGGTTGGTTAGTTAGTTGTTGGTAACTGGGTATGCCCACTGGGAACCAAGTCATATTTTCAGCAGATACTCGAAGGAGACAACAAGGGCTGATTACAGACAGTTCTATCACAGAGTACATATACAACAGCAGAAAAGCATTTTACAGAAGAACAGTTCATTTTTTTATTTTACAATTTTTGGCTGGGAAAGGCACACTGAGCTGAAGTTCATTTCCAGGTGTATTCCTGGAGCACAGGAAGGTTAAGTGGTATTAGTGTGACTCAGTTGGTAACACATCTGCCTCAGTGCCTGAAGGTCATGGGTTCCAGTCCCACACCAGGACTGAGCTTATGCCATAAATGCTGGGAATGCAGTACTAAGGGGGATGCAGTACTGTCATGATATGCCATCCTTTTGAGAATACATTAAACCCAGGTCCTGGCTGCCTTTCCTTGCTCAGGTGGACATTAAAGATACCATGGCACTTCTCAAAAAGAGTAAGGAAATGTCCCTGGTGTCAAGGCCAAATTTCCTGCATTCACTAAAATATCACAACAGCATAATCTAGTTCAGTTTCAGTTCGTTTGCATCTGTATCCCCCTCCCCACCACACACACAATGCGGGATGAGGCTGAAAGTAAGCAGAATTGTCTAGTCCTCCTTGCCCTCTCAACAAAAACTAGATAAATAAATAAGTTACTTGCTCAGGGTTACCCAGTGTGCCAAGAGGAGGTTGTGGGAATCAAACGTAGGTCTGTTGGATGTACCAAGCTCATTCCCAGCTTATAGCTCTAACCTCTAGGCTGTACCTATTCCATCCAGCTTCTAAGAACAGCCTTCAAGGCAATATTTAAGAAAAAGGGGATCAAAGAGCACAGGAATGGTGACATTAGTGGTTGGCAACTGCATTGTTAGGCAGACTCAGAAAGTGCTGTGCAGAGGTGGACTTGGAAGAAGATGCAGGATGGTTAGATGTCTCCAAGGAGCCTCAACTAAAAGGAACAGCATTAGGACAGAAAAGATAGTCAGATGCATGGCGGGTCCTGATAAGATTGTCCACTTAGGGACAGATGATCTGGACAACCAGGAACTGGACACAGTAAAAGATAGTTTCCATAAACTAGGGGAGAAGCTGAGGAAAACGTTGGTGTTGGTGTCCTTCTCCAAGTTCCTGCCAGTGTGGAATGGGGGGATGAGAGTTAGTCAAAAATTCTGAACTTTAACTCATGGCTAAAGGGATGGTACTGCAAAGAAGGATACAGATTCATAAGTAACTTGGACCACTTCTGTAATAGAAGGCTGTTTAAATGGACCAGCCTATGCCTGACAGTAGAGATGGCAAGTGTACTAGCTCAAAAAAGTTTGATGCCTTCATTCATAGGCATTTACAGGTTACTAGGAAAGGGGAGACTAGAGCTGAGGGCTCCTCCAGAAGGATGGAGACAGTAGGGAACCTGACTAGTATTTCCCCGGGGGGGGGTAAGACAATGCATAGAGGGTAGAAGAGTACAGGCAGTAGGGAGGAACCCAAGAAAGGATATGTCTGAGCAATAATATAAGACAGGGATTGGGTCAGCTTTAAGGGTGGTCAGACCCAATGCCAGGGGAACAAGATGGGAGTCTTACAGTCACTGGCTACAGAGGCAACACTAATCCTATGACAGTCATGGATATGTGAGCCTCAGCAAACCATGACTGTGATTTCATGATCTGGAGTTATAACCCTTTCAGGGGGACAGGAAAAGAGGTAAGGGAGGCTGTGATATACATAGGAAAACACATATGGGTGTGGAGAAGAGGTCCACCAGGGAATAGAGAGGGATAGAAATGTTGTGTGTACAGTTAGTGGTGTAAGGGTATAGAAATAATAGGATTGGAGTGACTTACAGAACACCTAGCCAGTTGAAAGCTGGGGACCAGCTACTGAGGGAGGATAAAGAGGGATTCTGCCATGGGAAATGCTGCTCCCGGTAGGAATTTTAAATATGCCGGATATGGATTGGACAGTGCCAGTGGATAAGAGAAGTTGCAGTCAGGCATTGGTGGACACATTCCAGGACTGCTTTCTGACACAGCATGTCAAGGATTGCACAACGCAGGAAGCTGTCCTGGACCTAGTGCTCATTAATCTGGATACTTTGGATGGTGTTAGGGTCAAGGTCCTTCTGGGGAATAGGAACCATAACATGGTTGTCTTAAATGAAACTTGCTTGCATTGATACTTTTAAAGTGTTGTGTGTACAATTTGTGTCTCTCTGGTGACAGAGGTAGGCTAGTGACTCCCACAAAGTTCCAGGAATTGTTACTGTGTAGCATTGCCACAAAGGACTGTGGGGAACAGGAGGAACTATGAAGACTCCTGTGACTGGTAGTGCCAGCCTGTGCATCAAAGCATCTTTGCTTCCTGTTCCCTTGGAACACTGCTCAGACTGGGAGGTAACTTAAAGCTCACTTTAAAAGTTTTAAAGTTCACTTTAAAATAATTGTATTTTGTTGTTGTTCTGGACTAGCGCCAAACCAGAAACATCTTTGGAGTCACTTTCGGTCGGCGGCTATTTCACGCAATGCTCCCATGAGCGGGATTGAGCTGGAGTGGGGCGAGCACATGGCTCCATACGTGGAGACACTCGCCGAGACACACATGACTCAGCGCATGTCTTCAGTGTCCACAGGGGTACAGAGAGGTAAGTCAGCGATCCTCTGAGTGTGATCCTCAATACAAATTGTTACTCATTTTCTGGAAATCTAGCAATATAGGCTTTGTTTGTGTTGGGAACTGTTAAATTGGTAGATAAAGCTCAAAATGGCTAACAATAACTGTGACTCATGCCACATGTATGCGATGAGAGCACAAATTGAAAACTTTGAGTGTGATAAATGCCTTTTAATTAAAGTACTGTAAAATGAAATGATGTTTTTACAGTCACACAAAACCATTAATTCTGACATATCCATACTTGAGTCATATATTGATGAAATGGCATCCCTCTACCAACCCAGCAGTATCCAAAGCTCAGCGTCAGAGCCATCTACTATAGTATCCCCCTCAGTGTTCTCCCCTGCAGCCACTTTAGAGGAAGACCCATGGTTCCAAGTCCCAAAAGGGAAAACAAAATGCAGAGGAGGCCAAGTGTTCCACCGTGCCCCAGCCATACAAACCAGAAACAGGTTTGAGGCTTTAACACCTGATGTAGCCTATGATGTTATAGACACTTCTGATAGCCCCCATTCCTCTGACACTCAATCTATTAGTGAGAAAGCCCCCATTCAAATGCATAATAAATCAGAACCTAACACCAGTAACCGGAAATTACAATCTCCTGAATTATCGGTTCCTTCCCTTACAGCTGACCAGATTCACACCACTCATAATACCCCTGCCGTGCTAACACCTGCAACTAAACAGATATTTGTGTTGGAGGATTCCATTATTAAGCACGTAGACAGAATTGTGTGTAATCCAGACAAAGAAAATCGTAGTTGTTCAAGTTTTAGGGGGGCAGGAATCCGTAACATCACTGCTATGGTGCCTAAGATACTGAAAAACATGGTTGAAAAGAGTTTAATAATAACACATGCAGGAACAAATGAGGTCAGTGTATGTCACATAGACCAGATGAAACAAAATGTCATAGGACTCAATAACTTACTGGTTGAAGCAGGATGTGGCATATGCTTCTCTGAAGTGCTACCAGTACCCAGAACCACCAATCTAATCACTAGTAAAATAAAAGCATATAATGAATGGCTAAGGAAATGGTGCCTCTTCCAGGGCATTAATTGTCTTACTCACTGGGAAAACTTTGCTGACAGACCATCCCTCTTCTGCTGGGATGGGTTTCATCTTACTAGGAGAGGGAGTACCATTCTGGGCAGGAATATTCTTTCACATTTAAATATAGAGGATAATGGCTGGGGATCAGGTGATAACCATGCTGTAATCACCTTGAGTGGTTGCTAGGGCAACATTGTCGAGAGGTTTACTGTAGCCCTAGCAACCACGAGAGGTGATTTCAGCGTGGTTGTCACCCGATCCCCAGTCATCATCTTTTATAGTGTATGGTCAAAAAAACACTGTTTACATTCTATGCGTGAGAATTACGGAACTCTGGTGCATTCTTTTTTGTTATGCCACTGTTTGGAAGTTCCGAAGTGTGGTTAACAACTTTTAAAATTCTAAACAGTGCATAACAATGCTGTGTAGCTGCTAATTATGGTGGTTAATAGGCACTTACCATACATTATAAATATGTAACCCCTCTATGTGTCCACTTTTGTAGCATGGATATACATAGGGGTATCTACGGGTTCAGGGAAGGATGAGGCTACTTGGCACAAGAGACCTAGGTTTGACTACTCTGCACAGGGGCACCCAAGTAAATCCAACTACAGGAAGCAATAACTGTAATGTCCAGAACCAGAACTGGGATTTTTCAGTGTGACTTTATTTATTAACTCACTGAACATAAACAAAGCTCTGTATGGTCCCCCACAGGGCTACGTAACTGTAATGCAGATTAGAGGTTAAACACAGCGGTCCATTTGAGGAATGAACACTACAACAGTTGTCTGGCTTTGGACCCACCAGACACTCAGCCCAGACTTTGCATGCGCATTGGATACACAGCCCGACTGGCCCAGCTCCCCTGCCGGCCACTCGACTGACGGTCCACTTGGCAATGAACCCAAACTCTACTTGGAAAGACATCCCATCAAACAAGGAGGCTCCCAAACTGTGGCTCCCCACACCACTTGAAGTCTGCGACTCCTAGAGATTTTGTTTCGTACTTCCAATTCGAAACTCCCATCAAACAGGGAGACTCCCATCAAACAAGGAGTAATGTTCCCATCCTGTGGCTCCCCACACCACTTGAAGTCTACGACTCCTAGAGAGATTTTCAAGTTGCGACCCACGTCTGGGTACCCACCCCATCACTGGCCAAGCGCATGAGGCAAGTAGCAAAAACACAGAAGAAATCCGTAGAGGTGGACCTGGTTACTAAAGATGGGGATCTATCCACCTCCAGCTCCCACAGCCCATACCCGGCCATTTCTCTGGATACACAGAACTTTAGACTTTAAAACTGTAGATTGATGGTGGATGACCTGAAGCACCCCCCCTCTACAATGAACTTTAACACTTTAAACAGATGACTGCTCTATTTGTTTGTCCTAGTTGACATAGTTCTCCCAAATAGCAGTCCCCAATACTTGAAATCCAACTGAAGAAAAGAAGTTGTTTGCCCCTTCCAATGAGGCCAAACACTCACCCATTCGTTGCAGGTGTCCCACAGGCGAAGAAATGTAACCTTTGCTGTTATACATGAACAGACTGAACTTAAAACAGGCAGCTTTCTTCCCAAGGTGGGAGAAGGGGGATTGCCCCTGGAACCCACAAAGAACTTTTCCTCACCACTCCACAGAGGGAGGGGGGTAAACAGACACTACTGGTGTCCTTCTTGTTTGCTTAAGGACAAACTGAAGACTGACTTTGAATTCCCAAGATTCTAACTTACTCTGAGCTGAAGATTCCAAATGTGGCTCATGCAGCTGTGATAATTCTATAATGATGTCATCCCTCTAGTCTCAGCTGTGACTGAGGACAGAGTGAGACAGTGTGAAACCCATTCAACTGGAGTTTCACAAGCTGCCTTCCCTGCCTACCACTAGGTCTTACTGGGATTCTAGTAACCCCGGGTAACAAAGGGGTTACAAATATTTAAACTAATAAATAAGGGGGAGACTGAGGTAGTACCTAGGTCTCTAGAAAACAGGGTACCTTCCACCCAATCTTACAGAATATTTTTTTTTAAATGCTAGATCATTAAATATGCTCAAATTATCTGAACTAGAAGCAACAATCCACTTATTTAGCATAGACATCATTGCAGTTTCAGAAACCTGGTGGGATTCAGAGTCAGCATGGAATAAGGAAATACCAGGCTTTAAACTCTAACGTAAGGATAGGGTAAACAAAAAAGGGGGAGGAGTTTGTCTCTACATTAAAGACACCATAGGGTCCCATGAATACCCACATGAATCCCGTACTGAAAGCATATGGGTTTCCATACAAATCCAGGGGCACCCACAGATTCATATAGGCTCATGCTAACGCCCACCATCTGACGATGCTGAATATACGAAAGGTTTAATAGAGGACATTGCCCATATAGCTGAAAAGGGCAACACTTTAATTTTGGGTGATTTTAAGATGCCCACAATTAACTGGTATTCCAACACTGGCTCAACCACTGCCCCAAAAAACTTTATTTTAGCATTACATGAAAATGGGCTTGAACAACTGGTCAGGGATCCCACTGGAGGACACAATACACTGGACCTATTAATAACAACCCTAGATGATAGAGTATCCAACCCTTCAATAATAGACCCCCCTAGGAAACAGCGATCATAGAGCTGTCACTTTCAACCTCAACTATGTAATCCAAAGACCTATAAGCAACCTAAACCTAACATTGCATAGAAAAACCCATGGATAGTTTGTTATCCCCCTGGACAACGGAGGATGCATGGAATCTTGCTAAAAACAGAATTCTGGAACTAGAGAAAACCTTTATCCCTACACAGAAAAAGTACAACAACAAGGGTAAAATACCACCCTGGCTAAATAACTCAATACACAAGCAGATAAGGAAGAAAAAAAAAACTGTTTGTTTCTCTAAAAAAGAGCACAGCTACAAACAAAGATATTTTACTGAGTAAATATAGGGTTGCAGTTAGTAATTTTAAAAAAATATTCACACTTGCTAAACACAATATGGAATTTTGCATAGCCCATGCCAGGGACAACCACAGGGCTCCTTTTTTCCTACCTAAATAGTAAAAGAATTGTAATAGACAGATTGGGACAATCACTGATGGTAGTTCTATAATTTCCTCAGATGAAGAGATGACTGACATCTTAAATAAATATTTTTCATCAGTATTCATCAAGGGGGGTCATTCCAGTAAAAACATAATTCCTATTTCATCAGAAACTAATATCAGTTACACTATAGACATCTTTCATACATTAAATTTATTAAAAACTTTAAAACAAAACTCAAGTAGTGGTCCAGACTCTATTAACCCCAGATTTTTAATTGAAACAAGTAATGGAAGAGCGGTTTCACTCACTATATTATTTAACAAATCATTACTTGGACGATCTGTTCCATCTGATTTGTTAACTGCTACAGTTATACCAATATTTAAAAAGGGTTATCATACACTGGTTAATAATTATCATCCAATCAGCCTTACATCCAAACTAATGGAAAAAGTTATAAAGGGCCTACTGGAGAGATAAATGGAACAACTTGACATTAATGATAACTCTCAACATGTTTTTAAGATGGGACATTCTTGTACCACCAACCTAATCACTGTTTATAACACCATTAATTCAGAACTGGATAATGGTACACCCATGGATGTTGTGCTCTTAGACTATAGTAAGGCATTCGATAAGGTCAGCCACAATATTCTTATATCTAAACTTTTACATCTTGGTTTTTCCCCTGACTTGATTAATTGGATAGAATGTTTGTTGACAGGTAGAACCCAATGCGTTAGGATAAATGGCATACTCTCCATTAGGACAGGCATGGTCAGTGGAGTGCCACAGGGCTTGGTATTGGCCCCAGTGCTGTTTAATATATTCATTTCAAATATGCAAATTAGCTCTGTGAACATACTTTCTAAGTTTGCAGATGATACCAAATTGGGAGGCATGGTAGATTCTGAAAAAAACAGGGCTGCACTTACTCATGCTCTTGAATCACTAGAACAATGGGTAGATACAAATAAGAGGACTTTTAACATCAATAAGTGTACAGTCCTCCATTTTGGCCATAACAATCCTAAGCAAACATATAGGCTTAATAATAAAGTAATAACAGCATCTACCTGTGAAAGGGACTTGGGTATATAGGTAAACAACAGTCTTTCATTCACCAATCATTATAGCCATATGGTTAAAACAGCAAATTCATTACTAGAAAGAATTAAACACACGTTTATATCAACAACTGAACAATGCATAATCCCCCTTGTACAAATCTCACATCCAACCTTATCTTGATTATGGATCTCCCATGTGGAGCCCTTATTTGTCCAAAGATTTAAAAATGCTATAACAAATACAGAGAAGCGTAACTAGAATGGTCCCTCACTTAGCTCCACTGACTTATACAGAAAGATTGCACAAAACAGGCCTCCATTCCCTAGAATTCAGGAGATGTAGAGGTGATCTTCTGTTCCTGTACAAAATTTTGTAAGCTCCTTCCCTGATACCCAGTGTCTGATCAGATTGTCACAAATTAAAATAGTACCCAGGCTCCACAACAAGCAATTAGTAATTGATAAGGCAAGAACAAATAGAAGGCTTCACTTCTTCTCTGTAAGAACACCGAGACTCTGAAACAGACTACCACAGGAGTTGGTGGACACTGAAACCCTTAACTCCTTTAAGAAAGGTGTTGGCAAATGACTGTCTGAAAATATTCTTAGGATTTAATATCCCACTTTTGTGGTGGACAATCCTGATGGGCCACGGCCTTCTTTTGTCCACAAATACCTACTCATACCTAGTCATGGTGTGGTTTTCCTTACCCCTCACACCAGGACTGATTAGACGACAGAATGCAGAAGATTAGTGTGTGAAGAGGATACATGTCAGAATAGGCAGAGGTTACCAGTGACTTGGGACCATGTCCACTTAGAATCTATGTATCAACAATACCGGAGTTGGATGATGTATGGATAACTAAATTTGCTGATGACAGTAAATTGGGGACAGTGGTAGTTACAGTGAGAGATGCTGACAAACTGCAGGCTGCACTTATTGAACTGCAGCAGGGTCGAGGTAAGGGTCCAGCTTAGCTAGCTCCCATTTCAGTCCTCATTTGTCGTCCAGTTTGTCACTCACCCTCTGGCTCCCCCAGTAGCTACAAATAGATTCCAAGCACTCTGTTCCTAGTCCTCTCAAGTGCCTGTGTTCTTTTCAGGACCCCTTCTATTCAAGTTGGTCGATCACAGGGGTTCAATGTCCATCTATTTACAATCAGTTCCAGGCCTGACTGCTGTTTCACAGTTTTACATGCTGCTGGCTTCAACTTTTAACTTTTTATAACACTAAATCCAACTACAATTTCAGTTCACATTATGCATGGCGACATCCTCAATCCCTCCAGTTTGCCTTCAGGTGCAGGGGCATCCCATTCTTTGGTGGTGCAGAATAAAAACAGCAACACAAGTAACAACTCCTCTCATCTTGACCTCCAGCACCAGTCCCAGCTGCAGGACACATGCACCACAGGTGGTTCCACCCCAAGCCTCTGGGGGCTCGACAGGTTAGGCCCACCTTTGGGGGGTTACATATACATATACATGCAATAAATAGCTTTGCTGCATTTCATTGGAGGATTATTGTTGATGAATGAGTTCAGCTGACCTGATTCAACAACACTTTTCCATTTCGGTGTATTAGCTTTTTAAACACCTCCAACTCTGTAGGGCATTAATTAGTTTCTTAGGAACTAATTTTTTGCCTGTTCAATCCCGGTATTTACTCTCAGAGTTTTTAAAGATAGTGGAATGGCCCCATCCTGATCCCTACCTTTATAAGTATTTTCAGACTATTGACCCTGGCAGATTGTCTGGGATCTGTTACTATTGGCAAAAGGTACTTGACTTGCATTTAGATCATGGGAAATGGCACACGATCTGGAAGAGGCTCTATAAATTCATCAAACAGGATAGATACTGTTATGTACCATTTTATATCTTACATAAGATGTATTATACTCCTCAGAAATTGTATAGGATGGGTCACACAGCCTCGACAGACTGTTACCAATGTGGTTTATTGGAGGCCTCTCTTAAACATATTCTTTGGGAATGTTCAAAGGTGACCCCCTTTTGGGCTTCTATATATGCATCCCTTGACCCTGGTCAGGATTGGACTCCTTCTTTACTCCTCAGGTCTGTGTAGTGGGTTGTTATCCAGATGAGTTGGTTGTTCCCCACAAGGCTTTTTTGGCCTTAATCTCTGTAAATGCCAAACTGGTAATTCTTCGTCACTGGATGGATGAAGATGTGCCTTCATATGGCAGATGGCACTGGGAAATTCTACAGGCCTTATCAGTGGAGAAACAAATCACTTACCACCTAGACAGACCTGAGCTGTACAAGAACCATTGGGAACCCTTAGAAGCTCTCTTGTCAAGATGATGTGGATTTTCATGCTTGGGCCCCATGAGGGATATGTTTTGCCCCTCTCCACTTTATTGTACTTGATGTTGCTTCATCTTTTGATAGTCTTTGGATATCTTGCTGTGCTTCGGGGGACAGGTGGGACTGGGGGAAGGGATTGGGGGTTTGGATTGGGTTTGTTGTTTATTAGGGGGCATCATTGTTGGTGGTGGGGATGTTTTGTTGTTACTGTTTCAATTGTTTCCTGTCATAGTTTCTATAATTTTTTATGGAAACTTCAATAAAGTATGTTAAATAATAAAAAAAAAACATATACATGCAATAAATAATCACATATTATGAAACAAGGAAAAGGAGATAAATAGGTTGATTTATGTGTTAGGTCCCAGATGATTTTGTATATCACCACATAACAACAGTAAAATGATAATGAACAGTCTTTTTTATACAAAATATGTCTTCCTTGTTACCCGTCAGAATCTGCCTTTGACTAACTTTGTTTTTTTCTCTTTTAGATATTCCCTGAAGAAGACCTATGGTTGAAACGTAGATTTTTAACTCTATTTTCTATTTTCAGAGTGTATTTAATATAACCATTTTGTTTTGCTTTTAGACCACATGCTGCGCGAGCACCTTGTTTTTGTTTTTTATGTATTTATAGAGACACCTCCAGATCCCATACACAGAATACTAGTGACCAAACTAACTGTGCTGCACATTAACTCAGATATATCCAGATGGTTTGGCAGTTATCTAACAGAAAATAGAGCCTTATGATGCACGGCACCAAGTTCAACCCCATCCAAGTCATTAAAGGTGCACTACAGGGCTCAATGCTTTACCCTTTACTCTTCTTTGTTTATTCGTAAAAGACCCTGCCAGCATGTAGTAGGAGTGAACTACTAGCTGTATGTGGATGATGCTGTACTCTACACACTGGAGTCAACATCCATGCTGTGCAGACCACTATCCAAAAGGGATTTCATGACTCGCAAGTATTTTATGTCAACTTAAGACTGTTTTTAAATGTGGAAAAGTACAAAGATATAGTATTTGGGTCTGCCCCATGACTGAAGGGCTACACTACTTGTTCCTCTGGTCATTGCTAGCACAGATGAAGTTCCTCTGGAAGTGGTTAGTAAATGCAAATATTTGTGTTCCTGCATTGACTCACTCCTCACAGGGAACAACCACATTGACACATTAATCAAAAGTCTAAACCCAAAGATTGTTCTGTTTTGCAATTTGATTCCACATTCACATAAACATTAACAGAAATAAAACAGATAAACAATGTGAACTGAGATTAATTAATGCCTCAATTCTGAATAATAAAATTTTATACAGGGTTCCAGTTTGGATTGCTGGCTTATTACAGGTAACAGCCCTTGACAATAGAACATGCTGTGCACGGTTCCCTGATTTTCTGAGAAAAGTTCCACAGGTCCTCCTATGAATCTGTGTCCTGTCCGTACTGGCAAAAATGTATGGGTTTATGACTGATTTTGCATGATTTGTAAGAATAACATAAGATAATTTACTCAGTGCAAAACTGATGTAAGTTCTTGCATGACCGTCCAAGAATTTTATTAGATACACAAACTATGTTTATTGTATGGTATAAACACAAGTTTATTGCAAGTACAACATGGTTTTTGAAAGATAATTTAAATTTTAACACTAGTCAAGAAATCTACAAGTTTAAAATGTAGTGTTTTACAAAATACTGCTATATTACATGATTATAAAAATACTGCAAGAAAAAAAAATGTACTTACATTAGTCAAGAAACATTCAAGCATAAAACACAGTGTTTAATGATTATGGTATATAATGACATATTAACAATTCTGCAAGGAAGATTGCTCTACTCTGTATATACATAGACAAAAATGCATGGACTAGATTCATGAAGGGTGACACAGGGTTTGTAACAAGTCTTGCATCAAACCCATGTGGTGGCACAGCTGTGCCAACCACTTTGATGCACACTGTGCCCAATTCAAGAAGATCAGGCACATTTATAACAGTTCATAAATTTACGGCAGCTTGCACCAAATATTTGGTACAAGCCCCATAAAAAGAGTGCCTGAGGAGCTAGGCCAGAAAAAGCTGGTCTAACTTGTGGCAGTTGGTGCATGGGATTGAGAATCCCTGAGTGAAGGACAGGGAATGCTACAAGCCCCATGTGCCATATGTTCAGTGCACCCGGTGCTTGCGGCATTGTGGGGACTTTTGTGAATCGGACCCCATGTCTCCATGGTGCTATTAACAGATCTCTGTGTCCATCTAAGCTGTAAAAAGCTGCAGACACCTCAGTAACAACTTGAAATAAATGTACTATAGGTACAATTTAACTTATATTACATGTATCTTCCCTAAATTTCTCCTTGCTGTCATTCCTGAGGAACTTTGTATAAAAACAGAATCTTAACCCCTTACAGTTTATCTACCCTTGTTTCTTATTCACAACTTAAATTCATATCCTTCAGTAGCTATGTAATAATTAGCCATGGTAATAACTGCAGTGCCATAGGGTACAGTATTATGACTTCAGGTACAGTATATGTTAATACTGACGTGGGGCTACTCTAAGAGTTGTAAGAGTGGCCCTTTGCATTTGAATCAAAAATATTGGGAGTAGAATGAAGGCATTTCCTTTTAAAAATTTAAGAAATAAAGTATTGATCAAGATTGTTGCTTGGTGTTTATGTACCTTTTTAACAATACATTTGAATATGGTGTCCGTGGCTCAATAGGTTGCCTACCCTCCTCTGGGACCAAAATGTTGTAGATTCTAGCCCCACATCAGGAACAGAACATGTTAAACCAGTGCAGATACACACTGAAGTGCAGTAACCCCTACACACAAATTTTCTTCTATCTCATGATATTAGTAAAGAATTTTTCCTGCATACATTTTTCATGCAAAGAAACATTACACTCCTTATATATTCCTTGCAAATAATTCTTACATTAAAACTTGAATGTGTCTTGCCTTGCATATATTAGCATATATAGTGCATGTGGTGCAACCAAAATACATACTTACAGAGTTGTTGCCTTTTTTGGTGAGGGCGGGACCAAAGACTAGCAGCACAGACTACCACAACTCTCTGTAGTCCCTGGGCTGGTGACACCCAAGTTCCAGCATCACCTTGAGCTTGTCTCAGTTTACAGCCCCTTGAAGTAGTACATAGTTCTGTATCCTGAACCAGTACCTCTTATGTAGTCAAGGCCAGCACTACATTTGATTCTGCCATGACCAAACTTGTCCAGACCTCAACACTGTGATGCATTTTGAGCCCTAGAAGATGAGTCACCTTCACGTAACCTGTGGCTTACTCATTTAATTCTTTTAATTACTACACCTGCTTCTCACATTACTTCACCTTACTTCCAGGAGACGGCCATCTGAGTAAATCCTGTTGTGCATGTGTTGACCACTTTTTGCATGCATGTACTGTAGCATGGGCATACACTTTGTGTGCTGGTAGGTGGAATGTATTGTGCTGTATTAGCAGCTGGAGCATGTTACTGCAGCATGTTGTATGTTGCAATGATGTACTATGCTATACAATATGTGAGCTAAATGACATGATAAACCAGGAGTGCTTCAGCTATTCTACTTTACTAAGTTTGTCCCTATGTACCACTGTTTTCTTTGCTTTATGTTGCAGGCTGGATTTTCCATATGTTTGCAGTTTTAATTTGGAGCTACAAAAGTTCCATGCTTTCTTAGGCATGTGTCAAAGGTCACAACACAGAAACACAGAAACTAGTCAGCAGAAAATGACAGTTATACAGATGGGACAGGGTCATGCTGAACCAATGTATGCTAAAAATACAATTCTTATTAAGCACAGTACATAAATAATAATACAGTATATGAAAAGGTAGTCTGTGTACTGTGTCAGTAATAGAACCACACACACAGTATGGCATTCACATGGCGGAATATAGAACATTATAAAATGGGTACAGAAATCCTCAAATACTTATTGGCTAGAACCAGTCACCTGGCCGTGTATTAATTCAGCACAGTGCATGGTCATCCTGGTATTTAGTCTAATTGCAAGTCATTATGCAAGTACAGAATGAAAAAAAAAATTTTGGTAGACTTTTTTTTATTATTCGCAAAACAACCTAAACTTGTAATCAGACAAATGACTAAAAACACCATCTTCTCTTCCCTCTCCAGATTACAAAAAGACCACATGAAAAACACAGCCATACCTATAACACATCTGCAGACAATGATATTTTGTTTAGTTACTCTATGCTTTATTTTTGGTCCCTTTATCCGCTAACCAGAATTCCAGCCTGTCTGTCCCTTCAGGCCAGCTTCAGTGTCTTATTGCTTACACACACAGTATGGTATATGCATAGTGGAATAAAGAAAAACAAAGAACA
The DNA here is from genome assembly GCA_016271365.2 of Neoceratodus forsteri. NCBI lineage: Eukaryota > Metazoa > Chordata > Ceratodontiformes > Ceratodontidae > Neoceratodus > Neoceratodus forsteri. The sequence goes on along the minus strand of CM028137.1, from coordinate 795,733,763 downwards.
AGACAAAGTAATTTTCAACAATATTATATGTTAATACATCCCCCAGAGCCACTCGTTGCTTTATAAGAGTGGTTTCACGCACCTTCAGCTGGAGCAAGAACAGCAAAGCTGAGCTGTTCTGGCTCAAGCTGAAGGCAAGTGAAACCACTCTGATACAGCAATGAGTGGCAATGGGTGAGGTATTAATATATCATTGATCAAGAGTGATCAATATTATATTTAAAAAAAAAGTTCCCAGAATGTGCCCATTTCCAGGGCATCTGCGCTTGAGATGCTCTTCACAAAATAAGAGTGTCTCACATACAGGGGAAAGCAGTGCTCCGATTGGTCAGAAGTGTTCCCTTGATCTATAATAATTTAATAGTGGTGTGGTTGGGGGTGACAGTCAGTAAATCTATGAGTTGGGTCTGCTGTGTGTGGCCCCAAGTGCTTCACAGTATACAGGCCACATTGCCACTGCTGTCAATCTGTAGGATATAAATGTACAACATGCATCTTAGTATTGTAAAAATGGAGCTGTTGGTTGCATTTATAGTACTCTACAGCATTGTATGTATTTCTTCTGTGATGCACTTTGAAATCACTCACCTGGTGTCTGACCAGCACCCAAGCCCTACCATAGGAGTCAGCATATCGCTGCAGCTCTGCCCTGTACATCAGATGAGTGGTAGTGGGGTTCCATCCCATTTGAAAGGGTGATGTCCCTCTCCCAAGTGGTGGATCCCCTGTTGGGACTTGAGTTAACATGAGGGTCATTCCCCTGACATTCTGCAATGATATGAAATATGGGTATTATATACCTTCTGGCAAGATAAGGCCATACCTTATTGTTCTAATCATATTTAATGGTATTTTATGTGAGAAATGCATCAGAGATGCCCATGGTGGCCCAGTGTAACTTGCGAGGTATCATGGGCACAAAGAAAAGCCATGGGCCCCCAAAAATTATGTAATTTCTTGTTATTAGGCAGAGAAGCTGTTTGCTGCTAGTCAGGGACTAGAGTTTAATTAAATCATTTAGAAGGAGACAAAAGAATAATTATGCATAGCAGAGAGGCCAGGTAGCCCAATTTGCTTGTGAAAAGGCCAGGATCTCTAGCGGAGCCATGATGTCTGGACCCGTTTTGTTTTGTGAGGTTTACACTGACTTAATCTCATTACAGCTGAATAGGCTACCATTTAAGTAAATGGTTGTACTAAGTGTAGCTTAATTACAGATATTTCAAGGGGGGGGCTGGATGGTTTCCTAAAAGTTCGGTTCAGACCAGCTGACCTCTGAGCCTTTTTTCTCTCGTATTCAGTAATGCGCATTTGTTGTTTTGTAATAAAATACTAAAAGCTGATTGGTTGTGTGGCCCTGGAGATGGAATGCTAGCCAATTGCAGAGCAAGTCAATATTCACTGGACCTACCCATTGAGAATCCCCATAAAACAAAGGTGCAAGACTGTATCTGGGCCTATTGCATGTGGGGACCCTGTCTGCTTAAACAGCAGAGACAATTTCTTCTCAAAACGTTTCCCGGGCCAAGAGCCAAGACTTCAGCTATCACTTTTAAGAATACTTTACACTTCAAATTCAGCAACTAAGGACTTGGGGTAGAACTTTCAAACTAAAATTTTCAAAGTTTAGTTTTTTTTTGCATACTTCCATTATTTACATATCCTGTTACCAGTGTCTGAAATTATCTGTCTTTATGTTATTTACTGCATTTATTAATTAATTAGTAAAGCTTTTCACTTACTTTTAAGATAATTCTGCCAGTGTCGTGTGTGTGTGTTGCCTTGGGGAGGGTTGTTCAAAATATACTATGACTGTGTGACTGTTTTAAGGGCCAAACACTACCAAAGTAAAGTACCACTAGTGGCACTGTGGACACAAGAAGTTGAGTAAATATGAAAGGTCTCAGGAGGAGTCTGTGGGGGTTTGAACTGGTCTCTGCATTTCTGGGGAAAGACACATAATAGGGTGTATAGGGCCCCCTGAAGCCTATACATGCCTGTGGCTTTCTGGTTCATTGTGCAGTGGCTGAGAGGATTCTATCCCAGGAACACAGACTCAGGACTGTATTTGTACCCATTTGCATGGAGAGAGGGAACCCTGGGATTCTCTAATGTACATTCAGTTGTGAAACAGTGAGCATGCTAAAAAAACAGGAAAGGGGTATCCCTGACCCCTGTCACAGGAGGGATTCACTGTGACACAGAGACTCCCACCCCACAGGAGTGGGCTTGTGACAGATTTGATGGTAGCAGAGGGATTTGAGAACTGTTTGAACAACCACACACAAAGAGGGCAGAAAAATGGAAAAGGAAAAATTGGTTACACGATATAGTTCCCTAACCTGTTTTGTTTTGCTGCTGCAAATAAAAGGCAGACTAGTGGTAGTGTAGGGAAGAAAGATGACTTCCAAGTATAGCGACTACACTGTAGAAGAGCTGAAGCAGCTGTGCCAGGAGAGAAGGATCCAGTATGAGGGGCACAGTAAGAAGTGCCTTATGGAGGTCCTCGAGGCAGCTGATGAACAGGCGGCAGCCCAGGGCACTGAGTCACAGCTAGTGACTGAAAGAGACCAGACTTGGGTGTGGGGGTGCAACTTCAAAACAGAATAACAGCAATGCACATGGACATAACAACTTCAAAACAATTTAATGAACAAGCAAATGGTTTGACTGCGCTTCGAGGGTATCAACCCTCTTCATTACAGTGGGTGGAGCCAAACATTTTGAGAAGCATTTAAATACATAATTGCACCGTGACATAAAACATTTTATCCAATCATCAACATTACCAATTATAAAACACCTTAAACAATTATTTAAATGATGAAAACCCCCACACCAAGTTGTGAATAAAGAGGTTGCATCAAATATCTACATAAATGTAAAAAAAATGCTAAAAACTTAAAACCTTCCTCACAGGAAAACATTAAGGAAAAGGACACAAGATGTTGATTGTATCAAAAATCCTAAACATATTTTATTTATATCTATATAAACTAACTGTGTACAGGTTATTTTGATGGTGCTGTAAAAACACTTTCAAATTTATTTTATATATTTATTTTAAAGATGTTTAAATGTATTATTTATTATCTACCAAACTGTTACCAAGAGGGTCAGCTAAACAGTGACAACACCCTAAATAACAACATACCACAATGTATTCGGCTACTTGTGTAGAGAAAGGAAATAATCCCATCACTAGGGTACATTTATAAATATACTTTATTTTATAAAATGTTTTTTCTTGGTAACACCTCACCAATTCACAGCATCACCATCAATGTTTCAAGCCCACTTGCTCTTTATCAAATAAGGTATATTTATAAATGTACTCCGGTGATGGGATTATTTCCTTTCTCTACGCAAGTAGCTGAATACATTGTGGTATGTTGTGATATAGTAATTGGTACGGTAGCCCGGGAGCTCTGAGGCTGCTACTTTGGTGATTCAAACACCCTAAATAGTTCACTTTCTAAAACTTCATAAACAGGCATGTCATAACCATTTTCAAAAATGTTGGCATGAGGAAGGCTAAGTAGAAAATGTTTTGAGTATGCAGGACAGTAAGAGAAAAAGATATCGGAAGATCTAAAAACCAGATGAAACATTACAAAGTGTGGAATTCTACATGAAATAGATGAAGTTAAGTAGGTCTTTCTTTTACATTATTTATAAATATACACTGCGATCGAGTTCCTTATTCAAACCTTGCGGATAAAGGGAATTTAAAGAATAAATCCACCTTGACTCTCTGTGGAGAAGGAGCTGCCTCTGATCTCCTTTGCGCAAAAGCAGTTTTACATGATACATGATCATAAATTTCAAAGACAAAGGATTGCTGCTGTGACATTCAAAAAAATGAAACACCACAATGGATTCAAAATTATTATTTTTAATGTCCCTAATATGTTCCAAGAATCTCTCTTTAGCATGCTTAACTGTTCATCCCAAATATAGTTAAGCACATAGGACACTGTGCCATATAAACTATATATTCCATGGAGCAATTTACAAAATCCAAAATGTCAACATGAATTTCTTTGGTCGGATGGCTAAAAACTTTTCCCTGCATGACATGCTTACATGCTGAGCAATGTCCAAACTGGAAACAGCCACATGGTTTTTCAGGTAGCTATGTGTGTAGTCTGCTCTTATTGGCTACATAATGGCTAGAGGAGACCATGTCTCCAATGATTTTTGCCTTACTGAATGTTATTCTAGGATTATTACTAAACATTTCTGGGGCACTACAATGTTTCAACAGTTTCCAATTACTCAGTAGGATGTTTTTAACTTGTGGTGCAATACAATTATATTCAAGTACAAAGGTAATTTTCCTTGACTCCTCTGTTTCCATACTCTCAGAGGTTAAAAGTGTCTGCCTATTTTGTGATTTAGCTCTTTCTAGGACCTCTGTGAGGGCTGATATACTGTAGCCCCTATCACAGAATCTATCAAACATCTCCTTTGACTGCATCAAAAGCTTCATAAGATGTACAATTCCATCTTAAACAGAGAAATTGTCCGTACGGAATAGAGGAAATCAGAGCTGTTGGGTGGGCACTATGTGCATGTAGCACTGAATTACCAGCTGTTTTTTTCCTGAAACAAGCTGTTTCAATTTTCCTGAGTCCTGCTACCATTAATGTTAAATCCAAAAATTATATTCTTTCCTTGTTCATCTGATAATTAAACTTCAAATTCATGTCATTATTATCTAGATTTTTAAGGAATATTTCTGCCTCTAATTTTGTTCCCTCCCAAAGGATTAATAAATCATCGATAAAATGACTCCAAAAGATGATTTTATCCTGATATTCATTCTCTGTATTAAAATTTGTACCTCTTTTCCCACCAACCTAAATACAGGTTGACGTAAGTTGGTGCTACTGTAGTTCCTCTCTGCTGTAAATAAAATTTGTTGTTGAACAAGAAACAATGATGTGTTTGAATAAATTCCACTGCACCAATAAAAAAAACTTAGGGGGGTGCATTATTAAACATTGTTTTTGATAGAAAAAAAAAACAAAGCTTCTAACCCTAAATTGTGAGGTGTACATGTATACAAGGAATTGACATCAATTGTAATCCATAGATAATTATTCTTCCACTACATCCCATCTATTTTCTCTAAAATATGCAGTGAATCTCTTGTGTACGATGGAAGGTTAGTAACCAGTGGTTGAAGAAAGAAATCACAAAACATAGAAAGATTTTCACATAAGGACCCAATACCAGATATAATTGGGCAACCAAGGGGGATTTGTATGTTTTGGTGTATTTTTGGCAAATAATAAAAAGTGGGCATGATTGGTGTCTTAACCTTCAAAAAATAATTTTCTTTAATAGTAATAAAACACCTCCTGGTGACCTCATCAGCTAATGCCTACAGTGTTTTTTGAAGTTATGCTGTTGGTTCCATTTTGAGAACCTCATATGTTTCTCTGTCTAATAACAGTCTGACTGATTCTTTTTCATAGTCAATCTTATCTAGGACAACTATGTTGCCGCCCTTGTCAGACTGTTTAAAAATCACTTATTTCAGATTTTTAAGATGTTCTAATGCCTCAGATTCATCTGATGTTAAATTACACACATTATACTATCTCTTCAAAAATAATTCATCAACCTCTTTCAAAACCACCTTTTGGCAGGTTTGAATGGCAGGATCATAAATTTTGGGGCAAAAAAACAGATTTTGGCTAGAACTTTAAGTTCCTGTCAACATTTGATATATTAATGAAATCACACAATTCATTATCAGCATGAACATTTTCATTTCCCTTATTTGTGCCAGTCACAATTGCATTTCCCTGGTCATCAAAGTTGATATAATTCAGCAGTTCAAAGTTCTCAGTGGTGGGACTCGAGTGTGGTTCTACATCACCAACTATCTCAGTAGATTCTAGTGATTCCAACAGAATGTTCAGTGTCTCTCTGTCCAAGCTTGGGTCTGGAATTTTCTAGAACATGAACAAGCTCAGACACAGAACCGCAAAACCCTTAGAGCAACACTGCAAACATCTGTAGTCAATTAACACAAATCCTTCACTTCAATGTTGACTCAGATAAGTTGTAGATTGCAGTTTACAACAAACACCATTAATTTATATCTGAGAAAGTCTCATAATGTTAACAGTACGTGAAGATATTTTAGCGTTCAGTAGCGGAGGTGTCAGAAAAAACCTGAATGCTTTGTTCAAAAAAGCCGTGGGCAGCACAAACCCATGCTTACCAGCTTCTGCAAATTTAGGAGAAGTCCTTGAAGCATTGCTTCCTACAGTTGTGGTTCACTTCACAACTGCTAGAGCTGCACCATCAGGATGCCAACACAAAACTCATAACAAGACACACGGCTGGTGCACTAAAATCAGCAGTCTGTGGGTCAGACGATAAAAGGCAAGAACACAATTTCAAAATAGAATAACAGCAATCCACATAGACATGATAACTTCAAGGCAATTTATTTAATGAAGAAGCAAATGGTTCCCTGGTGCTATGAGGGTATCAACCCTCTTCATCGGGGGGAGTAGAGTCAAACATTTAGAGAAGCATTTAAATACATAATTGCATCATAACGTAAAACATTTTATCCAGTCATCAACATTACCAATTATAAAACACCTTAGACAATCATTTAACTGATAAAGAAAATCACACCATGTTGAGAAAAAAGAGGATGCATCAAATATCTACATAAATGTAAAAAAATGCTAAAAACTTAAAACCTTCCTCACAGGAAAACATTAAGAAAAGGACACAAGATACTGATTGTATCAAAAATACCAAAAATGATGTTTATTTATGTCTATATAATCTAACTGTGTCCAGGTTATTTTCATGGTACTGTAAAAATACTTTCAAGGGTCATCGCAGGGTCCAGTCCCAAGGAAGAGGACAGTCAGGGCATCTTGTTAGACAGTGTCCTAAAAAGGTATAGAGTGGACAAAGTGTACCTCAAAAGGAGGTGGGTGCACTGTGTATCCCTGAGAGTATCCCTGTGAACATGAGGGAGCATGTACACCCAGTTACTGTAAATAGGGGTAGTCCCATGGGTTAAGGGACACAGGGGCATCTCTTACCCTGGTAGAAAGGGATTTGGTTGATCCTGAACAGCTTATAACTAATCAGTTTGTCACTGTGAGGGGATTCACTGGGGAAGAGAAAACCCTGCCACTAGCTAATGTTTTCCTGGATTGGGGTGAGACAGGAGAGAGGGTGCCAAAAGTGGCAGTGACAGAAAACCTCACCCTGGATGTGATTATAGGGAATTATCTGCAGAAGAGGAGGGTGTGTGCAGTTACCCACAGTCAGACGGCTAAGGCCACTTGTAACTCCCTGAACCCCACAGAAGCCCCTATAGAAGAGAATAGGAGGTTGGTTCCCCAGTCTGTGTCTTCTGAAATGGAGAAGAGTGAAAGAGAGGTAGGACTTTCCCAAGTAGCCGTTCACCAAACAGTTATAGAAGATTATTCTGAGGAGAGAAGGGTAACAAATGGTCAGAAGGTGAGGGATGGCAGGGACTCTGCATGCCCTGATGCTAGAGCTGTGGACTCCAGTTTAGGAACTGAGGGGGACTTGTCCCATGCAGGGAAAATGTGAAGATTTTGCAGCTGCTCAGAGGACTGATCCTAGTTTTGAGAGGCTGAGGGCTTGTGCAGAATCTGACAGGACACAAGAAGGTGGCATGAGACATAGGGTATTTTGGGACAAAGGACTGTTGTATACACTGGATGTGAGGACAGAGGAAGAGGTTGATGGGCAGGCAGCTTGTCATTCCCCGAGGGTGTCATGAATGGTTGCTCAAGATCACCCATGATATGCCTATGTCCAGATATCTGGGCATCACTTGCACCACGCAGTGATTCACCCAAAATTTCTATTGGCCCAACTTCACCCAGCAGGTGAAGAAATATTGCAGGTCTTGTCATCAGTGCCAACAGACATGGAACGCAGGTAGCAAAACAAAAGCTTCCCTACTTCCCTTGTCCACTGTGGTGGAGCCATTCCTGACGGTAGAAATGGATAATGTGGGACCCCTGAATACTCCAAGTTCCTCCAGGAAAAAGTTTATCCTGTTGGCGGTTGATTATGCCTCCTGATACCCAGAGGTGGTCACCCTCTCCTCAATTAAGGTAGATAAAGTGGCAGACACCTTGCTAGGGATTTTCGCCCATGTCGGGCTTCCACAGGTGGTTATCTCTGATAAAGGGGGTAACTTCATGTCGGACCTGATGAAGTCTTTGTGGGAGAAGTGTGAGGTGGTGCAAGGATGCACAAAGATGCATGACACTTTATCACCCACAAGCCAATGGTCTTGTGGAACATTTTAATGGTACCTTAAAAAGGATGCTCCAATCATTTGCTGAACAGCATGGTAGGAACTGGGAGAAATTCCTTCCCCACCTGTTGTTCGCATACAGGGAGCTGCCCCAAGAGTCGACAGGGTTCTCCCACTTTGAACTCTTATATGGACATAAGGTGCGTGGGCCCCTAGACTTGATCTGGGAAGACTGGGAAGACAAGCACACCACCCAGGGGACTCCCATAGTGGAGTATGTCCTTAAGATCAGGGAGAAGCTGAAGGAGCCTATGGGGTGGCCCAAAGTAACCTGTCAGCTGCCCAGCAGAAGCAAAATATCTGGTACAATTGTGGAGCCAGAGCTCGCTCGTACAGCACAGGTCAGGAAGTAATGATCCTCATTCCAGTCTGGAAGAACAAGCTGCAGGCTGAGTGGGCAGAACCATACAAGGTACTCCAACAGGTAAATGATGTGAACTATATTGTGGAACTGCCTGACAGGAGACATACCTATCGAATGTACCATGTCAATGTGATGAAACCATATGTAAATAGGGCCCACATGGTGTTTACTGTTTGTAGTTCTGGGGAGGGGATGGACAAAGATGACCCCCTCCTGGACTTGCTAGAGGAAAGCAAGCAGGAGTTATTGGTGGAGACAATCAAGCTGTTTTCCCAGTTGACCCTGGAACAGACCTAGGAAGTGAGGGGGATTTTATAGGACTTTGCCCCTTTATTTAAGACCATGCCCAGATGAACCCCCTTAGCAACCCATGATGTGGACATGGGGGAGAAAAGCACTCTGTGACAGACAGCTTACTGGGTGTCTGAGGCTGTCCTAAAGGACATTAGGAGAGAGGTGGAGAATATACTGGAGTTAGGGGTAATCCTGAAATCCTACAGTCCCTGGTCCTTGCCCATAGTCCTCGTCCCCAAGCCAGATGGGTCTACCCACTTTTCTGTAGGTTATCATGGACTCAATGCAGTCATGAAGTCTGATGCCCACCCAATGCCCCAGACAGATGAGTTGTTGGACAAGTTGGGGGGGTGACCTACCTAACAACCATAGACCTGACAAAGGGATACTGGCAGGTGGAGTTGACTGCCAGAGCAAGGGAATGGTCAGCCTTCATCACCCCAATAGGCCTCTTCGGAATTTAAGGTGATGCATTCTGGAATGAAGAACACCCCTGCCACATTCCAGAGGTTGGTCAACCAGGTGTTACAGGGTACTGAAGAGTCTACAATGGCTTAGCTGGATGATATTGCCATCTTCAGTACCAGATGGAAGGAACACCTGTCCCATCTGAAGGAAGTGCTGAGTAGGATACAGAAGGCTGGACTCACTGTAAAGGCCAAAAAGTGCCAGATGGCCATGACTGAGGTATCATATTTGGGACATGTAGTGGGGAGGGAACAGCTACATCCAAACCAGGCCAAGATAGAAGCCATTGAGGCATGGCCCATGCCGGAGATCCAGAAGCAGGTCAGGAGCTTCCTGGGGACTGCAGGGTGCTACAGAAAATCTGTACCAAATTACAGCAACCTAGTAGCTCCCCTGTCTAGCTTGTTAAAGGAAAAAGCAACCCAAGAAAGTAAAATGTGACCCAGCATGTAACAGGGCCTTCACCCAGCTAAAAGCTACACTGTGCAGTGCGCCTGTGCTGGCCAGCCTAGACTACACTAGACCATTTGTTGTGCAGACAGATGCCTCAGATGTGGGGATTGGTGCTGTCCTCAGCCAGGCATCCCAACAGGAGAAAGCTCACCCAATTGTGTACCTAAGTAGGAAGCTACTTCCCCGGGAGCAGGCGTACTCCACTGTGGAAAAAGAATGCCTTGCCCTGGTGTGGTCACTTAAGAAGATAGAGCCCTACCTCTATGGGAGGCCCTTCAAGATAGAAACAGACCACAATTCTCTGGTGTGGCTAAACCAAATGGAAAAGATGAATGGGAGACTCCTTAAATGGAGCATTTTACTACAGGCCTGTGACATGGACATTAAACATAGGACAGGGTCTGCTAATGCCAATGCAGATGGCCTATCCTGACAATCAGAGTAAGGGACAGAACTGGTGGAAACTGTTACTAACAAGGGGCATGTTCCCCATAGGTTCTGTTAAGGAGGGGAGGAGTGTGGTGAGATAAGGCCATACCTTATTGTTCTAATCATATTTCATGGTATTTTTTTTCCTCCACCAGAGCCCTGGCAGGCGACTACAGCCCTACAATTAGAGGGACTCCCTCTCTGGTCCCACTGCTTCCATTCTAGGTGGCCCCCAGAAATTCCCCCATGAATTGGGAGAAGCAGACCATCATTGAGCCTGCCAGGCTTGTTCCTTCCTTTTTTTCTCCCAGCACCCCTCACTTCTAATGTATGGATGTTGGCTTTGAGACTCCTGACCCATACTGCCCTCCGGCTACCACCAGAGGGCAATCAGTGATCAGAATGACTAGTTCTTTTCCCCCAAGAAAGGAGAGCAGTCCTCCAGACACTCAATCGTCTCCCCCCCATGACCCCCAGCGGCCCAGGCTCATTCCCGAACCTGGGTCGCTGGCATGGTGTAAGGTGTGGCATCCAGCACCTCAATGCTCAGTGCCAGCAGGCCATTTCATGGTATTTTTATGTAAGAAATGCATCAGAGATGCCCATAGTGGCCCAGTGTAACTTGCAAGGGATCATGGGTACAAAGAAAAGCCATGGGCCCAAAAACATGATGTGATTTCATGTTACTAGGTAGAGAAGCTGTTTGCTGCTAGTCAGGTTCTAGAGTTTAATTAAATCATTTAGAAGGAGACAAAAGAATAATTAAGCATAGCTGGGGGGCCAGGTAGCCCAATTTGCTTGTGAAAAAGCCAGGACCGCTAGAGAAGCCATGATGTCTGGACCCATTTTGTTTTGAGAGGTTTACACTGACTTAATCTTGTTTCATCTGAATGGGCTACCATTTAAGTAAATAGCTGTACTGAGTGTAGCTTAATTACAGCCATTTCAAAGGTGGGGCTGGATGGGTTCCTAAAATTTCGGTTTAGACTAGCTGACCTCTGAGCCTTTTTTTTCTCTCATATTCAGTAATGCTCATTTTTTGTTTTGTAATAAAATACTAAAAGCTGATTGATTGTGTAGCCATGGGGATGGAATGCTAGTCAATTGCTGAGCAAGTCAATATTCACTGGACCTGCCCTTTGAGAAACCCCATAAAACAAGGGTGCAAGACTATATCTGGGCCTTTTGCATTTGGGGACCCTGTCTGCTTAGAGAGCAGAGACAATTTCTCCTCAAGACTTCTCCTGGACCAAGAGCCAAGACTTCAACTATCACTTTCAAGAACACTTTACACTTCAAATTCAGCAACTAAGGATTTGAGGCAGAACGTTCAAACTAGAATTATCACAGTTTAGTTTTTTGTATACTTTCATTTTATTTTCCATATCTTGTAACCAATATCTAAAATGATCTGTCTTTAGGTTATTTACTACATTTATTAATTAATTAGTAAAGCTTTTGGCTTACTTTTAGGATAATTCTGCCAGTGTTGTTTGTGTGTGTTGCCTTGCGGAGGGTTGTTCAAACTATACTATGCCTGTGTGACTGTTCTAAGGGCCAAACACTACCAAAGTGAAGCACCACTAGGGGCTATGTGGATAAAAGGAGGGGAGGAAATATAAAAGGTCTCGGGGGAGTCTATGAGGGTTTGAACCTGTCAACAAAGCTAAGAGGCGGCAGCATGAAACTGGTAACTGGAGCCACCACACAACATCAGACAACAAGCAACAAAACGGGGCTGCACAGTAACAGTGTATCAAAAAAAAGACCACTAAGCTTGGTCTTGGTTAAAAACATATTTATTCATCTAAAAATATATAGCAGTAGCCCCTCTTCAACACCAAACATTTTCACGTCTCTCTGGTGCTTTCTCAAGGCATAATCAACACAAAACTTCCTAGTTCCATTTAAAGCACTTCTATTAAAGTAATACACTCCACCATGTGCAAAGTACTATTTAAAAAACTACTAAGTGAATCATCTTAATTACATAATAGTACATATTTACAAATCCATTATGAAAAAAACATTTTTAAAAATCAGAGTTTCCTCTTAAACAAAATAGTGCACAGATTCATAAGCAATTAGTTTCTAAACAACAAAACATTGTGTGTGTGTGTGTGTGTATGGATGTGGGGGAAGGAAAGGAAAGGGAAAGAGAGGAAGGGGAAGAGCGGGAATGGGAGACTGTGTGCATAAGTGGGGGGAGGAGGGGAAAAGGGGGAAGGAGGAAATGGGAAAAAGGAGTGTAAAAGAATTTTTCTTAGCCATTAAATCTATTCGTTTACAGAAAGACAAATCTAAATATCACAAACACTGGACCATTACATTATTAAACTGCCTTTTTTCCAAAAAGGGGCCAAGCTGAACATAACATTCAGTTCCATTGTTGCATGGGCCTTTAGAATATACTGCCATTTGCTCTCAATCTGTAAGAGTTTGTTGTTTAAGTCACCATCCCTGATAGTTTATGACACCATCTCTAAACCTTGAAATTTAAATTCATCAATGGGACCTTTCTGTATAACATGTACAGCCAGTGCATTCATTTTGTTCTTGTTTTCAGTACTTCTTAAATGTTCTGAAATGCAATTTTTAAACATTCTCTTAGTTTTCCCTACATAAAAATGTTTACATTCACAACTTGCTAAATAAATAACATTTTGTGTTGAACAATTAATGAAATGTCTATTCTCAAATGATTGTCCTGTTAGTGGATGTTTGTAAATGGTACCTGGTCTGACATAATTACAAAACAAACAATGTCCATATTGATAGGTCCCATACGAAAAGGGAGGGGGGGTTCAGATTGGTAGTTGGTGCTGTATATAAACTGTTGGTAACCGAGTACCCAATGTTTTTTCCTCTTGTGTCTACCATTCTGGGTGGATTCAAAACTTCTTATGACAGCTTCCATTCAAGAGAGAGCAAATTCCAGTGCTTAGTCAAAATGTTTCTTATTTTATAAGCCTGAACATTGTACTCTGTAACAAAATTCAAAGAAATTGTGTTACTTGAAATGTTGTTCTTCTCTCTTTTTCCTAATAAACTTCTGTCTATAGACTGTACTGTTTAATCTGCCTTTCTTATAATCTTCTCATTGTAGCCCCTTTCCTGAAATATTTCTGACATCTCAATAGCCTCATTAATGTATTCTGTCTAAGAAGTGGCATTCCTTTTCAGATGCATGTACTGTCCTTTGGGTATATTATCTAGTACACATATGAGATGATAGCTATCAAACTGCAAAAGTAAATTTTTTGATGAAGGTTTTCTATATAAGGAGGTATCTAAACCCCTTTATCATTTTTTCTAATCAATAAATCAAGAAAGGCAACCTCATGTACATTTTAATTCTGTGTAAATTTCAAATTAGGATTTGTTGTTTCTAAATACACCACAAAATCAGACAGAACTGCAGGGGGCCCCTCCACACCAATATTATGTCATCAATGTAACATTTATATAGGGGCAAATATTGTCTGAAAGGATTTGTCTCAGACATAACATTTGAACGCTTCCAGTGTGCCAAATAGATGTTAGCATAGTTTGGTGATCATTTGGTGAAAGGAGGCCCTCATAGCAGTTCCTTTTATCTGTAGATAAAAATCTGCATTAAAAACAAAACAGTTACAAGTTAATACTTTCTCCCTCAGAGTTAATAAGCACTCAATGAAATCATTAGTGTAGGCAGTTTTTTCATATAACATATCTCTCAAAGCCTCAAGACCCCCATCATGAGGAATATTAGTGTATAAGGAACTGATGTCCAGTGTGACTAATAAATAATTCGCTTCCACTTGTACATTATCTAAAATCTGCAACATATGCATAGTATCATTAACATTTACAGGCCACAGTGGTACTAAAAGTTTTATGTATTGATCGGTCATCTGTGCAAATGGTTTAGTAATAGAACCAATGCTTGCCACAATGGGGTGAAAGGGTGAGTCCATTAAGGTTTTGTGGATTTTAGGTAGGCCATACAGGGTAGGTCTCACAGGATATTCAACCATCATAAAGTCGTACATTTGTTTGGTAATAGTATTACTTAACAAAAGATCATATAAGTAAACAACAATTTCTTGTTTAAAACAAGAGGTTGAATCCCTATACAGTTTCTTATAAAATTCCATGTTGGCCAGTTAGTTAGATAATTCTTGTTCATACTTAACTTTATCTAGTATGACAGTTGTCCCCGTTAGCCACCTTGATTTCAATTAATGTATTTAATGCTAAATTCCTCAAAGCTTCTCTTTGCCCCACTGTACAGTTATGAAATATAGTCCTGTGACCAGAGTGTAAAATTTCAAAATGTCTTTCTCACATGCTTTCTGAAAAGCAATAATAACTGGTGATGAGAACTTTGCACCAGGTGGAGTGTTTACATTTTAAGAGAAGTGCTTTAAATGGAACTAGGAAGTCTTGTCAGTGTTGGTTATGCCTTGAGAAAGTGTCGGAGTGACGTAAAAAAGTTTGGCATTGAAGAGGGGTGCTGCTGCTATGTATTTTTAGATAAAGAAATATGTTTTTAACTAAGACCAAGCTTCGTGATCTTTTTTTTGATACACTGTTACTGTGTAGCCCCGTTTTGTTCCTTGGGGTTTGAACCGGTCTCTGCATTTCTGGGGAAAGATACATAATAGGTTGTATAGGGCCCTCCAAAGCCTATACATGCCTGTGGCTTTCTGGTTTGTTGTGCAGTGGCCTGGAGGGTTCTATCCCAGGAACACAGACTTCAGATTGTATTTGTACCTCCTTGCATGGAGAGAGGGAACCCTGGGGTTTCTCTGGCATACGTTCAGTTGTGAAACAGCGAGTGTGCTAAAAGGACAGGGAAGGGGTATCCCTGACCCCTATCACAGGAGGGATTCACTGTGATGCAGAGACTCTCACCTCATGGGAGTGAGCTAGTGATAAGCTATAATTGTATTGAACTCAAACTTGCATTATTTTTGCTGGCATCTTGTCTTGTATGAATATCAGTTGCTTCTACTGCAGATGTATTTTGTCCTGTCAGTTTATCTGCTTTATGTACAAATTGTTGTCTATGCTGTTTTTCATATTGTACTCTCCCGGGTCGTGCCTGAAAATAGGCAGGATTGTTGCCTAGTGATCTTACCCGGTTATCAAAAGCTCATAAAATAAATAAATAAGCCTGATGGCATATACTGTAAATCCTTTTCTGCTTAATACTCAGAATACTTTAAATCACATTGCAGTTTTTACTCACTCTAGCATATGCCCATCACCACTAGCGTTTGAAGGGTGCATTGAACTCCCACCTCTGTGGCCCAAGAATAGTAGCAGTGAAATGTCTTACAGGACCTTGTGCTGTGTAACCTGTATGTGTTGTATAACATTGGAGTCATATTACTGGCAAAAAAGGTAACTGATGCTAAACTACAGGAGCCTGTAGATTATAATTTACTGTAACTGATTTGCACCGAAGTAGAGAGGTCTGTGCAGTCTAACTATGTGTGTTCATTATATATGTGTAGGGGGTTTGAATTCATGGCAAGCTTTGCTAAGGCAGATTTGGGCAACTAAGTAGTCTCAGTATAAAAAAGTTGTATCCTGAAAAGTGATGTTTTGGCTAGTAAACAAAAGCTGATCAGTATTGAGGTTATGCCGAGGTATACTGAGGCACTCAAGTTACAATTTACATTCGCTGTAATGGGATTCTGACTCAGCATACCTCAGCTCTACCTCAGTACCTGGTCAATTTTTGTATGACTAAAACTGTATATTCACTAAGCACAGTAGCAGTGACTGTCTTTTCACATGTTATTGAGGGCCAGTTAGAGAACAATGGTCTGCCCTTCAGCTGAATGGGGCTGCTACCATAGGTATGATGGAGGAGGTATATATGCCAACTTCATTGTCTCAAGTTTAGATGTGATTCAGATCTTGTTGGGTATTTGGCTGTGGTGCGACAGTGGGAGACAGTGAGTCTAGTACCATATAGTAGTTCTCTTAATCGGGGCTGAACTATGTTGCCCATGATTCACCATTGCTACACACATATGTGTCTAGTGCAAACAAGACAGTAGAACATATCTTCTAGATTTATTTTTGTATAAAGTGGAGGGGGACAATTTGCCTGGTGTAGAATATGCCGCAGATTTGAAAAAGGTCTCCCAAATATGCTTATTTCAAAGGCAGTTGGGCATGCACACTTCTTTACAAAATAAGAGTTTCTCATAACAGGGAAAGTGACCAGTCTGATTGCTCTAGAGTGTTCCTTCGATCTATTATATACCGTACACTGTATTGATTGACACCTGAACATACAATGTTTTTTGTTGCAATGATACAGTATCAATTAATGTGTTCATAGCTGCTGTTGAAATCTTGCTGTAAAAATATCATCAGTCATTTTGTAAGTCATGATCTGCACTTTTTCACTGGCAGTTTGTTCAAGACTGCAGTGTTGTTGAAATGTTGCTGTTAAAATCTCATCGGCCATTTTGTGAATCAGGATCTGCAGTTGCTCTTCTGCCATCTATCTGTTCAGTGCTACAAATAAGACACTAGCAAAGCATAACTTTTAAGGATTATTACAAATGTTCAACCCTGCCCCCACCAACACACACACCCCAAATAAGGCACAAACCGGCCTACCCAAGACAAATGTTACAAAAAAAATACCCATAAACGAAAATACAAAAATGGCTACTCTTGTTTTTAGTTCACTGGGAGGACTGGGACTTTCATAAATTTTCTGTGACATAGAGACCAGCATAATTTGATGGGCTGCTGGTCTTGACTATTGAAACTGTGTGAATTAGTGCCCCAGTACCAAAAGCCAGCAGCATAGACTACTACAGCTTCCTGTGATCCCCAGGCTAGTGTATCCCAAGTCCCAGTCTCAGCATTCGATAAGCTGGTCCAGACAATATTGGAAATTTGCACTTGTAATATTTAATATTCAGATCTGATAAATGAATAACAATGGTTCAAGTGAGACCTTGCAATCTTCTATAAAAAAAATCTAGAACTCTGCCATTTTCTCAGTCTTTTATTCTGCTTCCCACAGATAATATTACTATGTACTGCACGGTTTTCCCAGATGAAATAACTTCTTTACTAAACTGAGCCTAAGTGCTAAAGATGTACATAAAACATCAGGCATTAAGGTTTTGTGCAGAAACTTGTATAATCAAAGTTCTGTCTTCAACTGAGTAGAGATAGCAGCAGAAAAATCAATATGTCTCTGATTTTTAGTGCTTAAGTGTTCTAAAAGAAGGTCCATTACAAAAGCAGCAGCAGGTTTCAAATCCAAATTAGATTGTTCAATTCAAGCAGGTAGAATTAGTCTGTGCAAAATAGGTCTGATGATAGCTATAAAAGGCATTGTTGAAATGAGGTCAACTTTGTGTGATCATGTGCATTAATTGCATTGGTATGATTGTATAATATTGTACTGTTGTGGTGTGTTGTGTTGTGCTATGCTGTGCTGTGTTGTGTTGTGCTGTGCTGTGTTGTGTTGTGCTGTACTGTACTGTACTGTACTATACTGCAATGCATTGTATTGTATTGTATTGCATAATACCTCTGAGTGATGCAGTCTAACTCCTGGGTTCAACTTAACAGGCTCTGCAAGTTATTGCTTCTATAAATGATCAGCCTGATCTTATTCTTTCCTGCTTTAAAACTTCCAGAACGTAAACCTCTCAGAACACAGCCCCCAGGCATACTAGGAGAGTGCACAGCAGATAGATCGCTTCTTACAAAATTGCCAAGTTCAATGGTGTATAAATCAAAACCCATGACTCAGACTGCTAGAATGCCAAATATGGCACATTTACTTAGTGAGAGGGGCACAGCCCAGAGTAAGACCAGCAATCAGCAGTGTGACATAGACAGACAGTTCTGAGTGCTGTATCATATTTTTTTTATATAAAATGTATTAATGACTATCTCTGCTGAAAAATCAAATGTTCTAGGAGTGACCTCAACCCCCCAGTTTTCAGCTGACAGATGCAAGCTAAGAGAAATGCTGACAGCATGTATCACACACATTCAGTTTTTAGAGACAATGTGTTACATGGAACACTTTACACAAGGATCCTGTTTCTCTGAGATAATTACAGAGTTGTTTAAGTTAAGTTAAGAGGGAAATCATAAAAAAGGTTTATGATGTTGAAGAGAAAACACAGGTTATTACACAGAGGTGAGAGGTTGCAAATGCTCATATGAAGCCTGTGTGAGGAGGATGCAGCATAAATCAAAAGAAGTGTAATTGAAATTGAGTTATGCTGAGGTTGCAGAATTAATACTTTGAAATTACATCATGTGGTTGTATAGAAATATATATATTTTAGATATTTTGACAGGGAGGAGCTAGATGACCTCATGCAAAAGAGGTGGGCAAAATCAGCTTTTAAAGATTATTCTATTTCACTACAGACACACTTTTATCTGACACTGAGCAAGAAAACATATGAGAACTGAAAACAGATATTTAGAAAGCTAGACAAAATCTAAATATTTTTGTAGGAATTGCACTGTTTTAAACCTTGTTTTGTTTAAAGATATGTATGTCTTGTGATATAAGAGTTCTGTATTGTATGTATGACATTTTGACATATTATTATATATTTTAGCAAAAACTCTAATTTTAGAGCATACCTGGTCTGTCTTTGAATCACTTTCTCTTGCTAAGAAATATTTATGGTTATAGCAGACAACAGACATAAGCTTGTATGGTGGTACCAAACTGGAAAAAGAAGCGTTTTAAATCTGAGGTCTTTTATTAAAGTTTTAAGGGTTCATCTCTTCTGAATACCTGATTAGGTGCCCATAAGCAAAATATCTGGCCCCTCAAAGACAGATATATCTGAGCCTGTGCACTGGGTGTGCTAGCAAGAGGTTAACAGTTTGAATCTCTCCAGAACTTGAGACCAAAGGTTGATCCGAACTCACAAAACAGACAAGAGGGTTACCTTGTGCTATTCACTGTTCACAAGACTGCGCTCAGAAGTTGTCACTTTAGGAGCGGAGGGCCTGACCTGCTGAGTGAATCTGTGACAGATTGGTTGGCAGCGGTGGCATTAATTTGGTATCACACGCTTTATTGTTCTGTGTTAGCTGAGACTGTAAGCTCTCTTACAAAGAAAGAAAAAGGCAGAGTTTTATTTTAAAAAGGAAACAGAACTATATATCACTTGGTGTACAGTCGAGTTCCTACCCATTTTATTTTTTTACTCTAAAGTGCAGTCAGAGTAGCCGTAGTCAGGGAAGAAGAAGATGGCTTCTGACTACAGCAGGCACACTGTAGATTACTTGAAGCAGTTGTGCAGAGACAGGGGAGTTCCGTTCGAGGAGACAGCCAAAAAGCAGAACCTCATAGAGCCCCTGATGGTAGCAGATACCCAGAGCCGTGAGTCACTGACCATGACTGAAAAGAACAGCAGGGCTACTGTCCGTGAAGGGTCACAGCAGTAGGGGATGGTCACCAGTATCCTGAATCCAGAGGTACTCAAACTGCAAATTGAGTTGCACAGGATGGAACTGGAGGCAGAGCGACAACAGAGGGAGGCAGACTGTGAGGAGCATGAGTGCCAGCGAGCTGCAGAGGAGAGGAGAGAGCAAGAACACAGAGAGGCAGAGGAGAGGAGAGAGGAGCACTAGTGGCAACATGAACTGGAGAAGCTACAACTCTGACCAGCGGCACCAGAGCAGGTAAGTGGCTTGGGTTTAACTGGGACTGCAGGACTGGGTTACAAATTGAACTCCAAATTAATAGCAGAGTTTAAGGAAGGGGAGGACATGGATGACTTTTTAAATTCTTTTGAAAAAGTTTGTATTCAGGATAAAATTCCTAGAGAGTCCTGCAGCTTTCAGCTATCCCCACTACTTACCGGGAAAGCTCGGGATGCATTGGGTCAAATGGACAATGAGGACAGCAATGATTACAGAAAGTTAAAAGCTGCACTGTTAAAAAAGTTTGAATTAATTGCTGAATCAAACAGAGCTAAATTCTGTAAGCTCAGGAGAAGTCCTGACATGAACTATGAGGAGCTAGCCACGAAACAACATCAGTTTTTAAAGCGTTGGTGGGAAGGAATTGAGGCAACCTCTGTTGATAAAATTGAAAATGTGATTTTATTAGAACAGTTTTATTGGGTATGCCCAGCAGAGCTAAAAACCTGGCTAGAGGACTGAGATTCAAAAACAGTGCAAGAGGCTGCTGAACTCTCGGACCACTATGCCAAGAGCAGACCTGCTCTGAGAGTGAATGGGGCGGGTGTTACAGCACAGAAAGAGAAAAGCGCGCCTTCAGGGCAGCTAAAACCCTCACTGCCTCCACCGAAACCAGTTAGCCCCAGGTTTCAAAGAAAAGATTTCTCTGAAGTAAGAAATGCCTGTTGGTTGTGTAAAGAAACTGGGCATGTTGCCAGACAGTGCCCAAAACAGGTTAGCAATAATACACAACAGGGTGCTAGAAAAGAAGCAGGTTGTTTGTGTGTCCCTGGAAGCATGCCAGTGAGCATGAGGGAACACATGCACCCCATCATGGTGAATGGGGTACAGACACAGGGGTTAAGGGACACAGGGGCATCCCTGACATTGGTAAAGGGGGATCTGGTACAGCCTGGTCAGCTTATACACAATAAATACGTACCTGTACAAGGGTTTACTAGTGAAGAGAAATCATTGCCACTTGCTAGTGTTCTCCTGGACTGGGGAGAAATGGGGGAACTGTGCAACAAGTGGCTGTAGCCAACACATTAGCAGTGGATGTGATCCTGGGTAACAATCTCCAGCAGGGGGTGGTATGTGCTATTACCGTAGCCAAGCGGCAAGGGAAAATAGTAGTTCCCTGAACCCCACAGAAACCAGTGTGGAAACCACTGAGAGGCTGGTTCCCCAGCCTGTGTCTCCAGATAGGGAGACTGATAAAAAGGAGGTAGAAATTTCCCCAGTAGCAAGTGACCACACAGCTATGGAAGGTTACTCCGAAGAGGATGGGGTGACAAATTATCAGAGGGTTAGGATTGACAGTGATCCTGAGGGCCCTGATGCTAGTGCTAGGGACCCTAGTTTAGCGACTGAAGGGGACTGGTCCCATACCTTGGGACTGTGTGAGGGGTTTGCAGCTGCTCAGAGGAGTGACCCTAGTTTAGAGAAGCTGAGGGCTTGGACAGACTTGGAGGGCACACAGGGAGGTGACGGCAGACATAAGGTTTATTGGGAAAATGGACTTATGTATACACAGGTAGTACAGACAGAGGGAGGGATGCTAGGCAGGCAGCTTGTCGTTCCTCAGGGATATCGTGAGCAGTTGCTCGAGGTTGCCTATGATATTCCCTTATCTGGTCATCTGGGAATTGCATGAATTATGCAGCAGTTAGCCCAGAATTTCTACTGGCCTAACTTCACCCAACAGGTGAAGGAGTATTGCAGGTCTTGTCACCGGTGCCAAGAAATAGGGAAAGCGGGCAAGAAAACCCAAGCAGCCCTGATCCCCTTGCCCATAGTGGAGGAGCCATTTCAGAGGGTGGGAATGGATATTGTGGGGCCTTTAAATACCCCCAGCTCCTCAGGGAAGAGATTCATCCTGACTGTGGTGGATTATACCACTCAGTACCCAGAGGCAGTCGCCCTATTCTCACTGAGGACAGACAAAGTGGCAGATGCCTTACTTGGGATTTTCTCCCATGTTGGGTTCCTGCAGGAGGTAATCACTGATCAAGGGGGTTCCTTCATGTTGGACCTGATGAAATGTTTATGGGAGAACTGTGGGGTGGTGCAGAGATGCACGACACCATATCACCCACAAGCCAATG
The DNA here is from genome assembly GCA_016271365.2 of Neoceratodus forsteri. Classification (NCBI taxonomy): domain Eukaryota; kingdom Metazoa; phylum Chordata; order Ceratodontiformes; family Ceratodontidae; genus Neoceratodus; species Neoceratodus forsteri. Next base: position 795,711,616 of record CM028137.1, on the reverse strand, counting down.
GACTTGTGGAATGTTTCAATGGTACCCTAAAGTCAATGCTCCGGGTGTTTGCTGAACAGCATGGGAGGGACTGGGAGAAATACCTTCCCCACCTGTTGTTTGCATACAGGGAGGTACCCCAAGAGTCAACAGGATTTTTCCCCTTCAAACTTTTATATGGACGCCGGGTACGTGGGCCCCTAGACTTGATCCAGGAGGACTGGGAAGGCAAGCACACCACCCAGGGAACTCCCATTGTGGATTATGTCCTTAGGTTTAGGGAAATGCTAAAGGAGTTTATGGGGACAGCCCAGAGCAACCTATCAGCTGCCCAACAGAAGGAAAAGGTGTGGTACGACCGCAGAGCCAGCGCTCGCTCGTACATGGTGGGTCAGGAAGTCATGGTCCTTATTAAAGTCTGGAAAGCCAAGCTGAGTGGGCAGGACTGTACAAAGTAGTTAGGAAGGTAAATGATGTAAACTACATTGTGGAGTTACCTGACAGAAGACAGACTGAAAGGATGTACCATGTCAACATGATGAAGCCATATGCAAATAGGGTTGACATGGTGTTTGCAGTGTGTAGTCATGGGGAGGGGACGGACGAAGGAGACCACCTTCTGGATTTGCTGGAAGACAGTAAGTGGGAGTCCTCTGTGGAGGCAGTAAAATTGTCTCCCCAGCTGGCCCCAGACCAGGTCCAGAAAGTAAGGGAGGTTTTAGCAGACTTTGCCCCCTTGTTTAGTGCCAAGCCTGGACTAACCCCCTTAGCGACACATGATGTGGAGACAGGGACACAGACACCCATACGGCGGACAGCATATCGGGTGTCAGAGGATGTCCAAAAGGCATTAGGAGGGAAGTGCAGGAGATGCTGGATTTAGGGGTAATCCAGAGATCCCACAGCCCCTGGGCCTCTCCCGTAGTCCTTGTGCCCAAGCCAGATGGCTCAACTCATTTCTGTGTGGACTATCATGGACTGAATGCAGTCACAAAGTCTGACGCCCAACCGATGCCCCAGACGGACAAACTCCTGGACAAGTTGGGAGGGGCGACCTACCTTACGACTATTGACCTGACCAAGGGGTATTGGCAGGTAGAATTGACAGACAAAGCTAGGGAAAGGTCAGCCTTCATCACTCTGATAGGCTTATCTGAGTATAAAGTAATGCCTTTCGGAATGAAGAACGCCCCGGCCACTTTCCAAAGGTTGGTGAACCAGGTGTTAAATGGTGCTGAGGAGTACGCCATGGCATACCTGGATGACACTGCCATCTTTAGTACCAGCTGGGAGGAACACCTTTCCCACCTTAGGGAAGTGCTGGGCAGGATACCGAGGGCCAGTCTCACTGTCAAAGCCAAGAAGTGACAGGTGGCCATGGGAGAAGTGGTATACCTCGGGCATGCGGTAGGCCGGGGACAGCTCCGTCCTAACCAAATAAAGATAGAGGTGATTCAGGCATGGCCCAGACCAGAAACCCAGAAGCAGGTCAGGATCTTTCAAGGGATAGCAGGGTACTACAGGAAATTTGTACCCAATTACAGTGCCCTGGCTGCTCCCCTATCTGACCTAACAAAGGAAAAGATGCCCAAGAAGATTACCTGGGGCCCAGCCTGTGAGGAAGCCTTTACCAGACTGAAGGAGGCACTGTGCAGTGCTCCTGTGTTGACAAGTCCTGACTACAGCAAAACCTTTATAGTTCAGATGGATGCCTCAGACTTGGGTATTGGGGCAGTACTTAGCCAGACGTCTAGCCAAGGGACAGATCACCCGGTAGTGTACCTGAGCCGGAAGCTGCTTCCCAGGGAGCAAGCGTACTCCATGGTGGAAAAGGAGTGTCTTGCCATAGTGTGGGCCCTGAAGAAATTAAAACCATACTTGTATGGGCAACATTTTGTGGTGCAGACTGACTACAACCCCCTGGTTTGGCTGACGCAGATGGGAAAGAGCAATGGGAGACTGCTATGATGGAGTCTTGCTTTGCAAGGATATGATCTGACAATCATACATAGGGCAGGCATTAAGAATCAGAACTCCAATGGATTGTCTAGAGTCTATGAGGAGTGAACTTATTTGGGAAGCTCATCCCATGTAGGGGATAGATCCCCCAAATTCAGTCTAGGTGGGGAGCAGTGTGACGTAGACAGCCAGTTCTGAGTGCTGTATCATATTTTTTTTATATAAAATGTATTAATGACTATCTCTGCTGAAAAATCAAATGCTCTAGGAGTGACCTCAACCCCCCCCCAGTTTTCAGCTGACAGATGCAAGCTAAGAGAAATGCTGACAGCATGTATCACACACACACACTCAGTTTTTAGAGACAATGTGTTACATGGAAGACCTTAATCAATGCCGCTCAAAACTCATGGGTCCTGCAACTCCTTCCTGCCAACAGTCGACTCTGCTAAGTACCTGGGAGTCACCCTTGACCCTCACCTTCACCTCACTGGACACATCAGAAGCATATGCAACGCTACCAATGGCAAACTTGGCCTAGCATATAGGGCTAAAGACTGCCTTACCCCGGCTGCCCTGCTGGCCATAGCCAGGGGGATACTACTTCCCACCCTCTCCTATGGTCCCATTGCCTTTGCCTCTGTCCCTTCCTCAAGCCTAGCAAAGTGGGACACCACGTACAACAACAACTGCTGCTTTGCACTCGCGGCCCCCATCTCACACACCGATGCACGCTCTCTCTCTTGACTGGAATGGCTTCCCCTGGAAAAACACCGGATCTACATCATGGGAAACTTCATTGACAACATAATTTGAATGGCCACTCCCGCCTCGCTTGCCCTCCCCCTGAAACATGCCTCCCCTGTCTACCACCTCAGGTTCTATGCATCCCAGACCCGCCTGGTCCCCAAGACCCGCACCCTCACAGGGGATCGGGCATTTACCACCCATGCACCCAAGCTGTGGAACTCCCTTCCCTTACAAGTTTGTGCTTCCCCCTCCCATTCCACCTTCAAAACCTCCCTCTGGAGCTTCCTGAAATCTGCTGCAACTTGCCTGTGTGCCGCCTAACGCCCAGCCCTACAGTCCACCAACCTACTATGGTACCTCAGCTAGGCTCTGTCCCCCTCGCCACCTTGGTGATGCACTTTTCTAATGGTTATGCTATATATTGTTTCTTAGTCAACCTAGGGGAGGTCCTATACCACCATGTTGCCCCTGGGCCTGTATGTATTATATCTGACCCACTGTGTTTGCTGATACGTACAGTAATTCCTTTGCTATGTTACCGCCTTAAAAACCCTTGCTGTTTTATTCCACTGTTGGAGCATGCTGCTCCAGGTTTGTAATGTTGACAATGTATTTTTCCTATGTTTACCCTGTAATTCTCCCGGGTCGCACCTGAAAATAGGAACTGGCTGTCTAGTGTGCTTACCCGGTTACCAAAAGCAAATAAATAAATAAAAGGATCCTGTTTTCTGAGTTAATTACAGAGTTGTTTAAGTTAACTTTGTTAAGATGGAAATCATAAAAAGGTTTATGACGTTGAAGAGAAAACACAGGTTATTACACAGAGGTGAGAGGTTGCAAATGCTCATATGAAGCCTGTGTGAGGAGGATGCAGCATGAATCAAAAGAGGTGTAATTGAAATTGAGTTATGCTAAGGTTGCAGAATTAATACTTTGGAATTACATCATGTGGTTGTATAGAAATATATATTTTTTAGATATTTTGACAGGGAGGAGCTAGATGACCTCATGCAAAAGAGGTGGGCAAAACCAGCTTTTAAAGATTATTCTGTTTCACTACAGACACACTTTTATCAGACACTGACCAAGAAAACATATGAGCACTGAAAACAGGTATTTAGAAAGTTAGACAAAATCTAAATATTGTTGAAGGAATTGCACTGTTTTAAACCTTGTTTTGTTTAAAGATATGTATGTCTTGTGATATAAGAGTTCTGTATTGTATGTTTGACATATTATAAGTTTTAGTAAAAACTCTAATTTTAGAGCATACCTGGTCTGTCTTTGAATCTCGCTTTCTTTTGCTAAGAAATATTTATGGTTATAGCAGACAACAGACATACGCTTGTATGGTGGTACCAAACTGGAAAGAGAAGCGTCTTAAATCTGAGGTCTTTTATTAAAGTTTTAAGGGTTCATCTCTGAATACCTGGTTAGGTGCCCATAGGCAAAGATATCTGGCCCCCCAAAGACAGATATATCTGAGCCTGTGCATTGGGTGTGCTAGCAAGAGGTTAAAAGTTTGAATCTCTCCAGAACTTGAGACCAAAGGTTAATCCGAACTCACAAAACAGACAAGAGGGTTACCTTGTTCTGTTCACTGTTCACAAGACTGCGCTCAGAGGTTGGCACTTTGGGAGTAGAGAGCCTGATCTGCTGAGTGAATCTGTGACAAGCAGTACTCTATTGTCCCAACCAGGATCATTCATTCTCACAGGTTCACAGGTGCATCCCTTCCCTCAAGCCCAGAGGTGCACTGTATAAATTCTATAGTCACCACAACCACAAGTCGAGACCTAACATCCACCAGGCTGCATTCACAATAAGGATTGGTTCTTTCTCTCTATATCCACTGATGTTCTATCCCTTGTTTAGTCCAAATCCTTTATCAATTGGGACAAATGTGCCTCCCCAAGCAGATCCTGTGTTTGAGGGTTTGATTTTTCATAGACTTTGGCAAGACTCATTGACAAATTTTAATTTCCTGACAGTGCTTGGCGTCTCCAAAAGATTACTGGCTACTAGATGGCTTGCTGTGATATGAACAACTCCACAACTGTAGCCACAAGGCCACCAGGGAAGTGAAAGAAAATTATTTCTGTACTTACCTTTAAAACAACCTAACTGTTCTGTGAAGTTTTGCTGGTCATGCATCTCTTCTTTTATGCTCCAACCCAGTCATCCACCCTAGTCCTTAAAGTGGAAGACACTCTCACCTCCAACTTTGTGGTGGTTGCCACTGCTTTTAATTACTTCTTCACCTGCTGTGCTGTCTCCCCACTTCCGTCACCTCCTCCCCCACTTTTCAACATCTCTTCCTTCAATGCTTCTTCTTTCCTCTGCACCCCTTCCACCTCCTACCACCTCATTTCCTTTCTCCTGGATCTCCCCAGTGGATGCTCACATTGCCCTGTTCTCTCTCCATCCCTCTAAAGGTCACAGCCCTGATACCAAACTCCTGCTCCTCTCAGACTTTGCCTTTGCTATTCCTATTCCTACCCTACTCAACATCTTGTTTCATCCCAGGATGGCAACATGACATGAAAGCTGCCAATGCCCTTCCTCTCCGTTGGAAAGCAACAACTCACTAAATTCACTCACTCACTCATTCACTAAAAATACCACCAACACCTTAATCTGGTTCGAGGTCTGTTGGCATTCATCTGTGTCCCCCTTCCCCAGGTCGTGCCTAAAAATAGGCAGAATTTATGTAGTGCACTTACCCGGTCAACAAAAACTAAATAAATAAACTCTTTCCCTAGGAACTATCATCCCATCTAGCTCCTTGCTACATTGACCAAGGTACAGGAGAGGGATGTCCTCTCATCTCTACTCTTTTCATGACTTCTCCTTTTTTCTCCACTTCCAGTCTGACTTTTCAAAATCCTACCTACCATCTCCTCCCTTGTCTGTATTATTTATTCCATACTGGCAGATATGGACCAGAGACATCTCAATGCTGCCATATTCATCCACTTGGCCAAGGTTTTTGAAACTGTTGCTCACCCTATCTTATTAGATAAGCTAGGAGAGGCAGGACTGTCCAACACTGCAGTCAACATGTTCCACTCCTACCTTTCGGACCAGCAGCAGTCAATCCAGGTTGCCAGTGCCTTATCTTAACCCTTCCCTATCAGTTCTGGAGTCACCCAGTGCTCCATTCTGGGCCACATCCTCTTTTTTAGTCTTCCAAACTAACTCCTGTCTATTTGTCTCCTCCAGCATCCATATGTACATGGATGACATTGTACACTTTACAGTACTTATACAACCTGAGTCTCTGAGCTAGAAATGTAGCTTCAGGGTGACTTTGCTAATGTAGTGTTGGTGCCACTCAAACCAGCTCACTCTAAATGTAAAAAACATTGTATACATGACTTTTAGCACTAAGCAGAGACTGGCTTAAGATCCTACACGGCAATCCCTTGAAAAAGTTTTCCACTTCAAGTACAGCCGGTTCTACTTGTATGCCATTTGGTTGTGAGAACATTTTGGGTTGTATGCACATATTGTCCTGGTCATGACTATTAACCTATCTCTGTCTGTATATTTCATCTGGCGATGGCAAAACAGCTCAGCCACATACAGCACACGTACTTTTTTGTAGGAGGGGCTGTGCCCCCCACCCCCCTAATACAGATAACCAACTCCGGGTGGGGCACAACTCAGATGGGGAAAGCCATAGGTCATCAAAATGGCAAGTGCTGTTTTTCTGTTGCTGTTTCTGTCATCACCCTTTTGCGCTCACTGTTTTCACAAGATATCATTTCATCTGGTTGTATGCACACATATTTTCAGATGTGTGCCTTGTTTTTGTTTTGTTTTTTGTGTAACTCAATACTTTCAATGCTCCCACAGGTTCCCAGCTGTTGCTAATGTTTTTCTAGACAGGTGTTCTTTGTTTAATACATGCTTATTTAAATAGCTTTGTGTTTGTGTCTCCACCATGGCAGCACAGCTTTTTACAGCTTAGCTTTAGAGAACAGACAAAACAAAATAAAAAGTCCCTTTTCTGAAGGACAAAGTACAGTGGCTTGAGAAATCTGTTCTCTGAGTGCTTCCAAAAAAGATCTTTCTGTCACATTTTACACTATTTCATTAGTGGGGTGCATTATCAGACAGAAATGGGCTATCTTATGAATGGATAAGGGCTGTGGATAAAAATAATGAGGCAACAGTGATGATATATTGCAATGCAAATTGTCAATTGTTCAGCTTACAAGCCAATAGCCCTAAGAAATGTAAAGTTGTTTGGTTCTGTTCACCTCACAAGTGTACTGTACTTATTCAAATGTGGACTAGGGATGATTAGCAGCTTAAAATAACATTACAGATGGTGAAATGTGTGCAAGATTATAAGGGACAGTAATAGTCAAGAGCATAAAACGTTACCCTTTTGGTTGCCTTACATCTTATCAGCCAGTCCTGGGACAACATAAAAAGTGATACAGTCTGAATCTGTTTCAGAGAAAATAGACACTGGTCATTGGATACTGAGCAACTGTACTCATAAACCCCACCTTTCCAGACTGGATCCCCTGTTTCTTTTCTTTTGCCATTTTGCACTAAATCCAGGTACCTAGTGCATTACGGCAGCATTTTCTAATTTCTGCAGCAGGGCTCCTAGGTTTCTGAGGCAGCACTTTCTGATTTCCAATCTGTGGCATGATTTATTCATTTCTGTGACAGAATGCAGTCCTGCCATTGACTAAAATATGATGTGACGTCATTGATGACATCACATGCCAAGCATAGAGGATGGGCTTCAGGATAAACAAAACAGGTAAAGAAGCTTGGCACTATGAAAGAACTGTATATTTTAATGTAGATTCACCAAAAGCAATTAATTCTGTGGCACTATATACATTGTATTCTGTGGTATGTTGCAAATTCTGTGGAAAATTCTGCAGATGCAGAATCAGAGAATCCCTGGGGACTTGCACTAAGTGCTCCACCTCTTACAAAACACTGTTTTATTTACCACAACCATATCCCCCCGCCCGAGTCTTTGAAGCTCCATCACTATTTGTCCTGTCTCTCTAAATACTGGTTCTCCTCCTTACCCTACTACCAAACTGTGCTCTTCTTCCCCTCCATCACACTCTACCACTGTCACCTCCCCTGATGACTACTGTTTTTTAAAACCTTTACTGGAGTCTGTCTTCTGTATCCACCTTCTAACTCTGTAGAATAGCCCTCCTCTACTTATTCATCTCTCATCCTCTATTCCATCCATTAGGGCTCTCCTTCATGATCGTTACTACCTTTCTTGCAGCTGCTGCTAACCCCAGTCCCCCTCTGCTTTTCTGCTTCCTTTTCACTCCTCTCCTCTCCTCTCCTCTCCTCTTCTCTTCTCTTCTCTTCTCTCTTCTCTTCTCTTCTCTTCTCTTCTCTTCTCCTCTTCTCTCTTCTCTCAAGACTAACCTCCTCTCACCCACTACCTCCTCCCCCTGTTCTTGTCCCTCTGCTTCACTCTATCACTTTCCTCCTCTGCTTTAGTCTCTCTTCCTGCCTCCATCCATCTCTACACCTCCCTCCTCCTTCATCATAGCCATGGTCTGGACAATATTAACAATTTAATTAATTGAGAACATTTTGTATGTCTTTACCTGGCCTGCCTTGTACAATGTTCCAGCACTTATATATGTTGTTAAATTTTTACTTTGGTTATATTTTGTTATCGTGCGCTCATTCTTCTTTTGTGTATTTTGCTTCTGAATAGATGGTGCTTTGTCCTGTGTTCTTTCTTGAATTACCATATTATGTATTTTTATAGGCTAAAGGAACAACAATATGTGAACAGTGAAAGATATGTGACAAGTGGCATTTCCCAGGGATCTGTCCTGGGCCCCTTGTATTTTATTTTATCCACGACCTTCACAAGGGACTAAGTAATAATACTGTACAATCAAATTCACCAATGACACCAAAATCAAAGGCAAGGTAGATATTGAAATAAAATACCTGTATCTGGTTAATGACCTACAATTAATTATGGATTGGACAAAAACTAACAAAATGGAACTGAATTTGGAAAACTGTATAGCCTTGCACCTGGGATGTAAGAATACTCTGAGACCCTACAAGTTGATGAATCACACATTACCAGTAGTAAACATGGAAAAGGATTTGGGCATAATCATCGACAGTGCATTTACAATGCACACCTATATAAGGACGCTAACACAGACCACCAAAAAATGTATCAACATAATTAAAAAAGCATTCATAACAAGGGACGAACACTGCCTTATGCATTTATATAAAACCTATGTACGACCTCATATTGACTGTGGGTCACCTTTCTGAGCACCTCAACAAAAACAATTTTTCAAATTATTGGAAGGTATACAAAGCAGGGCCACACAGCCTATACCTAGTTTAACCCTTGCAGGGCTGTGGACTGATATATCAGTCCAAAATACCTATACATTCTAATTCTGTCAGCAGCCTAAGGGTTAAGATATCTGCTGTACGGGGAACTGAATATAATGACATTACATGACAGAAAGGTAAGAGGAGACTATCTACAATTCTTCAGTATAATAAACAACATACAGTACAGCTTAGAAATGGTTGTAGTATTTCCCCACTAGTGAAACCACTGGACCTAAGATCACAAAAAAAGCAGTTCAAGGTGTCTATAACTAGGGATGTAAGTTTGTCATGGATGAGGTTTTAATGACTCATTGTTTGTTCATGAAATCATTAGTAAACAGTAGTAAATGTTGTGGCACTGTCAGCATTACTACATTCTGATGACACTAGTGAAAGTCATGGAAGTCCTGAATAAAGATCAAACGTCATGGAATCAATGACGTGTATGACTGCCATGACAAACTTACATCCCTACCTATAACTAATACTAAAAGAAGGGACAACTATTTCACCATTAGGGTAACAATTCTATGGAACAAACTTCCCCAGTACCTAGTAAACATAACGTTTGACTCATTCAAAAGGGAACTAGACAAATACATGGGGTATTAGATAATATATGAGCCACAAAGAGTGGGTGACAGTTTCGATGGGCAACCACCTACTACTGTCTTCACTATACCAAGATACCCACATCATTTGTAAATGTCTGTGATACTCTGCATACCTTACCTCCCTTTGTACTTTATCAATGCTCCTTTAAAACTCATTCAATCCTATAGCAGATAGATGAGTCGAAACCTTCTATGTTTAACCCTATTCAAAATTGCCACCATGTGATATAGGATTGAGTTAATGTTGTTACATCAATCTTCAGGTCATTACTATAAACTATTAAAGTGACTCATCTGGTTAACAAAATAACTAAGTAAATGAATAAATGTAATGCTTGATATGATGCATTCTGTATCCTCTCCCTTGGTCCCTCCATAGACACATGCGCATGCCCCCTAAATTTCAGAAAACTTTTAAAAATGTGTTAGGGGAATATATTCTAGGGAGAGGTGGTGATAAAGGGTCTTTTTTATGTGGCTAGCCCCAATTTTGATCCTGTCTGTTCCACTGGCCTTTCCCTAGTCATAGCTGGAAATGAACTTCAATGCAGTGTGCTACTGCAGTCACCGAATTTTAAATAAGACATTTGTAGAAACATTTCTGTCATTTGCTATTTGAACAAAAGGCTCTTAGACAGGGTAAGTTAGGACTTAGCAGCTTCGAACCACCAACATGCAGGTGTGCAGCAACCCTTAAGGGAGCTCCTGCTGCAAACAATTGCAAATACTGGGCAGAAACCAAAAGGTGCAGCGCACACCCAGGTTCTGATAAGCATATTTACAAATGTATTAACCAGACAGTTCCCAAATACTCCAGTGCTTTGAGGTGCCCTGTGTCTCCCTCAGGGAGTTCAGGACTCAGCTACTAGCCTATGACCAAAGACTCTTGCAATTACTTTTAGACTGCTTGTTTGGGTAAGCGTGATAGCAGTATTTCTACTATGTTTGGAGAACAAGTACAAGATTCACAATTGACATATGAGGCTCAATTTTCAAGGGGTGTTGCAGGGCTGGCATCAAGCCTGAATCCTACAGTTTTGCTTTGCTTCACGAACACCGTTAGCGATCTGCACCCAATTGTAGCACATCAGGCACAGTTGTGACAGTTTCCTCAGTTTATGGTAGCTTGCACCAAAGATTTGGTGCAAGCCGTGTAAAAAGGGTCCCCAAAATGGTGAAAGGTAGATCAGGGAAAAGCTGGTCTAATTTGCAGTATTTGATTCTCAATGTTGAAAATCCTGATTGCCAGCCCTATACACCAAATGATCGGTGGGGCTTTGAAAATCATACCCATGCTGTTTACTGCCTGTCATCAATGCACAGGTCAGAAAGCATAGGAAAGACCAGGAGCAGTTGTAGAATTCACCAAAAAATATTTATTTACAGTAGCAGTAACATAAAAAAACTAAATTCGTTCAGTATACCTATGTACAAAGGAGAAAAAAACAGTACTTTTCCTTGAGTCTCTGTGTCCCTTTTTCTTCTCTTCAGCAGTTGCAGCTTAGCTCCTTTATAAGTCCTTTCAACCTCCATTCTTAGCAAACATCCTGTTTTTGTAAATATTAGGCAGAAGCTGCTAGAACACATTGTGCCTGAGCTGAGAGGCCCCATTTCCACAGCTTTTGCAAAAAGGCCTAACATTTGAACTCGGGTAACCTCTGAAGTTCCCAATAACTTTTTTCAGTAATGTCAAAATACAATTATATACATCTCAACAGTAACACTATATATTTTCTAAACAAAAGGGATCCCAATATCAGTTACATTTCCATACAATGATTTGCACATATTTTTATATCAGCAGATCTAGATATGCAAGGAGGAAAAGACAGACAGCAAGAGAGGACCGACAGACAGTGAGAGGCAAAGAATTGCGAGAGTGTTGGATTGATCAAGTCCGAGGTATCACAGGAAAATATGGTAGCACAACTGGACAGACAAATAGACGGAAAGGACAGATCCTTGCATTTTAAACACTTTCTGTAACAACTGGGACAGGGTCCTATTCCACTCTGTCACACTGCCCAGATACAGGATTTACTGTACTTTGTACATTAATTGTCTATGCAGATTTCCTTGCCAGAGAATCACTTACTCAGCTAACAGAAATTGCACTGGAAGATCATTTCCATGTTAGTCAGCAAGTAATAACCAAGACTTATTACATTTTAGTAGTTTGTAACCTTAAATACATACAGTATGCATGTGTAAGCCCCCCCAGCCCGGCCCTTACAAAGGTGGGCTGGGGGCTCTGGCTGTCCTGGGGTACTCACGCCTGGTCCATTGATGTGGCTGGACCTGATGCAAGCCTAGCTGTAACTGTGATTATTGTTGGTGCTAGTTAGGAACAAGTAGCTGGATTCACAAAGCTTTCAGAAGGTGCAAACCTTCCCTAAGTCTCTAAAACTGCCATAGCAACGGAAAAAAAAGGGTAGATTGCTCTAAGTGCTATTCACAAAAACCTCCACAGCTGCGGAAAAAAACACTACAGACTGTGGAAAAAAGTGCAGCTGTGGAAGTCCCTGAGGAAAAAAAGGTGTGAGATAAGTAAGGCACATCCCCTGAAAAGCTATTCTCAGCCAGATTTTTTCCACAGTTGCGGAAAAGTATTACACACAGTGGAATGAGGCATAATTCTCCCTCAGCAAACTGCAGCAGTGCCCCAACAATTGGAATCAATTAAGGTGGAGGTGATCCACAGGTAATAGCATGCCAGATGGTATAGCAGTGGCTGATGTTACAGCAACAAAAGCACATATTATCATGCCATGGCAACAGGCAACAACCACCCAACCCAGTGCAGCCCATGACGGAGCCCCACAGGCACTAGAGCCTGACCAGCCTGCAGTGAGTGCTAGCACTGCAGGCAACAGGAATGCCCAGGGAGGGATGACCAGCGATAACAGTCAGCCACTGTGGTGCCATGGTATTGCTGGTACCTGTGGGGCTGCATTGGTCCCAGTTAAGGGACTGGTTGCTGATATCTTTGTGGGTGCTGTCAGCCTCATACTATGGCAGCAGTGTTAATGTCTGCTGCCTCAGCTACTTGTTGTACTATTGCTGTGCCTCTTCAGCCATTCCCACAGCTGCAGATCCACAGCTGTGGATTCGTAGCACTTGCAGAATTCCTGCAGCTGCTGGAATTCCACAGCTGTGAGACTTTTTGTAGAACTCCCTCAGCTGCGAGATTTTCTTTCAGAATGTCACGCAACTGTGTTTCCACAGTGCTGCAAGCCTTTTTCCCCGCAGCTGCGGGATTTTTACTATTCTTTGAGAATCCTGCCCCAGGTGTCTGGCTAGAAAAGTTCATGCTACTTGTTATGGGTTCCTACAAAGAGAAAAGGCAGCTCTACCCCTCCCCCCTCCAAAAAGCAAGAGAGGAGGAAGACTGCCTGCAGGCAGGGAGGCTTTGGCTACCCCTCCCCCATGACAGGAAGAAGAAAGGGGTGGAGAAAGATAGAGCTGGTGGGGGAGGGAGGAAGAGTTTGGGACAGCGAGAGAAAGAAAGAGAGAGAGAGAAGGAGAGCAGGGTGGAGGAGCAGGAGGAAAGGGAATCTCAGGCCCCCAAAAGGAAACCCGAGGGCTGTTTTGCTGATTTTGCCTGGAAAAGGCTCTGGGGCTGCATCCCTCTCCACCCACTCTCTCCCCCCCCTTCTAGCATAAGGAACAGGAAGGAGCCAGATAGCCACTGGGGCTGTGCAGGAGGGCCCCTCAGGTTGGTTGCTCAAAAGTACTAGGGCAGACTGTTTGGCCTGCAGGTACTGTGACCTACAGCCTGGGGTGTCTGGCAGGCTGCTGCATCAGGGACAGTTCTTCCTGCCAGGGGAGAAGCTGGGGAGACTAGAAAGGCACCAGGGAGAGTTGAACTGCTGTGCCCCCCCCATTGCAAAGATCAGAGGAACCATGGAGAGAAGGACGAACAGACCTGCCTGGTGAAAGCCATATGCAAAGGTCTGCAGGCAAAGCTGGAAAGTCCAGGCAGGCAAAGAACTACGCCACCCATTTCGTGGGAGATGACATGCTGTGGACTGCAGGGGTTGTCGCCCTCTTGGTGCGCTGTGAGTACTCCGAGCTGCAGCTCAGGGGAGACCATTGTTTTCTTTGCCAGGAGGGTCAGGAGGGAACTGTCCTCTACATCAGTTTATCTTTGTTTTTCTTGGAACTTGTGAGTGTGTAAAGGCCCCAATGGTAAACAGCAGGCCTGCAGACTAAGGGACCATGAGGTACCCACTAACTGTGACTGGTCTGGGTGCACCCAGGGAAAAGGGGGGAAGTGGGGATAAGTGAATGTTTGGTAACCAGGAGGTTTTGGAGGAGTAGCCCCACCTCCTTTGTATTAGCTTGTAGTAATTAACTGGATATTTATTGTTCATCTGTGTCACCTGCTGTGTGTGTGTGTGGAATCATTGTAGGGAGTGATTGTGGGTCTGGGGGTTCATCACAGGCAGTCATTAGAGGGAAGACCATTACTTATCCTGGGGAAACATTCTAACCTGTTCTACCCACAGGAGGCAATGCAGGGGCCAGAGGTGGTGGCACTAAGGCACCACAGAAACTACTGGTAAGGACTCAGGCCTGTCCCCTCGGGGAAGTACTGCTGAGCCCCCAGTCCTGCTGGGGCAGCCCAGGTGAATGGGATTATCGTGGGGGTGTTACACATGCTTTTTCACTGTACTACACTCATTCTGATCTCATAAGGTATCCTGTTCACACAGAAAACTAGGTTTCAGAAAGACTAGTCTTTTTTTTGTAATGACTTTTCTTTGTGGTATACTGAGCAATGCAATAAGTAATGATTTATTAATAATGTGGGATCCCATTTTTCAGCTCACTTTAAGGACTCTGATCAAAATATTTCTATGGTAGATAGAGATCCACAGGTTTTTGGAATTCATTTATTCAGCTTTCAATTTGCAAATCTTCCTCATGGGCTCTCCTTGTCTTCTGAATCCAAAAGAATGGGAGTAAACTGTGTCTCAAAATCTAGTATGCCATGAGCATTTTGTGATGACCTCTGCCCTCTTCCTACATCAAAGGGGTGGGACCAGTTCTAATCAGCATTCAATAGATTAAAACACTAAAACACACATATAGATCTTCAGCCAATATTTGTTTGATATGTGCATACTGTACAATTTAGAAAGAGGGTTTCAAAAACTAAACAACTTCTCGTCAACTAAAGATGTTTCACTTCTCAGCAGCCAGAGATGAGTGAGTGCCTGTAATTGTTAAATTTGAGCTAACAGTTTAGAAATAGGGATTACAAATCTAAATAATGTCTTGCCTACTGAAAATGTACCAATTTTCAGCAGACAGATATCTGTGGGGGAGGTCAGAAATGGGGAAGAGATCAGGATTGTCGCCATTTTAGTTTTGTGCACACTCTTTATGTTCGCTGTGCATGCATGTGCAGCAAACATTTTGTTAAGAGAGTGGCTTTTGAGAGGTGTGACACTGTCAGTCCAATGTAGAGTGGTCTGCAAGGAGCTCGTCTGTGTCACACCAATTATCAGCCAGGCTGATCATAATAATGTTTTGGTTTGCTGGGAAGAAACTTCATGTAGTTTAAAGAAGAGAGCTGACCCAATCATAGGTCAGCTCTTTCATTTGATCTACATAACCGCAGCCTGCTGCAGCTATATTACACCCTGCCAAAAAGGAAACCATCCACAGATGTCTGTTGCTTCCGACACCCATACTGTCCCCCCACCCGACCATCCCACTCAGCAGCCTACCCACCACCACCAACATAACACCGACACTGGGGGTTCCCAATCCCCAGTGTCACCACCTGAAACAAAGAACACTGTCCATAACCTGTAAAAAAGAAAAACATTCATCGATGTCTCTTGCTACCGGTACCACTTCCATTACTGTCCCCCAACCCAACCCTTCCACTCAGCACACACCACCCCATACCACCCCATAAATGTAACACTGACACTGGGGGTTCCCAATCCTGAAATAAAGAGAACCAGCCCTTGTAGTTTTTTTTATTACACTATAACCTTTAAAAAAGGAAAATGTCCATTAATGTCAGTTGCTGCCACTGCCTTTACTGTCCCCCCACCAAACCCTCCCACTCAGCACCCACCACTTCCACACCCCCCAAGCTCTTACTTACCCACCAGGGGTCCAACACCATAATCTTCTCTGGACCACAGACACACCTTCACTCTTCAATGCCGGACTGCAAACTGAGGAAGTCAGGTACGTGATTCAATGTATTTCAATTGGGTTTGGAACTTAGTGGCATAACTTAGTCATTTTTCAATATGTTTACCCCAGATTTTCAACATGCCTTTTCTGGACCCCGCCTCATGAACAATGGCAATGAAATTAGGCAAATCTGTCCTCAACTGTGATTTTTGCGGTCGCTGCGTGAAATCACCTTTCAAGCAGGAGCTCAACATTTTCTCCACCCTTGTTTATTTGGGGGGGGGAGTCATAAGAAGGATATGTTGAAAATTTGGGGTAAAAATATTAAGAAACAGCAAAGTTATGAGCCTATGTTGAAACTTACAAACGCAAGCTCATAACTTTGGTAATTTTCAATATTTTGACCCAGCTTTTCAACAGAGCCATTTCTTCACAGCACCTCATGAATGTGACAGTTGTCATTTTTCAAATCCTGACCAAATGTGTTTTTGCACTTGTGGCATGAAATCACCTTTTGGCATGATCTGAACATTTTCTTCACCCTTGTTCATAAGGTAGGTTCATAAAAGGCTATGTGGGTCATCACAAGAAGGCTATGTTGAAAATGTGGGATAAACATATTAAAAATCAACAAGGTTATGAGTCTATGTTGAAATTTTTCAATGCACATTCTTAACTGTGGTAATTTTCAGTATTTTGACCCCAGATTTTTAACATACAGTACTCATTATTTCACACCACCTCATGAATGTGACAACTGTCATTTCTCAAACCCTACCCAAAATGTATTTTCACACATGTGGTGCAAAATGATGTTTCGGACATTGTTTTATAAATGACACATGTCATGCTCAGAAGGCGTGGTCATAAAAAGATTATGTTGAAAATTTGGAGTAAAAATGTGAAAAACCAACTAAGTTATGAGGAAACGAATTGTTCCAATTTACTCATAACTTTATTTTTTGCAAATTTTGGTTCTAATATTCAACATCATCCTTTGTGTCTCCACTGAACATGGCAGGTGTCATTTTCAAATCTCCTCTGAAACTTGTTTCTATAGTCGCGCAGCGAAATCCCTTTTCAGATGGGATTTTAAAAATTGCATCTGTCTTGTTCATAATGTCAGGTCATAACAAGACTGTTGAACATTTGGGGTCAAAATGTGGGAGCCCACTTAAAGGTAGATGTTGCCTTTCAGCTGCACTATCCTGAGTAATTACAGTCTAACAATGTGTTAAAGCAGGACACCACTGAAAATGAGATATTGCATCTTATCTGCTCTTTCCTGGGTAAATATAACAGGCAGGTTTTCCAAAATATAGCGTAGGGCTTGCGTCCAGCCCTACGTCAAAACACTTTGGTTGTGGCAGTATGTCAAACCCTTTGCCGCTACTGCCTGATTTTACAATCTCAGGTGCAGTCGACAGTTGTCAAAATTAGAGCAGCTTGTACTAAACATTGACGAAGTCTGCAAAATAGCTCCCCCTCGATTGTCGCTAAGCTGTGACCACAAAAGTTGGTCTAACTTGCAGCAATTGCTGAACGGATAGAAAATCTGTTCGATCTCAACAAGCCCCATCGCCATATGGTCAGTGCACGGGGCTTGCAGGCAATCTAGGACATTCAAAAATCTGCCTAATATGTACAGGCGAAACCTGGTACAACAGCAGTACCAGTGCGAATATTCAGCATTGACAAATGCTTGTTAGTACTTGTAACTACAAATTAGAATGATAAGGGTTAAAAAGAAATAAAAATGCATATAGCTTTGAACAGATGCTTGAATCAGCTGTATTTAAAATATACACTGAGTATGCCCTTCTCGTCCTTGGAAGATGAGTGGCATCCCAGTTACAAGCCTTTTATGCATTGTGTTACTGTATATTCATGGCACTTCCAGATCCTGTACTTTAAGGGTTTATGCGCCTGATAGACCGCTTGATGCACATGCAACCTAAGTTTTGCATTTCGGTCTTCCACTAAGCCCTATATCCCACCTGGGTGTTTTCAGTTTTCTTATGCACATTGAATAGGCTAGCAGCACCATCGCCAAGCTCCAGTGTCAGAATCAAGATTCAGGAATCAATATAAGGTAATTGGTTTAATTAAAGAATATAATATGGCACAGACAGTAGGAGAATATTTTATACTGCATTTCCAGAAAGGCTAGGTATTCAAGTAGTAAAATAAGCGATTTTTGCTAGGGCAAGAGACAGTGGATAACTACCCCTCTGCAGCTTACTCAGGGACTGTGTCAGTTGCGTTGTGTTTTCCATATCAGAGAGACTCAGGAAGCTCAGTATTGTCTCTAAAAGAGTAGTTTAAATTTAGAAGGTACCTTCCTGCAGCCACTACAAACCCTATGGGTGGAGTCCCATACGTAGCGACTCCCCCAGACAAGATTACTACATTTCTTGCTCCATGTGCTATCTCTAAGTGCTGTACACTCCCATACGCAGCAGAGTGTACACACAGTACTCAAGACTGATCTTAGCAGCGGTACACTCCCCTCATGTAGCGGAGTGTATTGAACTGACTAAAACACTAAATACTATGCCATGTCTCTCAGCCTAGTCAAAGCTACACTGCATCTCTCCAGAAGTATTCAACACACTGGCTCCTTAAAGTTCAGGACTCCCCCTGCAACAGGAGGCTATGCAGCCGTGGCCTTACCAGATACTCCAGCTTGTCGGCAACTTCTGGCACCCACAGAAAAACTGAGAATCCTTCCTGACGATGGCAAGCCAGACGCATGGCAAGATGGCCATGCTGCCCTTCACCCTCCTGCTTTGGACAGAGCCACCTTCTTCTTCTTCTTCTTCTTCTTCTTCTTCTTTCCTTTCTTGCAGTAGCAAGGGCCCGACTAATTATGCTAACACATTCACCCATCCTGCATGGCACTACTCTCAGCACCACCATACTGGAGAGTGTATATGTGCTTCTGCACATGCCCAGCACCTCACACATGCGCAGCACTACACAGATGCCATCTTGCAGCTGGCACAGCCACCGAGCAGTCTTAAAGGGAAAATTACTTAGCGAGTGATAGTTCACGACATCCCCACAGCACTACACTATTAAAGGAGCACTACTTAAAGGAGCTAGAGATTGCTAATTACTGCATTACTGTAATAAAGGGACACAACTCATCTGTTTATTAAAGTAGGAATTACAAGGGAAAGTAAGTGTACTACACCCTACAGAAAAAGGTACAGCAGGCTATATACCATAAAAAGGTGGAATGTAAAGTACAACTGTGCAATATGGATACAAGCTACATTAATTGTTAAACAGGGTGCTGGCAGAAGGGGGCAGACCCATGACACTGTATCATAGATAACAGGGTACCCATCAATACCTGCAGACAACTAAATATACCCTGCTTGTCTTGCAGATTGCTACTACCAGGGAATGCATGTCATGCAAAGCTCCAATGTTACCCCACCAGAAGGGTATGTACTGTCCTTCTTATGAGGGGGGTAACTCCACTCAGGACATGGATACACAGAACAATCAAAGGCAGGACTGGCAAGTTGACCCAGCTACAGTGGCTCTCCAAAAGGCCACTGCGGCTTTGATGAAAAGTCAGCAAACATTTATGTTAAAGGTGTTGGAATGCATGACATCCATGAATAATTCCCGACCATCCACCAGTGGAGCCCCTAGAGAAAAGGCACCCAGGCAGGATACGGCACAGTTGCCATATCACGGGCAAACACCGCAGCATTATAATCCTGATTAATCAGAGGATTCCCAGGGAGAAGAACTAGAACAGGGGGAGGAGGAGGAGGATACAGGCACGCCGCTTGACAATGAGCATGCGCCCGATCAGGAATCCATACTAGATGAAATTCTTGCTAAGACGGAAACTCCTTTCATTACCTCTAAGCTTTTCCCATAGACAATATATCAGACCTTATGCAACGAATACACACCACTCTGGGTTTCAAACTATCTCAACCAGCCCCGTCGAGCGACCTAGACCCAATGCTCCAGATGCCACCCAAACAAGAGAACTACTTCCCAGTGTGCTCGGCCCTCAAAGACATAATATTGAAGGAATGGGCTTCACCAGATCCCACTAGACTCCCTCAAAAAAGAGCACCTGACAGAATGTATCCACTACAGGAGAATAAAGCAAAGGCTTGGTGCTCCGCTCCCAGAATAGATCCAAAGATCATGGAATTGAACAAGAGGACTGTAATTCCCACTGAAGGGACAGCCACACACGGGATCCAGTGGACAAAAAGAATGTAGGAGTCACTAAAGAAAATATATGAGTTCTCGGCCAGACACTGAGAACCACAACCACAACCTTCTACACATCCAGGGCACTGATTCGATGGCTAGAGGAAATTGGAAAGAAACTGACTCCAAACTCACATGAGACAGAACTGCTGCAATAATCCTTGCAAGCAGCCAAGCATATGGGAGACATGTTGGTCAACTCCCTGAAGATCAACACCAGGTCTGCTACAATCGCCAACAGGGCCAGGAGAGCACTTTGGCTTAAACTGTGGGATGCGGATAACGAATCCAAAGCCAGGCTACACAAGCTCCCCTTTCTGGGAGAAAGAGTATTCGGAGATGGACTATAAGAATTCCTGAGATGACGCGGGCAAGGAAAGGAACAAGACACCGATAGAGACTCTGGCTACCTACCATCAAACAGGGCCCGGACCTATGGACAAAGCACTAGGGGAGACAGGAGATATAATCATTCCTATCAAGGCAAACAGAACTTCTACCAGGGAGCGATGGTCAACAAAGTACCTACCAAAACAAAGGAAGTTCCTCATACTGGAGCAGAGGGGACACACACAGGGAAAGTTTACCTCCCAGAGAGGCAGAAATACAGAGAACAACTCAATGACTACCCCAGGCACAGCTTAACCAACCTACCATTCTTACAACATGGCCAGGACATACCCCTAGGGGGCAGACTTCAATTCTTCAACAAAATGTGGTCAAACATGACCTCAGACAGGTGGGTCAACGCCACATATTGGGACAACACTTCCAGTACAGGTCACTACCATTCAGACTAGCATCTGCACCGAGGGTATTCAGGAAGGTGTCAATCATACTAGCAGCAAAGTTCCGAGAACAAGGAGTCCATATCATTCCGTACCTAGCCAACTGGCTAATTCAGGCCAGGTCACCACAGGAGACAAGCAGGGCTACCAACCAAACAATACACACTCTACAAGAACATAGATGGGTGATAAATGACAAAACAGCTCCCTAACACCATCACAATGCATAGAAAATCTGGGAGCAGACATAGACACAAACGAGGGACTCATTCAGCCAGCACAAACCAGAATACTCAATCTCATAACAGTCATGCATAAACTACTGGAATCTGCATCACCAACAATGGTTATGGTGTCAACAGTCCTGGGATGCATGTCATCATGCATAGATCTGATACCATGGGCAAGATGGCACATGAGGCCACTACAGACCCTCCTATTACAGTATGGTTCACCATCAAAGGAAAACTTGCACCATACGATAGCACTGGACAGCAAGACAAGGACATCACTGCTATGGTGAACACGCATGGAGAATCTGAACAGAGGATTCCCACTGGAGATAGTTCATGACATCACTATAGACATGGACACTAGCCTGCGGGGATGGGGAGCATCAATGGGACACAAAGCAGCACAAGGCACATGGTCCCCTACAGAAAAAAGACTACCAATCAATGTGTTAGAAATGAGAGCAGTGCACAAGGCACTAAGTTCATTCAAGAAACAGATACATGGGAAAACAGTACTGATAAGATCAAACAACACAGCCACAGTGGCATACATAGCAGAGCAGGGAGGTACCAAGAGCTAGAGACTACTCAGGGAAATGGATACTATAATGACATGGGCCCAAGCCCACCTACAACACCTCACATCCATACATTTGGTAGGGAAACTGAAAACGACAGTGGATTGGCTCAGCAAGGAACAGATACACCCCGGAGCATGGCAGTTGCACCCAATGATATTTCAAACAATACAACACAGATGGGGAACAATAGCCATGGACCTCATGGCCACCAACAAGAACAAACAAGCAACCAAATTCTTCTCCAGATTCAGAGAACCCCAGTACCAGGGAATAGATGCCCTATCCCTCCCATGGACACACGACTACTCATATGTGTTCCCACCATTCTCACTAATACCACAGGTGCTAGGGAAGGTCTGTCAGTCATGTAGGATAATAATCCTAGTAGCATCATACTGGCCAAGGAGGGCATGGTTCGCAACCATAATGACAATGGCAATGGACAGCATGAGATTACCAAGCAAGTGGGCCATTCTTATCCAGGGGCCAATAACGCACCCAAACCCAGGCAATCTACAACTCACGGCCTTGCTCCTGAAAGGGAGAGATTGCTGAACGCAGGGTACCACACTACAGTAATCAACACCATACTACAATCACGCAGAGCTACCACAACATCAGCGTACTCCAGATAGTGGAACATATTCAAGAAATGGTGCAATGGCAGGGAGATATATCCGGTACAGATATCCATGGCAGACATTTTGCTATACCTGCAACAGGGAATGGACAAGGGACTAGCACCATCCTCACTAAGAGTACAGCTCTTGACCATAGGAGCAGCACTAGGTACAGTTGAAGGCACGTACCCTGGCTCACACTCAGATATCATACAATTCTTAAAAGCAGCAGGCAACATAAGACTGCATATAAAGAATAGTGTGCCACCATGGGACCTGACATTGGTGCTAAACGCCATTACTAAGCCACCATTCGAACCTCTGCCAGACATTACCGATTACTGGGTAGGACTAAAAGCTGCATTTCTAGTAGCAATATGCTCAGCTCACCACATCGGAGAGTTGACAGCACTGTCGTGCAAAGAGCCATTCACAACTTTCACACAACAAGGCGTGACATTTCATACAGTACCCTCATTTGTCCCCAAAGTTGACTCCACGTTCCACAATAGTCAACCAATACAACTCCCAACCTTCTACGAAGAACATACAGACAACTGGGAGAAAAACCTCCACGCATTGGACGTCAAGTGAATGCTTACTGAATACCTGGACAGAACCGCAAACATCCGAAAGACAGAAAAGCTGTTCGTCATAACATCAGGACACAAGACGGGAACAGCGGCAGCAAAGGCCACAATAGTGACCTGGTTGAAGAGAACAATTATTGAGTCATACAAGTCAAGTAACAAGGTTCCACCAGTGGGAATCAAGGCCCACTTGACTAGAGCAATAGCCACATCCTGGGCAGAAAGAAATTCAGCCATGGCACAAGAGATTTTATGAAAAGATACGGGTCCAATATATATACACTTAAACAAGACACTATAGACTCAACACCGAACTTCCAGCTAAGAATTCCTTTGGAGTCAGGGTACTAATGACAGCCACAGTAATGGACAAATAAGATACTCATGAAAATGGGGCAGTATATAAACACAGTGGTACACGTGCTCCCCTCCCAGTTTAGTAGGGCACTGCTTTGGATTACCTAAGGTAAAAGGATCTGGAAGTGCCATGGATATACAGACAACACAATGGTGGTTTACTCACCTGGTATAGGTGATTGTGTTACTGTATATCCATGCACTATCCACCAAGGGAGCATGGTACAACATATAAGGATAATACAGAATAAAATGAGGCAAAGCAAGAATGTACCTCTAGGACGCATAATAATCTCATTAAAGTAGTATTAGAACCCTGAACACACTGTCTAGAGTAATGATTACTGTCTGTGCATATACCTAATAAGTTACTTTACAGCTATGGAAGTATCAAAACTGAAGACACCCAGGTGGGATAAGGGGCTTGGTGGAAGACCGAAATCTGAAATTTAGGTCACATGTGCATCAAGCAGCCTATCAGGCGTACATAACCCCTAAGGTAAAAGATCTGGAAGTGTCATGAATATACAGTAACACAATAACCTTTACCAGGTGAGTAAACTACCATTCCATTATAGCCAAATGGAAGTGTGAAAGCTTACTCCTAAAAGGTTTCATGGACTATCAATGCAATGAGAGCAACACTAACATTTTTACTGCTCTTTTAAATGTCTTTAAAGGGCACCTAAACAGCCTATATTTCCTTTAATTTAACTCAGTTTGCTGACCAAGTGAGATTTCTTAGACAAAGTCCTGTTTAAAATTGCCACACGGACACAGAGTAGCACTAATATAGTAACAGAGGGGTCCAATTAGTGCTGAGCAAAACTGAAAAGTCATTTTGTGCACATTTTGTGACATTCGACATAGTTCCATAAACAGATAACAGCATATTAAAAAGCAGCATTTTCATACATACTGTAGTGCTCAAAGTGCACAACATTCACACAGGAATATTAGTACA
Organism: Neoceratodus forsteri; assembly: GCA_016271365.2. NCBI lineage: Eukaryota > Metazoa > Chordata > Ceratodontiformes > Ceratodontidae > Neoceratodus > Neoceratodus forsteri. The sequence continues at coordinate 795,687,396 of CM028137.1, read as the reverse complement.
CTGTTGCTAAATTCTGCTTTTTACTTAATTGGAGGGAGGGTATTTGCCGTGACTCCTTGCTGGCTTACAATGAGCATGCTCCAATGTTGGTCAGCCACCACATTTGAAAGAGAGCTGTCAGAGGACTTAGACCTGCTAAGCTACAATCTAGAGCAATCCTTGATAAAATAAACTTTAACATCGACTTTATAATCTGCCAGAAATTATTGACAATCAATTTTTACTGTTATTTTGCAGTGCCTTCAGTTTATAGGGTGCATTTAGGAGTTTTCATTTTGCCATGGCAAAGTAATCAAGGAAAGAACAGCTTTTTCTTGTTTTTTATACTTAAAGTAGATCCATAAGGCGGTCTTGTGTCATGCATTGCAGGAGGTACATGCGCAGTGCTATAATTCCCATAAGTCAGCACTAAAATGTACCATACTGCAGTAGTGCCATCAGAAATTGCACAGAGAATTTGTGTTACAGTAGTGTCTGTATGTATTATAAGGAAAACTGTTTATTTTTCTCATAAGCCAGTAGCAGTAGAATAGATAAGGACCACTTGGCCCACCTGCTCTACCCATTTTTCCTAACTACTATAACACAGCAGACCTACCTGATCTCTGGCTCCCTGTCACCTTACCACTGAGGTTCTCGTATGCCTATCCCATGCTTTCTTGAATCCCACTACAGTTTTAACCCCCACCACCTCCACTGGGAGGCTATTCCAGGCATCCACCAATCTTTCTGTGAAGAAGTCCTTCCTTACATCTCCCCTGTGCCTACCCCCCTCAAACGTTATACAGTAGCATGACCCCTTGTTCTTGAGCATCTTTTTCTCTGAAAAAGACATCCCTCTTGAACATTATTTATACCTGTGAGGTATTTGAAAGTTTCTGTCATATCTCCCCTCTCCCTCCTTTCCTCCAGGGTGTACATATTGAGGTCTTTCAGTCTTTCCTCATAGTGCATTTTATATAGAACCTGCACCATCCAGTTGCCCTCCTCTGGATTGCCTCTACTCTGTCTATGTCCTTCTGGAGATGTGGTCCCCAGAACTGGACACAGTACTATAGGTGGAGTCTCACCAGTGATTTACACAGTGGTATCACCACTTCCCTCTTTCTGCTAGTGATATCCCTCCCTATGCACCCTAGCATTCCACTGGCTCTCCCCACTGCCTTGTCACACTGTTTGGTCACCTTTAGGTAATCAGATATGACTACTCTCAGGTCTCTTTCCTGTGTGGTGGTCTCCAGTACCACTCCCCCCATTTTGTACTCTGCCCTGTGTTTCTGCGCCCCAAGTGCATGATCTTGCACATCTTTGCACTGAAACTTAGTTGCCACATTCTTGACCACTCCTCAAGCTTTCCTAGATCCCTATTCATTTTTTCCACACAGAAACCCCCCCCCCCCCGGAGTGTCTACCCTTTTCCAGATCTTAGTGACATCTGCAAAAAGGCATACCTTCCCTTCTAGCCCCATCTACAGTGTCACTAATAAATACATAAAAGAGTACTGGTCCTAGTACTGATCCTTGTGGCACCCTGCTGGTCATCCTTTTTTCCTCAGAGTGAACTCCATTTACTACCACCCTCTGTCGTCTACCAACCAACCAATTTCTTACCCAATTTTCTGACTTTGGACCCACTCCCAGACTGCCCAGCTTGTTCACAGGTCTCCTATGTGGAATGATGTTGAAGGCCTTACTGAAATCTAGGTAGTTCACATCCAGCGCCTCCACCCATATCTAATTCCCTGGGCACCCAGTCAAAGAAGTCAATCCGATTTGTTTGACATGACCTCCCTGCTGTGAATTTAGGCTGTCTCAGATCTTGTAAGCCACTGGATTCATCGCATTCCACAATCCTCCCTTTCAGTAGTGATTCCATTAATTTTGCCACTATCAAAGCCAGGCTGACTGGCCTGTAACATCCAGCCTCCTCCCTGCTCCCACTTTGTGAAGTGGGACTACAGCTGCCTCCTCCAGTCCTCTGGGATAACTCCATCTCCAGGGAGTGGTTGAATAGATAGTCAGAGGTGCAGCCAGCACCTCCTGAGTCCCTCAAAATCCTTGGGTGTGTCCCATCAGGCCCCATTGCCTTGTCCACTTTCAGATTTGCGAGTGCCTTCAGGACTCTCTTTTCTGTAAATAGGCTAGTGTCCGCCTCCCTCCCTTCCTTCAATACCCCTGATGCTTATCTGTGGCCCCTCTCCTTCCCTTTCCTCCATCATCACTGAAAAAAAGTACTCGTTCAGGATGTCTGCTTTTTCTTTGTCCCCTTCCACACACTTCCCTCCCTTCCCTTCCCTCCTTAGTCTTACAGTCCCCCCTCTGCTCTTTCTCCTTTCACTTACATACTTTGGTACATTCACTCCAACCTTAGAGACAGCAAAAACAACAGTATATTGGTGGGACAGTCCCAAGGGGCTATGTCTCATGTGGTAGATGTAAGTTTGATACATACAGCAAAACAAGTTAAGTCTTTACACATCCCACGAGTGGCAGTGAATATGAAATATAAGACCAGATAACCTGAGACACAGTAGATATTGTATACCTGACAATTTGTATCTGTGGTTCATACTACGTGAGGAAAACAAATAGAATGTTTAAACGTCATGTGGGAGAACATATCAGAGACATTGAGAATGAGAATATGAAAAACATTCTGGCAGCTCATATTAAATTTATACGACATAAGGGCGATCATGCCTTGACATTTATGGGTATTGAAGCTATAAAATTAGGTCCATGAGGGGGGAAAGATAATGAATCATTGACTCTGCAATGAGAAATGTATTGGACTTATACATTAGGGCCCAGATATTCAAACTGCGCCCAAAAAGTGCGCAACAGCAGGAGCAAGCGCAAGTCCACTGCGCCCATGCGCAAGAAGCGTGATATTCAAAAACTGTACAGGTCAAGATGCGCCTGTGGCACACGACTGAATATCGCACCACCTGCACCATAGCGCAACCAGGGATGTGCAGTTGCGCAGTCCAGATGCGCCATAGCGCAACCAGGGATGCTCAGTGGAGCAGGGCAACAGTGCAACAGCACAACCAGGATGTGCAGGGACAGGATGCAGGGGCCCACCACCCATGCCACAGATGGGCAGAGAAGCACACAGCAGAATAGACATCGCAAACCACACCCCATGCACTGCACAACCGTTGGAGAGCTGGAATAACCACTGGCCCATGGATACCAGCAACAAACCCACAGCCGGGGCATGGTGCCCCAGCACACCCCCTGGCAAGCTGTGACCGGCACACAAGGAGGGCCGACCACCCCATGCCACACCATCCCACCAATGCAGAGCACACCCCGTACCATGATCTAGGCACCATGCCCAGGAGCAGCATCCACCAGTGCAGGACACCCCATGCATGCCACCACCCCCACTGTGACAATGCAACCCTGTGCACCACAGAACCATGCAAGGCAGCCCCACCATGATCACCCATCAGTGGGTGGCATCACACAGCGATGCAATGACTGCATACACAGTGCCACCATGCACATCCCCCCTGAGGTACAGCTGAGAGACCGACCATGCGTCGGCACACGAGGTACCCCACACGTGACAGGGCATGCCCCGGACCCCACCACCAGTGGTACAGCACCCTGCGCATCCTCCCAAGGACACATCCCAACCCAACACTGGCCACAATAGCCAGCGCAGACAATTACAGTGGTGCATGGAAGCATTCACCACACAGGATGCAACACAGTGCATGGACAAACACCCACCCATACCCAAGGGCACACCAACACAGGGACACAGTAGCGCGACAACTAAGCCCCCAGCGTGTGGCCACAGAAACTGTGCACACATGACCAGCACCCCTCCATGGCATAGAAGTGCCAGCCACCCTGTGCAGGCACCGTGGAGCTGTATGCCATCAGCATGCGCCCGGAGCACAAGTGACAGACAGTGGTGCACATCCCCTGTGACACACACAAGCGACAGCATGGAGGTGGGACAACAACAGCAGAGGCCACAGAGTCACCCGAGGTAGACATGCACCACACCAGTGACAGGAGGCAACCTGGCATTGTGCCGGGTACAGTGGCTGTCCAGCATGGACAGCCACCACTGACATGTCAGTGGACCGTGTAGGTCACAGACATGCAAGGGTGTCAGCTGCACAGGCCATGGACGGTCTGACAGGTGCACCATGGACACAGAGCATGCACCGTGGACCACTGCACACAGTCATCCAGTGCACAGGGAACAACACACACACCACAGACAGTGACTGATAGCCACTCCCACACCATACTCACTTCCCATGGACACACACACACGCACATGACTGCACCACCCTGATGCCATGCACACCACTGCAGCTGCGCACTCGCAGCCCGCTGCAAATCAGAGACCACCACAGTAGGCATATCAAAGGAAATGTATTTAAAACAGCAAACAAAACTATATACAACTATTTACAAAGGTTTGGGGGGAGGGCCACAAACAAGGTGGGGGTGGGTAAGGGGCAGGGGTGAACAAATGGTAGAGGGAAGGAGAGGTGTGAGGGTGTGTCCAGGGGGGTAGGGGAAATCAGGGGCATCTCAAAGCTCAGTGGGAGCCCCGCTCCCTGCTCTGGCTTCTCCTCCCGCCATGACGCCGTCTGACACCCAGCCTGTCGATACGTTCCAGTATCTCCAGTGACGCCCTGGCAACCTGGAGGATCTCCCGCAGTGCCACTCAGATGTCATGCAGCTGCCATCCACCTAGGACAAGGGAGCAGAGTCAATAGGTGTGAATGCACAGCCCCATGCAGCCCACCCACTGTGCATGGCATACGGCCATGGGACATGCCTCTGTGATGGTGTGTGACCACCCACAGTGATTGTGTCCTCAAGACCTGCCCACCCAGGCGCACACAGCCATGTGGACTGCTGCACACACCCACCAGCCAAGTCCTGCACAGCACCACCATGGCTGTTCAGTGACATGGCTATGAGGTCTGAGGCAGTGGCACAGCCATGTACCCGTGCACACATGGACCACCATTGATGCACTCCCAGACATGCAGTGCCACTGGACAGTGCTGACTGTACCAAGTTGCGTGCATGGCAGTGGTGTCAATGGATGGTGGCCATGCCCCGCTGCCCGCCCTGTTACACAGCCTGCAATAGTAATCATGGATGAGGCACTCACCATCATCAGGCTGGTCCTCTGCCTGTCTTGTCCGGCCACCCCTCGGCCTGCTGTTCATCATGGTGCAGCCTCCGCTCCCTCGCCTGCCGGCACTCCTCTGGGCCTAGGGTGCAAACATGGGAGAGGAACATCAGTACAATCCGGTAGCAAAGTCTCCCCACCCTGTGTGTGTGCAATCCCACACAGTAATACCCATCCTCCTCCCCACCCCATACCTCCACCACGGCCAACACTGGACAGCCCCCATGTGCTGAACACATGCCACTGTGATACCCGAATGGAAGTTAATAGTGTATGGATGGGGCACCTACCTGGCCGTGGCACCGTGCCCCTCCTGGGACATGCCCACAGGTGGGCAAGCCTTTCTGGGTCCCGGCGCTGCAGGTCACCATAGCGGTGCCTGCACTGCTCTGCGGTCCTCTCCATGCCTGTGGCCTCCTCCAGGGCCACCTCCTCCCACACCGCACTCCTGGCCCTGTCAAGGGGTGCCTCCCCAAATAGGGCAGCGGCATGGGGCTCCACTAACTGGACCAGATTGGCCAGTTCCAGTTGGCTCCAGATAGGTGCCCGTCTCCGTGCCATCCTGCACTTTTTGGTGTCAAAATGGTGCTCTGTAGCGCACATTCACCACATACGGATACTGCGTGGTACTGCGCTGTCATTACCCATCACACTGTCACCGAACAGCACGACAGAGGTGCACCCATGCGGACACATGGCGCCTAGGGGGCAAAGGTCAGCACAGTGTCAGGGTCTCTTGTGCACGGACTGCCACAGTGCGATTGGTACTCACCACATGTAGCGTGGTAGGGCGCCTGTGTGCCACTTCCTGGTAGCCTACTGCACTGTGGCCCCATTGTGCCTATGGCGCCCAGTGCCAGAGCACCATACATGTGAACAGCGCAGTAGCACCATTGGCACAATGATGGCTGTGTCTGCATTGCCTCCCATGCACAGCACATCAGCAGCATGGCAGGCATCAGCATCAGCACCCGGGCATCTGCTTCGGTCCACTGTGCATGTCACAGAAATCATGCCTTAGAGCATGTTCAGCACAATTGCACAAAGCGCAACAGCGCGATATTCAGCCGGCATATGCAAATCAGCTAATCAGCCATTCAATGGCACAGATACTGCATTAGCATCCACTTAAAATTGCGCTCACCTCATTTGCATGCGCTATGCCTATAAAATGCAACATTGGACTGCAATGGCCATAGTCTATTATTGCAGTCTATTGTGGTGAGTTGCATGCTGTTTGGGAGTGTGACTGTGGGGTGGGACATGCATGGGACTGCACAGTCACAGGTAACACCTGTTATTCCCACAGGATAAAGAATGAGCGATCATGAGGTGGAGGAAGAGGAACAGAGATGTGGGAGGAAGAGGAGGCCTAACTTCACCAAGGCAGAAACAGATGCCCTGTTTGAGGCCTACCTTGACCAGGAGCCGCTGCTCAGCAGACAGAGAGGAACACCACAGGCCCATGTTGCTGCATGGGAAGAGGTGGCGCATGCCGTCAACCTGCATGGCAGCCACCAGTGGTCTGTACAGGAGTGCAAAAAGAAGATGGGCATGGACAGGCGGAGGATTAAGGACAAGGTGGCTGCCATCAGGGCAGCATGGGCTGTGACCGGTGGGGGACAGCCGACCATGCAATGCCTGACCCCACAAGAAGAGCGGGTTGCTGGCAGCATGCGGTGTTGTGCCATCGAGGATGTTCCAGGTGGTGGATTCCAGATGGGTGGTAGCCCATCACTGCATGGTAGGTCCTGGTCTGTCAATGGGGGGGGAGACAGGGTATGGCAGATACATTAATGCTACTGTGTTCCCTTACAGCTCCTGATCATCTACATGGGTCAGCGGTGGTGGTCTTGTCCACTGAGGGCAATACCATGGACATAGAGGAGGGCCCAACCACCTCCACAGGTGTCCGAGGGTCAGGGCAACAGTGGGCCCGCCTGGCTGTCCAGACTGATGTTGGTGGAGTAGGTGTGGAGGAGGCCCTGCCCATGTCCCAGCGTGACAGCCCCATGGATGCCATCATGCTGAGACTCGGGCTGGTGCTGGATCCATCACTGATGATGATGGAGCTCACTTCATGGACAGTGATACGTGTGGGCCACAGGATGGCCACACACGCAGGTGACAGCACAGGCATGGGCGTGGGTGGTGCGCCGTGGAGGCCTGCATGACATCACAGTCCCAGCTTGTGCCTGTCTGCACCAGTGAGGCAGCACTGGTGTGTGTCCAGGACAGGTGGGGCTGTTGCGGCGCTGTGGTGGCACCATGGAGCCCTGGAGAGCAGCAGCCAGAGGGGCAGTGTCAGCAGTCGGCCAATGGCCATGGGGATACAGTGTCGGGGCAGCATCAGTGCACCATCTGTGGACATGCCCAGACCTGGACTTGGTGTGCAGCGCCCAACCTCAAGGGGTGCTGCCCATCAGGGCTGCGAACACCGTGAGGGACAGCGTGCCGATCAGGCAGATTACCTCTTAGAAGAGCACACCCGTATACTCCAAGCATCAGTCGATCAGCAGTTGCGGCTTGTGACGGCGGTGGATGCACTCAGTGCAGCTCTGCACCAGGCAGAGGAGCGGCGCAGCAGGGACACCAGTCTGCTCCTAGCAGGGATGGACTGGATGAGGGAGGATGTGACCGCTGTCATTGACAGGCTGACACAGACAATCACAGCTGCCATGGCCACAGTGGGCACACAGTTATTTGCCCATGTGTCACAGACACCGCACAGTGCAATGTCCACCCCCCCGTTCCCGGTATCATGCGACACCCTCCATGTTGACACCGGGTTCAGCTGTGGGCATCCCAAGCACGCCTGGCGCAGGCATGTTCAGTGTGCTGCAGACCCCTGTGCGAGCACGGTCGCATTCACACAGCGGAACCCCTTGGGGACCGTCGGTGCCACCCCATGAGGCCATTGGTCAGTCTGTCACCGCTGGCGGGTCACGGCAGGGTCACCCATGCATCCGTGGTGGCCTTGGCACTGTGGCGCGTGACTGACCTGTCTCCCACCATGGCTACTGTCTGATGCTGCCCTGTGTGCATTGTGTTGTTCAACGTGCAATGTATGAGTGGGGTACCCAGCCCTGCACACACACACACACACACACGTTCCATCTGCACACCTTCCTGGCTGCTGTCCACCATGGTGTGTGCATGATGATGCCTGCATTGCGCTGTCCACCACTGTGCAATGGTGCCCAGCGTCTGACACACGCACAATGACAGGCACTGGGCGTGGTGGTCTGTGGACGTATGTGTGGCTAGGGGTGGCGGTTGGGATCAGCGTGCCTCCTACCCTTTGTGCACGTCATGTGTGTGTGTGTGTGTGTGTGTGAGAGTGTGTGTATGTGTGTGATCATGCGTCATGTTAGACTCTTGCCCATGCCTGATGGTGTGTGCAGTTCCATGCTCGGCCAATTCTCTTAATGACATGCACCCCTTGGGTTTGTCCATGTGTGTTTGTGGGTTGTACCCTTGCCACTGGTGGTTGCACATGGCCCCATGACTTACCTGGGTTGGTTGAACTGCTCCTCTGTGCTGGTGTCCCAGTACAGCTGTGCCATCTGGACCAGTCGGGATCCCTTTAACCAAGGGAGGGCTGCCCATCACCATCTTCACCAGCGTCCTCATTGTCCCCATCGCTGTTCCCCTCTTCGACCTGTACAGCTATCCCACAGTTGTTGGCCATGTTGTGCAGAATGCAACAGGCCAGAAATAGCCCACAAGCCTTTGAGGGGCTGTACAGTAGGGCATCACCAGACATGTCCAGACAACGGCAACGTGCCTTCAGCATCCCGAACACCCACTCGATGACATTGCATGTGGTGGCATGTGCCTCATTGTAGCATTGCTGCGATGGGGTCCTGGGCTGCCGGTATAGTGTGAACAGCCAGGGACGGATTGGGTATCCACTATCACCTGTGTGTAGAGGGTGGACATTAGTTTGGTGATCAGCGAGCCCTGCCATGGGCCATCTAGGCCAGTAACCATGTCACCTCTGACTATGCCCTCCCAAGCTCCATGTCTTTCTGTGTGATTTGCATAATCACCACTAGGTGGCCAGTGGGGATTTCCCCACGCTTGAACCTGTGGCACAGTGTGGACTGGTGCCAGATGAAGGCATCACGTGCTTCCCCAGGGTGCGTGGCACAGACATTGATTATGCGCCCCCTGTCATCGCACACCACCTGGCAGTTGATGCCTGCATGCACCTTCTGATCCATGTATGTGGCCCCTTCAGGGCCAGGTGGCATGCGGATGGCCACATGGGTGCAGTCTATTGCCCCGAGCACGCCAGGCATACGTGCTACCCTGTGGAACTCCTGTATGTTTGCCGTGTGCTCCACCGGTGTGCTGGGGAAACAGATGTACTCCGCAGCATGTGGCAGCAGTGCGCTGAGGAATTGGGTGAGAGGGCATGATGCGGTCGACTGGGTTATGCCTGTCATGTCCCCTGTTGGTCTCTGGAAGGTACCCATGGTGAGCAGGCACATGACAGCTGTCACTTTGGTCTCCACTGACAGACCATGGTTCCGTCGTGTGGTTGCCTGCATCACATCACTGCACAGCTCACAGAGCCACCTCAGGATCACCCAGTTCAGGCGGAACCGGCCCACGATCTCAGTATCAGCGCACAGCTTGAAGCTGCTGTGGGCTTGGTACTGCCTGTTGGTGGCATACCATCGATGGGCCCTTCCATGGCCGTGCCTCCCTGCTGCCTGCCTTCTCACCCCCCTCATAACTGCCTCCATCTGGATGGTGGCACTGGCCATGTCCCTGGCTTGTGTTACCCCCCTGGCAGCTGTTTTACTGTTCTCCCGCTGTCCTTACTGCTACTCCCCCTGCACCGGGAACACCTCCCTGTAGTGGCCATACTGCCCACTGTCTGTGTCCTCAATGCTGTGTGGCACTTCCAAATATTGTCCTGTGCTGTGGCACAGGCTTTCCACACCTTCCGTTCCTGGTGGTTCCAGGTGCTCTGTCCTGCTCCTGCCCTGTCCTGCCCTGCTCTACAGTTTCTGTGTGCCTGTGTGGCTGCCTGCAGTTCACCAACATGTGGCTTCCTGTAGCATTCTTGCACCTCTCTTGTTCCTTTTATTTTGGATCATATTCGCTATCGCGCAACTTCCATTTGCTCCCCTATTGTGCATGGCGCATGTTGTTGAATATCGCACTGCACCATTTATGTATAGTTCCTCCCCCTTCAGTTGCGCATGCATTCATTACCATTGTGTTCTTGCGCATTGTGATTTGGGGGGGGTGCATCTGCCTCCAGCTGAATATCGCAAAATGACGCATTTTCAGACTTGCACTGGTGCATCCCTGTTGCGCATGGCGCAACCCTTTTGAATATCTGGGCCCAGGTGTATGGCGAGCATCAGGTCTCAATGCCAGGTTAGAGGTAGCACAATATTTATGAACTTAAATGCAGGGTAACAGCTTTAGTGGCAACATTCTAAAAGTGGAAATTAACTAATTGAGCTATGTTGGTTCTAGCTTTTAAAAGATGGTTACTGAGGTTTTCATATTATTGCACTCAAAAGGGTGTATCTGTGGCAGAAAATATTGAATTTTTAACTGACTATTTGTGAATATATCTGTTGGGTTGCATGCCCTTTCTACTTCTCTGGATTTTCTTTCCTTTAGTCTTGCTTTTCTCTGTTTTCCTTTCCCCTAACCCCCTTTTTGCCTACTTTATCTATTTTCCCTTCTTCTGTTTTCCTGTTCACCCCACTTTTTTACCTGCCCTTTTCCATTTCCCCTTCTTCTGCTTTGCCCGTTTTCTTTCTGAGATTACCCACTTTGTATTATATTTCACATTCCTTCCTTTCCCTCTTACTTTGCCCTTCTCTACATTGCACTTTGGTGGCCTCTGATCACCAAAATGAAGTAGGTTCTGAAATACCTTGTTTCGACAATCGGAACAGATGCAGATTTACAAGGTGTTTTTATTAGCACAACATTAATCCCAAAATATATTAACGGGACAAACCTATCTTTATAAATGTTTTTACATAAGATCATGTTATTTATAAATGTATAGAAGTACTTGAAATATTTTGTACATGTAACTCTATTTGCTGTATCCTGGGACTGTTATAATGCAGTACCTTTTGTTTCCCTTAGATGCTGGTGTCTATAAGAACAATTTTTGTAGCATCTTAAGTTAGTGGTTTGACCTCACCTATATGGCAAGCAAAATACAACGAAACAAGTGATATCGTCATTGGCATTCTGATTGGCTGATCCAGTCAAAGCTACTGTTTGAATTGATGTAGTAGAAGCATCTATCTAAAAATCTGGACTGATGAATTGGTTTAACAAGAAGATGGGACTACATTGTCTGTGAGATCCTTAACAGAATACAATTAAGAATGTTTTCTAAACGAGACCAATGGACTGAAATAACATGTTCAAATGAACTTAATTAAGAATGGTCATCTTTGGAAAATTGCCATCATGAATGAAATGCTACTGGTTGCCAAGAATATTGGGATATTTTAGATGTAATGAATGTACTTTAGCCAGATAGGAATAATATGCATTAGCTAGTTAAGATAATTGATTCTCACCATTTTGCTGTGATTTGCACATTTTTTTTAAACTCTCCACAATATATAAAGTCACTGGGAAGTTTAACTTATTTAGCTCTTGGCAAAGCTCCTGTGAAAGGGCAAATGCTGTTGGACTTTTTTCAGGGGAGTCTCTGAGATTGTTTTATCTATCTTGTTTGAAGTGTGCCTAGAAAATAAATTTAAAAGTATTGATCATTTATAGTTCTGTGCATTAGGCTCCTTATTTACTACACTGGGGGAGGGTTACAAGGTTCTTTTGCTTGTGTCTATAGATTACACCCATGTGAATAGCAACTCCACTCCCTGTCTCTAGGGTGACCCACAGTGCCTCTGCCCCTACCTGTGTTCCCTGTACCTCTGTTGCTCTTATGCTATCCCTCATATAAAGAGCCACTTCTCTCCCTTTCTCAACTACCCCTTCGATCACCCTACTTATAATGGGGTCCTGCATCATGTGTTGTAACATGATACATGTGCAGTGCTGTAATTCCCTTGCACCAGCACTGACATTTGTTGTTTAGCAGTAACAAGATACTGCACAGGAAAATTGTGCTAGTAGCTGTACATTTAAGTGATAACATGCAGTTGCTTGAGTGGCTAAAGACACTGAGCTGTGAACCACTAAATGCCGAGGCGAAGCCGAGGCATTTAATCGTTCACAGAAGCCGGTTATTGCGAGTATACTCCAAGCAACTGCATGTTATTACTATTATATGACATGGAGTGATGTACATGTTTGGTAAAATTGAAGTACAGAGACATTTTGGATCCACTGTCGGAAAGCACAGTGCCATGCATTCACTCACTGCAGCAGCGCAGAGCTGAGGGAAAACTCATTCATAAACAAGTTACAAAATTTTGGTAACATATAAGTAAAAGTATTGTTTTTGATATAGTTGGTAGTACAGAATAGTATACTTATATTACAAAGAGCGCTGTAAAGTCATGTTTTTGCTTCTAAAAACTGAATCAGGAGTCCAGGCACACGCATTAATGGAGGTGTTAATGCGCATGTGTGGAATCCCCCTTCAGTTTTCAGAACCAAAAAACATGGCTTTACAGCACTTGTTTCAGCCTTCGAGTAAATGTGTGCTATTCTGTGCTGTCAGGTGTATGAAAAACAAAACTTTACTTGTATTTTATCAAAATGTGTAACTCGTTCGCAAACAAGTTTTCTTTCAGCTCTGCGCTGCTGCAGTGTGTGAATGCCTAGGGTGAACGCGGTGCTCTGAGGTTTTCCGACGGTGGACTCAAAATGTTTTTCTAATTAACGTAGAAAATAGAAAGTAGTTTAAAATACATTTAAGAGGATATTTACATTTTATAATACAAGTTTGTACTCCACAGACCTTCAGTTATTTGTGAATCCTGACAGTGTCATGAGTGTGGGCTTGGTATATCTCTCATTAATTAACTGTGGGCAAGGTTGATTAATCGACTGTAGGTGGGCTTAGTGTTTCATTAAATGACTGTGGGTGGGGTTTCAGTGAATAAACGACTCTGGGGATATGGTTTGCAGTTTGTGAGAGAATAACTTGCAGTTGTTCTCTTTGTGATTGGCTGAGACCAGATACATGTTGTACAATAAAAGATAAATAACTGTTTCAGTTGTGATCAGCCAGTATCAGAAAAAGTGCCCTACTTATAAGGTGGTCAAACACTGTATACCACAGTGTTGTACACATGCAATGCTGTAATTCCCATTCATCAACACTTAAATTCATTATCTTGCACTAGTGTCATCAGCAATTGTACATAGAAATTGTGGTAGCAGTTGTATATCAAAAGGAAAACTGTATTTTCTGTGGTAAGCCAGTAGCAGTGCAGTCACTCAACTTACAGTTTGGGGGGGAGGTCCTGGGTTACATGCTGCAGTGAAGTACACATGCATATCTGCAGTTCCATGTGTCACCACTGAAATTTGTCACACAGCAGTAGCACCATCAGAAGTTGTACAGGGACATTGTACTAGCAGTTGTATATCATTATACTGTATATTATTATAATTACTGGTGACTCCTTTTAATAACCAGAATTCAGGCACAGTAAACCACTGTAACAACCCAAAATCGAGTTATTACTGCTTTCACTAAACTTTTTTTCACCGCTAGCGTCCATTGTCTGTCACTCTACCATACTGAGCCACTTCATTGGCTCATGCTCTGCTTGTGGGTGGGCTGAGCAGTATTTCAAAAATGGCGGCTTGGTTTTTCCGTTTACCTCGGAGCCGCTTTGGTTTAATTCCCTATCCACTTCTCTATTAATTTGTTTATCTTTATCTGGTTGATCCTGCCTTTCAAACACAAAATAAATATCTGGTTGATCCTGCCGTGCCCTTGAATCGGTAGACACGCTTGACTCCTAGTGAAATCCACGACAGACCCTACATAGCACAAGCTGTGGCTGACACCGAAAAGGAAAAAATAAAGTAAGTCAAAGCAGAGCCGGAGAAAGGGAAAGAGTGTGTGTGTGTGTGTGTGTGTGTGCATACGAGACTGTGTGTGTGTGTAAGACACTGTGTGTGTGTGTGTGTGTGTGTGTGTGTGTGTGTGTGTGTGTGTGTGTGTGAGACAGTGTCTGTGAGAGAGTGTGTGTGTGTTTGTAAATAGCAGATATACTGAGACACAAAGCAAACTCTGCACCAGTAATTATAAACAAGCATTTGTCAATGGCGAATGTTGTCACGCTGGCATGGGCTTTGGTAGTGCAGTGCAGAAACACATTTTGGGCAGAATGTGAAAAATGACAGCTGTACTGTTCATAAGGAGGTGTAAAAAAATGGCAGTGTTGAAAATGTGGCATGTAAATATTGCAAATTTGTGAAGTTACAATGGTGCGTGGGAAATGCGCAATGCACGCTTATAACACAGTCATTTTATGGACTTTCGGCACCAAATTTTCAACATAGGCAGTTTAGCACCTCTGCTCATGTACAGTGTTACTGTCATTTCCTCAAACTGTCCCAAAAAGTGATTTTGGCACAGCTTACCTTGTTATTCTGCTACCGGACGGTGAAACACATTTCGGGCAGGATATGTAAATGACAGCTGTACTATTCATCAAGAGGTGGAAAAATACCAATGGTGAAAACCAGAGTGAAAATATTATAAATGCATATTACAGCGTGCATGCAAACTCGCGTAATGCATGCTCATAAACACAGTCATTTTATGGAGTATCGCCACCAAATTTTCAACATAGGCATTTTAGGACATCTCACTCATGAACAGTGTCACTGTCATTTTTGTAATCTGCCCCGAATGCTGATTTCCCACAGCGACCACGCTATTGTGTGCCGGAAGTGCAGAAACACATTTTGGCTAGGATGTGAAAATGACAGCTGTGCTGTTCACAAGGAGGTATAGAAAAATGACAATGTTGAAAATTTGACGTGAAAATATTGCAAATTCGCGAAGTTGCGAGTGTGCGAAGCAACTGTGCAACACACACTTTTAACACAGTCATTTTATGGAGTATCATCACAAAATTTTCAACATAGGCATTTTAGGACATCTGCTCATGAGCAGTGTCACTGTTATTTTCGTAATCTGCCCCAAACACTGATTTCCCACTGTGACCGCACTATTGTGTGCTGGAAGTGTGGAAACACATTTCAGCCAGGATGTGAAAAATGACAGCTGTACTGTACATGAGGAGGTACAGAAAAATGACAATGTTGAAAACAGGCGTGAAAATATTGTGGTCGCAAAGTTACGGCGTGCGTGGCAACTGTCTGTATTCTTAAAACAACCCATTTTGAATTTCTTCCACCAGATTTGCAATATAGGCTTTTTGAGGCTCAACCATGAACACTGCCACTGTCCTTGCATTAATCAGTCCCGAAAGGTGATTCCGTGCAGTGACTGCGAAATCACCGTTTGGGACAGATTAACATCATAACAGTGCCAGAATTCATGAGGAGGGGTCCCAAAAATCCCATGCTGGAAATTTGACGCAAAAATTCCAAAACATGCCCAATATATGCATCAAAGTTGAAAAAAAACCATTTATTACATTATACAGCTTATCGGCATTTCCTCAGTTCGTGGTCGGCTTTGAAGAGTGCAGACATGTTCCCGGTCCATCGAAGATCATCGCAATGGGCTCCGGAGATAAGTATGGGGTGAGGGAGGGTGTGGGGAGGCAGGGTACACAGTGGGTGGGTGCAGGTGGTAGGGAGACTACGAGGGACCATTTTCTGTTAACAGGTGTTTAAAAAAAACTATCACAGATGGTCTTTTTTTACAGGTTTTTTTTGGGGGGTACTCTAGCCAATGGGGGATTGGGCACCCCTGTCGGCACATAGGGAGTGGGGGACAGATGCTGATGGGGATTGGGCACCCCGCTCGGCAAACAACGAAAAGCGGGGGTGCATGAGTGGAGGATCGCACCGGCAAACCAAAAAAAGGAGAGGGGGGGAACACATTATGCCGACAGGGAGTGGGCTCCCCCGTTGGTACATACAAGAGGGGCAGGGTAAGCCGACCAGGGGATTGGGCACCCCCGAAGTTGGCAGTTTAGCGGCCACTATGCTGCCATGTTTGATGCTGGCCAAGCACGTAGAAAGGTCTGCTACATATGACGAGCTTTGCTCACATTGCAGCGGACCTTTCCTTAGATGTGCTCGCCAGGGTGGTGTGGCGCCAGCATGCAGGCTGATTGGGGGATGCACCTATTGGTGCGTGCCCTGCATTCGCCCAACAGCGACCGCACCTCCAAATCTCCACTACCACAAGATGTTGGCTGCACAAGCACGCCAACATAAAAATAAAAAATAAGCAACTGTGTGTATATGGAATTTTTTTAACACACCCTCGGGGTGTGATGACCTTATAAACCTCTCAAGCTTCGCTCTCAACGTTTATGGGTCATCACACACCTCGTGTGTGTAAAAAAATCCATAACACACAGTTGCCTATTATTCTCTATATATTGTCCAAATGCTTGTGCTATACCTGATTGTATATGTGTTAATCTATGAATCTGCAAAATCGCATCAGATATGTGTGTATCTGTGAACCCATGAATGTTTGCATTGACTTGTTTGCTCTATTCCACCTGTTATTGTACTTTGCACCCAGGTCCCCATGAAATGGACATTTGATGCTCTTTGGGTCTTACCCGGTTAACAAATCTAATAAATAAATATTAAAAGAAAAACTGTTTGTTTTTATGAACAACCAGTTTCAGTACATTTGCCCTACTGGTAAGGTGGCATGTATTATGTATTGTGTCTTGCAGCATTGTGCACATACTGTGCTGTGGTTCCCATGCATCACCACTGAAATTCATTGTATATCAGTAATGACATCAAAAGCTACCCAGGAGGAGGGCGGCATGGCTAGCTGCTCAGCCATTCAGATGCACTTTCAGAGAGCTCCCTGTGAGGCATCCGATAATTTTACCATTTTAAGCATCTGAGTCTACTTGAGTGTGCTTAATTACCTACAAAAGCAAATAGGATGCTGGGATGTATAGGCAGGGGCATCACTAGCAGGAAAAGGGAAGTAATAATTCCACTATACAAGATGCTAGTGAGGCCCCACCTGGAGTACAGTGTACAGTTCTGGACACCTTACCCACATAAGGACATAGACAGGGTAGAGAAGGTTCAGAGGAGGGCAACAAAGATGGTGCATGGATTGCATCACAAGTCCTATGAGGACAGGTTGAAGGAACTGAACATGTACTCCTGGAGGAGAGGAGGGAGAGAGGGGATATGATAGAGACATACAAGTATCTTACAGGGAGGAACAGGGTGCAGGAATACACTATTTTTAAGCGAAAAAGATGTTCCAGGACTAGAGGGCATGGGATGAAGTTGGAGGAAGGATGATTCAGAGGAAACGTGAGGAAGAATTTCTTCACAGAACGGGTGGTGGACAAGTGGAACACCCTGCCAGAGGAAGTGGTGGGGGCTGAAACAATCATGGATTTAAGAATGCATGGGATAGACATAAAGGAATTCCGGAGGTCAGGGGTAAGGGGCAACAGACTTCTAGGAAAACATAAACTGAACTTACGAGCTCAAATGGGCAGACTGGGTGGGCCATAGGCCCTTATCTGCCGACACTGTCTATGTATCTATGTATCTGTTCCTTTTGGTATGGTGCTCAGCCAGAGATTTTCATTACAATGGGATGAAAGAATGTGGAGCAAAAAGTGAATTTCTTTGTGCCTCATGACAGGGCTGCCAAGGTACAGACAACCTCTATAGGACAAACGTAAGCTGAGCCAGATAAGGAAGACTCTCAACTGGCATCATTGGAATCCCTGCAACTTGTGGTAATTAATCTTGCAAAAATGGTCCAACAGATGGACAAGAAAATGGATACTTATTATGACCATATGACGCCTTTGAGCAGAGGATTGATGGCCTGATAGGAGCTACACAAGCCATGGAGAAGACATCTGATAAGGCCATGGCTACAGCCATGACCTGTGTTAAGGAGCAAGCCCTACAAGATCCCAGCTAGAATATTCAGAGAATGCAGTCAGTGCTTCCAAAGTTAGAATGATTGGTGTATCGGAGCGGACTGAAGGGGAGGATTTGCTCTCCTTCATGATAAACTGGTTGATGGACACTTATCGCATTGATGTGCAAGGCTCAGTTATTCAGGGCTATTGAGTTGCCCTCATAGAGTCAGTGGTCAACTGAGGAGCACCAACCATTCTGGTGGTCATGGCATCCACAGAGATTCAGGACCAGATCCTACAGGGTGCCTGGACCAGGAGAGAGTAGACATTGATGGCTCCTAGATCATGCTGTTTCCAGATTTATCATACTCAATGTGCAAATGTGCAAGAGATTTGATGCCATCAGAAAGGGAAAAGGAAAAGGGAATATTGTTTAACCAGGAAAGGCACACTAAGCCAAAGCTTGTTTCCAGGTGTGACGTGGAGCACACAGTTGGCGACTTGCCCAGGATCACACAGTATGTGCTGGGGGGCTGATGGATCTAAAACCCAGGTTTTCTGATTTGCAGCTCAGTGCCCTTAACCACTTTTTCTATACTGCCACCTCAGGCACCAGCTCAGGGAGCTAGAGATCCCAACAAGCATGCTGATGTTAGCCAGACTTCATGTTACCATGGGCCAGAAAGCTTATATTTACACTGACCCAAAACAGACTGCAAAATTGCTGGACAAGCTGGAAGCTGAGACAGCGGCAAGAGGGAGAGCCACCTCAGACTCCGATGGGGCAGGTGATTGAGAACTTAGTTGTAAGTGACTCTGACTCTGTTCTTTACTTTGCCTTAATCTCTGCCCCAAGAAGGTGTGGAAGGGATTTCTGTTTTTCTGAGATTGTGCACCTCTGGGGAAGACATTCTGCAGAGACTATGAAATTAGTAAATTCATGTTATGCTTGAATCTAAGTTAAACCTGTTTAAATAGTTTGGAGAATGGTGTTTGGGTGAGTTTATATAAAATGGGCCAATGATATGTTTTCGAGGGTGTCTTAACTTTTTCACCTCAACCTTTAGGAGCTGGCAAGATGGCCACACTGTCTCATCTCTCCTTTCTCGTTGAGATGGGAGATCAGCCTTCCTGTCAATCAACCATTTTATAGTGAGCTGATCTGACTGTTGCCTCGCCTGCAGCTCTTGTAGGTTAACAGTGGTCAGCACTGTCTTGCCTGATGCCTCTGAGTTTACTCTTTCTTCCATGTTCAAACATAATTTCTAGTTTCCATTCTATTCTACAGTAGGCAACTGTCACAAAAATGATAGAGTACTGTGGTTTACAATCGGATGTTAGGGCACACTGAGAGGGAATATTTTATTATATTTATATGGATTTATGACAAAGGCTTAGTAGCCATATTCAGTATTCCTAGATGTTATTCAAATGTGAGAATATTCATTTAAGGCATTAGCAGCACTAGCCAAATCAATTCATTGTTCTGTGGTTTTACTTAATAGTATTGCTGTTCACCCTGTCTTGTAACAAAGCGAACAGTGACTCAACTATCCTAATGTCAACATGTTTTGTGTTAACTGATGTATTGCACTGTACAGTGTATGTCCTTATACTGTATTGGTATAAACTTATCAATAAAAAGTTAAAAACACTGTACAGGGAAACTGCCTGCACCTGCATATTAAAAGGAAAACTGTTTTTTTTTATTGTGATCAGCTAGTTGCAGCGAAGTGCCCTACTTATAAGAGGGTACAACACTGCACATACAGCACAGTACATGTTCAGTGCTGTTATTCCATGCATCAAATCTGAAATTCACTATATAGCAGCAGTGCCACCTGAAACTGTACAGGGAAATGTTGCACCATCTGAAACAGTATAGGGAAATGTTGCACCACCTGAAACTGTACAGGGAAATGTTGCACCATCTGAAACTGACAGGGGAAATGCTGCACCATCTGAAACTGTACAGGGAAATGTTGCACCACCTGAAACTGTACAGGGAAATGCTGCACCACCAGAAACTGTACAGGGAAATGTTGCACCACATGAAACTGACAGGGGAAATGTTGCACCACCTGAAACTGTACAGGGAAATGTTGCACCTCCTGAAACTGTACAGGGAAATGCTGCACCACCAGAAACTGTACAGGAAAATGTTGCACCACCTGAAACTGTACAGGGGAAAGGCTGCACCACCTGAAACTGTGCAGGGAAATGTTGCACCACCTGAAACTGTACAGGGAAATGCTGCACCACCTGAAACTGTACAGGGAAATATTGCACCACCTGAAACTGTACAGGGAAATGCTGCACCATCTGAAACTGTACAGGGAAATGTTGCACCACCTGAAACTGACAGGGAAATGCTGCACCATCTGAAACTGTACAGGGAACTGTTGCACCACCTGAAACTGTACAGGGAAATGCTGCACCATCTGAAACTGTATAGGGAAATGTTGCACCACCTGAAACTGTACAGGGAACTGTTGCACCACCTGAGACTGTTCAGGAAAAATGCTGCACCACCTGAGACTGTACAGGGAACTGTTGCACCACCTGAGATTGTGCAGGAAAATGTTGCACCACCTGAAACTATACAGGAAATGCTGCACCACCTGAAACTGTACAGGAAATGTTGCACCGCCTGAAACGGTACAGGAAATGTTGCACCATCTTAAACTGTACAGGAAAATGGTGAACCATCTGAAATGGTACAGGAAGTGTTACACCACCTGAAACTGTATCGGGAAATGTTGCACCATCTGAAATCTGCAGGGAAATGTTGCACCACCTGAAACTGTACTGGGAAATGTTGCAACCATCTGAAACTGTGCAGGGAAATGTTGCACTGCCTGAAACTGTACAGAGAAATGTTGCACCATCTGAAACTGTACAGGGAAATGTTGCACTGCCTGAAACTGTACAGAGAAATGTTGCACCATCTGAAACTGTACAGGGAAATGTTGCATCGCCTGAAACTGTACAGAGAAATGTTGCACTACCTGAAACTGTACAGGGAAATTCTGCACCATCTGAAACTGTACAGGGAAATGTTGCACCACCTGAAACTGTACAGGGAAATGTTGCACCATCTGAAATGGTACAGGAAATGTTGCACCATCTTAAACTGTAAGAAATGTTGCACCATCTGAAATGGTGCAGGGAAGTGTTACACCACCTGAAACTGTACTGGGAAATGTTGCACCATCTGAAACTGCAGGGAAATGTTGCACTGCCTGAAACTGTACAGAGAAATGTTGCACCATCTGAAACTGTACAGGAAATGTTGCATCACCTGAAACTGTACAGGGAAATGTTGCACTGCCTGAAACTGTACAGGAAAATGTTGCACCACCTGAAACTGTACAGGGAAATGTTGCACTGCCTGAAACTGTACAGGGAAAAGTTGCACTGCCTGAAACTGTACAGGAAAATGTTGCACTGCCTGAAACTGTACGGGAAATTCTGCTAGCAGTTGTACATTAAAAGGAAAGCAGTGTGTTTCCTACCTGTTCCCCCTGTGTCTCACTGCTGCAGTAGATCATTTGTTGTTCTCAGCACTGCAGGGATAGGGAGAGGCATCCAGTAGATCCAGCAGTTGATAAGTAGTTAAAAAATGTAATTTTTAATCAAAAGAAGTTTAATAAAGTTAAAAGAATTCTTTATTTAACTGTTAATATTGGAAGCAGTGTGCTACACCTCTGAGGAACTCCTCTGTCGAGCACTCTTCAAATTTCTCAAGGACCTTTTCCAAGCTGACAGCACTATCCTTGTACTGTCTTTTTGGAGCATTTCTTGAATTGCCAGCAATCAGCTGCTCTATTTCAGCTTCCCTCTTTCTTTGAATGCCCCTTAGTCCATCAATGAATTTCCATATCGAGGGATGAGTCATACACAGAATCGACTGCATCCCTCTATGGAAAGCTTCAACAGCATTATTAGTCTTTGAGCATTTTTCCACCACAGTGTCACTATGGTTCCACAGAGAGATGGCATACTGTGGTTGCCTTCTGCCTGTGCCACGTCTGTTTCTCTGCCCATTCCAAGTGTTCTCAAAATAGTCAATTATTGACTCTAGTTCAGGAGGAAAAATATCGAGTGTTTCGTCAGTGACTTCCTCAAATCTGGTGACTACCTGGTCAGGAGGATAAAAAGCAAGTGCTAGGAGATATCAGCATTTAAGGCTGAATTCTGTATCCTGAGAGTTCTTAATTCCTAGTCCCATGGATTGTATTTTATGATAATTACACTGAGCAAAGTGGAAAAAGCACCCCACTTGCCGAGCTTGTGAAAAAACATTTTTAAAAGCTTGAATGGTGGCCTTCTTGAAGTCTGTCATTATTACTAAAGGATCCAGATGGGAATTTATTTTCTTAATAGCTGTAAGCACTCACTCATAATGCTCTCTTCTCTTACCTGGCAATAGAGCGTATACTGCTGGTTGCACATTTGCAAATCGCTCCCCGAATATTATAAATATTTGGTAAAACAGTGGTGGAGCAATGCTAAATGTGCCATCAGCAAACCAATTACTACAGCGCAGTAAGTATTGTAAGTTTTCCTCAGTGCCAAAACTAGTATGCAGTCTTCCTCAGGTCAACTATCGAGCAACAAGAAATTTACTTCAATGCCTTGACAAGTTTTGAATGTTGTGTAGTACTCAGGCAATGATAGCTCACATAAATTATATGGATTTGGAGTGCACCATGCACCTAACACGCTGAATAGTCGTTTTCATGTTTTATCTACCATGCACCCTGTGCTGCAGAATATATTTTGTTTAGAGTGCAGTAATACTTGCGCCGTAGTGTCTTGAGTAGTTGCAGCTCTTTTTTTTCAACATTTACTGCCTCTGCTTGTTCGACAGCTGCAGGGTCAGGAGCATGCGAGTGCTGGCTGAAGTGGCAATTATAGAAGGATTGTCATAGCTTACAGTGTGCACCCTTGTGTTGCAACACTTATCCTTTTTCACTGCAAGTTCACACTGCCAAATAGATTTTCCACTGTGACCACGTTTGTGGTGTGTGTAAATATAGTTCTGTGCATCTACTAGCTTTTGCTTGTTGCATTCGGACAAGTTGAACCTCCCTTCCATTTTGAAGTGTTAGCATTGAGTTTGCTTCAGAGACCATTTTTTTTAAATGAAGTTGATTACTAATTGATAGTGACAGACAGCAGTAATTGACAGCAATCAAATTTCCCATGGTTACGGGACGAGAGAGAGGCAAAGAACACAGGAGCCAGATGTTCATTGCAATCACAAATTTAAATTGAATTGCATGCTCAGAAAGCTATTAGGCATGTAAATTCTATGGTAGTCCACAGTTACACCTTATCAGGTATGCTACAAAGGTTGCATTAACAGTTGACAGGTCTTTTAGTAAACTTGCATACTGCAATGATGTATGTAGAACTGGACCAAAACAGAGGAGTTCCAAAACTGAGGCAAATACCGTTCAGTGCAAAGCTGCTATTAGGCATGTAAAGTATTAACTGAGTGATGGGGAGTGAAAAGATGTGGAGCGGGAAGTACGGGAGCTAATTGTCATGTATACGAGTTGTTGGGAGCGAGTTGTCGTGGTGCGTATTGTCGGGAGCAAATTGCCATTGACCCGCCAGTAGCATATAAGTGCCCTACTCATAAAAGGGCCCTATGTCATGTGCAGCAGTGCAGTATGCATACAGTTCTGTTATTCACAAGGACCAGCACTGAAATTCACCATATAGCAGTAGTGTCAGCTGAAATTGTACAAGAACATTTTGCTAGCAGCTGTATATCATAAAGGAAAAAAGTCTGTTCTTTTTTTTGTGATCAGCCAGTAGCAGTACAAGCACACCACTCCATTAGAGCTCCTGCGTTATGCACAGCAGCACAGCATGCATGCAGTGCTGTTATTCCAAGGGGTTAGCTCTGAAATTAACCATAGTAGTAGTAGCAGCAGCATAAAGTGTACAGAAAAGCTATAGGTTAAAAGGAAAACATTGTTTTTGGTTTTTGTGATCAGCTAGTAGCAAGTTCCCTAATCTTAGGGAGGTCCGGCATCATGTGCAGTAGTGCAGTACACATGTATTGGTGTCATTCCTAGATGTCCCATAAACAGTACATTAGAACTGTACTACAGACAATGCTTGCCCATTAGTGCAGAGGTAGGGTATCTGTCTGTGATGCCAATGACTCAGTTTCAGGAACGGACTTGGGATGTCAGAGGGCCTGCCGAGGGAGAAGGATTAAGCATCCCAAGGACTGCTCACCTTCTCCTGGGAGGTGGGGGTTGTGTGTTTGACATGCTGTTGACCCCTAGCACAGGGCAGAAAAACCACAGTACCGGTGCCGTATCAGCAGGGGGCATGGCAGACACTGGCCATCATTGCACATCCCCACCCCCGACACAGCATACAAAAAAAATGCCGGCCCCGAGGTGTGAAGTTCTGCTCCACTGCCTCCACTGCCTACTGAGTCAGCTGGGTGGGGCCCCACTCACATGGCCCCACCCTGGGGGGTAAGCCATGACAAGCTACCATTGACCTTGGGGAATGGGCTCCCGCTTAGCATCCCCACCCAGGGGTGTAAGCCTAGGCATAGGGAGGCAGTGGGAGCAAGAGCTGAGCACCTGCGAGGGGGATCAGGGGCCAGAAAAAAAGAATTGTACTACAGACTTATAGTGAGCTAGCAAATTGTTTTTCACTGACTTCTTGATCCTGAAATTGTACTATCAGCTGTATGTTAAAAGGAAAACATAGTTCATTAGTTAGTTAGTTAGTTAATTGGTTAGTCAGTGAATCAGTTAGTTAGTTAGTTGCTTGCTCAGGCAGTGACTTTATTCACTGAAACTGCACTTTTCTCAGAATTCACTTTCTGAAAAAGCACAGTTTGGGGGAAAAAGGGCATTATTTGCTGAAATTGCAATTTTTTTACAACTCACATATTGAAAAAAAGCACAGTTTTGGAAAAATGGTGACATTTGCAGAAAGAGTACATTTTCAAGAACTCATATTTTCAAAAATTCGCAAGTGGGCAAAAATGGTGCTATTTGCTGAAACTGTACAGTTTTAAGAACTCACATCTTTAAAATGCACAATTTGGGGAAAAACAACATTTTAGGAAAAAATGGAAAGTAGGTTTCTGTTTCATTGATTGATCAGTGGTCATTTCAGACATACAGAAAAATACATACATAATAGACCAATCATTAAAATAGTATTACCTTATGCCATAATAACATTAACATACAGAGGAATAGTTAGGCAATTTCTTTCTTTCTCTCAAAATAGCACTTAGATAATCAGGCAATAATTTAACATCGTCTGTTTAAAAAGGATTCAGAAGTACATACCTATAATCAGATAAGTCATTTTTATAGAATGAAATGTGATTTAATAGAAAGTTATCTATTCACTTCTTATATAATGGACGTTGAAACAATACATGGAAGATATTTTCTAAATAGCCTTTGTTGCAAAAACATTCTGGGGATAGTGGGGGGGTACTGATTTTTCTGGAGCCTTATTTCCATATGTTTATGTGGCAAAATGTCAAAATGAGTATGGGTTGTAAGACATCTTTCATTGGGACAAAGAGGTAATGTTAAATAGGGTTTACACCTATAATAAATTTTATCTGCAGACCAAGTTGACAGATTAGCAGCCTTTACTTTAGTCAATCCTTTCTCTTCATAGATTCAAAATAAACAATTTTAAAAATACCTCTGTACAAATTATTAATGATTACATTACTTAAGGACTCCCTCCACAATTTTAAAAATCCCATCTCCTGAAGAGTATTCGGCACAGAAGATAACTAGAGAAATGTTATAAAGCTCTCTGCCCACCTAATGTTTTCATTAAGGCACCTTAATGGTTATGGATTTAGATAGACAGACAGAGAGAGAGAGAGAGACAGACAGGCGGACGGACGGACGGACGGACAGGTAGGTAGGTAGATAGATAGATAGATAGATAGATAGATAGATAGATAGATAGATAGATAGATAGATAGATAGATAGATAGACAGAAACGTTATTTGTATAACACCGCTTCCCAGGGCTCAGAGCACATAACAAAAAAATATTTTAAAACCATTCATGCACAAAGTCATAGCATAATACACAACAATAGAACATGCAACAGAGTACAATAAAAAATTCTATCATTCATTAAATGATGCAAAAATAACAGTTAATTCATTTTGCTCTCATATATCAAAAGCCTGATAAAATAAAACATTTTTAAACCCTTTTTAAAGGCTTCCATCGAGGTTTCTCTCTCTTAGATGTCTAGGTAAGGAGTTCCACAGGGTTGATGTGGCAACTGAAAATGCACAGTCCCAGGATGCCGCAACCTAGCCCTGGGAACCACAAGGAGGCAACTCGGAGGGAACAGATGGCCCAAGATGGGCAGTGAGGAACAAGGAGATCTTGAAGGTAGGCTGGTACCCCTTTGTGCATGGCTTTATAGGTCAGTAATCCAACCTTGAAGGCAATCCTCAGTCTAACTGACAGCCAGTGCAGTTCATGGAGGACAGGCATAATATGGTCCGATCTCAAAGCGCTGTCAACAATCTAGCCGCCAGATTCTGTACCAGTTGCAGTCAGTGGAGATTGCCTCCAGATAAACCTCAGGTACAGGGCATTGCAATAATCTGGCCTGGACGTGATAAAAACTTGCATCCAGGGTGGTCAGGTCCATGGATGGTATAAGGTCCCTGAGCCAAGCAATGTTTCCTAGATGGTAAAACACTTTTGATGATGTCTGACACCTATGCATCAAGTGTCAAACCATCATTGAGGATCACACCCAGATCCCCAACCTGAATGGAGGGGGTCAAGGAAACACACCCCAGTACTAGACCAGTGGGATCTCTATGCCCCCCCATCATATCAATAACTGGATCCACCACCAGTACCTCTGTCTTGTCTGGGTTGAGTTGTAGCTAATTGAAAATCATCTAGTTCTAGATCTCCTCCAGGCAGGTGTTAAACACAAAAGCTGCCAACTGGTTTCCAGGTGTACAGGACAGGCATAGCTGGGTACCATCAGTGTAGCAATGAAAACCCAGCCCATACAACCTGATAATGTTTCCCAATGGCAGCATGTACACTGTGAACAACAACGGTGACAGGACTGACCCCTGCAGAACTCCACAGTGTAGAGGCATCGGGTTAGATGAGGCTAGCCCTTTCATCACCCTTTGCACTATATCCATAGGGTAGGACCTAAACCAGTTGATGACCTTACCAGTTAGTCCACACCAGAACCCCAGGTGGTCCATCAGCACCTCATGGTCCACAGTGTCAAATGCTGCCGAGAGATCCAGGAGAATCAAGATCTCTTATCTCTTGCCATTAGGAGATCATTTAGCACCTTCACCAGGGTGGTCTCTGTGTTGTGACTGGCTCTGCACCCAGACTGGAAACACTCATAAGTAGCAGAGGAGGCAAGATGCGTCTCGAGCTGGATGGTCACCACTTTCTATAAAACCTTCCCTAAAAATGTGAGGTTTGAGACTGGTCCGTAGTTGCTGAGACACTCTGGTTCATTAAGGGTTTCTTCAATCTGGGTCTAACCAAGGTCTCTTTCAGTGACATAGGAAAGACCCCACTCCCCAAGGAACTCCAGATGCTCCCAGCAACTACAGATCCTATCAAATCCACACATCCAACCAAAAGTTGGGCTGAGCTTAGGTCAAGATCACATTATGTTGGTCGCAGCCTCAAGACTATCTTGGCTACCTCCTCCATGCCAACTGGATAAAACTCAGACCATACAAACATCTCAGGCTGAACCCCACAAGCCCTTTGAGCAACACTGGAAGATCTCTGTCCAGACAGAGGACACTTTAGTCGGCAAAGAACAGACCAAACTCCTCACACTTTGTGCTTGAACCTGCTCCTCCTGCCCGGAGACAGGCTGGATGTAATAGCCCGTCTATGGTGCAGAAGAGCTGAGCTGGTCTGTTCCTTGCTACAGCAATCTCCTTTGACAAAAAAGCTGCCTTCTTTCAGGAGATTGCCCCCTGATAGTCACCATAATGTGACTTCAGGACCAATTTGTCCTCCATCAGCCCAGATCTCCTTCAGCGCCACTCCAGCCTCCAGCCCTTTATCTTTAACTCTCTGAGTTCCCCATCAAACCAAGGAGGCCTCCAGTGAGTAGATAAGAGTCAGACATGAATGGGTGTGATTGAGTCAAAGGTGGCACTGATGGCCTTATTATATGCCACCACTGCCTCCTCTGACCGGTCACACGCAGCCTCCACACTCAATAGGTCCAGTACCGCCTGTAGTCCTGCTGGGGGCAATCCCCATAATGGGTGTACCGGACCATCTCCACAGAGGATGGACCCTCAGGGGGTCCCAAACATGAACCTCATGGTGCTATGATCCAACCAAATGACAGGATCAATCTCGAGGTCATCGACCCCAAGACCCAGAGTGAACACCAAATCTAATGTGTGGCTGTGTGAGTGGGTCACTGAGGTAACAATTTGTGACAGGCCTAGAGCTTTCATACTCTGCAGGAGGTCATGTCCAAACATCAAGAGTCCATTGTCAGCCCAGGCATTGAAATCCTTCAGAATTAACCATCTGGGGGACTCTAACACCAGGTCAGCGATTAATTCTCCAACCTTCCACATGAATTCCCCTCTCCCCACTCAGTGGGCGGTAAAGCAGAAGGATCCTGTAACCTGCACTGTGACCCCCTCACACAACAATGCTCTCAAACAACCTGGTAGGACCCGCTGGTAGCACCATGAGGCCCAGGCTGGCTTTAACACCAATGGCCACCCCCGCCGCCTCTGCGATCCTTCCTCAGGGTGTGTATCATGGAGTACCCAGCCAGTACTGCTGCCTCAAAATTAGGGGCATTCTCATTCAGCCAAGTCTATGGAGGACACCAAGTCTGTTATCATGTGGTCTTGTTCCTCATCGACCTGGCATTGCATAACACAGCCTGAGCAGGATGAGGGAGACTGCTGGATCAACCACTTTCCCGCTTTCAATGGTGGAGTCCTTGGGAATGGGAATCAGACAAGGTGGACCCCTCTTCAATTTGTAATTTGCCCCAGGGTGCCTCCTTGACCTCATCACCCATCTTCATGACTCCTCGGCAGCCACTCGCACGGCCCCCCCACCCCGACATCCCTGTGAGCAATCCCCAATGCCCTGCATCTCCTGTATGTTTCTGCAGGAAGTGAGGGGAGCTCAAAAGTGTGAAGGGCACAAAGGTAGGCCATTGAGTAGCTGCACCTACAGGCTTATATCCCAGGCACAGCCTGGCTATTTAATTTCTGCACTCTCACTATTGTCTCACTATACAATATCACTTTATTAAACCCCCCCAAACAAATATTACAAATATCCAATAAAATTACCACAATTACGCACACATATCCAAACATTCACACAACAGTCACAATAATACCACCCACCCAACTTCCCCCACCCCCAATCAACCCCAACAACAGATTATAATGCAGGCAGTCCTTAACATTATCACAAAAGTTCTTAGAAAGTCCACAGTGCACGAGTCCAGATAGTTATTTAGTTCTTAAAGTAATTGAAATGGTGCTCCTACTTCCCAAAGCATGATGATTCAGAGCAGCTGAAGGGGCTCTCACTTCCCAACAGCCAATTAAATTGTAAAAGTCAGTTTAAACCTTTAATATTTCAGATCTCTCACAGCCATTGCAACAATAATAACTTGTGTTCTTTTTTAGCTCTTTGACATCCCTTTGTCAAGAGCTTTTTGTCCAGAATTATGGTTTGCTATAGCTTTGGTGGAGTGCTATTTTTGGTACTCATGGTTATCCTGTTTCCCAAACCAGTTCTCAACTCAAGGATTTCGACTGTATCTCCCGTTGTCAACTCTGTGCCTCAGGTCTGATCCTGAGAAAACTCCTGTCCACAAACAAGTCCATGGCCAAAAGGAAAAACAAGCAGTCTTAAAACAGGCAGCCGCAAACAGTCAAACAGTGGCAGCCAACTAATGCACCAAAACCCGATCAACTTTACAGATCTTCTCCCTCCAGTTGTGACTATAATCGCATTGGATGCTTATGGTGTAAAATAGGTCCGCCAACACCAAACAACCAATTTCAGAGCACAGAGCCCGTTGTCCTCTCTGAAGTGGACAGAGTCCCCTCCTCTTTGTTTTCAATTGCAAAACCCGAAACAAATTCTCCTGTCAGTCGTCATCATCAGATAAAACAGTCCAGAGTCACAAAGTGGCATCAGGCACCAGATTTGAGTTATTATCAATAATACTCAACCAATAGTTAAGAATTCACAATTTTATGAATGCTTCTATGGGATTCAACCCAGATCTGCTCTTAAGTAAGCTGTAGGTGAGGATGTTGACACTTTTGTAACTTTAGTGGATTTTGGCACTTTGAGAATGGGCCTATAAAAAATTGGAGAAGGGTGCCACAACATATGATTGGGAATAATATCCCTAGGTTTTAGCTCCAAAGGACCAATGGATTTAGTTCCACTGCAGCTGCAAAAAAAAAAAAAAAACAGGACGCACAGTGGACCCACCATATTGCACATTAAATCTAAGTAAAGTTTTGGAATTGTTTGTATTTTTGCATGAGAAGACCATTTATTATTGGAGGAGACTATGACACCGAAATATGAATACATTTTCACAATTTCAGGATTGACATCATTGTTGGTATAAATATGTATTTTTCCCCAAAGACCATCACTTTAATTTTATCACAATTTAAAGCAGCAGTGCAACAAAAAATGTTTTTCCCCCAAAAAACTAGTTTTAGCTATAGTTAAGAAAAATATAGGCATATCTGTCAAATATAGTTGTCTAGGTACTGATATGCTGTGCACCATGAGTCAGTCTTTATTTTTTCGATCCTAATCTTTGCCAGGTCTACAATGTTATTTCTATGCAAAATGCAGCGGACATCTTTTTTTCTTGAGAAAAAAAAACAATTAAAATGCTTATAAAATACTCAAACTGTGGTGGAATTAGAAAGGTCTAGAATATTTTATAGTGTAAAAAAGGTAGGATCCAATTTTTTGGCCAATTTCATTGCACTGCTGCTTTAACTCTAATCTATTTGTGGCACATAATGCTGAGAAATGGATTAGCTTTCTTTGTATCCCTACTGGTGAAAGGGAGAAGAACACCATATCATCAGCATAAGCCAAACCAGAACAGGACTATCCATTAATGTATGGAGAGTGAAATCTGGGATGATCAAAATTTGACAGAATATCATTGATATATAGATATATATGTGAACAGATATTGAAAAGCATGGGAGCTAAGAGGCAGCCTTGTTTGATTCCTCTATCAGAGGCAAAAAAATAAGGGTTCCAGGTGATAACATTGCCTACAATAACATTGCAGCACACAACACTGCAACCAAAATACCTAAAATAAATAACGTTGGTGAAAACACTGATGGACACAAATATCAACGAAACACAAAAACTAATAAAGAAACAGCAGGAGTTCTCCATCCCACCCCACATGAGGAGCTTCACCTGCCACACCACCCAGAATTGATATAATCAGCTCGGAGGGGGTGTGGACCTCAAGCATGGGGATAAACTCGAGAGGGAGGAAAAGTCTCTGAAAAAAAAGTTCAGTTTCAGGAGGCAGGGAACCAAACCCTGGTACCCAGGTCTCCTCGACTGCAGGAGTAAGTAGCCATTCCACCACAGGAGTGGCCTGGCCAAGCACCATACCTCCTGCTTTGTTATCCCTTCTCCACTACTGCT
Source organism: Neoceratodus forsteri (assembly GCA_016271365.2). Classification (NCBI taxonomy): domain Eukaryota; kingdom Metazoa; phylum Chordata; order Ceratodontiformes; family Ceratodontidae; genus Neoceratodus; species Neoceratodus forsteri. The sequence continues at coordinate 795,655,476 of CM028137.1, read as the reverse complement.
TTTATCCCTTCCTTGCCTACACATACAATGACATGGGTAGGCATAACTCCGTAACGCTGTAATCTCCCTGTCACTGTAAAGGCACCTGACATTCTTGACCGCAATATTATTGTGGTGCTGTTTCATAAAGAATATTATGGGGTGATACAAAAAATGAGGTAAGACAACCATGGAGGTCATACCTAATGTAAGTTGTGTTATGGGAGTAAAGCGGCATAATAGATCTAAGTAATTAATATTCAGTTCCCAGTTTATGTAATTTTCCCCAAAGAATATTTCAATTATTAAGTAAAATGCGGCACAAAACTCAATAAAAGTGGAAACTTTTCAATTAAATGTGCCAAAGTGTGAATGGGAACAATAGTAGAAAAATTGGATTTAAAACCAGCTTGTAAATTGGCCAAAATGTGGTTATTAGTAATGCATTCCAATAATCTGTTAAGCAAAGTTTTAGAATATATCTTAGCAATTGAATCAATGAAGCTGATGGGTCTGAAATTTGGGGGTTTAGAACATCCCCCTTCTTATGAATTGGACGATAAGGTTTATCCCCAGTTGTCTGGAATGTACAGTAATCATATTTTAGACTCTTGTTAAAAACTTGGTCAAAGTAGGGACCCAGATATTTACATGAAACTTACATCTGTCCACAAGAATCCTGTCTGCAAAAAGCAGTTGCTTTCTCTACTTCACATAATGAGAAAAAAAATCAAAGGATTATATTTAGCAGAATGTTTAGCATTCATTTGGTTCAGTATGCCCAGCAAAAGTTCATAAACAATTTTACTAAAATATTTAATAGACTGATCTTCTGAAATTGATGCCAAAAGGCAGGAAATCATAATTATTTGTACCCCTAGCAACAAGTTTCCAGAATGTTGCATAGGCCTGGTTAACAATTGCCTCATGTATAATCTTCCAGAGCTTATATTGGTATTTTGCTTTCTCAGTCTCAAGAATTTGGTTATACTGCTTTCTTTCTCTGTTAAAATAAATATGCATTTTCTCTAGTGGGGTTATTTTTAGTATATTAGATTAATGAAGATGGTTGTTTTTTAGCTGCTTTTAAACCAGGCGTTATTTCTGGGAATATCTTTCCTGTCTTCAGTCATTAATGCAAATATTTCAGAAAATATCTTGACTGAAAGATTTTAAGAAGTTGATGAATAATGGATGATCAAAAGCATACATTTGCATGATCTTTCCAATGTTAGACTCCCTGAATAAAAGACCTTCATAAACCATACTTGATAATCAATCTATAAGGATACATTTTTAGAAAAGTTTCAATGTAATTATTTTAACATGAAATCCTGAATTAGCCATGATAGGAAAAAGATATATTAGTTGACATTACAATAGCGATATGGATACTTTCAGCATGTGTGCCAAGTATATATAACAAGTGACAGTCGAGCTTCATAATGCAATCTTTCATAGCCACAGACTGCAAATGAAGGGAAAATAAATCAACAGGAAAGAAGTAAAATAAAAAAAAAAAAATTAACTAACCATGGGGTGCAGGGTAAAAGGGGGAGGAATAAACTAGAACAGGAAGATGCAGCGAGTGGGGGAGTGCACTGGGTGTGGGGCAGCAGTCTTCAGGAGAACTTTCTGGGTACTGCGGTGCTGCCTCATTTGCAAGCCCCTCTCTGGACTGAGGGCAGAGATTGCCAGCCTCTGGGCTGAGCTGGTAGGAGTACTGAGAACCTTTGCCACCAGCCATAGGCCACCATGTCCCCAGCCACTGCAACAACAACTGCCAGGGCAGAGTGTTGGATGGACTACGGTGGACTCAGGGAGGTTTAGGGAGGGCATTCAGATGCACAACCCCCATCAGGTCCAGTTTAAGAACTCCTATGATGTTCTGAAAGACCGGAAGAGGCCCACAAGGGAACCCAAGGCTGTGACCAGGGAGGAGGTGAGGGTCCTTCAAGAGAAAGACCCAGTGGGGGGAGGAATAGTACCCCAAAGGATGAAGACATTACTCCTGCTGAGGGACTCAGTTGTCTGGGGGATGGTTCTGGGCACAGATAGGAGGGAGGAGAGGGAGGTTAAGTGCCTCCCAGGATACACCACTCAGAGGGAGGGAAGGGATCCTGAGGATCACTAAGGTGGTGGCAAGGAGAGGGGGCTGGAGATTGTTGTCCACCTAAGAACAAATGACCTATCCAAGGACAGGGTAAGCACAGAGCAGGTGCAGGAGGGACTTCAGAGAGTTGGGAGAGTGCCTGGAAAGGTAGCAAGCCCCATGACTTTTGAAGGTGCTGCCAGTCTACGGTATGGGAGAAAGGAATCTCCATATCAGCAACTTCAACAAGTGGTTTAAGGGCTGGTGCAGAGAGAGGGGATATAAGCTCGCTGAGGATTGAGGACCCACCTGGAACAATACAGCCCTATTCAGGGGATGGACTGCATCCTTCCAAGAGGGGGACAGCAGCCCTCAGTGAATAGTTTAAAAGCTTCCTGGATGAGTATTTAAACTAGCCGGAGGGGGGGTCAATGATAGTAGGTGACTCAAGTAGCCCACCCCCACAGGCTAGAGTAGCCAGAAATGAGGAGCATGAATGTAGGTTACAGACAGGGACACCAGTACTGGATACAAAGGGAAAGGCAGGGGAAGGAGGGCAGCATAAAAAGGAAAATGGTGTTGAGGGAAAGAAGCAGGAGGGCAAACACAGGTTTAAAGGGAGGACAGACAGCAAACCATGGAAGGCCATGGTTACAAATGCCTGGAGGCCTTGATAGTAAAGGCAGACCTGAACATAGTGGCAATAATAGAGACCTGGTACACTGCAAATCATGACTAGGATGCAAATTTTCTGGGTTATGCTTTATTCAGGAGAGACAGGAGGAGTAAAAAGGGGAGTGGGGAGTGGCCCTGTACATAAGACAGGGTATAAAAGCAGTGCAGGGACAGAGTAGACAGGGGGAGGCTGAGGCACTGTGGGTCCCCCTTGAGCCAGGCAATGGCACAGCAAACCACACAGGAGTGATCTACAGACCTCCAGAGCAGGGGGAAGAAAGGGATGGAGATCTAGTGGATTAAATTCATGAGGTGGCAAAAAAGGTGAGGTATTACTGCTGCGTGATTTCAGTATCTCAGACATGGATTGGACCATCCCAGCAGCTACTTCAACCAGGAGCTGTGACATCCTGGATTCCCTACAGAGGGCAGGCCTCAGATAGCTAGTGATTAATCCCACCAGAGACAGAGTGATTATGGACATCATACTGACCAATGGGGACAGAATCACAGACATCCAAGGGGAAGGTCAACTGGGATCCAGCGACCATCACATAGTGTGGTTTAGCATGGGAACAGAGACTCAGGCTAGTCACACAAAGGCAAAGGTCTTAGATTTTAGGAGGGTGGATTTTGCTAAAATGGGGAGGTGTATCAAAGAGGCCCTGGCAAGGAGTGAGATAGGAGGGGGAGTCAAGGAGCAGTGGGAACATCTGAAGGGAGCCATAGAGGAGGTGACAAACTGATGCATCAAGATAGTAAATAAAGGCAAGAGAAGGAGGAAACCACTATGGTTCTTGAGAGAGGTGGTGGACAAGGTGAAGGCCAAAAGGAAAGGTTTCAGGAAATATAAGGAGACTCAAAGGGAGGAAGACAGGGAGGTGTACCTAAAGAATTTAAGGGAAGCAGGAAAGGCTTTATGGAGCGCAAAGGTGCAGATCGAAGAAAGATTAGCACAGATGGTGAAGAAAGGGGACAAGACATTCTATTGCTACATCAGTGAAAGAAGGAAGACCAGGGGGGATTACAAGGCTCAGAGGAAATACAGGAAAATGTAAGGAGGAGTCCTAGAAGGCAGAAATACTGAACAAATACTTCTGTTCAGTATTCATGAAAGAGGGGAGGGTCAGGGACCACAGCTGGGTAACCGACATGAAGGGAGGCGAGAGGTAAACACAAGTCCATTCTCAGTGAAAGAGTCCTGGAGGAGTTCACAAAACTGAAGGTGGACAAATCAAAGGACCAAATGCATGCACCCTAGGATATTAAGGTAGCTGCAGAGAGAGAGCTAGCAGCACCTCTGGAATTTGTTCACTGAGTTACTCAGCACTGCAGTGGTTCCAGAGGACTGGAAGTGGACACATATAGTCCCTCTACACAAAAGTGGTAGTAAAGAAGAGGCAGAGAAGTATAGGCCAGTAAGCTTCACCTCAGTAGTGGGAAGATCATGAAGGCACTGTTTAAAGAAAGAATAGTGGCACTTGGAATCCAACGGTGTCCAGGATCTGGGACAACATGGATTCACAGCAGGAAGGTCATGTCAGACAATCTGATAGATTTTTTGACTGGGTGATAAAGGAAGTAAATTGGGGAGGGGGACGGTGGACATCACCTACTTCAATTTCAGCAAGGCCTTCAACACCATCCCACATAAAAGACTGGTTAACAAGATGGGTAGTCTGGGCATGGGGCACAAGGTGGTTAACTGGGTTAGAAACTGGCTAACGGACAAGAGGCAGAGGGTGGTGGTAAATGGGATCCAATCCAGGGAGGGGGGGTGACCAGCAGGGTACCTCAAGGATCGGACCTTGGGCCAGTCTTGTTCAATGTCTTCATTAGTGACATTGCAGAAGGGCTGGAGGGAAAGGCCTGCCTGTTTGCAGATGACACCAAGATCTTCAACAGGGGGGGATACTCCAGACAGGGTGGAGAGGATGAGGAGGAACCTGGGGAAGCTTAAAAAATGGTCTGAGGTGTGGCAACTGAGGTTACACAACATAAGAAAAGCGTCAGCATATGGGGACTATGTGATTCATCTAGTCTGCCCTAGAAACTACCCCCCTCCCTATGCAGCCTTCGTCCTAACTTGGCCTTTATTTCTGTCCCATGCGAGTTTGAATTCCCTGACTGTCTTTGATGCTACCACCTCTTGGGGCAGGCTGTTCCACAGGTCTATCACTCTCTCTGTGAAGTACTTCCTGAGGTTGCTTTTGAACCTTCCTCCTACCAGTCTCATATCATGCCGTCTTGTGCATGCTGCAGTGTTCTGTTGAAATAGATTGTCTGTCTGAGCTGTTACATCCCCTCACGTACTTAAATGTTTCAATCATGTCCCTTCTGATTCTTCTCTGCTCAAGGGAGTATAGGTTCAGCTCCCCGAGTCTTGCTTCATTATGACCCATGACGCAGTCCATGCACCATCTTAGTAGCCCTTCTCTGCACCGTTTCCAAATGGTCAATGTCCTTCTTGAGGTGAGGTCTCCAAAACTGAATGCAGTACTCCAAGTGTGGCCTTGCCAAGGACCTTTAGAGGGGCATCATAATCTCCCTCTTTCTACTAGAAATACCTCTGCTTATACATCCGAGGATGCCACCGCTTTCTGTGCTGCTTTCTCACATTGTTTTCCTACCTTTAATTTGTCAGCAATGATAGAAACATAGAATATGATGGCAGATAAGGACCGCTTGGCCCACCTAGTCTGCCCATTTCCTACCTACATGGATAGGCTGCAGATCCTAGTTAACCAACAGCCTACTTCTTCCTACCCCCCACATAGAATTGCCTTATGTCTGTCCCATGCATTCTTGAATTCTCCACTGTTCCTGACTCCACAACCTCCTCAGAAAGGCTGTTCCATGCATCCACAACCCTCTCCGTGAAAAATATTTTCTGACATTACCTCTGAGCCATCCCCTCTATCTTCAAATTTTGCCTGTTCTTGCACATCTCTTTTCTGAAAGATACTACCCTCTTGTACTTTGTTAATTCCTAGAGATACTTGAAAGTTTCTATCATGTTCTCCCTCCTCCTTTCCTCAAGGGTATACATATTAAGCTGCTTTAGTCTCTCCTCTTATGTCTTCTGGTGCAGACCCTGCACCATTTTAGTTGCCCTCCCTGAACAGCCTCCACTCTGTCTATGTTTTTGCGGGGTGGGGTCTCCAGAATTGCACACAGTACTCCAGATGGGGTCTCACTAACTGTCTGTACAGAAGGATAACAACTTTCTGTTTTCTACTGTTGATGCCTTTCCTTATGCATACCAGTATCCCCAGCCCTCCTTACTGCCCTCTTGCATTGCTTGCCCACCTTTAGGTCATCTGATATAATTACTCTAGGTCTCTTTCAATTTTGTTGTTGTTATTAACTCACCCACCACTCGTACTCTTCCCCTGGGTTTTGTTTCCCAGATGCATTACCTTGCACTTCTTTGCATTGAATCTGAGCTGCCACATATTTGACCATTCCTCCAACCTTGCCAAGTCCCTTTTCATCCTTTCCACCCTCCCACCCTTGTGTATCAACCCTGTTGCAGATCTTTGTGTCACCTGCTAAGAGACATACCTTTCCTTCCAGGTGCTCTCAATGTCACTTATAAAGACATTAAAGAGGACGGTCCCAGTCCCGAACCCTGCGGTACACCACTAGTTACCCTCCTTTCTTCTTCCTGTGGACTCTGTTTCCTATTACCCTTTGCATCCTGTTGTCCAGCCAGTTTTTATCCAGGCTATTACCTTGGGACCCACTCCAAGGCTGGCTAACTGTATATTAATATTTTGTGTGAGACTGTCAAATGTCTTGCTAAAATCCAGGTAGACCTTATCCACAGCCCCCTCCCCCCAGTCTACTACTTTGGTCACCCAGTCAAAGAAATCTATTAGGTTCATCTGACATGACCTACCTGCTGTGAAACCATGCTGCCTTGGGTCCCGTGCCCCACTAGCCTCTAGGTACTCAACAATTCTTTCCTTCAGAAGTGAGTCCATCATTTTCCGTACCACTGAAGTCAAACTAACTGGTCTGTAGTTCCCTGCCTCTGCCCTGCTCCCACTTTTGTGAACTAGAATCACATTTGCCCTCCTCCAGTCCTCAGGTACCACCCCATCCTCTCATGATTTGTTAAAGAGAATAGTCAGTGGTGTTACTAGTTCTACCCTTAGTTCTTTTAGAAGTCTTGGGTGAATCCCATCAGGCCCCATTGCTTTGTCCACCCTCAGTTTCAAGAGTTCTTTCAAAACCCTTTCTTCTGTGAATGGACTGGTATCGACCCCTCTATTCAGAGTTTCTCTCTTGTTTGGTTTAGGTACCTCCCCCTCCTCTTCCATTGTGAATACTGAGCAAAAATATTCATTCAGTATCCCTGCTTTTTCACTGTCACCCTCTGCCCACATTCCCTCCCCTTTATTAAGTCTCTGTATCCCTCCCTTGGTCTTTCTTTGCTCCCTAATGTACCTATAAAAGGTTTTATCCCCCTTCTTAACAGAGTTGGTTATCTTTTCCTCAGTTTGTGCCTTTGCTATTCTGACTGCATTCCCTGCCTCCTTCTGCTTTAACTGATAAAGTTCTCTGTCCTGCTCCTTCTGTGTATCCTTATATTTCCTGAATGCTATCCTTTTTTCCTTAACCATCCCTGCCACCTCTTTTGAGAACCATAGTGTTTTTTTCCTTCACTTTGTTTTGTTGATTTGCTTCACACAAAGGCTTGTTGCCTCTGCGATGGCTGTTTTGATTATTCCCCATTGTTCCTCCACCCTCCTTCTTGCTCATTTGCTAGTGCTTTTCTGAGGCACTCTCTCATTTCCCAAGTCAGCCTTCCTAAAGTCCAATACTCTTGCTTTTGTATGGCTTGACTCTATAGCTATATTTATTGTGAACCACACTGTTTGGTGGTCACTTGTTCCCTGATGGCTGCCCACTTTTAAATCTGATATCCTTTCTCCTTCCCCATTTGAGAGTACCAGGTCTAAGATTGCTCCCTCCTGAGTGGGTTCCAAAACTAGCTGTCTGAGGCATGCCCCATGTAGGGCATCAAGAATGACCCTGCTCTTGGATGTGCCTACAGCAAAGGTACTCCAGTTAACATCTGGCATATTCAGGTCCCCCATCAACAATATCTCCCCTTTTTCTGCCATTTTAAGGATGCCTTCTATCTTTTCCTTGTCTATTTCCTCCCCCTGAGATGGGAGTCTGTACACAACCCCCATGCGGATTGTGGTGCCATTTCCTGTCTCCAGGGTGACCTATAGTGACTCATCAACTTCCTGTTTACTTTCTAGTTCTGTGCTTTAATCCCTTCCCTTATATGAGAGCTACTCCTCCTCCCTTTTACCCACCCTGTCCCTTCTATAGAGTGTGTATCCTGGTATGTTGACTTCCCTCATGGTTCTCTGTGTGCCATGTTTCAGTGACTCCACAATATCCAGGCATCCCTCTTCCATCAAGGCCACTAGTTCAGGGAGCTTGTTGCACAGACTGCAGGCATTGGTACTCATCACCTTCCATTTATTTTTTATGGCCTTACCCTTTTAGCCCCATCCCTGTCCTTACTGTCTTTTTCTGCATTTACCCTGTCCTAGATTGTCCATGATTATGCGGAGATCTCGCTGTTTTGTGTCTTCTCAAGTTGATGTACTCCCAGTGTGTACTTTTTCCGGGGTCCAGGGTTCCTCTTTCTCAAGTGCATTACCTTGCACTTTTTGATGTTACATTGTAACTGCCAGTCCCTGGACCAATCCTCTAGCCTTCTAAGGTCAGTTTCCATGTTGTCTGCTCTTTCCCTTGTGTTCACTCTGTTGCAGAGTTTTGTATCATCTGTGAACAGGCAAACCTTCCCTGTTAGTCCACTCACCATGTCTGCTATAAATATGTTAAATAGGATCAGTCCCAGTACTGATCCCTGCGGGATGCCACTGGTCACCCTACCCTCCCTTGACAATGATCCATTGACTAGCACTCTCTGGGTCCTATTGTCCAGCCAGTTACTGATCCAGCTGACCATCTTCTGGCCAATTACCATATGTTCCAGCTTGTTGGTTAGCCTTCTGTGAGGGACGGTGACAAAGGCCTTACTGAAATCTGGGTATACAACATCCACCGCCCCTCTCTGATCCAACATTCTGGTGACCCAGTCGAAGAAGTCGATCAAGTTGGTTTGACATGAGCATCCTGCTTATGACGCCATGTTGCTTTGGGCCATTTTTCCAGTATCTGTTAGGTACACCAATATATTCTGTTTTAGTAGTGACTCCATTGTTTCCCCACAACTGGGGTCAAACTGACAGGTGGTAATTTCCTGCCTCTTCCTTGTTTCCACTCTTGTGTAAGGGCACAGCGGTTGCCTGTTTCCAGTCCTGAGGTATTTTCCCACTGTCTAGTGACTTGTTGAAGAGCTCAGCCAGAAGTGCGGTCACTTCCTCTCAGGGCTTCTTCAATATCCTAGGGTGTTGCCATCCAGTCCCATGGCATTTTCCACTTTCAGTTTATTAAGCTCTTTTAGGACCCTCTCCCTTGTGAAGGGCTAATATCTGCTCCCTGAGGATCTTCCTTTGTTCTGCTCAGTGTGGGACCAGCAGTCCTCTACATCTCCTGTGATTCCTCCTTCTAGCTCAGTCAGTGGGCAGCCATGGAGGTGTACTGAGGGCTGTGCTGCTCGCCCGGCTGACTGGCCAACTAGCCATGCTGGGATGGGAAGCAGGCTGGGATGTGGGTTCCTGAGTGGGTGGAGGGTCCACTAGACTACCAGGGAATGGGGCACTTTGATTTAAGGAGTATACTGCAGTCAGGTTTCGGATGGGTGGGGGGCCACTACACTATGGAAATGGGGATATTATTTTCAGTTTTTGGACAGGGATTGGGACAGGGAGGGACACTACACTATGGAAAAGAGGGCTGGGGATGAATCTATTTTTATTTTGAAAGGGGATCAGGACAGGAGGGGGGCCGCTACAATGTGGATCTGGGTGAGGGATATCAGTTTTATTTTGTCCAAGGTGGATCCAGACGTATGGGGCTGGGATGTAGGGCTACACAGGACTGGGCGAGGTGGGAAGAGGTTGCAGGCCATCCGGTGCATCCTGCCAGGGGCATCCCTACAGTTGGTATGCAAATGGGGCCATAATGACATGTAAATGGCCATTTGCACCTTGCATGCCTAATGGACTCATTTGCATCTCCCCGGCTGAATATCTGGAATTTGGGCCTAGTGTATCTGCAGTTGCACTGCACATCCCCATTCCAGGTATTCAGACCATCCAGGGGGATGCGCTGGTGCATTATTGGCGGACCCCATTTGAGCCACATGTAACCATTTCTATATTCAGATGCGTGATCACACATCTTGTTTAAATATAGCAATGTTTGCACTAGCCCATTTCTTTAAGCAGTGCATCTAGATGCACTGGAAAGCCACCCGGCCTTTGAATATGGGGGCTTATGTTTCTAAATGTTATCGGTTTCCCAAATCCTTCTAAAAATCCTCGTAATATTATATGATCAACAAACTGTAGGATTTTGCCTCAGAAAAGTCGGCATAAATGCCCCTCTTCTGTCCTTGTGGGTTATGGTGGACAGTTCCTGTCATATCAACACTCCATTTACATAGACTCTACTCAAAGGCACAATGCACTAACTACATAAAATGATGGAGAATTTTCTGCACGTATTTCCAAAAATATTTGAAGACATTTCCACCACTCTAATTGTAGAACAAATCCACAAATCACATATTAAATGTGAAGTTTAAGAAATTCTTTTCATATTTCAGTTCATCAGGGCAGTGAATTCAAAGATGATGAAAAATTAAATTGCTAATTTTATTTAACAAGGTAATGAAAAAAACAAGGGCCCAGATATTCAAACTGTGCCATTGTGAGGCGCAAGCCCCTGCGCTGCTCCAAAAAGTTGCGCAGGCGTGTGGCTAGGGCGATATTCAATGGAGTTGCGCTATGGCGCAATTTCTATGAATATCGCCCCCTAGCCACACCCACTGTGCATGGCGCAGTGGAACTGCGCCACCACAAGTGGTCAGAGTGGAGCATTGAGATGCAGTGGCGCAAGTTCCATTGCGCCATGCGCAGCACCTGCGATATTCAAAGGGTGACATGCAAATGGGGCCATGATTTATGCAAGGTGCAGGGGTGGCCATTTGCATCTATTCTGACTTCATTTGCATGCCATTAGCATGCAGGTGCGCCGATCCCGATGACTTGACCTGGCGCCTGCAGCAGCAGCCGTGGGGACCGACGCCCCTGCAGCCCGATCGCGAACAGAACAGTATTCCGGCCCCCCAGCAGCCTGATTGGGCATAATGTAAACTTCCCCCACCCCCAAATAGCCGATTGTGGGCATAATGTTAACTTCCCCCACCCCCAAATAGCCCGATCGTGGGCATACTATAAAGGTCCCCGAGTAGCCTGATCACGGGAGGCATCCTCCCCCCGTCCAGACTCCCCCACCCCTCCCGCCATGGGCCCCACCACCCTGTTTCCCCCATCAGCGGCGGGCGGCAGCACCCACCTGCCTGCCGCCCGCTGCCCGCCGACTGACAGCTCAGTAGGGCTGCATGCCCATTGGTTCAGAGCATGAGCCAAGGCATGTAGCCCGCACCATGCAAGGCAGTCCGGATATGTGAATGAATGAATTCATTCATATCTGGACTGCCTGTACTACTATAGACTGCGCGTCCATTGGTTCATGCTCTGAACCAACGGGCATGCAGCCCCATCGAGCTGTCAGTCAGCAGGTGGCGGGCAGCAGGCAGGTGGGTGCCGCTACCGGCTGATGGGGGGAGCAGTGGCAGGAGGGTGGGGCCACTAGATTACCAGGGAGTCTGGACGTGGGGTGAGGATGCCGCCCGCGATCGGGCTACTCGGGGGACCTTTACAGCATGCCCACGATCGGCTATTCGGGGTGGGGAAGTTAACATTGCCCGCTATCGGGCTATTCGGGAGTGGGAAGAAGTTTGGCATTATGCCCGCTGATCGGGCTGCTGGGGAGACTACTATGCCCGCGATCGGGCATGGGGGGCACTGGAACAGGAGGGCCACCCACAGGTGGCAGCTGCTGTGTTGCGCCCTGCAAGGTGGCAGCTCACCTGTGGGTGGCCCTCGACTTGATCCTTTTTTTTTTGGCGTAAAGTTGTACAGGCGCAGGTAGGGGTTGCGCCTGCATAACTCTGCACAGCCTGGCTGAATATCGGGCTGTGCAGTTTATGCATGGGCACGTCCCCCCCCCACCTGTGTCTGCATACATTACTGATGCACCCAGGCGCATCGGGATTTGTGCAGGCGCACTTTTCCCTTTTAAATATTGCATCGGGGCACATCAGTGGGTTGTGCATGGCGCAATACTGTTGCACCATGCGTAACCCTTTTGAACATCTGGTCCAACATCTTTATCTAGTATCTAAGGACTCACTTGAAGTTAGAAAATATATCTTTTTATATCCTGTAACTTTTTTATTTTAAAATTAAAGCTGTGTGAAATTTCTGTACTTTGCTGTCATAGAGTTTTTTTGAATTTATGTATTTATTTATTTATTTATTTATTTATTTGAAATGTGGGACTGGGAAAGGCATACTAATCAAGGCAAGTTTCCAGGTGTTACCTGGGAGAATGGTAGAAAGGGAAAGTCGTGCCGTTGACTGAAGAATAGATAAAAATTAAGCAAGGAGACATGACAGGGTGTGCATTATGGTGGGATAATGGCATACCTTGGGTGTATTGTGAGGCATGAGGCATCACCGAGTGCCTTCAACCCCCTGAGAAGTGCTGTTATCCTGCCACAAAGCACACCCTGGAATATCTTATTGCGATTATGATCCCTTCTTATGTTCACCATTCGTGCTAACGCAAGTCGAACCTTTTGCAACGTACAGGGTTTTGAGAGGTGTGTCACGGTGCTCCAATCCAGGACAGTCTACAAGCATGACCAATAATCAGCAAGTCTCATCATGCCACTGTTTAGGCATAAATGTGCCTGGACTTCAAAACAATGTGACGCAGACACATTTATAAATCAACTCTTTCAGCAAACACAGCTGATCTTAACATGTGCTCTCAGCCTGCCTGCTCCTCCCCACCAGCAATTTACACATACAGTCTGGTTGTAGAGGTCCAGCTGCAGTCTCTGGGTACGTGAGGCCAGCCATAGAATCATATTTTTCCTGGAATCAGGGCGGTGAGACATAACAGAACTTTGCTTATCTTTCATGTAACATTCCAGGGATTGAAACTGAAACCTGAAACTGCTCACTTTGCTAATGTTTGTGTGTGTGAGGTGTGTGTGTCTCTCTTTCTTTCTCTCTCTCTCGCCCTGGTGTTACACACTGCCTGCACACACACACACACACACACACACACACACACACACGAGTCAGGTTACGCATGCTGTAGTAGACTGCTGATAGAGTGCAAAATTGTAGTTTACTCACCTGGTAAAGGTGATTATGTTACTGTATATCCATGACACTTCAAACATTACCTTAGGGTTATGTATGCCTGATAGGCTGCTGTTGCACATGTGACCCAAGATCGAATTACAATCCTCCTCCAAGCCCCTTCTAGGTCCCTCTTATCCTCAGTTCTGATACTTCCATAGCTGTGAAAGGAATAGTCAATTTGCATGCACAGACAGAGTGACAGTAACCAAGAGACTGAATGTGTCACAGCAATACTACTTTAATGGGACTATATGCTTGTTTACAATGAACTTTCCCTTTCATTTCTGATTTGCAATATTGCCCTTCTCAGTATTCAGTATTGAATGGGCATTTTTTCTTTTGGCAAAGTATACTCAATAGATGGTCTTGCAACATGCTATCCTGGGAGGGCCAAAGTGCCATGAATATTTATTTTATTTATTTATTTAGTTTTTGTTTACTGGTAGGTGTGCTAGCCATAGCAATGACTATTTTCAGGTACAACCAGGAGAATACAAAACAAACTTCTGGAGATAACAGTAACAGTACATTCTTAGAAATACTCAAAGTAATGGGTACATACAAGCAGGTAAGCAACATTGGTAATACAGTATCAACAGGTAAGTGTAAGCAACACAGACAATCGCAAGAAAAATTAGGGCTTATACTAACATAAGGAGGAAATAAATTACAAAATAAATAAATGCAGTGTCACTTTAAGCAGAATATAGTAACATAACCTTTACCAGGTGAGTAAACTACCATTGTGTTGCCTGTATATCCATGGCACTTCCAAACCTTACCTTAGGGTGAGTAATAAGCAGTGCCTCATATTGGGGGGGGAGCTGTTCATAGATTCAGTTTGGCAATTGGCAGTTAGCAGTACCTTATGTGCAAAAGTGTTCTTGACTGGTAATGAGGTGTCCAGTCTGTAATGTCTTGTGAAACTGTGTATAATCAACCAAGTAGCTGCTGAACATATCTCTTGTGCTGCTGCCGAATTCTGTTCCACCCATGATATCGACACCGCTCCGGTGGAACGTGCTTTTATTCCAATGGGTGGTATTTTCTTACTTGTCTTGTATGAGTCTGTGATTGCTCTCTTAAGCCATGTAGTGATTGTTCCATGTGCTGCTGCAGAACCCTTTTTGTGTCCTTTGGCAATCACAAATAATCTCTCTGTATGTCTGAGTGATGCCGTCCAGTCTATGTAAAGCCACAGCGTTCTTTGGACATCCAGCATGTGGAGACCCTGTTCTTTATTGTTGTTTGGATCATCGTAGAATTTGGGCAGTTCTATCGGTTGGCTTGTATGGAACTGTGAGTTCACCTTGAGGGATAAAGAAGCAGGACAGTTCAGAGTGTGACTCTTGGTGCGTGAATGTTGTGAATGGTTCCTTGCAAGATAAAGCTGTCAATTCCCGACTCTGGGCCGAACAGATTGCTACCAGAAATGCTGCCTTTATTCCCAGCCTGTATAAGTCAATGTCTGTTGTTGGTTCAAATGGATTCCTGGTAAGGGCATTTAGAACCAGTGTAAGTCCCATGGAGGGACGCTTGTCCTTATTCTGGGGTGAATGTTTGCTGCTGCTCTAAGAAAGCAGATGATGTCTGGATGTGATCCTGGATAAACCCTTTCTATCTTTCCTACTGTCACTCCTATAGCTGATAATTGCACTCTTAATGTGGAGGGCCAAGCCCTTGTTGAGTCCCTTGTAGATAGAGCAATACATTTGAGATTGCAGGGGACTCAGGAGATATATCTTTGGAGTGGCACCATGTCAAGAAAATGCTCCACTGCCTCAAGTAAGTCATTGTGGTCGAGTTTCTCCTCGACTGAAGCATGGTCTCTATGACAGTAGAATGATATCCTGCATTCAGCAGTCTCTCCCTTTCAGGAGCCAAGCCGTGAGAGCTAGATGTTTGGGGTTAGGTGTGTCACCAACCCTGTAGCAATATATCTGGGTGGGCTGGTAAGGTTAGCCTGTCCATCACCATCGCCACAGTGGTGGTGATCCATGCCCATCATGGCCAATATGGAGCTATTAGTATTATGATTCTCCATGGCTGGCAGATTTTTGACAGTACCTGGTTGAGTAGCAGTGAGGTGGGAACACGTCACGAATGATCGTGTGTCCAGGGGATTGATAGGACATCCACCCCATGGAGTGTGGTTCCCTGAATCTGGAGAAGAATTTGTCTGCAGTGCTGTTTGTTGTCATCAGATCTATAGCTATGCTGCCCCATCTCCTCTGGATTTGTGCCACGATGTCCGAGTGAAGTTTCCATTCTCCAGGATGTAATTGTTCCCGGCTCAGCCAGTATGCCATGGTATTTAGTTTGCTGGCTAAGTGGATGGCTGTTAAATGTCTCAGGTGTAGTTGTGCCCATGTCAAGATCGAGTTCGACTCTCAGATTAACCTGGTGCTCCTGATTCTGCCCTGTTTTGTGATGTAAGCTACCACTGCTTTGTTGTCTGAGTGTATCAAGACTGATTGTTGAGATTTTGGTGGTTGAAATGACATCAGAGCATTTCAAATAGCCCGCAGTTCTAATACATTGATTGGTAACCTCTTCTCCTGTGGTGACCATTGTCTCTGAGCCGTTCTGTGGCCCAGTGCTGCTCCCCAGCCCCATAGGTTAGCATCGGTGTTAATGGGGACATTGTGGATTATCTCGAGCAGGTTTCTCTTGTTCAGGTGGTACATATTTGTCCCCCATTGTAATGACAGTCTGGTCTTGTAGGTCATTCTTATCCTGTGGTGCATGCTCTCCTCGGTTGGTGAGCCATGTTGGAGTAGCAGCATCTGGAGGGGACGCATGTGGAATCTCGCCCATGGGATCAGATTGATGCAGGAGGACATGCATCCCAGTAGTTGAGAGACTTGTGCTATTGTCAGCTCATTTGTGATTATAAGGCATTCTGTCAGCATGATTATGTTGTTGATTTGTGCCTCTGTTGGCCTCACTAGGCCTGCTTTGGTGTTGATTAGTGCCCCCAGGTGCTCGATGTTTTGGGATGGCGCAGACAACTTTTGGCCAGGTTGACCACCCAGCCATGGTCTCTCAGTGCCTGTAGTGTTCGTTTGGTTGCTGACTCTGATTCTCGGTATGACCATGTCCGGATCAGCCAATCATCTAGGTAAGAATGATGTGTATTCCTTCTTCGACTGCCACCAGGACAATTGACACTTTAGTGAATTCCCATGGTGCTGATGCTAGACTGAAAGGTAGGGATTTGTACTGGAACTGCTGTCCCAAGATCTGAAATCTGAGGTACCTTCTGTGTGCTAGATGCATAGATATGTGGAGGTAAGCATCTTTTAGATCTATGGTGGTCAGGAAGTCTCCTGGAGTGAGGGATTGAAGGGTGGATCGTATTGTCTCCATTTTGAATTTTCTTGGTGTAATGAATCGGTTAATGAATTTGAGGTCCAGTACTGGATGGTAGTCTCTTGTCTTTTTTGGCACCAAAAAGAAGACTGAGAAAATGCCTCGGCCAGTTTCCTCGACTGGAACCTGTTGTATGGCATTTGTCATTAGGAGTGCATCCAAGATGACTTGAATTTGCTTTGGGGGGCATCTTCTGTTTGATAAGGGTGAGATTCTTACCCTCTCCCTGTCTGGTATCTCCTTGAATTCTATTGCGTAGCCCGTGGTTACCACCTCATTTACCCATTTGTCTATCATTGTTGAGGCCCTCATTGAGCTGAATAGCTGTAAGCATCCCCCTAGTGGAGGTTTGCAGGTTGCTGATGGGGGTGGTAGGTCCTGTTGGGGTTGTCTGGTAGTCATTGGGGGAATCTTTTGGTTGATCTTCCCCTTTGTGATGTAAATTTTCCCCTTGATGGGGTACCTCTACCTCTGTAGGAATTTTGTCCTCTGATCTGGTAGGTAGACCTGTTTTGAAAATTGGAGGTTTTCCTATCTTGAAAGGAGTTGTTGAATCTGCAATCTGAGTGTGATCAGAAAACATGTGATCGGGCTCTGTGGGACGGTAGGTAACCTGACTCCCTGTCGCCATCCGAATCTTTATCCTGACCTTGGCATCTCAGGAACTCGTGGAGGCATTCCCCGAATACTCAGTCTCCCTTGAAAGGTAATTTAAGTAGTCATGATTTGGACTCCGTATCCGCTTCCCACAGTTTTAGCCACAGAGTTCACCTCACCCTGTTTGTCACCGTTGCTGACCTGGCACCCATCTGGAGTGAATCTATGGACAAGTCACCCAAGTATTTTGCCACCTGTATTGTTCCAAAGTTTGGCTTGCTGTGACTTTGGAGATAGTTTCTTTCCTATCTCTTCTAGCCACCTTATTTGAGCCCTAGCAGTCGCTGCCAATGTAGATGCTCGTATTGATTGTCCAGACATTTCGTATATTTTTTAGAAATTCCTCTAGTTTCTTGTCCACTGGGTCCTTTAGGGCCCCAGTTCCCTAGCTGCCAGGATGGTCCTTTTATTAAGCTCTGCTATTTTGTATCAATCTTTGGGGCGTACACCAGAGTTTTGTGCTGTACTCCTGTATGAGGTACAGTCTGTCCAGTGAACACTTTTCAGGGATCCTAGTGGGATCCATTGTGTTCCATTCTCTGGTTATCATGTCCTTAGAGTAGGGCACAAGGGAAGAAGTTTTCCACCTTATGTGGTGGCTGAAGCATTGGTCAAACGTGCTCTCTGGTGGAGGTGGGGTGCTTCAAAGCCCAATGTAGTTCGGATCCATTGGACTAATTCTGTAATATTGTCAGGTGAAAATAGTCTGGTGGCAATGGATGATACCTATGGGATGGGAGGTCCCTCCATTTCTGAGTCATGTTCTGACTCATGCTCACTGTCCTGATTCAGTGTATTAGTTCAGGAGTTGATTTTCGACTGAATTGTCTTGGTTGTTGATTGGGGATTGGGCCATTATAGTGGTCTGTGCCTGACTATTGCCTTGAGTTCTTCTGCTGGTTGTATTTTGTGCTGTAGACAGGAAGGGAGATGGAACTGGCCCAGTATTATTCATGCTGGGCATTCGTTCCAGGACCTGCAGCATAAATGTTGGCTGACTCTCCATCATGGCTGCTATAGCCTTCTGGAGGGCAATTGTGGCTGGGTCCACCTGCCAATCTCTTCTGGGGTGGCTTGGTCCTGCTGCAGTGAAGTCCTGAGTCTCCATCTGGTGCTCGGGACTGTCCATTTCGCATGCTGTACAGAGTGCCCCATTCTGATGTGGTAATAAGGGGACCTTGCATGTATTGCATTTCCTTGATGCTGACATCTGAAAGACAGCAAAGGAGCTCTGTAGTATCATCGGGAACCATCTTCTTACAAATACACCCTTACTCTTTACTATAGCCTGTTGTTCCCCACCCTGATAGTTCTGCAATGTAGTGTCCTGGGCTGTTATGCTTCCTTTTTTGACTGTGCTGGTTTTAATTTTGGTCTCTCTCTCATGTCCTCCCCCCCCCCACTCTCTGGTGGTTAAGAAGCCAGGGTGCCACATAAAGACCTCTTTATTCTTTAAACTATATTTCCCTCATTCTATTGTGGCAGATATATTAATGTTAGCCACACTCCAGTTTGGGAGTATGCTCATGCACTTAGTTGTTTCTGAGCATGAATTGGAATGTCCCTGTGCCATCCGTAAGATGACTGTGGTATAATGTGCATGCGCAGACACTGGCGGCTTTCTACATGTGTATTGTCAACAGAGCTGAAATCGTCATTCCTAAGATGGTGGCAGGCTAATGTGCATGCATGGACTTCTGATGCATCTCTGTGCATCTCACTGAGCAGAGGGGTCCAGGGCATGAGGAAGGTGGGGGAGCAGGTGGCATCCGCCATTTAAAGCCGAGTCCATGCCGTGAGGCAACAACCAACCAAGAGGTCACTGACGATTCTCCTAGAGCCCTGCAGGAAGGGGCAGTACCAGATTGTGCATGAGGCCAGAGCCCAGTAATCGGGGTGGAAGAGTTTTTTGTAAGAGGTTGTTTGTGAGGCAGAGGGGGGAGAGGTCTGGTTACTTGGACAGCTTGCTACATCCGTCTGCTACATAAGGGGAGTGATGTGAAAATATAGAGGGATTGGCTGTTAAAATGATGTGCCCCGACACTGTGCAATTGCTGAATCAGGGACTAAACATGTGTTATGTTGCCGGAAGCCCTCACTTGGTAAGGGAGGACTCAGCTGAAGACTATCAAGTGAGCCTTGGACTAACCTTTTGCTGTAACTTTCCATAATAAAATGAGAGCTTTTAGCCACTATATTATTTCAAAACCCAGCTAAACTCGTCTAGTCTGTGAGAATTCCTGCAAGACGCAGACCAAAACATGTAGAGCGCTACATTGCTAATTATTGCTGTAACTTCGTGAATACAACCTTACCAATTACTATAAAATACACCTCGAGGAGGCTTAATGCAATTTTATTGGCTGTGGAGGCTTAATGCAATTTTACTGTCTGTGCATATTTAAAGCAATGAAAAGTCCTTTACTGTATCCTGTTTTTCTAGTTGCACTGGGGCGTGAGAAGTGCTGCAGCCTGATTCAGATGCACATACAAAACTGAGGATAAGAGGGACCTACAAGGGGCTTGGAGGAGGATCGTAATTCAGTCTTAGGTCACATGTGCATCAGCAGCCTATCAGGCATACATAACCCTAAGGTAAGGTTTGGAAGTGCCATGAATATGCAGTCTACACAATGGAACATTTAAGTACATTAATGGTCACTCAGCTACTAGGGTAGTAAACAAGTGACCAGTTCACATTAATATAGGGTAGATCAAACAATCAAATAAACTGTGGCCATCACTGATTTTTAAATAATGGTTGCCTGTAAAATTGGAGTTTAGTTTACCCTTCATAGTGCAACAACTTGCAAATTTGAACACTTACCATTTAAACAATTTCTTGGGAGGGGCTCCCATATTCTCTGCTTAAAGGAAGAAAAAAACCATATCCACTGGTAAAATTATGGCAATGGTCCTGCTCTCAGCCAGGCCCAACTGCAGTCTCTAGGTATCTGAGGCCAGCCATAGAATTACAGTGTTTTCTCGGAGCCAGTGGTGGGGGAGACCTAACAGAACTTTGCTCTATCTTCCATGTAAGCCTTAAAATGTACCACAGAGCATCTAAAACCCCAGAGCTATTTGGGGGCTGCTCATAACACTGACAATGGGTGTGCCCAATCCCCCAGTGTCTCCACCTGAAATAAAGAAATACCTCACTTGCAGTTTAATTTTTTAAAATAAACACTGTAAAAAGAAAAATGTCCTTTGATGTCTGTTGCTGACATGCTGTAATTGCCCTCCCACCAGCTCGCCCATATAAGCCTTCCGGCATAGGGATCTGCACCTTAGATCAGTACAACAGCAATACCAGTGGTGAACATCTGGCATTGACAAATCCCTTTTTTTGAGGTGTGTGTGTGAAAAATACTCAAAAATAAAATAATGTTCAGCATTTAATAATTTTTGAATGCTTATCCACCCCAACAAAATAGTCCCAACACATCCAGCATTTGGCATGCCATTTCAGTTTCAAGTATAATACACAGCTAAATGCGTTTTTAAATTAACTCTTAAACCTATTTTCCCAAACCACACCCATTTCCTCCTTGTTTTATTATGTGATCCTTTTTCCACCATTTCCATTCTGTCTTATCTACCTCCAGTGAATGAATGTTTACTGTGGATGGAATAAAAATTCAAATCTCTGCTCAGTTCTACTGGCAGAATCTTACCTCCACAATTACACAACAGAAAAGAGTCAGATGGAACCAGGGCTTTTGATGTATTTGTAGCAGGTGGAACAGTACAGATCTTACCGGTAAGCAGGTAAGGATGTAAGCAATAATACATGACAGAGTGGGTGGTATTGTGCTATACCGGACCACCCAGGGGTGTAATGAGGTCCAACGCCACAGGCAGAAGGCCTTATAGCCCCTGGAAGGTCAGGTATAGCCCACACTACCCACATGGCGGGTACTATTGCACTTAGAAAATGGATATATGTAGAGTATTTTTTTAAGAAAAAATGTTTTAAGAGGTAAAAATAAATAAACAGAAAATGATTAAACTGCTATATTGTTTTGAAAAGTAGTCCCTCTACTGTAGAATTGCCAGTAGAGGGAACTGATATTTTGACTGCCAAGTTGTTTTATGCTTGTTGTACCCCCTCAGCGTTCTTGTGGCACTTTTTTTGTATACTTATGCCTGCATGTCTGTAGTGAATAATATTTTTTGTTTTGTCTTAAAAGTGGGTGCTGCAGGCATTAGGACAAAGACAGAACAGCTGGTATGTGTGACTGTACAGACTCCCTGTTCCTGTTAACTCTAGTTTTAAGGTTTTCCCATATAAATACTATATCTAATAATAGCATTTTGTACCTTTTTCAACTTTCTTTATCTGTCGTGATGGATTGCAGCTGTCCTCTGCCACCCTTATCTGCCTTGGGGTCTTTCAGGACCTTCCATGCACTATGCACATCCGGTGGATCTCCTGAGCTGGCCTGGAGGCTTCATTGTGCAGTGACTCCCAATTTTCCACTTGTGTTTCTCCCCCCTTAGTTTACAGGGCCCTGGAAGTAGCGTTGCATGTGCGTGGAGGTGCACGTGCATGCCACAGCTCAGACCAGCCCCATCTACCCTCCCCGTTGTCTAGCACCAAGCTTCTTGGAGGTGGCACTGCCACTTAGCTTCCACTGGGTGGCAGCCAAGCACTGAGAGGTCCTCCTCCACCCTCCGGAGGAGGAGAAGAGCTGCCTGGCAGCAGCTCACTCACCATCCCCTCCCTCCCCCTCAACTGACCACCAATGACCAAGACTCATTCCCAAACCCGGGTCGCTGGCATGGTGTAAGATGTGGCGTCCAGTGCCTCAACCCTCTGCACCACTGGGCCGGCTTCCATTTTTTGTACCTAACAATGCCGTTTGATGTTGCAACCCGATTCTAGTAGCAACCCTTAATCCATCTTGGCACCTGCAGCCATCAAGCAGGTAAATGCTACAGAAATGGTTTGGAGACATTCAAAATCACTCTGCCTCTCAGTGCACATTACAAATCCCACTCAAAAACCTGTCACTAGCATTCACTGCATCTCAAAAGAAAACCGGTCACTTCTTTTTACTACTCTGACTTTTTTCTGCTTCAGTGAATGGGTGGGTGATAAATCTATGGCCAAGCAGGGGACCATTGCATCCTGATACCAGTGGCAATTTTGTAGCTTCATCTCCCACAGATGGGAATGCATTGCTGGCTTGCGGCACCAAAGGAAGCAGGCTGGAGGCTGGAGGACTATGAAGCGATGAGCAGCTGAGGTGGGGGGGAATTGAAGGTGCTATGTGACAGTGCTATGCTGAAAAGAGATACTTTTTTCATTCAAAAGTGCAGGGTGGGGCTGGTATAAGAGGCAAAGTTGGGGGCCATTGTTAGTAGGACACCGGTATGTCATGCTTGCTAAGCAAGGCAAAAGAATGGCAGCTCCATAGTTCCAATAAATGCTATGGTACAGTAATATTTTGAAAAAAAAAGACAGACAGAGACTGGCCCTCATTATTTCCCGGTCTCTGTTGCCTGATACCGGACTGGGTACTTGGCTCTCTGAGCAAATCAGGTTGTAGGATTATTTTAGACCCATTTTCTAAAAGAGGTATATTTTTCATGGTCAACAAAGAAACACCAGAAATTAAAGCTGTAAGTACTGTGGTACTTCATTTTTAAATGTATATGTGAGTGTAAGAAGAGGATTAAGAGGATTAAGAGGGCAAATTACGTATAACTATTATTTTTTTTTTTTGAAGCAGTTTTAGTTTTACAGCCTAATTGAAGGCTTAATGTGAGTAAAGGTGGCAGTCATGTTTGTGATGACAGTCAGGGTTGTGTGGTTAGTACTGATTTTATTGAGAAGAGGCTGCGGATCTTTATCCAGTGCTGCTGTGCTGAGATAACAGCACAGGTCAAGACGAGCCATCAGCCAATCAGGTTTCAGGATTTTTCAAACCCATTTATAATACAAAACCGAGTATTATTGTTAACAGAGCAGGATTCAGTAAATTCAAAACATACATCAAACAAATTACATAAATTATTAAGGAAAATCCTCCCACCTGAGTAAGTCAGATGTGACATGCACAATGGAAAAATAAAAGTCAGACTATATCTATACAATACATGCAGCCCAGATCATATATTCTCAAGCTGAAGGATTAGGTGCAGGAGCAGGTATGCACAGAGAGGTCACAAAGTAGATGTCTGAAGAAAAGGTGGAAAATATCTTTGAAAAAATTTCTAAATTTTGTGAATTAGTGCAAATGGCAGGGAAAATGAAGTGTGGTGAAATGTCTTCATTTTCACTTTAAATGTGTGATTTATGCACTTGCAAAAATTTCTTTAATCAATTTCTGGAAATTCTGGAAAAATCCTGCATTATTTTATATGGTCAGTGCACTCTAGTATTATGCCTTTGAGGAGAATCTGCATAAAAGGAGCCTTTGGCTTAGTAATGAACCCCAAATTACCCTCCATCCTGGACAAATAGAATTCTGACAAGGTTCACTACTATGCCTTACAAGGCCTGAGAAGTCTGAGCCATCCATCAGTCAATGTGCTCCTGGCTTCCTACACTCTAAGCAGAGCTTTGAAATCTACTTGGTGGAGGCTTCCGAGGATATCACCCTCTCGAATGAAGTTTGCAGGTGAGCTGTCTTTTGTGATGGTGGTCCCCACACTTTGAAATTTACTCCCAGTAGAGGTCTGCTCCTCAACTTCCAAGATCTCCTTCAAATGCCTTGTAAAAATTAATTTAATGAAGTGGGCTTTTTGTGATATGGGGTAAGTGATTATTGTTATTTGCAATGAATAGGATGTTTGTCTGTATTAGTGCACCTTCCCATTATTTGTTTAATACTATACTGCATACTTCTCTGACTAAATTTTGTACACCTTTTTTTGTAAAGGTGCTCCCAGCTCTGGGGGACCACACTGTATAAATAATCCTCCACCACTCCTGAAGCACACTGTATAAATAATCCTTTACCACTGCTGGAGCACACTGTATAAATAATCCTCCACCACTGCTGGAGTGCACTGTATAAATAATCCTCCACCACTGCTGAAGTGCACTGTATAAATAATCCCCACCACTGCTGGAGGGCACTGTATAAATAACCTCCACCACTGCCGGAGTACACTACATAAATAATCTTCCACCACTGCTGGAATGCACTGTATAAATAATCCTCTACCTCTGCTGGAGTGCACTGTATAAACTGCTGAAGTGCACTGTATAAATAATCCTCCACCACTGCTGGAGTACACTGTATAAATAATCCTCCATCACTGCTGGAGCTCACTGTATAAATAATCCTCCTCCACTGCCAGAGTGCACTGTATAAACTGCTGAAGTGCACTGTATAAATAATCCTCTACCACTGCTGGAGCACACTGTATAAATAATCCTCCACCACTGCTGGACTGCACTGTATAAATAATTCCCACCACTGCTGGAGTGCACTGTATAAATAACCTTCCACCACTGCCGGAGTGCACTGTATAAATAATCCTCTACCACTGCTGAAGCACACTGTATAAATAATCCTCCACCACTGCTGAAGTGCACTGTATAAACTGCTGAAGTGCACTGTATAAATAATCCTCCACCACTGCTGAAGTGTACTGTATACATAATCCTCCAGCACTGCTGGAGTGCACTGTGTAAATAATCCTCCACCACTGCTGGAGTGCACTGGATAAATAATCCTCCACCACTGTTGAAGCGCACTGTATAAATTATCCTCCACCACTGCTGAAGCACACTGTATAAATAATCCTCCACCACTGCTGAAGCATACTATATAAACTGCTGGAGTGCACTGTATAAATAATCCTCCACCACTGCTGAAGTGCACTGTATACATAATCCTCCAACACTGCTGGAGTGCACTGTATAAATAATCCTCCACCACTACTGGAGTGTACTCTATAAATAATCCTCCACCACTGCTGTAGTGCACTGTATAAATAATCCTCCACCACTGCTGTAATGCACCGTATAAATAATCCTCCACCACTGCTGAAGCATACTGTATAAACTGCTGGAGTGCACTGTATAAATAATCCTCCACCACTGCTGTAATGCACCGTATAAATAATCCTCCACCACTGCTGAAGCATACTGTATAAACTGCTGGAGTGCACTGTATAAATAATCCTCCACCACTGCTGCAGCGCACTGTATACATAATCCTCCAACACTGCTGGAGTGCACTGTATAAATAATCCTCCACCACTACTGGAGTGTACTCTATAAATAATCCTCCACCACTGCTGTAGTGCACTGTATAAATAATCCTCCACCACTGCTGTAATGCACCATATAAATAATCCTCCACCACTGCTGTAATGCACCATATAAATAATCCTCCACTACTACTACTACGACTATCATCATAAGATGTTAGGGCAGACTTTTTGCAATGATTTGAAGGGCATTTTAAGGAAATTTCTGCAGTTCTTTTTTTTTTTTTAATTAATATTTTATTATTTTCCAACATATACCAAATGACATGGTGCTATTACCAGAATAACATGATTAGAAATACAGGCAAAATATCAGAAACAGGAAGAACAGTGATACGTCCCTCCCCTTTAACCCTCCCCAATATGTCTGCCTCCTCCCTCCCTTACAGCCCCAAACTATCCCACAACACCCCCACCCATTCTCTCCCCACCTCGGCATAGATGTATATTAGCCCCAATCCCTACAAAAGCAAAGCCACACAAGAAAGGCATTGGATTGACACAGGGATAGAAAATGTATATCCACTACAGTAGGGACAAATGAAACCTTGGATATCATTGAGCTAATTGAACTCCAGCTTGAAGCACATAAATAGCATGCATCCGGCCCATATCTTTTATATCTGGAAGAGGGTGACCCAGAGATACTTTGAATTGTTCCAAGATAAATTAAACAAAAGGTCCTGAAGCCATTCTAAATAAGAAAATTTTTGGATGTCAATCCAATGCCTTAAAACAAGTTTTTTAAGTGTCAATGCAATCATTGCCATATGATATCTATGCACTCTAACCTTAATCTTGGAGTAGTCCCCTATGAGGCAAATCTCTGGTGTGAACAGATCCTCTAGACCTAACAGCAGGTCAGCTTTGTGACGAATTTCCATCCAGAGGTCCTGAGCAGAAGGGCAGTCCCAGAAAATATGATGGAGGAACCTCCTCCATATTGCATCTGGTACAAGTTGGAGTCGGCCTTACCCATCTTCAAAGTTTGAAGGGTGTCCAGTACAAGATTTGTAGAAATTGAAATTGTGTAAGTCTCAACCTGTCTTGAGATAGGTAGATGTAGGTTCCTTCCCAGATTTTACTCAATTGATGTTAGGATCTGGGAACTGTCTAATCAGTATTTGGGGCCTCCTTCCTGATCAGTGGATGCCAGGTTCAAAAGGAGCTGACACCTGGGCTTTTGCATGGGAAGATGTACTACTTCTACCATGGAGGTAAAGAACTCACAAAACTTATCCTCTGTGATCAGCTGTCTGTTTAACCGGTTCAGGAGATGAGATATCTGAAATGTGTTGAACATCTGTCTCTTTCTTTGTGAATATTTATTAATAATAGCAGACGCAAGGATACTCTTCCCCTCCGTATCTAGGAAATCTTTTATTTTCATGTTTTGGAGCTGGGGAATCCAAAGTTTAGGAATCTTTTTGTTTCCTATCCTGAAATTTGGGTTCTTCACTAACGGCCGATTCCAGTCTTGAGTGTGTTTATATTTTTAAAAATTGCACAACTGAGCATGGGATCTTACCGACACCCTATGAGAGAGGGAAATATTAGCGATGGGTTTTAAATGTGCTATATAGTAACGTGGAAGTAGATAAATGTGCCACAGCTTGCATGCTTCTCTCTAGTATTAACCATGATGGCTCATATGGCAGGCAGGATAATGTTTCTTCACTAGTCATCCATTTCATATCTAGAGACCTGACTAGCCAGTAGTAGCCCTTATATGAGGTCATCTTAAGCCACCTCTAGTCTTGGGCGCTGTCAGTTTCTGGTAAGCTCTTCTCAGGGACTTGCAGCCCATATGAAGGAAGAGATAACAGAATGGGCTTTCCTGAACCATTTAGTGGGTAGCCAGACATTAACCATATGCAACGTATAGAAGACCCTTGGCAGGACATTCATTTTAACTATATTAATGCGTCCCCAATGAGAGGTAGGAAGGGATGACCATCTAGCAAAATCTTGCTGTATAATGTGCAGGGTGTCATCAAGATTTAGTTTCTTTGTGAAGGAATCAGAGTTAGTAAGACAAATGCCAAGATATTTCAAGCTTTTAGGAGTCTGTTGAAAACCTAAATGCAGAATATCACTCCTTAGCAACCTAAAATTTAAGGGGAAGACCATGCTCTTGTCCAAGTTAGTTTTCTAATTGGTGTAAGTACCAAATTCTAAAATAAAATTTGCAAGGTGGCCTCAAACGCAACAGCAGGGTTGGTAGAATGGAGCAGAATGTCGTCTGCATACGCCGATAGTTTGAGGTCAAGGCCATGCAAGGGAATGCCCAGGATCAGAAGAGAACTTCTGAGTTTGAAGAGCTAAGGCTCCAAATAGATATTGAAAAGTAGTGGAGATAATGGACACCTTTGGCACGTACCCGAGTGAAGAAAGAACCTATCCAAGAAAACTCCATTACAGTAAATACAGGCTCTGGGGGTTTTATAGAAGGAAGCAATCCAACCAATGAATTTCTTGGGGAATCCAAATTTACCCATTGTGGAAAACAGAAAACTCCAGTCCACTCTGTCAAACGCTTTCTCCGCGTCCAGGGACAGCAGCCCAGCAGGCACATCAGAGTCCCCTTACTCGGAGAAAATGTGTGACAACTTTCTCAAATGGTCCGAGGAATTCCTCCCCCTCATAAAACCTACCTGATCTGGATGGATTATGAAGGGCATGACCACAGCCAATCTGTTTGCTAACAGCTTAGCAATGATTTTCATGTTGTAATTCAATAAAGAGATGGGTCTATAATTAGTTACCATTTCTGGGTCCAGCCCTGATTTGTGTAAACCACTTAAACAACTGACCTAACCAGGGAGTCAATTGTTTATGAAAAGATTTGTAGAAATTTGGCGAAAACCCATCAGGGCCGGGGGCCTTATCAGAAGGAAGGGAGTTTGTTTGTTTTCTCTACTTCTGTGTAAGTTATGGGAGCCATCAGTGTTAATTTCTGTGCTTCTGATAATTGTTGCAAAGGGAAGGCATCAAGATAATTATCTAGCTTTTGTTTCCCAGGAGACTTAGGCATAGGGCCATACAGGTCCTGATAGTAAGTTACAAATTCTTGTACTATTCTTTTGGGATTCACTTGTACAGTGTTATCTTGCCTAGATCTGATACCCTTAATTATTCTGGAGGCTTCTTGAGATTTTAACCGGAGGGCCAACAACTTGCCAGACTTTTCCCCACATAATTAATTTTGGTGCGCATTATTGCATACTCAGCCTTACCAAACAAAAGGGAGCTGTATTGGGCCCTTAAGCCTAATAACTTAATTCTGTCACATTCCAGAATGATAGGTGATAACTCTTTTTCTAGTTGGTGAATATTCCTAAGTAACGTAAAGGCTTCTTGTTGTTTAACCTTCTTCTTGTAAGAGGCTATTCTAATCAGTTCCCCTCTTAGAACACAATTCAAGGTGCACCACTCCAGGTCAATTCTACCTATCAAGCCAAGATTACCTCAGTGTACTGGTCAATAGCCTTCAAAATGTCCCTGACAATAGTCTCATCTCTCAATAATTGATTGTTCAACTTCCAACTAGTTTCTTTGGGAACATTAGGAGTCAGATTTAGTGAACACTATATCACTGCATGATCCGAGGACTCGATTCTATGGCACTATCAACAATCCCTGGTAAAAACTATGGCTAATTAAAAGTAGTCAATTTTGGTAGATGTACCATGAACAGAGGATCGAAAAGTATATTCTTTTGAGGGATATAAGACCCTCCAGGGATCAATCAATCCTAATTGGTCCGCTAAGTCCCGGAGGGCTCTCAGTGCAGGCAAGAGACCAACTCTTCTGACCCCCTGATCTATCCAGGTCAGGGGTGAAGGACAGGTTCCAATCCCCTACTAAAATCAGTGGGAAGGAAACAGGGGAGTAAATCCATAAGTAGCCTAGAAAAGAAGGCTGGAGAATCAGAATTGGGGCCATATATACAACATAGCACCACTTCTGTGCGGTCCAGTAAACCCTTCAAGATTAAGTACTGTATCCTACCTCCTGGATCTTGTATGCACAGAGCTCACAGTTGAAAGGATGATTGGGAAAATAATATGGCTACCCCTCTGCTTTGAGTACTGTCCCCTGCATTAAAAACCTGACCCACAAATTGCTTTCTAAAAAGTGAACCCTCTGAGACCAGTAAATGGGTTTCTTGTAGGAATGTGACAGCCCCTTTCAGACAATTTACATGCTTTAGGATCTGATAGCATTTAACTTTCTTTCTGGTGCTTCTAATATTCCAAGTAAGCAGTTTTATACTACCTGCCATTTAGTGTGTTATTGACAGTAAAATTATAAATCAAAATGCAGTAGGTTACCCCTATCGTTAATAACATCCAGCTGAGGTCACCCTCCCTACGACCCCCAACCCCCAAACCCCTTATCCCTTTAGATAATACAACACATAGCCCAAAAATCCTACATTTAAGCCATTGAACCCCATAACTCTGCTTGGTCTTGATTGTCATGAAAACCATAAACACCCCCCCTCCCCACCAACCTAAAAGTATCAAGGTACGTGATGTACAAAAACAATGAATACCACCTCTCCCCTCCCGCTCACTCGTGTTATTGCTAATTACTACACATTATTAAACCCAAATTCAAAGCCTAAAACTAGATTAAAAACCAAAAACAGTGCAACAGGCACAATAAAGGCATTCACTAACTAGGAAAATAAGACCTTGTTAGTCTTAACCTTATAGAACTGTAAGGAAGCCCAAAATATTGCCACATAAATGACCCATTTAACCACACGCAAACCTAACCTGTCTTAACAGTAGACAAATAAGTTATGTTATGGTGACCTTGTGTGTCCTTAGTGAGTATTACACCTAAGTGATCAGAACTAAGGAAAAAATGATTAACTACGTTTAGTAGTGTTAAAGAATTGACTTGCTTGTCCAAACGCCTTACAAGACAGTAAAATAAAAGAGTGTATGAAAGCTTGTAAAACAGTTAAACTTTACGGTAAATATCACTGTAAATCAGGTCGCAATCAGTCACTTAACATGTTATGTTAAGACATTGAATCCAGAAAAAACGAAAGTTCACAAGGCTCTCTGTGAGATGGGAAAAAAAACAA
The DNA here is from genome assembly GCA_016271365.2 of Neoceratodus forsteri. Taxonomy (NCBI): domain Eukaryota; kingdom Metazoa; phylum Chordata; order Ceratodontiformes; family Ceratodontidae; genus Neoceratodus; species Neoceratodus forsteri. Next base: position 795,624,932 of record CM028137.1, on the reverse strand, counting down.
AGCGTAGGCATCCCTTTAGAAACCCTTTTAAAAATTAGAACAGAAAGTCTGGCATCCAAACACTTCAAAATGTTGACAGACCCAAAGCGATCCAATTTTCAACATAACCCATGTCTTCTAACAGTGCAACAAGCAGCGGTCACACCACAAAAGGATACATAGCTCGGGTTCCCTCTCCTTCAGTGATCTTTAAACAGGTTTGGAATTAAAGCTCTCAGGGTGGCTTCCATGGTCTTCGGCTCCTCAAAACTGGTTCAAGCACCTTCTATCAGAACCTGAAGTTTTGATGGCTACAACATTTTAAATTTTATCCCCGCTGGTATCAGTTTGTGAACAAGGGGACGAAAAAGGGCTCGACACTGGCAAACTGACACAGGGAGATCTTGAGTGACCCTTAGCTGGACTTCACCCCATTTGATTTGATCCAGGCTCCGGACCTTTGTCAAGAAGTGCTGCCTCTCAAGATAATTCAGAAAGCAAGCAATTAAAGGTCTGGGGGGAGGGGGGAGCATCTGCGGCTGAAATAGGGTGCAGGGATCAGTGAGCCCTTTTGATGGAATAAGAAGCGCCATATGGGGAAGGACCTGCCAGCTTTGCAACCAGCTTTTGGATAAATAGGACTGCATCAGCCCCTTCTTCTTTCTCTGGCAGCCCTATAAATACAACATTGTTGTGCCTACTGCGCCCCTCTAAGTCTTCGACCTTGGATTCCAGTCAAGCCAGTTTCTGCCTATTCAACACCAGCTTCAGTTCCAATCTCCCCAAGTGCTTTTCTACAGAAACAATTTGCACCTCATTGTGTCCAACCCTTGTTGAGACATTTTCTAGCGCCGTGGTCATGGATTTGAACTCCGTTGTTAACGATCGGAGTTCTTCACGGAATGGTTTGAACTCCATTAAGAACTGATCCACTGTTAAGACATTAGGATCCTGTATTTGAGAGGTACGATCGGCCGAGGCAGCTTGCGGCCTTGTTTTTTTACTAGCCTTTTCTGACGTGGAGGGAGGCGTATGTTTCGGTAATACTTGCCTCATCTCTGCTTCCATACTAAGTAGGAATACTGCAGATGAATAATGTGGAGTAGTTATTGTCCTCTACGAAGTGTGATTTCTGATGTATATCGTAGATCGAATGGTTTTAAACATAAATGAAAACATGGAGCGAGCGGGAGACATTCAGAGTGCTGCTACTCGCAAATCTGCATCACGTGATCAGCCTGTCATAACTTCATTAAGGTCATACAAAAGAACCATTGTTCTTTTGTGTGATCTTCTGTCTATCTGTCTATCTATTTGATTTTTTATTTTTGTTAAGCAGACCAGAGTGCCCACTCTCAGTAATGCTTCTCTCTCCCCTTCCAGGTAACTCATCCCACTTTTCCTTTTTTTTGGAATCCTATTTTTATTAAGTTTTAAAGGTATATATAAAAATCGATTCATATGTGTACATTTTGTATAGTTACATGTCTACCTTATGACAAGCATTAAAACAGCTGTACATATTTGATCTGTAATCATCTTTCTTTACAATAGTACATACCTATTAATTCCTACCCACCCACCCTCCTGGCTATCCCTCCCTAGCAGTAACATAGAGAACATAGATTTACAGTGACAGTATTCCATTTGTTATAAAAACACTTCTGTTAGATTTTGAATAAAGGAGGTAAAATGCTTAGAATTTAATTCCATGAGGTATCGCAGATATCAGCATCTTCATTTACATGGTCCAATCGTTTTTCATAGTATAGTGTATTTTTTAAATTATTACTCCATTGTTTTGTTCAAATTCTGGTAGCTTGGCAGAGTTCCAGTTTTCTAGCATCAATCTTTTTGTTGTCATAGTGGCTAATGCTATAATTTTATTTTCCTTCTTTTGTAGTCTTAAATCCTCAACATCATTAAAAATAATTATTTCTGGTTTAAAGGGTATGTCTTTTTTTATAAACTTCTTGATTTCTCGATGTGTTTGTTGTCACCATGTGAGTAATTCCTTGTAGTCCCAAATTAAATGAAAATGATTTATTTCTTTTTTGTTTGTATTACAATTATGCCAACATGATAGACTGGATGAAGCATCTATAAATTTCAGTTTATGCAGAGTTATGTATGCTAATTTTAAATTGAATAGATTAATTTTTTGTATTGGTGACCCACCCCATCTTTCCTGTGTTTTATTTTTAAGTATAAGTAGTATTAGTGGACTAGGGTGCCCATCACCAGTACCACTTTTCTAGACCCCTCACTTCCAGTTCTTCTGCTCCCCTTTTGCTTAATATAAGTGGTGGCACCAGGGTGCCCACCCCTGGTGCCACAGAAGATCTCCTTCACTCTGGGGTGTCCAATTCCTAGTGTCAGGTTCTGTCCCCCAGCAATAACATAGAAACATAGAATTTGAAGACAGATAAGGACTGCTTGGCCCACCTAGTCTGCCCATTTCCCTACCTGATGGATAAGCTTCAGATTCTAGTTAATCAACAGTTTACTTCCTCCTACCCCCCACTAGAATTGCCTTATGTCTGTCCCATGCATTCGTGAATTCTCCTACTGTTCCTGACTCCACAACCTCCCCAGAAAGGCTGTTCCATGCATCCACAACCCTCTCTATGAAAAAATACTTTCTAACATTACCTCTGAGCCGTCCCCCCATTATCTTCAAATTGTGCCCCCTTGTTCTTGCACATCTCTTCTTCTGAAAGATGCTACCCTCTTGTACTGATAAAGAAAACCATCCCTCATTTTTCTTTTTTAACCTGAAAAAAAAGGAAATGGTCCATTGGTGATCTGCCCCCTACACCCCTACAATAGTATAAAAAGATAGATAGATAGATAGATAGATAGATAGATAGATAGATAGATAGATAGATAGAGATTCAATTAGAGCAGTGAGCTACCGATGCTCTGTTCTGTCTCTCTCACTCACTCGCTTTATTTATCTATTTTTTTCTTTTTTTCTTTAGCGGACTGAGGTGTCCTCCCCCAGTACTGCTTCTTTCTCCCCTCCCCTTCCCTCCTGGTCACCCATTCCACAATTTATTTAACTAGTAAGTGGACTGGGGTGCCACCCCAGTACCACTTCTCTTGCCCCCCCAGCCCTCCAGGTCACCCACTTGGTTCTTAATGTAATAAAATTGCAGACTGGGGTGCCCACCCCTGTAATGCTTCTTTCAACTCCACTCCCCTCCAGGTCATTCCCTCCAAAAAATAGGTGGCACCACCAGGGTGCCCACCCACAGTGTCACCAAAGATCATCCCAAAACTGGGGAGTCCAATCACCAGTGTCAACTTATGTCCACCTACAATAAAGAATACCATCCTTCATTGATTGTTTTTTGGAACCTGAAAAGAAATAAATGGTCCTTTGGCAATTTGACCCCCATACCCCAGCAGAAGGGACCTGCGTGAATGAGGATACGATTCCACTATCTCAAAAAGAAAGTAAATTAATTACAAAAAACTGTGTTAATGCACCAGTTAGGGTTCAACTTAAAGCAACAAAAGGAGGGAAATGTTGCATTGGGGTCTCCAACCCTAACCCCCCCAAGCAGCAAAAGGACAAGCCAACACAACCAACCACAGACAGCCATCATCGAATAAGACAAACATACAGCTGTTTCCAGATGACATACATGCAACAGCACTGATGTGCTACCTTTGTGTATTTCTAAATTGGGCTGCATAAGAACAGGTCCCACAAGGACATGTGCTTATGAAGCTACATCTGTGTGTGTATGTTGCACGGCATATTCTGCAGACAGAAGACCCCATGGGGCCTGCACCTCTGTAGAAAGAGGTATTGTTGCCCACTGTACAAGGTACTTCACTAGATAGCATGATCTGCTACTGCATTGTTTTCTATATGCAGCTGCATAACTCAGGCCCAGCTACCACCTTAAAAAGTTTTTAGATCCACTACTGAAACCATGATGGCCACATAGCTACAGTACTTCCATCTGTGTAGTGGTAGGCCCCACAGGGGCTTGCACTTTTGCAGTCACAAGTCAATGTGTATGTCTTACACTTATGGCTGAGAAGGTGCAGACCCCTTAAGGACCTTTTTGGTATCATGGATTTTGTAGCTCCCACACTTCTGCAGTCAGAGGTCACTGTGTATATCTTACACCTGTGACTGCAGAAGCACAGGCCCTTCAAGTCTGTATATGTGTTACAGAGTGCATGAGTACCTGAGACTACAGAAGCACTAACCCTTTATTGGCCTGCATGTCTGCAGACAAAATAACTCTTGTAATTTGTGTATCATGGACTTATATCTGTGGCTGCAGTGGCCTGTGCTTCTGCACACAGAAGCACTGCTGTTATTTGGTTATACTGGAGTTCTATCTGCAGTGACAAGTGAGTGTATATGTCTTCCGGTGTGCATGCCACAGATACAAATCCATGAATGTAGTACATTGGTGCTACTGCATTTGTATAATCTGGAAACAGTTGTTTGTCTTACCTGATGATGACTGTCTGTGGTTGGTTGTGTGGGCTTGTCATTTTGCTGCTTGTGGGGTTGGGGGGTTGGGGTGGGGAGCTAGGGCTGGAAACCCTAACACCACATTTCCCTACCTTTGTTGCTATAAGTTGAACCGTAACTGGTGCATTAATGCAGTTGTTTGCAATTAATATTATATATATTTAAGATTTGATCTTAACCAAGACATAGGGTAATGATTTATGGATTTCAATATTCCTCATTATTCGAATATTATTTTGAAAAAACTGTGATAAAGGGGACAAAGATGAGGAGGGAGGAGGGAGGAGAAAGAGGGATAAATAAGAAGGTGCAGGCCACAAAAAACAAATGTTGACCAATAACACAAGAAGGGAGTGTAGGATGCTTCTGTTATTGTAGAGACTGAAGCAACACAAAGTGGTCAGGTGCAAGGCACAGATAGCATTGTTTTATTCAAACATACAAAAGACAAAAACCAAAATAAAAATAAATAAAGGCAAACTAAAAAAGTCCAGAATATACCTTGGTATGGTGAAACCAACTGACCAGTTCATTTCAGGGTAGTAGTATTTTACCTTTCCCTTCTTTAAACAAAAATCAGAGCTCATCCTTGATATACCAGCTGTGAGTGCCTCTGCTCACACCCAAAGGGCACTTTCATTAATCACTTCACAAGGGTCAGTCTGTAACCGAGCAAAAGCTGCCATTTAGCCATAAATGCAGGGCTTAAAGGGACACAGTCAGGTTTCTGTGCTATTTTTAGTACCTCTCAATCCTGGTGCCTTTTGCTCCCCATATGCACACTGAAACCATATCTGTTCACCCAATTGCCATAAGATATCAAAAAAGCTCTTTTTTTAAGGGAAGAGGGCGGTTTAGGCCTCCCTCACATGTATTATTACTATTTAGCTGCCCAAGGTGCACAGCTCATTACCTGGGCTAAACAACGTACTGATTCTGGCTGGTACTCTAGTAGGACTGAAGCAGCCCGTAATTATAAAATATGGGTACTACCTACCAGTATTATTCCCCCTCAGATCTGGCCTTCTGTTTCTAACCCTTGGGTAAAACACTCCCTACATATCCTTCTTAAACTGAGGAAAATAACACATACCCCAAATACCTTAGGCCCTCTCTCCTTGATTAGGCATATGGACAGTTTTGTTCCCCCAAGCCAGATCAGGGGTATATCTATTGGGAGTTTAAAGGCCTCACTACCTTCAAACAATTGACTGATAGACTGGGTTGCCTTACCTATGCTACACTTAAGGAACACGTCTAGCTTCGTAGAGAAGATTTTTATAGATATCTCCAAACTCGACACTTTATTAACAGAGGGAATAATTTCCAGAAGATCACTGGAGAACTAACGCAGTTGGAGACCTTTTGGTGGGACTCCATTAAAATTAAGGACAAACTTCATTACTTCTCGATATTATATGGGGTTCTCACCGTTCAGTAGGGGACTCTGGTGTTAGAGAATATAAGAGAAAAATGGGAGGTGGAGGCTGCGGATACCATCTCTAGAAAGGATTGGACCCGTCGACTCCATGGGGGTTGGCAGGTGACATCTGCCATGATCTGGCAGGAATTTAATTGGAAAGTCTTGGCTCACTTTTTCAGGACCCCAATGATTACTCAACATTTTAAAACACAAGCTTCATTTGCTTGTTGGCGTAGGTGTGGGGAAACCAAGGGTACACCTTACCACATATGTTGGGGATGTGGGAAGATATAGATATTACCATTAAATGGTTAACACCAGACCCCCCCATCTTTGGCACAATGGGTCTCTAAGGTGGAGGAGATAGAGTGATTAGAAAACATTACCTATACAATACATCTGAAGAAAGAAAAATTCCAGGAGATTTGCGACCCTGGCATATTTGGAAGGAGGCATGGGGGCAGGGCTGGGGGAGGAGCGGGGCCAATGGTCTACAGATTGAGTAAACATCAAGTGTGGTTCACCTGGGGGCCTGGGACATGGTGGGGAAGGAGAAGGAGAGGTGTGGGGGGGTAGAACATCTACAAATATGATTTAATGAACACTTAAAATGTAAAGTCACTGTGCATAGATATGTTCTGTTGGTTGTTATAGTTAATTGTTAACAATTTTAAATCAAATGTCATATCCCATTTTAACTAAGCCTCCAGAACAGACTGGCATCTTTTTTCTTGGACATTGATAACCTAACTAAGGACTGAGACATTAATACAGGCCACGCTGCAAAGAACTGTACCCATCATTAGGAAGCCTAAGGCTTCAAGCAGTGTGCATCCTTGTTTTATCTCTTTCGAATGTCTCAAATTCATTTCAGGTTAAGCAAGGCATTACCTGTGTTGAATTATATTAGGTAATAAGATGTTTTATAGTAATGGGAGAAGTTGGATTTATATCAGAATGCTACCTTCTATGTCATTAAGATTGATTAGTTGTATTGGATTTTCTTTTTATTAAGATACCAATAAACTTGATAAAATTAAAAAAAAAAGAAAGCTCTTTTTATTGCAACATTACATTTTAGGTGACCTGACTGATTTTCCTCCCGCCCACAGCTGTGGCACATTCGGTTGTGTAAGTGGCACCGGAGCGTCTGTAAGCTCGTTCATGACTACTTTCATTTTCTTTATGACTCCAGGCATGTGCATCAGTGTCGATGTTGACTGCACATGCCCAGAGTCACAGCTTCACTTTTCAAAGGCATTTTATTTTAGTTATACCTCTCATTTTGAGGTAAAACCTACATTGGCAAGCTTGGTGGCTTACATGGGTTTACATTTGCAGTAAACTGAAATGCCTTGTGAAAAAAACAAAAGTGGTCATGAATGAGCTCACAGGCTTCTTTTGATATCTTATGGTAACTGGGTGAACAGATGTGGTTTCAGTGTGCATATGGGGAGTTAAAGGCACCAGGATTGAGAGGTACCAAAAATAGCACAAAAACCTGACAGCGTCCCTTTAAAAAACCTTCCTCCTGGTGAGTTGATCCACCCACTTACAGAAATTAAGGAGTTTTTAACAACTACAAAGGCTGTAACCAACTGGAAAATAGCACATTACATAAAGAGATACACACAGATGCCAGCATTTCAAATGGCACACTATAGACACATGGAACAAATATAAGCTAAAAAAACAGTAAATAGGGGGAAGGACTACCCCCACCCCTCCTTTGACTTCTCCTCTCAGCTTTGGGTAGTATGAAGCCTACAGATCTGAGCTGGCCAGGCTTCTATAGAGAACAGGGAAGAACTCCACCCACAAGCACCAGCATGGAAAAGCAGTGAGCATAGCAGGTGGGATTTTTATCTCCTCCAAGTAAGGTTTAATTTGTTTTAAATCCTGTGTTATACTACTTGAGCGAGAGTAAACACATTTTTTTATAAGGGAACTACTTTAGCAGTATCAGTGGTTCAGCAGGTAGCACACTTGCCTATGAGGCCGGGAGGTCAGAAGGCTGTGGGTTCTAGCCCCACACCAGACACTTGGGTTAATATCCCAGTACTGACAATGCACTGCAGCATGAGGGGGGTGATGCACTCCTGAGGTGCCATCTTTTGGATGAGACGTTAAACCGAGGTCCCATCCATCTGCTTGTTCTGGTGGTAGTTCAGGTGGATGTTAAAGATTCCATGGAGCAGCTGACCGATGAGGAAATATTTCCAGAAGTACTTTTCAGCAACAGCATATAAAGGTCTTACAGGCTGGCATAATTTATCAGTAATAGTGTTTCTTTTTTTATCTAGATAGAAGGAGAGTCCTAGTCCACTCTTAACTCTGACTCCTTTTGTTATGTTCATCATCGAACATCTTGCTATGCTAGTTGGATTTTGAGAGGTGTAACACTGTCTGTCCAATGTAAAGCAGTGTTTTTACAGGCAAATCAATGCCACTCCAATCATCATTCATGCTGATAATGACAGTGTTTGGGCTGGGTGGAGCAGAGACTGCATGAACTTTTTCTCTATGCCCACTATGCTAACTGTATTTACACATATTCAAATACCAATAACTTTAAAATGATAAATGACAGCATGGTACTGTGAGCAAGAAAGTTGTTCAGCACCAAAATACCTACAAAATAAGTTGTGGTTAATTTGCAGATACCTTTAAGTTTTTTTTATAATTACCTAAAAAGGCAGCAGAAAATTCAGTTTTTTTCACTGTTTCAACAAACGAATGTGAAGAACTTTAAAACAAAAAATAACAGCATGCTACAGTGAGCACGATATTTGTTCAGCACAAAACTATCTACAAAATGAGTGGTGTTTGCTTTATTTATACTTTTTAGTTTTTTTATAATTAGCAAAAGACAGCAAAAAATTCATTTTTTTGTTGCAACATACAAATGCAAATAGCTTTAAAATGAAAAATTATAGCATGGTACTTTGAACACAAAAGTTGTTCAGCACAAAAATATCTACTAAATAAGTGGTGTTTCATTTATAGATGCCTTTTAGATTTTTTTATAACCAGCAAAAAATGGCAGGACATTAAATGTTTTTTTCACTTTCTTGGAAGTATGGGCATAAATGGAATATGCTACCCCCAATGGGAATATTGTGGATATTTTTTGTTCTACTGCTGATTGACCTCAGCGACATCAGTGACATCATGAGTGGTGAGCACCTCTAATGATCGTAAAATTGCTCAGGGTAGGTTTGGTCCAGCTTCTAGCCTGTTATGGGACCTTCACTGGACACATTCGGACCACTCTTGTCCAACACTGTTTGTGAACTATTGGTGAGCACCTCTAATTAGCAGAAGTTGCAACAATATTTGTAAAATTGCTCAGGTAGGCCCCGTCTGGTTTCTAACCAGTCATGGGACCACCACTGGACACTTTCAGACTTCTCTAGCTACAGTCTAACACTGTCCTTGAATTACTGGTGAGCACCTCTAATTAGCTGAAGTTGCAAGAATGGTCACAAAACTGCTCAGAGTAGGCCGGTATGATTTCTGCCCAGTCACGTGACATCCACTGAACACTTTCAGACCACTCTTGCCACAGTCTGATACTGTTTGTGAAATTTTGGTGAGCACCTCAAATTACCAGAAGTTGAAATAATGGTCAATAAACTGCTCAGAATAGCCCAATCTGGTTTCTAACCAGTCATGGGACATCTATTGGACACTTTTGGACCACTCTTGCCATGGTCTGACACTGTTCATGAATTATTGCTGAGCACCTCTAATAAGCAAAAGTTGCAACAATGGTTGTGAAATTGCTCAGGCTAGGCCCAATCTGGTTTCTAACCAGTCATGGGACCTCAGCCGGGCACTTTTGGACCACTCTTGCCACGGTCTGACACTGTTCATGAATTATTGGTGAGCACCTCTAATTAGCAGAAGTTACAAGAATGGTCATAAAATTGCTTAGAGTAGACCCAGTCTGGTTTCTGCCCAGTCATGTGATGTCCACTGGACACTTTCAGACCACTCTAGCCACAGTATGACACTGTTCTTGAATTGTTGATGAGCATGTCTTATTAGCAGAAGTTGCAACAATGGCTACAAAACTGCTCAAGATAGGCCCTGTCTGGTTTCTAACCAGTCATGAGACGTCTACTGGACACTTTCAACCCACTCTTGCCACAGTCTGACACTGTTTGTGAATTATTGGTGAGCACCTGTAATTAGCAGAAGTTGCAATAATGGTCACAAAACTACTCAGGGTAAGCCCAGTCTGGTTTTTAACCAGTCATGGGACCTCCACTGGACACTTTCAGACCACTCTTGCTACAGTCTACCACTGTTCGTGAATTATTGGTGAGCACCTCTACCTACCAGAAGTTGAAATAATGGTCATGGAATTGCTCAGGGTTGGTCCAGTCTGATTTCTAACCAGTCATGGGACATCTACAGGACACTTTTGAACCACTCTTGCCACAGTCTAACACTGTGCTTGAATTATTGGTGAGCACCTCTAATTAGCAGACATTGCAACAATGGTCATGAAATTGCTCAGGGTAGGCGCATCACCAGGAAACTGAGGTACTATTCCAACTTAAATGGCACACAGCTGAGTGACACAAAATGAAAGCAAAAAAAAAAGGAAAATGGCAGCAGAGTGAGAAGTACCTCTGGGCAGTATGAAGAAGACAGTTTTCATGTGCACTGACTAAATGCAAGGAGGAAAAGGAAGTGTCGGTGGATGCCTGTGTGAGACATGCAGCATGCCCTATATCACTTTGCCTGATAATGTAAAGCGGGAATGTAAGAATCTGTGGCTCACACTGTCACAGCAAGGCAGCATTGACAGAGCAGGGGAAAATAGAAATGGAAACATCGAGTGTACAACAGTTTTGCACCCCACTCCCCTCCTTCAGAACCCAGGAAGTGGGATCTGTTTGAATAACAAATTGTAATTTGGTTAATTGGCAGAGAGGAATCTTCAGATTGTTTCTGACACCATGCCCCTGTAGAGGTCCCACCTGCCACCAGACAGAACTAACAAGCAGTTTCAAATGCACTGGCTGCCCCCCAAGCCCCATCTAATCTGCCCAAGCCTGTCTTATTATGGGACTGTGCCCCTATCACACCATTAGCCATTTCCCCAGAGTTGCATGACCATGCCCCAACCCTGTTTACAGGCTGTCTCAGTCTGACTGACATTTCCCTGTTTCCCCTGCTGAGAGGCATAATAACCCTGCTTCATCGCAGTGATTCCTATTTCATAAGTGTAATGTAGCTATGGCACTTGCTTGTGTGTGTATACTCTACACTCCCTGTTTCTAGTCTGCAATGCATGGGTGTCATAAATAATCTGGGGCTCTCACTCCTCCAATTAACCAAACTGCAATTTGCTTTTCAAATAGCTCCCACCTCCCGCCTTCCGAACGGGGGGGGTTAAAACCTGTTGTATGCTTAATGTTTCCATTTCTATTTTACCTTGCTCTGTCAATGCTGTCTCGTCATGATAGTGCAAGCCACAGATTCTCATATTCTCACTTTACATTATTAGGCAACGTGATCTAGGGCACGCTGCATTTTTCACGCACTCACCTGACACTTCCCTTTTTTCCTTACATTTAGTCAGTGCATATAAAAACTGCCTTCTCCAAACTACCTACACCTACATCTTACAGTGTTGTCATGTCCCTTTTTTTGGTTTCATTTTGTGCCATTCAGCTATGTGCCAGATGTAAGTTTGAATGTTACCTCTGGTTCCAGGTGAAGAAGCCAAGGACTTGGTGCTCCTCAGAGCAGCCACCTGCTGACTATCCCAAGTCCTTAGCATGCACTTCCATCACAGCATAGGTACCTTCGGCACCTGAGTGAAGGCATACACACTACCCAGGTGGTTGAGACATGCAGCTGTGCCTCGTGCCTCACAACCCACCTGGGCTATGTGATAGTTTAGCATTATCACGCTCCCTGTGGTGTGTTATTGCTTGCTTACAATTTATAATGTGATTCTATTGGAATTTTATATCGCACTTCGCAGGTGATTGAAGATGCTAGGTGTTAACCCTTAGCCAGCATGTCCTTTACCACCATTCATACCACAATTACACAAAGCATCTAGTACCACAGGGCTTCTATACCACTGACAAACATCTGGCATTGACAATTGCTTGTTTTAGCATGATGTAGCTCTCTCTCTCTCTCTCCCTCTCTCTCACACTCTGTGAGAGGAAAAAAAAAACTGTCTTCTGTTCCTATTACTGTTACCCCCTTTTCTCTGACTGCACTGTAGAGGAGGAAGAGGGATCCTATTCAGCTGCAATAAATAAATGCCAGAAATCTGTTTAATTGTAAACATTAGTTTATTGAAGTTTAGTAAATACTACAAACTGCATTCCCAAATTGTTGACTGTGGCAGAAGTAACAAACACAACTGTCTTGTCTCTCTCCAAAACAGTCAGATGCTGGCTGTTACTTATTTCTTTAATTTTTGATAACCTGCATGCATTAATTAAGGAAAATTACCTTGTTTACATGTGCAATGAGACTGAGGAATGGGGATCGGTGCTGGTAGTGCCGGTTGCAATGCTGTTCAGTATACATGGACAGCTCATACCGATGCCAGAGACGCTATTCAGTTTACATGTACATCTCTGGAATACCAGCAATGGATACACAAATAATGTGAGCATGCTCAGTACTTGCTGTTGTGTTTTGGCAAGGGAGGATTGATAAAAAGCATATGCCTCCAGGAATGATCAGGCAACTGATGCTGTTTACATGCAGAGCACATTTGGGTTCTACAGACATCGATTCTTGTGAACCACATACTTTCAACCCAGTTTCAGTAGTAACCTGGTTGGTGCACCAATTGGGTTTACACGTATCCATAAACCATGATTTTTCTGGGAGTCACGTGATGCAGTGCACCGAGTAACACTCTCCTGCATGAGCTCCTCTCCTCCACTTTGTTTTATACCATTCTAATTACGTTTCTGTAGTGGTGAATTATCCTATCTGCTTTGCGAATCTTCTCTGTAAACCGGTTTTCACACCGTAGGGGGTAAATGGAGATAGAAATGAAGAAAAGCCTTCCCAAACATACCCCTCCTGTGTCTCCCGGAAAGGCCCCGAAGAAGACCAAGGCTTCTACTGTACTACAGTCACAGACTACTGGCACTGGGAACACAGTTTCAGAGCCTCTTACCCTCACCAGATTTTTTGAAGAATTCTAGCCTTTCAAATCTGAACTTCAGTCGATTCTGGGGGAAATTAAAAGTATATCTAACACTGTGGAATCGCTATCTCAGAAGACCTCTGACAATGAGGCTCGTATACGCTCCTTAGAGCGCAAGCAAGATCAGTTCAGTCCAGAGTTGGTGGCCGTGCGGCAACGACTAGCTAACATGGAGAATAAGGTCGAAGACTTGGAGGGCCATAGCCGCCGTAATAATGCGGTATTAATAGGCTTGCCAGAACGGGAAGAAGGTGCAGACCCGATCAAATTTGCCAGGAAATTTGTTGAAAAAATAGCAGGTCCATCTCCGTTTGGCTCCGATTACATAACTGAAAGAGCCCACAGAGTGCTCCGTCCAATGCTACCACAAGGAGTGGTCCCTAGATCCTTTATCTTTCGATTTCTGAATTACCAGGAGAGGCAGCATTTTCTTTCTAAAGTGCGGGAAATTAAAGATCTTACATGGGAAGGATCTAGGATCAGGGTCACACAAGACCTACCCCTGTCAGTGCGCCAGAAGCGAGCCACTTACCGTGCAATAGTCACGAAGCTAATAGCAGCAGCTATCAAATTTAAGATGAGTTTTCCAGCCAGATTGCAAGTACTTGTGGCAGGCTCCTGGTCTGTATATGAGGATGCAGAGTCCGTGGCTGCCGACCTTAAGGCTGCTTTCCCAGATTTATTTTGTATCCCCTGAGATAGAGTTGGATGTGGCTGACTGGGAAGCCGTAGAATAGTGCGAGATGCCTGTCAAAGATTTCCTTTTTCTCTAAGGAAAAAAAAAAAGATCCTGGCATTTGTAGGGGGTCTGGCTGGTTTCTCCCTGAGGGACTGTATATAGCATCTATGAAGCTGGCTGGTCTAAGGCTCCGTTTACCTGGAGAGTGCTGCAACCTTTGTTATGTTGGTACTGCTAAGACATTCAAGTGATAATAGGTGGTCTCTGCTTTACTGGTAGTCTGCTCTACCCGCTGAGGGCTTTTCTTATTACTGAAAGTGAATGTGAGACTGGGTTTAAGTTTCTGAGGAAGATCTGTCTGCGGTTTGCACAAAGTGTTTAAAGTTTTGATTTTTACGCCTTTTGATGCTGTGATTACTTCAGAGTTGCTTGAGAGAATCTAGAAATGTGGGACAACGCCATTTTCTCCATTAGCGACCCATTACTGCTTGTTTTGTAAGCCAATCTTAACTTGCAGCATGGACTTTTCATCGCTAGATGGAGCCAAAGACTGTATATGATGTAGCATTCCATATGTAGTACTGGCCTCACGCTGGGTTTATACTGGGAAAGATATTTTGCCTAATACTGTATAAAAGGAAATACTGATTGTAGGGGTAATTAATACAAGTTTTATTCGGTTTGTTATTCTATGAAGGGAAATTACTCTAAAGGGAGAAGGGTGGATTATAAGTCTTTAAATATAGACTTCGCTTCTGTTTTCATTTGATTAATAGCTTTTAGGTACATGCCTTCTCCCATCGTGTTGGAGTCCTACCTCGCGACTGGGACAGTGTTTATGTTTAACTGTTTTCTTCTTGCCGTATGGCTTGCTGACTTTAATGCGTGTCATGTTTCACATATTAGGGTACTGAGGTACTTTATACAAATACTGTTTTATTTGAAGTTATTCACCGCTTTACTAGATCGGAAAGGTTTCTTCTATTGTTATAGCCAAACTAATTGTTGGGAGCGGGAGGCGTAGGGGGAGTGTAGGTGATCTGCTCATCATGTACCAGGTGATATGGGGTGGGACTGGGAGGGGTTGGGCTTTATCCAATGTTGTTGGGGCTACTTTTCGGGGGTTTATATTTGGTTTTGGGGAGGGATTGGTTGGTTGGAAGGTGGGTGGTGTTAGCTTACATTCAACAAAAGGTACCAGTAAGATCATAAGTAAGCTTAGGTGGTTTGTTATGAAGTGCTTTAACTCTCCAAAAGATGATGGTTAGGGATATCCAGTGTATCACTTGGAATGTGAAAGGGGCCAGACATAAGATCAAACAATATAAAATTCTGAAATATTTTAACCATGTTAAAGCAGAAATTATGTTATTACAGGAGACGCATTTACTTAATACTGAAGCAGACAAGATGAGGCGTCAGCAGGTTGGGACAGATTTTTGCGGCACAAGGTACTACCCAAAGCAGAGGGGTTATGATCCTTTTACACAGATCCACCCCCCTTTAAACCTCTCAAAATTATTTCTGACCCTTGTGGTAGGTTTCTATTTGTAAAGGACAAATTATATATGATTGACATTGTCCTGGGTAGTGTCTATGGCCCTAACATGGATACTCCGAGGTTTTTTGTTAAATTATTGGAAGTTTTGTATTCATTTTCTGATCTCCCCATGATAATAGGGGTGACCTTAATTTGGTGTTTGATCAGACCGTAGATAGGTCAGGTCAATCTCGTCAAGGTCTTTCGCCCACTCAACGGGCCTTCAGGGACCTATTGGACTCTACTGGCTTGTGCGATGTGTGGCGTGTGCTTCACCCTAACCATAGGGAATACACTTTTGTATCGCCAGTACATGGCACCTCCTCTCAGATCGACTACATTTTGATTTCTCAAAATCTTCTACCGGGAGTAGTGGATTCTAATATTGTTTCGGGCCCAACCTCAGATCATTCTGCAGTCACTTGTTGGCTGTCAGTTGCGTCCTTGTCCCAGAAGGGAAGTAGGTGGAAGCTCAATAATCAAATTCTGAAAGAACCGGATAAGGTTGAATATATAGCATCTCAAATACAGCAGTTTATGGCCTTAAATAACAATTCTATAGGGCAACCCAATATGGAATGGGGGGCTCTTAAAGCCTTTTTGAGGGGGGATTATAATTGGCGTAACATCAAAAAGAAAAAAATAACGGGAGAACAAAATTTCTCGTCTGTTGTCTCAAATTAGGAGCATGGAATCTAGTCTTTCCCCAGCCCTCTTCGGAGACTTTTAGGCAGGGCTTAGTTAAACTGAGGGACGCTTACCCTGGCCTGTTAAGAGAGCAAGTTGAATTTGCTATCTTAAGAACCAATGTAGTCTACACTGACCAAGGGGAGAAGGCTGGGCGGATGTTAGCCATGCGTGTCAAACAACAAGAGACCGCTAGATTTACTGCTGCGGTTCGCTCCTTAGACAGTGACTCCCTTAGAACTTCACCTTCAGAGATAGTAAATGAATTTACTAGTTACTTCCAGGATTTATACGGTCCCATGTTAACCCCTCCCTCGGAGGAGGACTTGCAGGCATATTTGAGGGACCTACATTTACCTACCCTTACCGAGCTTCAGCAAGCTACGTTAACTGCTGCTATCTCTGAGGATGAAATAGAAAGGGTAATTAAATCCCTTCCATCTGATAAAACCCCTGGCCCAGATGGGTTTACCTCTAATTTTTACAAAGTTTTTTCCAAGCAACTAATTCCCATTTTACTTCTGCTTTTCCGTTTTCTTCTCTCTGGTCAAGCGACTGACGCCTCCCTTTTTGAAACATTGATTGTGTTATTGCCCAAGCCAGACAAGCCACGTGACCAGGTCTCTAGCTACAGACCGATTTCCCTACTCAACCATGATATCAAAATTTTAGCCAAATTACTTGCTGATCGGATGAGCTTAGTTCTCCCTTCTATAATAGGGGAGGAGCAGGTTGGATTTATGAAAGGTAGATCATCAGCCGACCACTTGAGAACTCTGGCTCATGTCTTCTCGGCCTCCAGGGATGCTGCTCTCCCGATGGCTTTGGTTTCCCTGGATGCCGAGAAGGCCTTCGACAGGGTCTATTGGAAATATCTGTTCGCAGCGATGGAGGCTTTTAGTTTCCCCAAGGAATTTTGGAACTGGGTTCATTCATTATATTTATTACCCTCTGCTAGGATTTCCTGCAATGGGGTGATTTCCGATCCGATTAAATTATTTGTGGGAACCAGGCAAGGGTGTCCCTTATCCCCGCTGCTTTTTAACATATATCTAGAGCCCCTTATTCGGAGGCTGATGAATGCTAAGGATATTTCAGGTATTTCCCTATATGGTCATGAAGCTAAGGTTGCGGCATATGCAGATGACCTTCTCCTGCAAATAACGAGCCCAGCTACATCCATTCCCCCGATTCTCAAGATAATAGACGAGTTTAGTAAGGTTTCTAATTATAAACTTAACATAGGTAAAACCTTGGTCTTTCCTCTAAATCATAGAGTCTATAAGCAAGAAATTACCACATTTGGTCTGGCGTGGAAGTCTGATTCTATTAAATATCTTGGAATCATTCTGACATGAAACATGCTTAGACTTAAGCAGTTAAATCTAGATTCATTGGTTCATAAGATAGACCAAGATCTTCGCAGGTGGTCCCTCCTTCCTCTATCTTTGTGGGGCAGGATTAACTTGATTAAAATGAATGTTTTTCCCCGTCTTTTTTAACCCCTTAATATGTTAAACATTGGGCTTCCGATGTCTTGGTTTAAAAAAGTGCACAGTATGTTTTCCAATTTATATGGGGGTATAAGAAATCGAGGATGGCATTCCACAAGTTGGCTGCACCTAAGGGAAGAGGAGGCTTGAGGCTTCCACATCTTGGATTGTGTTATTGGGCCAGTCAGGCCAATAAATATCTTAGGTGGCTGGTAATGGATCAACAATCAGCTTGTTCTGGTTATATCCCAGTATGGTTAAAGGTGGAAGTAGCCCTTATTAAAAAGCACGGATACCTTCCCAGTGCGATGCTATATTCCAAACTAGGATCTCGTTTCGAAACATTTTGTAACTCTCCCATTGCAGTTTCACTTAAGGCTCATAATCAACTGTGTGCTTTTCTTAAATATGACAATATTAAGGATTTGTCCCAACCAGTAAGTGGTAATCCCAATTTACAAATTAATAATAAACCACTGTTACCCTCTTGGCTTCCTCAGTTAGGAAATTGTCAGCTGGAAGACCTCATTGCAGCTGATATGCAGTGGTCCTCTTCAGAAGGTATCATGCGTAAGTTCAGGATACCTGGTAGAAGCATGTTCAAGATCTACCAGTTTCGGCATCTTCTGTTGCAAGTATTTGGAGTTATTCCACCTCCTGGAACACATATCAGCTTTCAATCTACTTTAGCTGAATTGGCTGGTTCGTCCCATGCTGTTTCTAAACTATACAGCCATTTGTTTACGTGGGCATATCCTGACAACTATGCCCTGGTAGTTTATTGGCATGCTCTCTTTCCAGGTAAGGAGTTCGATTGGTCCCTCCTCTGGCATAATTGTCATAAATTTTTGTTACAGGATAGACTTAGGCTAATGCAATTTAAAATTTTACATAATATTTATTACTCCCCGCAGAAACTTGCCAAACTGGGTGTTCTTTCCTCTCTGCTCTGTACAAGTTGCAAGTCGCAGTCTGGAGACCTTCTTCACATCTTTTGGGAGTGTCCTAGAGTGGCGTCACTGTGGGCCACTATTAAACACAGCACAGAGTTGACCCACTTCTAGGGCTTTCAGATTTGTTCACACCTGAAGTATGTTTATTGTGGGACTTCTCATTTATTTCTGTGGTGTCTAGAAAGTATCATATGGCTTTGATTTCTTTGTCCGTTAAAAAAGTGGTCCTTAGACACTGGAAAGACTCTGATAATTAAAATTATTTGGAGTGGCTCCAGGAACTCCTTGCTAACCTCAGAACAGAGAGGACTATTGCAAGTCTTGCAAATAAAATTGATAAATTCAATAAAATTTGGGGCCCTTTCAAACCTCATATGCCTTACAAATCTGAAGCACATATTTTCCACAATGTACACACTTAATCTTGTTGGTATAATGCTGCGCTTCAGATCTGGGTGGGGGTTGGTGGGTGGGGAGGGGAGGGGCAAGGGAGAGAATGAACCATTATACATTTTGTTATAAGTATTCACTCAATTTCATAAGCCTATTGTGGTCTCATTCTCTGTATTGCAAACTTTAATAAAAGTTGAATGAAAAAAAAAAAAACATGATTTTTCTTCGATCCCCATTGTTTCAGGTCTTGAATTGGGTTACAGTGCACATGTAAATGTAGCAATTGAAAATGGAAAAAAGGCTTAGGGGTCTAGAAGGCAGAAAAGGGTAAGAATGTGAAGAAGGGGCAGTGTTCACAGATAGCAATCCTGTGAACCAGAGAGAGGGATAGGATAGAGAGATAGAATGACAGGAAACAGTTCATGAGCAAGAAAGATGCAGAAAATTCTTGTCTTTTAATTTAATTTTAATTCAGATCACTGTTTTCTGTATATCAGGTATACCTCTAACAGGTACAGACAAAGTTTGTAGTGCAGCACACAACTGTGCATGTACCCATATGGATTCAGCAATGGGGGTACCGTGTAGTGACCTGGGAGCTTTCTTAAGAGGAATGTAGAGCAGCACATGCATATTCAACCCCAGCCAGGAACAGAGGAACTGTTCTATTTCCAGCTACAGATAGATATAGATATGGGAGCTATCCTCAGATGGGGACTTGAACCATTGGAAAAATCTGAAACAGTTGATGGACAAATAATAAAAGTATAAACTGGGCACCTGCAGGCCTCCTCACTTTCTAGTATGCTGGAGCTTGAAAAGAGCTCTCTGGGGGGGTCTTGCCACACCATAAGAAGGAGGATATGATTCTATCAATTTGGGAAAACCAGAATTTTGGAAGGAAGTGGTTATACATCTGGAGCGGGTATAGAAGGCGGAGTAAGACATTCATTTTTATGTTCAAACTGCCCCAAATGGAAATTGGCAGGAGGGACCGGTGTTCTGAATCTATTTTAAGGTGAGTAGTGACTGCGTCAAGATTGTACTGTTTCATCTTAGTCAGTGACAAGGTGAGGCAGATACCCAAATATTTTGGTTTGTCCCGGACCCAGACAAAATCCAGGTGCTCCATGTCGGACCGCGAGGTGACAGTATTGAGTGACATGACCTCCATTTTAGCCAAGTTTAATTTGTAGTTGGATAACCCACCAAAATCCCTAATAATGTCCAGGGCAGCAGGCAAGGATGTGGCAGGAGAGATGACATGTAAAAGGATGTCACCCACATAAACAGAGAGTTCATACTGACGAGGTGGGCATTTTTATATTGCTTATGGTAGATTTTAATCTATAAACCCATCTTTCTATTTCATTTTCCCTTCTAATTCTTTACCCCAACCCCTTATCACAGTACCAATATTTTTATAAGACAGTTCGGGTAATAAGCTCTTATTGTTATGTAACAATTTGTACTTATAATGTTCCATCCATAAGTCTTGCTCTACTGATAGAAAGTAATTACATAAGAACTTACAGTAACAGTAGATCTGCGAGGGGATCTCTTGCAGCAGGCCATACTTATGGAACTATAGCTGCCAGCCACTAGGACCACACAGAAACGTTTTAAGCTAGCAGTCTACCAGGGGGCCATCCACTCCGATGTCATATGCTGATATCACCTATCCTATAAGAGTGGGCAGCACCCATGCCCTCCTCAGTTCTCCTGAGGAGACCATGAGCCATCTAGGCCCAGCAAAGGGAACTGAGGAGGAGCCAAATATTTCTGACAAAAAGAAAATGATGGAAAAAGAGGTACAGGCACAGAAAGACTTCCCAGGTACAGGGGGAAGGAGGGAGAGACAGTATGGCCTCCTGCAAGAGATCCCCTTGCAGATGTACTGTTACAGTAAGTTCTTGCATAACTGTACTATCTGACTTCAGGGGTATCTCTTGCAGCAGGCCACACCTATGGAATGAGTCCCAAGCAGTTCCATCAGTACACAGTACAGTCTGGGTGGAGGAAACCTCAAGCCTAAGAAAGTAGGCCCTGGAGAACAGCTAGGCCAAAGTTAGAGGCAATGTCCAGACTGTAGTGCTTGGTAAAGGTATGGACAATACTCCAAGTAGCAGCCGCACAGATCTCTGCAGCGGACACATTCCTGAGACAGGCAACAGAAGTAGCCATGCCTCTGGTGGAATGACCATGGACAGCACCAGGAAGAGCCTTGCCATACTTCTTGTAGCAATGAGTAATACTGTTGGTCAACCGTATGGAAAAGCACGTCAAAGAAACAGAGATACTATCTTTCCCAGGGGTGAAAGAAACAAATAACTGAGAGAATTTTCTTCAGTCCTTCTTAGGATGGTGTAGTAATGCAGAATTCTATGTACATCTAACGTGTGGAGCAATGCTCCCCCTGGATTAGCATGCTCTGGGTAATAAACAGGAAAGTGGAAGGACTGATTTAAAGTAAACTCGGAAACCACCTTAGGGAGAAACTTAGGATTAGAACAAATGGCACGCTGTCTTTGTGGAAAACCAAATAGGGCTGCTCGCACATGAGCCCCTGTAGCTCTGAAATTCTTCGAGCAGAAGTAATAGCAACTAAAAATAATGCTTTCCACGACAGAAAGCATAGCTTGCATGTCACAGCTGGCTCAAAAGGAGCCAAAGTAAGTTTTTCCAACACAAAGTTTAAGTCCCAAGGCAGGACTGGATTGCAAATAGAAGGCTTCAGGTGAAGGATACCTCTGAGAAATGTATGGCACACACATCCAGTTGTGCCACTGTACGTCCATCAGTAGGCACATGGAAGGCAGGGATGGCAGACGCTTGCACTTTAAGAGAGAAGTATTTCAGACTGGAGCCTGAAAGGGACAGTAAGTACTCCAGAATCTGATTCACTGGACAAGTGAAGGGCTCCAGCTGATGGGAAGCAGCCCACAGCACAAAACACTTCCACTTCATAGAATAGGTGGCCCTAGTGGAAGGCTTCCAAACCACCACCAGGACATCAGCCACCTTTGGTGATACCCTGAACTGAGTTATGGCTATGTTCTCAGGAACCAAACATGAAGATGCAAGGATCTGGGGTCCGGATGGACTAGGGTGCCCTGTTTCTGGGAGAGCAAGCCGGTGCACAGAGGAACAGGCACTGGAGGATCTACTGTCAGCTGTTGCAGTAAAGGAACCAGGTCTGACAAGGCCAGAATGGAGCCATGAGGATCATTGTGGCTCCTTCCATCTGGAGCTTGATCAGAACCCTCTGAAGCAGGGGAAGGGAGGAAAAGCATACAGAAATCTCCCTTTCCAAACGAGGGACAATGCGTCTCACCAGAAAACTCCAGGCCCTGGATCAAGTGAGCAAAAATGCTGCAGTTTTGCATTGAGTGCGGAGGTCAATCTCTGGATTACCCCACCTGTCGAACAGGTCTTCTACTACTGAGGTCCACAGCTCCTACTCATAAACCTTTGACTGCGACTGACGTAGAGTGTCCGCCAGGACATTTTAGATGCCTCAAACATGGACGTCCGGCAGGTCAAGGCCATGATCCAGAGCCCAGTACAAGACTCTTATTGCTTGCCGGCAAATGGGGTATGAATGAGTGCTCCCCTGTTTGTTGATGTAGTGGACTACACTGATGTTGTCTGTCTGCACTAGTAGAAGTCCCGGTGATAGCTCTGTCTGGAAGGCCTGCAAGACATAGAAAATGGACCACATCTCTAGCACATTGATGTGGATAGAGGATTCCAGTTGGAACCAAGTCCCTTGTAGTTGGTGGGGTCCTAGATGCGCTCCTCACCCCAACCCTGAAGCATTGGTTGTGAAGATTTGCTGAGGAGAAGGGATGAGGAAAGGAACCCTCTTAGCATGTTGCTGGGTTCCATCCACCAAAGTAGAACTTTCCTCACTGTAGAGGAGACCAGGATCAGCTGTTTCAGGTCATTGATGAGTTGGTCCCACCGGAACCTCACTGTCCATTGAGGAATCCTCATGTACAATCTGGCTAGGGGCACTGTGACTATGGCCGCAGCCATCAGACCCAAAAGTCTGATAAAAGTTCTGGCTGAGACATAGCAGCTGCTGTACAGCAGGTGGGCTTGAGTTACAAGGCAATCTGCCAGGTCCTGCCTTGAGAGGTATTCAGGACTGCCCCTATGTACTGATGGTGGTGAGAGGGGGTCAGAATTGACTTGGGCAGGTTGACCATGATGCCCAGATCCTGGAATAGATGGATGGTATGTTACAGAATCTATGAGAGGCACTTCCTGGACAGGGCTTTGAGAAGCCAGTCATCCAGGTAGGGAAATATATAGAGACCCTCCCACCTGAGGGCAGCTGCCAACACTGCCAGGCATTTGATAAACACCCTAGGGTCCGAAGACAAGCCAATGGGTAAGGCCTGGAACTGGAAGTGTGCCTTCTGGAAATGAAACCTTAGGTACTGTGTATGTGAGGCATGTACTTTGATGTGCAGGTAGGCATCCTTTATGTCAAGGGAGCAAATCCAGACTCCCTGGAGCAGAAGGGGCAGCAGATCCTGGAGTGCCACCATCTGGAATATTTTGCACTGGACAACAGATTTAGCTCCCAGAGGTTCAGAACAGGCTTGAGATTTCCTGTGTATTTGGGCACCAGAAAGAAATGAGACTAGAACCCTCTGCCCTGTTGAGACTCTGGGACAGGTTCTATGGGCCTTTTTTGAAATGAGGAGTGAATTTTCTCCCAGAGCACTGGAATGTGATCTGGAGGGTAGAAGGGCAGAACTGGGAGACTTTCTGGAAGCCAATCCAGAAGTTCCAGAGTGTGGCCATTTTCTATGATCTGCAGTACACAGGCATGTTTGGTGATTTCCCCTCCACTTGTCCAAGTGTAGGGAGAAGCGACCACCTATCACCACCTCCTGCCTTAAGGGAGGGGAATCAGACAAGGAGTCAGGCTGAATCTACTGGAGAAGCTGGGGATGCCCCATCTCCTCTGGGGATTTTTCTGTGGTAGAGGAGGGGGTGGGCATAGCAGGAGCTGCCTGGCACTTACCCTGGGGCTTGCTGGAGGGCTTGGGTTTATGGATATACTGATGAACTGGCACTCGCTGACCACTTTTTGGTTGGTTGGTGTGGTACGTGGATTGGACCGAATGTAGGATGTGGTCAGAGGCTTGCAGTTGAGCCAGTATGTCCTGCACATCTGAGCCAAACAGCTTGTAGCCTGTAGCTTGTAGCATTCAGAATGGACAACTGAACATCCTGAGCAAAGCCAGCATCCTCAACAATAAGTGCCTACAAATGCAGATGCCTGCTGCAGCAGCCATAACTGAGGCATCTACGGCATTGTAGGCAGCCCTAAGGAGTTAAGTGCCAGTGTCAGACCCGGATTTAAAAGACTGCAGCAGCTGCTGTTTTAGGGATCCTCTGGGAGTGCCCGGGTGATTCAAGGGCTTGGTCCCAGAGCTGGTTTTGGTACTGGACCATATGGGTAATGTAATTCAGCACCCTGATGGTCAGTGTGGCAGATGCAAAGGTTCTCTTGCCAATGTGATCCAGCATCCATGACTCCTTACCTGGGGACAAGAAACTGAGATGTTTGGGCCTCTTGGTGCGGTCATGAGCAGCAGTGATGACCACTGAATCTGCTTGAGCCTAATTGGTAAAGAAAAGCCTTTCTGCTGGAGCCTTGTATAATTTGCCTGCCTTCCTTGGCACGGCAGGTATCAAATTGGGTCAATGCCATGCGGCCATAGTGACATCTTCAAAAGGCTTAATTAAGGATGGGATGACCAGAGGACAGGCATCCGGAAGCCTTAAATAAGTGGCCAGTTGATGTCAAGTGGGATGTTGCTCCTCGGGGTCAAAGCCTATGGCCAATTGCAATGGTCTCATAACCGAGACAAAATAGGGGTCATCGGGGGGGGGGAAAACAGGGGGATATACCTCATGGTCTCCTCACTGTCGGATGAGACAGTGGAAGAGAAGTTGCAAGGAGTTGCTGCCCCTCTTCGGGAGGAGTAAGGTATGGATGGCACCCATCCTTGTCCACCAAGTCCTGAGGGGGAGCAAGGGGCCCAGGGTCCTGAGGTGTGGGCCATGGTCCTGCTGGAGGAACAGGGAGGTGTTGCAGGGATGGGCCTTTTGTAGAAGTAAGCTTAGCCTGCATAAAATCCCATAAGGTGGTAAGGATGGCGTGAAAGTCCACCATTATTGGCACTGGACCCATCATCATCAATTGAGGTAACACCAGGGTCAGCACTGGGGTCGGCACTGGGGAGAGCAGCCACACAGTCTGGGGCCTTGGGGGAAGCTCCTTGGTGTGGGTCTGCATTGGGGATGGTGACCTGCGCTTGGGACAGGGTGACTGCAGACAGGGAAGAGGCCTTGGGCCTGAGATGATGACCCCATAAATTGTCGAGGATGGTGGAAAGAGGTGTAGGTTGTGTCCTAGCAATCGCTGAAGCTGAGCCCCTCGATGATGAACCAGCAGAGCCACCTGACTGAGTGCCTGCAGAAATCAAGAGCCTGATCATCAGGGGCTGTGAATTTGGTGAGGCACCATAGCCCCTAGAGCTGACCCTCACCACTAAATCATTGGTGGGGGGAGCTGCTAACAGCAGCCATGCAGGGAAAAGGGCATGCAAGGCAGAGGGGACCACCCCTGATGACAAGGATGGTCCCGCTGCAGTCGATGCATGGAGCGGTGATTGGATCAAGATGAGGGGGACTGAGTTTTGTCCTTGGGCTGATCCTTGTCTCAGTGTTAATGCTTCCCTGCAGACTTGCCATGAGCCTAGAAGGACTGCAACCCTGAGGACGTCGCATGGAAGAGGAGGAACTTTGATCCTGAAGCTCCTTCTCCATCTGGGCAACCTTCTGCTTCAGCAGAAATGTTTTGAGGGTCTGCTCTCAGCACTTCCTGGTGGCCTGGTTGAAGCTGCAGCAGATCAAGCAAGCCTAGGTGTAGTAGTCTGGGCCTAGACAGCAGACACAGGCCTCGTGGTTGTCCTTCTCGGGGATCTTCTTCTTACAGGTACACTTCTTGAAGAGGTTTCTGGATGCAGAGCTTGGCATAAACGAAGACGAAAAATCATTTTATCGCTAAAGTGATACACATTAGGGAGAGAAAAACAGAAAAATAAAGGTCGACAAAGAAAAACGGTAAAACGGCGGTCGACTAAAGCTGGTGGAGCACCATGAAGTCTGATGTATGATGGTCGATGGCGGGAAAAGAACTGAGGAGGGCCCAGGGGCTGCCCACTCTTATAGGATAGGTCAACGTCGGCATATAAAGCCAGGAGTGAATGGCCCCCCGGTAGACTGCTAGGTAGGAAAGTTTCCATGTAGCCCTAGTGCCTGGTGGTTACAGTTCCATAGGTGTGGCCTGCTGCAAGAGATACCCCTGAAGTCAGGTTATTATTTATACCACCCTTATTTATTTTAAATCATATATGCATTCTTATAAATGCAAACTTTAAGCTGCAATACTCCAACCTGTTTACATCAACCTTAATTTACCTGTGCCCAAACCTGTAATTCCTGGCCATGGATTCTTGGCAACCCCCCTTGCCATAAACATTTTTTTAAAATCTTTTTTCACTGTATCACAATAATCATCCAGAATTTTGTAAATTGTGGTCTGTACACATTTTTAATGTGCAAATGAAGCTGCATTCTGGGAGTGCAAAACATTTTCTTGTTTTACATATCTTTTGTTGTTATTTTTTAAAAAGTTAAGTATCATGTTTCTTGTTTTAAGATTTTAGCAATTATTTTACCTAATAATGTCATGAAATCAGATGCAATACTGTGAATATGTTGTATGCTAAAATAAATGTTCTCTACCCACAGGAAATTTTAAAAATAAAGAAATATATTGCATCATTTATTATTGTCTGAGTTTGCATGTGATATGTAATTGAGCCATCTGCCTTGCCAGAAAAAAGAAGTACAGTAGGTGAATCCATCTCTTTCTTTACACAAAGTGATGAATCAAAAATGGAAAAGGTGTTCATTAAAATGAGAAATATAAATCATGGGATATTGTACAATTCTGGAATTATACTGGCAGCAAAGAGTAAAAGGTCAAACATGTAATAGTCCATAAAATGAAAAACATACAATGTTATGTCTGGGATTCTTGTTACTATGGACTGAAAATAAGACTATCAGTGAAGAATTGGAGCCCCATACACATTCACAGTTTTGTGCTGCAAAGTGTTTACAAGGACCACGTTATGGCACATTATTGTATTGGGTCACTTTGTGGTCACAAGGGCTATACATGACTTCAGAACCTACTGGATTGCATCACTTTGTGTTAAAAATTCAGGGGTTGCAAGACCTTCCATTAACTAGCACACATGTCAGTTTGCCTGCACAGGGAAATGAGTAGAGAGGCAGAGTTATGTATGGTACTGATATGTAATTAAGTGTGGTGATATGCCCAGCAGCTCTCAATGCCCTCTCCCCAGGTCGCAAGGTGCAGCAATCCCAGGAGCACAATAACTGCTGAATGCAGTCCTTGAAGGGTTCACTGCCTTGCAAGCTGGAATGTCCATTCTGGAAGGGGTAAGAATTTAACAGTCCACAGCCCCACTGAACACTAGACAACACAGAAATAGTGCTAGAGTGGAAACACTGTTTGACTGCTAAAGACTTCAGTTATAATCAGGTGAGGTTTCATGGGACACTGACCACTAGGGAAGACTAGAAAGGTGGGCCTTAAGATGTGGGTGAGGGGTGGAATGACATCATTCTGCTGTGTGCCCAGGGCATAGACCAAAGCATGGTACCATGTTCCTGGTGCCATGCCATGGTCAGACCCCTGCGGCAGCCATACATCCAGCATTTTAGTGGTAACATATTCTATGCTCAACAACTAACATTTGGAATGGCAGTTTGCATAATTGTATGCAGCACTGCTGTCACGAGGGACAATCCTCTCTCTGCAGGCAGTGGCACCTGCTTGTGTATGGCAGTTTTGATGGTTGGCCATGTGCACCCACAAAAAAATACCTCCCACTGCTGTGATTTTGTATCATGATCCAGAATTTTTAAATGATGTCCTCATTAATTATGAAAATCACTAAATGTTTGTATGCTATATCGTTAGTGATCATTTTAAATGTTTGCGTAACACAACAATTTTATACACTTGGAAAAATATATCAACTTGATGTTAGAAACAATGATTTACATATTGAAGATTTTTGGTTGAATAGATCACAGATGTATCAGGCAATCTGTTTTCTAAGATAAAAATGTGCTTGACAAGAAATAAATATGGATTATGCACCTGTAACTGTAGTTCTGCTAGTGGTATGTAGTTCACATCTACACTCTGGCAATTTTCCTTGAGAGAGGCAATTCATTGTAGGTCTTCAAGCTAAGCTCCTCCCACCACCTGATTGGTATATTCTCTGGCTCCATGCTGAAATAACAGATCTTAGCATGCAAGAAGCAGGGATCAGGGTGACATTTGTCAGGCGAGATCAGATGGGTTGTGTAGATGTGAGCTATATACCACTAGTAGAACTACGGTTACAGGTGAGTAATCCATATTTCTAACAATGTGGATACAGTTCACTGTCTTCACTCTGGCAGACTCCAAGCAGTCCTCCAGGAAGATGGGGCAGGGCATGCACCCCTATTTGTCGAACATAGACTGGAGGACTGAGGACCCAGTAACAACATCCAACAACTCATGATGTCGATGCTGCAATGGGAGATGAAGGTGTGTGCTTTACTTCAGGTTGCAGAGCTGCATATCTTTGCAATAGGGAGTCCCTGGAAACAGCTACTGAAGCAGCGGTATGTCTGGTGGCATGAGCAATAATCCATTTGGGTGACTCCCTACCAGCCAAACTAATGCAGAGGTCAATGCAGGATGTAACCCACCTAGCAATTATCAACTTTGCTGCTGGTTTGCCAGATGCAGCTTCAGTGTATGTTATAAACAACTGGGGAGCCTCACTCTGAGCTCTAGCCATATGCTCTTTGCAATTCAAGAGCCCCCTCTGAAGGTCCAGGGTATGGAGCCTGCGATCAGGCTCCGAGTTCAGGTTGGTAAACTATACTCATAAGTTAATCACCTGGTTAAGGTGAAACTCTGATATAACCTTCGACAGGAACTTCAGGTGAGGGCAAAGGACTACCTTGCTCCTGTGGAGGTCTGGAGCTCACTAATCCTTCTGGCTGATGTGATGGGCCACCAAGAAGGCAGTCTTCCACAACAGGTGTGACATCTCATACCTTTGTATTGGCTCAAATGGCCTGCTCATGAGCACTGCCAACACTAGCAGTAAGTCCATTGGAGGTGGAGGTTATTTATTTATTTATTTATTTCAAAAGTTTTACCAGGAAAGACATACAGTATTGAGCTGGGAATCAGCTCGTTTCCAGAGGCATCCTGAGGGGAGGGGTAAAGGGAGATATATACATAGCAAATATGGTATAGAATCAGAAAAATAAATGTATTAAATACATATATTCAAATATACAAAGTAAACGAACATACAAGCAAACAATACAAATATACACAGCAAATGAGCAGCAGAAAAGAAAGTGATCATACCTAGGTGCAGGATGTTATCAACCAACAGGACCAACCCATATAGGCAGTAGTACCGCAAGTCAAGCAATGGTAAGGGAGAGTAAAAGACTAGGCAGGGAGTGGGGGGTAGTTTACAAGGAGGTATCCAGGAGGCACTAGCAGTGGTAGGGGAGAGATCAAGAGTGAGCAGGGAGTGGGTAGGAGTTTACAAGGAGGTACCCAGGATGCAGTGGATTGGGTTGTGGACAAAAAGAGGTGGGAGGTAGAGTACAGAGTAGGGAGGAGAGCGATGGAAAAAAAGGGGGGGAGAGTAGAGGAGTAGGATTAGTGAGAACTCAGGTGCAGTTGCAGGAGGGAGCAATGAAGTCACAGGAGAAAACAGTAGAGCTCAGGTGCAGTTGAAGGAGGGAGCAGTGACATCTCAGAGAAGACAGGAGAGGGAGCGGATGGAAGTGGCAGAGTAGATGGGAAGTGGGAGGGCATTCCAGAATTTAGGAAGGTGAAAGGAGAACACAGTTTGGCCTGAAAAATACATCCTAGATGGGAGTGCTAGGGTTTGGTGGCCAGAGCTATGAAGGAAGTAAGCGAACTGAGGAGGAGACTAGAGATGTGAAGTAGGGGGAAGGGAGCTCAGCCAGTCTCTGGCAATAAGGGAGGAGCCATGTGCTTGGAGGAAAGTCCTGCAGCAGGGAGTTTTGTCAGGAGGAGGGGGTGGGCCACAGTGTCGAAGGCTTTGGCCAGGTTGACAAAAATTGCAGAGGTGATCGGGTCCTGATTCATACCTGATACCACAGGTAGTCGAGGATGCTCACTGTGGGACAGATATGGGGATCAAGCTCCTTATTCTGGCACCAGATCAAGTACCTCTTCAACTTAAATGTGTAGCATTTATGAGTCGACTCCTTATGGGACGCCTCCACAGTGGTGAGGACACCTTCTGAAAGGCCCAAAAGCCTGGAAGTCTAGCCATTCTGGAACCGGATTGAGGGGTGCAGAAATTGAAGGTCTGGGTGGAAGGCCTTTCCCTGTTGGCTGGTCATCAGATCTGGGCTGTGTCGTTACCTCCATGGAGACCTGCTGCTGAGGTGGAGTAGATACATATACTGGAACTGTCTGGGCCAGTCCGGGGCTATCCACGCCTTGTCCTTCTGGGCCTTGACCATGGCCCTGTGGACCTTGGGAAAAGGAGAGAAGGTGTACGGTAGGCCTGGGGTCCAGGGCCTCGTGAAAGCATCCTCCCAACAGTGTCTCAGACTGTGGGGGGCAGACGCAAAACCGCCTCAATTTTCTGTTTTCCCAGGAGGCAAAAAGGTCCACCACAGGGGTGCGTCACTAGGAGAACAGGTGGTCTACCACTGCCTAATGCAAGGACCACTCATGTGACATCTCTCTATTTCAACTGAGAGCATCTGCCAGTCAGTTGTTCAGACCCACAACATGGATCTCCAAGTTTTCTGCACCCAGGCTGCACAAGAGTGTTCTGGTACAGAGATCCTCCTAACACAATGGAAGAAAGTGTATTCACCCTGCCCATTTAGGTAGAATATGGTTGTGATGATGTCCTTCTGGACCTATATAACCTGACCCTAGATCAATGGAGCAAACTCCATCAGAGCCAGATACAGTGCACAGAGCTCCAGCAGGTTGATATTGTGACGAGACTCCCAGGATGATCAGAACCAGTGGGCTCTGTTGTCTCCTAGGTGTGCTCCCCACCCACCACAGATGTTTCTGTCATGAGAATGACTGATAGTTCTGGACAGGCAAATGAGATTCCCTCCTTCAGATATTGTGGGTCCAGCCAACACTGGATGGCCTCTCACATCAGCTGGGTCAGTATGACTGGTATGTCCAAGTGACTATGGTGCTGATACCACTGTTGGCATAATCCCCAATGCAGGTGATACATCCACAAGTGCACCCAATGGATTATGCTGGTGAAGGATGTCATGTATCCCAGCAGCTGCATGGAGTCCTGGCAGGGCGCAAGAGCTCAACTTGAAATAATCAGGCAAAGGAGGTAAGATCCAGTGCCCAGTCCACAGGAAGGAGGGCTTTGGCCCACTGGAAGTCTAGTTCTTCCCCAGTGAACATGATCACTTTCAAGGGGACCAGCTCAGACTTTGCCAGATTGACCAGAAAGCCCTAGTACTGACAGACTTGGAGAGCCAAATCTCTGGACCTCTTCATGGCCTCTTCAGATGACCCAGCTATCAGCCAGTCATCCAGGTAGGGATATGCCCTGATGCAGTTGCACCACAGGAAGGTCACCACCACTGCCATGCACTTGGTGTAGACCCTGGGCACAGATGAGAGGCTGAAGGGCATGATCTGGAGCTGGAACAGTGCCCCTTTGCATGGAATCAAAGCAAGCGGTAATGTGATGGAGAGACTGGGATGTGGAAGAACATATCCTGGAGGTCCACGGATCAGAAACACATGCCCTGCTCCAGAGGAAGAACAATCTGATTCAGAGTGACCAATTGGAACTTGCATTTCTGTATGATTTGGTTCAGATCATATGGATCCAGTATGCGGTGCCAGCCCCCCACAGAAACATAGCAACGTGACAGCAGAAAAGGACAGCCTCGCACACCCAGTCTAACCAAGGTGCCTAGCTGATGGCTAGGGCTATTCAGGCTCTTTCCCCCCTCCTGATACCAAACCCATGTGTCTGTCTCATGCCCTCCTAAAGCTCCCCATGGTGGCTTCCCCTATCACCACCTCTGGAAGCCTATTCCATTTCTCCAACACCCTTTCTGTGAAAAAGTTCTTCCTGACATTTCCTCAGAATCTGTCCCCCCATCTGTAATGCATGCCCCATGGTCCTCTTCTACCCCCATAAGTTAAACATAAGTTCTACCAGCTCACTGTTGATGCCCCTAACATACTTAAAGGTCTCGATCATTTTCCTCCATCCCTCCTCTGCTCAAGTGAGTACATGCCCAGGTCACTCAGTCTCTCTTCATATTGCAAGTGACCAAGCCCTATCACCATTTTGGTCACCCTCCTCTGGACCCACTCTAGCCTGTCCATCTCCCTCCTTAGGAACAGCCTCCAGAACTGCACCCCATATTCCAGATGTGGCCTAACCAGCTGCTTATATAGTGGGATGATGACCTCCCTCCTCCTGCTAGTGAATCCCCCTCCTGATGCAACCCAACATCCTACCAGCCTTGGCCGCAGCTTTCTCACACTATTTAGATGACTTTAGGTCCCCTGGAACAACAACTCCCAGGCCCCTTTCCTCCTCAGTGACTTCTAGGGCCTGACCCCCCCAGACAGAAAGTCTCTCTCTGGTTTTTCCTTCCTAAGTGCATGGTTTTGCACTTTTGTGTGTTAAAGGCCAGTCTCCATTCCTTAGACCAAACCTCTAACCTCCTCAAGTCCTTATTCATATCCTCTACCCCCTCTTGGCTATCCACTCTATTACAGACCTTCATATCGAGAAAGAGACACACTCTTCCCCTCAGACCTTCCATTATATCTGCCACTTATATGTTAAAAGGCAGTGGTCGCAGCACTGACCCCATCCTTTTCAGAACCAGGAAGCCCCTGGACACATATCTCTGAGTGACCAGGGCATCTGCAACATGGGCTATCGCACCATGCTCTTGGAGCTGAGTGATGTCAGCTCTTAATGTGGACAGCGTGTCCTTTGACACCCTGAACTACTGAGGAGCTCAGAGTTGATACAGCAGTTGAGCTTCAAAATCCAGAGGCAACCCTCTGCTCACCACCTCTAGATCCCTCCTAGCCAAGGTAATAGTGAACCACTGTGACAAGAAGTGGTGTAACTGACCCTTGAGCAGGAATTGGGGAGGGACTAGAAGGGGTGACCCACCATAACCTATCACTGTGCAGCCTTGGAGAGGGCTATGGTCACAAGGGTTGTGGAGGAAGCACCACCTCTGTCCTCGCCCTCTTTTTTGCCCTTGACCACTGAATTGGGGCTTTACATGTAAGTGCTGAAACTGCTCCTGCTTGGGCTGCTGAGGATGTTGTGGCTGTAACGGCCAATACTGGAAGGCTTTCTTGTTTTTTTTTTTTTATTTTGTTAATCAGGTAAGTGCACTGGTGATAAAAGACCCTTTTTCAGGTACAACCCATTAGGTTCTTGGTCCTTCTGGGATGAAGCCACAGAATCAAGGGTGGCATTGGACTTTGGAATGCGTGTGAGACATCCTACACCACAGTAAACACAGATACCACACTCTAGAAAATGCTCAGCTGGTGCTGTTAAAAACTGGAGTTTGGACTCCCAACACAGAGTACACATGAACAACACTCAGTCGGAAAGTACAAAAAAATTACTAAATAGTAGAAACAGTCAGGGTTTATTCAGCAATTCAAAAACAGTGAAGGTGCAGTTCAGAAACCCCGGTGTTTCGGGATTATAGCAGGTCCCTTCATCATGGTTGAAGATGTCAGTGCCCAAAAAGGGGACAATGGACAGCTTGTGCTGAATATCCACCATAAGGGTGGAAAGCCTCAACCAGGCCCTATGATGCATGACGACAGTCATTGCCATGGCATGGGCACAGGCGTTACCCATATCCAGAGTCATCCAAAGCTGATGTTAAGCTAGTGACTGACTTTGGTCTCTGACTTATTTCACCAGCAACTGTTTGTCAACAGGAAGATGGGGAAGGAGGTCCCCTAACACTCCCAGTAAAGAGTGGCCAAAGTTAGCCATCATGAAAGCATAGCTCACCTGACAGAGACCCAGTGAAGCAGCAGTGCACACCTTTTCAGCCACATGGTCGACCTCCTTTGACTCCATGTCTAGAGGCTTGTCCACATCCCCTTGGCTTCCCAGTTTCAAGAGGACTGCGTCTGAAACCAAACCCTCATCAGAGGGGTGGTTACAGAATTCAACATGCATTTATAAATACCAAATGTTTCCTTGCATGGTGTATGTGGCAGGGGTGCATTAAAGTTATGAGCCTGCGTTTGCAAATGTCAATGTAGCCTCATACCTTTGTTGTTTTTTAATATTTGAATGCCAAATTTTCAAAATAGCCTTCTTAAGACCCCACCTCATGAACAATAGAGGAGAAAAAATTCAACTCCTGCCCAAAAGGTGATTTCGAGCAGTGATTACAAAATCACCTTTTGAAATGCGAGAACACATGTTGGCCAGAATTTGAAAAATGACAGCTGTCATATTCATGAGGTGTTGTGAAGAAATGGTTTTGTTGAAAATTTGGGGTCAAAATATTGAAAATTACCAAAGTTATGAGCCTGCATTTGAAAACTTCAACGCAGCCTCATAACTGTTGTTTTTTTGATATTTTCTATGCCAAATTTTCAACATAGCCATCTTATGACCCCACCTCATGAACAATGGTGGAGAAAATGTTCAAATCCTGCCCAAAAGGTGATTTAGAGCAGTGACCACGAAATCACCTTTTAAGAAAAATTTACTTAACATCTCTTGCATTGTTCATGAGGTGGTGTCCCAAAAAAGGTATGTTGAAAATTTGGGGCAAAAATATTGAAAAGGCCAAGGTATGCTACTAAGTTCAAAACCCCATTGAAATACATTGAGCCGCATACCTGACTTCCTTAGTTCGTGGTCTGGCATTGAAGAGTGAAGACGTCTCTATGGTCTGGAGAAGATCAGGGCATCGGACCCCCAATGGGTAAGTAAGGGTTGGGGGGGTGTGGGGTGGTGGGTACTGAGTGGGAAGGTCAGGTGGGGGGGACTAAAGGTGCAACAGACAAGGATGGATGGTTTCTGTTTTATAGGATTCCAAAAACACAACAACAAATTGATGAGGGACAGTTTTCTATATTGCAGGTGATGACACTGGGTGATTGGGCACCCCCAATGTCACTGTTACATTTACGGGGGGGGGGTTGGAGTGGCGGGTGCTGAGAGGGAGGGTTGGCTGGGAGGGACAGTAATAAAGAAAAAAACTCTAGAGACAGCGTGAGTCAGTTTCATTTTGAAAATGAAAGAACTCACGCACACATATTTCACACAGTTCTATGCACTATAAAAAATACTGGATGAGCAATTCTATGCACAACCAGTGTGTTCTGCCACCTCGGGGTTCTATTTCCTATGGACCTTTCGAGTTTCGCTCTTGAGGTCAGAGGGATTCAGAACTCCTCTGTGGCAGAACATACTGGTTGTGCATAGTTGCCCATCCAGTATTTGTTACTGTATGTTTTAATAGGCTGCACAGAGGAAGATCTTCAGCAGAGACTGTTAAATTTGATTATTTCTCCCCTCTTGGTGAAACACTGTGTGTTTTTTTTTTTTCTTAAGACATATGGAATGGGGAGGAGGTCACTGTATATGTTTACTGACTCATCGTAACTGTATCTGGAGCGTTTTGATTTATTGACGGGACCGACTTCTTTTTAGGAGCCCTGTCACAGATGATATTCTGTTTTAATTTTAAATCATGGCAGTCCAGTTGGTCCCTTCAAACTTTGGTTCCTTAAGCATAATGTATGAAGACTGGACTACTTTATTTCTGAAAAGTGTATTTGTTAACATCTGTTCTGAGACTGTTTTATAAAACTTTACTATTTTAGCCCAAGTGAATGGAAGATGGTCTGTGGCAGAGACTTCACCTTCTTACTTTGTGTTCCTTTTATATCAGCCTGTAAATACTGATTACTTTCCTTCCCTCTATTTTTGGCTTATGAGAGAGGGAGGGACTTTTTCTGATTGCCAAGTCAGCCGCTATTTTCCTTGTGCGATGCGCTATGAGTTCTCTGGTTTCAGTGTTTTACTCCAAGGGCACTGCCTTTAATTAATGGTGTTTTAATTTAGCTTTTTGGCAAACAACCTTTCTTTTTGTTTCTCCTTTTTTTGTTTTTCTTCTTTCTTTATTTGTTGATATGGCTACTGCCATATGTTTGGAGTTATCTTGTATTGGAAACAGGATGCTTTATTAATATAGTATGATGGTTACACATGTGTGGATAAGGGGAGGCTTTCATATTATTGTATACTTTTATAAATGCCCATTGTATATTACTATAATAACTGGCAAAGCATAATATCAACCCATTTTCAAACACTGCCAAAAGTCGTATCAACTCGCAGGTTTATATGAAAAACTCATATCAACCTGTGAGTTGATACGACTTTTATATCCTCGTGCCGAGAATCCTAGCTAACCAGCGTACACAGACACAGGCAGCACGAGACGGTTCTCCAACGGCAGTGTGCACATCACAAAAAAAATCAAAACAAATAAACCAGGGAGAGTCCTAATATAAAGATCTATCACAATGGAGAACCGTTTCATAGCTGTGTGTAATAGTGACAGGGAAAAGTTCATAAACGAGCAAGAAAACCAAAACACCATACGTAAGACAGCTAGTGACCTGAGAGTATTCAAAAGTTACCTTGCTCACAGAGAAGACTGTCGAGATGTCCACAGCATCCCACCTGCAGAATTAGATCAAATTGTCTCAGATTTCATATTCTGTGTAAACAAAAAAAAAAAAAAGATGGCTCTGAGTACAAGCCTGGCAGCATAAGGGGAATAATAGCAAGCACTGACCGTCATTTACAGTGCAAAAAATACACCAACTTAATTTTCCAGGGCCTTGAAACTGACTTCCTAGAAACAAAGAAAACACTAAAAGCAAGATCAAAATACCTAAAGAAACTTGGAAAAGGAAACAGGCCCCTGAAAGCCCAGCCATTGTCCGAGGAGAACATAACCCTATTGTATTCGACAGGCACGATTTCATTAAGCAACCCAGTCTCATTATGAATTTCCTTTTTTTTTTCACATCAGCATTCATTTTGCTCTATGTACGAAAGAGCAATATGATTTAGCATGGGGTGACATCATAGATAGCAGAGACACTGAAGGCAACAGGTACCTGGAGTACAGGGAGCGACAAACCAAAACACGAACGGGTGAAAACCCCCGAGATGTCAGGCCAGTAAATCCCCATCTGTATGAAAATCATTGCAACCCAGAAAAAGATCCACTGTTGGCATATGATAAATATAAGGCAAACAGACCTATAAGTATGCAATCAAATGATGCCCCATTCTACTTATCTCACAATGTGAATCAGAAACCAGATGTGTCACTTTGGTACAGAAGCATGCGAATAGGTATGAATAAATTGCAGCAAATGAAGAAAAAAATGAAACTTTCAGCTGGTCTCCCTGATGAAAAATGCATCACCAACCACAGTACATGGAAAACCAGTATTCAGCGACTCATTGATGCGGACATCCCACCCACCGAAGTTCAGCAGATTTCAGGGCATAAGAATATACAAAGTATAAATAATTACTCTGTTTTAAGTGAAAAAAAACAGAGACTAATTTCCAATCTTTTCAATCAAGCACCTGAAAGTACCTCATCTGATGTGGCTAATCACAAAGAAGCAACTCCTGTGGCGAAGAGAAATGCCCAGCAAGTAGACCCCTCAACTTCCAGCCTCCCCGTCGACGAGAGTACATGAAGCCTGCAGACCCTGTTTGGAAAAAAAATGCGTGTTCCATCAGGGAATATCTATAAACATCTACAATAATTCAATGGCACCGCCAAGAAAACGTCCATGTTTGCTGGCAGATTCAGATTCCTACTAACAGGTATGTATCATAAAATTAATCTAAAAACAGAGAAGCTGTAATTTACATAGAAAAACACATTAACAATGCTTAAAAATGTTTCCCTGCAAAACATACTTTCACCACTATCCTTTACTCTTTTCCCAGGTTGGTTGACCTTTCACCTCGGAGCTGAAGAAGCAACGCTCGAGTATTTCAACAAATAACAAGTTGTCAGTTTATTTAACTCTAATTAACTTTAGAATACAATAACAATTTTGTTAAAAAAGTAAGTAAGTGCTGATCCTGAGCTGATTTTAAGTCACATGAACTTTCCCCTCATACTGTACCTATCCTGAGATGATGCAACCTCGTTGTATTTGATGTAGCCACGATGAATTTGAACTTTTCGATGAAAAGAACACAGATGTACTATTACTGCAGTCTGTTTACTACACTGGATGTAAAAATATGTAGTAAAATCAGCGTTGTCTGCTTTCTATTATAAGAATAAAGTATATGTAGGTGCTGCATATGGAGTAATTTGATTTGAGAACAATATTTGATTTGAGAACAATATTTTTTCCTTTGCCAGTTATTATATAAAATAAAACATATGTAGGTGGTTGATATGGAGTTTGTTTTTTTTACACACCCTCAATGTGTGATAATATTTAAACCTCTCGAGCTGCGCTCTCGAGGTTTAAATATTATCACACATCTTGGGTGTGTAAAAAAACCCCATATCAACCACCTACATATGCATTATTCTCTATATACCTCCTCCCTTGGATGTTCTCATAATGGGCTGATTTACATACTTTTGCAATACTTTTTACTTTGCTAGATTTTTCTTTCTTTTGCTCTTTTTTCTTTATTTTGCTCTTTGTTGCCACTGTGTGGATGTTATAAGGAACAGACTGCAGAGGAATATATATATTTTTTGTTGAAATCTAGTTTGGATTGTAGTGTTCAGACAGATGGTTGGATCTCGAGACAGGACTTTGCTTACACATATTGTGCATCCTAATTTTTCTTTACAATTGCGTTAGTTCCAAGATTACTGCCTTGACTGCTAGTATGTTTATTTTAATTACAAAATGACCAGCCCTTGTGTTCTCACTCATTTTTTTTATTTGCTCATTAGGCTGCTATTATTCATTTGGAATTACCATGTGCAGTGAACAGGATACTTTATTGTTAATGCATCATGGTTACTATACTGGCCCAGTAGGGCCAGTATAGTTAGGGTTTGTAGGAGTGTTTAATGTTAAAGGGCAATTTTTCCTGGTTAATAACTTTAAATTGGATTCACAGATCTGCTGGTGTAGGGCTGTTGATGTACCAAATTTGGTTGGAATCCCTTTTGAGATTTTTGAGCTATAAAGTGTTGAAAATACAGATATTTCCCTGGTTTTTACTATTTTTTCAGCCACCTGTATCTCAGAAATGACTTTAGGTACTGGGCTGAAATTTTTAGAGTAGAAAGTCTTGGCCTCACAGATGTGCCTTTTAAAGATTTGGTGGGAAAATATAAATGTGTTCCAAAGTTATGACATGTTGAGTTTCCCATTATTTCATATGGAGAAAATAGATGTAAACGTGGAAGTGATTTTCGCATACTGTCATTCAGTTTTATATACTTTGCACCTGAATAACTTTGCAACACTCTAACAGATTTGTAGGAAATTAGACAAGCATCAGCTTAGGCCATGGGTCTCTTGACTTGACAAATTTGGTTTGAATCCCTTGTTTGGTTTCTGAGATACATAGTGTTGGAAAAAAAAAAAAAGATTTTTGAGGGGTTTGTTGTTTTGTTTATTAATGTTAAAGGGCAATTTTGGATCTTAATAACTTTGTAATGGTTAAAGTGATTTCTACTATATTTGGCACATATAATTACCCTGGAGAAGTGTTTGTCAGTGATAAATTGTATCTTAATAGCTTTAGCCGTTTCCGAAATACGAAGTGTTAAATATAAAGGTTTAGGAGTGTTTGACACTTTTTTGTCCACCTGGATCTCGGAAACAGTTTTAGCTTCTGGGCTTACATTTTCAGGGTAGAAAGCCTTGGCCTCACAGATGTGCCTTTTGAAGGTTTGGTGGGAAATTATAAATTTGTTCCAAAGTTATGACATGTTGAATTTCCCTTTATTTCCTATGGGGAAAAATAGATGTCCCACACAACACAGGATTCTGCTTCAAACTAGGATTCTGCTTTGAACCAGGAGTGTGCTTCAAACTAGGATTCTGCTTTGAACTAGGATTCTGCTTTGAACTAGGATTCTGCTTTGTATGAGCCCTATGGAAAGGGATTCTGCACTGAACAAGGATGCTATTTTGCAGTACTAAATCCCTTTTGGCAGACAGAACCAACACAGCGGGAGAACAGGAACCAACAGTCAACCAACCCTGCCTATTCTATAGCCCCCAAGGCCCCACTCCAGGCTGCATAAATCCCCTAGAGTTTTTTTTTTAAAACATAATCTCCACTCTGGGGTGATCTGCCAGGCTTTGTTTTCTGCAACACTGTGAACTGAGATTTAAACTTACTATAGGACTGAATGAAGTGCTCACCTTTTTGCTGGTTTTCCAGCTTGGTGCTTTTCAACTGAGTTTAACACCCTGGAAAGTGCACCTCATGTTTGAAGACTAAATGTTTTGTGCCATTGAGCTACTGTTTTTTGTGCTTTTTGCTATTTCAATATCTTATTCTCCCCCCCACCACCACCACCACCACCAGCACAGTAGGACACTGTGCATCCCACTCCCACTGTCCCAGATAAAGCACCCCTCCCCCCACTGTGGGACACTGGGGAAACCACTCCCAGTGTCCTGAAATATGTATGTAATGGTTTCGCCAACTGTGGGTGCCCAGTCACCATGTCAGCACTAAACTCACCCCCACCAGCAGTGTGTGACTCTAGGGAGCCCACTCCCAGTGTACATAGTGTACCCAGTTATGTTGTACCCCACCAGAGCAGTGTGGGATACTGGGGAACCCACCCCCAGTGCCTTGAGAAATGGTTCTATTGTTTCTGTGAAAAAAGAAAACTGTCCACAACATCTTTTTTTAAACACCTGTAAAAAAAGGTCTCTCATTGTTTCCCCATCCCCCTCTCACATCCTGACCCTCCCACTGAGCCACCAACCACCCCACACCGCCTTGCCCTATACTTACCAACCGATGTCGGTGGCTGTCATCTTCTGTGGACAGGGACACCTCTGCAATCTTCAAAGTCAAACCGCGAACTGAAGAATAAAGGTAAGTGCCATATAGAGGTGGTCAATGGCATTTTGAACATACTGTATGTTAATATCTCAGCCATTTGTAGGCACTTTACATAGATACGTAGACACTGTTGGCAGATAAGTGTCTCTGGCCCACCCAGTCTGCCTAGTTGTGCGTGTAAGTTCACTTTATGTTTTTATAGAAGTCTGTTGCCCCTTACCCCTGACCTCCAGAATGTCCTTATGTCTATCCCATGTATTCTTAAATCCCATGATTGTTTCATCCCCCCACTTCCTCTGGCAGGGTGTTCCACTTGTCCACAACCCTATCTGTGAAGAAATTCTTCTTCATGTTTCATCTGGATTACCCTCCCTCCAACTTCATCCCATTCTTTTTAGTTCTGGAACATATTTTTTCACTGGAAAATAGTGTATTCCTGCTCCCTGTTCCTTCCTGTAAGCTACTTGTATGTCTCTATCATATCCACTCTCTTCCTCATCTCCTCTCCTCCAGGGAGTACATAGTCAGGTCCTTCAGCCTGTCCTCATGGGACTTGTGATGCAATCCCTGTACCATCTTTGTTGTCCTCCTCTGAACCTTCTCTATCCTGTCTATGTCCTTACATAGTTAAGGTCTCCAGAACTGCACATTGTACTCCAGGTGGGGCCTCACTAGTGTTTTGTATATTGAAATTAATCACCCCCCTTTTCCTGCTGGTAATGCCCCTTCCTATGCATCCCAGCATCCTTTTTGCTTTACCTGCTGCCTTGTCACACAGTTTCCCTATCTTGAGGTCATCAGAGATGATAATCCCAAGGTCCCTTTCCTGCTTGGTGCATGCTATATCCTCATCCCCCCAACTGATATGTTGTTCCAAGGTTTTTGTGCCCCATATGCATTATCTTGGACTTCTTTGCATTGAATTTCAACTGCAAAACCCTTGATCATTTGTCAAGCTTCTGCAGGTTCCTCCTCATTCTGTCTGCACCTTCTGGCATGAGACAAATTTTCATCATGGACTTTTTGGGACCCCCACCTCATGAAGCAGTGTGGCCACGGCTCATCCAGCCAGCCACCCATGCCACCTCCTCAGGCCGCCTCCGACCTCTCTGCAGCTGGGTAAGATCCGTGGTCAGACCAGCAAGCACTGAGCAGCTCCCATTGGCCATCGCTCACTGCTGCTGCTTGCTGATTGGACTCCTGAGTCTCCCTCAGCCACTGATTGGTCGTGCTCATTTCTGTTGTCTTTTTGCCTTCCTGGGCTTTGGCGCCCATAAGATTATATTGCAAAATGCTGAAAAGTTGCACCCACCCCCTCCCCCCTCCTCCTGCCTTAATTAAATAAGCATTCTGCTCCTCCCACCCTTATTTGGGTCCTCCCTTTGAACCCTATCGGACTACTACTCCCCACACACTCTCTCCTCTCCTACACCCTACCCTCTCTCATCCTATCACATCTCTGTCCCTCCCTACTCACTTGCTGTGCCCCAGCTAGGGCCCTCACTCCACTCTCCCTAACTTTACCCTTGTGATTTCTCTGCTCTACTTGGCATAATGGGGCTGTCCATCGTGTCTTTTTCTCTCAACCTCCTTGCATGTCTGGTTCCCCTCAGCTATCCCCCCAGAGCCTGCAACCCCTCTCTTCCCCCTAGCTACATAATTGATTGTCTCTATGCCCATATAGGCACTCTAGCCCTTGCTCCTTCACCGCATCCTTCCCTGACACTATCTGGAAGCATACAAATAACCATGACTGGGGGAGACTTGCTTCGTTGACAGCCTTTCCATCCCTAGCACATGTTACAATGCTCTGGAGACATTGTCAACACCCCTGCCTATGCTCCCAATCAAAGCAGTTGACTAAACAAATACGTTGGTGCACACACTGAAGCTACTGCTCCTCCTGCTCCTACTATCTGGTACTATTCACCCTGATCCTGGCCCAATGACCACCCACTCAACCACCCAAGTAAAGCGGACTGGGTCTTTCACCCTTGCAACAATCAACATCTGCAGCCTCCTCCCTAAACTTGATGCATTGCAAATCTTTGTCAACCGTCATAATCCAGATATACTCAAGGTTGTTGAAACCTGGCTCTCTCCAAAAATCCCAGACATGTCAATTGCCTTACCAGGTTATAGTATCTTTAGACTTGATAGGACGACAAAGAGAGGTGGGGGCTGTGCAATATACCTGAAAGAGCCTCTCCTGGGCCACACCTTAGATCCCCCAGACTAAAATACAGCTGCGCAAATTCTGCCTATTAAAATCATCCTAGGGGTCCAAAACAAAGCCCTGACAATGGCTGCAGTGTACATCCCCCCTAAAATGCAAGGCAAAGGTAGCAACACTGTCCTAGACTTTGTACGTACCCTCCCCACTGACTCTGAGGCAATCCTTTTGGGCGACTTCAATGTTAACTGGCTGGAACCAGAAATTGGGGGTGTCAATGATGCGATCTCTGCCATAAACCTCTCCCAGCTAGTTGTCTCCCCCACTCAGCACAACTATAAAACTGACACAAGTACCCTTCCAGATTGGGTACTTACTAACCGCCCGAGTCGCATCTTTAACATCTCCATCCTCCCTGACTCAATTAGTGACCACTCCCCAGTCATCTGCAATTGGTATAACACATTTAGCATGCCTCTTCCCTTACTCATCTCCAGTAGAGTCCTCCCTAGAGAGCACCTGAAGCACCTTAAAACACATCTCAGACAAAAAGACTGGTCTCCTATTTACAATGCAACCGATATCAACTCAGCCCTGGAGTATCTCATCAACATCTTTAATGCCACCTGTGATGTCCATGCACCTCTCAAAAAATGCAAAGTCAAAGGCCTCTGCAACCCCTGGCTCACTGCTGAACTACTTGCTCAACTAAAAGCCAGGGATACTCTCTGGATGCTGGCATGGGCCTCAGATACTCAAACTGACATACAGAACTACAAATGTGCATGTAATGCCTGCACAAAATCCATTTGACTAATGAAAAACCCCTACTATAATGAAACTCTCATCAATACCTGGGAGCACAGCAGATCTTTCTGGAAAAACATTAAAGAAGTTGCTGGGAAACGACCTAAAACTTCCCCCACTATGCTGAATATCGATGGGGTTACTACTCTGGACCCCGTAACTATTGCAAATACCTTCAACTCAGCCTTCACTGACCTCAGCAGTGTTCTCCCCCTGACTTTTTCAACAATGATGATGCTCCATCACGTGCCACCAGCCCTTCCTCTTCTTTAAAATACCTGTCCTTCTACTTTAAGTCAGTCATGTTGCAGGAAGTATGCACTTACATCAGTAAAGCTATTGCCAAGACCCAAGAAAGTGGGGACACACTTGACCTAAAACTATTATCCCTCACCCTGGATGAAGTACTATCCCCCTTAACAAAAATTTTCAACCTCTCCCTCAACCTCAGTCAATTCCCTGACAGATGGAAAACTGCAACTGTTACTCCAATCCACAAAAGTGGCAACCGGGCATAACACATGAACTACCGGCCTAGCTCCATATTGCCTCCCCACTCAAAGGCCATTGAAAGGATTGTAGTGGACCAACTTACTGAGTACCTAGAAAAATATAATATCTTGTGCACTCAGCAACATGGTTTCAGAAAGGGCCACAGCACTACATCAGCCCTACTGAATTTTACTGGAGCTATCCACAGTTCCCTGGACAAAGGTCATCTAACTGGTTCTGTCTACATTGACTTAACAAAGGCTTTTGACACTGTCCATCATCACCTCCTGATAGGCCAGCTGCTAAACATTGGGCTCTCGCCCATGTCTATGACCTGGTTCAAAA
The DNA here is from genome assembly GCA_016271365.2 of Neoceratodus forsteri. Classification (NCBI taxonomy): domain Eukaryota; kingdom Metazoa; phylum Chordata; order Ceratodontiformes; family Ceratodontidae; genus Neoceratodus; species Neoceratodus forsteri. The sequence goes on along the minus strand of CM028137.1, from coordinate 795,579,950 downwards.
GTTACCTTGAAAACAGATCGCAAAGAGTCAAAATCAGTGAAGTCCTCTCTGATGCTAGACCAGTCAACTCTGGAGTCCCACAGAGATCCATTCTAGGTCCCCTACTTTTCTCTCTCTTTCTGAATAACCTACCAAAGTCCTGCCTGGAGCAAATACTACTCTAAACTGATGATGCTGCAATCCACGTTACCCACAAGGATCACTATCCCCTTCAATGTAATCTACAGAGTGGCTTCTCATCTGTCAAAAACTGGTTTTCTGAGTACAAGCTAGTCTTCAATTATAAAAAAACAAAGACAATGCTCTTCTACGGCACATATAATGAGTACAAGCATCTTCCCTTGACCATCTTCAACTGCAATGGTGCCACCCTGGAATATGTACCCTCCTTTAAATATCTTGGAATCATACTCGACAGTTGCCTATCCTATGGCCCACACATCGACAATATTGCTAAAGCTGCTAATACTCATATCGGACTTCTCTACAGGCACAGGCAATGCCTTACTCCTGAAGCCTTAAGGGTCACAGTTCAGAGCTCTGTGGCCTTGCTAATTGATTATGGCCTTATCATACAGTATACAGCTCTGCTACTACCACTGCTGTCTGATGTATAGCTACAGCCCTCAACAAAGCCTGTCGGCTCATTTCTGGAGCCCACCATCTCACCCATACGTGTGACCTCTATGCCCAAACTCACTGGTTACAACTCTCAAACCGCATAAAATACCAAACCTGCTTAATGGCTAAGAAGACAACCCTGGGCAATTCCCCTTCTGGCATCCAAGCCCTCCTTTCTTCTGCTTTCAATTCTCACCACACCATGGGCTCAGACTCCCAACTCTTTCAGACCCCTCGCTGTCATACCTCTCAGGGGCAAAGTGCTTTCGTCTACAGGGCCCCACTCTGGTTCAATGGACTCAGTAATGATATCTCCTGCCTTCCCAAGCTTGGCCTCTTCAAATCAAGGCTCCATCTACTCCTCTCTGCCTCCAGCACTTGTGACTGTTTCCCATTAACAGCCCTCCTGCCCATTCAACCTTTCTGTGCTGCCACTGCCCCCTCTACTCAGCCCTTACTTTCTCCCACACCTACCCCTTTCCCTTTCCCTCCCCCTTTCCCTCATGCCCTATTTCCCCTTCTCTCCATTGCACTTCCCTATGCACCGCTGACAATTCCTCTGGCTTCTCCTACCTCTGTATCCCTATCTAGTATCCTCTCAGTACTCATGTTTTCATTGGCAAAATAAGTTAAGCCTACTGTCTCTGTTACCCAATGTTTTATCCACAACCTGTTCTGAATTGACCTGTGTTGTATTGTACTTATTCTGACATGGAACCTTTGTAAAAGAGCCTCAGCTCAAAGGTACCTGTAATCCTGGATTCAAATAAACAAATAAATAAAATGAACACTGGCACTGTCATTTTGTTACTCTGCCCTGAAAGATGATTTCACTGTGGTTGGGACTGAGCAATGAAATGGAAATGCCTTTGTGCATGAGGTGGGGTCCCAAAAAGCCCATGTGGAAAATCTATTGCAAAAATACCACAAAACACCCAAGTTATACATGGTCATTGAAATTTTCCTTCATACATGTGTAACTTTGCCAGTTTATATTTTCAGTCCAAGTTTTCAGCATAGCCGCTTTTCACACCACATCATTAACAGTATGGCTGCATTTATCACATCCTGCCTGCTTTTGCATCTGTGGTGTGGAATAGTGTGGTCAATGTGCAAAATCACCTTTCAGGATTGAGTAACGAAATGACAGTGCCAGTGTTCATAACGTAGGGTCTCCAAAATCAATATTGAAATTTTGGAGCAAAAGTAACAAAGAATGCCTGAGTTACATGCAATCAATGAAATTTTCCTGTGCATGTATGTAACTGTCAATCATTTATATTTTCACTCCAAAGTTTGAACATAGCCATTTCTTCACAGCACCTCATGAATACTACAGCTGTCATTTCTCACATCCATGTGTTTCCACAGCTGTGGCACAGAATGGCATTTTGCCATGGATTAAGACATTTACACCTACAGTATGAGGGTTATGAGGTGGGGTGATAAGAAGACTATGTCAAAAATTCGGGGTCACAATGTGAAAAAAATGACAAACTTATGAGCATTTGTTGCAATTTTGTTACACACTTATCTCAAAAAGTAAGGAAATTCATTGCAAAAATCTCCATTTTACAAAACCAGTTAGGGTTTCCATTGCACCTTTAAAAGTATGGAAATTCAATGTTAGGGTTAATACATGTATTAACACAACAACACCAATCTCTGCAAACATTAGAAATAAATAGTATTTGATATATCCTTGTGTCCTCCCACCTAACTCGGATAACTATTGGAGCTGTTAATCATGTGGTATAGAACAATATATTTGTAAGGTGTACGAGTTAGGTGAAAGGAAACCAAGGGATATATCAAATAACTGTTTTGTTTCTAATGTATGCAGAGATTGGTGTTGTTGTGCTGATGCAAGTATTATCCCTAACATTGAATTTCCATACTTTTAAAGGTGAAATGGAAACTCTAACTGGTTTTATAAAACAGAGGTTTTTTTGCAATTAATTTGTATATGGGTAAGGGGAGGTGCCATCTTTTTTTTTGTATATCTGTACCTATTTGCAGAACGTTATTGCACTACTTCCTAAGTATGCTTGTTTAGCAGACTGATCTGTATATTTTAGATATAGTTTCTGCCTCAGTAGATATGCCCCCCCCATTTTTTTTGTCCTAAGACAGGGGGAGCGCACAGTGCTGATACTAGAAGTTCAGGTTGGGATTGATCACGGACCAGGTAGGTCAGGAAATAGGGTCTGGGGGACCTGACAAGTTGTTGTGTTTTTTTAGTGGAAGGGCAGTTTCCATACTAGATTGTTGGCAAGTGTTGTCACCTACCTTCCCTTTCTTTTTTTCTTTGTATTTTTATCTTGGGGTTGTTTTTGTGATCATAAGTGTTTTGAATTATAATGGGATTTACTTTTTACAGGGGATTTGTTATTGCATTTGAGGGGAATATGGGGATCTACTCACTTTTGTATTTTAGAATCTTTGTTTGATCCACCCTGTTTTTCTAATGATTTCTCTCCTTATATGTGCACCTCATATGTATATGTTAGTTGGAATATAAAGGGTGCTCAGGATGCGCACAAACGATATCGGGTTTTGAAGCATCTGAGGCAACTGAATGTGGACATAGCATTTCTACAGGAGTCCCATTTACCAAAAAACAGATGTTTCCCTTTTCCATCAGAAGTGCGTGAGGCAGGCTTTTGGAACTGGCAATAGTACCAAGTGGAATGGGGTATGTATTTTGATTGCTAGGCGCCTGCCTTTCCTCCCCCTGTTGGAAGTAGGCAACAAAGAAGGTTGATATATTTTTCTTCAAGATAAACTAGGGCAGCAAGAAGTACTTTTGGGCTCAGTTTATGGCCCTGTTGTAGATCTGCCACAATTTTTCTCACACCTAATGACCCTTTCAGCCCCATATGTTCATATTCCCATGTTAATAGGGGGTGATTAGAATCCAGTATATCAGGCAGAGTTAGATAAGTCAAATTATATATGGAAGGGTCTCTCTCCTGCACAGTGTGGCCTCTGAGACTTAATAGATTCTATTGGGCTGATCGATCCCTGGAGGTTGCTTCACCCTTCTGACTGGTCTTATACTTTTTATTCTCTGCATCATTCTTTTCCTGTATTAATTTTTTCTTGTTTTCCCAAGAACAGGTACCTGGGGTAGTTCACTGCCACATCTGGGAGTGGGTCATTTCTGACCAATCTCCAGTTTCGTTAACTTATGGGATATTGGGTAGCACCCCATGAGATTTCTTATGGCACTTAAATGTTCAACATCTGCAGGACCGTGTGGCAGTTGACACTTTGTGTCAGTTTATTAAACATTTTTTCTGAAGTAAATTTAGATTCCAGGGTCTCCTTAGATATGGTGTGGGGTGCTGCCAAAGCGGCCTTCAGAGATGAATGCATTTGTTTAGTTGCATGAAGGCTAAAGCCTTTCAGAAGCAACTCACTGATCTGTTGCACAGTATTCAAGTTATTGAGTCTACTTTATCTTCTACTAGTCCGGAAGCTATGTGGTCTCTGCTGCTGCATATTCACCGTAATATGTATTTAGCTTTATTAAATGAGAAGGTGGAGTTAGCCATCATGCGAACCAAGTGTCACTATTTGGAAAAGGGAGAAAGGGCTGGTAAGTTGTTGGCACTTTGTCTTTGTCAGCAGAAGACCTCTCGGGTAGTCCCTTGCCTTTACAAACCTGGTATGATGACCCTTATTACCCACTGAAGAGATATAACTGAAATCTTTAGGGAGTTTTATGCGGACATTTATTCCACCTCGTTGAGGATGTCTACTGATCCTGCTGAGATTTCCCAGTATTTGCACGGGGTAAACCTTCCGCAATTATCTCAGCTTCAAAGTGATTTTTTAGGAGTGCCTATAACCGTGGAGGAGATTCATTAGGCTAGTTCTTCTCTTGCCTCCGACCGCTCCCCTGGAACTGATGGTTTCCCTGCAAATTTCTATAAGATTTTTTTAACAGAGCTCACTCCAGTCTCAGTGAAAGTCTTCAAGTACTTGTTTGACCTCGGGTTATCTGATCAGTCTCTTACCCAAGCTTGCATTGTCCTTTTATTAAAACCCGGGAAAGACAGTCTTCACCCTGCAAACTACAGACCAATTTCACTAATTAACACTGAATATAAAACCTTAGCTAAGGTTTTAGCTCTGTGTTTAGAGTCAGTTTGGGATGTGCTTGTTAGTTGAGAGAAAGTGGGTTTTATGAGAGGCCGACTTGCTAATGACCACAGTTGTAAACTATTTCACCTTTTGGCAGTGTGTGGGAAGTCCAGAGAGCCAGCTGCCCTGGTCTCCCTAGACACTGAAAAAGTCTTTGATAAAGTCTTTTGGCCTTATCTATTTGAGGATCTCCAGGCCTACAACATTCCTCCTTACTTTATTAAATGGATCGGAGTAACATAGAAATATAAAATCTGATGGCAGATATGGACCGCTTAGCCCACCTAGATTGCCCATTTCCCTACCTAACAGATAAGCTGTAGATCCTAGTTAACCAACATCCTACTTCCTTGTACCTCCCACTACTCTATAGTAAGCCCTCAGCTGTCATTTGGTGTAATGGTGTATTTCCCAGCCTTTCCCAGTCACTTCCGGCACTCAACAGTGGTGTCCTCTTTCCCCCTTTTTATTTATTCTATAGTTGGAACCCTTATTACTTAAGTTGAAAAGGAACCCTCAGATTAAAGGAATAACAGTGGAGAAAATGGAATATGAAATGTCCGTATATGCTGATGATATTTTGCTGCATTTAACTGACCCGAATGTGTCTATACCTGATGCACTGAACGAAATTAAATTGTTTGGTTCCGTTTCAGCATATACTGTAAGTTGAATTTGGGGAAAACTAAAGTTTTACCCCTAAATGCTTTTGCTGAAAATGCCCATATTATATCTTTAGGTCTGCAATGGGAACATAAGGCTTTAACTTATTTAGGGATTCAGATTACATGCCACTTCACGGCCCTCTCAAAACTTAATTGGGACCCCCTATTAAACAAATTAAAATGCGACTTAAAGCGATATGATGGGCTACCTCTTTTCTAATGGGGAAGAGGTAGTGTAATTAAAATGAATATCCTCCCCCGTATTTTGTTTCTGCTAGGAATGTTTAATGTTATTCTACCATTTAAATGGTTTTAAAAACTCCATTCTGTACTCTCTATGTTTTTGTGGAAAGGCGGTACAATTAGAAGGGCCTATTATAAATTGACATGTCCCCTTATGCATGGTGACTTATGGCTACCCAATTTTTTTTACCTATTATTTAGCCCTCCACAGTGCCAAATATTTTCGGTGGGGGGAGATTTTGCAAAGAGAACAAAGGAGTTATGTGCCACTTTGGTTATCATTGGAGCAAGCCCTTTGTATTAAGGAAAGAATTTCTATGCAGGTTCTATTTTATATTCCTCCTATATTACTCCCATCTAAACTAAAAACTACTCCTGTCTATTAGTCTTTGCATGCACATGCTCAAATGTGCCACTATTTATGGGGTTAAACCTAGGCATTCTGTTGTACAACCACTTTTTAGTAATCCTAATATTAAAATTGCCCATAAACCTATACCACCCTGTTTCTGCCCATAAATCCTTCCCTCCTTATTCACAATATTATTGTAGATAATAGGATCTTGGATTTCCCATCTCTTCGGGATAAATTGAAATTAAACTCTCATCATTTTTTTAAATACAGGTACTTTCAAATTTCTGGGGCAGTAATACTGTAGCTTGTCTAGGAGCATCACCTTGGTTTGATATGCAAGCATCACATTTGAGACTTCTGTTGCACTAGCAGGTAGTCAACATGTTGTGGTAAAGCTATATCATTTATGTAAGTCTCTAGATCCATTTTTGCCCTCTGGGGTAGCTTATTGCTGGCAGACGGCCCTGGAATTGAAATGGGAGGTGTTGGATTGGATATTGTTATGGAAAGAGTGCTACAGACTGGTTACGCAGGATCACTACCAACAAATGCAGTTTAAAATTTTGCATAATTTATATTTCACTCCTATTAAATTATGCAAAATGGGGCGAGTGGAGCATAGTCAATACCTCAGGTGTAATAAAGGTGAGGGTTCTCTTTTGCATATTTTTTGGCACTGTGAGAAAATACAGCCATTTTGGGCAGCCATTAAATCCTGGCTTGATCCCACTTTTGGTCTCTCTACTTTCTTTACACCTGAGATATGCCTATTGGGGTGGATGAGGGATATCCCATTTTCTTTCCAGTGCTGTTACATGGCCCTCATTTCTACCACAGCTAAAATGGTTATCTTATACCATTGGTTAGATCAACTTGTACCATCATGGGTTGAATAGCATAAAGAGCTCCTGAATGCCCTTCCATTGGAATTACATATTGCTAGCACCCAACATAGTAGAAATGTCTTTTTTGCAAAATGGGGACTTTTATTTGCATGGTCATTATAGTCATAGAAGATGGAATTTGTGTTATTTGTTTGTACTCCTTACTGTGTTATTTTTCTGGGTGGATGAAGTAATGTTCGTCATCATTCATTATGTTTTGATTGACCTATTCAACCACAAATGAGTAGTCTGGGCAAGGGGTTGGGGGATGTTACGGAGTTAGCCTTTTCTTTATCACTCTTGTTTTATGTATATTATTCTTTTATTGTGTGTGCCACTGGTCTTTTATTATATATCGTATTTTTCTTTTTGGTTTGAATAGAAAATATATAATAAAGTGTATTTAGGCCTGTCAGCCTGACATCGGTGGTGGGCAAGGTGATGGAGAGCATTGTCAAGGAGAGGCTGTGGGGGACCTGGAAAAGTCAGGGTGCCTGAACGATAGACAGCATGGATTTGTCCGGGGGAAATCGTGTCAGACAAACCTTGTGGAGTTCTATGACTGGGTGACTAGTGCCTTGGACCTGGGTAGACCAGTGGATGTCCTCTTTCTAGACTTCAGCAAGGCATTTGACTCTGTTCCTCACATGGGCCTATTGGATAAGCTGGGAGAAATGGGGGTGGGGAACCAGATAATCAGATGGATAGGCAATTGGCTCCAGGACCGGACCCAGAGGGTCGTAGTTGGTGGGATAGTCTCATCCCCAAGAAGGGTCATTAGTGGGGTCCCACAGGGATCAGTCCTTGGGCCCTTCCTGTTCAACACCTACGTCTCTGACATAAGGACAAGTATCAGGAGTGAGATGAGTCTCTATGCAGATGACTCAAAACTGGGGGCGGTGGTGGATGGGGAGGAGGGGAGGGTGGCCCTACAGGGGGACCTGGAGGCTCTGGACAGATGGTCTAGAAAGTGGAAGCTGAGATTCAATGCAGGGAAATGCAAGGTACTGCACCTTGGGGACAGAAACCTGGGCCAAGTGTACACCCTGGGGGGGAAATGCTACAAGTCTCGATGGCTGAGAGGGACCTGGGGGTGGTGGTGGATGTCAAGATGAACAACTCAGAGACTTGTAGGAGGGCAGCAGCCAAGGCCAACAGGATGCTGGGATGCATCGCTAGGGGGATCACTTCCAGAAAGAGGGACATGATACTCCCTCTGTATAACTGATTGGTGAGGCTGCACCTCGAGTACTGTGTGCAGTTTTGGAGTCCACACTTAAAGAGGGACATTAAACTTCTGGAGAGGGTCCAGAGGAGGGCAACCAAAATGATTTGGGGCTTGGGGGACAGGACCTATGAGGAGATGCTCGAAGAGCTAAATATGTACACATTGGAAGAGAGAAGGGACCGGGGGGACATGATAGAGGTCTTCAGGTACATGAAGGGGGTAAATAGGGGAGGAACAGTCGGGGTGCTTTGAAGGAAGGAGGAGGGGGCCACTAGAGGGCATGGGTGGAAGCTGGAGGGGGGAAGATTCCGGGGAGAAAGGAGGAGGTGCTGCTTCACTGAGCGGGTGGTGGTGCCATGGAATGCACTGCCTAGGGGGCTGGTGGAGGCAGAGATGGTGGAGGGGTTCAAGAGAGGGTGGGACAGGTACAGGGGAAGGGCTCTGGAAGCAAAATCCAATGCAGCAAGAATATCCGGAACTGGGAAGGGAGAAGCCAGAGAAGGTGAGGGGGGCAGCAAGGTCAGCTCCCAGGGTGGGGGCTGACCAAATGAATAGACGCGAAAGACCGTTAGGCCTATTCTGCTGGCATTTTAGTATGTTAGTATGTTAATTAACAGACAGAGGTGGAGAGTTCAGATGACACTTTGTGAGCAACACTTCTCGTCTCTTGTGGGCTATAGTAACAGCAAAACTGTACTGGGAGCCTCGCCGACTATACAGAAGGACATAGAGTCAGCAAGCATTGAGCTTCCAGTGGAGGGCGGTGGGTTTCCTTTGTTGGCTAGTGGTCTGTGGTGATACTACTGTTGGAGGCTCTCTCATGGGCTTTTATTTTCAGTTCTTTTCCCCTCCAGTCACTGGCCACATTGGGATCTCCCTCAGACATAATCCCTAGGGACTCAGTCATTTCTCCTGTCTGTGCCAGATCCTGCATATACAAGGCCCCCTTCTGGAGCTCCTTTCCATCTCTGGCCAGCCAACAACCCAGCTTGCATACCTCCAGAGGTGGGGCTGCCACTCCTCTTCAGTGCCCTTTCTCATTATCTAGTTGGTGGTCAGAGTGGAGGAGGAATTGGAGGCTCTGGTGCAGGCAGGTTCTGGCTATGAGTGCGGTGGACTGGCTATTGGGTCCATCGTCATCCTCCAGGCAGCTGGATTTTTTTCTTTGTTCTGTGGTCCCTCCCAGAAGGCATGGTCATGCAGTGATATCAGCGCATGATGGGCATGCTCATGCTGCAGACGTCCGCCATTACCTCCACCCCAGCACGTATTCCCACAGAGTGTAGTACTCTCAGTCTCCACTGGGAGTCGCTATGTGATGGGGAGTCCCAGCTCACCCTCCCCAGGCAAGAATAGGAGGGCAGACCTCCAGACACTCAATCCTCTCCTCCCCAGCTGACCCCCAGCTCCCCAGAAATGTTCCCGAACCCAAGTCACTGGCATGACACAAGGTAAGGCAGATGCCTCAACCCTCAGCACCACTGGGCTGGCTCTCTCCTGTCTTATGGGGTTCTATTTTGCTACAGCTGCTTACATGCAGGTAAGATCGCTAACTGATCAGGGCAGTAACTTGGTACAGGGTTGGAAGGACTGTGCCTGATCCAGATGCACTGGGAGATATGTCAGGCAGTAAGACTGCACTGCTATATGAGGGAGCAAGTCTAAATCCCTAGGCACTGATTACAGGAGAGGGTGGGACATGCTGTTTTTTGGAATGGGGGATGCTACCTCGTCTGTGGAGATGAGGAGGGTCTGCACCACGGGGCACTCAGATTGATGGCAGTCATTTGTGAGCAACATACACCCTGGCTGACAATGACTGTGAACAAAGCTCTTGCAACTATTTCAGGGGCTGTGGAAATCCCAGCACCCAGTGGCCCAATTACTATTGTCACGTGACTTGCTATAGCCTTAGGCCTATGAGTGATGTACATAAAGCCACACAGCTGCTTGCCAGCCAGCTTTATGCAAATGAATGTACTGAAGCACTCTCTCATTGGAGCTCTTGAGTCCTTTCATATACACAAAGTCTATGCCCATGAAACTGTGACCACCATCATACTCTGCTTGCATGGTCATTGGTCTCTCAGGGATGAGCCCAATGTAGATTGCTTTACTCTGGACTAATCCCTGACACACCTCTGAAATGCTGTTCTCTGAATCAAAATGTTTCTTGCACACACACAAGGAAACATAAAAAGGGAGCCCATTGGGACCATGTACTTGAAGACCATATGAGTGAAGGGTGTCAGGAAGGATACTGGTTCTGCCTAAGCTCCAGGGATGGTCCCAAGATGGCCTCAGCCACAGGAAAGGCAACTCCCAGGGACTCATCCTTGTCCAGTATGTCAGTAAATTAATATTTGACCCACTTCTGGGCTCACTCCAAAGGCACATTCATGAACTCCAATATAAGTCAGATCAAATCCCCAAAAGACAACAACCCATGGTTAGTGGTCAATTCCTTGAAAGATTCCTGGTCAAACATGTGAATCCTGGACAAAACCATGGATGACTCACATTTGGAGTCATTGGAAAATTCCTCAAATATGTCCCTCAACTGTCTTCCACCATGGACCACCTCAGTATCTCTGGATTGTGTGATGTCCACCGAGACCCAGCTTGGTAAGGCAGTCACAGGATAGGAGTCCTGGGTCGGGGCCCCAAACGGGGGCTGTGGTGGAGGTGGCTCCACATGAAGGGGTGGAGAAACAGACATGGGGGACTGTTGAGAAGTGTGGACCAGCATGGGAACAACTAGCATAGATCAAGAAAACAAAGGTCCAGGGGGCAGAGTACTACCCCTCCCAGCAATGACCCACTGTTTCCAGAGGAACTCCTCTTAACATTGAGGTATTTTTCATCGATGCCTCTCCTTGCCCGAGGATGAGGAGTGTTGATGGAAGGGCCTTCCTTTTTCTACCCTCCCTTCATTTTAACTCTTCTCACTTACCTATCATAAATTAGTTTGAATCAATGCAATTCACTGCAATATAATATTGCATCTGATGAAGGAACCTGTTCAGCTTGAAAGCTTGCGTAGTATACCATCTCGTTCAAGACATATGTAGTTCCAATAAAAAGTGTCTAACTATCCAGTAGCTCCTATTCTCCAAGGACCAATATGGCTACAATCTCTTTTTACTTACTGGCTATGGAACCATTGGCATCAAAACTCCACCAGTCTGAGGCCATTGCAGGTATCAAAGTAAGGAGGAAGGGGTTGGGGACTCAAAACCTTTTTCTACTCTGATGTTCTCCTTCTGACTCTATCAAAGGTACCTTAATCCCAACCAGAGGCTTTCAATTTACTGCAAGCCTTCGCTACTCTGTCAGGGTTAAAGGAGAAAAACACCTAATCTCTATGCCTGTATTTCCAGTAGAAGTTTTGTTTCAATACTGGTTCATATTCTGTTATTGTTCCATCTTTACTTGCATTTTCATAAACTTAGTGAGTGTGTCTGATTTCCACACTAGTGATCTGGACCATTTTAGAATTGTATGATGCAATTTCTGTCCTTGTTACAGCTCCTTCATTGTTGTCACAATACATTAATTTTAAACTGTGGAACTTTGTGGAGGAAAGGGACATAAACTACATTCTACAGTTCTAAAATGATGCTGACACCAGTGTGTAAATCAATAACTCCCACTGGGTTTACTAAAAGGCTAGTACAGATGGAACAATAAAAGAATGGGAACCAAACAGCTTCTACAGGGAAAATGACTTACAGCCTCAATGTAGTTCTCCATTAAAATTTAACTGGAATAAGACAGAAGTTGGCATTGCGGCAAACTGCACTCATGATATTGGATTGTTTCCCCTTTCACAGGAGATTACATATTTGGGAATTGTCACTCCCTCCATTATGGATATGGCCCTTGTGAATTTATCTTGGGTTGTAAGAGATAGCAGAAGTTGTTTCTCTCTCTTTCTGGCTAAAAAATAGCTGCCTTTAAAAGAAATGCTTTCCCTAAATTGCTCTACAGCCTCAGTAATCTCCTTGTGATGTTGCAACCTAAGCTATGACAGAAAATAGAAAATGGAATAGAAAACAACCTATTTTTAGCAAACCAAGCCTCAGAGCAGAATATCAAAAAGGAGAGTGAAGCATGCCCAGGCCTTGGACACATCACACTGCCTTTGGTATTAGGTAAACCCTAAAATGGTCACAGGAGATATCAGGACAAGTCCCAATGGGTTTACATTGAATAGGGCCTGACTAATACACTGCCTCAAGCATTATTACTCACCCCCAATCCTCTATCCACTGTCAAACCACACCAGTGAAATACTCCAAATGTGCCTAACAGAAGCTAGTAAAGTTAGGTCAATGGCCCAACCACTTCTGGGGCCCCTGTGAACCTCTATGACATAACCTCAAATTTGTCATCGATAAGAAACTCATTTGTTGGCATCGGTGGCAAGAGGCAGAAATCAGCTAGTTGACCACCTTATCTGTCCTTCCATTTGCTCCTTGATGTCTTTTCATGAACTGCAGCAAGATTTTACCCTTCTACAGGGGGATTTATGGAAATCTTTTCAACTAAGGAATTACTTGTAAACATGGCTAAGGCCTAGGTACATACTGGTGTAATCAGACACTGCTACGACAACAGCATAGTGAACCACCATATCTAGTGATATGGGAAGTTCAGCATGTTCTTTAAACAAGCAATGAGCTCTGCCTTCCGTAGACAGATATCACATAGAATGCGAATTAGATATAGATATATACATTGATCACAATGCATAGAAACGGTGCTAAGAAAATGCCCTCTCACTTTGCAGAGATCTCTGGTATTGTGTGATCTAGTAGGCATCATACCCCATCAAAGCTAAAGCATATGGAGATCATTAATGAGGATAATTAATGGAGATGTGAGTGAGGGCAGTGGTCCATATAAACATACAAATATATGAAGAAGCCAGCAGAAGAAGGCCATTTGGTCTATCTAGTATGCTCGTATTGCAGGGTACACAGCTTGAGCTATTGTCCCTGCCCTCCCAAACCACACCTCCCATTCTCCATACCCATGATCAGTACCTTTCCCCATGCCTATCCCAACCTCTCTTAAAGCTACTCACTGTCTTCAATGAGATCACCTCTTCTGGCAACACATTCCAAGTGTCCACCAGCCTCTCTGTGAAGAAATGCTTCCTTACCTCCCTTCTAAACCTCCAACCCTCCAGCTTAAGACTGTGCCCCCTCGTGTTATGGTTGCCATTCAGTTTAAAGAGACTCTCCTTATCCACCTTATTTATCCCTTTCAAGTACTTGAAGGTCCCGATCATGTCCTCTCTCTCTCTCTTTCTTCTGTCTTCCAGGGAGTACATGTTCATGTTTATGTCCATTTCTAACATTCTGTAGTAATGTCCCATTATTAAACCATTTTGAACCAATGTCCATGTTTTTTGTCAGACAGCAGTTGGATCCCCTCTCCTACTGGCCCTGAACTTTTGGATACTGGGTGACACCTCTGGCCTACTAAAACAGATTAGTAGCCATATCAAAATGTTAGTTGGTTTTTCATTGGAGGCCAAACATCACCTGCTGCTGATATGGAGACAGCCACAGTGTCTATGGCACCAAACACGGTTAGATGGAATAACTTGGGTGCTAATTTCCATAAACTGTCTTATATGGTGGTGGGTAAACTTATGTAATACACTGATATGAAGACCCCCTTGGTACGGTTTATTCAAGATTCTTAAGGCAGTGAGAGACACTGTTTGTCTTCATTCTTCTGTTTGCTCTTCACAATCCTTTTGTACCCTGTTAACTATTAGTCCTACTCCTCTCCCCTTTCCCCCTCACTAGTAGCTCTTCCTTACCTTAAGCCCTTCCTATTAAGTGGGGGCTCAGAAGCAAAAGATTTATTAATTGCTTTAAAGGGTATTATATGATCAGTCAAAGTACCAAAGACTGCAAACATTTTCAGGCATACGGCTCACTGCTGTGTGCCTTTTGTCCATTTGTCACATGATTAGTATTTTGGTAGCAACAAAGTTCATCCACTATGGTTTATTTTATTGATTTATAATTTGTGTCTAGAAAAGGCTCACTAAGCTGTAAAAGCTTATTTCCAGGTGCATTCTGGGTGTTGGGTTAAATGAACTATTCTTAACAGGAGGAATATTGGCCATGACACCAGGGGAATTCCCTTTTTTCTTCAATAAGTTTTACTTTTTTTTAATTTTTTTTGTTTTGAACCATTTGTTCAGGAAAGGCACACAAAGCCAAGGATTGTTTTCAGGTTTGTCCTGGGGCACAGCAAAGTTAACTGACTTGCTCATGGTCACAGGAGTATGCAAGTGGTGGCTGTAGGATTCGACCCCATTTCTCCTGGTTTGCAGCTCAGTGCTCTTAACCACTATGCTATATTGCCTCCCAAGTGCCATGGGATCTTTAACTTCCACCTGGACAGTAGCCAGAGATGAGCAGAAGGGATGGCTTCATTCACATATTTGTGACTGACTATTACAGTATACATCGCAAGCCCATTGGTCCACAGTGTGGACCAATAGGCTTACAGCTGCTACTATAAGCTGTCATTCGGTGGGCAGCCGGGCAGTATGTGGGAGGGTTGCTGCCCGCCAATGATGGGGGGAAGCTGGGTGGGCAGGGATCCTGTGTGGGTGATGGGGATGGGGGGACCACCGGCCTACCATAGATAGGTCTGTTCTATGTCCAACGATGATTGGAGGGTCAGGACAGGGAGGGGGAACCACTACACTACCAGGGCAGGTTGTTACAGATACTACTACTGGCAATCACAGTTAAGGGTGGAGGGGGTTACCACTGGACTACCAGGGTATGATTGCTGTTACATATGACAGTGATCACGGCTAAAGGGTGGGGGGTACCACTAGCCACCAGGGCATATTATTACTATACATTTACCCGAGATCAGGCTACTGGAAAAGTGGGGGGTACCACTGAACTGCCAGGGCCAGTTAGGATACTTCTGGATGGTGTTCAGATTGGCAGGTGGCCAACCATGGCTGGCGGGTGCTGTGTTGCACCCTGCAATACAGCAGCCCACCTGTGGGTGGACTGGCATTGAGTCTTGTTTTTGTTCGGCTGAACTTTGAGCCCCTGTATGCGGCATAACCTGGGGTTGTGCCAGCATATGCGCTGCACATCCCGGGCTGAATATCGGGATGTGCTGCATATGCATGGGCATGCCCCCTGCATTTGTGCTTCATACATTTACTTAACGCCCCGGTGCATCGGGACCTGCATTGTGCAAGTACACCCTACCAATATCACACCTGGATGCATTACTGGGGTTGCGCTGACGCAACTTGGTTGCGCCAGGCTCAACCCCGTTAAATATCTGGCCCACTGAGTTAATTTTATATGCAGACAATACAGTGCTTTTCTGTTCAGGTAAAAACCCATCATCTTTACAAACAACAATACAGTCTGAATTTAGCCTTCTTCAGACATGGTTTGAAACACATAAATTAGTAATAAATTCAGTAAAAATAAATCAATGTTTTTTTTAAGCATTAAGAAATCACCAGATTCTGAGTTACTTATTTATGATAATTTTGGTAATCAAATTGAGCAGCTAATGGTTTTTAAGTATTTGGGCCTGTTTTTGGATTCTCATCTGTCTTATGAGCATTATATTTTTGAGTTAATTAGTAAGTTGTAGAGGAGACTGCGTTACCTTTTTAGAATATGGAAAAATCTTACAGTAGAGGTTAGACAATGTTAACACATAATTTACTACTGTCAGTGTTGGACTATGGCTCTGTCATATATTCCTTCACTTCTGAAGGAATGCTGGTGAAACTAAAGACAACCTACAATAGTATTGTTCAGTTTGCAACAAACTATCCGAAATCTACTCATCATTGTTTGCTCTACAAAACATTCAATTGTTTATCATCGATTGACAGTTTTCATTTTCGTTCTTTATTGTTCCTTCATAAAATTAATTTGGATCTGATTCTCAGCAGTATTAGTACCTTGTTGTCTAAAAATGACCTTTCACTGCAATGTAATATGAGAATGAAAAGTAGACCAACATTGGGCCAGGCCGGTGGCACTGAGGGTTGAGGCACTGGACGCCGCACCTCATGCTACGCCGGTGACCTGGGTTCGGGAATGCACTCGGGTCACCGGGGGTCAGAGAAGAGGAGGAGGAGGATTGAGTGTTCCAACAGTTGTTCTCCTCCTCCTGGGGTGGGTTCCTGTGGTGCTTTGAGCACCCGACGCACCGGTGCCAGTGGAAGCATGGGCATCGGGGCACTAGGCAGCTCTCCGGAGTTGGGGTGGGGAGGACATTGTGGGCATTTGACAATGGGATGCATCAGCACACCGCCTGTCTGGACATCAGTCCTCTGTGCTGATGCCCTCAGGGGAGGAGGGATTATGGGGAAGAAAAGCAGAAAACATCCCTCTTGGGCCAGGATGATGACTTATCCCAGCCCCAATCACCTACCACGGGCAGACCCCGCTGTGCAGGCTGTCCGGAGGAAAAAAAGAGGAGCAAGGTAGGGAGACAATGCAGCAAGCCTGGCACTATATGGGCAGATACTGTGGAAGGGATTACGGAGATTGATTGGTCTGAAGGAGTGGACCGAGTGGGGCGGTAAGAAGGGATAAAAATAAAGTGAAAAAAAACGAAAAAACTAGGCCACCATTTATGGTTTTGCTGTATCATACTAGGTTTGCTCAGAATTCAATAACCTTCTCTCCTATTATTCTATATAACAAACTTCCCAGTATAATTGTTAGCTGTTCTAAAATGTTCAGTTTTAAGAAAATTTTAAAGGAGCACTGTCAGCTTTACCCCTCTGTTTTTGCTAATCTCTACACAGTGTGCTTTTTGGCACACATCTAAGTAATGAGCACTGCAGAATAACCCCATAGACTAGAAGTTCAGCACAAATGCCTGATTTTTTTATATTTAGCTAAGTTTGTCTTTCTCTTCAGCCATCCATAACTCCACCAACACTGGAAACATAACCCCATTGACGACGCACGCCAGGACTGAACACAGTCACAAAGTGGCATTTTATGCTAAGCCTGCTTTAATAACATGCTGCCCATATTAACATCTACATCATGAACTGCTCCCGGTAATTTAGAAATAAAACCGAGCCCTGTGTGGCTCGCAATTTACTTTTTAAAACTGGTGCCGTAATCCCGCACATGCTTGGAATACAGATGTGTGGAGGTCCCGCACATGCGCAACAGCGTGCTGCCCTTGAGCATGCATGGGATTTCGGCATCAGTTTTAAAAAGTAAATTGCAAGCCAAACAGGGTTCGGTTTTAATTATAAATTCCTAGGAGCAGTTCACGATGTAGATGTTTATATGGGCAGCATGTTATGAAAGTAGACTTGGCATAAAATGCCACTTTGTGACCATGCTTGGTCCTGGCGCGTGTCCTCAATGGGGTTATGCTTCTGGTGTCGGTGGAGTTATGGATGGCCTGAGGGAAAGATGAACTTCGCTAAATATTTAAAAATCAGCTATTTGTGTGGAACTGCTAGTCTATGGGGTTATTCTGCAGTGCTAATTACTTAGATATGTGTGCCAAAAAACACTGTGCAGAGATTAGTAAAAATTGAGGGGTAAAGCTGACAGTGCCCCTTTAAGGAGTTATTTGCTTACAAACTCGGAGTGTCAATGTTATAATTGACTTTTATATGGTTGCATGTATTTATTTGTCTTTTGCATTTTGAATAATATGAATGTTTTGTATATTGTCTGCCTTTATTACTCTGGTCATCTGTGAGAATGGGCTTTTGCCCACAGATTATTCAGTATAAAAATAAAAATGAAATGAAATGCAATAAATGAAATGAAATTGTGTTGAATGAAAAAAAGATATTTCACACACCAAAAGAGGGGATTAAGTGCACTATATACAGGTTATCAGTATCACTGTGAAATGGAGAAGTCTGTGTGTAGTCAGTGCAATATATAGTTTAGAAGCATAAAAACATACATACATTGTGTCAGTACAAAAATACCCAGAGGTCCATCCATTCTGCTAATTTCCCTGCCAAACTCCATGCTTGCTGAACGTCAGACTAGATTTAGAGATCTGATAGTTTGTTACCCCCTTCCCCCGGTATCTGTTCCTCTCTTTTGCCTGCGGGTCCCACTATTCTCGCATATGTGTTCTACCCAAGTTTATACCCAAGCTTCTTCTTGGTATTTTTACATTGTTTCTTGTGGATTTTACTTGGTAGAAGGTTATTTATTTTCTTTCTTTCTTACTACTTCTAAGGGGCTAGCAGTGTATTGTTTGGGGCTGTTGGAATTTTGAAACCTGTTTTGGTGGCTATAAGTGGGCTCATTTGTTTGATGTTTCACTGTGTAGCAGGCTGCATTTGTAGAGGCCTATTTCTTCTGATTTAAAACCTATTTGGTGTGATTTAACTAGGGCTGTTTCTTTGATTTGGAGACCTATATCTTCTAATTTCAAGCCTATTTTGATGTGTTGTTGGTGAAGCTGTTTGAATTGGAGACCTGTTTCTTTTCGTAGCAAACCTATTTTGGGGACTTTGAGTAGAATTGTGATTCATTTTTGCTGGTTTCACTAGCTGTAAAGTTTAGTGCATAGGGGGAAGGTGCTAATGGTCTGACCAGAGGCCTCAGCTACCTGATTGTTTCTGGAAGACTTGGGCTGGTCCCACCTCAAAACCCTCACTCCACCCGCCCCTGGTCCATGATTTCCTTTATACCAGGGTTTCTGACATCACTTCCTCAAACGAGCAAAGGATATGCACCTGTCATAGCAGAAGCAGACATCCAGGAAAGGAACAGCAGCGAGTGAAGAGGTGACTGCTATCTCAGTGGAAGGGAAGTAACTGCAAATCTAGGAGCTTTCATTGTTATTACTTTGCATTGCTATTGCATTGTGGAAAGGAGGAGTAGGAGTTTGAAGAAGGTTGTGCAATAACTACTTAAAGTCTCTTTTTGAATGTGGATAGGAAGGATAGAAATATAAAAAGCAGTTGCTCAGTCTATCTAAACATGTACAACAAAGGGGGCAAGGGAAATTAAGAAAATAATGTTTTGCACTTATAGAGGGGGGAGAGAGGTTTGGGGAGTGTTTGGTATCCTGCTTCTGAAGGGTGGGGGTCGCCAGGCAACCATGTAATGGGTAGGGTGGTAGGCTGCAACAACTGCGGTGCACCAGTCTTTCTAGAAATTGCCTGGAGTGTGGGAGGATGTTTAGTATGCAACCACATAGAGAAACTTAGAAGGGAGATCGAGGGTCTGCAGGAGGAACAAAGACAGGCAAGGCAGATTGGGGGTTGGTTTAGCCCAATACTGGAGGGAGGAAGAAGGGGAGATGAGGGAGGGCAATTTAAGCCAACAGTGGTGAAGAGAGGGTCAGAAGAAGGGAAGCAGAGATGAAGGGGCCCAGGCCAGGAAGAACGATTGCTGGGGAAACCAAGTCAGGAGACAAAAGACAAATGGAAGGAGGAGATAGGGACTTGTGAGGGGAGGTGAAGAAGTGGTAAAAGTCATGGAGTGGAAAGGAGAGAACAGGTTACTATGAAGCGAGAGGGAGCGGGCATTTGTGAAGGGTCTTCAGAAAATAGTTTTGCACTGCTAGAGAGGAAGAAGGTGGAGGAGGGAAATGATGAAATTAGAGGAGTAATTGATAAATGCCTGGACCAAACCGGAGCGGGGGAGTTCTGCTGGAGAATTGCAAAGGGGAAAATAATGCAGGAGGAAGAAGAGGAGTTGAAATGAGAGTGGAGATGAATGGAAGCAAGCAGGAGTAGGGGTGGAATCTTAGTGCTGGGGGACTCAGTACTAAGAGGAGTCAGGCATGAGCAACGGGAGAGAGCATAGTCGATTTGGGTGGAGGCCATGCCAGGAATGACAGCGGAAAGGGTGGGACAATCTATTCTGAAATATGCTAGAAGGGTAGGATGTCTCTCATTTAATTATACATCTTGGGACTAACTACCTGGCTGACAAGACAGTAGATATAGTCCAGAGGAGGTTTGAGGAACTAGGATAATATGTGAGGGGCAGGAAGATCAGTAACTTTTTCAGAGATACTTCCAGTGCCCAAGGCAAGCACAACAAGAAAGCTGAGAATAGAGGAATTCAACAGATGGTTAAGAACCCGGTGTTGTGCTAAAGGGTATGGGCTGTTGGGCGGGGTGGGGAGAGACATGGGAGGACAGTAGTCTCTATGCCAAGGACAGACTACACTTGAGTGAGGAGGGAAAGAATGTGTTGAAACAGAGGATGGAGCAGTACATAGAGGAAGTTGGGAATTTAAACTAGGAGCGGGGGGGTGGCAGTTGGGCAAGAGACATGCAGAGACCACAGGTTGGGAAACCCCATGAGTTTACCCCCCATAACAGTGAAAAAAGACAAATGGCAAGTACTATTGGTGATGCTAGTAAAGGAGGGCAGTATGGGGGGGGTGGAAGGCAGTTACCCTTAATGCTAGGAGCCTTGGGAGGAAAACTGCAGAGTTACAGGTGCTCATGGCAGAGGGAGAGGTGGACATCACAGCCATCACAGAAACATGGGCCACCCAATACAATGACTGGGACCTGTCTGTACCAGGGTACAGGTTATTTTGTAGGGACAGGGTGATTGGGAAAGGAGGGGGTGTGGCACTATATGTGAATGAATGATTGAACTGTGAAAGGGATGGAGGAGAGGAGAGGAGGGTTGTACGGAGTCACTTTGGATGCAAATCCAGGATTCCAAGAATAGGATTCTTAGAATGGGAGTGGTGTACAGGCCGCCATCTCAGACAGAGGAGTTAGACAGGGAACTAGCGGGACAGATTAAAAGGACCTGCGAGAAGGGTAGTGTGATGATTGTGGGGGACTTCAACATGCCAGGAGTGGACTGGAGTACCCCAACAACCAGGAACAGAAGGGAGCAGGTACTGCTGGATGCCTTCCAGGACAGCTTCCTCCTGCTGCAAATGGTCAGTGAACCAACCAGGTTAAGGAATACCCTTGACCTTGTGCTGGCAAATGGGGACTTTGTGAGAGAACTTACAGTAGAGGAACCGCTGTCAGGGAGTGACCACCACTCAGTATGGCTCACATTGGATATGGGCAAGGAAGGAGTGGAATCTGGCACAAGAGTGCTAGACTTCAGGAGGGCCACCTTTGGGAGGAAGGGGGAAGTGGTAAAAGGGTACCTGGCCAGAATTCAATCTGGTATGGTCACTAACCAGAGGTGGGAGCTCATTAAAGCTGGGGATAGTGGAGGCAACCAGAACCTACTGCAAGGCCCAGAGCAAGAGGCTAGGGCTAAGAAACTGAGCTGGTTAAGCAAGGAGGTCATGGAAAAGGTAAGGCGGAAAAGAGCTGCCTTTAGGAAGTACAAGAAAACAGGGAGGGGGAAGGACAGGGAGGAGTACTTGATGGAATAGAAGGAGGTTACAAGGGCAGTAAGGGGAGCCAAGGCATCTACGGAACTCAGGCTAGCACAAGGCATTAAGAAGGGGGAGAAGGACTTCTTTAGGTACATCAGGGAGAAAAGGAGCTGTAAGGACCACATAGTAAGGATTAGGAAGAAGGAGGGTTGTGTGGAAGCAGGGTGCTATAAGACAGAAGCACTAAATGAGTACTTCTGCTCAGTATTTACTAAAGAGAAGGGGGGGTGACACCCAAGGGGGAGAAATGGCAGAAATGGGGAGGGGTGACAGATGGGGAAATCATGGAGGGCAGAGTTCGGGAGGTTTGAAGGCACTGAGGGTGGACAAGGCGCCAGGCCCAGATGGCATTCTCCTAAGGGTACTGAAGGATCTGGCAGAGGTCCTGCAGGGCCTTTGGCAGACCTATTTAATGCCTCACTACATTCGGGGTGTGTACCTCAGGACTGGAGGATGGCTCATGTGGTGCACCTCCACAAGAGTGGCCCCAAGGATGAACTGGGAAACTACAGACCAGTGAGCCTCACATCCATCGTGGGTAAGCTAATGGAGACTATCCTGAAGGAGAGGCTGGTGGCCTCCTAGAGGCCAGAGGACTACAGGACAGCAGACAGCATGGCTTCATATGGGGCAGATCCTGCCAAACCAACCTGGTGAAGTTCTATGACTGGTAACTCAGGCAACTGGACAGGGGCCATGCAGTGATGTCCTGTATCTGGACTTCAGTAAGGCATTCGACTAGGTGCCGCATGGAAGGCTGGGAAGTAAGTTAGTAGGCAGCGGGCGGGTGCAAAGCTGGTGAGATGGGTAGGAACTGGCTTGGGAAGGCAACAGAGGGTGGTGGTGGTGGGGAGCTGTCACACCCAAGGGTAGTGACAAGCGGTGTCCCACAGGGCTCGGTGTTGGGACCAGTGTTGTTTGGAATATTCATTGCAGACATATTATTGGACATCAAGAGCAATATCAGTCTGTTTGCTGATGATACCAAGGTAGGAGCAGTAGTGGATGACCTAGGGGGATGGCAGGGGTTGCAGGATGATCTGGCAAAGCCTGAAAGCTGGTCAGACACCTGGCAACTGGGTTTAATGCCAAAAAGTGCAAGGTGCTGCATTTTGGGATGAAGAACCCAAGGACGAGTTTCCAGTTGGGGGGAGTGCAGTTAGCCCAGACAGAGGAGGAGAAGGATCTGGGGGTGCTCATTACAGGGTCAATGAACAACTCGGCACAATGTAGGAAGGCAGCTGCAAAGGCCAACAAAATGCTGGGTTGCATTGCAAGGGATATATCTTCGAGGAGGGAGGAGGTGATTCTGCCACTGTATAGGTCATTAGTTAGACTGTACCTGGAGTACTGCGTGCAGTACTGGCACCTGTATCTGAAGAGGGACATTAAGTTACTGGAGGGAGTGAAGCACAGAGTGATAAAGATGATCAAGGGGCTGGGGGACTTATCATACAAGAGGAGGCTGAGGGAGTTGAACATGTACTCGTTGGAGGAGAGGAGGGACAGGGGGAACATGATTGAAACATTTAAGTACATGAATGGAATAAACAAGACAGGTACAGAGGGGCTGTTCAAAGTAAGGGAGGGGAGGGACACCAGGGGCCATGATATGAGACTGGAGGGAGGAAGGTTCAGGAGGGAGATGAAGAGACACTTTTACAGAGAGGTGGTGGCTGGGTGGAATGTTACCTGCAGAAGTGGTATCCAGTAGAACAGTGGACTGCTTCAAAAGGGGATGGGACAGGACAAGGGGGAGGGTCAATGAAGGGGAAGGGTAGAAGGGAGGGGCAGCTGCAGAATAAGGGGTGCTAGCTGCACATTCGAGCAGACTTGATAGACCTCTAGGTCTTTATCTGCTGGCAAATTTTGTATGTTCATATGTTCGTATAACCTGTCACAGTTTTGGCTTCTCTATGTTTCTGGGCAGCCAACTTCATTTGTCCAATACCCACTCTATAAAGAAGAACGTTCTTGTGTTCTTTCTCAGTCTCCACCCCTAGCAGTCTACATCTATGTACTTCAGTTACTGTGCACGTATTCCTCCTGATTAGGGCCTTACAATCTGCTCTGTGGATTCCTCACAGCACCTTGTACATCTCAATGATATCCCATCTTTACCTCCAGGCCTCCAATGTGTACATGGTAAAAATTAATTATACCCAGTAGTACCATTTGAAGTCTGAGCCATCCATTGCTTAAACTGATACAAAATGGCTGCCCAGGGTACAATGAGGTTTTTGTTTTTGCCATAAATATTTTTCTGATTTTTAAAATAACAATTAGAAAAAGTCAAATACTGGTAAAACTAACAATCACATGATGACGTACAATCTCCAGTCAATAAACTGCATACATGACCCGCATGGGGTCCATAACCAATATTCTTAAACCATATAATAAGAAAGGATAAGAAAACAAACATAATTAAATTGGTATAGAACAGTGGGATGGGATGCTAGAATTGCACGTCATTGAAAAGCATATCACATTTCAGAGTGAGTACAATGTTTACATAAATCTCTAATACTAGCAGTAAAATGGGTCACAAGTTAAATAGCTATAGGAAGGGGAGCAATGCCAATCTCTAAGCCAGGGCTTTTAGTAGTATAATCATTAGTACATGGCATCAGGCAGGTACAGCAGATTTAGGGAAGGATGAGTTGTAGTCCACTCTGACGGGGTAAAGAAACAAACTGAGCCTCAAACTTGTTAAAAGAGGTGTAAGTCAGCCAGCAGGTCATCTCAGGACAACAGATCTGGGGAATTTAGCAAAAAAGAGCTGCCAGATCTGATCAAAAAGAGGGAGATTACCTAACAGTTGATGGGAAGTCTTTTCATAGCTAGCTGTCAGGAACAGCAAATGAAACCACTCGTCATGGGAAGGGGGATCAGGAGAACGCCAATGTCTAAGGATAATTCTCTTGGAAGCAGTGAAGGCACAGTTAGCCCAAGCAACCTGTGAAGTGGAGAGAGGTGTGCTCTGTGGTAGGAGGCCAAAAAGGACCAACTGAGGATCTCTGACTCTAGGCAAAGGGATGATCAGGGAACAAGTAGCCCAGACCCTGCACCAATAGAAATCGAGAGAAGGGCATGATCATACAATATGTTTTAGGGACGCTTGTGGAGAATTACAGTGCCAGCAATCACTATTCGCAAGAAGATCAGCCCTGTACAACCACAAAGGAGTACGATAAGCCCTATGAAGTATCTTATATTAAATAGATCGGGCTTGAAGGTCCCTTGTCAGAAGGGAGGAAGTTAAGCCAGGTTTGGTTCCATTCCAAAAGGGAAATATTGATTCCCAGTTCCAACTCCCATTTTTCTCTAGGTCCTACACAAGAGGACTCTGGAGAGGCCTTACTCCGATAAGCTTTGAGCCTAGAAGCCAAATGACAGGGACTTGATAGCCTGGTCAACCAGTCCTCGAAGGGGACTGCAAGAGAAATGGTTTGGTCACTCAAAACCTTTTGTTTGAAAAGGTTGCATAGTTGTAAAAAACATCAAAAATGGGAAGAAGGAAGATTATACCGTGCTTGATGCTTTGCAAAGGAATGAAAAATTCCCGATGAAGGGTCAACCAGATTTCTCAGGGAGTCAATGCCATGCTGTTCCCAATCTTTCCATCAAAGTGGCTTGTTATCAATGGTCAGGCTGGGATTACCCAATATTGGCCTCTAAAGGAGGTTTGGGCACCAATCATGCAAAGTGTATTTATTCCAAATAAAGCACATATAGCAAGCACACAGAGCAACACAGGAGGGACCAGTCTGGGAAGAGAAGGGCCTGAGCAGCTGGGAGGGTCCCCTGTTCCAGTTCCAGGGAGAGCCATCCTGGCATCGAAGGATGTAGGGTAGGTACATAACTCAGTACTGCCTCACACAGTACTGTAATATCATGAAACTGATTTATATCTGGAAGGTTTAAGCCATCCTCCACACCCCCCACCCAGGGCCTCTGTAGGGTGCTATACTTAATCATGGGAGGTTTACCATCCCATACAAATAAGGAGATCCTAGAAGTGAGCCGTTTGAAAATGTTTTTGTCAGGACTAGGGGGATGTTAGAAATAACATATTGAATTTTCAGGGGGCTACTAATTTCAGTGTATTGACCTTGCTCCACAGGGACAAAGTCAAGGAACCCCATCTGGAAAGATCTGCATCTAAAGTATCTGATGCCTTCTGCACATTCACCGATACAGTGTCCGAAATTGTGGCTCAAAAGGCAATCCCAAGGCAGGTAATACCACTCCTGGACCGCTGAAAAGGAAAGTGTATGAACATATCAGCTGTGCAATACAAATTTAGTGGAAGGACCTGAGATTTACTTTCATTAGCTTGTATCCAGACATGGCAGAAAAGTGGGAGATAATATTTAGGAAGGGATTGAAGCGACAACTCGGGGTGAGAAACAAAAAGGGTAATATCATCGGCAAATAAAACAATTTTATGGGATGTGGTGCCCACAGTAATACCGGGGAATGCATTGTCTGCCCTGATCTTAGCTGCAAGAAGCTCTATGGCTAAAAGAAAAAGAAAAAGGGAAAGGGGACAGCCCTGGCATGTACCTCTATGGAGGTTAAAATAGGGAGAAAGGACTGAATTAGTCAGGACGTGTGAGCTACCCAGACATGCGAAGTAGACTCATTCAAAACAAAATATTACATCCCTGGTACAGAACGCCAGACATTTTACGTAAAGTCAAGCTCATAGATAGCAACCTCTGCTGGAGATGCAACTCCCAAATAGGGGACTTAGATCATATCCTTTGGTAGTGCCCCCTGCTGTCCTCTTTTTTGGCAAAAAGTAGGCCAACTGGCCACTCAAACCCTAGGTTGTATGATTCAACTAGACCTGCTGGTCTAGGTTCTTGGCCTTCCTCCTCAAGGTACTTGGCTCAACAGCCAACAACTCTGCTGGCTAGCTCTCCTTGGCATATCTGCCAAGCACCTTATCTTGTAACACTGGAGATCCACTGAAATTCCATCTATCTCAGAGTTGCACCATGCACTTATGCTGCTAGCCTCACTGGATCGCATGTCTCATGTCACAACTAATAAACTTGACCTGTACCTTACCTGCTGGGCCCCTTTTCTTGCCTGTCTGAAACCACAGACAGGTATTGGATGACGGCAAGATGGTCATCATGGGTTTTCTCCTCAATCTTCTCCCCAAGTAATCCCTTGCAATAGTCCAGCTATAATCATGCTATTTGGTGTTAATCCTGTCTTATCTGCACTGTAACCTCACTCAGGTATACCTGATCTTGTTTCCTTATTGTTAAGAACTTTGATGTTATGTAGCAGAGAGCCAGCTCTCCTGTCTCCCTTCCCCTTTTTTGGGGGCAGTGAGCAGTGACCTCTGTAGCAACTGGCGTTGTTTTAACTCTTGCTTATGCTCAGTTGGGGAGCCTCCCCCACCGTTAGCAGTCCTGGTATCCCTTTCTTACTATATGTGCACTCTGTTTCACCATAGATTAAGAGTGATACTTGCATGATGACCTTTCTGCTCTGCTACTGTTTCAATATGATTACCTTAATTCTTTTTTCTTTTACTGTGTGTGTGTGTGTGTGTGTGTGTATGTGTTAAGTGGAAAATGTCAATAAAAATTACTACCTGAATTAGTCAGGACTACCGCGTTCGGGGTGGAGTAAAAAAATCTGAATTAAAGAAGGGAAATGAGGGGGGAACCAAACCATTGCAGAGCTTCAAACAGGTGAACCCACTCCACCCTGTCAAATGCCTTCTCGAAATCTAAGGACAGGGCGGCAATGAGATGAAGGGTAGAATGAGCTTCCCAGAGTAGATCTAAGACACTATGAATGTTATCTGAACCCAAACAGCCCGACACAAAACCAACCTGGTCAGATTGGACAAGAAACAGTATAATGGGTTCCATCCTTTTTGCTGTTATCTTAGCAAAAGTGAGATTGGACGAAATTGTGAACAACAAATACTGTCTCTGCCCTTTTTAGGAATCAAGGTAATGAATGCCTCGGTGAACATCAGGGGGAGCCTACCAGTCTCCCATGCCTCATTGAAAACCCTTGTTAGACCGGGAACCAGTTGGTTCCTAAAAGTTGAGTAGAATTCAACCAGAAAGCCATCAGGGCCCGGAGATTTACCCTGTGACATATCCCGAATGGCTGAAATAACTTCTGAAGGCTGAATGGGGCTATTAAAGAAGGAAAATAAATTTCTGGCACCTTGGGAAGCAATATCCCTGAGAAAAATGATGCCATCTGATCGGGAGAGGGGTTTACCTCTGAGGAGTAAAGTTGTTGAGAATAACTAAGGAAAACCTGATTAATATCCCCGGGGGGGTGGGAGGAACAGCTGATCCATCAGGCCCCAGTATCTTCAGGATATACTTTTCCTGTGCTTGTGCTCGTAGCCTAGAAGTGAGCAGCTTACCCGAACATTCATCAGACTCCCAATACCTCTGGTTGAGCTTGTATAAAGCAAACTCAGTGCAGTATTGTAAAATACTTTCAATTTCTGCCCTGAGGGACAGTAACCTTTGTTTAAGACCTAGGTCATCATCATAGTCCTGGGTTGACTTGGTTGTAAGAATTTCAGTTTGGCCTCAAGACCCTTAAGGGTTGATTCCCACTGTTGTTTGAGGTGGTAGCATGGGCTATTAAATGACCTCTCAACATGGCTTTGAGAGCCTCCCAAAGGGTGGCTTGGGAACAGTCTGAAGAACTATTTAAAAGAAAATATTCTTGGATAGTCTAAACAATCCAGGAACAAGTCTCTTTCCGGGACAACAGTGATGTGTTGAGATTCCAGATATTACGACAACCCATTATCATATCCCAGGAAAAGGAAAGGACAACGGAGGGCATGATCAGAAAGAATAATATTCCCCATGGAAATATCCCAGGTCCATGAGAGAAGGTCAGAAGAAGTAAGAAAAACATTTATTCTACTAAACGAACTATGTGGGGTTGGAGTTTCAGGAAAAGTCAATCTTGCCAGGATGGAGGTAGATTTTTCCTGCAAAGAATAGCAATTCCTCTTTGGCGTGGTGTGTGAATGCTATAATAATACTGGCCCACCCACTTTCGTCCCAAACAAGTGACATCCCCTGCCAGTAAATGTGTTTCTTGAATTAGGGCTATATCACAGTTAGCATCTCGGCGATATTGCAATACAGTTCAACACTTCTTAGGGTCATTGAGCCTTCTAACATTCTATGAAATAATTTTCAAAAGATTAGCATTAGTCATCTTCTTATCAAAATTATAAACCAACCAAATTACAGAACAGTTGTACACCCCCAAATATCCTATCCCACCCTCACCACCCCACCCAAAATCCCCTCCTAGATGTAACCACCCCCAAAGCAGAACATAAAATTAATAGAAAATTAAGCATTGGAAAGTCAAAGATAAAACTAAAGCTCAATAGTGAAAGCAACACACTACAAAAAGAGATCTGATTAAAAAAAGGAGATAAGTATAATAAAACCAAAAAAGGATAGAATGAGCATCCCCAAACCCAGTGGAGGTACACTGGGTACTTCACTAGCTGAAGTCTGTGGGGGACTAATAAGCTGGCACTTCATGGGCCTGAGAAAGTGAACATGGGACATGGGGTTCCTACCATTCCCCGTGTCCTCGCTCCCTGTCTGGCCAAGGACTAACAGTAGAAAATAGTGGTAGTACAAGTAAGACATCACATAGTAAGGAAAGATACAGAAGAGTATAAACCCACCTAGAAACATCTTACACTGTTGCAATACAGTGTGTATAAAAACCTGCTTTTGCAAAAATGAACGAAGAATAGAAACAGCCAAATAGAGTAGCATAATGATATTCCATACACATTATACGCATTGTTTAGAACTTCAACAAGTCATATATAAAATTTAACTGGCCCCAAGTACACTTGCACAATCCAAAAGGTATGGCACAGTTCCTCAGCATCTCAGGTAGAAAATAAAATATTAGGCAGCCAGGCTCTATGCATGCAGAGGCCAAAGTGCAAACCATAAAGGAAGAAATAAGGAGTGCTTCTAAAGTCTGGTGTGAAATAAGGAGCATTACACAAGAAGACGCTGAGTGCCAGCGATAAGGAAGCTTTAACTGCACTCCTAATATCCTGGGCTAAGTCTAACAGTCTTGAAAGCAAAGCAGACTGGCTTCACAGCAAATAGCAAAGACTTCCTGTCAGCTGTCCAGGTTCAGAGTCCAGATAACTTAAGGAACCAGGCAAATAAATTGGGTCACACAGTCATAAACCCCTTGGGAGGACAGACTGATCCCGAGCATCTCTGTAGCTAGATGAGGAAATCACAGAGAAAAACACTCTGGTGCGTCAGAGCATCATAGAAGTTCAGGATGTTAGCCCTACTGGGGAGAAATCAAACAAAATAATACCTACTCTAGTGTTCTGGAAGTGGGAAAGTCCAGAAAGGCTCGATCACTGACAACTCATGAAGCTCCCGAACTCCAAATTGGCCACGGGATAAAAACAAGAAGGTTGCCAAAACAAAATAAAACAGTACTCATAACTGGCTAAATCCCTCTCAGAAGCCGGCTTCAAGCAGACACCACACACTTAGCTGTGGACATGCAGAAGGCAGGAACATAATGAGCTTAAAGTCAGTTTGGGGGAGCACCTGACACATCCTGTTGAGGCTGTTCTGTAGTGGAAATGGCAGCTGTGGGGGTACTCAGTTGTCCTGATGACAGTACTGGTTGGGAGGGAGGGGAATCCAAGTGTTGTCACAGGCACATTTCAGCTTCAGAGGTGGAAGTAAACTGTAGGGGTTGGCCTTGCCAAGAGAACACCAATGTCGCTGTGTAGAGTAAAGCATATGTGATCCCCTTACCATGAAGCACTTGTTTAATGGGATCAAAAGCCTGACGCCTCTCCAGTACAGTTTTGGGGTAGTCCGGATAGAATGAAACACAAGCATCCCCCACTCTAATTTCTAGAAGCTCCAGAGCCTTGGACAGGATTAGTTATTTATCCTAATAATGAAGCAATTTAAATATTAGTAGGCAAGCTTATTGGATGATCGAGACTGGGTTCGTCTGATGTGATGCGCCCACTCTATTTCAAAGAGAAATCTGCCAGGTGGGAGTTGCAGCCAAATAGGGAGATAATCCTTAAGATAAAGGACTGGGTTCTTCCCTTCTGACCCCTCAGGGAGACCTATAAGCCACAAGTTCTTCCTCCTCCCCCGGCCCTCCAAGTCCTCCAACTTCACAGCCAGCCATGCCACCTTAGCCTCCCCCTCCACCAGCCTGTGGTAGTGATCGGAAACTCTCTCCAGCATGGCCGATAAGGTTTCCTCTGTTTTCTCCACCCGGCCAGTTAGAAGTAACAGTGAGATGTATGGCCTCTACCAATTGCACTATCCACTCGATGAGCTGTGCTTGGCGAACAGGGTTGGGAAAGGGGGTCAATGATCTCCTATAGCAGCCATTTTCAGCTCGGGAAGTGAACTCCTGTGGGGAGACTTGTCAATGGATTTCTTATGCTTTTGAAAGATTTGCAAGTCCATGGATGTAAGGTCTTTTTGATGCATCATTTCAACAAGCTAGGTAAGGCAGATTTAACAAAGTCCAATGTAAAAATGAATGGATAGAGCGAGGAACATGGAGGAATGGTTCTGAGCTAAAGGTTTAGGCAGCCATTCTAGTCAGGCACTCATGTGACCTCCATTGGATACAATGAGTTTTAAGGCATACCAGCCAGTCCTCATACAACCTCCACTGCTGCCCGTGGATCATGTTCATTGCCATCCTTTTGATGGTCTCTGTGTGGTTCCTGTCTTTCT
Source organism: Neoceratodus forsteri (assembly GCA_016271365.2). Classification (NCBI taxonomy): domain Eukaryota; kingdom Metazoa; phylum Chordata; order Ceratodontiformes; family Ceratodontidae; genus Neoceratodus; species Neoceratodus forsteri. The sequence goes on along the minus strand of CM028137.1, from coordinate 795,548,613 downwards.
TGAGGTGTGTGCTTCCAAACTGCACACAATATTCCACTTGTATCCTTACAGGACCAATAAAGGGGCAGTATTAACTCCTTGTTCCAATGATCAAATTGTCTTCCTATACAGTACATCCCAGCATTCTCTTCGCATGCCGTATGCTTCGGTGCACTGTGGAGTGGATTTGAAGCTATCACTAATGATGACTCCCAAGTCTGTCATCTCAGTTTTCTGCATCACCTCAACTCCTCCATACAGTTGTCCATTTAAAGGTTTTCTCCCAATGTGTATCACTTTGTACTTTTTTTGCACTGAAATTGAGGCAGCATAATGTGGATGACTGTTCCAGTTTTTCCAGTTCTCTTCTCGTTTATCTAAATCCCACTTTAGTGTCCTCTCTGCCACAGATCTTAGTGTTATCATCAGTAAAACACACCTTACTCTGGATTCCATCTCTTATATAGCAAATTAAAGATACTAAAGAGCATTGGTGTTGGAAACAATTCCTGCAGCACCCCACTCATAATTCCTTATTACATACATTACTTTATATTATGATACACTATTTACATAATGCAGTAATAAAAATAAGGCCACCAAAAAGATCCCTATTCACGGATGATAGGAATGTGATCAAAAGTGATGTACAGATGTCAGAAAATGAGTTAATTGTATGTGTGATTTCATGAATTTATAAATCAAGTATCAACTGGAAACCTACTAGTTATTCAATGGGGTTGTACCTCTTATAGTTTAATGCTTTTTATGCCACTGAGGAGTGGGCACCCTAAATTCACCTTTTTGAGCCAACAGATACTGTCTAATTTTGCACACAGGTGTAGTGTTAGTGGCATTGCATCTAGCTCTAATCGTTCTTTTGATTAGAGCTGCAGGTAGCATCCATAGGATCTGAGCTAGATCAGGCATTGTAGGCAAGCAAAGCTTGCAGACTTTGGTTCAGTTATTGCTTGTTTTTGTATGTTCAGTGTGTTGCAGATAATCTTCCAATTTCAGCAAGAAAATACTTGATGGTCACAAAACAATGAATCAAGGACAGTATAAATATTTAAGTATGCTTTATTGAGTACAACATATGCCAAAAAGGCCATAAAAACTACAATTTCTGTCCTAGACTTGAAATGTTAGGTTGGCTGTTTGGGTTACTGTGTTTTAGTGGCTTTTGTACAATTTGCATTTTATAATGCTGTGTTTCTACTTTAATATTTGTATAGTGCCTTTCAATCTGTCTGGGGTGACTGCCAAGTCTTTCCTTGTTACTGTGCCATTTTTCTAATTAAGATCCAGTGTCACCAGATACATATTTTTTTACTTTAATTACTTTACATGATTGCTTTTCCTGCTACATTTGAGTTCAAGTTTAGGTTGATCACGACTGCCAAAAAGTAAGCCATGCAATGTAAAGAACATACATACATTTATGTGTTTGAGAAAAAACATTTCACATTATGGTAGGTACATAGGTAGGTAAGCAAGTAAAAAAAATGTTATTTTTTTTATAGAATAGAGCTATTAGGGCTAAAATAAGTCATATTTTTAAAGTTTTCTAATAATTTACAAAACAGTTACTGCTCATTAAATCTGTTGTATGGTATTAAACAAGCACAGGCTATTAATAGATAACTCAAACCATACAATATGATACCAAGAATCGGGTTTCAGTGATACATTTAATGTGCAATAAAACATGCCAGGGTCTGTAATTATGGTGACCATTTTTGTTTGGGTGAGAGGGGCTCCAACTATTTAGAAGCATTGTATTATGATGGTAGATGGGCAGTGTTAAGCTGAGCACATTGCTTAGCATTTCAAGGGTATCAGTTTGTTGCCCTCCAGTACCTGCACTACTCTGAGGGTTGTAAAATTCAGTTTACATGTAGGCCATTTGCTTCCTTTTTAATCACAGGAATGAGTCAAGACCCATAAATTAATGTGAAAAGCTAGTCATAGCCACGCTTTCTTCCATTAATTTGGGGTACAGCATTATGTTTTGGGGAATTCAAAAGGATGGACACAGTACTTGTGTCTGTATTTTGAACCCATGCTGCATCCAGGCAAATGCATCAGGATGCTTGCATAGGATTTTCAGACATACTGACACATTTGTGACACTTGCCATGGTTTATGGCAAAAAAAAAGATGCATGCATCAAAATTCTGACTTACGGCATTCATGCCTAGAGGGTAGATCACCTTTTATGTAGTCTAGCTATCTGGGCAGATGTTGTGCACCTGTATCCAAAAGAATGGATTTGGCCATTTGAAAATCTTGGCATCTGTCTCAGTGGACAGTATCTAAGAGCCACGTACTGTTTGGATTATGATTGGATTAATAAAACAAAAACTTAAAATGATAAGGACCTGCTGTACAAAGAATCCTGATATTTTCTTTTAGGTTCCTGGATCATTTGTAGCCCTCTGCTAGATACCTTTTTTAATAAGCACGTCTATCTTACTTTATCAAGCTGCCACTTGTTGTTTTTGTCAAGATAGGCCCAACAAAAAAAAATATGGGTGCCCAGAACTCAATGAGGGGTAGCAGTTCCCTTACCCTTCTCAGGCTGAATCCCTCTCCCAAAGTGGTGGGCAGAAAAGGAGGGGTTTCCACTAGTACTATTGGCACTGGTAACTGTGAAGCCGGTGGGGGGGGATGGAGCCACAGAACAGGCTGAGGAACCTTCTGAGGAGGGCCAGCAGTGTCAGAATGCTGAGGATCTGGGTGCTCAGGGTCACTGAGAGCTAATAGGAAGGTGAAAATTCACCGTCATCTCATTGGTCCTCTGCTTCTCTTTTTCAAGCTGAAGCTTGCAGTGATCACATCAATGGAGTGCAAATGCTGATTGGAAACAGTTGCCACATTTCCACTTTTCACCTCTTAACTTTTAGTTACACTGTCACTGATAACCCAATTCAAATCAGAACTTAAGGAGAACTAATTCTGTAAACCCATCAAAAAGGAGAATGACAACATCAGAAGAGAATTCTGTGGGTTGTGGGGCATAGGACTGATTTTAGACCTAATTGCTTCCCAAATGGAAACATTGGGGGTGCAAGCTTTCACTTCTGTCACTGTCCTTCACTTCTGCATCATCTCACATCCAAAAAGTGGTAAAAATTCTCTGAACACAAGGGTGACAACAAGTTTGTTTTTTATATTAACACTTTTTACATTCCAAGTTAATCCCTGCTACTTTCTACTGTAGTGTGCCATTTTTGTGCTGATGGCCAAGTGTACACTTGGTTCATTTATACCGAACACTTCCTCTGGTAGGACAGTGGGTGACCAGCCAGGGACTGACATGTCCATCTCTACATCCATTGCTTCAAAACAATTATTCAGCTGAGAGCCAGTGTTCTTTTCTTGACTAAAACTGTTTTAAAATCTTTTGGTACTTTTATTTCCCCTATGTTTTACTCATCTAGTGAGCTTGTGTTTTGAAACAATGAAGCACATATGGGAGACCATGGATCTAGAAGCTCCATACCTATTCCCACAGACTTCTTTTGGAACATCTCCACATCCACCCTGGCCATTTCTTATCCACATGCCAGATGAGAAGAAATTAGGGGTCTGGTCACCCTTGAGCATGTCCTTGACATAAGCCAAACTGACTGCATAGCAGGCCAAGACAGACTTATGCCCCAAAGGTAGCAGGTCCTCAGTCATGAGTACTATTTGCCCAGTTTGCAGGAGAATCTCAACGTCCTCCTGAGCAAACTAAGCAAGAGAGAAAGTGACAGGCATAGAGATGGCTACAGATGACCTCTTGCATGGATGAGACCTGTCCTGGAAATTACTAGGATATACTTCTTAACAGGTACAATTGTTCAAACAGACAATCATATGAATTTGTTGACAGAAGAAGGCCTTATATCTTTTTTAGTCTGCCCAGTGTTGAGTCCATGTATATTTATTTACATGTCACACTCATCCCTTTCCTCAGCACCTATACCCTCCCCCTGACTTTATCCCACTTCCCTTAAGCCATCAACATTTTTCTTGTTTACCATCTCTTCTGGTAGCCTGTTCCACCCTGATACTACTCTGTGACAAAATGCCTCCTGACCACCTTCCAGAACCTACATCCAGCCAGTTTGTAACTGTGCTCCCTAATGTTTTTGATATCACTGGTCTTGAAAAGTTTACCGGGTTCTACCTTTTTAATACCCCTGGGGTATTTAAAGGTCTCTACAATGTCCCCTTGTTCCTTTCTTGCTGTGAGTGAGTGAGTACATATTCAGTTTCTTTAACCTCTGCTCGTATGACAGCCCCTAATGCCCTTAAATACTTTTTGAGGCCCTTCTATGTATGGCCTCCAGTTTGTTATGAGGTTCATAGACTGCACATAGTACTCCAGGTGTGGCTCCATGATGGATTTATACAATAGCAACATGACCTTTTTCCTTTTGCTGGTGAATCCCCAACTTATGCAGCCTAGCATCATATTAGTCCTTGCCATTGTCTTTCTGAATTGTATAGGGGGTTTCAGGTTGCTTGTGATTGCTGTTCCCAGATGTTTCTCCTCTTTGGACATCATGCCTGTCACTTCCCCAAGTTTGTACTTGACCCTAGGATTCCTAATCAGCATGTGTCTGACCTTGCATTTCTTTGTGTTGAACCCTTATTGGCAGATTCAGGACCATCTTTCCAGCTTTTCAAGGTCTGTCCTCAAGTCTCTGAACCCTCCTCTGTGTTCACCCTCCCATAGAGCTTGGTATCATCTGTACAGAAGCAAATATTTCCCTTAATGCTGTCCTGAATGTCATTTATGAACAGTACTGGTCAGACCACTGGCCCCTATGATACCACCCTGGTCACCTCCTTCATCTGAGTATTCTGCCCTATCACCCTCTTGGTTCTCCTCCTTAACTAGTTCACCACACACCTAATAATGTTGACCCCCCCACCTCCAGGTCTTTTAACTTTCTGATCAGTCTCTTATGGGGGACCAATTCAAAGTCCATGCTGAAATCCAGGTAAAGTATGTCCACCACCTGACCGCTATCCATGGCCTTTGTTACCCAGTCAAAGAAATTAATGAAATTCATTTAGCATGACCTCCCTGCCATAAACCTATGCTACATTTTGTCATGGAGCCCATTTGCCTCATGGAATTCAATGAAACTATCTTTGAGAATGGTTTCCATCAACCTATCTTTGAGATGGTTTCTATCAACTTGCCAACTATCAATGTCAAGCTGACTGGTCTGCAGGTCCCTGGCTCATTCTTGCTCCACTCATACTCAAGGGTACCGTGTTTGCTGTTCTCCACTCTCATGGCACCACGTCTCTGTCTAGGGAGCTATTTGGTGAAAACCGACTTTCTGGTTCAGCACAGTTCTCCTTTAAATAGGTATGACAGTGGAGCTGCCAGAACAACTGCCAGCTCTCTCAGCACCCTGATGAGTTTTGTCAAGGAACCAAGCACATCTGATGGTGGCAACAATGCCCAGAAGGCTGTCCAACACCCAGTTAGCTGGTTACCTCAGTCAAGGAAACTTGGTAAGACCCATCGAAAATAGTTCTCATCTGAACTGTCTGAAAAGGTTTCATGTCCACAGGGTCTAAAAAATAACTCAAGTGGTTGGATCAGTGACAGCCCCTTGGCCACACATCACCACTGAGTGTGTCAACTGATGACCTTTCCATGAAGTTGAGGGTGGAAAGCCAAGGAATGTTTCATTTGCCAGTTGAGTCCCACATAGTGAAAGACTGACTCAGCTAATCTGCCTGGGTTCACCCATGCTGCAGTGATAAGCATGTTTCCGATGTCAATATTGGCATAAGCAAAATGTCACTTGGCATTACAGTGCCAGGCACTTTGTCTCCCGGGAGATACAGCACCAAAGCGCCTTCCCGGGAAACAGTCGGCCTTAGTGGGGGGGCATTTCACCACCCGCACCACCCAAAACTAAATATAACCTCCTTCGGGTTTGGTATGCCCCGGAGGTGGTAGAAACTGTGTAGGGGCAAAGGGCTACAGGAGTGAGGGGCGCGCTAAAATCAAGATCATCCCTTTCACTGTCACCCTTGTTGCGGCGCCAACATTGCCATGATCAAAATCACTTGTCAACTTGATGGGACAGGATCTGCCAGATCTGCCCAAAAGGCAGCTCCTGTAGTGACAGTATCAGGGTATCAGAACACAAACTATTCACCAAAGTGTGCTACCTTGCAATAAGCAAGGCACAAAGAGCTCTCACACTTCTGCTGTGAAAAAATCATTTAGTTTATTCAAACTGCTTGACACCAGCTTAACAAGGTATAAAAAATAACAAGAGCAGCTAAAGGCTAAGTCGGCTGAACAAGCTGCTCCAAAGGGAAAGTTATTGGATCTTCTCTCTACAAGCATAGCAGTCGGAGGGCTTAAATCAAAGTTGGGATCTGAAACCATAGCTGTAATTACTATTTTCCCATAGTAAATGGAACATTTTTCGGCCCACCCCCACCCCTACTAACAGGAAAACTTGACATTGCTTGAAAATAGTAATAATTTAATGTTTTAGCTTTCAATTTATTTTGCTTTGACATTTTATGTACAGTATTTGACATCAAGCATTGCAGCTAGAGGGTTTAAATCACTTTAAATCAGAGAAAATCAATGAAAATTTCTCCAGTACCTCTTCCCCCCAAACCCCTCCACCCCTTACCAACAGAAAAACCTGATATTGTTTGAAGATAGTAATAATTCACTGTTGTAGCTTTTAATTTTTGTTGCTTTTGTAACCCCAAGGTGGTGTTATCCCCAAGGTTACTACCCCTGCCTGCATGTCAGAGGACAGGTAAAGGGGCCTGGATTCAGTATTAAGGTGCCTCCACCCAGACTAATGGTATTGGGGGTGTTTACCTATCCTGCTATAGCCCTCTGGGACAGCAGTAAATACACAGTCAGTATATAGCAGTAACAATATGTACACTCCCTTCACACTTATCACCAGGGTTGGATCGTTAACAGTTTCCCTGGAGACCCCATGTAAAATAAGGTTAGCAACACAGATGCACACTGTCAATATTGTAACCCAACTAATAATATGCACGCTAACCAGGTTAAATGTCAAACAGACAATCAGGTTTATTTGGGGGTCGTGAACAATGAAGGGGCATGGAGGTCGTGAACAATGAAGGGGCATGGATCTAGGCAAATAATTTGTACTCTGACTTAAATCAGGGTTTGGCATGCACTTTTTAGTCCCAAAATAGACAGTCATGTAACATTGTGTACCCAGGATGGAAGTTGGCTAGCCAGAGGTGTTGTTCGGGGGTGGCCGGCATTGCAGCTGATGTTGGGGCCCTTGATAGAAAGAAAAGCAGTTAGCATGCTCAATAACAAAAGGATTGCTTGTAATCAGAGCTGGTTGACTCAGTCTCTTGTACACCAAGAACGTTAATGAAATCAGATGGTACCACAGATGATTTAAATACCCATTGCAGGGATCTACACTGAGTGTACTCACACTACCAGATTTCTACAGGATGGCAGGTGATATAGAGACCTTGTGGTGTTCACCGATGAGCATGAGGAAGCAGGGCTGACACTATGCACCTTCTTTTCATGTCCGTTTCCTCCAGGTGGCTACAATCTGTGAGTTATTATTGCACAGGGGCTGGATCCCTAAAGCCGGTCTCTCACCAAAACAGTCTCTGGTGCAGGGCAATCAGTCTAGGCCAGATTGGCAAAGGCCCAGGCAGGATGAGAAAATTGGCAAAGTTTGTTTCTTGCTGGTGAAGCCTCCAGCAGGCATAATAGTTTGGGTTGTAGGCAAGCAGGTCTCGACCCACAAAACACATTCAGCACATTCAAAAAAAGCAGTACTAACTTTGTACAGTTCATATACAGTCTGGTTGCTAATTCAGTAGATTCACTGAACAAACCTCTCGATCCAAGATTCGTCTTGCACACAAGCTGGGCTAATCACTTCACAGGAGCAAATCTTCGGTCCAAAACGCAGGTGATACTGATGGTCTTTTTTCCTTCTGCTGCAGTTCCAGGCTTAAATCAGAATAGGTCTGACTTCTGCTATCAAGCAGTCCCAGGAAGGAGAAACATGGCAGTGAGGCAAGTTAGGCCTCTTCCCGCCGATTCCCCTATGCTCTGTTCAGGGAGCAGCTGCTTGAAAGCTCGAACTGTTCACACTTCAATCAATCAATCAATCAATCAATATCTTTATTTATCCAGGTGGGTACCATTGAGCAAGCTCAATTACAAGGTGGACATGCGGTCCTACAGTAATAATACAGAAAGACAAGTTACAATAGTACAAACAGTAATAATAGCTGCTATTATAGTAAAAATGCACATTTACAGGTAATATACATTGAACAAAGAACTACAAGGAGTCATGGATAATGAACTTGTGCTGGATCCAAGCCCCAAAACTGTGCACTTTGTAGTGGGAAATGTTAGGGAGAGGGTAGGCATACCAGATAGAAGATATCAAGTGCATAATGTAGGGAGAGGTAGGGAATAGGGGCGCAAGTGAAGAGGACCCAATTGTTAGAGCAGAGTGAGGGACTGGAAGGGCGGAGGACTGTACGAAAGGCGATGAAGCTATTTTTGCCCCAAAACGGGCAACATATGGAGGAGAAAAGCTGCCGTTGTACTAAGTGCAATAGGAGGAGTATAGTAGCAGGGGCATAACTGGGAGGGTCCTGGAGGTTGGGGCAGAGGGAGGTGTTGGAGGGACAAGAGACCGATTATTTTTTTGGGTGAAAGACAATAAATATCCCCAAGTGTGGTAGCATGTGCTAGAATCAGGCTGTAGCTGTTCAGAGCGTCAAAGAATAAGATACGGGAGTTTGGCAATAAATCTTGTGGATCTGTTGGTGGGCATGCTAGAGGCAGAGGCACACATTTCATCTGGGGGGGGGCTGCCATTTGCAGGCCGCAGTTTGAGGGAGGGAGGTTAGTTAGTGTCTAGTAAAGCAGTTGCAAATTTCCGTAATGCCATCACGGTAAAGCCTTTTGAACAAAATGGTACTTACTGGGGTTTTCAGCTTAAGTATTTTTGGGGTTTTTATTCCATATTCAAGCTCCAACTCTAACTGATCTACTGTCTCATGTAGCACTGGGGATTTCCCTTGTAATCCAGGATTCAGGTTGGCTGGGGAATCTGTCAGTCACATACAGGGCCCCCCCCTCTCCAGGTTAGTTTTGGCACCAACCTAAAAACTACAAAAACTACAGTTTTCCTTCCCATGAGATACTTGGGCCAGGATCCATTTTAGGTTTCCTGAATTCTATAGGTCCAGGACTTCCAGTAACTGGACCAAACATGGTGGCTTCCATTCCAAAGGCATAAGCTACAAGGAAAGCAGGTTAAACAAACCTCTGCTTCAAACATAGCAACATGTAAACAGTAAATAAGTACAGTTGCCATACAGGCTTCCTCTGCACTATTATTGACTGCAGAGTGGAGCAAAACAGAGTGGAGGCTGGCCAGTCGCAAGCCCTAAATCACTTGGACCCAGCTCAGACCATTCACTATACACATATCAGCTAAGTTCTTAAAGGGACAGGCACAGAGGCTCAACATGGCACTCTCACATAAATAAGCAGGATCACACTAAGACAGGACACCAGCCTGGCAGTGAGCATTGAAGAAGCCCAAGATGACAAGAAGGTAAGCCCCAAATTGTTGGGAGAGGTTGCACTTTAATACTGCCTGTATCACACATATTTCTTTGCTTTTGTCTTTTCAGTTGGAGTGTATCAGAGAGCACAGGTTTTCCTGTTTATAGGCCACAACAAAGTGATTTACTGGCTTGGAATAATTAACTGTGGACTGCTCCCTACTCTGTACTGATTCATCTCTCTCTCTCTTTCTATTTAAACCAACATTTTTTTTATGAAGCAATAACGATGGAACCACTGAACTGTTAGAATCCTTTCATATCTGGGGATAAGTTATTTGTAGTACATTTGCTAAAAACGAGTATGTTGTATAAAATGTATAATTGTGCAATTAATTTAGGCTAATTCATAGCATGTGAAAATGTTACAAATGAACTATACAGAACCTGCAATATGAGTAGCTATTTTTGTGAATTGTGATGTAATGTGGAGTCACATGATGTGATATCATGGATTTTTTTTATATAAAAGGTTGTAAATCAATCCCGGTAGCCACCACTGATGAAGCTCTAATTTAACGAAGTGCAGGGGCACCTGTGTCACAGTCTGTTGTTATTTGTTCTTTGTGAAGGTGTGGAGTGGTAATTTGTATTCTGTTACGCTGAATTAACATTTTTTGGTGGAGCATCCATTTGGTCTCTGGTTCTACATACCGAATTTCTCCACACCTCTAGTTTTCAGTTCGGGAGTGCAAGCCGAGTTCTGGTACTTTTGAGCAGCTAAACATTTCCCTTCACCATATCACCACAAGTGTTTCCTTAGTGCATCAGACAGATGTCCATTTGGGGTCAGGCATATCATCTGCACAGTCAGAAAGGTCAAATAAATTTTAGATTCCATCTTCTCTTTATCTTAAAACATAGGTCCCTCTCTTTGTTGCAGAAAACCTAAGCCATTTCTATATATGTAAATGCACATTTTCAGTTCATATGCATGGAACCCAGACTATGGATTCCTTTTCCTCTTCGCATAGGCTTCAGAATGATGCATGACATACATTCTGCAAATGCTATGCCCGACCTGAAATTGAAATTTTTCTGATGCATTGGGACAGTACTTGTGGTGATTCGGATGAGGGAATCTTTTAGCTGCTGTTGCTTCTTTTTATACCATGTGAAGCTGGTGTCAAGCAGTTTGAACCAACTAAAGGATGAATTCTTTTTTGCGACAGCAGGAGTTTGAGCCCACTTTGTGCCTTGCTTATTGCAAAGTAACACATTTGGGTGTGTAGTTTCCACACTTTATGTCCCTGGGTAGAGCTCTCCTCGTTTATGGAGCAGTGTCTTTTTGTTGACTGAGGATACCAAAAAACATGGACTGACAGAACTTGTGATTTCTGATTTTATAGTCTGGCCCCAGGTAATCCAGGCATACAACATGGGGGTCTGGTGGGGACATCAAGTTCTTGAATCATGAGCAGTGCTTAAAGACAGGTTCAATGTGCCTGTGCAGCTGGTTTTGTGCTTGTGTAACATAGATAATCTTTGGCTGTTCACCTCTCTATCCATGGGATATACCACTCTGTAGGGGTACGAAGGCAAGGAACCCTAGGGGAGGGTTCCACCCCTTGAGGTGCTGTGAGAGAGATTCCCTTGGCTAGCTAAAGGTACCTTAGGAAGAAGCCCACAGGAGAGAGAGATAGAGAGAGAGACAGAGAGAGAGAGAGAGAGAGAGAGAGAGGGAGATGTGCCACTGGAGGAGGAGGAGGAATTGATGGAGGGGCAAGGAAAAAATGCTTGTGTGTGGAGTAAGGAGAGCAGACCTTAAATAGGCTGAACAGGGATGTGACCAGTTGCACCGCCCCCTTGAACTATAGGCTGTAGCCTTCCAATTCAATGTGCCTGTGCAACTGGTTTTGTGCTTGTGTAACATAAATAATCTTTGGCTATTCGCCTCTCTATCTGTGGGATATACCACCCTGTATAGGTACGAAGACAAGAAACCTGAGGGGAGGGTTCCACCCCTTGAGCTGCTGTGGGAGTGATTCCCTTGGCTAAAGGTACCTTAGGAAGAAGCCCCAAAAGAGTGTCAAGCAAAGCAGACAAGGTAGTGAACACTTATCGGGGTCAAAGACCTGTACATAGGTTGATTGGTAGTATGGGTTCAGTTGGTAGCACTGGTCAGTTGGCCGTATTGTTTGAGCAGAGTAGGCAGGAAACAATAGATGAATAATGACCCGCTCAGAGGTCTGACTGTAAGGCATGGAGGCCTGGCTTCCTAAGGAGAGAGAGAGAACATCCAAAGGGGGAGAAGGGACAATTACAGGGCAGCCACCCAACTCTATTGAACAGTGGAAACTTAACTAAGTGATCTATTGACTACAACTATGCCTATCTAGTATTATGACTATTGGCATGGAGGAGAGGAAAAAAACCTCTCGAGGAGGCTACTTCTGGGGATCCAAGGCCTAGGTCACCTTCCCTCTAGGCTGTGGGACAGTTTTGTTTAATGGCAGCTCTGCTACTGCAATTTAGTAGACCAATCCAGGGGAATTACAATTTTGGGGAACACTCTCGCTCTAGTCCTCTAACGGGAACATTGTGGAGGGTTGCGAGCAAACTCCGCAAGACTGGGGCAGCTTAGTGCCAACCTCCAAGGCGGGAGGAGGACAGTAATGACTGCCAAGGTGCTCAGCTGGCCTACCAATCTAAGAACAAACCAGGTGAACCAGAGGTGGTTGTGGGGAGAATAGCATTAAAGGGTGCCTCCGAACCCACTTGTGCAGCTAAAGGGGCCCTTTGTGTGAGAGCCCCACCCCTTCGCCACTGAAATCTTTAATGTTACATTGAGAGGAGCTGTTGGTACAGTTGACAACTGAAGGTCTACTCCGAGCGAGGATATTCCCAACTATGGGCCAGGTGAGAAGGACCCCGCTCCAAGCTTCGAATGCTCAAGATCTGGACTTCGGGATGCAGAAAGTGACTGTCTGCCACAGGGCTAGCCATGAGTCCTGAAAGTAATAGATATGGCTGGCATGTCTCCAAAATGTGGAGCAGTGAGCTATAATGAGGCCCGGAACCGCATATGGGCCATGATGGATGTTAGCAGACATGGGGAGACCTGTATATAGGTCAGACAGAGCACTGTGAACCCTCTCGTGGGTCTTGACTGAATGAGAGCTGACAGAAAGAGACCTGTACATAGGTCAGGCTGAGAAATATGGACCCTCTCATGGGTCTATGTAAGGCAAATAGCATTTGCCAACCACATAAATGCATGCCGACCAAGTCCATTAGGAAGCCAAATTGGGAGTGAATTGAATTCTATGTTATACGTAACAGAATGGTAATGCTGGATGAAGCCCGGAGCCAACGGTTGGAGAGGAGAAGGCTGTGAAGCCAGTTAGGTAGGAGGAGGCTGCAAAGTAGTATGGTAGGAGTTGTGGTTCAGAGCAAGTAAACATGATGTGCTGCCAGACTTGGAAGGGGATGAGCATTTCTGGTAGTGCAAGGGACAGGAAGGCTTGGATGACTGTGTAAAACAGGTGCATAATATTAAGGAAAGGCTGGTAGAAGGTTGGGTAGAGCCAGAAGTCCTTAGGTAGAGAGCTGCCTGGAATTGCTGGTTGTGCAGTGCCATAAAGGTTATATGGAGCAACAGGAGGAGGTCAGATGAACCAGGGGCTTGTACAGTACATGACAAATAGGAAGCTGCTTCCCCTGCCTGGGGCCGCGATGCCCTCTGTGACTCCTCATTCCCCCACTGTAGGAAAAACAAAGAAGCTACGAATGTGGTGCCATAACACCAAGCAGCTAATGAAATAAGTTAAATACGTGCCAGCCATGAAAGTAGGGTTAGGTTATCATCAGAAACAGACTGCTGTGGGTTTGGTAAAAGTGGGAGTAGCAATAAATGAGCCTAAATAACACAAACATAGAAGTGAGGAGTGAGGAGTGATGCAGTAGGGCAGGACACTGCTGGAGCAGGCATGGGAATGAGACAGAGTGACAGCTGCTAAGGGGATACAGTACTAAAGTCAGGTGCAAACAATTAAAGTGAGCAGAGGAACTACAGCATGGAAACAGCAATTGGAACTGAGAGAACACAGGAACTTAGTACAGAGACGAAGAGATTGCTGCAACATAAATGAACAGAGAGCTTGATTAGCAATGCAGCTAAATATTACACTGCAAACAGAGGGGCACTAGTATACCAGAAAAGCCCAAAAAGCAAATGAAGCAAACAGGACCACAGGAGCAATTGGGAGAACAAACAACTGAGACAGAAAAACAGACTGCAGCCATAGGCAAAACATGGACTGAGAAGCAGAAGGCAAAGGTAAAATTACTGACCCAGAAGCAGGAGAAGTACAAACCAGGTAGGGAGTCTAGCACAGCTGGCAGATTCCAACAGCAGGAAGGGAGGGAGGAGGCAAATGCAGCAGTGGGGGCAGGGCTTAGGGAAAGAGGGGACCAGGAGAGAGGACAGACAAAGCCTCTGGCTGCAAGGAAAAAATGCTTGTGTGTGGAATGATGAGAGAAGCCCTTAAATAGGCCAGATGGGGGTGTGGCCAATTGCACCGACCCCTTGAACTACAGGCTGTGGCCTTCCAATTTTAGGATGCCGTATTCCTCCACATTCAAAACACAAGGGAATTCCAAGAAATTCCCCAACACTAGGCCCTCATCATAAATGAAGAAAACCAGGAATTGCCCCAAACGATCTAGAAAACCAAAATAAGGTGTGAGGATTAAATAGAGATGGTAGGCTTCAGCTAACCAATAAAGCAAACAAGGTTAAGCACCTCTTTCAAGAGACAAGACACGAAACAGGCCTGTATGAAACTGAAATTGGGAGACTGCCAAATTGCCTTGCCAACACTTTTAAACAACAGCTGATGCATTTGGGGGAAAACTTTGGAAAACATAATAGACACAATTCAGATTGTTTCCTATATCTTTTATAGATTTTTCCTCTTCATTATTTATTATTGAAGAAATTATCATAAAACAAAGATTATTGTCTCTTAGAGTTGATCTGCCTCTATAGCTTATTCCCTACTTGAAATTATAATGCTCTGTTTTGACATCAGTTTGTTGCCATGGCAATAACTGGGAAGTCACAAGCAGAGGTTGAGAAGAAACAATAATAGCTGATGAACCCTCAGGGAACCAGTATCCAGTTTTAATGCACATGACCTCAGAAATACATAATGGGGATATATAATGTATGGGGAACCCTTATTATTAACTGAAATCAAGCAGATTACAACCTTGTTATGCCATTTGTCAGACGTTGGTCAACTGGGTGGCAAACTGGTTGACGGGCAGAAAACAGAGAGTGGTGGTAAATGGTATACAGTCAGAAGAGATGCAAGTTACAAGTGAGGTACCTCAGGGATCAGTCCTGGGGCCAGTCCTCTTCAATATCTTCATCAGTGACATTGCAGATGGACTGGAGGGTAAGGTTTGTCTGTTTGCAGATGACACCAAGATCTGCAACAGAGTAGATGATCCAGATGGTGCGGGCAGAATGAGAAGAGATCTGGATAAACTAGCAAAATGGTCAGAAGAGTGGCAACTGGAGTGTAACACAAAGAAGTGCAAGATCATGCACATAGGGAAGAGAAACCCTAAAGCACATATAGACTGGGAGGGGAGTTGCTGGCAGTCACAAGGGAAGAAAGAGACTTGGGCGTCATCATCACCGATGACCTGAAATCATCCAAGCAGTCCTCTAAAGCAGTAGGTAAGACTAGAGGGTTGTTGGGTTGTATTAGTTGGGGTATCACAAGTCGGAAGACGGATGTAATAATCCCTCTTTACAAGACACTGGTTAGGCCCCATCTGGAGTACTGCGTGCAGTACTGGTGGCCACACCTTCACAAGGACATTAACCAAATTGAGGCAGTCCAGAGAAGGGCAACCAAAATGGTGCAGGGACTGCATCAGAAAACATGAGGACAGATTAACTGAACTCAATATGTATACCCAAGAGCAAAGGAGGGAGAGAGGTGATATGATTGAAACATTCAAACACCTTAAGGGCATTAACAAGGTGAAAGAGTCCAACATGTTTCAATATAAGAAAAATAGCAGGACAAGAGGACACCGCATGAGATTAGAGGGAGGCCGATTAAGGGGTAATGTGAGGAAGCTCTTTTTCACAGAGAGGGTGGTGGATGCATGGAACGGCCTACCTCAGGAAGTGGTGGATATGAATAAAGTGCAGGCTCAAGCAGGTATGGGATAGGCATAAGGGAGCAATACAGATGAGTATGAATAGATAGGCCATTGACAAAGCAAAGGCCGATGGCACATTCATAAGGTAGAAAAAGAAATGGCAGATGGGATGGGCCTTGCAGTCCTTAAATGCCACCAACTTCTATGTTCTATGTTTCTTTCCTTATGACATCACTCTGTTGCTAACCCTTCTTGAATATGTCACATCAATGGTAGAACAAAACAGAATGCTCACAACAATCAGTGTTCCGTAAAGTAATTCAGTAAAGTAAAGTAATTCAATCCACAATTACACAATCTTGGTAGCCCATACACTATAAAATATAATGTATGGTCTTTGGTTAACAACCACGCTGAAAACACTTCTCAAGGTTGCCATGAAATCTGAAAACCTCGATAGCGTAATGATGTCATGGCAACCTCTCGAAGTGTTTACATTGTGGTTATTAACCAATGACCATACATTATCCTCTATAAGAAATACAGAGCTAATGAGAAACATAAGCTACTTTGTGAACAAATGGTATGTTTTCAAAGTTTTTCCCGAGGTGTTGGTGGGTATTTCATTGCAGTCTTGTATTCTTAGGCTGCTTGCTGTTGGGTAGTGCTGTCCAGAATTTGCTAATTACACTTCCAATGTTATTCTGCAGAATTTTGGACATTCCGACTATTTTTGTGGAATTCCATTGGAAGTGATATTCCAAAATTCCAAAAGTGGTTTGCAGCTTTTTATTTAAACTACTGTTTAATGGTTGGCAGTTTACAGAGTTCTGTGGTTGAAAACATCCAGCATTTATGTAGGTCATGCAAAACATATATTTAGTTTAAATGAAAACACTTTTGGAATTTTGTAGAATTTATCCAAAAGCTAAATCTGAAAAGCATTTTGGAAGTGGAATTGCCATTCTACTTGAACTGTACCCGTGTAATTTCACATTATGCACAGCACTACTATTGAGCTTGGAAGGCTGGAATATCATCTTTGGGATGGAGGTGTTTGAATTACTGCCACTTTGTCATGCTGCTGTGTTGCTTTGTTGGGCCTAATTAAACACTGGATCTGGAAAGAATAATAGCTTTGTGTTTTTAGTATTCTACCTCTCACAATAGATTTTTATTTCTTAGTTTCTATACTTGGATTGAATATAGTAACCACTAGATGGTGTTCTACTATAACATTTAAACACTACAGGGTTTATCAGTAAAGTCCACCTTCCCATATTTAATCCACTACATATATTCATAAATTGGTCTCCATAAGCATCCATCAGCTGATTATAAATTTGTGCAACATTATTTTTCTATGAATATAGAAATGTAATTTTTCTGCCTTTTTATAAATTATCTTTCCTGCTGAGTACCACAAAGCACGGTATATAGCACCATAGAATGGTTAATAAAATAAAGATCAGGAAACATATTCCATTCCAGCTGAAGTGCAGAACTATAACCATGGACTCATTTGTGTACAGTACAGGACCTGCACTGATAAAACTTGTAGTTCTGATGATAAAGTAGTTTATAGAGAAAACTTCAACAGCTATAGAAAAGGCAATGGAAAAAGAGACTTTTTCAGTAGGGATTTGAATGGGATAAGGGTGAGCAGATTGTATGTATTATAAATCATGACATGTGGTATGTTGAGGCATCCATGCCTTACCTGCTGCCATGCTGGCGACCCATGTTCGCTAGGGGTCAGATGGGGAGGAGGAGGATCATGTGTCCCTAGGACAACTCTCCTTCTCTGGGGAAGGGGGTATGCAGCAGTCGGCATTAGCCTGGCCCCTAGCAGAGGCTAGGGGATTGCACACTGATGCTGCTAAGGTCAAGAGGCACAGGCAGGGTAGACACTGGGTGTGTAGTATATGGGAGCATGTGGATCACCATTGGAGTCCCTGCATGCCCCCCTCTGTGGGGAAGGAAACAAGGAAAAACTGCCAGTGGTTAGATGACTGTCAGCACCCACAGGCTCCACCCCTGGCCAGTTGAACCAGCAGAACCAGATCCTGCATGTTGTATGGGTGAGTGCTCCCCCCACCGACCCTGCTGGGGGGGGGGGGGTAAGCCCTGGAGGAAAGATGCTGGTGCCAGCAGATGTCAGGGGACAGTGCTGGACTGCCAACCAGATCGAGGGCCACCGGGGGGGGGAGAAAAAGTAAGTAAAAAAAATTGTGACGTGTATCTGGATTGTTTATTTGTAAACATTTCAAATGCTTGCATAACCATAAAAGGGTATCATATGTGTAACCCCCCTGCAAATGGGGGTTCCCAAAAGACTTCCAGGAGCTTGCTTGAATGCTCCAAGCCTGAATGGTGTTTGGCGTTTAAGCCATTTATCAGTGAGTGTTTTAGAACCTCTGGTACTGTCTCTTAAGAGCTGTCTGCTTGCAGACATAATTAGTTTGTATGGGGACTGTGTGTTTCTTTTGATTGAGTACCACCTGCTGCTGCCAATTCACCCCATTTTTGCAGTCACTAGGAGTGCAAAGGGAACCTGTCTGAAAGATGTAACTGATTGCCAGAAATCATTTACAGTAATAATAAAATTACAGTTTGTCTAACCTGCTTTGCAGTCAGAACTGTCTGCCTAGTTCCCCATTCTGGTTTTGAACTGCTGAACTGGACCAATCAGTGTGGGTAAACTAGCTCTAAAATGATGCCTTGGACGAATCAGAACTTGGGACTCATAATCTGAGCCAGCCACAAGAGGATTGTATGGGCAGTGACTCTGGGAGATGTAGTTTAGACTTCGTGCCTTTTGGACCAACAGCAGCAGTCTATTGTGAGTGACAGCCAATCCAGTCAAGAACTGGGAGGAACTCAAAGGAAGTGCCCGGTTTTTGTCTGTTGGGAGTTTCAGTTTGAGATCTGAAGTGAAGGGAAAGAAACCCTGTGCTCCTTCAGTGCACAGTTTCAGTCAAAAACGTGCAAGGCCCAGAGTTCCGGTCTCACAACTTGTGTAACTGCTTGTTAGGACTGAATCCGTCCTGTGAAAAGAATCAAAGGATCTCTGAAGAGTAGAAACCAGGCTCACCCTGTAGAAGACTGAAGAAATTGTTGAATTACACTGGGTCTGTCAGGAACTGAATCTGCTGTGTGTTCTCCTGGTTATTGTGCAGTAATTGCGATTGGGATACAGATGCAGCCTGCCTGGTATAGTGCTTTTTTTTTACCATATAAATGTGAGGAGTCTCTTGGAGATCAAAAGTAGCCCTGCTGACATTGAAGGACCATATCTTCTTTGGAGGTCGTGAGTACTAATCTGGGTCGCTTCCTGTTGAATTGCCACATTAAATCCAAATGGAATTACTGTACTGCTGACTGTTTAATTTTCCTTTTCTCTGTGTGAAAAGGCCCCCTACCAGCTGCCACGGTTTGGACTAGCCTACTAAGGGCCTGGGTACCCAGGGACAGTAACTGGTAGGATAGGCCTGCACAGAGCCATAGGTAGATAGTAAAGTGATAAGCTAATTAACCTGATTTCCCTGTCCTTGTTATATCCCCAAATAAATCAGAGCTGTTTGTTTCAACAAAGTTATACTGCCTGAGGTATTTGTTCATGTTAAAGTACTGTACTGTGATTGTTGCACTGTATCTTATTTTACAGGATGTCCCGTGCCTGAACCAGCCTTGGGGTAAGTGTATACTGTGAAGGTAATTCTGCTATATTATGTGGGCCACTAGTGGGAAGAAAGGGGTTGCAGTGTCCCAGAGGCTGTGACCAAGTAAGTTTAACTATTGCAAACCCTGACCTCTGGGTGGAGGCACCCCATTGGATCCAGGCCCTCAACCTGTTAGTGGCAAATCAGGCAGGGGTAGTAGCCCCTGGGATAGCGCCATCTAGGGGTTACATTTTGAGGCTCACCGCTGGGATTGTGTGTCCTCTAGTGGCCATATTTACAAACCACTGTTAAGGGAAAAAAATAAATAAATAAATAAATGGGTACCCCGACAGAAGTGGCTGTGCACCGGCTGGTGGAGTGGTGTACTGGGAGAGATCGACCCCAAATGCTATGCTTATCCTGGACATCCCCTGGGTATCAATAGGACACTGTGCAGGAGTACTTTCCAAGGTGGAAGGTTTACAAAATCCTGTGGTGGTGGGTCGGCACGCTAATCTGCTCACCCACACTTTCCTGGCCCTAGTAGAGTTTAAGGATCCCATAGATAGCTCCAAAGTACCACAGACCATTACCCCAGAGGAGCCCTCACTGCTTGAGAGTGATAACTAAGGACAGTAAAGACCGGGGGAATCAGCCCCACCACTATCTGAAACTTTTGAGGAGAAATTTGCTGAATGGTTGCTGGGAGAGGGAAAACTGTGGAGGACTTGAAGAAACTATTCTTGCCACCTGGGGTGTTCCTCCCCAACACCCTCTCCTGCTCCAGTGCCCGTAATGGTGGCTGAACCAATGCAGACTCTATTTCTGCACCTGCCATTAGTCACGACTCTTACCGAAGGTTGAGGATCTTCTCTGGCACCTCCCCACCCCCAAGGGGAGGATGACTGGGAGACCTGGATGAACCTGTTGCCCCAAATTGCTAGAGATGGCAGTATAGGGAGCCCGGCGAAAGAGGGTTAGTGAGAGCCTCCAGGTCCTGCCCTGGCTACCATCATCCGTGCTAAACGGGCCAGTAACCCTGAAGCACTGCACAGGCCTATCTTGAGGCCTTGGAGAATGTGTATGGGAGCCCAGATTCTGATGAGGACCTATGGTGGAGAGTAAGAGATGCACAACAGTACCAAGGGAGTTGTTGTCTGTGTATGTATCTCGGCTGGAAAAATTGTTGCAAGAATGCCTCAGAAAAGGTAGTTTGCCAGCTATTGAACTGGACCGAACCAGGCTGGACAGGATCCTTAAGTCTGCCCCTTCTCAGAACTGCTGTTGCTTCAGTTACGCCTGGCAGATCGACTGGAATCCCCACCCTCCTATGATGAGTTAATGAGAGAAATTCGAGGAGTTGAGAAAGACGACTCGGGAGGGACCTGCACCAATAGCTGCGGCTACGACCCGAGTGACTGAGGGTGACCCATCAAGTGAAGTTCAGGGGCAGAGGTTGGCAGTCAATGAGTGCTCTGACAAGGAAAAAGATATGTCACAATGGGGCGAACTGTTGAGAGAGATCCAGGAATTCAAAACAGTCCCTTTATGAAGGCCACGCCTGCAATGCAGGCCCTGACCTATATCCGACTGCATCTGCTATGGGGTGGGGTACCCACCCATGTATCTCCTGCTGATAACAGCTCCGAACTCGATTCCTTGACCATGGAAGTGGAGAAACTGACGAGATGTCTCCAAATGCTTATCACGCGCGCAGACAGAGATGGCACCAAGGTTTCCAGTTAGTAATACCCCGCCCTGGCTCCCAGTGCTCGGCCAGCTCAAACTCCAGAAAGTATGTTTTGCTATAATTGTGGGAAAGATGGGCACATGAAAGGGATGCCAGTCCCAAAAGACACTGACAAAGTTGCATATAGGCTACAAGGAGAGCTTGGGAGAAGAAATCAGTGGTTAAGAGGTGCACGACATGATCCCAGTGAGGGCACCAAAATGCTAATTCACGCCCTTTGTGGCAAGGTCAGTTGCCCAGGCCCCACTACCGCCTCCAGACTGGTCCAGAATAGTGGGTCCCTCCATGGAGACCACTGTAAAGGTGAATGGAGTGTCTACAAGAGCTGTATTAGACAGTGGCTCCCAAGTGACAATTATGTTCCAGGATTGGTATCAGAAGCATTTGTCAGGACGTACTCTTGCAACCATTAGAAGGACTGCATGTATGGGGTTAAGTGAGAAGGCTCACCCTTATTCGGGTATATCCGAATTTGGTTGTTTTTTCCCACCTCCGTGGCTGGAGTGGCCGAACAAGTAGAGACCCTAGCCTTAGTGTGTCCCCCACTGGACTGTATGATGGTGTCCCTTTGTTGATTGGAACAAATGCTCATATGTTCGGAAGGCTGGCACAGTTGTGTTATGAAAACAGGGTCAAAGACTAGTAGAGCTTTAAGAGTTCCAGCTTTAATTAAGAAGGCCTATGAGGCACAGAGAGATGCTGAAAACAGAACCAGAGGAACCGGTCGGAATTGTATGGAAGAAGGATCCTGAGTCTCTGATCCTGGCCAAATGCCCAGTGTACCTTACAGGGAGAGGTCCGTATCAGAAAGGATGTTAAGAATAAAATATTAATGTTGGATGCACCAGGTATGGAAAATTGCCAGAGGGACTGCTGGTCAAGCTTAGTATTTTGCCCGCTAGAGCCCATGCTTATGCCAGAAGGGTAATGGTCCAAGTTCATAATGTGTCTGAAAGAGACATTCGAGTAAACAGAGGTTGCATCCTGGCTAATGTGCATTGTGCAGACACTGCAGTGCTACCCAGCAGCAAGAGTTCAAGGAAGAATGACAGAGTAACGCCTGACTTGTTTGATTTGCGACTCCCGCTGCCAGCTGAATGGAAAGTGAGGATCAGTGAGAAGCTTGCCCAGAGAGACCAGGTGTTTTCTTTAAAGGAATGGGATGTAGGATGCGTGCAAGGAGCTGAGCACAATATCCGGCTGCATGACGAAGACCATTTCGTGGAGAGGTCTCGACGCCTGGCACCTGCTGACATAGATGATGTGAGACGGCATCTGCAAGAGATGTTAGCTGCTGGTGTAATACAAGAATCCAGAAGCCCTATGCTTCCCCATTGTGGTAGTGAGGAAAAGAATGGAACAGTAGGATGGATGTGGATTATCGCATCTTTAAACCGGGGACTATCCTGATCAGTACACAATGCCCCCATTCAGGATGCTTTGGACTGCCTAAACGGGAGCAAGTGGTTCTCTGTGCTGGATCTCCGAGTGGGTACTACCAGATCGATGGCCCCAAGGACCATTGAGAAGGCCTTTGTCTGTCCGCTTGGCTTCTATGGTTCATGAGGATGCCTCAAGGGATTTCAGGTGCCCCAGCCACTTTTCAACGATTGATGGAGCGTGCAGTGGGGACATGAACTTACTAGAGTGCCTGGTATACCTAGATGATGTCATTGTGTTTGGCAGCTCACTGGAGGAACATGAGAGCAGATTATTTAAGGTATTGGACCGACTGGAGGACTTTGGCCTTAAACTGTCCATTGATAAGTGTCAATTCTTTCAAACATCAGTAAAGTATGTGGGACACATAGTATCCACCGAGGAATAGAGACCGACCCAAGTAAAGTTGAGGCCTTGACCACCTGGCCACAGCCCAAAATCTAAAAGAACTGCAAAGATTCCTGGGATTCTGTGGTTATTATCGGCGCTCATCAAGGACTATTCAAGAGTGATCCGCCTTTACTTAACCTTACTCAAGGTATCCCCCAACCCACAAAAATACCAAAAGTCAGCGTCCTCAAGACTGAAAGGTGTATTTTCATCCGGTGAAGTATTTGGGGCCCGCTGGACTCTGATTGTGAGACTGCTTTTCATGAGATCATATATCAACTTACCCATGCTCCAGTGCTGGCCTATGCCGATCCAAGAAAACCTTCGTCTGCACACTGATGCTAGCTTGCAAGGGTTGGGGCTGTGTTGTACCAAGAGCACGAGAATGGCCTGAGACCAGTGGCCTTTGCCAGTAGAAGCCTGACCCCATCCGAAAAGAACTATCCTGTACATAAGTTAGAGTTCCTAGCTTTGAAGTGGGCTAGTTGTTGACCAATTCCATGAGTACTTGTATGGGGCTAAAATACTAGTAAAACTGACAATAATCCTTTGACCTATGTGCAGACCTCAGCTAGTTGGATGCCACTGGCCATAGGTGGCTTTCTGCATTATCTACATATGACTATGCTCTCGAATACCGAGCAGGTCTGAACCACATAGATGCTGATGCTCTCCGGAGGCCTGTTCCCCAGAATGATTGGGTCCGATTGGCAGAACCTGACATTCGGGCACTCTGCCGAAGTTTGACAGGGAGGAACAAATGTCCAGCGGACGCAGTGGACTGCATGGTGGACTGCTTGGGAGCCTCTGAGAATTGCATACCTGCTGCTTATTGCCACTTTTCTGCAATAGACATTGGTGCACTGCCTCAGCTGGACAATGACAGTATTCGCGGCTCAATCTCGCGATCCCATGATCAAATCAGCTTTAGAAGCCCTCTATGCAGGAAAAGATGTGTCCAAATTACGCTCCACTGATTTGAGAACTGCACTGTTATACAAAGAAGGTCCTAAGTTGAAACTGATCAATAAACTGTTATACAGAGAAACAGTAGACAGAGGGGACAAGTAGACAAACAACAACTAGTGCTGCCCCTGCCTTTCGAGACTCAGTACTGAGGTCCTTGCACAACCACATGGGCACCTTGGTATAGACAGAACACTTGACTTGGTGAGATCCAGATTCTATTGGCCTAAGATGGGGCTGATGTGGAGCAACACATTCAACTTGTAGTCGCTGCTTACAGAGGAAAGCTTTGCCCAGAGGGCTCCCCTTGTTAACATAACCACCAGTGCACCCATGGAGCTGGTCTGTATTGATTTTCTGAGTTTGGAGTCAGATCAAAGAAATATCAGTAATGTGCTGGTGGTCACTGACCATTTCCCGAGATATGCCCAAGCTTTCCCACCAAAGACCAGAAAGCATCCACTGTAGCCAAAGTACTCGTGAGAAAACTTTTTGTTCACTATGGGGCTCCACAAAGAATCCATTCTGATCAAGGGAGAGACTTGAGAGTCGTCTGATCAAAGAGATGCTTTCTCTGTGGGGAGTGAGAAAGTCCAGAACCACTCCTTACCACCCCAGGGGACCCACAGCCTGAGCGTTTCAACCGCACTTTGCTAGATATGCTAGGCACCCTGCACCCAAAGGACAAGCCTAGATGGAGCCAACAAATTAGCACCCTGGTACATGCTTATAACTGCACCCAAAAGTGATGCCACTGGTTCTCCTCACTTGATGTTTGGAAGAGAAGCTCGACTACCGTAGATGTGTGTTTTGGGGTCTCTCCTGATGGGGTTCAAGCTGACAACTATTTACAGTATTGCAAAGTTAAAGGCCCAGCTAACTCATGCGTACCAACTGGCTCAAACCATGGCTGCCAAAAGAAATCTGGCCAACAAAGAAAGGTATGATAAAAGGTGAAAGCACAGGAACTCCAGGAGGGAGATCGGGTATTGCTAAGAAATCTGGGACTGCATGGCAAACACAAGATGCTGACAGATGGCACCATCTCCCTCACATTGTAGTGGGCAAACTAGATGATCTGCCAGTGTACAAAGTAAGGCCTGAGAACAATTCAAAGATGTAAAAACAATGCATAGAAATCATTTACTACCCATTGGACAAATCCTGATTGAGTCTGAGCCCCCAGAAGATGCCCTCTGGACCAGTGACTAGAGCTGCTGCTAAGAAAAGATCAAGGAAGTCTGCACCTACAGAAGCAGAGTTAAAGTGTTCCCCTGCACAAGTCCCAGTTGAGCATGACTGTCAGTCCATATCAGAAGAAAGTGAGAGTGACTTTGAATACTATCCTTCTTACGAACTGAGTCAATTGTTTGGGCAATCCCTAGTCAATACTGAGACAAAGCTGGGCCTTCTGGACTGTCTATGCCCCAGCTTCATCCCTGGAGCCAATGCTCCCAGAAAGTGAAGTGCAAAGCATCAGATCAGATGAAATGGAATCATTGTGCATGGTTGAACTGTTTGAGCTTTCAGGGAGGAAATGATAGATTGGGGCAGACTGGTGATACACCGAACAAGAAGAGTATTTTGAGTGCCCTGACAGTCCACTGCCAGTGTCTGAAAGCTCTCCATGCGAGCCAAATGTTGTGGACTCAGAAACTGTAACTCCTGGAGCTGAAAGTGCCCCAAGTTCTAGCCTCTCTACCCCATGGAGACTCCCTGACAAGTGAGAACAATGCTGAAAATGAGGCTCAGAGTGCAGAGACTGTAACAGCTCCCCTAGAAAGACTGGTCGAGCTGTAAAGCCTGTGGTGCACCTCAGTTATGATTCCCTGGGCCGGCCAGTGGACCTGCCTCTCAATGTTGTCCATAAAGGAGTGTATGTGTCCCGGGCTCATTGCCCAAACTGGCGTCAGTGCTAACTCCAAGTTACTTGTGTTGCCCTCTAAGTATGGTGCCCTTGCCCCATCCAGCCCCAAGGTAACTGATAGGGAAGGGCCCCTCCTTCAGGTTTCATGTACAAGAGGTAATAACTTGAGTTATGGTACAATGTGTATGTAATACTGTAAAGAGGACGACTGCAATGTTTCAGAAATGTGTTCTTGGTAAATGATATATTGACTGATGATTACATGTGCGAGCCTAATGCAAATGTATATGGTTGCAGTTGAAACTTATGGGGGTACTTGCTTGACGCGGACGTCAAGCTTTCCCAGGCCAGGAAGGGTGTAACCCCCCTGCAAATGGGGGTTCCCAAAAGACTTCCAGGAGCTTGCTTGAATGCTCCAAGCCTGAATGGTGTTTGGCGTTTAAGCCATTTATCAGTGAGTGTTTTTAGAACCTCTGGTACTGTCTCTTTAAGAGCTGTCTGCTTGCAGACATAATTAGTTGTGGGGGACTGTGTGTTTCTTTGATTGAGTACCACTCAAGCTGCTGCCAATTCACCCCATTTTGCAGTCACTAGAGTGCAAGGGAACCTGTCTGAAAGATGTAACTGATTGCCGAAATCATTTACAGTAATAATAAAATTACAGTTTGTCTAACCTGCTTTTTTGCAGTCAGAACTGTCTGCCTAGTTCCCCATTCTGGTTTTGAACTGCTGAACTGGACCAATCAGTGTGGGGTAAACTAGCTCTAAAATGATGCCTTGGACGAATCAGAACTTGGGACTCATAATCTGAGCCAGCCACAAGAGGATTGTATGGGCAGTGACTCTGGGAGATGTAGTTTAGACTTCGTGCCTTTTGGACCAACAGCAGCAGTCTATTGTGAGTGACAGCCAATCCAGTCAAGAACTGGGAGGAACTCAAAGAAGTGCCAGTTTTTGTCTGTTGGGAGTTTCAGTTTGAGATCTGAAAGTGAAGGGAGAAAGAAACCCTGTGCTCCTTCAGTGCACAGTTTCAGTCAAAAACGTGTGCAAGGCCCAGAGTTCCGTCTACAACTTGTGTAACTGCTTGTTAGGACTGAATCATCCTGTGAAAAGAATCAAAGGATCTCTGAAGAGTAGAAACCAGGCTCACCCTGTAGAAGACTGAAGAAATTGTTGAATTACACTCGGTCTGTCAGGAACTGAATCTGCTTGTGTTCTCCTGGTTATTGTGCAGTAATTAAATTGGGATACAGATGCAGCCTGCCTGGTATAGTGCTTTCTTTTTTACCATATAAATGTGGAGTCTCTTGGAGATCAAAGTAGCCCTGCTGACATTGAAGGACCATATCTTCTTTGGAGGTCGTGAGTACTAATTAGGATTGCTCCTGTTGAATTGCCACATTAAATCCAAATGGAATTACTGTACTGCTGACTGTTTAATTTTCCTTTTCTCTGTGTGAAAGGGCCCTACCAGCTGCCACGGTTTGGACTAGCCACTAGGGCCTGGGTACCCAGGGACAGTAACTGGTAGGGATAGGCCTGTGCACAGAGCCATAGGTAGATAGTAAAGTGATAAGCTAATTAACCTGATTTCCCTGTCCTTGTTATATCCCCTAAATAAATCAGAGCTGTTTGTTTCAACAAAGTTATACTGCCTGAGGTATTTGTCTATGTTAAAGTACTGTACTGTGATTGTTGCACTGTATCTTATTTTACAGGATGTCCCGGTGCCTGAACCAGCCTTGGGGGTAAGTGTATACTGTGAAGGTAATTCTGCTATATTGTGTGGGCCACTAGTGGGAAGAAAGGGGGGTTGCAGTGTCCCAGAGGGCTGTGACCAAGTAAGTTTAACTATTGCAAACCCTGACCTCTGGGTGGAGGCACCCGCCATTGGATCCAGGCCCCTCAACCTGTTAGTGGCAAATCAGGCAGGGGTAGTAGCCCCTGGGATAGCGCCATCTAGGGGTTACATATGCTAATAGTACCAAAATTCAGAAGCTCTGTGATTAGTTGGTGCAATCTATTTCTACACAGAGGTATCTTTGTTTCAACAAAGTAAACCACTTTGATGTAAAAGCGAAGTTCCAGTTTAAAAAAAAAATAACAAAGGACTGTACTTTTGGCCACATGCTGGGGACTTGTACCGTGATCGTGCCAGATCCCTAATGTTTGTGGCTATAAGTTAGATCACTTAAAAGGTGGTCTAACTTATTTGCACATCTGCCACAACCTGAGGCACTTTGGCTGCCCAATAATGACACATGTATCTGGATTTGATGAATGCATCACGCTTTAGCCATGAAGTGGAGTTAACTGGCCTGAATGCTACAAAACAGTCAAATATAACATTCAAACATGTTGCTGCATCAACCCTGCCATAAGTGCATACCAAAATCCAGTCCTGCACATGCAGCAGGACCTTTGAAAATCCAGGCTAAAGTCTTCAGCAGAATTTATATATTTTTATAAAATGGTTTGGGAGTTTTCTGTGTCCTGATTGAATGAGAGGTACCTGTGGCTGTGTCCTTATCAGGGCATAAGGGCATATTGTGCCAACTGGCACCTCTTCAGCCAGTCAGGATGCTGCACCCGTTGAAATCCATGCCTGCCAGAAAGGTTTGAACCAAACTTCCTGGCAGCTGTCCCAGCGATCTATGGTCACTGCAAGTCTGCACCACTTCCCACACCCCTGCAGTGTGGCCTGTTCACTGATTCAGTGAATCCCAACTCCCCACCTCGAGAAATGCAGGGTCTTTGCTGTGTCATCTGAAGCAACCGGGAAGTATCAGCAGCCGGCAGCAGGTGAGAGCTGCGCTGAACTTAGCCGAACTGTGTTCCACGGATGTTGTGCTTCAGGCTGATCTGCTAGAGAACGATTGCAGTCTGTGACTTTCTGCTATCTGCCTTGCTGGCTTGTTTTGGAGTGCTGCCTGTATACTGGAGGGGGTCCAGCGGTGGACCAAACAGTAGAGGGCTAAAATACATTGGGGTGGGGCTCCTGTGCACTTGAAAAGCCTGCACTGCGCAAGTGCCATGGCACGAGCGGTGTGAGTGGTGTGAGCGCCACTCGGAGAGAGAATTCAAGTTTAGTATTAATGCCTGTTGTAATTTATTTGTGGGTAATTAGTGAGTGGGTGGGGTGGTTAGTTTAGTCTTATCTGTAGCAGGAAATAGAATTTAAATGGTGAACATCTGGATATGTTAAAAATGTTTTTTAACCTTAGTATATAGAGAGAGTTAATATATAGAGAGCTGTATTATAAATAGGATATAGGTTACATTATCTTTTTGTATGCTAAAGGTAGGAGTAGTTTAAACTGTTTAATTGTTATGTTAGTAGCTAAATCTTTCTTATACCAGTGATGTGCTGGGGTGGTTTGGGGGGGGCCTGGATGGGCCAGAATAGTGTAAGGGGTGTCCCTTCTGCACAACTTACGGCCCTTCACCTGCCTCCCAGTTTCTGATACTACTGTAAGACATTGCCAGATGGTGGGAATTTGGAGGGTCCGGGGTGTTTTGGGCAGTGGGGAACCCCGTGCACACTGGAGGGTGGTAGGATTGAGATTATTAGGACCAGAAGGTGCCCTGGATTATGACGGTCACAAGAGAGAGGCCAGACATGTTTGCTGCCTGTCTCCAGGGAGTCCACCAGACCAAGTGGCCAGGGAACTTGTGGGGCTGCTTTACCCGATCCCCTGAGGGCAGTGCTATGTAATGCCAGATCGATCAGGAACAAGACCACAATTATTGTGGACTTGATTTCCTCGGTCAATCTGGCTTGCATCATGGAGACCTGGGTTGGGGACGATGCTGGCCCTGTTTTTTGAGGCTGCCATCCCTCTTGGGTATACCGTGGTGCACTGCCCCAGAAAGAAACGTAGGGGTGGTGGTGTAGCCATCTGTTTTAGATCCAACTTTGGCTTCACCATGAACCCAGTGGGAACCCTGGGTTCTTTTGAATGTATGGCCATCCATGGGGTCCGGGCACAGGCTGCAGGATTTTCCTTGTTTACCGCCTCCCTGGGGCAGTGGGGAACTTACTGCAGGAGGTTGCTGAATTCGTTATCGGCGAAACATTGGAAGCCTCCAGATATATTGTCCTGAGGGACTTCAATGTTTGGGTTGATGATGAATCTTCTCAGCTTGGTCATAACCTCCTCCAGATTGTCATCACTGGGCCTGTCGCAAGATGTTTCTGCCGCGACTCACCAGCGTGGCCACACATTGGACCTTGTGATCGAGGAGAAAAGACAATTCTTATTCTCCTTGATCTCTTTTCAGAATTTGACTCTGTGGACCATTGTGTGTTGCTTGACCGCCTTAGGGAACTCAGACTCACCGGCACTGTCATCTGCTGGATTGAGTCCTATTTAACCAACAGGAGGCAATGGGTTATGATGGGAAATTTCTCTTCCACCCCTAGTCCCTTATCCTGTGGAGTACCCCAGGGATCGGTGTTGGCCCCATTGTTGTTCGCAGTGTACATTCTACCCCGGGAGGGATCATTAGGAAGAATGGCTTGGGTTTTCATTGCTATGCTGATGATGCCCAGCTATACTTATCCTTTGCCCCAGGAACATCCAGTGCAGTAGATGTGCTAAACAGCTGCCTTGCTGAGATCAATGACTGGATGGCCTCTAGCTGGTTGTGACTGAACCCCGAAAAGATGGAGATATTGGTGGTGGAGTCGAACAGAGTGCATGATAGGATGGACTCTGAATCAGAGACTGGACTTGTTCTGGTATCTGTTTCATTGAAGGCCTTCTCTAGGGTGCGAAATCTTAGCATATTCTGGACAGGAGTTTGACTATGGAGGCGCAGATATCTTCCACTGTCGGCTCCTGTTTTTTCCACCTCAGAAATGTCACTAGGATAAAGCCCCTTGTTCCGCTTCTGGACCTCCCCACTTTGATGCATGCCTTAGTTACATCTAGGCTTGACTACTGTAATGTGCTCTATCTCGGGGTCATGGGAGAATCTCTCTGCAGACTGCAGCTGGTGCAAAACGCAGCTGCCCAGTTACTTACTGGGCAGACGAAATTTGGCAATATTACACTGGTGTTGCGTGAGCTGTACTGGCTGCCAGTCAGGTGGAGGATCCTTTTTAAGGAGGGTCTTCTCACCTATAAGGCCCTACACGGTCAGGGCCCTGGTTATCTGTCAGACCTTCTGGTACCTGTTCTCCTGATTCGCTCCCTTCATTTCTCCTGTGGAGGCCCCCCTAGCGATTCCTAGGACAAGGTTGAAATGGGCTGGTGACAGGGCTTTTAATGTCGCTGCCCCCGTCCTGTGGAATTCGTTCCCTTCTGGGGTTAAGGGGGCCCCTACTTTGGAGGTATTCAAGGCCTTCCTATTTGCTCAGGCATTTCTGGATTGAGCTAATCATTCATAGATCTGCTCTGATTTTAGTTGCTGAAAATGTATTGCTTAGTTTACTGTTTATGGGTAATATTTATTTGAAGTGTTAGTATTTATATACTTATATAATTCTTTTCTTTTATTTTTTCTTTTATTGATTTATTTTATTGAATGTGTATTTATCTATTTGTACTGTGCCCAGATCCTCAGGGATTGGGTGTCTTTTAAATAAATGTTGCCTTGCCTTGCCTTGCCTGGCCTTTGCACTGACTGGTATCAGGAGTCATAACGTTAATTCAAGGTTGGAAAAAAAAAAAACAGTAAATTGCTGTTCATGACTGCTGCAAGCTCACACCTTTCAATAATGCACTCAGACACACTTGGCAACAAGCACTGTAAAGTCAGTCAAAACATGTGCAGGAGAATAAATTAAGGTGATTCAGCTTGTGCCTGAGAGCTCTCACTAAATTGGAATGATGAATGGAATGAGGAAGCTGGTACCAGAGTAATGGTAAATGATAGGAGAAGACAGATTGTCCAGCAAAGGAATAGGGCTGAGAAGTGGAGAAAGTTTGCTTGTTCCTTGAGTGGAGGGCATACCTTTCAACCTTTTGTAGCCCAGATGTGGAACATTGCCTCTCAAAATGTGGAACAAATGAGCAAAATGTGGAACGCTTAATCAAATCTTTACCTAGGAAGCTCAGAACACTGTTAAAATGTTTGCATTTATGTTCATAAAGTCTGTTATTAATTGAATAATATATTTTTTGCATCATTTACTATAGATTTTTGCTTTAAAATGTTAATACTGAATGTGGGACAAGTCCTCACAATGTTGAACAGGGAGCTTTTGTGAAGTAAAATGAGGAATGTTCCTTGTAATGTGGTACAGTTGAGAGGTATGGCGGAGGGAGCATGGAGCTGGAGGGATTGGAAAAAGGAGTGAGGTTAGATAGGATGACAGAGAGCCAAACCAGTACTTGGTGATCAATATAAAAGCCCCACTGGAGATAAGAAGGAACATTTTCATTGAAAGAGTGGTATCTGGGTAGAATGAGCTCCTGGAAGAGGTGGTGGCATCAAGGACAGTGGACAGCTTTAAGAGGGGGTGGGATAGGGTGAAAAGGAGGATCAAAACAGGGGGAAGGGCTAGTGCAGGGGGCAAGAGGGGGAAGGAAAAAGAATCTAGGGAGGATGGGGAAGGGACAGCTCTAGTATACACAATACAGAGCTACACACTTGAGCAGACTTGATAGATCAAAGTGGCCTTTATCTGAGGCATTGTCAAATGTTCTTATGTTCATACATATAAAATGTTGTGCAACTGGTGATGTGAGGGTAGAGAGAGGATGGAAAGCGAGGAGTAGAGGGAACAGTGGTATGTACCTGGAGGGGAGTTTTTCGTAAAGTGACAAAAGGCATTGCAGAGGGTATCCTGTCTGACTAGGGAATTGGAGGGGGGCCATCCCATATTCATGTAAGTAAAGATCGGAAGCATCATTTTGGTGACCAAGTCACTGTGGACCAGCAGTGATAGTCTTTATTGCAGTACAAGGCACCAAGCTTAGGGCAGAGTTTTGCATTGACAGCATTAATGTGGGCCCATGAAATGTCAGGCCTTCTTGGTTTATATGATCCCTGGTGGGTGTTAAACCCCTATCTTAAGGAATTTATGTTCCACTTCCCTGTCCCCTGTCCATGACTCCTTTTCAAAGATTGATTATTTTCTCCTTAGCTGATCTTTGTTGGGAGGCGTGTTGAACTGTGGAATAGCCCCCATGGTCATTTCAGATCATTCCCTGGTGTGGCGCAAGCTTTCCCTGTCCCCCTCCTACCTGAAGAGAACTTCAAGAAATTTACAGTAAATAATCAGTTACTGAAAGAAGAGCATGTAATAGCTTATATGAAAGCACAAATTGAATTATTTACTTGCCCAGAACATAGGCTCAGTAGGGAAAACAGATGTAGAGTGGAATGCCTTAAAATGTTTTCTATGGGGTGAATTTATTTGCCTTGCCTCTGTTAGGAAACTCAGAAGAGAGAAGGAGGCAGATGCTTTGCTTTCATGTATTAGGGCCCTGGAAAAAAATCTGTCCCCTAACACACCAGATTCCATATGACAAGAGCATATTCACACCCGAGACCAATACTCTGAGCTTCTACATGAGAAGGTGGAGTATGCTATCCTCAAAACAAATGCCAGGTACATAGATCAAGGTGAAAATTCAGGCCGTCTCCCAGCTCTGTGACTTAAAAAGCAAGAGGCCTCCCATTTAATAACTGCTATCCAGTCCTCAACAGATAACTATCTGAAAACCTCTCCAAAAGATATAGCCCTTAAATTTGAAAGGTGCTACCGTGTACTTTATGTACCTATGCCTGCTCCCCTTCTGATACTTTAGTTAATACATATTTAGAATCTATCCCCCTTCCAGCCCTGAATGATGCTCAACAATCCTTCTTAACTGCCCCATTAACAGAAGCTGAAATCTTTCTGCTATTCAGACAGTATCTCTAGATAAGGCTCCCAGCTCCAATGGGTTTTCCCAAAACTTTTACAGACTTTTTGCCACTGAGCTGGTGCCGAGGCTTTTCCAGCTCTATTCTTATATGTGCACATTTGGTCTTTCGGATGACACCCTACTGGAAGTTTTGATTGTTCTGCTCTCCAAGCCAGACAAGGATTTAGAAAAAGTCTCCAGTTATCATCCGATTTTGCTTCTTAATTATGATGTTAAAATTTTAGCAAAAATCCTGGCTTCCAGAATTGGCCAAGTGTGGTCGGGGCTTGTCTGTTCTGAACAGGTTGGTGTTATGGCCACCTGTTCCTTAACGGATCACCTTCCTAAGCTTGCTCACATCTTCTCTGCATCTAGGGATTCCAATATCCCAGCAGTTTTGGTCTTTCTGGACATGGAGAAGGCCTTTGACAGAGTTGACTGGCAGTTCATGCTTGCTACCTTAGCATAATTTGGCTTCCCTTCCCTATTTATTAAATGGATCAGAGTCCTATATTCATCCCCTAGTGCCCGAATATATTGCAATGCAGTCTTCTTCTCTAATTTTTCTCTATACTTGGGTAGTAGACAGTGCTGTCTTTTGTCCCCCTCCTGTTTAATCTCTGTACCTGGAGCCTCTCCTCTATAAGCTCAAGGCTAATCCTTATGTTACTGGAATACAGGTGGGCTCCTGGGACTTGAAACTCTCCACCTATGCAGACGACATCTTGCTTCATATCTCGAATCCCAAGTCAGCCATTCCTGCTGCCCTAGAAACCATTCAGGAATACAGCTCTCTATCCAAATATAGGCTTAACCTTGTTAAGATGACAGTTATGGCACTAAACTCCCGAGTTCTCAAAGCCAAAATCATGGATCTTGGAATGTCTTGGTCTCCGAAATATATCAAGTACTTAGGTATTTATCTCTCAAGAAGTGATGCGTAGATGAAGAAGCTTAACCTTGAGGATTTGGTTTCTTTCCTTCAACAAGATCTACAAAAATGGAGGCCTTTACCTTTGTCGTTTTGTGGCAGGATTAATCTTTATTAAGATGAATGCATTGCCCCAACTTTACTACCCTATTACCATGTTAAACGTTTGACTTCCCATGTCCTGGTTTAAGAAGGTGCACTCCTTAATTTCAGACTTTATCTGGCTAGGAAAGCCTCCCAGTTGATCATACAACAAACTAGCTGCCACCAAAGAATGCAGTGGCCTCCGGCTTCCTGGCTTCCTCATTTTAGCCTTTACTACTGGACCAGCCATGCTTGCAAGTACTCGAAATGGTGTTGTCTGTCACCAGATACTGACTTTTGTTTACTGCCCTGTCTGTCTGGCTCTGGAAAATGACCTGTTGCATAAGTCTGGTTTGTCCCCCTGGGCTTTACTATATATTTGCCCCTAAAGGTCTGCCTGCTAAACTCCTTAATTTGTTAATTGGTTTATCAGTTCAAGTCCATACTCAGCTGTGTGCCTTCCTAAAATATCATCACAGGAATGACCTTTCCAGAATCCTAATTTAAAAAAGGTGGGAATATCATCCTGGATGTATGATTGCCCCAACTCACAGCTGTTAAAGTGTGCAACTTGATTCATGATGGTATGTGTCTCTCTTCCACAGAGATCATGAGGTTATTTCAGTTGGATAGAATGCTGGTTTTCAAAGTTTTTCAACTCCGTCACTTTGTGATGCAGAGACTTGGTAATTCTTTTCAGAATTAAACGCCTCTTGGCCACAGACGCAAAAAGACAGCTTGTCCAATCTACATTCTTTTCATTAATTGACTACGCCGACTTCATTTATGGCCATTGCCCTGCCTCATATCTTGCAAAACTGGGTGTATTGTATCATAGAGCACTGAGATTTATAACTGGCCTCCCATACTCCACACATCACTGCTCTTTATACGCAGCCGTAGGGTGGCTCTCCCTTCAATACAGGCGTTATAGAAATGCAACCCTATGGACGCTCTGAGCCCTTACCAACAAACTCCCACAATACGTTGTTGACTGTCTCCCCCTTAGTCCTATTAGGAACAATGTTTTAAAAAGTCAATCGCAGATTTCTTTGAATGTCCCAAGGGCCAACACTCGCTTTGGAAGGGCTGCCATAAGCTATGCCCTGCCTACTCTCTGGAATAGGATACAAAAATCGTTGAGACTTAGATCACCTGTCAGTCCGGCCTTCTTTAAGACCCTCTATGACAAAACATTTGCTGAAATCTGTAATTGCTTCTATCGCTCCTAGCAGCTTGACTATTGTTCCTCTTTTCTTCAACACTAGTCCCAGCTGCTTATCCAAATCAGCCCTTGCAGCCACTACTCTTCCCTCCTCTTCCCCACTTGCCCTTAGCACCCTCTGCATCCCTCTTATTCACCACCCCCCTTCTGCTGCATTTACCTAAGGCTTACACACTGTTATGCGCACCTCCATTGCTTAGTAATTTCTATCCAGGCCTGTAACGTGTTTCTGCTGGACAGGAATATAAATAATCTTTTTTTTTTCTTCTATGGTTTATATATGACATTCATACACATCCTGCTCCTGTGGGAACTGTATATATATATATATATATATATATATATATATATATATATATATATATCTCGTTTGGGTTGTGTTATGTATATCTTTCTTGTACATGTGACTTGGAATGTAAATACTCTGCTCCTATCAGTATTGTAAACATGTTGTTTCTTTTGTATTATGTATATTTATATGTAACTGTACAATTTTCCCTGCCAACAGCAGGTCCACCTTGTAAATGAGCTTGCTCAATGGTGATTGCCTGGATAAATAAAGATTTGATTGATTGATTAATTGATTGATGCAATGATCTGAGTCTAATTTCATGCATGAGAATCAGTTAGAGTTCCTACAATCCTTACAAGATCTTGTTTCCTTACCCTACCCAGTTTTTAAAATATATTCCATATTATATTCTAAAGCCTTTCAGGAGATAGATGGGGCGTCTCCATATTGGAATGCACAATTCCCACACCACAGTTTTAATTGGTGCAATATCTGGAGAGATACCCACACCTATATATCCCAAGATAGGCTATGGCTCACCTCGGTGCACCCCTTTAGGTCGACACCCTGATGGCAAAACAGGAAAAAAGACCATTATGGCAACATTCGTGGTAATGGTCCTTTTTCCGTGTTTTATCTTCCCCCCGGTGTTTCGCACCCTCCCTGGACCAACTCCGATCTGGAGTTGGAATCCTAAAGTCCAGGGTTGTGGGGGGCAGAGCCCCCCACAGAAAACACTTTTAAAACAGGCAGCACAATACCTGCATTGGTATTGTGCCGTCGCTGTGGGGGAGGTTGGCATTTTCACTGTCAGCCTCCCTTGGTGCTTCCAGCTCACCCAGTTCCATGTTTTGAATAACTTGTATTTTACCTTGGTTAAATTGGTAAAAATGGGATGTACCTGCTCTTCTTTGTGCACGAGGTATGAACAGGCAGAGGGATCGCTCTATCATATTTTCTGGGAATGTCCCAATGTGGCTCCCCTTGTGGATGTCCATCAAGAGCAAGGCGGACCCTTTACTTGAAATTGTAGACTATCTTTCTGCTGACATATGCATTGTGGGTGATTATTCCAGTACTGATGTCAGAAAGTGCAGCTATTTTGTAGCCTTTATTTCTCTTACGGTCAAAAAATTGGTCCTAAGACACTGGCACAACACCATAGTGTTGTCTTATAATGAGTGGCTTCAGGAGCTCTTATTTAATATTAGAGTAAAGGAAAGGAAAGGAAAAGGGAATATTATTTAACCAGGAGTAGCACACTAAGCCAAAGCTTGTTTGCATATGCGACTTGAGAGCACAAGGAAGTTAAGTGACTTGCTCAGGATCGCACAGTTTACATCTAGGCAGCTGTGGGATTCACACCCAGGTCTCCAGATCTGCAGCTCAGAGCCTTAACCCACTGCACTATACTGCCTCCTGAAATAGTAGAAATAATGATTGCCAGTTTGCCTAATAACTTTCAGTTTTTTAACAAGATTTGGAGCAAGTTGCACACTTTATATATAATATAAGAACCGGTTTTGGCTGCCTTGATAGTTAGTAATATGTAACTCTGCTTATTGTGCTGAATTATCTTCCCATCAGTGCAAGATTTAGGCCACTCTACCAGGGGTGGAGGGGTGGGATGGGGGGACCAGTGGGTTTGTTGTTGTATGTTTTGCTGTTTGTATTGTAACTGTTTTGTTTGTTGTGTTTGTATTCCTAATAAAGTATACTAAATAAAAAAAAGCATCAATGCGGGCAGAGAAGTTAAGATTACTGTCAATCCACATACTGAGGTACTGGAAGGAAGGGACCACTTCAATAGGGGTACCATCCAGCATAGAGAAGACCAGTGGTCTTGAGATCCTGCCCAATTTTTGGGTGGTACCAAAGGTCCTAGACACTGTTTTTTTTAGTATTGACCTTAAGATCAAGCAAGCAAGAAAGCAAATATTTATATAGTGCCTTTCAAAATCAAGGCACTGTACAAAGCATAAACCACAGATTTTACAAGCAAACAACAATATAAATTATTTAAATCAGTCTGGAAAAGCCAATGAAAATGAATAAGTTTTTAACATAGATTTAAAACTGATGACAGTCAGGCATTCTCTTAACCGATGAGGTAGAGAATTCCACAGGATTGGTGCTGCAAATGAAAAGACACGTGCTCCAGATGTTTTTAGACAACCTCTGGGAATCTCTAACAATCCCTTGTTGGCGGATCAGAGAGGATGATTGGGGGAGTAGGGAGTCAGGAGATCTTTCAGGTTGTCGTGTCCCTGTTCATGTAGGACTTTAAAGGTAAGCAAGTCTACCTTGTAGGTGATCCACCACTGAACCAGCAGCCAGTGCAGTCCGTGCAGCACAGGCATAATGTGGCTAGACCTAGAAGTACCAGTCAACAGCCTGGCTGCAGCGTTCAGCACCAGTTGCAAGTGGTGGATATCAACCACTAATAGCCCTAGGTAGAGGGCATTGCAGTAGTTAAGACAGGTAGTAATGAAGGCATGGACCAGTGTTGGAAGGTCACCCGGTGGAACCAGATGTTTCACCTGGGCAATATTTCTCAGGTGATAAAATGAGGATTTAACCACAGTTGACACCTGAGATTTCAGGATCAAGCCATCATCAAAAATAACACCCAGGTTACGCACCCGATCTGAGGCAGTGATCTGGATACCATCAAGCCACAGGTCCGACACATGCCCAGCCCCCACACCCGCCCCCGGGTGACCCGGGTCCACAACCAACACCTCAGTCTTATCCGGATTCAGTCTCAGCCAACTGGAGCTAATCCAGTCTTTGATCTTGGCGAGGCAATTAGTTAGCACAGAGACAGCATCAACCTGTCCGTGCACAAAGGACATATACAGCTGAGTATCATCTGCATAGCAGTGAAAACTTAAGCCGTATCACCTAATGATATCTCCCAATGGCAGCATATACATTGAGAACAACATGGGCACCAATATGGAGCCTTCTGGCACCCTGCAGGACAGAGGGAGGGTGTCAGAGAAAAAAATTCCGGTTATCACCCTTTGAGACCTGCCTATGAGGAACGATCGAAACCATTCGAGGACTGTATGTGACAGTCCACAAAGGAACTGCAGGGTCTCCAAAAGCACCCCACGGTCCACAGTGTCAAAGGCTGCTGAGAGATCAAGAAGGACCAAGATGGTATGAGCCTTTCGATCTCTCGCCATTAGGAGATCATTTAATACACGAACAAGGGCAGTCTCTGTGCTATGCCTCTTCCTGAAACCAGACTGAAGAGCTTCATAGACATTGTGGGTTACAAGGTGATCATCCAGTTGCAACACAGCCACCTTCTCAATAACCTTCCCCACAAAGTGAAGGTTAGTGATAGGTCAGTAGTTAGCTGGGTCATTGGGATCCAAGGAGGTTTTTTTAAGGAGTGGTCGAATGACCAACTCCTTTAGGGGGTCTGGAAAGACTCCCCTTTCCAAGGATCTCCATACAATTTCAGCTAGGATCAGGCAGATGACATCTACAAACCCCACTAAGGGGGTGGGGGTAAGGCACAGATCCAAGCTACAACAGGTTGGGCGCAGAGTCTGGACAATCTTCACAATGTCTATGAATTCCGGCTGGCTGAAGTCCATCCAGACAGACCGGGTGCTCACCACTTCCCATCGACCTTCGTTGATTGTTTGTCCCAGGATTCATGCATTAAAACTACAAACCAATTGTTCCTTCTGGTTATGGACTATGGATTTGAAAATTATAGACTTGCTTCCAAAACTCAAGTAAGTAAATTGGATGTAACATATAACAAAGCTGCAAAATATGTATTACAATGCTCTGTTACTACACACCACTGCTAAATATATAATAAATTAAATTGAACGCCACTAAGTAGTAGACGTGAACGGATTTGGCTCACACAACTTTTCAAGTTGATAAAGCAGGATCCCCCTTGTTTTTCTAAAATCTGTTCAATCATTCAGCCTCATCTTATCCAGTATAGAACGTAAAACATAAAAGATTGGCAATCCCAAGGGCTAAAGTCCAATTTGGGGAAATGACCCTGAGGCATGGGAGAGATGGTAGCCAGATCGTGGAATCATCTTTCCTCCAAAAACTACAAGTGAAAACATTAAAAGACTTTCAATAATTTGCTGTTGACAAATAGTCTTGTTCTTTCTGGTGTTTTAACTGTAAAACTAAAGTCTACGTCATTTCAGACTGTCTCTAACACATTGCAAATGTTTGCATGCTATTGTTTTTTAATATTGCTGTTTGGCATACATTTTTAGTGGGCCCTGCTTAGATAAGTATTTTTTTATATGTAACTTGCTTAGTTTATATGTTTGAAACTGTAATTGTAAGAGTTCCATACTATAGGATGATTTCTGTGAATAGCGTATTTTTTAATCCTACTGTAGCTATAGTTACCTGTATAAATATAAAGTTTAGTTTACTTTATTTACCTTACCTTGGTATGTCTGGGAGCCAGATGATGTGCAGAGTTTTGGAATGCTCTGTTTGCTGGAATATTTTTAATGTATTTTATGCAGTTTTTATAAATCGTTTTCATGAACAGTGAACTGTGCTTTATAAAGTAATAAATGAAAAAGAGAGGGCAAGATTTGAAAAGGTCCTCGGGGGCTCTACGCCACAATTCTGATGCAGTAGTTCAATTTGTGCTTAAATGTTAGACCATCCAAAAGGTTGTCTAACATGCATCCAATATTGACAAATTGCACTGCAAAAATAATGCATGCTTCAAAAAACTGATGCATACGTAATTCTTTTGCCATAAAGTGAGGAAATTGTCACCGATCTGTCCATACATTTGGAAGTAGCATTCAGATGGTCAGAAGCATTTGGTAAATTGTAGGCTGCGTTGAAAACAGGATGCTGCAGCTTCGTTATGCCTTCTGAAATTCCTACCCTTATAGATTTCTGATGGCTGGCATGGAACATGTTTTGTGTATATGGTATTTATGAAATACTCTCATTGGCCTTGCAGTGCATTTCATATGCATGTCAGAAACACATCATGGCACCAATACAGCAGACTTTCAGATCTGGGTTTCAATGTCCTGCATCATTTCAGATTCTGCAGAAGTTATCCACTCCCCCATGATCCATTGTGCATGTGAGTGAACTGCAGAAATGAATCAGTGAAAAAAAGTATACTGTGGGAAAGAGGTAAATTAATGTGTGATGATGTT
This sequence comes from Neoceratodus forsteri, assembly GCA_016271365.2. Classification (NCBI taxonomy): domain Eukaryota; kingdom Metazoa; phylum Chordata; order Ceratodontiformes; family Ceratodontidae; genus Neoceratodus; species Neoceratodus forsteri. The sequence continues at coordinate 795,507,208 of CM028137.1, read as the reverse complement.
GTTCAGAGTGGGAAGGTAGTTTTGATTCTCTGTGGTTCAAATCAATGAGACTAGTTCGGGATCCTGTTTAGGCAATGATGAAAGTTTGTCTGATTGATATTCAGAGCCAAATCTGAAAAAACTGCTATTTAGGAAAAATATTTCATTTATACACTCCTTGAAACAAAGGTGCTTCGACTTGGAAAACCACCAGAAATGGACAGGAAGGACCTTGGTTTAACATGTCATCTGAAGGATGGCACCTTCAACAGGGTAGCCCTAAACATAGTACAGTGCATCCCACTTAAACGCATACCTGATAAATGCATAGCCCGCATAAACGCATAGAATTTCCAAGTCCTGATTTTTTTCCTATACTTCCTATATTAAATAGACCTGTTAAATGCTTATAAGGATCCCTTTTAAATGCTTATTTTTTCTCTCAGTTTTGTTGTTCAATTATGGACTGACTAGCCCAATTTTACTGACACTGCCTGTAGCTGCCTTACTAATTAGCAATTGTTTAATTGTTTAATTAGTATTTTGGAAAGACCTTTGAGTGTGAGCTCTTTTACAAAGGTTCCATGTCAGGGTGGACAATAAGACAATACAGTTAGACATTAAGTGTTGTTTGAGGCCTACTTTGAATTGAGACAGGCTGTTGTTTGTTTGTAATTTCATCGGGAGTTCATTTATCCAGAGGGGGGCCCGATAGGAGAAAGCACGCTGCCCTAGTGAGGTTTGGCAGAATGGTATGGACAGTGCTCCATTCTTCCTCCATCTGGTGATGAGTGTTGAGAGAGAACCTCAAGCAGGTTTCCTATACAGGGTGGGGTTTTTCCGAGGAGTGCCTTCTTTCCCAGGAGGCAAGTTTGGTATTTAATCCTGTCTTTTAGGTTAAGCCAGTTTCTACACTCATACAGGGTGCAAGCATGAGTGTAGTGATCTACAGACAGGGTGAGGCGGCATGCCGTATTGAGTGCAATTTGGACCCTTTTGAGCACTGTAACAGTAGCAGCTCCATAGACCACCAGCCCGTAGTCTATCGTGAAGAGTATGGAGCTGGAGACTGAGATTCAGAGTGCTTCTGGGGTGAGGGATTTCTTATGCCTATAGAGGACCCCGATCTTTGTGTTTACCACTTTGACAAGGGAGTCTACATGGTGAATATAAGTGAGAGAGTCATCAATGGTGACTCCAAGGTACTTGAACAAGTGCACCTGCTCAATCTGCTCACCAGCCTTGTTGGTGATTACGAGAGGAGCATGCTTGTGTTTGTTGTAGGGGCTGGATTGTAGTATGGCCTTGGTTTTCTTGTAATTTAGTAGCAGCTTTTGTCTACTGAACCAGTCCTTGAGTTTATTGAAAGAGTTCTGCAGTTCTGTTTGTAGGGCAACCTGAGAGGTGCTGCTGCTCAGCAGCACAGCATCATCCGCATACAGAATAAGTTTGGTGTCACAGACTATGGGTAGGTCATTTACAAAGAGGCTGAAAAGCAGGTGCCCTAGAATTGATCCTTGAGGGACTCCTAGGAGTACATCTCTGGAGCTGGATAATGTGTGCCCAATTTTGAATCGCTGGCTCCTGTGTGTTAGGTAGTCATTGAACCAATTCACGGCGTTTGGTGCCACACCCAATCTTTGGAGCTGGAGTACTAGTAGAGAGTGGTTGACTGTGTCGAAGGCTTTGGTGAGGTCAATGAAGATGGACCCCACCAATTTGCCTTCATCCAGCGCCTTGTGCACATAGTCAGTGTATTCCAGCAGTGCCGTGGTGGTACTGTGTTTTTGCCTGAAGCCATGTTGGTTTGGGCAGCGCAGATTGTACTAATTGAGGTATTCTGTGAGTTGACTTGCCGCGATTTTTTCCAAAGCTTTGGATAGTGGGGAGAGGATAGATATTGGCCTGTAGTTTGACACCGGCACCTTGTCACCATTCTTATGCACTGGAGTTACCAGGGCTTGCTTGCATACCTCTGGAACTTGAGCTAGGGCCAAAGGATTTATTAAATAGCATTGTTATGGGCATAATAAGAATATCAAGGGTGTGAGATAGTAACTTCATGTCTAGTCCATCACTCCCTAATCTGGTTTTGCCTAGGACTTTCCTGACCATCGTTAGGGCCTCCTTCTTAAAGTAGAAGGCTGCGTGGTTAGTTATGAGCAGGTTGGTGCAACCTTGGTCCTCAACAGGCAGAAGGTAGTCTGGAAGCAGCACTGAGGACAGGTCTGTAAAGGCCTGATTAAAGGCATCAGCAATGGCTAGCGGATCTGAGGAGGATGAGTTATTAATGTTGAGCATCTTAGGGTGCTGCTTTTGATCTTTACCAAGGATGTTCTTGATGTTGTTCCAAAACCTCTTTCCATCTCCCCATGCATTGTTAAGCTGGGCCTTATGGAAATTGGCTTTCACGAGCCTGATAAGTTTGGTGCACCGATTTCTAGCCATTTTGTAGCACTGTAGGTCATGCTTGCTGCCTGAGTTTAAGGTTTTTCCCCAGAGGCAGTCCCTCTCCTTTAGGAAGGAGAGGAGCTTGCCATCAATCCAGCCGTTAACCTCCCCCCGAATTTTCTGTTTTGTGCGTGATGCATAGATATCACAGATGGAATTGAAGCCCTCAGTGAAAAAACTAAGGGCCTGGTCCAGCATAGGTGCCTTGATGATGGGGTACCAGTTGTAGGCAGACAGGGCCAATTTGAGGGATCCAAGTTTGCCTTTCCGCAGAACCCTGCTCTCGATGAGGTGGGGTGGGCTTTTGGCAAGTTTAGCAGTCCATATAAAGGAGATTGGGGAGTGGTCACTTAGCACGTCCAGGAGAACCCTGAGTTCGGAGAATCGAGTCAGTGAGCTAGCTAAGACCCAGTCAATGAGGGTGCTGGTACCAGTCTGTAGTTCTGCCTGGTGGGGTGAGTTACGAGTTGCGTGAGATTGTGGGAGGTGATTAGGTCTCTGGAGGGTGTTGCCTCCTTACATAATCAGTTAATATTAAAGTCACCGGTCAAGATGAGTTCTGAGCCCTTTCTGAGTGCACTAATTTCTTCCATAACAAGAGGAAGGCCTTCCTTGGCTTTCTTGGGGGGCAGATAGGTTGTGGCGATGGTAAGGGTCTTGCCTTTTAGGCCGACTTGTATTTTTACTACTAGTAGCTCATAATCCTCCACAACTTTGGAGATGGGGAGGACGGAGCAACTCAGTGAGTTTCTGGCATATAGGAGGCAGCCGCCACCTTTCCTGCCTATTCTATCAAGTCAAAATGCTGGGAATCCTTCGACGGCCAAATCACCATCTTTGATCCTACCCAACAGCCAGCTTTTAGTTAGGCAGAGTATGTCAGGGGCATGGATGGTCATCCAAGCCTGGAGCTGGTCGAATTTGGCAGTTAGGCTGCAGATGTTTAGCGATGCTATCTTTAGGCCGTTCACTGTATGGACCCCCCCCTGCTCCTCAGGGTTGTTGGTCAGGGTTTAGGTGAACATTGCCAGAGACTAGCAGTAGCAGAAAGATAACCTTTCTGGCAGATAGGGTGATGTTTATCTTCCCTCGTGTCTTCTGTCGCCTGTGCTTCAGGTGGGGGAGGTGTCTATACACCTGTGTTAAATTAGGGGGAAAGCTAACTGTTAAGGTTACAGTTTGGAAGGTTGGCTTGGCAACAACTGTGTATGGGAGGTGCGGGAGGATAAAGAGCCTATCGTTACCGGAAGTGGTAGTGGCCATGTGTATGCTTTTCATCCAGCTTGCACCCAGTGAGGATTCAGAGTGGGGAGGTAGGGGTCTGAATTCGTATATGGTACCAGCAATGCCTAAAGAGGTAGTGAGGAGTAGTAGTAGGTGGTTGCACCCCATGGTAGTTTGTTTGGTGTTGCTGGCCTGCTTAACTGCTACCTGGTTTATAGTTGAAAGGGTATATAGTTGAATTAGGGTGGGGTCCCTAACAATAGGGTAGGTAGAGCAGTAATTGAGAGGAGTTAGATGGAGTGGCTGGAGAAAAAGTTGAGAGCATGTGTGTGATCCTGTGGGTGGGATTGCTTTAAAAAGCGGCGGTGAGAAAGTGGGTCAAGTCAGGTATTGAAGACAGGGAGGCCAATAGCATGAAAATGTGCAGCAGTGGAGGGACCAATCAGCTGCTAGGCTGAGGAAAGGGGAGGAGTAAGGGTCTATTTAATACTGTGAGGAGGTGGGGGAGGGGGGTGGTTGAAAACATTCAGTCCAGAACACAGCACAGAAAGAGACTTCCCTGAGATCAGGAAGCGCCAGGCGTTGGAAAATCAGCCAAGGAGCAAAGCTGGCAATCAGTGCCTGGCTTCTCCACTGGGCGTCCAGTCAAAACAGCGGCATTCAAATCCACGAGTTTCGGAGGTCCGGTGTGTACCTGAATCTGTCTGGGGGTCAGTCGGGTGGTCTGTTAGCTGTGGCCTGCTCAGAGAGAGCCAGGGTCACAGGAACAGCTTGGGAAGCCCACAGATGGGCTGTCTGTGGAACAAGGAGGGAAACACAGAGGATTAAATACAGCTAGAATACAATAGCTAGCTCATTGTGGGGGCAGGCAATGGGGTAGGACAAAGCATGAGGTAAAGAGGTGGTAAATGCAGGGCAATTATTTAGAGGTAGAAGAGGAGTTAATGAGGGGGGTCTGTGCTTTGGCACCAGGACTTCTGAGGAGGACAGCAGCAGCAGGGAGGTGTAAGGGAAGGGTTTGTAGGTAAGGTAGAGAAGAAAGTAGGGTGTTTAGAGAGACAGCATTACAAGTGGGACAGAGAAATTAATAATTAACAGAGTGACCTGAGTGAGGAAGGGGCAGGGTTTGTCAGTATGGCAGAAATGGAAAACTGCAGCAGTCTTGCTCAGTAGCTAGGTCCACCAGTCAAACATCAGCTACTATACAATACCATTTGTCCAGCACTGGATTGCACAGCACTAAGTATCACTGAGAGACTAGACTAGTGGTTTGTAATAGACTAGCTAAGCTGGTAGATAAAGTAAGACCAATTGATGCATAACATATGTAAATTACATTAACAAAAATTCAGTCCAGAACACAGCACAGAAAGAGATTTTCCTGAGATCAGGAAGCGCCAGGTGTTGGAAAATCAGCCAAGGAGCAAAGCTGGCAATCAGTGCCTGGCTCCTCCACTGGGCGTCCAGTCAAAACAGCAGCATTCAAAACCATGAGTTTCAGAGTCCGGTGCGTACCTGAATCTGTCCGGGGGTCAGTTGGGTGGTCTGTTAGCTGTGGCCTGCTCGGAGAGAGCCAGGGCCACAGGAGCAGTTTGGGAAGCCTGCAGATGGGCTGTCTGTGGAACAAGGAGGGAAACACAGAGGATTAAATACAGCTAGAGTACAACAGCAAGCTCAGTGAGGGGGGGGCAGGCAATGGGGTAGGACAAAGCATGAGGTAAAGAGGTGATAAATGCAGGGCAATTATTTAGAGCTAGAAGAGGAGTTAATTGGGGGGGGGTTGTGCTTTGGCACCAGAATGTCTGCAAAGAATTGTCTGTAAAGCTGCTTTAAAAAAACCAAGGTGTTAATCACCTACTTGAACCTTTTAACCGTCAAACCCAAGTCATAGAAGCACCCTACCTCACACTGAAATCAAAGCAAAGAACCCAAAAGAATGTCACAGAAGCACTTTATGAATCCCAGAAGCACTTTCCCTCATGCAGGAAATTAGGCTAAAGAATGCCACAGCATGTCACTTATCCTAATCAATAGCATTTTATGCTTACTTATCTTACTCAGCCCCTCATAACATACTGCAAATGCACTCACCATTAAAAGAATACAAGATCTGATAAATGCATAGCCCTTCAAAATGCATACTTTTTGCTGGTTCCAAGGGTATGCATTTAAGAGGGCTGCAATGCATTGTGCTGTAATGTCAGTACTGGGTATGAACCCAAGTCCTCAGTGTGAGGCTTAAATCCACAAGTTTCTGGACCAAAGGAGAGACTGACAATCTTAATTAAGCCCTAATAGCAAATAAACAATAAAACCCTAGTTTAAAGAGACATGGCCAACCCCAAACCAACTCACTGCTGTCCCTTCTTAACCATTCAAGTGCTGGTGTAGACTATATCCTTTTGAGTTAAAGTGTATTTAAGAACAGTTTTTTCATTCTTTAAAAAAGTATGTAAAACCACAAACAAACATTGTTTATGCGTTGGGAGTGAGCTTGCACTTAAAATGTCTGGAAGACTCTTGGAAACAGGGGGTATGAAGACAGTGCAGGTCTTCAAGTCAAGCCTTTAACATTTCCAGCTGACAGTATCAAGGGAATCACAGGGTACCATGGGTAGGCTATGGAATCTCTCTAAATTAGTATATGTTTCTCAATGTACTAATTCATACCTACTTGGGGAGGAACAGGCCTGATGGACCTAGAGTCCCTTCTGACCTTACTTTACTTCTGGCATTACTATGTTACTGTGTTACTGATTGACCACACTCATTGCACTAGCACATGATACAATTATTTACTTTACAATGTACTTAGAAATGAGTTAACTATCTAAATAAAGAATGAAATATTTTGCTATTGGTGCAAGCAACTCCTCCTCCCCGCTTGGCCAAAACAGCCACAATCAGCCCATCTAAAGTGATCACTGCCACATTAAACTAAGTGAGCAGGACTTTCAAGCTCCTCAGGGGGTCTTACCACTTGATTCCAATGCATTTTGTGCAAAGTGCACCACAGAAAGGATGCATGTATCAAATATATGACATGTGCACCATTGTAATACCATAAATTGCGATGAGTGTCACAGATCCAGCCAAACATCTGAAAATAGCATTCAAAGATTTGGACACAGGTGACGTGATACAGGCTGTGTTGGAAATCAGATGCTGCACCTGCATCATTATGCCATCTGAAAATCTTACCCAGAGACATCCTGTAACTTTTGATGAAGTTCTGTTTTACTACTATGCTTCAGGTAGTGCACAGGATACAACAATGTTGTCAACAAAACAAGAAGCAAACAGTTGTTTTTGATACCTGCACATTACATTTATGGATTTGTAAGATTCTGTAAAGGATTATAAGAACTCACATGCCTTTGAGGATTCCCATTTCTCAGAACTCCAGAAGATTCCCTTAGCTCAAGAGTAATATGTGCACGTAAACCAAAATTTAACAATGAAAATCCCAGTCAAATGTAGAGGACTACTGTTCACTGTTCATTGTATACAGCATAGCAAAATCAAAATTACTTCTGCAAACAAATTGCTGAAGAGTTTCTTTTTATCAAAGATCTGTTGTATGTAGTCAGCAGTAGAACAGGAATAGAACATGAAATTTAACAAGATATTGTATATGCACCCTTGTGCTGCATATAAGAGATGTGTATGGTAATTTGTTGCAGTGGGATAGGATTTCCATTAAATACCTCATGAGTAGGCATGCCTTAATGTTACCTACAAAGCCATCAAGAGCTTGTGGCAGACATTTTCATCACTGGGCATTTTCTATACTTTCCATACAGTTATCTGATAGGAGTGTTTATAGCATAATGTGTATACCTTTAATAGCATTCCACAAGGCTTGATAAGCAAAACAGCATAGACACATAACTGTAGCTCAGTCGTGAAAACTGAAACAGGCATTACTAATTTGGTACTATGAAGACAGTACAGGCCTTCAAGATAAGCCTGCACAAATATGTGTTTACCAAGGGAATCACAGGGTACCCTAGGTCATAGAAGGGGACTGAAAATTTCTATAAATTATTAAGTGCTTGCACAGAATGCTTATTAGTCCATGGATGCTAAAGTGGGACAGGCAACCTGATTAATCATGATTGTCTTCTGGCCTTAAATTACTATGTTACTAGGTATAGTATTTTATTAAAGTGTAACAATGTAGTGTTTATTAAAAGTGAAGGAGCTTATAGTATCAAAAATAAACACCACTCATTGATCTACTGTAGGTGAGGCTGTTCTTAAAATATACCTCAGAGTCAGCTGCAACCTAAAGAGACCATCCATCTCCAGAGCTGAGGAAACAGTTCAGTCTCTGAGTTCCATTGATCTTGACATTTTTGGAACTATGATTTACACCAGACAATGAATAGTGATTTTGTGCAGAGAAGTGCCGTTCAATAGTGTGTGACACAAACAAAGACAATCAAAAATATGTCACTTGTGACAAGGAATGGGTTAAAGAATCCAAGGTCTCCAGAAATGAAGGCTTTGAGAATTAACTGTTCCTTAGATCCGCCCAAAATGCAAAACTTAGACACAAAAGGGGGCATTTGGTTACTTCAGTTGCATTCTTTAGGGGCTTCATTCCTGTGAAAATATCAGTGCACAGGGATATCACTTTCAAAAGCATATTTCCTAGTGCAACAGATAGACTATACAAATGCGTCATGGGAAACAGAACGTGATAAGGTGAACATCAACAACTGCTTAAACAAGCATTTGTTAATGCCGAACGTTCACTTGCAGGTATTTGCAGTGGTGGGTGGTACTGGTAGTGGCTTCAGAGGAGCGAGGAGGCAGCAGTGAGAGCAGCGGGTGCCGCATGGTGGAAGCTGCACCATAAATGCAGCAAGAAGCTGGTAGTCAGAGAAGCCATCCCTGCTGGCCTTAGTGGACCGGGGAGAGAGAATGCACCGGGTGGCAGGAGCCGCCAATAAGTAAAGCTGGACCATGGGCAATATATAACCCTGGGGGAGTTCAGAGGAGTGAGGACCGGGGGGGACAGAGAGTGGGCCAGACAGCATGAGCCACCAATAAGTAAAGCTGCACTGCAGCTAATGTATAAGCCTGGGGGGGTTCAGAGGAGCAAGGACCAGAGAGAGAGAGAGAGAGAGAGAGAGAGTGCACTGGGCAGCATGAGCCACCACTGATGAAGTCACACTGTGTAGAAGCGGGGCCAGAGGAGTGAGACCAGAAGGAGAGACACTGCAGTATTCAGCAGGAGCCACCAATAAGTAAAGCTGTACAGCAGCTAATGTATATGCCTGGGGGGGTTCAGAGAAGCAAGGTCCAGGGACAGAATACGCCGGGTGGCATGAGCTGCCAATAAGTGAAGCCACGTCGTGGCTACTGTAGAAGCTGGTGGGGGGGCAGAGGAGTGAGGACCAGAAGGAGAGAAAGTGCAGAGGGCAGCAGGAGCTGACAATATCCATAATTCCAGCCAAGTGCATTAGTGTCAACTGTAATGCACATGACCAGAGTTACGGCTACAGAAAGAAATGAAGCGCTGTCTTATTGGAGCAGTTCATTTCCTTCAACTACAGAACATGCCACATCAGCAAGCAGAACTGCTGTCGCGACCAGCCTGCCTGGTCATTGGTCAACACTGCCAAGGCCATTGCAGTTTCATCTGTGATTGGCTTGGCAGTGACACACCTCCGAAATGCCATTAATTTGTACAGGCCCTGAGAGCTCATGGTCCGTCATGTTCCTGAAAAAGGGACCTTCGGGGCTCAGTGGGCTTACCTGGTTATCAAAATTGAATAAATAAATAAATGTTCCTTACTTTCATGTAGCAGCTCAGGGTCCTTTCAAACCTGTGCACCCATTCCTCTGTAGATGCATGACCAAATTATCAGCATAGCCATCTTATTACCCCAACACATGTAGGCAGTAGTCAACATTTTCAAATCCTTGCCAAAGCATAATTCTGTGCAAGTAGAAAGCCATTCCATGCCACAGGTGGAAACACACATTTTGGACAGGATTTGAAAAATGATATTTGTGACATACATAAGCTCAGGTAATAAGAAGGTTAAGTTGAAAATGTGGGGTGAAGATGTGTAAGATTTCTGCAGTTACGAGGGTGCATACTGAAATTGCAACAAATGGGCATAACTTTGTCATTTATTAATATTTTGACCCCAAATTTTGAACATAGAGTTCTTATCACCCCGCCTCGTGAACCCCATAGGTGAAATTTGCAAATCCATGGGAAAACACGATTTCGTGCCACATGTACGAAAACATGTTCAGGGCAGGATGTGAAAAATTGCTGCTGTATTGTTCATGAGGTGGTGTGATAAAATGGCTGTATTGAAAAACTGGAGTGGAAATATTGCAAGTGACCAAAGTTACGCGCATGCATAGAAAATTTTCAACAACCACATGTAACTCTGCCATTTTTAGGATTTTTCCCACCAGATTTTCAAAGTGTCATTTTTGGGACTTCACCTCATGAACACTGCCACTGTCATTTCATTCATTGGTCTCAAAAGGTGATTTTGCACAGCAACAGTGCTATTCTGCACCACAAGTGCGAAAACATGTTTTGGGCAGGGTTTGAAGAATGACAGCTATACTGTTCATGTGGTGGTGTGAAAAAATGGCAATGTTGAACATTTGGAGTGAGTATGAAAAACTGCCAAAGTTACAAGCATGTGTTTTTTGGTATTTTTGCACCAAATTTTCAACATGAGCTTTTTGGGACTCCACCTCATGAACAGCGGTGCTGTCATTTCATTAATCGGTCCTAAAAGGTGATTCTATACAGTGACTGTGAAATACCTTTTGGAACTAAGCAATGAAATGACAGTCCCAGTGTTCATGAGGTGGGGTCCCAAAAAGCCCATGTTGAAAATTTGGTGCAAAAATTTCTAAAAATGGCCGAGATATCAACATAAGTTCAAAACGCCATTGACAGCCATTATACAGCACTTACCTTCATTCTTTAGCTTGTGGTTTGGCTTTGAAGAGTGCAGACATGTCCTGGTCCACAGAAGATCACATTCACTGACCTCCAGAGGTAAGTATGGGGTAAAGGGTGGTGCGGGAGGTGGGTGCTTAGTGGGAGGGTGGGGATGGGGAGGGAGATGACTGAGTTGATGAGGGACTGTTTTCTTTTCACAGGTTAAAAGAAAAGGACGTTGGGGATTGTTGTCTTCTTTTCAGTTTTTTACTGAAGATGTCAGGACACTGGGAGTGGGCTCCCAGTGTTTTGGGGACACATCAGGGGACACTGGGAGTGGGCCCCCAGTGTCCTAGTGTTTTTTGGGGGGTACACATCAGGGGACACTGGGAGTTGGCTTCCCAGTGTCCCATATGGAAGGGCAAGCTGCACCATGGCTAATGTGGAAGGTGGGGGGGTGTAAGAGGAATGGACAGACCTGGGAGAGAGAGTGTGGCAGGAGCTGCCAACATGTAAAGCCATTCCGCAGCTAATGAGGAAGCGGAGGGGGGAGAGACAGTGCAGTTGGTGGCACTGGCGGGAGCCAGCAATAACCATAACTCGGATATGTGCATTAGTGTTAACTCAAATGCGCATTCCCAGAGTTAGATCTACAGAAAGAAATGAAGCTCTGTTTCGTTGGGATGGCTAATTTCTTTCAACTAGAAAACACATCATGTCAGCAAAGCAGAACTTGTGTCATGACCAGAGTGCCTGCTCATTGGTGTACGCTGCCAAGCCCATTGCAATTTCAGCTGTAATTGGCTTGGCAGTGACACACCTCCAAAATGCCGTATAGTCCCAAGAGGTTGCTTGCACAAGTGAACGCAAAAAGTCTGTGATGTCTCAGGGAGAACTTTGGTAATTATGCATTTCTGTTTTTTTATAAGAGGGGAAAGGAAAGTGAAGAGCCTCTCTGGCTCTCTCATTTAACATTTGATAGGCAGAAATGGGCAGCTAATGGGCCAAGGACCCCTCTTCTGCTGACAAATTCTCTGTTTCTGTACACAGGTCTTGTTGTATTTCCTAGATTTCCTTCTTATCATTATTTTCCATTACTAGGAAAATGTGTGTGGGAAACAGGATCCTTAGTTGGACTGCATCTGCTGTTGCTGTTTGTCTACACATGATATCATAATTTGCTTGTGACATCATAATAATTTCCATGGCAATCAACTGTGAGTCATGAACAGAGGATTATGACATCACCTATAGACATGCAAAAGACATAGAAATAGAAAGATTAATGCAGAAAATAAATGCAATATAATCAGAATTATGGGCATATACAGCATTTTTTAATGCTTTTCTTGAGATGACACAAGCTCTTCAAATCTGTGCTTGTATATTGCAGCTGCTGCCTACTGGCAAGCATAACTATAGTAGGAGTCCAGGCAACGATCAAGAGATTATACCCAAATGATGTTATTCCACTTTTAATAAGTCTGACTGAAGCATTCATAAGTTTTAGTAAGAGCACCAAATTTAAATTACATTAATTATACAGTGGTGGGTGTATGTCCAGAATTTTATTCACACCTGAGGTGTGAGATGCTGTATAAACTCTGAGAGTGAAGTTCAAAGGGTTTATAGAAGCATTCCATGATAAGGGCATGTGCAAAATTCTGGTTTACACACATATCTATGCTTTGATTTTTATAATTACTGTTTAGCATTTTTAATAAATATAGTGGGTCCCCCCCACCCCCGCTTGGCTCTGTCTGGTCGCTCACTTCATCTCCTCTTGCTCCACATACCTCCACTCCTTTCCCTGGGACAAATGGACCCTAAAATCTTTTTTAAAAGGCACATTAAAAACAAACACAAACTGCAACTTACTGACGCTAGCTCCTTGACACATGGAGTTGATGCCAGCTATTGTGTATTGCCATGCACTCACTAAAGCCCATCCCATTTTACTTGGTCCACCAGTCAGCGTCGACATCATGAACAGTGTGTGCTTGACTGACAGGGATTGGTTACAGCTTTCTGGTTGTAATGCATAATTACAACTGAGCAGTGTAATGCTGTTTTAAGAGTAATAAGAGCATTCACCACTAATTATAATGGATTATCAATCTTTGGAACAGATTGAAATTGTTGTAAAAGCAAAAGTCAGATAAAGATGATTTATTAGGATATTTTTAAAATATAAAGCATCTCACAGTGTACAACTCACAGATGCCTAGAATAATCTCAGACAATTAAGTAAATTTCATATACTGTATAAATATTACATGATACATTATCACAGAAATATCTGCTGAACTACAATGAACACTTTAGCCCTTCCTTAAAGTGATTTATGGAAGTTTGCCATAGCAAATGGGAATAGTAACTTGTAGGAGTTGTGAATCAGTCTCCTGCCATTCAAACTGCCCAAAAAGTGCTGTTTTCCATGAAAAAAATCATTTATTTCTGTGCTCTGCTTCATTTTCATAACCCTGACTCATTTTTTTTACTAAGTGCTACAACCCCCAACCACGACATAATGCAAGTGAAACAAATTTTTTTAAAGAGACACTGTCAGTTTTTAGCTGACTCTTTACATTGTTTGCAAGTAACTGTATCTAGCATTATAACATGTACAAAATTCTAGTGATTTGGTTGGCTGAAAGCAGCTCAGAGCTATGTAATCATTGACCCATAATTACACTCCTGAACTACTTACAGCCATTCAGGCCCTATAACATAAACATAGAAAAGTACCATCACACTTCCACATTCTAATAGGAGCAGTCACTTCAGACCTGCCACTTCACCAGCAGGCAGTAAAAATGAAACAACATCTACATAGAATGGCAAATAATCTTTTGGCCTACCTGCATCACAAAAAATGTTTCCAGAAACTTTTCTACAGATTGTACTGTTGTAAACACTACTGACATAGAAAACTGCACTTTCATTAGGGAGATAGAAAACTCTGCTATTTACTGTACCCATAATGCTTCACTATTTATCAGATTTACAACCTCTGAGTCAGAGACTTGTTTACAAAGGCACCTCGTCACAGTGAGGACAGAACAGTAATACAAAGTTCTAAATACAGACAGTGAATACATAAAATACAAAGGTAACAGTGATAAAAGCATTATTACAGTGATACAGAGCATTATATACAGTCAATTTACATAGGTAATGAGTGATACAAATGGGAGATATAAGTCCCTGCAATGCAGAAATAGTGAGGGCAGAAACATATGTTCAGGTAGGAGCAGCTGGGGGGGGGGGGTGAGCAGTCCAGAGGACTTTGTCGAGATTGGAGTGAGCAAGATAGCATGGCATTTACTATGTAAATTAGCATACAGGCTAATATATTTCTGTGCTCACTACAGAAATAGGAGACTACATCTCTCAGTAAAGAAATATTGTTAACTAGATACTGTATGCACAATGCCTTGTTTTGAAAATAAACATATGAAAGCTTATATTGTTGAAGCCACTACAGAAATGAGGCTACTCCTCACAGAAAGGAAATTGGAAGCAAGCAAGCAAGCAATATTTTATTTATGAAATGATATGCCAATAAATCATAGTGTTTTACAAAAATCACAGATCATAAAAACATTCAGATCCAGCAAATCAAAACATTAAAATCATTTGGCCGGGATAGTCAAAGCAGTTGTGCATGGCGCAACAGAGTTGCACCAGCGCAAGTGTGGACTTGCACCAAGGAGCGATATTCAGCTGGAGTCATTGTGCAGCGCAAATCCCATTGTGCCAATGCACAACTATAATGAATGCAGGTGCAAGAGCAGGGGGCGTGCCCATGAATATATGGCGCAGTACGATATTCAACTGTGGAACCATGGTGCAAGTGCAGAGCAAAACCTGGATGCGTTGAGCAGACCTGAGCCTATAAATACAGGGCACAAGCAAACAGACAGCACTTGCATCAGGCGAGAGGGGGAGAGAGAGAGAGAGAGTGGCAGGACACTCAGGACAGACAGACGGAAAGACAGTCCAAGGGGGACAGAGCCAGTGAGAGACAGAGAGAGACTGTCACAGGCGGCCACAGGGGGAAAGGGACAGAGGGGGAGTGAAGAGTGAGCCAGGGACAAAGAGAGAGAGTGACAGGGACAGGCAGGCACAGTGCCACACAGTGCACCAGGGTGGCACACAGCTTACAGCAGCCGACCGCCCGGGGAGACAGGACATCAGGGGCCATGGATAGTGCGCCCTTCTTAATGGAGGCTATAATGAGGGGTGTGAGGGGGCAGGAGGAACAGTGACATGGCCAAGGAAGGGCCCGTCGGTGGTATGCCTGGAACAGGTGGTACCGTGCCTGCACCACCTTCAAGAACTACACAGACACGGAGATTGTGGAATGGTACCACCTGAACAGGGCCATTCTGAGGCAGCTCTGTGAGCTGTGCAGTGAGAAGATGCAGGAACCCTCAAGACAGAGCCACACAATGTCTGTGGAGACAAAAGTGACAGCTGTCATGTGCCTGCTCACCAAGGGCACCTTCCAGAGACCAACAGGGGACAGCACAGGCATAACTCAGTTGGTCATGTCATGCCTTCTCACACAGTTCCTCAGTGCTGTGCTGCCACATGTTTTGGAATACATCCATTTCCCCAGCTCACAGGTGGAGTGTACAGCAACCATTCAGGACTTCCACAGGGTAGCACGTATACCTGGTGTGTTTAGGGCCATTGACCTGACCCACATGGGCATCTGCACGCCACCTGACCCTGAAGCTGTGGCCTATACCAATAGGAAGGGGTTCCCGAGTGTGAACTGGCAGGTGGTATGCTATGCCAAGGGGTGCATCACCAACGTCTGTGCCAAACACCCTGGCAGCACACATGATGCATTCATCTGGCACAGCTCTGCACTGTGCCACAGGTTCGAACATGGGGATATCACCACGGGCCACCTAGTGGGTGAGTATGGGATGGGCAGGGGGGGACGGGCAGAGCAGGCCATGGGATGGGGGAGAGCAGGGTGGGTGTGCTGGCGAGGGCACCAGGGACAGGGAAGGGGCACAGAAAAGGATGTCACTGGGCTAACCATGTCATCATCCACACAGGAGATGGCACCTATCCACAGAGGCCCTGGCTGCTCACCCCCTACTGGCACCCGTTGTCCCCAGCAGAGGAACGCTACAATGAGGCACATGCCAGCACACGAAACATCATTGAGCATGTATTCGACATGCTGAAGGCATGGTACCATTGCCTAGACAGGACTGGTGGTGCCCTACAGTATAGCCCCTTGAAAGCCTATGGCCTGTTCCTGGCCTGCTGCATATTGCACAACATGGCCATTGACCATGGGATAGCTGTCGTGGCTGATGAGGGCAACAGTAGTGGGGATGATGGAGGCAATGGGCCAGAGGGTGTTGGACAGCTCCCCACCGGATGGAGGGGATCTCTGGCTGCAAAGGATGGTGCAGCAGCAACGAGACACCATCGCACAGGAGCACTATGGTGCATGCAGGTAGGTGGCTCCAAACCCATGCAAAGGCCACACACACAATTTACAGAACACTGACAGGAGCATGCATGGCAATGGGCATGCACACACAGAGGCATGGTGCAGGGGTAGGGGAGTCAGTGGCACACATCCACACATGACTACACACGGCATCACACAGCAACGCACACACGCACCCACGCACCAGGCGCTGGCAAGTGGCAGGGATCAGATGCATTGCACAGGTGCACAGTCGCAGCCAGTGCAGAACTGCCCTCATCATGCCCACGCCACATGGGCCAGTGGCCTGACAGGCATGCACACAGGCAGTGTGTGGTACCACACCAGTGGTATGCAGACACACATGTTGCCCATGCATGCATGGAGCAGTGGCAGCAGACTGCGGTCAGAGTGGCATGCACATCAGGGGTACC
The DNA here is from genome assembly GCA_016271365.2 of Neoceratodus forsteri. Lineage (NCBI taxonomy): Eukaryota > Metazoa > Chordata > Ceratodontiformes > Ceratodontidae > Neoceratodus > Neoceratodus forsteri. Next base: position 795,490,731 of record CM028137.1, on the reverse strand, counting down.
ACACACAACCATAGCCACTGTGGCCATGGGGGCGGCCGTGCTGGGGTCGATCAGCAGCCACAGGCTGCTCATCGGCCACAGGGGGTGTTTGCAACAGTCCCCCAGGGGTTGAACTGTGGGACCGTGACTGAGTCTGCACAGGCTGCTGGGCGCACTGCCTGTGTTGGCGACTGGTATGGGCGTCTCCCCCACAACACCACCCATGCTGTCCAGGATCAAGGTTAGGTCGTTATCGGTGTCAGATCCTGCCCCGATCTGTGTCTCCATGCAGAGGATGCTGAGACTGACATCCTGTAGAAACACATCAAGGGCCTTGTCTGACCCCATACCCAGGACATCTGGCTGGACAGTGATGGTGTGCTGCGGCCTATCAGGCCCCCGGATGCCCATGGAAGTGGATGGCTGGTCCTCTGGTGGCTGGGCCTGCCTCCACAGCTGCTGCTGGTGCCCCATCCTCTGCAAGCAGTTGTGCTGGTGCTGAAAGAGGAAACAGGTGTGTCAATGATGCAATGCCCATGTGTGCCCACCCCCCCCAACATAGCCACTGCATGCTGTGCATGCCCAACATACGTACCATGCAGTGATGGTCTGCCACCCATCTGGAATCATCCACCTGGCACACCCTCCATGGTGCTGCGGTGCATGGTCGCTGCCAGCGACTCCTCCTGTGCTGTGAGCTGTGGCACATCAGCAGACCCCCCCTCCGGTGGCTTTCCAGGCTGCACGGATGGCCGCCACCTTCTCTTTGATGCACTGTTTATCTGTGCCAACCTTCTTGTGGCACTCCTGCACTGACCGCTGATGGCTGCCCTGCTGGTTCAGACATGCCACCACTTCTTCCCAGGCCCCAGCCCTGGCCTGTGGTGTGCCCGTGGTACCACTCAACAGTGGCTCCCTGTCAAGGTAGGCCTCAAACAGGGCCTCTGCCTTCGTGAAATTGGGCCTGCACTTATGAGCAGGCCCACGCTCCTCACCCTCCTCACGTTCAGACATGTTACTACCTGTAGACAGGGACAGCACAGTGTGTCTGTGTCAGCAGCACCCTAAGTCTTCCCCCCTGCTGTGCTGGCTGAACTCAGTGTGCTCCAGCAGCATGTGCAACTTACCTCAGAAGGTTGTAATACCGGTCCGTGGTGCTTTTATGGTGCAACGCATGCAAATGAGCTTTGGCGCAATGGTAATGACATGCTAATTCTCCCAGTGCACCACGCATTGGCTGATGAGCTGATTTGCATGTGTTGGCTGAATATTGTGAGTATGTTCCATGCACAGTGCGATTGCTCCGGAGCAAGTCGTGGCTCAATGCACACATATGCATTGTGCACAGGCTTCCAGTGCACATGTGCCTGATAGTATCATGGTGTCACTCACTGACAGAGAGATGCTGGGGCATAGTGCATGATGCGCCAGGCCTGCTATTGTGCACGTGCACACTGCACAGAGGCAGTCAACCCCTGACCTCTGGTGTGACCCCTGGTTGCTCCCCTGACCATGTGCCCACATCTAGCCATGCCCATGTCATGCATCTATGGCATTGCATGATGGGCAGACACAGCGCATGTACCCTTGCATTGTGCATCTGGTGCATTTTGTGCCCATGTGCACCTCTGACCACCATTTTTCTTCCCCACATTGTAGTTGGCACTATGGTGCAGCGTGGTGTCTTGCGGGCAAGAAACTGGTCCTAGGTGGAACTGGTGAACTTGGTGGCATGTGTGAAGCCACATGCCCCACAACTCTTTGGACAGGTGCCCCTGCTACAGCCACGGGTTGTGGTGTGGCAGGGGATAGCTGACAATCTGCAGCACTGCACTGGTGTGGCTAGGACTGGGGAGCAATGCCACCACAGGTATGGGGACCTTGTGTGGCAAGAACCAGAGTGCCTGTGATGGCTGCAGGCACACGTCCAGTGAAGGGCTGTGCCACGGCCAGGTAAGTCTGCTCATTTTGCATGTATGCCCTAGTGCTGTACTGTGGTGTTGGCTAGACTGTCTGGCATGCCCTGCAGAGGGGTACAATGTCATTGTGCGCATTGCAGAGTGGCATCGCCAGCCCTAGCTTTTGTTGTGATACAGCTGTGTGGGACGTTTCGGGCAGGGGCACACCCTGTGCACAGGGGTGGGGGTGGTGGGCAGATGCTGTGGATGATTCCTGATGTGTCTCTGTCTTTGCTCCATTCCCAGGACCTGAGGATCGCTGCCATGCGAGGGCGGCAGGAGCGGCAGGAGTGGCGGGAGCAGCACAGCAAGCCACAGCGAGCCACGGAGGCAGTGCAGTAGCAGGACCAGCACCAGTGGGGCCGCAGAGGGCAGGTAGGCACTGTCTTGGTTCTGTGCACTTTACAGGGGGGTCAGTGGGGGAGTGGGTGCGGGCATGGCCACCTGTGCCATGTGCCATGGCAGTGGTGTGTGTCACACTGTGCATGGTGCATGCCACTGTGGAGTGGCCATTGCACACGTTTGCCAGCTATTGGTGGGGTGGGTGTGCGCCCGGCTGACACTGTTGTTGCTGTGGTGCTGCTAGTGAACCATGCCATGTGACTGACATTGTGCAGTTGGGTGGCCATTGTGCGGTGGAGCCCACCTCTGTGCAATGTCATGGTGTGCCGAGTTGCTGGCAGGCATTGGCCCACCTACCTGTAGGTGGCTGGGGTGGCCACTCCAGGGGTGTGTGTTCCCACTGCCTATTGCACACTGTGTGTGAGCATAGTATCTTGGGACACTGCACTGATCACCTGTCCTGTCCCTTGCCATAGGTGTCCAGCGGAGAGGGCAGATGCCACTGTACTGTCGGCAGCTCCTCCAATTGATCCTCATCACGTCCACCACCATTGAGGCGGTCCTGCAGGTGTGCCAGATGATGCTGGCTGACCAGAGGCAGAAGGGGTGACAAGGGGCAGCAGGGCATGGCCGCCGTTAGTTTTTGCCCTAGCATTCCCCTTTTTCTGCTACTGTACCTCCCCCATCAGTCCCCCTACCTACTGTACAGTCCCTTTTCCCTGTCCCCTTTCCTCACTTTCCTACCATTTCCCACCCTCTTGTTTATGTAAATAGTTGTATTGTTAAATGTATATTTTTTGACGTACCTGCCTGTGTCAGTGTCTGCTTTGCAGGTGGTGTGGGGAGCCATGCTGCAGTGGCACAGTGTATGTCCATGTGGTGTGCATGTGTCAGTGTGTGTGTTGTGCATCTGCGGTTCACTGCTGTGGGGTGTGGTGTAATGTGTCCCACTGTGGTGGTGTCCTGCCCCTTGGTTGGTGGCTGTGCCTTGGGGTGCCCATGAGGCAGCTGACAGGGGTGTGTGGCGTGTGTGTGCTTGGCTGCATGGTCCTGGGTGTGGCTTGCTGGGGTCTGGGAGGGTGGGGGCATGGCTTGCATCCTGTGGGGAGGACTCCATTGGTGGCCTTCCATTGGCCATTGGTGCCACCTGTTGGTTGCTATCTGTGCTACTGTTATGTTCTGGGGTGGGGTGTCTGGGTGCCTGTGTGCACCCTGCTGGTGGTGGCCTCACATGGCCTGACACTGTGCTTCCCTGGGTCTGTTCACTGTGCTGTGCCCCCCTCTGTTGCTGTGTTGCTCTGCTGCTCTGCTCCCACAGTTGTCTGGGGCATCTCTTTCTGCGCCATGGTGCAGATCTGTTTGCACCATGGCACACATCCGTTTGCGCCATGGCGCACCTCTGTTTGCACCATGGTGCACCTCTGTTTGCACCATGGTGCACCTCTGTTTGCGCCATGGCACATCTCTGCCATATTCAGCTGGGTTGCGCTGGTGCAGTTCGGCATGTGCAACCTCTGAAAATGGCACTCATTGTGCCATGGCACTTCGGAGTTACACTGCGCTGGACTTGCACTGGCTTGTGGAGCATTTCTGAAAATCTGGGCTAATATAAACAGCAGGATTAAGTATCAAACAAATGCTAATTCAAATAGATAGGTTTTCAAGGCAGATTTAAAGGCCTCAACGGACGGGTACTTCCTAACCCAGCAAGGTAGAGAATTCCACAGGGTCGAGGCTACAAAGGCAAATGATCTAGCACCTGAAGTTGTTAAATGGACCCTGGGAATCTCTAGCAATCCCTCTTCAGCAGAGCAGGGAGGATGAAGAGGGTGGTAAGGACAAAGGAGATCTTGCAGATACTGTGATTCCTGTCTGCGTAGGGCTTTGTAGGTCAGTAATCTGACTTTAAAGGTGATCCTCCACCATACTGGCAACCAGTGCAGTCTGCAAAGCACAGGTGTGATATGGCAGGATCTTGATAAGCCCATCAACAACCTAGCAGCCAAATTCTGCACCAGCTGCAGTTGGCAAAGGTCCAACCTTGGTAGCCCTAAGTATAAGGCATTGCAATAATCAAGGCATGTGGTCACAAAGACGTGGACCAATGCAGGAAGGTCATCAAGTGCGACCAGGTGCTTTATCAGGGCAATATTCCTCAGATGGTAAAATGAGGTCTTGACAATGCGCACCACCTGAAACTTAAGCGTCAGCTAGCTAGCAATCATAACGACCAGATTCTGCACCCAGTCAGAGGTTATCAGCTGGTTACCTCCCAGACATAATCCAAATGGCTGCCCAGTCAGTAACCTCTCTACCCGATGACCTGGGTCCACAACCAACACCTCAGTCTTATCCAGATTCAGTCTCAACCAGTTGGCACTCATCCAATCCTGAATCTCAGAAAGGCTGTTGTTAAAGACCGAGACAACATTGTTTTGTTCAGGCACAAAAGACATGTACAGTTGAGTATCATCTGCATAGCAGTGAAAACTCAATCTGTGCCACCTAATAATCTCCCCCAGTGGCAGCATGTACACCATGAACAACATGGGGGAAAGCACAGAGCCCTGCGGTACCCCACACAGCAGGGGGAGAGGAGCCGAAGAGAAACCTCCCAGCTCCACTCTCTGCATCCTGCCACTGAGAAATGAATGGAACCATCTGAGAACTGTACCAGACAGTCCACAGAATAACTGCAAGCTCTCCAGCAATACCCTATGGTCCACAGTATCAAATGCTGCAGAGAGATCAAGGAGGACGAAGATGGAATGGCTCCTCCGATTTCTCACTGTCAGGAGATCATTGAGTACCCAAACCAACATGGTCTCACTACTATGCCTCTTCCTGAAACCAGACTGGAAAGGATCGTAGATATCGTGGGTGGTCAGATGCTCCTTGAGCTGCAGTGTGACTGCCTTCTCAATAACCTTACCCACAAAAGGTAGGTTAGAGACAGGCCTGTAGTTTGCGAGGCAGTCAGGGTCAAGAGAAGGTTTTTTCTGGAAGGGATGAACCACCGCCCCCTCCAGGGTGTCTGGGAACACCCTGGTCTCTAACGAACACATAACTATCTCAGCAAGGACTGGTCCAATTTCCTTCATGCACCCTACAAGGAGTCATGTTGGACTAGGGTCCAAACTACAATAAGTCAATCACAAGCCCAGGATTATCTTCACAATGTCCTTGATCGCCAGCTGGTTAAAATCTGATCAGACAAACTGGGTGCTTGCAGCCTCACACCGATGTCGGCTCTACCCATTTGAGTGAGTTATGCGAATCTCAGACCTAATGGTGCCAACCTTATCTGTGAAGAATCAACTGAATGCATCACACTTATTCTGTGAAAAAGCTCCCCCAACTCTGGAGGCAGGTTGGATTGTGCAACCAGTCCACAGTACAGAAGAGCTGAGCTGGTCGGTTCTTCGCAGCCACAGTCTCCCTGGACAGGAACACTGCCTTCTTATGGGAGACTGCAGATTGATAATCCCTATAATGGGATATCAATCTAAGTCTGTCACTATCTAGGCCCGATTTTAACCAGCATCGTTCCAACCTTCTCACCACTCTCCTCAGCTCCCTGAGAGACCCATCAAACCAAGGGGACCGAGGCGAAGGGAGAGGGGGTGAACCCAGACAGGAGCAATGGAATCTAAAGCAGCTCCCACCGCCTTATTATAGGCTAGCAGAGGACCCTCTGGATCCATGCTAACACTCAAACTCCATGATAGATCTAGCACCACCATGAGACCATCAGGGGTCAAACCCCGCAAAGGGCAGTACCTGACCAACTCTGTAGGGGCAGATCTATTGGGGGGGGCTGTGAAACTGAGCCCTATAGTGTGATGATCAGGCCATCTCACAGGTTTCACTGCCACGTCCGAGATCTCCATCCCCAGCAGAAACACTAGGTCCAATGAATAACCCTGTACATGGGTTGCAGAGGTAATCACCTGTGTGAAGCCCAACAAAACCATCAGTTGGAGGAAGTCTTGTCCAAAACACAAGAGTTCATCCTCGACCCAGGCATTGAAGTCCCCCAGTACCAACCACCTGGAGGTCTCCAACACCATCTCGATGATGAAGTCTGCAACTTTCTGTAGGAAATCCTTCCCATCACCAGGTGGATGATAGATGAGATGTTTCCTACAACCCACACCTGTCCCCATAATACATTCGAAGGATCTAGTGATCCCAACTGGCACATCTACAAGGCTCAGCTCCATCTTAAAACAGATGGCTACACCTCCCAAACCTATGATCCAATCTCGGGCTGTGTATCACCGAGTACCCGACTGGAACAGCTGACTCCAAAATGGGACCAACATTCTCATCCAGCCAGGTCTCAGTGATGTAAGCCAGGTCAAATGACCCAACAAGATCAGCAATTACTGCTGTCTTGTTTTGAATCGACCTGGCATTGCATAACACCACCCAAGTTGGATGATAAGATGAGGTTGACCATGCTACCTGCCCACCAAAGGTGGAGCCCTTAGGTATGGGCACCAGGCAGCGTAAACCCCGCTCCTTGGTCCATTTTGCCCCAGGACATCTCCTTGACCCTATGACCCCAATTTGTCACCCCCTGCTCCACTCCCCCACCAGTCCCCCCACCCCTCCACCGCCCCCTCACTATTCCCAAGGTGCGGCAGTGCCCATAAACCTCAGTTGATGGGGGGGGAAATCAAAGGGGCAGAGGGACCGGAGCTCAGTGGGAGAGATGTACCCACCTGTTGAATCCCTCTGCCAACACAGCTTGCTAAAATTCCTCACTGAGTGGCTATCCTAAAAATGACAATCACTCTACTCAAACAACCAATAAATCTTGCTCACTCTTGCCTATTTAAAATCATCTTAAATAACCTTAACAACATAAACTACCCCACTCCAAATACTAAATTTAGAGTAACTTAACCACCAACTTAACATAAATAAAATAAACACACAAAAAAGGAAAGCGTATATAAAGCAGCAAAACAGCAATAGCGAGTAAGTTTATGATGATTAATGTCCAGCATAGACTGTCCCAAATATGATTAAAGAATTAAATAGTTTCCATGGAGCAACACTATAGCTCCAAAACCAAAACTGAAATTTGCAGGGGGACTCTCACCACCCCGTAACAATAAAATAAATTTTGCCCCAAAAATGTGGCCCTTTCACTGCCACGTAGAAGAAGCAGTTTTTGCAGTGTTTTCATTGTAAAATAGGCTCTCTCATTGCCTATCCAAAATGAGAAATAAATAATCCTCAGTGGCCAACAAAATAATCATGGGAGTCCACCGTCAACAGTGCTCCCCTCGGAGAGACGGTTAGTTGGAAGCAATCTTTTAGTAAAGTCCTCTGATGGATTACATTTGCCAGGCCTCAACCCAACCCCAAAGAAGGCCTCAGAGCACCACCAGTTCCCCCCTCTTGAGCAACAGGAGCAGCCTGACCCCTGTCAGGAAGCCCTCTGCAACTCCAGGAGCTTGGGCAGTGCACAACCCTCCAGTTAGCACCCCTGACCCCCCCAGAGAGAGCGGTTGCCCTTCGTACCTGCCTCAGGATCAGTCGGTCTGGCTAACCCCTCCTCAACCTCCACAACTCACGCTAAGCTTACTCACAGTCACCTCAAAATAGGTTCCTAGACCAGGAAAACAGCTTTACTCATCAGCCACAACAGTCTCACATGGGCTTATTCCCCGTAGAAGCAGGACTCCAGAAAAAACAGGGCACCAACACTCCTCACAACAGGTCATAATTCTTTCAAGTCATGTTTCATGGCAGCCCATTACCTTCAACAAGCTTGTGTAGGCGGCAGCTCCCAAACCACTTTAGGGCCAACCTTCTATGGTGCTATGCAGGCACCGTAACACAAGTCCCACACACCGTGCCATACAGACGCCGGCAACTAGATAATAAAAAACAGTCCCAACCAATAGCATTGTTGGGTAAATCACATTTCACCAGAACCAGAGGTCAGAGATAAAACAGAACCAACTGCAACTTTCAATATCCTGCTACTGGTGTTTAGCCACCAAGATTAGCAAAAGAATTTAAAATAATAAAAATAAAAACAGTAAAGCACTAAAAAAACAATACAGCACTAAAAACATTAAAATCTAACAGATACTAGCTGGCCTAGTGGTGCCGAGGGTTGAGGCCCTGGATGCCACACCATGCGCCATGCCAGCGACCCGGGGTCGGGGTGACCTCCAGAGAGGGGAGTCAGTTGGGAGGGAGGAGGATTGAGAGTTCTAGGGACTGTTCACCTCTCGGGTGGGTGGAAAGGGATGACCATGGATGTGCTGGCTCCTAGTGGTGGCTGGTGGTTAGTGCAGCTTGTGATCCATTGGGGGGGGGTCGACGCAGGATAACGTTGTACGTGCGGTGTGTGGACATGCACACGGAACATCCTTGGTGTCATTGCATGCCCGCACTGAGGGGAGGGAGAAACAAAGAGAAAAATCCTCCTTGTGTACATGAAGGTGGCCCATTTGCAGTGCAGCAGACACACTCTAGTGAGCTCTCCTGGTGCTCACCTGGCCTTCCGCGGTGAGCGGGGTAAGTCCCCACAGTGATGTGGCTGGGAGGGGTGGGGCGTAGGGGTCAAGCTCCGACTGTAACTGGGGCAGGGGCCATGAGACACAGCTGGATGGTGGGGAGACCATAGGTACAACCCCCCACCCAGCCGAGGAGTCCTAGGAAAGTATACAAAAAAAAAAATCTAACAGCTACTGAGCTAATCTGGTGGCTGACCCAGCGTGGTCTCCATCTTGCATATCACGTAAGAGACATAGCAAAAACAGCTTCTTATTGTACCCACAATGCCTTACTACGTATAACTACATATTATGTGCTATACTGCTGTCACCACTGCCAAAATAAAAGACTGCACCTCTGAGTAAGAAACATTGAAGTCAACTTTATAATTTACCAGAATTCCTTGTTGCTGTATGTAAAACATTGACAGCTCCCATGCATGACATCATTCTTGGGGTGTGGCCGCATACAGAAAACTGGAGGGCAGACAGAAACAAAGTGCTGATAAAACATAAAAAAAAAAATGACTGTGACAGATTTTTTACACAACAAATTGTTGCTCCACCATCTGAAGCATGGCTGGCAATTGCATATTATGTGGAAAAAGGCATTTGGAGAACTTCCATAAATCACTTTAAAGCTTCATAGCATGGGTGATGTACTGTATGTTAAGTTATCAGAAAGCGCTTTCTTCCAACAAGTTACTGCTGTAGAGAACACTTGACCTACTGCTGCTTTAAATGTAGATCCTGAGCAGTCAGCAGTGGCACTCCCTCATAAGAATGCATGGCTTATGGTGGGATATATAAGAATAGTAAACTGTTGAGGTTATGGGGACCCAGCTAGCTTTTCAATACTTTTTGTGCAAAACCAAAACATTAAAATCTATGCTGTACCTCTCCAGCAGGAAGTGCAGTTCAGAGAGCTGAGATATTGCACATTGTGCAATACCAGTGATTTCTCAAACGTTGCTGCTCCACTTTGCATCATCTTCTAACAGTGCACCTGACTTGCCAACGAAGAATAACACTCCACAATAGTCAATGCATGATGGACAACTTCATGAAACAGAGTAAAGAAAGTGTATGCAACACTGGTGGTGATAAATATGCCCAGATAAATAAGGGCTGCATAATGGCCTTACTCAAAATATGCAATTTATCTCCAAGTATGAGAGGGCAAGACCATACTGCAACTCATGAGTGACAAAGCCATGAAACAGAAACATAGAATTTGACGGTAGATAAGGACCGCTTGATTCACCTACTCCATTTTTCCCTACCTACTGTATCACCCATGAGTGAGTAATGAAAGTCTTGCCCCCTCACAAGTGGAGATCAGAGCATTAGGTTAGAATTGCATCAGGAACAACAGTGCTGTCAAGAACAACACAATATAAACAGCGCTGTCAAATACAGTGCCAGTTCAAAATGCTGTGACACCAAACAGCATCAGTCATAGCATTTGGAAACCACTCCGACAACAGCTACAATTGTTATAAAACATGCCTGACACTTTATTTTTGCAGGGGGCTTCACCCTGTCCTGTGAATAAGAGGCATGCTCCCTGCCTGTACATATGGTGACTGGCTGAGGAGGTGTGAGGAGGGCTTTGCTGGTCGCTGTATGCTCCTGTGGCACCATGGATAATGCTACAATGAGTGGAGAAGGGTATGGCTGGGGCTGTGGGGGAGGACCACGGGGCACCAGGGAGGGTTTTTGTTTTGTACTTCTGGGCTGGTGATTGGTTGTTGGAGGGGACCACTGGCACCAGGGATTTTTTTTTTGTCATGAAGGGGCTGGGTGATTGGAGGGAAGGGGGACCACTAGTACCAGGGATGTTTATTTTTAACATGGGGCTGGTGATCGGAGGAAGGAGGGGTGACCACTAGAATGAGGGATGTTTATTTTTAATATGGGGCTGATGATCAGAGGAAGGGGTCAACTACTAGCATGAGAGATGTTTACTTTCAATAAGGGGCTGACGATCAGAGGGAGGGAACCACTAGGACCAGGGATGTTTATTTTTAATACAGGGTTGGGGATCAGAGGGAGGAGAGGACCACTGGCACCAGGGAATTTTATTTTTAATACTTGTCTGAGGATCAGAGGGGCCACTGGTACCAGCAAATTTTAACGTTGGGGCCAGCAGTTGGGTGGAGGGGTCAGTGGACCACATGTGTGGGTATGCTCCCCCAGCAGACAACTGGCTGGTTGGCTGCATCACATCCAGCAGCCACTAGGGTTGTATGGAGTAAAAGGAGGTTTTCATCTGTGGTATTTGCATGGCACAAAAGGGGTGGACAAACTCTCTTGCTCCGCACAAATCCGCTGAGTATCTGCTTGTGCCGATATTCCTGTCCCTGCCCCACTATTTACATACTCACCCATTTGGTTTGCATGGATGCCACCATTGTTTGCCGGTGCAACACAGCCCTTTCAATATTTGACTGCAGCACAAAGCACTCGTGCAATCTTCTGAATATCAGGCCCCAGATCTCTCTTCTGTATAAGGCTGGAAAATTTAATTTTGCTTCAAAGCACTGTTTTAATGCTGTAAAGGAATTATTTGTGAAAGTACTTGCAAATCTGTTAAGAGTCAGGGATGATTTCAAGGCACTAGTTTTTGTTTTATTTATATGAGTTGTCCAACTTAAGTTTTTATCAAACCATATACCTAAATAGCAAGAAGTAGAAACTTCTTGAAATTAACAATCTTTAACAGTCCAATAATCCTTTGGTAGTGATGAATAACCAATTGTCATTATTTTTGTTTTCTCAACATTAAGTTGGAGTTCAAGTAGATTAAGAGTATCCATAATAGTGCTTGGGGTACCTTTAAGGCTGAGAGGTGTTTCCTACAAAATCACTAGGTCATTCACATATAACAGTATCATTACTGGAAAATTATCAATTGACGGAGGAAAGTATAAGTTATCACCAGGGCAGAGACCTGCTTACAATATAGATATTAAACAATGATGGAGCCAATAAGCATCCTTGCTTTACTCATAGAAACAGAAACATAGAAGTTGACGACAGATAAGGACCACAAGGCCCATCCAGTCTGTCATTTCTTTTTCTACCTTATGAATATGCCATCGGCCTTTGCTCTGTCAATGGCCTATCTATTCATACTCATCTGTATTGCCCCCTTATGCCTATCCCATGCCTGCTTGAAGCCCTTCACTGTATTCATATCCACCACTTCCTTAGGTAGGCCGTTCCATGCATCCACCACCCTTTCTGTGAAAAAGAACTTCCTTACTTTATCCCTTAATTGGCCTCCCTCTAATCTCATGCTGTGTCCTCTTATCCTGCTATTTTTCTTATATTGAAACATGTTAGACTCTTTCACCTTGTTAATGCCCTTAAGGTGTTTGAATGTTTCGATCATATCACCTCTCTCTCTCTCCCCCTCCTTTGCTCTAGGGTATATATATTGAGATCTGTTAATCTGTCCTCATATGTTTTCTGATGCAGTCCCTGCATCATTTTGGTTGCCCTTCTCTGGACTGCCTCAATTTGATTAATGCCCTTGTGAAGGAGCGGCCTCTAGTATTGCACACAGTACTCCAGATGGGGCCTAACCAGTGTCTTGTAAAGATGGATTATTACCTCTCTCTTACAACTTGCGATACCCCTACTAATACACTCCAACATCCCCCTAGCCTTACCTACTGCTTTAGTGGTCTGCTTGGATGATTTCAGGTGATGATGATGCCCAAGTCTCTTTCTTCCCTTGTGACTGCCAGCAACTCCCCTCCTAGCCTATAGGTGGTGACAGGGTTTCTCTTCCCTATGTGCATGATCTTGCACTTCTTTGCATTAAACCCCAGTTGCCAGTCTTCTGACCATTTTGCCAGTTTATCCAGATCTCTTCTCATTCTGCCCACCATATCTGGATCATCTACTCTGTTGCAGATCTTGGTGTCATCTGCAAACAGACAAACCTTACCCTCTAGTCCATCTGCAATGTCACTGATGAAGATATTGAAGAGGACTGGCCCCAGAACTGATCCCTGAGGTACCACACTTGTGACTTGCATCTCTTCTGACTGTATACCATTTACCACCACTCTCTGTTTTCTGCCTGTCAACCAGTTTGCCACCCAGTTGACCAACGTCTGACACCCCCCCCCCCGAGCCTATCCAGCTTATTAATCAATCTTCTATGTGGAACAGTATCGAAAACTTTGCTGAAGTCAAGGTAGGCAACATCAACTGCTCCCCCTTGGTCCATCACTCTGGTTACCCAGTCAAAGAAATCTATGAGATTAGTTTGACAGGACATTCCTGTTGTAAACCAATGCTGTCTTGGATCCTGTGCTTCTATGGATTCCAGGTGTTGCACTATCCTTTCCTTAAGGAGCGCCTCCATAATCTTGCCCACTACTGAGGTTGGTCTGACTGGTCTGTAGTTTCCTGCCTCCTCCATGCTACCACTCTTGTGGAGCAGGATCACATAAGCCCTTCTCCAGTCTTCTGGGACCTCTCCTTTGCTCAGAAACCCACTAAACCGTTTTGATAATGGCTCTGCTAGTTCCATCCTTCGTAGTACCCTGGGATGTATACCATCAGGTCCCATTGCCTTGTCTACCCTGAGCTTATAGAGCTCTTGTAGGACCCTTTCTTTTGTGAAGGGACTTGTGCACACCTCCCTCCCCCCCGTGTCCATGGTGCTAAGCTGTGGGCCCTGCCCTACCTTCTCCTCAGTAAATACTGAGCAGAAGTATCTATTTAGGACAGATGCTTTTCCTTGGTCCTCCTCCACACACTCTCCCTTATCCCCTTTGATCTTAGCAATACCCCCTCTGGACTTTCTCCTTGCACTAATGTAGCTATAGATATCTACATTAAAAGGTACTGCTGTACCTCCATCTTTTTGTACCCTAACACAGGTTTTTGTATCTGGTGCAATAACTGTAGTATTGCTAACAAAGTTTTGTTTATAATATGTTCAGCTAGAATGTCTCACAATATGTGTCATTACAGCGTTGAAGGCAGATTTAATGTCAACAGAAGCTACATACATTTTTCTTTTTTCATGTACTTTTCTAAAACATAAACAACAAAAATAAATCTGACATGTCACAATGTTTCCTGAAATCATCCTGATTAACAGAAATAATATTATAATCGTTCAGCCTCCACTGAAGTCTATTTAGGACTAGACTAGACAATATTTTTAAAACGATGGGTAAAAGAGTAATGGGCCTATTGTTTTTAGGAGTAGTTTTAGATAATTTTTACGGCTACAGAGAGGAACTCTGCAGACATTTTGCTAGAACAGTAGAAATTAGGAGCTCACCAAATGTCTTACGGACTTCTTTTTTATTGGAGTTTTATAGCAATCCCTCCATTCAGCAGTCTTACTGAGCTACTTTTTCTCTGTTAGAGTTTCCCAGTGAGGAATGAGGTTCAGATTTCTCAGCTCAACACAGAACAAACTGTTGTTTTTTTATTTCAGGTCTGTTAATGTTTCCCAGTGATGAATGAGGTTCAGATTTCTCAGATCAACACAGAAGTGTTGTTTTTACTGCAGTAGATCAAGGCTGTTATCTGTAACTGTGCTATTCTGCAGTAGCTGGTATTTTTTCTTTCACTCCGACAAAGCTACTTGACTAGACATGTCACAGAGTAGAGATATGCCCCCCCCGACTTCAGTAACCCTACAAATTGGGAGATAAGGGTCAGCATACATTTTCACTGGTCTTAACATGCCCCCCTCCGCACTAGTTGTGAGTACGACCACAAAGATGGGTCTGTGGGGTCAAACCATGAATGTCCCAATAGTTTCAATAGAGATGTTATATGCTAGCAGCCAGTTTCACATGTGTCCAGTTATGCTGAAATATTGCAGTTTTGTGGTTGGAAGTGTACAGGATAGGTAGGGAGATTTTTCTTTTCCTGTGCCATGGTCTTGCTCATTTTCTTAATGCTTGCATTTGGACTTTAGTTAGTTAGTGTACCTGGGAGGTTGGAAAATGCAAGAGATAGTGAGAAGGAATGGGGCTTGATAAGGGGAGGAGGACAGCATGGGAGGTTGGATCACTAGACAGTTTGCATTTTGGGGTATTTATACTGTACAGGGTCTCAGTGCTTAGGTTGCAGAACATAGGGTACAGTGTAACCCTAAGAGGGTACCCTGAAGTGACTTTTATTAAGATGCTCAGCTGGGTGCTACAGAGGGTTCCTATCTCACAGTATACACCACTATCAGTAATCCTATACTTTTTTTTTTTTCTATTCTTTGGTAAACAGGTAAGGCTCACTAGGCACAAGTGCCTGTTTGGCAACCTGGGAGTACTGAGGAGGTTAAGTGACTTGCTCAGAATCACACAGTATGCAAGTGGAGGTTATGGGAATCAAACCCAGGTCTGCTGGGTGTACCAAGCTCATTCACAACTCATTACTCTACCCTCTAGGCTATACTGCCAGCCCCTTGAAACAAAGCTCTGAACCCACATTTCAGGATCTCTTTTTTTTTTTTTTTTTGTTTTTTTGGCTTCACAAAAATCATGAGCAAAGCCTGCTAGGGGTGCAAGTTCACTCACTGCCCCTTTATTCTTTTCTTTTTTGGTAACCGGGTAAGGCCCAGTGGGCACAAGTGCCTGTTTTCAGGGGTGACCCGAGAGCACTGGGGTGGTTAAGTGACTTGCTCAGAGTCACACAGTATGCAAGTGGAGGATGAGGGAATCAAACTCAGTGTTGCTGGATGTACCAAGTTCATTCACAGCTCATTACTCAAATCTCTAGGCTATACTGCCAGCCCCTAGAGAACATAATATCTGTCAGTCTAATTCCAGCACCAAACAGTGGAGAGCCCCAGGATGTTTGGGTCACAGAGACAGGAAAGAAGTATCAGACCATGTTTGTAGAGTGACTAATTTAGTTCACAAGTGGCTAAAACACTGGATGCATTTTAACCAGTGGCTAATTTTAAGACCCTAGCATTTACTCAGCTGGCATGAAACAGCACTGGACCATTTGCTGTATGTGTAAGGGAAATATTTTGTACCCCATTCCACGTCATATTCTTTTACACTTTGGAGCTGGACAATAGCATTTTCTATTAGTTGTTAGCCAGCCCAGTGGCACTGAAGGTTGAAACACTAGCCTTACCTTGCACCATGCCCACAACCCATGTTCGGGAGCAGACACGGGTCACTGGGGATTGGCCAGAGAGAGAGGAGGATTGAGCATCTGATGGACTGTTCTCCTCTCCTGGGAAGGGTGAGTTATGCATCCCGCAGTTCCAGCGGCTAGTGGGGCACATGCATGGGGTATTGAGGTGGTGGCAGATGTTCCACAGATGGGCATGGAAGTGCACCCATCATGCGCTGGGTGTCATTGCACCTCCACGCTTTCAGGAACTCAAAAAAAGGAAAAAGGCCCTGGCACCTGGGAAAGCAAAGGTGAATCCAGTGGATGGCCCCTATGCTTAATGCTGGGTCTACACCAGCCAGCCTCCAAACCTCCTCCCCGTTCTGGCCACCCTACTAGATTCTAGATAGAGTGCCAGAGGTGTAGGCAGTCCCACCTTGGGGGGCTCAGAGCTGGGGGTTTGGGAGTTGGTAGTAGGGTGAGGAAAGATCCCAGGATGGAGGTTAGGTCTGGGGAGACCTCAGAAGGAGTGGGAATTAGCCGGTCTGCAAGACCACACCAGAGAGAGAGTCCTAAGGGGCCAGAGAAGGGAGCATAAAGAAAGTTAAAAATAATTCTATTGTTCTTACTCCTTATCACAGCCCTTTGTGGGAATAAGGAACTTAGAGAAAATGAGACACATATATGTATGGGGGATAACTAAATGAGCATTTTACATGATTATGAGACAATTGTATATGGTGTACAATGTTTCCTGTTGTTTCAGAATTCATAGTAATAACTCCAAGTATTAGAGAAAACAGCCTTGGAAACAGGAAAACAATACACTCTTATCAGTTTTTATACCTACAGTGTTATGTAGAGGCATGACATCAGACTGTACATGGCTGGCAGGTATTCGGGCATCCCTCTGCATGCTGTCCACAGGAAAATACATATTACCAGCTGTCACTGAGCTTGCAACACCTAGCTGTCTCAACTCCTCTATCCTCTATTACTCATTTGATTTTTTGTGTCTGTGTGGCATAGTACAACATGAATTATGTGTGCCACGCAGTTTACAGTATCAACATTGCGCATATTCATAATTTTATGCTGTATCCATTTGAATCATATAACCTGTCATACATAGAAACATAGAAACTGACAGCAGATAATGATGGCTGGGCCCATATAGTCTGCCTGTAATTAATTACTGTATGTTCACTTTTGCTTCAGACCCAACTTGATCTACAGCACTGCCTCTTCCATGTCCTTCCATCATCCAAACCAAAAGTTAATTTGTTGAAAAGAACTGCAGACCCATTACAAGCGATTTTCCAAAAATGAATTTACAAAAAAAAAAAAAAGGTCACAAAATGTAAAAATCATACAGCTGGGTACCATCACAATACAGTAAATTCATACAGTATGTACCTATCATGGTGTCATGACTCTATGAATAGTATATTCCTTCACACATATTCCTCTTGATTTTTTCAGCCTTGCTCAATGCATGTATTATTACTGATTTGATTATCATGTCTATGTAGCATAGTACAGCATGAATTATTTGTACCACACAGTTTACAGTATCGACAATGTGCATATTAATCATTTTACACTTTATCCATTTGAATCGCCGAACCTGTCATGCATAGAAACATTGAAACTGATGGCAGATAATGATGGCTGAGCCCATCTAGTCTGCCTATTTTTAATTATGATCAGTTTTGCTGGAGACCCAGCTTGATCTACAGCACTTTCTCGACCATCCCCTTCCTTTCTCCAAAGGTTCCATTGTGCCTGTCTGAGGCATTTTTGAAACCCACCACTGGTTTCACCCCACTGCCTCCCATGGAAGGCTGTTCTAGGAATCCACCACCCTTTCTGTGAAGAAGTACTTCCTCGCATCTCTCCTGAATCTACCTCCTTTCAGCTTCATGTCATGACCCCCTTGTTCTACAGCACATTTTTCCCTGAAACATATCTCCCTTCTGTACACTATTAACCCCCGTGAGGTATTTAAAGGGCTCCATCATATCCCAACTCTCCCTCCTCTCCTCCAGGGTGTACATATTGAACTCTTTCAATTTCCCCTCATAGGGCTTCTGATCCAAACTTTGCACCATTTTGACATCCCTCAGCTTTCTTTTTGTCACTTTCTCCTTTTTCCAATTGTTCCTCCTTCCTCATCTTTCTTCTTTGACTGCTCCCCCCCCCCTTTGCTAACCACCTGCTTGGGATCTCCATACTCCTTTTCAGCCTGTGGTGGCCCACTGTCTGCCTCCCCCATTTGTTCCATCACCCCCCTCGGCTACTTTAAATGTCCATCAAAGTAACATTTAAAATATGCACTGAGGGCTATGGTTCGCTCCTTAATGGAAGCTGGCATTCACCTCAGTATAGGCTCTTAACCTTCCAGGTTGACCTTCAGTCCTCATTGTAGCCATACGTCTCCTATCTGCACCATTTCTTCCACCATAATTTGAAGGCCTTGGTGCGGAGCTCTCTCTTCTACCTCATATAGTACTAGATGCACTCTCTGCTCACATTCTAACAACATGGGAAACACAGAATCAACCAGATAAATGATCTAACCTTACTGAAAATTGAATTTACACACAAAGCTGCCTAGAGTAATTCATCTTTATATTTAAGACCATGAAACACCATACACCGTACTTTCCTATGTACATGACCGCAAGTGGAACTAAGGCTGACAGAGGATTTCTAATTTGACATTAAACATGCTCACAGAGTGCTCAGTCTGAAGCCCAAAGTGGAAAAACCTCCAATGTCAGACACTGTAAAACTTCCAAAGTATCCCACAAAAGACTTAGTAGTCAAAAATGCTTGGGACAAGAGATTCCTTAATTTTAATGGGAAACATATACATAGACAAAGATTTCCCACCTGACCTCATGCTGGAAAAAAAAAAACAGACTCACAATATTATTAAATAGCTACGGGAGAAGCAAATTAAAGTTCAAATGAGATACCTAGCCAGACTCATCATACACCTGAAAACAGATCAAAGAGCTATGATAACATATTACAGGTCCCAAAAACTCCACTCAAAATAAGCATCATGCTAACTAAACTCCCAATCAGCTGCTATGAATATCTGCTACAACTGAAAGTCTGGGAAGTTACTTGGATGCAGTGTCCAAAAGCATGAACAGCCAAGGAAGAGCTGAGTACAGCACTACATCGAGATGTTTAGAAATAGTTCCATGGTCTGACAGCTTCTAAGGACTGAATCTCCACATCCACAAAAAGAAGCTTAACTTTCAACTCACTATGGTGAGCCCCCTTGTCTACCATATGCTGACCTGTAATCTGTGCTGTACAGTGCTCCTTTCTAGAATCTGCATAATATACAAATTGTCCATGGCAGAAATTGTGAGGGTCGCTCCAGCGGCTACATGTTCTCACACCATGACCCCACTACTACTGATTTGATTTTACCTAGAACAAGGACTGATTTATTCTTGCAGCTTCATGTCCTCTCCAAATGCATGGGAGCCCAGACTACAAAGAGTACATTTGGCAAAAGATGCATTGCACCAAAGTGAGACTGTGGGGAGCACTAGCTTGAATAGATCAGTGTCTGGGTCCCAGGAAAAAGAGAAATTCCTGAAACTGCATTCTCCTTGCTAATGACTATCTACTGAAAGACTGTAAGGTTTGATCAGGGAAGAAAAACAAAGCAAAGTGGACAATGCTTTTTTTTTTTGCAGTTTTTCCTATGCACAGGGATATGATCCTCTTTTGCTCACTGTTGGGGGTTGGGGCCACAATTTAATATGCAGAGGGAGTATGGAAGGAGCAGAACATAGAGAATGCGGGGGGGGGGCTCCTTGAAATGACAGCTTTTCATTTAAATAAATGGATGGAGGGAACTGCAGCCTGATCGAACACATGCTGGAATGACAAGTCACATGGTGCACAGTTTTGCTGAAGGTATGGGGGAAGAGGGATTCAAACCAATGGTTAATGTTGAGTGTTTTCTACTGTATGCTAATTT
The DNA here is from genome assembly GCA_016271365.2 of Neoceratodus forsteri. NCBI lineage: Eukaryota > Metazoa > Chordata > Ceratodontiformes > Ceratodontidae > Neoceratodus > Neoceratodus forsteri. Next base: position 795,470,815 of record CM028137.1, on the reverse strand, counting down.
AATAGCACAACTGTTGATTGGCTGCTTTTCCCATCTCGTATTATAGTACTGATGATATGGATGTATGAGGAAGGGGTGGGGGAGAGTCAATGAGGGGGACTTCCCTGGAAGTCATATTTCTGGCCTCCGACTACTAAGAAGACAAGGCTTTCTAGGTTTAGGTGTGAATTTAACCCCATCTAGAGCACCAGTCATCTCCCGGTGGGACTACCTCTCAAAGAGGATTGAACTCTGCTGACTTTCTACTAAGGGCTGCTTGCTTGCAAGTGCACTCTCTTTAGAGTTATGTGTTACCCAGTTAGCATTTTCTTAGTGTTACTATCCAGGCAGCACTGTTGCATCAGGGTATGTTCTATAAATGTCCTGTCTGTACTTCTTTTTTTGATGGTATAATTTGCTTTTTAGTATGCAGTGCTCAAATATCCCCTACCACCTATGATTTCACTGAAAGAGGGTGCGGGGCTGCTCATGCACTGGGGGGTTTCTCAGACCTCACAAAATAATGACACAATGGCTTCTTTTAAAGACTGCAGGCATGGGTTATTGAATCCTATGCAGCTCAGCAGGGTACAATTGTATTGATTTCATTGGAATTTAATATACTTGGACTCTGTGTGACCCCACCCCTTCGACACACAAATTTTTACTACTTTGTTCAATAAACTGGCATCTTACTTGGAGAAGATGGTATTGGTTGGAGGAGACTGGAATGGGGTGGAATACCCCATGCTTCATAGGTCCTCTTGTTGTTTGGGGCTAGTTTCTAGGATGGATAAATGCCTCTGAGGTTTACAGTGGGAACAGAAAATGGGATGATGGATGTGTGGAGGGAGGACACATCGCTGAAACAAAATTATTCATTTTATTTCGGTCCTAATAATAGTTATTCTAGGCTGATAGAGTCTACCTGTCTAAGTTCTACCTATACCTGGTCCAGAGCTGTGAAATTTGCCAGCTCACATTGTCCAATCATGCACCTGTTACATTAACTCCACACTTGGTCCCCAGGATGGGACTGTCTTCATGGTGCTAAAATGCTAGCCATTTAAATGATGTGACCCTGGTAGCCCAGATTCAAGATACTATTGTGGACTACATGGAGCACAATATGGGTCAAGAAACCAAACTGAAGTTTGTCTGGGATGGTTTAAACGTGGTCATGATGGGCAAATTAATTTCCTCTGCCTCAGCAAAAAAAGGCTGTGGAAGGAACTCCTCACTAAGTTGTTGAACAGACTGAGGAGATTGGAGGAGGTTCATAAGGTCACGAGGAATGAGACAGCACTGAAAGAAATACAACAGGGGTGGATAGAAATAGATGCACTTTTGACATCACAGATACAGTCAGCTACCTTTCTCCAACCAGAAATATTATGAGCAAGGTAGCAGGGTATTGAGTATGTTAGCATATAGACTGAAAACACACGTGTTTTTAAATTTAGAAAGTGACCAGAAACACTGAATGGGTGTCAGCCCCAAAAGAAATAACAAATGAATTCTGCTCATTTTATTACAGCAGAAGAAGGCATAAGAGCTAAGGAGGCAATAGAGAGATTTTTGGGGTCCCTTGGACCATATCTTCACAAACATAAAGAAATGGTTGAGGCTAAGTTCATGCAGTAGAAAGCGGAGGAGGTGGTTCAGTTCCTGAAAACTAATAAATTTCCAGGTACAGTGGGATCACAGCTGAATTTTATAAGGTGTTCATATCACCACTACTCACAAAAGTTTTTAATGTACTTCATATTCTGCCATAGATTTCATAGAAACATAGAAGTTGATGGCAGATAAGGACCGCAAGGACAATCCAGTCTGCCCATTTCTTTTTCTACCTTATGATTGTGCCATCGGCCTTTGCTCTGTCAATGGCCTATCTATTCATACTCCTCTGTATTGCTCCCTTATACCTATCCCATGCTGGTTTGAAGCCCTGCACTGTATTCATATCCACCATTCCTGAGGTAGGCCGTTCCATGCATCCACCACCCTTTCTGTGAAAAAGAACTTCCTCACATTACCCCTTAATCGGCCTCCCTCTAAATCATGCTGTGTCCTTTGTCCTGCTATTTTTCTTATATTGAAACATGTTAGACTCTTTCACCTTGTTCATGCCCTTAAGGAGTTTGACTGTTTCAATCATATCACCTCTCTCCCTCCTTTGCTCTTGGGTATACATATTGAGCTCCGTTAATCTGTCCTAATATGTTTTCTGATGCAGTCCCTACACCATTTTAGTTGCCCTTCTCTGGACTGCCTCAATTTGGTTAATGTCCTTGTGAAGGTGTGGCCTCCAGTACTGCATGCAGTACTCCAGATGGGGCCTAACCAGTGTCTTGTAAAGAGGGATTATTACCTCTCTCTTATGACTTGTGATACCCCTATTAATACACCCCAACATCCCTCTAGCCTTACCTACTGCTTTAGTGGTCTGCTTGGATGATTTCAGGTCATCGGTGATGATGACGCCCAAGTCTCTTTCTTCCCTTGTGACTGCCAGCAACTCCTCTCCTCGCCTATAGGTGGCTTCAGGGTTTCTCTTCCCCATATGCATGATCTTGCACTTCTTTGCGTTAAACCACAGTTGCCAGTCTTCTGACCATTTTGCTAGTTTATTCAGATCTCTTCTCATTCTTCCCACCCCATCTGGATCATCTATTCTGTTGCAGATCTTGGTGTCACCTGCAACAGAAACCTTACCCTCCAGTCCATCTGCAATGTCACTGATGAAGATATTGAAGAGGACTGGCCCCAGGACTGATTCCTGAGGTACCTCATTTGTGACTTGCGTCTCTTCTGACTATATACCATTTACCACCACTCTCTGTTTTCTGCCTGTGAACCAGTTTGCCACCCAGTTGACCAACGTCTGACCCGCCCTGAGCCTACCCAGCTTATTAATCAATCTTCTATGTGGAACAGTATCAAGTGCTTTGCTGAAGTCAAGGTAGGCAACATCAAGTGCTCCCCCTTGGTCTACCACTCTGGTTACCCAGTCAAAGAAATCTATGAAATTAGTTTGACAGGATCTTCCTTTTGTAAACCAATACTGTCTTGGATCCTGTGCCCCTATGGATTCCAGGTGTTGCACTATCCTTTCCTTAAGGAGTCCCTCCATAATCTTGCCCACTACTGAGGTAAGACTGACTGGTCTGTAGTTCCCTGCCTCCTCCCTGCTACCACTCTTGTGTAGTGGGATCACATAAGCCCTTCTCCAGTTTTCTGGGACCTCTCCTTTGCTCAGAGACTCATTAAACAGTTCTGATAATGGCTCTGCTAGTTCCACCTGTAGCTCCTTTAGTACCCTGGGATGTATGCCATCAGGTCCCATTGCCTTGTCCACCCTGAGCTTATCGAGCTCTTGTAGGACCCTTTCTTTTGTGAAGGGACTAGTGTACACCTCCCTCCCACCTGTGTCCATGGTGCTGAGCTGTGGGCCCTGCCCTACCTTCTCTTCAGTAAATACTGAGCAGAAGTATCTATTTAGGATAGATGCTTTTACATGGTCCTCCTCCTCACATGCCCCCTTATCCCCTTTGATCTTGGCAATACCCCCTCTGGACTTTCTTCTTTCACTAATGTATCTATAGAAAGTCTTGTCACCTTCTTTTACTCTGTGGTTAAAAGGTGCAAAATACATACTTTGCATATTTTTCCTGTGAACTGAAAAAGTTGTTCTCAACATACATTGAGAACAACTTTTTCAGAACATTTAGGACAGCTTTTACAGTTGCTGCAATCAGCCTCGCAATCTCATCACAGAATAAAAACTGAGCTTACTGTAGCACGAGCCTGGAATATCAGCAGTGACACTTTGTTATTTACTTGCATTTAACTAATGTTGGGAATGAATTAATTAAAAGTAGGGGAAATGGCAGTCTGTTACTGCAATCTCTTTAGACTGACTGTCAGTAGTCCAACCAACTCCATGGTGTCATTTTGACGGCTCACTATAACAGCGAGCCTGGCAGTCACATCAACCATGAGCTTACAATACAGATGTCACTCCATGAATAACGTCAGGGACTATCAAGAACACCAGTACAGGATAAAAAAAGTTGGCATGAGCAGCTGTGTCAGCCATTGTTAAACAGCATGCTGAACAAAAAAATGGCCGAATAGTAACAAAAACAACATAAACACAAGTGGGCTCAATTTTCCAAAGAAATGCGGTGGAAGGTGTGACTTGCGTCACACTTTTGCGGCAAGCATGATTTTCAAAGAAGTGTTCTGCAAATGCCCACTGCAAGTCCAGATGGGATGCAAGGAGTTAGACCAGCTACTGCCTGGTCTAACTTTGCATCTGGGATCACGGCACTTGCAACCCTTTGGTGCAAGGTGCCGTGAAGCGGCAAATATGTTGCAAATGTGCTATCCCTTCAAAAATCAGACCGCTCTGTATCCAAGGGGCTTTGGTGTATCTGCAACCCCCTTTGCATCAGATGCAGGGCTTAATGCAAGCCCTGCGTACCCCTTCTAAAATCAAGCCCAATATCTTAAATAGTTTTTTTTTATTCAACTACCAATCCCTGTGAATTGAAAATTGATCAAACAAATACCAGCTTTTCAGCTGATCTTTAAGGTACTGTAGGTATTTGTGCAACAAGTGTCCATTTTCAAAGAAGTTCTGCTCAAATATAGAAGTAAAAAAAAACTTAAAATCAGGTGTCAGACTATTATAATGCACTGATTGGATCTAGTGCTCCAGGAACCCTGTGCAAATGTTCTTCATGAGGCCCCATGACAAGAAACAAGCATTTGTCAATGCCGAATGTTGTCTCGCTGGCATTGGCATTGGTACTGCAGGAGTTAGAGATGCATAATAGGAATGGCAGTGAAGTATTGAACTAACGCCAACCCCATCCCCCACCCTGCAGAGACTGACAGGCGTTGGGGTGTGCCTTTGGGTCATCAGCTATAACACTGATGCCATTTTACCTCACCCTACCCTGTAGACACGGACAAGTGTCATGGTGTGCTTTGGGGTCTTTGGGCCTTATACTTACCCCATGCCATACGGAAATACACTGAGACAGGTGCAGCATAGGAGAATGGGGTGAATGTTAGGGCCGAACACTCCAGGGCACACCTTGATACTTGTCACTGGCTGCAGGGTGGGGGTGGGGATGAAATGGTGTGAGCATTTATTTATTTATTGAAAATGTTTCACCAGCAAAGGCACACTGAGTAATAAGATGCTCGTCTCCCTGGTGTGACCTGGGAGGAGGGGTTACAGAGGAGGCAGGTATACATACAATAGTTGAGATTAGCAGCAGAGCAATACAGATAACATTCAGTTGGGAGGGATTACTTTTGAGCTTGTTACATAAGGAGAACAGTACAGAACATAATCATCAAGGACATGGTATACATATAATGGGTACATATCAAAGCAAGTACAGTACAGAACATGATCATCAGGGACAGGGTAAACATATCATGGGTACACAACGTGGCAATACATGAATTACATAAGTGCGAATAACAGGACTAAGGTGCCAGTATCAGAACTTGTGTGCCAGTAGCAGGACTTGAGCTGCAGTGAGATGCACCAGTTGACAGTAGGAATTGGAGAGTGTAGTTAGAGGGTAGGGGAGGAGTGGACTAGTAAACATTTGGTGTACAGGGGAGAGGTATAGGTGAGGTGGGAGTGGAGGATAGTGGAGTTAGTAGTTGTGAGTAGGGCTGAAGAGCGTAGGATAGTTAGTAAAGAGGGAGAGAAGGGGATGCTAGGAGAGAGAAGAACGAGTAAGAGTGAGAGTGTAAGTGCGTAGGGCAGTATATAAGCCAGACAATTAGGCATGGCCAAGCTGCTGATCAGGCGCTAAAGGGTGACGGGGGATGGGAAGCTTTCAAGGGGGGGTCAGGAGCAGTTGCGATTTGGAGCAAGGAAGTTAGTGAGGGCAGAGGATAGGGAGCGTTTGGATGAGGAATGGCGGTTCTGGGCCGGCAGGCCATTCCAGACTTTAGGGAAGAGGTAAGAGAAGGCCGATTGTCCGGCGGTGGTCCTTCGGTTGGGGATGACTAAAAGCCTAGTGTCAGTGGACCTGAGGTCATGGGTGGGGGTAGTTGGGGAAGATAGGGAGGATACGAGGTAGGGCGGGATGGAGCCGAGCCGGAAGTTGGAAGCAAATTTAACACTATGAATTAGGCACCGGTTGCTCAAGGATGGCAGGGCCAGTGAATGGTAGAGCTCACAGTGATGTGAACGGGTGGGGGCATCGAGGGCAAAGTGGCAGAATGCATTAAAGAGGGGGTCAAGTTTGGCTAGGGTGGTCTTTGAGGCAGAGCTATAGACGACATCACAGTAGTCGAAGGTGGGAAGAATCATTTTCAGGACTAAATCACGTCTGACAGGGAGCGGGAGACTAATGCGGTTCTTGTAGAGGGTGCCAAGTTTCAGGAGCAGTTTAGAGATGATGGCATTCACATTTGTGGAAAAGAAAAGGTGACGATCGAGCCAAACCCCTAGGTACCTGAAGGAGGGCACTTCATCAAGGTTGATGTTGTTTAGGGTATGGAAGATGGGGGGGGGTGAGCTTGGATAAACGCTGTCTAGTGCCAAAAGACATACAGACAGTTTTCTTGGCATTTAGGGAGAGTTGATTGGTATTGAACCGTGTTGGATTTTGTTGAAGTCCGCTTGAAGTTTGGAAGTGAGTTCTTCGTGTGTCCGGCCGGAGGTCAAGAGGACCGTGTCGTCTGCGTACATGTGGATCGCGGTAGAGGAGCAAGAATTCAGTAGATCATTTAGAAGGATGGAGAAGAGGACGGGGCCAAGAAATGAGCCTTGTTGAACGCCGGTGGTGATGGGAGGGGGGAAGTGTGGTCTGCTATTTTAGTGGATTGAGTTCTATTTAGTATGTAGGCACTGAACCAGTTGGTGGCGGACTCTGCTAGCCCTGCCCCTGATAGGCAGGATAGTAAGAGAGACTGGGATACCATGTCGAAAGCTTTAGCTAGGTCAATGAAAATAGTGGCAGTGATTAGCCCTTTATCCTTCCCAGTGAGGATGGAGTCTGTGAGTCTTAGTAGGGAGGAGGTGGTAGAGTGGTGTTTTCGGAACCCGGACTGAAATGGGGTGAAGAAGTTGGTTTCTGAGAGAAAGTGGGAGAGCTGGGATAGCACTAGGTGTTCCTGAAGTTTGACGAGGGCGGGGAGGAGGGAGATGGGATGGTAATTAATAGTGGAGGAAAGGTCGCCACCTTTAGGAAGGGGTAGGACAGTGGCATGCTTCCATTCGGAGGGAAGAGACTCGGCGGTGAAGGATAGATTTATCAGGGCGGCGAGGGGAGTAGTGATGGCGGAGGCCGATAGGAAGAGGAGTTTGTTGTCGAGACCGTCTGGGGATTTACCTTTGGAAGGGTTCAGGGAGTAAAGGGCATCTAGGGTTTCAGTGGGGGAGATGGGTCTGAAGGAAAAGGGGTTTTCTACCAGCTGGGAGGGGGGTAGATGACGGGGACCAGTGTAGTTATAGATGTAAGGGGTGGATGTGGTAGTAGGAGGTAGGGAATCGAGGAGGCCAGGTGCAAGTAGTGAAATAGGAATTAAACTCGGAGGTTACCTTAAGGGGGTCGGAGAGGAGAGTCCCTTGGGCGAGGAGGAGGGGTTGGGGCTTGCTGTTTGGGGGGAGAAAAGGGAGTTAATGACCTTCCAGAATTTCGAAGGTCTCCCAAGATTTGCGTTTAGGGTGTTGTTGAAATATTCAGCCTTAGCTAGGTGGATGGCCTTTGTGCACTTGTTTCGGAGCATGCGGTAGGTGATAAAGTTGACTGGGAGGAGCATGGCTTTGTAGTTACGCCAGGCTTTGTCACGGGCTTGTTGGCAAGCTATCAGCTCAGGGGATATCCAGGGTAGGTGAGACCCACGGACTCTGGCCCAGCGCAGAGGGGCGTGTTTGTCCCAGGCGGAGAGGAAGGTGTTCCGAAAATGCATAAGGGCTGAATCCATGTTAGAGCAGCTTGAGCTCGGGACCCAATTTGAGTGAGATAAGTCTTCCAGGAGGGGGGAGAGGCTGAGGGATTTGTATGACCGTTGGAATATAAATTTGGGAGGGGATTTAACTCTGTGAATTTTGTGGACCAAGTAGATTAGGTGGTGGTCACTAATGGAATCAGGGATGAGGCCAGAACTGATGACGCGGTGAGGGTGGGATGTAAGCACCCAGTCTAGTAGGGAGTGGTTACCAGACTTATGGTTAGAGCATGTGGGTTCTGTAATGGTTTGGCTAAGATTAAGAGCGGTAATCTCAGTTTGGGTTTTGTTAAACGTGGGTGCTAGCCAGTTGTGGTTAAAATCACCCATGACATATAGTACACCTGATTGGGCTAGAGATGAGAGTTGGCACAGTAGGTCGGTGACTATTGTGGTAGGTGTGCCTGGGCAACAATAAATACCTGCCACAAAGATAGGTAATGAGGAGGGAAGGGACAGTTTTACCATGAGAAGCTCGTAAGCTTTAGGTTCAGCTTTTGTAAGAGAGACTGAGAAGTGTAGGGCTGATCTGATGTAGATAGCCACCCCTCTGCCTCTGGAGGGCCAGTCTTGCCTTGTGATAGTGAATCCTGGAATGGCAATGGTATTATCTTGTAGACTGAAGTTTAGCCAGGTTTCAGATAGGATGATTATGTCAGTGGTGTGGTGGGCGGCTAGGACCTGAAGCTGATCAAACTTAGGGGCTAGGCTTTGAATATTTAGATGGAGAAGGCATAAGCCTCGGGGGAGGCGGCCTGGACGAGTGTTGGTGGTGGCCTTGGCTGAGAGGTTAGGTAAGGGGTGGTCTGGGTCTGTGGGTAGGGCTGGGCCAGGGTTAGGGTGTATATTCCCTGCAGCCAGAAGGAGTAGGCGATGGTTAGGTGGCAGCGTAGAACACGGAGAGACTGGGATTTTGCCATGCGCTGGCTGGGGTGCCAGTAGGGTGTGCTGAGTGGAGAGAGAGGGGACAGGAGTGGGAGAGAGTGGCTAGAAGGCAACCAAAGGAATAGACTGAGGAGGAGGAGAGTGGTGTGGGGAAATGGGACCAGGAAATAGCTGGGAGGATGATGTGGACTTAAAGGGGGCATGTGTAGGATGGGTCAGGATAGGCCGTGGGGGGGGGGTGTTGGGAAGCTGCTTGGAGGGGGAGTTAAAATGGGAAGGGACAGTAAAATGGAGGAGATCAGAAGTACAAGGGATGTTGATGGGATCATTTTACCAGATCTGGGGAATGATCCCAAGTCACAACCCTGGTGCCTGTCAGTCTCTATAGGATGGGGTGTTACAGTTGGAAACCCTAACGTCGTAGGCGTTTGTTGGTATTTTCACTCCAAATTGTCAACATAGGCTTTTTGCGATCCCACCTCATGAACAGCGGCATAATCAGTTTGTTAGCTGAAAAGTGATTTTACACAGCGGCTATGCCATTTGGCAACACAGGAAGGAAAACACATTTTGGGCAGGATGTGAAAACTGTATTGTTCATGAGGAGGTGTAAAAAAATGACAACGTTGAAAATCTGGAGTAAAAATATGAAACAATGATGAAGTCATGAGCATGCATAGGAACTGCGCAACACACATCTGTAACCCAATTATTTTGGGGATTTTTTTTAGCCACATTTTCAACATAGGCATTTTGGGACCTCCCCTCATGAACAGTGGTGCTGTGATTTTATTAATCTGTCCCAAAAGTTGATTTCCCATAGCAACCACGCCATTGTGCACCACACAAGTGCGGAAACACACATTGGGCAGGCTGTGAAAAATGACAGCTGTACTATTCATAAGGAGGTGTGAAAAAATGCCAGTGTTGAAAATCTGGTATGAAAATATTGCGAATTTGCGAAGTTACAAGGGTGCGTGGAAATTGCTCGATGCACACTTGTAACACATTCATTTTATGGACTTTCATCACCAGATTTTCAAAATAGGCATTTTAGGACCTCTGCTCATAAACAGTGTCACTGTCATTTTCTCAAACTGTCCCATAAATTGATTTTACACAGCGACCGCACTATTCTGCCCCGTTCGTGTGAAAACACATTTTGGCCAGGATACGTAAAATGACAGCTGTACTGTTCATAAGGAGGTGTGAAAAAATGACAATTTTGAAAATCTGGGGTGCACAGAGGGTGGGTGCAGGTTCGGGAGGGAGAAGGACAGACCGCGAGGGACCGTTTTCTTGTTTTACAGGGAAACAAACAACAACAAAAAAACATTGCGGCAAATTTTTTTTTTTTTACAGGGGCATTTGGCACTCTGGGGTGGGCTCCCAGCATGCCACCTGAGTGTTAGAGGGGGCTAGCCAACGGGGGATTGGGCAACCCCCGTCTGCACATAGAGAAGGGAGGGGCAAGAGCCGAGGGGGATTGGGCACCCCCCCTCAGCACAGAACAAATGGGGGGGTCATTATGCCGATGGGGAATGGGACCCCCCCATCAGCACATGAATTGAGTGATGGCATGCCAACAGGTGGATTAGGCACCCCTGAAGTCAGCTCTCCATGCGGCGGCAGTCAGGATCGCCATGTTTCTGGAATGGTTTCACCAGGAAAGGCACGTAGGGAGGGCATGTTTTGTTGTTGCTGCATGATGAGCCTGGCTGTCATTGCAGCGGACTTTTATGTTTGATGTGCTCGCCACATTATGTATTGCTGGTGTGGCGCCTGCATGCTGACTTATTGGGGAATGAGGGACGCACCTACCGATGCATGCCCTGCATTCGCCCAACAGTGACCATGCCTCCAAATCTGCCACTAATGCAATATGTTGGCTGGCACACAATCACGAGCCAACATAAAAAAAGCATTAAAGTAAACATTTATGAATAATGTCCCTCCTAGTATGATAGCCCATGAGAACCTCTTTTAAATCAGGGGTTAGGCTTACTCCTGCCTAGCTGCAGTGAAAAGATAACTCCAAGTCTCTTTTACATTAACATTACAGTGCCACCATTTTTGGAAGCTTGTGATATCATGCATGATGATGCATTGTCTAACTTAGGCACTGCTTCACCCTGCATGAAATAACAAGGTTCCAAAAATGAAGGCTGTGTAGTATAAATATATGGGAGAATGAGTGCTATCCTTTACTAAAGCTAGCTATGAGTAAAGCAAATACCTAATTTAAAAGTGCCTTTCATGGTGTTTTTAAAATATGAGATATACTATTCATAAATGTTCTGCTTTAAAAGACATCTGCAACCCTGCTGTTGCCTCCTCACACCATCTTAGTTTTGAAAACATTTTCTGTCTTGTTCCTGGACACTGCGTGAACGAGAATGTAATTATTCTGGACAAAGAGATAATCATAATTAGCAATACATGTTACTCTAGAAATCTGTGCAGAGACACAGGGAAACCAGGAAGAAGTGAAGTCAAGCTCTTTTCAGGACCCCTCTTGTCTGAAAGCCTTGTGTGATTGTATTGTATACACACTGGGCCCTAGTCACAAAAGGTACATCCCTGTCTATGTGTATGGCAAAACAAAACAAAAATGAGAATTGTGCATATTGTGCTTAATCCTGCTCTGTAATGGTGTTTTTATTTATTTGCCAAATCCATTGCATGTCTTGACCAATGAGGAAGTAAATGAGGATAGCATTCTCTCCTTACCTTTATTTGCCATTTTTGTTTTTGTTGCTGACTTGTCGATTTCTTGTATGTTTTCCTCAGTATCCAGGAAAGGGCATTTAACAAATAAAATTCCCTTGTCTTACCTATAGTATTCCTTTCCACAGTACCTACTTTAAAAATACTGTTCATCTAATTTGGTTGCAGCCGAGGTCATGGAAGAGGGGCCAGAGGAGCAGAGACTCCCAGACCCCAAGATCACTTAGCTGGGGTCCAGAGACATGAGGGCTATGGTGCAGAAATCGCAAAACTATTTGTTTAAAGAGTGCCAATGACCACCCTGGGACTGAATATATCCATAATAATGAGCTGCTCATGAATAGGGTTCATTAATGTTTAAGAGCCGCTCATTATTTGTATATATTTAGGTCCAGAGCAGTCACTGGTGCTCTTTAAGCAAATAGTTTCACAGCCTCTGCACTGCGGTTCTCATATTTCCAGACCCCAATGAAGTAATCTCAGTGTTGTGGAGAACCAGGAGAACTCAAAACGGATGTGCAGACCACCATCTCGCACATTATCAGTGTGGCTGCAAGTGATTCTGCATCTCTGCTCCTCTGGCCCCTGTTCTATGACCTCAGCTGCAGCCTTATCAGTTCTGGCCAGAATTTGTTTATGAATGAGTACCATAAGTCCCAGTTGCCACAAGTCCAGAATGAGACTATTTTCCACACCATACCTAAACATAGGAGCTAGTAATCCTGACCACCATTTTGTGGCTGCTTCACATATTTTGTGTCTGCTTGATGTATTTCAGTGACTAAACCATTCTTTGCTGGGATTTTTATTTTGTTTGCCATTTGATGGTTTCTTCTGCTTCTGACAATATTAATTTCAGGAAAGGTATCTGCACTAACAAACTCACCAGACTGTCTGCTTATTAAATTATTAAAACAGACTAAAGACTGAACTTCAGTTGAGCTTTCATAAGTAGAGATTTTTTCCGAAATGGTCTATCCACTCATTTGGTGTTATGCTAGATTCTGTATCATATCTCTTATTTCTAGTACCCAGGGCAACCAGATTTTTTTTTCAGAATTCCTGTTTTCAATTGATCCTGGTAATGAAAACCATAAGGAAGCTTTATATGCCTTTTTCTTTGTTCAGTCAAGTACTACAGGCATTTCTAATATAACACAAAAGCCCATCTGTCTTCATAAAACACAGTTTCCTTGCCAATCTGTCTTAGTGCTCCACAATTTTGTCAAACCATTTTGCTTTTGGCTGCACAACATAATTCGCTTGATTACTGTCACACAAGAAAAGTAGCTCAACCAATTTATCTCCAACTTTCTCAAATAAATTTAAAGTTAAGGTGGTAGAAGGGCTATAAGAGTAACCGGAGTTAAGACTAGCTAAACACTGATTTTTTTTATCCAGTCATTTCTTTTAGAGCTTAATGATTCAGTAATTTTTCCCCTGTAAAAATAGAGTCCATTTTCCATCCATTTATCAAGTATTTGCATATGCAAATCTAGCTCCAAGATTTTCAACAGTTTCATTCTGTTTAAGATTAATAAAAGTCCCTCTATAACTTTAAAACTGATGTATAGCTCACATTCACAATGTCTTGACTCAGAATTCACAGTTTATCTCTACTTTTGAGGATGCAGAATTTTCATAACTCACTCATAGGACTGCAACTCATGCATTATTGTAGTACTGTATATGGTTAGGGCTTATTGTGTATGGAAAACAATGGTTTTCCAAATGTTGCAGGACAGTTCAAATGTCAAAAAAGTTATTGTACTATCGTTCTGACATCATGTTGATAGTACAACAATTTTTCAGCCTTGAGCTGCTATCTGATTTGCTGCAATGGTTCTGTTTAACAAAAAATACCCTCTAAAATGGTGGCGGTACTTAGCGAACAGTCAGGCGAGCAGTTCTCAAACACAGTTTGAACATGGAGTGCTATAGTCAGCTCTGTGTGTCCAAACTATTAATTTGCTGGTTTTCTTATTTTTCTTTTTTTGTAAATTACTGGCACAGTTACGGGATTGGAGCAGAACAGGACTACTCGCAGAAGACTGGTATCTTTGGTGATGGGATTGCAGCATGGAGGACCAGAAACTTTGGGGATGGGAGTGGAGATACTGGGAAGCTAGTGAGGACCAGTGTGACATTGTGAACACAAGGTATGAACACATTTCAGGGAACCATATACTATATAAAATAATGGATGGGTGACCATCCACAACTCAAGCTGTGTTTCCATCTTGGGAGTTGATGACGTCATACAGACATCTCGAGCTTCACTCTTGAGGTCTCTGTGATGTCATCAGTTCCCTCGATGGAAACACAGCTTTTGTGGATGGTCAGCCATCCACGATTCTATATGTCTTGTCCCCTCACACTTGGAGAGAATTTTGATATTTTGAGTCAGGCTACTGTGTATCCCCTATAGCTATTGCTCAGTGGCATGCCAAAAATACTCCTGACAACTGTGGATACTTGAGACTCAAGTTATTGTATAACATCTAGGAGGATGACACATTGCTCATCTTTGTCTTTTTGGGATTATGAATTGATCCAATAAAGCCAAGAAGCCTCAATGCCTAGCTAATGTCATCTATCCAGCAGCATGATCCTACAAACAGCAGATACTGTATGTTCTCTCTGGATTGAACCATAGTTAATGTAGTTTGAAATAATTTAATAACTGGAGGAGGGAGATGGAGAACCTGATGGCATGGCAGGACACATGTTGCAAGGTGGTGCAACAGCGGGACACCATGCAAGACATGAGCTGATACAGAAGTTCTTCTGAGGTGGCATATGGCCACCACCACCACCACCACCACCACCATCATGGTGGCACTTGCAGCAGTATGGGGGACACAGTGTGGTGCAACACAACACAAACAACAGCATGGTACCCATGGCACCATCACTGAGACACAGGAGGATGGGTTTCTGTCTGCCAGGTGCCATGTGACACACGTGGCTGCACTGGAGCTGAAACAGTGACCATGCGTGTCACACAGCATCAGGCAGGCATGGCTGCGAATGACAGAAGGCCCCCCAGGCCACACACAGAGGACCACAGCACACGTGGCTGACACACACAGAGGACCACAGAACACATGGCCGATGGACATGCAGACATAGGTGGGCATGGGACACACACGGGACAGTGGCACAATGATGAGGGGATGGTGCCACCAGGCACAGTGCACCTGTCATGGCCACCAATGCATGATAACAGTACAACCACAACAGGGACACAACACTGGGTGGCACAGACCTGCAGATGTATGGTGGTAGTAAGCACCATTGTGTTGTGCCACCGGTGCCACCCACAGGGCCCACCATGCCCCTGGGTGGAATGGTGCTGTAATGGCCCATGGCCACCACACAGGCATGAAATACACAGTGTGGTGGCATGTGAACAGGACCCAGCACAGGGCACTGCGGCACACACAATGCACCATGCGGGCATGCTCACCGTTGTGTGCCCAAGGCTGTTAGAAGGACAGCTGGCACACAGATAACATGTGCAGGATGTGGATGCACATGCAGCAGTGCAACTCTGCAGCATGTGTTCCCGCACATGCACACACACACACACACACACACACACACACACACACACACACACACACAGAGGGACCCGCCCATGCAGACCACAGACAGATACGCAGATCCAGGGATGCAAAGATATAATTAAATGTACAAATGTTAAACACAGAACAGTAGTATAAACAAACACAATAACTCAAACAATATCAACAGTAATCCAAACCCTCCCCCAATAACCAAACCAGATCCCACCACTATGTACATCCTTCCCAGCCCCAGAACCAGTCCATATGTACATGCCCCCCCCACACTGGCCCCAGTAACATACAGTAGACAGAACCCCCCCCACACACATACAGCATGAATGGTCCCCACCTTGGCACAACAGGATATCCGGTCCCCCACAAACACTATCTACATGCCCCTCCAATGTAGAACAGTATATACAGCCCCCACTGCCCCACCCTGGATATAAATGATAGTAGCCCCCACCAGCCACCCTGACATACAGCATGTACAACCCCCCACCCCCATGGCACAATACAGTGCTAGCATCCGTGGCCTCAGTCTGTGGCCCAGTCCACAATTGCGCTGCCCTAATGCTCCTGCAGTACTGTCAGCAGTGCCCCAAGGGACCCATGCAGGCCTGCAACATCCACCATGATGGCTGCTACAAGTTAGATCAGCCTCTGGTTACCCTCTGTCTACTGCCCCGGGTGCACCACCTCCTGCTGTCACCGGCCATCCCCAGCCTGTGGGCTAGGATGTCCCCCAGATGACCCTTGTCCCTCCTCGTGTCTGCCTGAGTGCAGTAGAGGTAGATCCATAGGGCCAGCCTTGTGGTCGGCACACTCTGCCGGCAGCATGTCCTCCTTCACCTGCTTCTCCTGCTGCAGTGCCACCAGATGTCCCAGCTGGTGCGCATGGTCCACAGGCTCCTCTGAGGTGTGTCCCTCCAGGGGCGAAGGTGCACCCTCCATGTCACCATCCGGCCCCTCTGTGGCTGGCTTGTCGTCTTCCACCTGCACCTCCACTGGCCGGTCCTCTTCCACCTGCGGCTCCATGGCATCATTATCCATGTCCACCTCCTCCTCCTCTGATGTTGGTGGCATGGGATGGACCCTGTGGCACTGGCATAGAGTGTGGCGCATGTACTGTGCTGCATCCTGGGCCTTCTGGTCAGCCATGGCCTGCAGCAGTGCCAGGTACCTCTGGGCAAGGCTGCTCCGCCCACCTGCAAGGTAGCAAAGGATTAGGTCAGTGCCATAATGGGACACACTGCATGCCCAGGCAGCACACGGCCCCCCCCCACAGACCAACCCAGCATAGCCATGACACATGGTAGACAGTGCATGCACCTACCTGACCTCCGGTGGTCCTGCGACTGCCGCTGTTGCCGTCAGCACTGCTGCACCCCATCCTGTCACCCCTGCTACATAGAAACATAGAAACATAGACTTTGACGGCAGATAAGGACCGCTAGGCCCATCTAGTCTGCCCATTTCCCTACCTACAGGATAGGTCGCAGATCCTAGTTAATCAATAGCCTATTTCTTCCTACCCCCCACAAGAATTGCCTTATGTCTGTCCCATGCATTCTTGAATTCTCCCACAGTTTTAGACCCCACAACCTCCTCAGGAAGACTGTTCTATGCATCCACTACCCTCTCTGTGAAATAATACTTCCTCATTGCCCTGAACCGCCCTCCTTCTATCTTTAAATTGTGTCCCCTTGTTCTTGCAAGTCTCTTTTTCTGAAAGATGCTACCCTCTTGGACTTTGTTGATTCAACTGAGGTACTTAAAGTTTCTATCATGTCCCCCCTCTCCCTTCTTTCCTCAAGGGTATACATATTAAGCTCCTTTAGTCTCTCCTCATACGGCTTCTCTTGTAGACCCTGCACCATTTAGTTGCCATCCTCTGGACTGCCTCTATCCTGTCTATGTCCTTGCGGAGATGGGGTCTCCAGAACTGGACACAGTACTCAGATGGGGTCTCACCAACTGTCTGTACAGAGGGATAACAACTTCCTGTTTTCTGCTGATGATGCCTCCCTGCCATCCCAGTATACCCCCAGCCCTCCCAACTGCCTTCTCCATTGCTTGCTAACCTAAGGTCATCTGATATGATTACCCCCAGGTCCCTTTCCTTTTGTTGTTGTTACTACCTCCCACCCATTGTGTATTCTTCCCTGGGTTCTTGTTTCCCAGGTGCATTATTTCACTTCTTTGTATTGAATCCTAGCTGCCATACTTCTGACCATTCCTCCAACCTTGCCAAGTCCCTTTTCATCCTTTCCACGCCTCCTTGTGTATCAACCCTGTTGCAGAACTTTGTGTCATCTGCAAAAAGGCATGCTTTTCCTTCCAGTCCCTCTGCAATGTCACTGATGAAGACATTAAAAAGGACTGGACCCAATACTGAACTCTGCGGTACCCCACTAGTAACCCCCCTTTTTTCAGAGTGGACTCCATTTACAGTTGCGACCTGCATGTTCACCCAGAATTGGGCTTGGTAGGCTTAGTTGCATATATGGCGGGCATGGTAACTGCGGCATGCGGCTGCATATGTTCTATTGTATGCTACATGTGGCTGGCCCTACCACAACATATGGGAATGAGTGAGATCACACAGATAGCCAGTGAACATGCTGTACTATTTACAGGTTGTGGAACAGTGACAGTGGTACAGTACATTTGTTTTGTGCAACACCCCTCAACACACATATCCACACCCAGTGATAATACACATCATCGACACCCGAACAGTGCTCTCCAACATCACTCGCACACATGCACGCAGTGCACACACACACACACACACACACATTACACACACAGCACGCATCCACTCACAGTGCCCTCCCCTTGTGCCGCTATGTACAGTGCCCACCACCCCTTGCAGCGGCACACCATACAGGTATGGTCGCTAGTCCCCCTGCTGCTGCTTGGTCCATCAGCGCTTAGCGGCACATACACCCTGTGTAAACCCCTGTGGTGTAGGTGGCACCACCCCTGCAGCACCACTGGGCACACCCTACCCCTGTTGCATGGCTATGGGTCCCCCACTGTCCATGTGTCCCTGCACCATCGCTGGCTTCCAACACCTGCCCCACCTTCCTGTGATGGCAGGTGCAGGTCCTGGCACAGTCCCCTGTCCCTTCGTGGGTTTGCCACTGTCCTCCATTCCCAGGGCTGGTGATGCCACCTCTGCTGTGTCCTGGCCTGCAGTGTCTGCAGGTGCTCCCACTTCCTGCCTTGCACTGGTGCTGCTGCTGGTGACTACTGCAGAACAACCCATGGCTATGGCAGTAGGTGGTGTGGGTGTTGTTGGCGGTGGCGTTGGTGCCAGTGGGGCTGCCAGTGGTGTTGGTGGTGGAGGCAGTGGTGGTGGCCTTGGTGCCCCTGGTGGTGGTGGTGCTGCTGTTGGTAGGGGAGGTGATGGCGGTGTTGGTGGCGGCTGTACACATGTGTCCCCTGGGGCTGTTGGTGCCATGGCCTGCTCCGTGGGAGGTAGCTGCATGATCCCAGCCATTGTGGTGGTGTGTGTGTCCCATTATCCTGCTGGTGATATTGCTCCACATGTGTTGCCTGTGTAGCAGTGTCCCTCCCCTGTGTGTGGTGCACAGGCTGGGCCATCAGTGTGCTGTGTAGTGCCATGGCAATAATGTCTGTCTGCCTCATTTGCTGTGCCACTGACCCCTCCATGGCCGTGGTCAGTCACGTAAGCACCTGCATCTGTGCCCTGACACAGACCTGAGAGACAACCATGGAGTCCACCAGCCTCCCCATGGCTGCTTGTGTAATGCATGTCCCAGACTCAACTGCACCAATGAGGGTGCCCATGTGCTCCTCCATTGCCGTGTGGTGGGCATCTATGCTTAGGCGGATGCAGCCCAGCATCTCTGACTGCTCCTCATGGGTCCTGCAGGGACTATGACACCTTGTCCAGGTTTGCCTCCAGCCATTCATATGAGGCCGGACTCAGGTCCTGGGCGATGTTGTCCACAATGCTGCCCATGCTGAAGAGGTTGCACAGGTCCAGTCCCTCATCCTCCTGCTGATATCTTGCCACTGCCTGCTGCTTGCCCACCACAGCTGTTGAGGCTACATAAAGCTCCACCGTGTCTGCACTGCCTAGGTGGTCCATAACGGGGGCCTGTGGGATGGTCAGCTGCATACTGTCCTGCTCTGGCTTACTGCCTATGCCACCACTGTCCTCCGCCCCTGTGTCCACTGCTGCTGTACCTGTGGGGAGACAACAGTGCATCAGTGCTACCCCACCATGTTCTGCCCTATGCACATGCACCCACACCCACCCCTGCATTGCTGTCCTGTGCACCAGTGGCACATGCCATAGTGCACAGTGCTGCCATGCGATGGCCCTTGCAAGATGTGGCCTGACTCCATGGACACACCACCCCATCATACTTGCCATGGGTGTCCCTGTCACCCTGCTTCTGGCCACCTGCACATGCCCTCCACACAGACTGCCTGCACTACATGCCATGCTGTCATGGGTGGCCGTGGGCCATGTGCATTACAGTGTTGCTCTGCTGCACCACCAGCACACCCTAACCCGCACACCATGGCTTGCTTTAAATGGTGTGGCTCGTCTAGTCCACCACTTACCTGTCCCTGCTGCCATCCACATTGTGTCCAGGTCTGTGTCTCCATGGATGCTGTGCTGGCTCAGGAAGGGGAGCGTCCTCTTCTCATGGGAGCCCAGTGGTCTCTCCTCCTGTGGCCCACCATCTGTGGCCTCCTCCTTCTGCCTATTGTACACCTCCTTCACCTTTGCATGATGCTTCAGGTTCTTTTACCCACTTCTGGAGGTCTTTGACACTGCACTTGGCGTTGGCCACCGCATTGACCTTTTTGGCAATGTCATCCCAGGCCTCCTTGTGCTTTCTGCACCATTCGCACTCCCCACCCTTGCCCATTAGCTGAGCAGGCTGTGCCTCAAGCTCATTGAGAAGCACATCAGTCTCTTCATTTGTGAAATTGTGTTTCTGTTTTCATGCAGATGCCACCTCTGTGTTGCTCCTGGCCTGCACCATCATTTCTGAATTTATTGCTGTCTGCGACATGTCTGTGGGTTACGCACATTTATATGGGTGTTGGGATGCAACAAGCATATCCTCTACACCTGCTGTTGCGGGTTGCATCATGCGTTGTGGGCATAACTTGTGACATGCGTAAGTTGGCTGTTCTCTGTCATAACTGGCCTATGTTTTGGAACAGGGCACTGCACGCATATTGCAAGGGTTTGGGTGTAACTTTACACAATAGCTCAAATTGCTCCCTGCTCTAATCGCTCTCTTGGAATCAGGCCCAGTGTGTTTTATTTCACTTCAAATTATTGCCCCATTGGGTTGTGCTGTCCCCAATATGCCTAGATGCTGTACAGAAGATGTCAGTAGCATGATGGCATCATTTGGTATGTAAGTGAGACTGTGAACAGACTAACAGTATGGTCTCATACTGTATTAGATGCCTTAGTAAATGTGGTAATTGAATAAAGTCATGCCAGCAGTGTAGTTGAAATTATTCTCCCTCACTCAATCTTGCTGCATATTCTTGCTCTATTAAATGACAAGTTTAACTTACATCAAACAGAGGATTCTTCAGCCCCCTTGTTCACATTTTCCGTGACTGTCCAGGCATTCTCATGATCTGAGAATACGCCTCCAGCCTACAAGCCCGAGCAGCCTGAAGACTTGTGCAGGGACTAATTTGCACATTGGAAGCATAGTAGAACAAATAGGTTTTCCGTTCTGAGATGAGTGCTGAATATAACAAAGCAATTATTTACCGGAAATGAGCACTACAACCATTTAAAATTCACATTTGAAGTACTGGAACCATGGCTCTGCACATGAACACCATATTGACGCAGATCCACGGTGCCAATATTTCAAATGTGAATTTTGATGGTTATAGTGCTCATTTCCAGTAAAGGGTTGCTTTGTTATGTTCCGCATTCATCTCTGAATTGGAAAACCTATTTGTCCTACTATACTCCCAATGTGGACAGTCATGGAGATGTGAACAAGGGGGATAAGGAACCCTCTGACATAAATTAAACTTGTCATTTAACAGGACAAGAATATACTGCAGGATTCAGTGACTGAGGATTATTTAAACTACACTGCTGGCATGACTTTATTCAATTAACACATTTACTAAGGCAGCTAATACAGTATGAGTCTGTACTGTCAGTCCCTCCAGAGTCCAGCTTGCACACCAAATGATGTCATTATGCTAAACGTCATTTAGACGGTGCAGCGGGAAATGCAAACTGAAGGCAGAAAATAAGCTGCAGTAAGTGTGAGGGCAATAAACTTAATATTCTGGGTGTTGCATCAACAGAGACCAGAAATCACAACAGAGGACCCTTCAGCAGCCTGTCAGTGAATCACATATAGCAACAAATTAAAATGTATGTAGGCATTTTGCATATGATCTTTAAATTAAATGTACATCTGAGAAAAATCATGAATTATCAAAACTTGCCAATAGATAAAATAAATTGGCTGGTCTTGGTTTAGTTAGGGGTGTCTATAGAGTACTGGGGATGCATTTAGAGTTCGTATAGAAATTATTATGAATAAGTAACACTCAATTGTATACTGTACATTAAGACTTGTACGTTAAGTTAATGTAATTGTTTTGCAGTACAATGCTCTAAAATTCAATTTTCTTTATTTTTACTAAGTATAGACTCTCATAATGGCTCATTGTTAGAGATGAACTTTCACTGTGGCTAATTCTGAAATCCAATAAGACAACCTCTCAAGTTAACTTAGTTAAATTCTGGTGATATTATTATCTGAGGTAATTTCCTTTGCATACTACTGTATATTAATTTAGAGAGTGTGTGTGTTTGCATGGGGGGACGGAGTTAATTGAAATGGGACATGTCAACGTTTCTTTGTAAAATGTTACATAATTACCTCTGCTATTATTCTTCATTAGATACAAGATAATGTATATTAGTAATGTTGCTGTCTAAAATATAGTAATTATATCTGATTAGTAGAAGTATTTTAAAAAAGTCAGACTCCTGATGAACTATATTTTTTTCCATATTTAAGTTTTTCTTAAATACCAATTTCTTTACTTGTCCCTTACCTCCATTCTTTAAGAGCTTTAACTGTATCATGTACTTTATTATTTAATTTATTCATTTTTGTTAATGATATGGACACTATGCATGTTCCAGTTATCTCAATGAATATTGATTTAAAATCTAATAAAAGTTTAGTACAAAGGCCAGCACAATGGTGCAGAGGGCTAAGGCACTGTGTGTTTTATCTCCTGCCATGTTGGTGACCCATATTTGGGAACAAACATGGGTTGCCAGTGGGAGTCTGGGGGGGGGGCTGGGAAAGGAACCGGTAGCCACTTGGCAGCTTTCCTTTCCTGGATTGGGGTAGTAGGCCATCTCGGCTACTGGCTGCCACCATGTGGAGGCCTGGTGGTAGTGCATAGGGATGCTGAGCGACAGACAAATGACATTTGAGGGAGGGGTCACAGGATTGGGATACATGCATGCCTCCATGTGCATGTGATTACCCATGTACACCGCAGCAGGGATTGCGATGGGGAGAAAAATGGAGGAAAAGGCATGGAAGGCAGTAATGATGCCTGCTCACCACACCCCCATCCACCACATTACCAGGGCACTGGGTGGGTGGCACTGGATTCAGGCATGGGTGAGGATGGCCCTTCCTGTCCTTACGCTTCCATGAGGGCAATCCGTGGGGGTACTTAGCAGTTCAGGTAAGCAAGGGGAGATGATGGATGATGGAGGGAAGTGGAGGAGGATCTGAAGGAAGCCAAGCCTGCCATGGCCAGGGGCATAACGAGATTATGGGAAAAAAAAGTAAAAAAGTAAATGATTATGACATCTATAATATATAAAAAAAAAATAAATGGTTCACTAATATATATCATCACCTACTGTAAAATAGAAAGAGGAAATACATATGTAACCCCCCTGTTACCCGGGGTTACTAGAATCCCAGTAAGACCTAGTGGTAGGCAGGAAAGCAGCTTGTGAAACTCCAGTTAAATGGATTTCACACTGTCTCACTCTGTTCTCAGTCTCAGCTGAGACTGAGGGATGACATCACCATAGAACTCTCACAGCTGCATGAGCCACACTGGAGTGCTGCAGTTGGAAGTTAGGATAGAATGTTGGGGATTTTGAACAGAGTCAGTGTGCAGTCTTGGAGAGAGACAGCAGCACAGCAGTCTTTGTGCAGACTCTCAGAGCATTAAGCTCTGTTTTAGAGCTACTGTTAAGTAGGTGTGTGTTCCCACCGTAAGAGGCACACAGAAGCTGATTGCTGAGGTGGTGGAGACCACTGTCACTGGTCCAAGTTCCCCATCCCGGGGGGGGGGGATGGTTTGCCTGTTTTCCAGGGGCAACCCTCCTGGTTCTGGCTAAGGGAAGAAGTTGCCTATTTCAAGTTGTGCTGCGGCACCAGAAGCTCTGAGAGAGAAATTCCTGTGGAGGAATCGCCTGTGGGGCACCTGCAACCAAAGGGTGAGTTTGCTCTGACATAGGGCCTTTGTTTTCACCTGAACTGTTGGAGCGTGGGGATTGGACTGCTTAATCTGTAGCAGGTCTAGTGTAATAGACATTGCCGGTTAACTCAAGTAGGTTCAAATCCAGCACAAAGAGTGAAGTAAAGTGGGGATTGGACTGCTTAATCAGTGGGGGGCCTAGAGCAATGGGCTTTGCCATTTAAAAGTATGTTCAAGGCCAGCACAATGGGAAAGCAAGACAAGTAGAGGAAATGTGACATACATTTAGCCTTAATCTACATTGCCAAGCTTTACAGTATGAGGTGTTTACTGTCCAGAGAAATGGCCGGGTATGAATTGTGGGAGCGAGAGGTGGGAGACCCCCCCCATCAGTAGTAACCAAATTCACCTCTACAGATTTGCTCTGTGGCACCTTTACTTTCTCTCAGGTACTTGGCCAATGCCTGAGGAAAGTACCCAGACGTGGGATTAAAAGGAAATTCTCTGATAGAGCTGAGGTGCTCTTAGGTGGTTTAAGGAGCCACCATCAAATGTTTCCATGACATATGGAAGGTGTCTGAGTGGCCGGCAAGGAAGCAGAGCCAGGGAAAACCCAGAACAGTGTACAAGTTCAGGCTGTATACCCAAAGCAGCATGCAAGTCTGGGCTATGTGCCCGGTGTGTTCAGAGCCTGAGGGCTAAAAGTGTTGAGGAAGTGTTCTTGATTCTCTTAATGTGCATCACCAGGAGTGTAACCCCGTGGGGGTCCATCTATGCTTTGTTGTTCTGCTTGGATGTGAATAAAGCCACACTTTAGAATCCTATTCCTGGTATTGGACATTGCAGTTATTGCTTCCTGTGTTCAGAGTTACTTGGGTGCCCCTGTGCAGAGTAGCCAAACCTAGCCTTTGTGCCGAGTGACCTATTCCTCCCCAAACCTAGTCCCCACCTGGTACTGCTGTCAGATTCAAACAGTATACCACCTGTCATTTGCAAAAAGGCAGGGGTGGGGGGGCTTACACATAGAAACAGAATTTGTCAGAAGAAAATGACTTCTTGGTCCACCCAGTCTGCCTCAGTGTTCCCTGTGAATTCTGCCTTTGTAGGCCCCATCTGGTCTCCAGCAACCCTCTCTATCTCTTTTTTTAATATACCTTTATGATTATCCTATGCATGTTTGAAGTCCCCCACTCTTCAAGCCTCCACCACTTACACTGGTAGTCTTTCCTGTGCATCTACCACCTTCTCAGTGAAGAAATATTACCTCACATCTATCTTGAACTGCCCCCTCCAGCTTCCTCACATGTCCCCTGATCCTGGTGCTCCTTCTCATTTGAAGGAGATTCTGCATCTGCACCCTGCTCACCCCTGTGAGGTACTTGCTAGTCTCACTCATGTCACCTCTCTCCTCTCTTCCAGGATGTACATGTTGGGATCCCTCAGTCTCTTCTCATAGGACTTCCCATGCAACTCTTGTTCCATTTGGCTGCCTACCTCCGGACAGTCTCCATCCTGTCTATGTCCTTTGACATGTAGTCTGCAAAACTGGACACAGTACTCCAGGTGGGGTCACACCAGTGAGTGATACAACAGAAACACCACCTCCTTCCTCCTGCTGGAGATACCTCTCCCTATGCACCCAGCAACCCACTAGCCCTACCTGTTGCCTTGTCATACTGCCCTACCACCCTCAGGTCCTCTGATATGATAACCCTGAGGTCTGGTGACTGTCAGTACCTCACTCCCTAGGTGCCCTAGGTGCATGATTTTGCACTCTTTGGCATTGAACCCCAGCTGCTATGTTTTTGATGACTCCTTGAGTTCCCAAGATCCCTGAGCATTTTGTCCACTTCCTCCTGAGTGTCCACCCTATTATAGATATTGCAGTAATCTGCAAAAAGGCAAACCTCCCCCTCCAGTTCTTCTGCAAAGTCTTCTATGAAAACATTGAAAAGGTCTGATCCCAGTTCTGAACCCTGGGTCAAAGTTAAAGTCAAAGTCAAACTTTATTTATAAAAGGCACTTTTCAAAACCAAAGCGCCTGCACAATGAATTGTTAAAAACTAATTCAAATTAAAATCCCAGATCATAAAATACATCCCACTATAAATATATAATAAATTCAAAGCATATCAGGGAATGCTAGCTCAAATAAATATGTCTTCAATGAAGACTTAAAAGACTCAGTGGACAGGCACTCTCTCACCTGATGAGGTAGAGAGTCCCACAGGGTCGGGGTCACAAACGCAAATGCTCTGGCCCCAGAGGTTTTCAAAGATGTACCCTGCTGGTCATTCTCCCATCGTTAGAGAGAGTGCCATTAATCACCACTTCTGTACACTACATGTTAACCACTTTCTAACCCAATTAATCACTTTGTATCCCACCACTAAGCTGGTCAACTTTTTAATCAGCCTCCTTTGTGGCACAGTGTCAGAGGCATTCCTAAAGTCCAGATAGACCATGTCCACTGCCCTTCTGTAACCTATTTTCCTGGTCATCCACTCAAAGAAATCTATCAGATTCAGTTTGCATGACCTTCCCCCGTGAATCAATGTTGCCTATGATCATACAGCCTGTTGGATTCTAGATGCTCCACCAGTTTTTCTTTCAGTAGGGTTTCATAAATTTTCCCACCACTGAAGTAAGACTAACTGGTCCATAGTTGCTAGCTTCCTCCCTCCTGCTGTTCTTACATAAAGGGATCATGTCAGCCCTTCGGCACCTCTGCCCTAGGAAAGTTTTCTCCCCTTGGGCCCTTCTTTCCTTACATTTTACCATCAGAGGTTGTAGGAAATTGCAGGAATCTTGTTGTTTGAGAAATGGCACCTGATGATACAATACATGCTATGTATGCATGGCCAGATCTCTAGTCTCAGTTCTGTGTGTCAACAAGCCTGTTTGCCACTCCAAATCCATTATATTAGCAGAATAATACACTTCAGTGTGTTCCTTAACATAGAAACACAGAAAATGACAGCAGGAAAAGACTAATGACCCATCCAATCTGCCTGAGTTCTCTATCTAACCCTGAGATCTACTTCCCAAGTGGATATTCAAGCATATGCAATGCAGTGTTCATGTGTCTTGCTTTCCATTCAAGTTCAATAAAGTTTATTGAATTAAAAAAAAGCATATGCAATGCATTTTCAAGTGTTTATGAGGACACTCCATCTTCAGCCTTGTGTCTGACACAGCCCCTTGGGCTTGCATCACAAATGGTTTAAGGCATACTCCCTCATGTATTGTTGTCTCATTAATCCCTCCATATTCAAAATAACTTTGTGGAAATTAAATTTGTTTATCACAGGTCTTAACAAATACAGGACAACTTCTGCTTTAGTAAAAACAGTAATTTTATATATATAAGAAAGGAGCCAGGAAGAACCATTTAAAATAACAATAAAGGAATGACTTAATTAAGGAAAATATACTCAGGTGACCCATACAGAAATTAGCATTTGTGGGAAGTTACCTTGCACTTGTAGCACATTGAATAGCATACAAACTGAGCTTGGTAATCATATCCAGATTGCAAGATTGCATGAGTAGTCACTGTAACGTTCATATAAACGTGATTATGAGCATAAAACACAGTCAGTTTTTTTGACTTGTGTCAAACTGGCAGTGATCATATGAGATCATTAGCAGAGTCATTTTGAAAGTAATCATGCAGTTGCAGTGGTTATGACTAGATGACATTATCAACATTTGTTGCTAGTAAATACAGATATTTCTGACTTAGCTCATCTCATAGAGCTCTGACTTTAAGAAACTAAAGGTGAGAAGTTCAGATCCCAGTCACTCCAGCTACTTAAAATATGCAGAAGATCATGAGACAGTCATGCTGACATTAAAGTGAAGATGCTATTGTGCTTTGCTGAAGCTCAGAGTAACTTGAATAAAGGTCTTGAATGGAACAAGTACAAACTTCCTGTACAGTAATGAAACAATCGCAGCGACCTTGCTTATGAGATCACAGTGACTGCATGTACAATTGTATTTCTTTCTTTCTTTGTTGTTTTTTTTTTTACCAGGTGGGTGCACTGGTCCCAGGGACAATTTTTAGGCAAAACCCAAATCATAAAGATGGCAACAAAACAGTATAGAAAAGCCATAAATGCATGCAGAACAAGAAGTATGTGGCAAGTTACATAACATAACAAGTGGTGATTAAAGAGCAAAAGCAATAAGCAAACAACAAATACAAAAAATACAATCAACAGTTACAATAAATATGCAAGTTTATTTTTTTCAGTAAGGAGATAAAGGGAGGTGTAACTAAGACTAACAAATTAGACAGGAGGATGAGGAACCAAGCTATAAAGAACTTGCCAAATTTAATTTAAAGAGGAGGAAATTAAAAGGGGACATGACTATGTTTTTGTAAAATTCTTAAAGGAAGGCTTTGCAAAAGCTAAAAGTAATTTAAAAGTACACTGTCAGCATGCCTGCGGCTTTTGTAAGTGCTCTATATGAGCTGCCCTTATGGCAGGTACAGTAGTATAAAATACATATATTACCTGATGTGAAGAAAAATATTATGATTTTATTAATTTTTTGGAAAAGTAAAAATGAGAGAGGTCCACCCTTTCAGCTTGTCAGCTGATGCTCCCATGCACTGCCGAAAGGTAATGCTGTGACATTCCATGGGTGACCTTGTTCATGCACGAGTTTGTAAAAATGTGTAGCTTGTGAATAAAATAATGGGCATCGTACTGCTCGCTTTCCAGGCTTCAAAAAATTGCCTCTTTTCCTAAAACAAGAACTACAACCAGTTAAATTCACCTTTTCAGAAATGAAGCTGTGACTCTGGGCATGTACATTAACATCAGTGCTAATGTGCATGCCCTGAGTCACGGCTTCGTTTCAAAAGGTGAATTTAGCTGGTTATAGTTCTTAGTTTAGGAACAGAGGCACTTTTTAACAATTTGGAAAACAAGTAATCTGATTGCCCTTATCTTATTCACAAGCTACAAATATTTACTAACTCGTACATGAATGCGTTCACCCTTGGCATGACTCAGCATCACTTTTTGGGGTTGCACAGAGCATCTGCTGATGGCTTCAGGGTGGATCGCTCTCATTTTTACTTACTTTTGCCAGAAAAGTTCATAAATCATATTTCTCTACAAATCAAGTGGCAGTTTTGTATTTTATAATACTGCTACTGCCATAAGGGCAACTTATAGTGAGCTTAGAAAAGCTACAGAAATGCTGACAGTGTCCCTTTAACACAGAAACACAGAATCCGTTAGCAGAAAAGGCCTGTTAGCTTATCATGTCTGCCTATTCCTATCTAATGTTGAATTAAAGAACCCTAGAGACTCTTCTCTCTCCTCATTGCTTCCTTCCTGGTGCATACTTTACCAAGCCCTTGTATCTGTTCCACCTTCATTTCAATCCATTTCTAATTTCACATGGACCACCCCATCTGGCAGTTTATTCCACCCTCTGCCTCCCTCTTGATGGAAACGTACTTCTTGACATCTGTCTTAAATTTTCCCCTTGCCAGCATCATGGAGTTGCCCCTGTTGTTTGTGTTCACACTTACTCTAAACTGTTTCAATCACATCCGCTCCCTTTCCCTTTTTGCCTGAAATGTATATGTAAGGCCCGAACCCCTGCCTTTTTGCAAAATGACAGGTGGTATGCTGTTGAAGCTGACAGCAGTACCTGGTGGGGACTGGGTTCGGGGAGGACTAGGTTACTTGGCACAGGGGGCCTAGGTTTGGCTACTCTGCGTAGGGGCACCCAAGTAAATCTGAACACAGGAAGCAATAACTGTAATGTCCAAAACCAGGAATGGGATTCTAAAGTGTGGCTTTTATTCACATCCAAAACTGAACAAACAAAGCATAGATGGACCCCCATGGGGCTACATTCCTGGTAATGCAGATTAGAGACACAGAACACTTCATTATTCCAGCCCTCAGGCTCTGAACCTACCAGGCACACAGCCCAGACTTGCACGCAGCTTTGGGTATACAGCCCGACTTGTACACTACTTGGGTTTTTCCCTCCGGCCACTTGATCGCGGTCCATATGGGAATGAACCAGTTTTCCTGTTGGTGGCTCCCCAAACCACCTTAGAGCCTTCGACTCCTAAAGGGAAATTTCCTTCCAATCCCACGTCTGGGTACTTCCCTCATCACTGGCCAAGTGCATGAGGCAAAGTAAAAATCCACAGAGCAAATCCATAGAGGTTTATTTTTTTATTTATTTGTGAAATCAGTTTACAACCTTTGAGCCAGGGGCTCGTTTCCAAAGGTACCTCGTCACATTGAGGACAAACATAGCAATTTTAGGTTACATAGCACAGGTTGCTGAAATAGGTGTTCTTCAGAGGCACCACGTCACACTGAGGTCAAACAAAATACATTTAAGTTATAGAGTACAAGTAATTGAAATTGGTGTTACACAAGTTGGATTCATATATTGAACAATCTAGTGGCATTACCATAATACAGCAGGCACTGGCCAGGTTACACATAGGTATGGTGCACCGGGGAAGAGGTGGTGGGGTGGGGTGGGCTAGGTGGAGAGCTGCCCGGTGAGCATTGTCATGAGTGGAGAGGTCGAGGCCACATTCAGAGACAGGAGCAGCTACGAGTGTTAAAGAGTTGGCTCCGAAGGGTGGTTTTGAACTTGGAGATTGTGGTGACATTGGAGATGGGGGCAGGGAGACAGTTAAACCAGAATGGGGCTCTGTAGCAGAAGGACCTCTGACCATGGGTGGTTCTTGTTCTGGGGACCAGTAGAGTGGTCTTGTTGGAGGACCGTGTTGCGATAGTAGGTGGGATCTGGTGGATGGAGGCTGTCACCCCAGGAGGGAAGAGCCCAAGTAGGGTTTTTTTTTGTGAGGAGGCAGGTTTGATAGTGAAGCCGTTCATCTAGGGTAAGGAGTTTAGCTTCGTCATACAGTTGACAGGTATGTGTGAGCCTGGGGGCACCAGTAATCAGTCTGCAAGTCTTATTTAGGGTTAGGTGAATTTTTTTGAGGGCAGTCGTGTCGGCAGCACTATAGACTGGTAGGCCATAGTCTACAAGAGAAAATACTGAAGACGTAACAGCGAGCCGGAGAGCATTTGGGGGAAGGCAGCTTCTATGACGGAAGAGGATGCCAAGCTGTGTGTTAGTGGCGGATGCAAGGGCATCAATGTGGGAGTGGAATGTGAGGGCTGAATCGAAGGTAACCCCAATGTATTTGTAGGAGCAGACTTGTTCCAGTGGTTGTTTGGTACTAGGAAGGATATGGAGTGGGTGGTTGCTGGCTTTGTTTTGGGGGTGGGCAAATAGCATAGTTTTTGTTTTTTTAAGATTAATGATGAGTCTGCACTTCTTAAACCAGTCTTCGGCATCATTGTATGACTGTTGTAGGGAGTCTTGAAGGGAGATGGGATTGCGGTGGGTGGCAAAAATGACAGCATCGTCTGCATACAGAAGAGTTTTGCCAGAGCATGCACTGAGCAGGGTGTTCAGATAGAGTGAGAAGAGAAGGGGGCCCAGGATGGAGCCCTGGGGTACCCCTGAGTGTATGGGATGGGTATCAGAGAGTGTCCCATTGATTTTAACACACTGTGAGCGAGCGGATAGATAGCTCGTGCACCATGCTAGGGGGCCAGCCGAGAGACCAGTATGGCAGAGGGTGTTCAGCCGAAGAGGGTGGGAGACAGTGTTGAAAGCCTTTGAGAGGTCGATGAACACTGCACCAGCTAGGGAGCTGGTGTCCATGGAGGAGTGTAGGAAATGGGAGAATTCAATTAGTGCAGTGCTGGTACTGTGACCAGCATGGAAGCCATGCTGCTCTGGGCATAAGATGTTATGCTTAGTCAGATATTCAGTGATTTGAATGGCCACCACTTTTTCTAGGGCTTTGGTGGGGGGGGGAATGGAGATTGGTCGGTAGTTGTTGGCCGAGAACCTGTCACCCCCTTTATGAATGGGCGTGACTATGGCTGTTTTCCAAGCAGTGGGAAATTGCCCCAGGCAGAGCGATCGGTTTAGTAGGCTGGTGAGCGGGTCAAGGACTTCATCTAGCACCAGCCTGAGAATACTGGGATCCAGTGAGTCGCTGCCAGGACTGTTGACATTTAATGCTTTGACTAGGAGGGCTTTGGCTTCCTGGGCAGATACCTTGTGCAGGTGGAAGCTGTGGTGGTGGAGGACAGGGGGAAGTTGCTTGGGGGGAGGGTCAAAGAAATTACTGGGGAGGACTGAGCTAAGGTCAGTGAAGGAGGTGTTGAGGTAGTTAGCTATGATGGCAGGATTGGTGGAGGTAGTGCCATCACTAGTGAGCTGGGATGGGGGAGGGGAGCATGATTTTCCATTTAACTGTTTAATATTGTCCCAGAAAGTCCAGGCTGAACCCCAGGAGGAGGTGAGGGTGGTCTGGTAATGGTGGGCCTTGGCTTTTCGGACGGCCCAAGCGCACTTATTCCAGGCTGCATTGTAAGCTTGTCTATCAGACAGCCGGCCCATTTCAGTGGCAAGGTGCCAGAGGTTATCCCGATTTCTAAGCAATTGTGGTAGGGCAGGGCTAACCCAGGGTGCATTCTGTTTTTTGGATCGAATTTTGGTGAGGGGTGCAAAGAGATCACAGGCCTTGTTGAAGGTTTGGGAGAAGAAGGGGAGGGCAGTGTCAATGTCGGGTGCACGATGAATGGAGGACCAGTTTATCTGGGTGAGAAACTTTTTACGTTTCTTCAGCCCACCAGGGTGGAGGCACCTGCGGAGTGTGGTCCGGGCTTTGGGTTTGGGATTGGGGGCTGCCCAAAGAAATAGGATAGGGGAGTGGTCACTTAGGGAATCTGGTAGGACCTGGATGTTTTGGATTTTTTGGGGGCGGTTGGTGATAATTGCATCCAGAAGAGTGCTGGTTCCTCTTTTTGGGTTTATTCTAGTGGGCTGGGTGATGAGTTGCATCAGGTCTTGGGTGGCAAATGAGTCTCGGATCGTAGAAGAGGAGGCGCTGAGTCACTATATGTTAAGGTCCCCAACTAGGATTTGTTCCGCCTTATGGTGGAGGGTGGCCAGATATTCAGTTAAAGATACCAGTGCTGGGTTCTGGTTCTTTGGGGGAACGTAGGCAGTGGTGAGATAGAGAGGGCCTCTAGAGGGGTCAGGAGTGAGTTTGAGGGTAAGGGCCTGGGCCCCATTTACAAGGGCAGGGGTAGGGAGCACTTGTCCAGTAATTGTGTCCCTAGTGTAGATTGCACAGCCTCCCCCTCGTTTGTCTACTCGGTTCTCCCTGTATAAGGTATAGCCTGGGAGGGAGACAGATGAGTCAGGGGTGGATTTGGACAGCCAGGTTTCAACCAGGACTATGATGTCTGGTTGATGTGCCATGGCCCAGCACTGGAGGGCATCAATTTTTTTCACCAGGCTGCATATGTTCATGGAGGCTATTTGGAGACCAGTGGGCCAAGTAGGTGGGTAGGAGGGGGCAGGACTGGGTTGGGATGTATGTTGCCAGATAGGAGTAGTAGGAGGACCAAGGCTCTGGTCCAGGGGTGGCAGCAAGTCAACGTCTGGGGTGCACGCTGGGATGGGAAGGTGGCCATAGCGGAGCAAGGAATGGGCAGGGTTCGAAGGTTTGGGAGGGCAAGGACAAGTTGCAACCATGGAGATTCAGGATAGGCAGTGGTGGGGGTAGCTAGGGGGTGGGTGCCGTGGGCCAGGGTACATGGTCAGTGTAGGGTGGGATCGGACTAGGTCAGGGGGAGTTGGGGGTGCTGGGATAAGTGGGCCCATGAATATGCCTGGCTGATGGGATGTATGTACTAGCAGGAAAATGAGGGGGAGACATTTGAGGAGAAGGTGTGCAAACATAATGCCTATGGTAGCAGCAAGGCAGAAAGGGTTCAAGTATCTTGGCTGCCCCTCAGAAAGCAAGGATACCACTTTGGATTAGTGGTAGGGTCACGGACTCTGGTGGACAGAGTACAAGGTTCAAGACCCTGGTAGGGTAGGTGAAAAAGGACCTGAGTGAGTGTGGGGTTCCACGTTCTGGGTGGCTCAAAGCGGGCTGGAATTGGGCCAAATCCAGGGTGAAAATAGTGACTCCAAGTCATCACTGAGGGTTAGAGGTGGACCTGGTTACTAAAGATGGAGGGTCTCCCACCTCCAGCCCCCCCAATCCATACCAGGCCATTTCTCTGGACACTAAGCAACTCTTTTTGAAAGCTTGGCAATGTAGTTTACAGGGTAGATGTATGTCACATCTCCTCTACATGTCTTGACATTCCCTTTGTGCTGGACTTGAACATACTTTTACTTTTGGCTAAGCCTACTACTCTAGGCCTCCCACTACTTCAGTAGTCCAATCCCCACTTTAACACAGTTCAGGATGAAACATGGGCCCTTTAGAAAGAGCAGAACTCACCCTTTGGTTGCAGGTGCCCCACGGGCGAATCTTGAAATCTTCTTGTACCCCACACTCTTGGGAAAAATAAGGCAGCTTCTTCTCTAGCAGTAGCCAGGGGGTTGCCCCTGGAATAGCAGGCAAACCTTCCTGCCCCATCTCCTGAGGTATGGGGCACAGAGACCCGTATCAGCGGTCTCCACCACTTTAAAGAACAGCTTACTGTGTCCCTCTTTAGGCGGAAACACACACCTTTCCCTAAATGTAGCTCTATTTCAGAGCTGAGGCTCCAAGAGCCTATGCACAGAACTGCTGTGCTCCTCTCACAACAATCTCCAACTCCAGACTGAACACACTGACTGTGCAAAACTCCCAACATTCTAATCTAACTCCCTTCTGCAGATTCCAATGTCGCTCATGCAGCTGTGATAGTTCTATGGTGATGTCATCCCTCAGTCTCAGCTGAGACTGAGAACAGAGTGAAAGTGTGAAATCCATTTAACTGGAGTTTCACAAGCTGCCTTCCCTGCCTACCACTAGGTCTTACTGGGATTCTAGTGACCCTGGGTAACAGTGGGGTTACATGTACATATTCTGATCTGTCAACCTCTCCTCATATGTCCTTTTCTGCTGTGCCTGTATCATCTTGGCTACCCTCATCTGCTCTGCCTCCACTCTTTCCCTGTCCTTCTTTAGATGCAAACTCCAGAACTGCATACTGTACTCTAGTTGAAGCAAACTAGTGACCTGTACAGTGGTGGCAGCATCTTTCTTCTTCTACTTCATGAGTAGAAGCTTCTTTTTTTAAATACCAGTTTCAATTCAGTTATTATTTCATCTATATTCCTCAGTGGGTGTTTCTGATTTACACTTTGGTCTTAAAGGCCATTTTAGAACCGTAGTTTATGTCCCAATCAACCACAGAAGTCTATAGTAGAACATGGAAATATAGTAAGAACAGTGGAAGATCTGAGCAGCAATGACAGAAACTAAATCATGCAGTTCTAAAATGGCACTTACTACCTGTGTGAAAATCAGAGTTTTGACAGAGTGGACCACCTGGAGCTCTTGATGCACATGAGATCTAACAAGACTAGCAATCATTCACTGAAGTAGAAGGAAGGATAAAAGGAAATATTATAAGCAAAAGCACTATTTCATGCAGAGAGTAGTAATGACTATCAGAGGATGGGGGGCTGCATGTGCAGTGCAGTTATTTCAGGTTGGACAGTATGGTGTTCTGCAAGGAAAGCTATCAGCAGCATTGCTGTTTATCAACCAGGTAAATTAAACACGAAGCAATAATATGCAAAAGCATGAAGTATGGCTTGAGATATTGTCACAACCTAAGTGCATTGCAAGGCACATGACAATGCCAAGTGCCTTGAACCACTGAAAAGTGACAATAGCCCATGTTATGTCACACCTTAGAGTGCATTATTGTGATTATAAAACAGCCCCAAATTGTTAGGAAATGCTTATTTTAGGTAATCAGTTTTGAATTGAGATATCTACTGAGAAATCATCATGGATCAGAGACTACTTCAATCAATCGGACTCCAGGTTTTCTCCTATTCATTTTGTAATGTATTTTGTGGCATGTCTGGCAGAAACTGGCATGTTTGTGGCACTGGATTCTCAGGGGATACTGGTGCTTTTTCCTCCCTGCATTCTACAGCCAGACCTAATCATTAAGTTTACACATAAAGTCATAATCTAATCTGGGTGTAGACACTCAGACAATGAGAAGGATTGACCAACTTGCTGTCAAGTTCCTGCCATCTCTGTCTTATAGTATTATTATGGGTATCACATAATATGAGCAAATCAAATTGAGCGACTCAATTTGAGCAACTCAGTTTGACTGCTGATAGGAATAGCGCATATTAAACTATATCAAGGATTAGTGTATAGCGATTGTATTAGTAAGATACACCAGCTGCAGCAGGCTATGGGGCTATGTTCAGTCAAGCAGTTTCCAGATGGCCATTTGGTGTAGTGGCTACAGTCACTACCTCTGTAGCTGGCAGACCCAGGTTTGGGGTTGGCTGTCATAGACGTTTTGTTTGGGGGGGGTAATACATATTGTTTTAAGCAGCTGCTGTGACCCTGCACTCCAGGCTTTGTTCCCTCCGACCCACAGGTTGTCCCCCTCCCCCCGGAGTAGCCTCCTCCTGAATTTTCTCCTTTCCCCTGTGTCCACCCCGCCAGAGTGGATTACATTAATTATGAAGTGTTTGAGGTGCAAAGCCCCCTGCAAAGGGGTGTGTGTGTGGGGCATAGCACCCAACATAAACATTTAATTTATATTGCCCCTGTAGGGAAAGCCAGCGACTGTCACTGTTTTCAGTGGTCGCTGTAATTCAGATCGCCATTTTAACTTTTGGTGATGTTGGGTTTGTGTTGTTGTCGACGTTCTTTTTGAGTCGCTGTGATCACATAAAACCATTGTTATGTTACTGTGAATGAAAAGGAAAGAAGGAAACATGCAGTATATTATGTATGTATGTATGCATGCATGCATTTATTTAATGTTATTTTATCAGGAAGGTGGGCTGGATCGAAATGACCCACTTCCAGCCACATCTGGGGAAAAGGGGTTAGAACAGGAGGACATCACATCTTACAACATACATTGCATACAAGTAAAATCAAATAATAAAACAACCTGAAAATATTTGCATATATGCAGTGTAGGTAACAACCATGAGTCAAATAATTTCTAAGCAGTGACAAACTGATGTAGCCTGTAGACATTCCTCTAGGATTCTCTTAAAAATATGCACCTTATAATTAGTGTTCAATCCCATTTCTGGGACAGGATTCACTAAAAAATGCACAGTGCCACGCAAATGTTTCTGTGGCACCTCAAGGTTGCACTTAAGGACAATCATGCTGTTCAAAGTTGGGTAAAACGGTGCACTGTCCGACTGTGAATAGGGGGTGGCAGGAGCAGTGCTAACCCAGGAAAAGCAGTGGGATACCCAGTAGCACTGCCCCCACATCCAGCCACAAAAATGGCCCCACAGCCAATAGTGCTCATGCGCTAAAGTGCTATTCACAGAAGTAGCCATGCTAGTGAGCTCATTGGGTGTGCAAGGCACTAGTGGGCATTAGCATGCCCATTATGCACTCATTTGCATGGCAATAGTGTGGCATTGCACATTCCCCTCCACCAGCCAAGCCCCATGCAGCTGCATTCCCTGGTAGTCTAGTGGTCCCTCCTTGGTCCCCGATTGCTGATCCTGTATGTGTAAGATATTTTCCATAGTGCAGTGGTCCCTCCCCAGTTCCCGACTGCTGATCCTGTCTTATAAATAATGTTCCATAGTGCAATGGTCCCTCTCTGGTCATCAATCACTGT
The DNA here is from genome assembly GCA_016271365.2 of Neoceratodus forsteri. Lineage (NCBI taxonomy): Eukaryota > Metazoa > Chordata > Ceratodontiformes > Ceratodontidae > Neoceratodus > Neoceratodus forsteri. The sequence goes on along the minus strand of CM028137.1, from coordinate 795,433,428 downwards.
TCCTAAATAGAAAACAACCCATTCCCTGGTAGTCTAGTGTCACTCCCCCTCCCCAGTCATCGATCGTCATCCGCAAATAGAATGCTGTGCTGCTCACTGACCAGGGGTCCTGATGGGGGGGGAGCAGGGTGGTGGGTGATTATTTGAGAGGGTGGAGGGGCCACAAGACCACCAGGGAGTGCAGGATGTTTTCATGGGATGGGGACTGGGAACTAGGGGGATGACCAAACTACCAGGGAACTGTGTGTATAAAGGGACAGTGATTGGACATCAGGGGAGAGGGGAGAGACCACTAGACTACTGGGGAATGGTTATTTTCAATTTGGGGTTGGTGATCAGTGACCAAGGACTGAGGAGGGGGGAGGGACACTAGACTACCAGAGAATGGATTGTTTTCTATTTGGTGATGGTAATCGGGGACCGGGGAGGTGGGAGGTCACCACTGCACTATGGAAAATATTTTATGCATATAGTATCGGCAATCGGGCACCAGTGAGGGGTGGGTGGGTGGGGCCATAGTACTCTGCCGCCACTAGGGTTGTGCAGATTATTGCCAGGATTTTGCCGGCAGTAATTTATCCATGCAAGGGTCTTTGCAAATGGCCCTTGCATGGAGTAAAAACTTTGTGAATTGGGCTGTGGGGATATGCAGAGCCCCTTCCCTTCATTTGCATAGTCGCGCCCCCCTTCCAACTTTGTCCAGATGCAAACCCAGTTTGTGGGGGCTAACTGGGCTTTGTGAATACCAACTCCAGGTAAAACCCTGTTTGCCCTGGGCAAACAGGGTTTGCGCCCGGGCCAAGGTTTGTGAATCTGGCCGCTGCCATCTTATTCAACAGTTTTGGTCCATAGTATGATAGAAAGCATTCTGCTACTTTTGTTTTGATTCTGGTTTCACTGAATAATCTTGTAAAAACTTTATGAAAAGATTTGGGGCAGGATTTACAAAGCTTTGCCTGGGTACAAATCCAGTTTGCCCAGGGCTGACTAGGTTTTGTGAACAGCTGGTATTCACAAAGTCCAGTTTGCCCCCACAAACTGGGATTGTATCTGAGCAAAGTAGTGAGGGAGCCGCAATGCAAATGAGGGGGAAGGGACCTGCATATCCCTGCAATCCCATTCACAAAGGTCCCCCCGCCAGTCCCCGATCTCCTGTTCTCCCACTCATTATTAAAATGATATAATTTCCATAGTGTATGGTCCATCCCAGGTCCCCTATCTCCTGGTCTCCCACCGGTAAATGAAACAAAGTAATTTACATAGTGTAGTGTCCCTCCCTGGTCCACCATCTCCTGTTCTCCCACCATTATTAAAATAATATCATTTCTGTAGAGTAGGGTCCCTCCCCAGTCCCCGATCACCTGATTACCCACCCGATTATAACCTAATTTATTTTCCATAGTATAGTGTTCCATCCCGGCCCCCGATAGTCCAATTACCCACCCAATAATAAAATTATTTCAATTCTGTAGTGTAGTGGTCCCACCCTGTTGCTCAATCACTCACCCGATAGTAAATAAATCATTTTTCCATGGTGTAGTGATCCCCCAACCCCGCACCCACTCATTAAGCACATACCACCCCTCTCCCACCACCCCAGCACGGCCGCCAGTCGATGAGCGGTACAGCCCTTCTCACACCTTAACGGCTGCCCACCAACTGAACTGACAATGACAGCTTACAGTATACATTACAATCCCATTGGTTGACAGTGTTAACAATGGGATTGCTACTATGGCTGTCGATGACAAATACGTCGCTGAGCAGCTGGAGGTGGAGGAGGGTTTCTGCTGCTCACCAACTGGTATGGCCATGCTGGTGAAGGGATGGATGGTATATGCTTAATGGAGGGGAGAGATTACCACACTATGGAAAGATGATTTATTTATTAATGTGTGGGTGATTGGGCAACAGGGTGGGAAAAGTACACTAGAAATGAAATTATTGTGTAGTTGAGTCTATAATCAGGTGATTGGGGACGAGGGAGGGATCCTACACTATGAAAATTATATTATTTTAATAACGGGTAGCAGGACAAGAGACTGGGGACTGGGGAGGGACCCAACACTATGGAAATTAGTTTGTTTCATTTACTGGTGGAAGAACAGGAGGTCGGGACTGGCAAGGGACCCTACACTATGGAAATATGTTTTTATTTTACCATCAGGTCTGCGATTGGGATGGGGTGGACACCACTACACTGTGGGGGAATGTGGCTCCACGGTGCTTGGGCTGATGTGGGGTCCATGCACCACCACACTAATGGCATGCAAATGAGCCCATAATGGGCATGCTAATGGACACTAGAGCCTTGCATGCCCAATGGGCTCATTTGCATGCCTCCTGTCATGAATAGCACTTTAGAGCCTGGGCGCTAGAGGCTGCAGGGCCATTTTCCTGGTAGGCTATGGGGGCAATACTACTAGGTATTCCACTGTTTTTTCTGGGTTAGCGCTGCCCCCACTGGCCCCTATTCACAGTCAGATAACCCACCAGGCTATCCTACTGTGAATAGCTCCATTGCTCACCAGCACAGCCAGGCAGTGCAGTGCAAACATTTGCGCCCACTTTGAGCTCCCTTTGTGAATCTTGGCCTTGATATTGTGATTTGGCACCAGTCTGTTACTTAATACACCTGAAATGTTCGTAATGTTGACACAGTATAATTAATCCGTAGCTGGGGAGATAGTGTCCCAAAATTAAGGTAAAGGTCATAGTGATGAACATATTTCATGGACTGGGTAGCAAATCTGGCAACATTGCTAAAAATAACAGCATATTTAAGAAAAGCCATACCTGGAAGATTATAAAATAAAATAGAATTATATTATAGGGCTGGAAGAAAAACTTGTTTTACTATGATATTCTGACATATGGGGTTACCTTTTTGGGGTTTTGTACAGATGGCCTAATTTTCTGTTCACTTACCCAGTTACCAAAGACTAAAATAAAAAGACTAAATAAAAACTTTCTTTGTGATCTTTTGTATGTGCTCCTGAAAAGTTAGAGACCAATCCAACATAATACCCAAGTAGTTTAAACTAGGTACATCTTCCAAAAGTTCCACCTTTGGAGCATGCCAGCATTAGTGCGCTGAGTCATTACGGTGCCAATCGGCAATGTCACCAATCACTGTTTTTGTGGGGGGCTATGCCCCCATCCCCCTACCTGTAGATTTCAACTCCGGGTGGGGGCCTCAGGGAAGGGGGAGTGAATTCTGATTTTGGCACCCTAATGACTCGTCACCCTAATGCTGGTGCCCTAAAGCACTGCAGTGTCTTTAAAATCATATCCATTTACCCCTTCACTTCACATTTTGTTTTCATTTATTTCAGTTTTATTTGTTTAGTTCCAAATACCATCGTTTTGGTTTCATTTTCATTTAACAGAATTTTCTTTGCAACAAACAAATTTTGCAATGTATGATAGGTGGAGTCCATTTGTAGTTTAAGGTCTGTTCCTGTCTTCCCTGCACAGTATAATACTGTGCCACCTGCTTACATTATTGTTGACACCCCTCTGAAAATCCTTGGCAGATCATTTACAAAAATTGAAATCAGGAGCAGACCCAGAACAGAACACTGTGGTATCCCTGCAACCATTTCTCTCAGACCAGGGGCCCAATATTCAGAAGTTGGAGGAGACAATAAAAGGTGTTTGGCCATGCAAAGTGGGCTTTGAGCTGGAGCCTAATATTGAAAAGGCTGTGTTGTACCGGCAAACAGGGTTAGCACCCAGGTAAACCAAACAGGGGCCGGGTATGCAAATAGTGAGGTGGGGACAGGAATATTGGTGCAAGCTGATATTCAATGGATTTTTGTGGTGCAAAAGGGTTTGCACATGGAACCTTCCTCTTACTTCGCACAACCCTAGTGGCTGCCAGAGGTAATTTAGCCAACCAGCCTGTTGGCCACTGGGGTGCATACCTGCCCCTATGGTCCATAGCACTCTCTCCCTCTGATTGTCAGCCCTGACGTTGATATAAAATTCCCTGCTGGTAGTGATTCCCCCTCCCTCTGATCACCAGCCCCAATGTTGGAATAAAATTCTCTGGTGCTAGTGGGCTCCCCCTCCAATTGCCAGCCTCAAGGTTGGAATAAAAGTCCCTCATGCTAGTGGTCCCCCTGATCATCAACCCTACCATTGGACTAAAATTCCCTGGTGTCAGTGGTCCCCTCTCCCTCTGATCGCCAGCGCCATCATGGCAAATAAAATCCCTAGTGCCAGTGGTCCCCCTTCTGCCATTTGCCAGCCTGGAAGTACAAAAAACCCATCCTGGCATCCAGTGGTCCCCTCTGCAGCACCAGGCATACCCCCCCCACTCACCGTAGCATTATCTGTGGTGTCATTGGAGCATACCACAACTGGCACAGCCCTCCTCACACCTCCTCAGCTGGCTGTCGTACGTACAGGCAGGAAATGTGCCTCTTATTCATAGGACAGGTGTGTCACCCTGCCCTATAAATAAGAGGTATGCTCCCTGCCTGTACATATGACAGTTGGCTGAGGAGGGCTGTGCCAGTTGTCATTCTCTTGTGGTACTGCAGATAATGCTATGGTGAGTGGGGTGGTGTGCCCAGTGCCATGAGGGGGGGACCACTGGACACCAAGGAGGTTTTCTTTGTACTTCTGGATTGGTGATCGGCAGTAAGAGGGGACCACTGGCACCAGGGCATATTATTTTAATGGCAGGGCTGGAGATCGGAGGGAGGTGGACCACCAGCAGCAGGGACTTTTATTCCAACATCGGGGCTGGCAGTTGGAGGGTGGGGTACCGCTAGCACCAGGTCATATTATGCTAAGGGCAAGGCTGGCGATTGGAGGGGGAAGATCACTAGCACCAGGGAATTTTATTCCAAGTTCAAGTTTATTGCAGGAGAAACTCCATTAAGTGAGCTCATTCACAAGGAGGTCCTGAATCACATAGGTAGATTGAAACATACAGTACATAAGTTATATTGGCAGGAGTAACAAGGTAACAAAATCACATTAAGATAGATACAGTTGAGAGTTACAAGGCACAAAATCGCATTACAGTAGATACAAAGGAATATCTTGGTACAGGATAACGATATACTAAAACATGCAAGGGTCCTGTTGAGTCATATGCTCTAGGGATACAGGCAGTAGCACACCACATGGCAATGCTAACGTCAGCAGCATACTGCTAGTGCAAAGAAGCCAAGTGCAGAAGGTATATTCCAACATCGGGACTAGTGATCAGAAGGAGGGGGGGGACCACTAGCACCAGGGATATTATTTTAACAGTGGGGCTGGTGATCAGAAAGGGATACCACTACCACCAGGGATAGCTACAGCTTTCAGGGACTGGGGGTGGCACCATGCTACCTTCCTCCACTACTCATGCAACTAGGTCCATACTGGATATGCAAATGGCCCCTTTGCGTCTTGCATTTCCAATGGGCTCATCTGCATGGGTACCTTTATAAATTGCAGATAGCACTCTGGTGATATCAAATCTTGGGGTCAAACATCAGAAGCCTTGTTAGGGTAGCTCTACTTGAGTTAGCACTGCATGACATGACCCTATATTCAGTAGGTTAGTACCCGACTGAATATACCATCCTGGGACCCCTGGGTAATTACAAAGTGCAGTGCAAGCATTTACACTGTGCTTTGTACCCAACTGAATATTGAGCTACAGATCTTTCAGATCCAATTGTTGACATATCTTATCATTTTGTTAAATAATATTCAAACTATTTTAATGTGTAATCCCCTATGCCTATTTTTGACAATTTTTTTATTAGTATAGGTGGCCCACCACATCGGTGGCCTTGGTCAGGACAATAGAAAGTGAGTCGTCCTTGATCCATATTATCATAGGTATCACTGGTCAACATGATCAAGACTGTCAACTTGATGTATCCCCCATGAAACCCCTACCGATCTTCTGTAAACAAATAATCACCTTCTAAAAGCTCTGTTAGCTGATTGAAAACTACTTTCTCTAATAATTTTGCTAATTCAAATAAAACAGAGATTGGCCTATAATTTGTAACTTTTTTTCCCAGCTTTGTACCGTATTGTAAAAGACAACAACCTCAGTACAAAAGCACTGAAGCAAGGGCTACCATGGGAGGGCACTGGAAATAAATTCAAGTTTCAATAAAATACCAAATTACACATACAGTACCCCACTAATGCAAAACGTCACAGGAACCATGAAAATTACTGTGAAATAACTAAGAGTGGCTTTGCTTTAAGCAAAAATGAATGGTGCCAAAAGGTCTCAGAAACAATCTAGGAAGGCTGAAAACAGCAAACACAGATACTTTTTTCATCCTTGTTAGGACTCATCAGTGTGCCATAACTGTATCTCAGCCAGAAGCATGGAGAAACAACCAAAAGCTATCTATAGGACCGTAATATAAAATGTGTCAGTGATTTTATTTATTTATTTAGTTTTTGTTTACCAGGTAGGTGCACTAGCCATAGCAATGACTATTTTCAGGCACGACCCGGGAAGGTACAGTACAACAATACAGGGCAACATTTCCAAACAAATACAAAAATAGTTGACAGAAGTATACAGAGCAATTAGCAAATGTAATACCAGTGTAGAGAGAAAAAATTTATAAAAATAAGAGAGGAGCAGTACAAACCAAAAACTACACTACAATGAGCTTTAAGGAAGAAAAACATTATTGAACATTTTAGTGCTAATAAGTGAAATGCCATGACTCTGCATTATTCAACCTTAAAGGGCCAGGTAAAGGGGGGTACAGCTAATCTTTCTTGCATTTTTTGCAAAGATGTAGGAACTGTCTTACAAGTATATTTACTATAGTATGATAAGGACAATTTCTTGTAGCTTAGTGTATCCAGTCTGTTTTGTAAATAATACTGTCTTTAATAACCATTTTCATTCTTACAGAATTTTAGATCCAGACCGTTCACTGTACGTAAAACACTGAACCACAAAAATGTTTGTGCTGTCATTCAGATACAGTATTTTACAATCAGTTTCAATTCATTTTCATTTCCTTGTCAGAGTTCAAACATATGAACATGCAAACTCTTTCAAAAGTCTTCCGATGGGGTATTTTTCTCTGAAGAGTTGCCATCATAGATATGTCTTCCTCCACATACATAAATGTGTCTAATTGTGTTGTCCCACAGATACATTTCAAACACTGAGAGGCACAAACATGACTCCACTTGCCCCTTAATTCTTTTTTTTTTTTAATTAATTCTTTATTTTTCAGAAGAACACTCAGTGGGTTACATTAGATAATTTCATAATTTGGAGTTACATTAAGAAACAATACTTTTACACATTACTGTAGAGTTTGCCAGGGTCATTCATCTATACAATACAAATTGTGTAATATAGTTAAGGTATTTAAATTTCAACTTACACAGTCTGATTTCCCCATGAATTTTCACCAGTTTATGCCTATGCAAGTATACACTAGGACCTGATAAATGTGGCTTCTTTAATCTAATATATTTATTTGAGGGAGTCAGCAACCATAGTAAGTATAAAAATCTTTCAGTAATGTGCTCCCCCAACTACTTTGATATTGGTCATAACTCAGTGCACAAAATCGGGGATCTTTCTAATTGGTGAAGAACCCATTTCCTCCAGTGGATCTCAAATGACTGATGTCTATCTTCTATTCTAGCTGAGAGTCACTCTAGGGCGTATACCTCTCTTACCACTGTCACACATACTTCTCACATAGGTACAACTGTGGTCAACCATAGTCGAGTGATTATTTTATGTGCTGCCAGAATCAAAATAGTGTCTGCCTATAAGTATTATGGTCCACTTTGACTTCTTCTGGGGTGGGGGGAAGGGTAAAAATCAAATTATATGTCCGCGAAAGTAGTTCTTCACATTTGTATATTTCCCTAATCTCCCCTAGTATCCCTTGCCAACATGAAGTTAGCTGTGGGCATGCCCACATAATATGACTATGATCTGCTTGATGCATGCTACATTCCCTCCAACACCTTCCCAGGGGATCACCCGAGAATCTTGATTTCACAGCTGGAGTGCAGAAGAAACATGATCTCAGCTTCCATGCATATTCTTTCCAATATGGGGCAGTGGACACATTATAAAAAGGTAGCGAGGCCCTCAACCACTGTTCATTAGAGAGCTTTGCTTTGGTCTCCTGAACCCATTTTATTCTAATTGATTCTGCTGAGTATAGGGTTTTATCCCGGATTGCTTTATATAGGTTACTGATAAGATGCTTGAGTGATGATCCCCCATCTGACTGCAAATCATCTGTATCAGCAGGGGTGGCCTTTCCACTAATGCTGCCAGTCCCTCCTTGTGCACTTGCAAGTATAATTTCAGTTGTAGATAACAGTGAAATTCGCTTCTTGGTGGGTTATCCATAGCTTGCAATGAAACAAAAGGGAGTAGACCTGTTGCTCCAACTACTTGGAATATATATCTTATACCATATTGTGGCCAAAGGAGTATTATCCCATCTATTTTATTTGGTTGAAATGTGGTATCTTGTGTAAGTACCCTGAGATATAACCTCTCATGCAAACTCAAGCAGTGCCTGGGTGTTCACAGCCAGTTGCAGAAAGGCTCCCGGGTTTACTGGAAAAACTTACTCAGTGGGAGGCATTGCGATGGCTCTCCAAACAGATATCCTGAAAGGTCAATCAGGTCAATTAGTGTTAGTTCTATTAGTTTCCAGCATGCTATATATTGGGGATTTAGCCAGTTTAAAAGGATTCATAGTTGTACAGTTAAGGTGTATGTTTTGAAGCTAGGTAAGTTCAAACCTCCCTTATCCCGGAGGAGCTGAAGTATTGCATAGTGGCTACATGGGGGAACCCCTTTCCATATGAACCTAGAGATGAGCTTGTCCTAGGCTCTAAAATACGTCACTAGGGGTAATGGGCAATGTCTGCAAGAAAAAAATAATTCTAGGAAGTATATTTTGTTGAATCGCTGCAACCCTGTTTAAAAAGCTCATTGGCATTTGTTTTCATCTTGACAGGTCCTCCGTTATTTGTTGTATTAGGATTTCATAATTTAGTATATCCATAACTATTAAACTTTTCCCCAGTTTTATACCTAAGTATCTCATAGCCACTCTATGCCATTTAATTGGGTAGGAGTGTCTTAGGTGTTGTGAGGGTTTGTAGTTATGCAACAAAACTTCTGTTTTTTGATCATTTATTTTATATCCCGCTAATAATTCAAATTCTTGTAGTAGTTCCCATACTGCAGGGATGGATTGGTTAGGGGAGGTCAATGTAAGCATGATATCATCTGCAAACAGCGATAGTTTATGTGAATGGCCCCTAGAGTTAGTCCTTCTATATTTGGGTGACATCTTATGGATTCTGCTAGGGGTTCTAGGTATAATAGAAATAGAGGAGACAAAGGATACCATTGTCTTGTTCCTTGTGATAATTTAAAGGGATCTGAGTGGGCCCCATCTAATTTCAAATATGCCATGGGAGAGGTGTATATGTTTTGTAGTTGAGTGATAAACTTGGGGGGGATCCCAATTGAGATAGGGTCATCCACAGAAAAGGCCAGGCAACCCTGTCAAAGGCCTTCTCTGCATCCAACCCTAATATGACCATAGGAATTTGTTGTGTATTGACATAATCTAATAATAGGTATGTGCCATAGCCTTCCTCACAGCTCCTTCTTTTCCCCCTTTCCTCAAACTATGCCTTCCTTCCCTACTATCCCCTGCCTTCCACTCCTCCTCCTTCCTGCCCTCACCCCATTGCTCCAGCTCCCTGCATCCTGCTTTCCATCCCTTCCTCATAGCTATAAGCTTAATCACTCTTATAGCCACACTGGCACCACTCTAAATGACAACATTCTCACCACTAGGGCTCACCCCACCACATTGTACCCACACCTTCATACTAGGGTGCAGTGTGCCCCACTATCACCCCAGCTCACTACGCTCCTTCTGTATATGCACAAAACTACCGCAATCAACTCCTCCTCAATCAAGTACCGCAAGTTCTCCCGCAGGGAACTTCACCTGGCAACCCTGAAACTCCTTCTCCTACTCCTGCTATTATCTGGAAACATTCACCCCAACCCAGGCCCTTGGTCTGCTATGAACTCCACCCAAATCAAGCGCATTGGCTCCCTCTCCATTATCTGCCTGAAAATCTGTAGCTTACTATCTAAATTGGATCAACTACAAGCCTTCGCAAATGTCCACCAGCCCGATATTCTGGCGGTAGTAGAAACCTGGCTCACCCCCTCGGTTCCTGATCAAACAATCTCCATCCCTGGCTACACAATCTTTATGCTTGACCGAAAATCAAAAAGAGGAGGGGGCTGCGCCTTTTACCTAAAGGACAACCTGATGGGGCACACTGCCTACACTAACCTACCAACACCTAATGCCCAGCTACTGCACATCAAAATCCTGCTTGGAGCTCAGCACAAAGTCCTCTCGGTCATCACCATTTATATCCCTCCGAAAGAAAAGGGACCGGGCCTCCACGCAGTACTGGAGTATATCAAATCACTTCCACCTGACTCCGAAGTCATCACACTTGGTGATTTCAACATTAACTGGTTGGGACCGGAGGCTGGCAATGCCAGGGACATAGTCACATTGGCAAACCTCACACAGATACTGGACTCCACAACTAAAATGAACTACAAAACTGGCACCAGCACTCTACTGGACTGGATCCTGACTACTCACCCCTCCTGGATCACTAGCTAAGCTGTACTGCCTGATTCTCTCAGTGACCATTCCCCCATCAGCTGCACCTGGTCAAATAAATTCTGGAAATCTCCTCCTAAGGTTATCCTCAGCAGAGTCCTACCCCGTGGGAAGCTAACCCACCTAAAATCACACCTACTAAATCAAGACTGGTCCCCCATCGACCTGGCCACTGACACGAACACAGCCCTTGACCAATTCATACGTATTTTCAATGAAGCATGTAACATCTTTGCCCCACCAAAAAAGTGAAAAATTAAACCCCTCTGCAACCCCTGGCTCACGGGTTCCCTCTTAAAGAAGCTGAAACACAGGGACCACCTCTGGGAACTAGCCAGAGAAACAGGAAACCAGGCAGACATCCAAAACTACAAAAGAGCAAGAAATGATTGCACCAAATCCATACGCCAACAGAAATCTGAATACTACAAGACTGCACTCACTGACACATGGGGAAATGCAAGAGCTTTCTGGAATAACATCAAAGATGTTATCGGGAAGGAGTCCAAATCACCCCCTACTGCTATCACAATAAAAAGAAATACCATCCTGGACCTAAAAGTCATAGCCAACACCTTTAACAATGCCTTCACTGACCTCAGCAGCATCTTCCCCCCTGACTTTTTCAACGACAGCGATGATCCTCTTCCCACCCATCAGTCTTCACCAAAAAAATGCCCCCCTTTCTGCTTCAGAGCAGTAAACAAAAATACCATTAGGAAATACATTTCCAAAGCCATCAAAAACACCAGAGCTAGTGCTGACACACTGGACCTCAAACTTCTGTCCCTCACTCTAGAAGAGGTTCTGAGGCCTCTTACCAGGATCTTTAATCTCTCCCTCTATCTCAGCCAGTTCCATGACAAATGGAAGTCAGCAACTGTCACACCTATTCATAAAGGCAGTGACCGGACCACCCATGGGAACTACCGACCTATCTCTATCCTTCCACCCCTCTCTAAGGCCCTGGAACGGAAAGTAGCAGACCAGCTTACTGATCATCTGGGCAAATACAACATCCTTTGCCAGCAGCAACATGGTTTTAGAAAAGGACACAGCACTGCCACGGCCCTTCTTGAGTTTACGGGAGCCATACACAACTCCCTTGACCATGGTCTCCTAACCGGAGCTATATTCATAGACCTGTCGAAGGCTTTTGACACTGTCCACCATCACCTCCTGCTTCATCAGCTACTCAACATTGGCCTCTCTGCAGAATCAGTGAAATGGTTCAATAGCTATCTTGACAACAGGACCCAATGTGTAAAAATAGCGGGCGTGGTCTCCAACACTAAAGAGGTTCGCTCCGGTGTCCCCCAAGGCTCCATCCTGGGCCCATTGCTTTTCAGCCTGTTCCTCAACTCTCCCCCCAACTCCACCCCTCAGCAAGTTATACTCCATGCAGATGACGCTGTGATTCTTGCCTCTCATCATGACCCAAGCCACCTGCAACAAACCCTACAACATGGTTTCACTTCAGTTGAAAGCTGGTTCAAAGAACATAAGTTAATCCTTAACCAGAAAAAAATGAAGACCATGATTTTCACCAGCCACCAAAACAGGCACAAACATCTCCAACTCACCTTATATACCTGCCTTGGTGACTCCCTGGAGCAGGTTGACTCCTTCATATATACTAGGCCCACACCTGTCCTTCGGAACCCATATAATCAATGTCGCTAAAACAGTGAATACCTGACTGGGTTTACTCTACCGGCTCCGAAGGCACCTGACGAAAGAGGCACTCTATGCCGCTGTTCAAAGCTCCATCATCTCCCAGATTGACTATGGTCTTGTCATCTATGGCACTGCCACTACCTCGACACTCAGAAGGATTACCACCACCCTTAACAAGGCTTGTTGACTCATCACTGGGGCAGAGCGGCTCACACACACCTGTGACCTCTACTCACCAGCAAACTGGCTTCAACTTGATAATAGAATTTAGTACCAAACCTGTGTGGTTGCAAAGAAAATCCAGTTGAGTTGCCCCTCCCGGGGTCTGTTCATTCCTTCAAATGAAAACTAGCTCCAGAATCACCAGGGGATCAAAGCCACAACTGTTTTGCATCCCCCACTGCCGCACAGCCATTGGCCAGCGTTCATTCACTTACAGGGCACCCACTTGGTTTAACGGTCTTGCCAATGATACTATCACTACCACCGGGCTAGGGGCTTCAAATCCAGGCTCCGAAACACCCTGGTTGCTTCCAGCATCTGCGACTGCCATGGATAAATGCTATGCAACACCGCTCCGCTGCTGCTCTCCCATACCTAGCTCCTTTACATAACTTACTTGCCCTAGTAGACCTCTGCCCCACCTGCACTTCCGCATCTGACAATGCCACCAGCCTGGCTGCCTCTCACCCCCCCTTTCTCCCCTCCATATCTTTACCTTAACCCCTCCTCTTCTCTCTCCTCATTCTTTGACCTCCCGCTTTCTGCCCCACCCCTTTCATTCTACCACCCCCCTTTCCTTTTTTTCTCTTTCTTTCCATCATACCTTCACCCTGTCTGTTCGAATCAACATGTGATCCTGTACCCTTATTTGTGAAACAAATGTCTATTGTTACGTGATACCAATGTCTTGACGTGGAACCTTTGTAAAAGAGCCCTGGGCTCAAAGGTAACTTGTAATCCTAAAATTGAAATAAATAAAATAAAAAATAAATAAAAATAAATAAATGTGCGACGGACTGCATCCTGTCACGACTGTTTGGTTGCTCATGGCATTGTTTGCATTTTAACTATTGAAGCTGTTATTTGGGTGAAATTCTTGGAGGAGTGCTGGCTTTTGTTTGTTGGGATTACACTTTTTAATCCATGCTCACTCCCATGCAGTGGAGCTGTATTTTGTTTACTTGTTTAATGAATCCTACCTGATCTGAGTCATTTAAAGCTGGAAGATAGTTTTCTATTCTGTGGGCTAGTATTAACATGTATAGTTTATAATTATAATTTAACATTGATATAGGATGATATGAGGATGCATACCTTATGCCCTTCTGGGACTTAGGCACCGTTGCCACAGTGGCATAACACCATGTGGGAGGAGGGGTCTCCCACTTGGATTTTGTGGAATGTTGGAAGAAGGACCGGAAAAAGCAGTCCCCTGAAGGCTTTGTAGAATTCATAGGGGTATCCATCTGGTCCAGGGGCTTTTTGGGTCTTGGTCTCGTGCAAAGTCGAATCAATTTCCCGGCTTGTAATTGGGGTCAGAAGTGACTGTGTCTGTGCTTCTGATAGTTTGGGTAATGGGAGGTCTTGAAGAAACCTCTCCAGGCACTCCCCCTCTGGCACATGATCTGGGGTGTATAACGTCTTATAATATTTAGCCAGGGCTTTTCTGATGGCCTGCAGCTGCATCAACAAAGTTCCTGTTTTAGGGTCAAACATAGTGGTTACACATGCTTTGGCTTTATGTTCCCTCAGCCTATGAGCCAGCTGTCTAGCCCCCTTTGGTCCTCCTTCAAAATGGTAATGTTTCAAATAGAACAATTGTTGCTCTGCTTGTTGGTCTATCAACTTTTGCATTTTTTGCTTGACCATTTGGAGCTGTTCTTTCACCAATTGATCCCCCTGTATCCATAGGGACTGTAAGGTTTGTAGCTCCTCCTGTAGGGCTTTATAGGTGGCTTCCCTAGCCTTTTTTTGGCCGATGAGTTTTTCATTATCAGACCTCTCAAGATTGTTTTTAAAAGTATCCCACATAATTGTGGGAGCTACTTCCTGGCTTCTATTTTTGGCCAAGATGTGTGGTATTGCCTCTTTAACCTCCTATTTGATCTCCGTATCCCTGAGGAGCCCAAGGTTCAAACGCCAGTGCATGAACCTCTTGACCCCCCATCTGTAACTTTACATACACTGGTGCATGGTCTGATAGGATCAGTGCTCCATGCCAGATATCACATATTGTATCGGGATGCTCTGCTGTAGTGAACACATAATAGAGCCTGGAGGCCACTCCAGTACATGCAGACACATGGATATACCCTCTGGCCATGGGGAAACAATGTCTCCATGTATCTATAAACCCTATTGAGGCTAGTGTGCTTTTAAGATATTTCTGTAGGAGATTGACCCTATGGGGCAATGTCCTTAAGACATCTAAATCTGGGTTTATTGTAGTGTTGAGGTCTCCCCCATAATTAGTTGTCCCTTTAATATGCCCAATAAACTTGAATGGAATTTTTGTGCAAGTTGCTTCGAGGAACCCGGGGTAGATACACCAAGGCCAGTGTAACCATCCATGAATAGAGCCTGCCCGTAACAATTACATACCTCACTTCTGGGTCTACCACTTTTTCTAGTTCTTCAAAGGAGGTCACTCTTGTTATTAATATTGCCACTCCACATCTCTTTCCTGATTTGTGCACCAAAGCTGCCACTAATTTATGATTTATGGTTTGCAATTTAGCATGTTCAGATAGAGACAGGTGTGTCTCTTGTAATAAAATCAATTCTGGATTCTCTCTAAAAAAACTTAGCAAGCCTTGCACATTTTATGGGGGTATGTATCCCATTTACATTTAGGGATATTAGTAATGACTGTTTATCCATTGGGAATTCTGTGGTGTATATGACTTTTTGTCAGTGACTTCCCCAATCATTCTACCCTAGGCATTGCTAAGCTGGCAATAAGCCCCTGTATCAGTTTACACCAATATGCAACATAAGTAGATGGTGTTTCCTCTGCTAGGTTATAATCTTGTAACCCTCTACACATTATCTTCTGCTTTCCCATTGACTCCAACTCTTTCCCATACATTGTCTGTATATTCTCCCTCTGAGTGTTAAGCAAGAATAGATAAACATACAAAATCTATTTTAATTTTTTAAACATTTCAAAATGAACCTTTAAAACTGGATTACTGTGTTGGGGCTCTCCAACAGGGTGAGTCCCCAAATATTAAGAATAACAAAATGAATCAGGACTCTCGTCGAGGAAGGGTTCACATCATCAGATGTAAAAATCTCTCCTGGGGTACCCAACACGTGGTGCACTAAAAACAATGTTGGAATGTTGACTTCCATGGTAGGGAGGAAATCTAAGTTGTTTCCTTTCACAACAGCTATTCTGAGAAAAATACCCTTGGTAGCTGTCGTGGGGAGGTAGGATCAGACACTGGCAGTGTCTGGGACCCCCAGGGGCAGTCTGTGCCCCCTAAAACATAGGGATTTAAAAATAAAAAGTAATAAGCAAATAGGGGGATAGGGTTCAAAAACTGCATCATGACAACCCATTTCATGGCCACATGCTGAACCTGTTCCATGAGACATCCACTAGGGGGAAGAGAAATCTTCTCTCCCTTCATTATAACATCAAACGGTCTCATATATTTGGCGGTTACTGTGGAGTTAACACCACACTTCAAATTAAATTAGCCATTATGGTGACTTAGCATGGGTTAGCACTGAGGTGTTGGCAGTATGCAAATTAGCCTGTTAGTCATTTACTTGTAGGAACCTTGATAAATAATCCTGTACAGTTTTCCAAACAGTACCTCTTTCGCACCCTCAGTCCAAAAAAAGAGAAAAACAAGCCTGGTGTGGTTGTTCTGTTATGACTGGTTCTTAATCTGCGGGCTTTATACTCAATTTGCTCCCATGCGCTGCAAGAGTGCACTAGGGAAAGAGGATGTAGAGTGCTCCCCAGTCCCCATAATTAAGTTGGCTCACATTATTAAATGTCTAAAGGTTGATCACTTCAGTTTCTCAGGTAATCACTAGAAGGGGAGTCTTATCTCTTACCTCCCCCCCCAACTCCCAGTACCTGAATAAACAGCTTATTCCCCTAGTGAATGAGCCAGGTCTGTTGTCCTGTAACAGAGCACCAAAATGTGGCCAGAGTGTTCACAACCTCCTGCACTGATCATCAATCCTTCTTCTCAAAGATTCTTCTAGTTACTGTCTGCCATCGCGGTGGTTGCAGTTTTGGGGCATTGTTTTCTGGGATCGAGAATCCCTTCTTAATCAGTGCTTCCCTGGCTTCTTCTGCTGCGAAAAACTCCTTTTTGTCTTCGGGGAAGTGCACCACCATTCAGGCAGGATATGGTGTGTTGATCTGGATACTTTCTCTTGCAGAACGTGGAACAGCAGTTGGTAAGCACGCCGGGCTTGGAGGGTGGTGGGTAGCATAATCATTATAAATACCCTGCTCTGTCTGTAAATGACTTTTTGTCTCTGCCAAGCTGTTGAAAGGACTTTCTTTTTAGTTGTATATTTGTGGAAGCGTGCTATTATGGAGCATGGGTGGGCTTCTCTTGTTGCAGACTTAGGGCCTAGGGCTCGGTGTACTCATTCAAACTCAAGAGGGAGATCTGCAGGGAGCTCCAAGGATGTTCTGAGCACATTTGTTAGAAAGTCCACTATATCTTGACCCTCCTCTCCCTCTTGAATTCCATAGATTCTAATGGTTTTGCACCTGGCTTGATTCTCTGAGTCCTCCTGCCTGCTCTGTATCTGATTCTGTTGCTCCTGTAGTTGCTGTACCATGTTTTCTAGATCGTCTATGCAACTTTCGTCTGCTGCACGCTGTCATTCTGTATCATCCGCTCACTGCTCGAGTGTCTCTACATCCTTTCTCAGCTCCCCTTATAGTTGCTTCATCTCTGCTCTAAAGCTGATGAGTTCTTCGTAGATTGTGTCTAAGTTTACTTTTTTCCTTCAAGTTACCAGCATATGGGCTGTTCTGGTTGTATGCTCCGAAAGACCCGCACCTATAGAGGCCTGTAAGAGTTCTGAATCTGAGGCCTTGGCAAGTAATCCTTTACCATCTGGCTCCATCTCCTCCAGGATTTCTGTTATGGTGAGACCTTTAGCTCTATTCCTCCTCAGCATTAGGTTTTTAAATGATTTGGGTGAGAAATATTCATTTTGAAGGAAGTTTATTCCAGGTTCAGCACAGAGCTATAACTTCAAGGGGCCATTAAGGGTGATGACGCAACCGGAAGTTCCCACTTGCCCCTTAATTCAGTTTCTGACATTTCTACAGTAAATGAAAATATGAACCTGCAGAGAATCATGTAGTTATACACCATGGGGGACAATTGTACTGTATACGATCTTTTAGTGTCTAATGTCTCAGTGGTGATGGTAGTCGGAGGAAAGACATAGGGGGCCTTGTGGTTCACAGACCTGTTGCATGCTTGCCCACACATTCATTGTCCAGAGTCTAAGGGAAGGACAAAGAAGGGACAAAAAACCTTTCTGGTTTGGCATGATGACACTGGTACACTCAGTTCTGTGCTGGCTGCCTGCCAAGCATGAAGAGTCCTGATGCCTCTTGATGGAGATTCCAGTTGAGGAGCTTGCCACCCCACCACTGGCTTTTACTGTGGAAGAATTAGTGCATAGGACAGGTAAACGGAGCTCTCTGAGATCTGGGCAGGAGATGGCACCGGGTGGTTGCATGGATGGTGGTAGCCTAGTTGCTGGAAGGAAAAATAATTATTAAAAAAATGTCTAATGTCATTAACAACATCTCCTGATCATGTCAGGCATTCATAAACACTGTGGGGAAACTTTGAAAAAAAAAAATAGACATACAATAATAAGCTTATATTTTATAAATGGCCTGTATTTCTCTTCCCTTTGATCATTATTACTAGGGCTGGACAGAATGACTTGTACATTTTCATTTTTTTGTTCACAAAATGCAAATTTCCATAAAAAGTGTGCATTAACAACTCCCCATTTCATGGGGGGGGGGGCAGGAAAGCACAATTTTTGCAGAATTCCATATTTACATGAGCAGTGTGAGAAAATGGTGTTTTGAAAGAAAAAACTCTAAAGCAAAAATAGGGTTTTGTGTGTTTTTCCCCTAGCTCTATTAATTACCAGTTAATTTGCATGGAACAGCTACATTGCCTCCTGTGGTTTATCTGCTGGTTCTGATTTTTTTTTAATTCATGTTTATTGTAGTATTTTTCACATAACAATAACATATAACATGCAAGTTGCATGAAAATCAAATACATTAAAATATTATGATGATTAATACATGACTAGATAAAAAAGAGGAATGGGATTGGTTAAATACAACTAACATATACAACAGATAACATATGACATATATTTAAGCAATAAACCATGACATGGTGTGGGTTATGCTGGGATTTACCCATGCCTGGTGTGGTTTGGTCACGAGGTGCAGCCGAGTGACCAAATCCACACCAGAAGTGGGTAAATCCCAGCATAACCCACACCCTGGAGTGGTTCATTGTGATTATATAATAGTCCTCTCTTTTGGGGGGTGAGAAAAAAAACTGAAAATGAGTTTTATTTTAAATAATTATTATTATTATTAGATTTTGTTACTCCACTACAAAAAAATAGTTCCTTGTTTGTAGGGAGACTGTTGCCTGCGCTCTCCCTCCCACCACACACACACTCTGTGCCCTGTGCCCCAACTATCTGGTTAGGTACCCCCTGAACTTGTTTCAAATGTTTAACCATTTGAGTATATTAAGTTTCCTACTTCTGCATTGCTCTACATTGCTCCAACTATAACAACTTACGTTAACATGAACGGTGATGGTGCGAGGTATGAATGACCTGCTGCTTTGGTTTCGTTCAGAAAGTAAAAAAAAAAACTGCTGCCATGGATTAGACTGTACAGATGAGGCACTGTCGGACAAAATGTTTTATTTTACATTTTTCCCCACTTCTCTGGGCCATTTTGAGATGCCATACAGACCCAGTACAGCACAAAGTTTTTGTTCTTTTATTATTGAAAGACGGGGTAGGGCAGTGATGAGCCTGAGAGAGTGCAGTGCTTGTGAGAGGGAAGGAGTGCAGACCATGTGAAACTGAACTGCCATCCATTGCAGTTCACAAAGGGAGAGAGAGACTTTCTCTCCCCATAGGCAGATGGTGAAAAAACTGACATGCAGAGGAAGGATTAAATGGAGAGTGGGAGAAGCTGCGAAGGGCTGCCCCGTGCTTCCGGGTTTACTGTCACATTAGCGGTTCCAGTTTAGAGTGCCTATTGTGGTCAGAAGAAACTGTTTTATGTCTGGTGATATTTGCGATTAGGATATCAGGCATTTTTTCTACTTATGGAGGGCATTTATTGTTGATACTGAGGTGCGATTTATGGGGACGGAGAAGTGAGCTGAGTAAAAGATAAGAAGACAGGTGAGGCGGGTGCACTGTCTGATTTTTCAAGGAGATACTGGTATTTAAAAAAAGGGGGGTTGAGTAGGTGTACTGAGTTTGGTGACTATGTGTGATCGATCTGATTGAAACTGCAGTGATTGTTTGAATCTCGCTTTGGCATCGCGCTTTAGCGGGGGATTAATATGGCAGCTGAATTGTTTTATTTTTGAGGGTTGTATTTATCTTTTGAGAGATGTGGCTGACTGGCACCTTTCCTCATGGGTTATGCCAGGATTTACCACAGGTAAAAGATGCCAGTTAGCCAATCAGATTAAAGAAATGTAGGACCCCATTGTATAATTTATGGTACGAAATCAGCATTAACACTTAACCTATACATAACCCATCTGCGTCACAACAATTCAAATTTTTCTGTGGAGTGTCTAAGTTCAGTCATAAACTGTTCCATCCTATACATATCATCAATTAATTGACACCAGAGTTGTACAGAGGGAGACTTCTCCTTTAGCCACATTTTGGTAGTAACCTTTTTGCCCAACAGTATACAAATAAAGAGCTGCTTAAGTGTATAGGATTGGCGAAAGTCTACCAGCATCTCCAGGAAGAGAAAAAGGGTTGGTGTAATTTGGAGTGATAAATAGAATATTTACTGTAATTGTGTCTGTAACTCTGACTAGAAGGTCTGTACCTTTGGGCAATAACAAAATATATGTGCATGCATTGCTTCAGGGGCTCCACATTTTCTCCAGTAGAAGGGAGTTATTGTGGGATCACACTTCGACTACTGCACTGGAGTATAAAAGAATCTGGAGAAACATTTCAAGGAGTACTCCCTCCAAATATATGAGGCTGTAGGCCTGTGGACATATGTAAGGTATTTGTCCCAGGTGCTGCTGTCTATTTCACTTCCTAGATCTTTCTGCCATCAAAGGCAAAGGTATTCAGCAGAGTGAATCACCAGTTCCAGCAATGCTTAACATAGCTTTGAGATTAATGAATCTAGTGGGGCTCCTGCCCTAATGTTAAGTACTAATATTATGATTATGGGCGGTTGATCACCCAAAGGGTATGCAGTTCATTGTTTAAGTATAAAGCTATGTACTTGTACATAGTCAAAGATAATCTGTATCTCTCCAGTGGAAATTGGCCTTAAGGGTTCTACAACTTTGGTGCCCTGTATGCCATGGGCTGGGAGGAAAAAAACAAGTCGCTGTATGAGGTGGAAAAAATTATACATCTTTGCCAGTAGAAACTGAGAGTTTTGAGCTAGGGGTATTACCATATACCTATAGGGCAAGAGGATGGGCCATGCCACCATGGTATTCCATGCCATAAGAGATGTGGTAAAAGGATTTTCCAAGGCAGAAATTTGGGTCAGAGTGCAAGATTGTAATACTTCACTAGTAAGTGGGCAGAGGTCTTCTTGTATCATTTCCAAATCTTAATATAGGTCTGAATCCAAGCACGGAGGAAGGAGACTACTGAAGACTATAGGAAGTTCCTGTCCCAGAACAGGAAGGGTGAGAGTTGTAAGGGCACATAGGCAGTAGGAAAGTAAGTGCAATAATACATACAGGGAGGAGACAATAAGCATACAAAGCAACAGGAGAGGGGACACAAAACAAGTCAAGATGGGAGTGGTGCAGTGCAATGGCTGTGGAGCAGCAGTGTTCCGGGAGACATTCTGGAGGCTGTGATGCTGCCTTGTTTGCAGGCACCTCTCTGGTCTGAGGAAGAAGGTTGCCCATCTCCAGGCTGACCTGGCTAGGATTCGTGAAACCTCTTCCCCCACCCAGGGACCACCAGGGCCACCACCGTTACCTCAGAGGTTGCCAAGAAAGATGAGCAGTTGGACCAAGGTGGGCTCAGGGAGGAAGAGGGTGGTGGAACAGAGGTGCATCCCTCCAGCTGTAGCTCTCCACAATTCATATACTGTTCTGGCAAAGGGTGGTTCCTCTATGGAGGCACCTGCAGTGGAGACCAAGGAGGATGCTGGGAACCTCCACAAGGAGAACCACAGGAGGGTGGCATGAGACCCCACAAGGGAAGAAACAACTCCTGGTGGGGGGACTCTAATCATTGGGGGTGAGCTCATTGGGAGGAAGGGATAGGAGGTAAGGTGCCTGCCTGGCACCACGGCTGGAGGGTCAGGAAGCGAATCCTTAGGATCGCAGGAGCAGCTGCATGAGGGAGGGAGCTGGATCTCATTGTCCACCTAGGGACAAATGACCTGGCTGTAAATGGAATCAGAGTGGTGCAAGAGGAGTTTGTGGAGTTGGGGAGGGGCCTTAGACAAGTAGCATGTACGGTAACCTTCTCGGAGGTGCTGCCTGTCTATGGGAAAGATGGTGCTAGGGTGTTCTGCACCATGAGATTCAATGAATGGTTGAAAAACTTGTGTGGAACTCAGGGTTTTGGCTTCATTGGGGACTGAGGAGCCACCTGGAGGGATGCAGGCTTATAGTAGCACGATGGTCTGCATCTGTCCGGGGGGGATCCAGGATCCTAAGTGACAGGTTTAAATGCTTCATTGGCAAGCATTTAAACTAATAAGGGAGGCACTGAAAGGAGCAGGAAATCCAGCCTCCCCACAAAGCGCAGTAGTTAGAGAGGTAAACTCCAAGGCAGAGAAGTCAGTAGGGAGCAGGACAGGGATAAATGCAGAAAAACATGTCACAGACAGGGATGAGGCTAAAAGGGGTAAGGCCATGAAAAATAAATGGAAGGTGAGGAGTACCAATGCCCATAGTCTGTGTAACAAGCTCCCTGAACTAGTGGCCTTAATGGTGCAGGGATGCCTGGATATTGTGGCAGTCACTGAAACCTGGTTCACAGAGAACCATGAGTGGGAAGTCATCATACCAGGATACACAGTCTACAGGAGGGACAGGGTGGGTAAAGGAGGAGGAGGAGGAGGAGGAGTAGCTCTCTATATAAGGGAAGGGATTAAAGTAACAGAACTAAAGAGTAAACAGGAAGTTGATGAGTCACTATGGGTCACCCTGGAGACAGGAAATGGCACCACACTCTGCATGGGGGTTATGTACAGACCCCTATCCCCCATCTTGGGGGAGAAAATGGACAAGGACATGATAAAATGGCAGAAGGGAGATATTGTTGATGGGGGACCTGAATATGCCAGATGTTAACTGGAGTACCATTGCTGCAGGTGCATCCAAGAGCAGGGTCATTCTTGATGCCCTACAGGGGGCATGCCTCATACTGCTAGTGTTGAAACCCACTCAGGAGGGAACAATCTTAGACCTTGTACTCTCAAATGGGGAAGGAGAAAGGATGCCAGATTTAGAAGTGGGTAGCCATCTGGGAACAAGTGACCACCAAACAGTGTGGTTCACAATAAACAGAGTCATAGAGTCAAGCCATACAAAAACAAGAGTATTGGACTTTAGGAAGGCTGAGTTTGGGAAAATGAGAGAGTGCCTTAGAAAAGCACTAGCAAATGGGCAAGAAAGAGGGGTGGAGGAACAATGGGGAATAATCAAAACAGCCATCGCTGTGGCAACAAGCCTTTGTGTGAAGCAAATAAATACTGAAACAAAATGAAGGAAAAAACCACTATGGTTCTCAGAAGAGGTGGCAGAGACATTTAAGGAGTAAAGGATAGCATTCAGGAAATATAAGGAAACACAGAAGGAGCAGGACAGAGAACTTTTATCAGTTAAAGCAGAAGGAGGCAAGGAAGGCAGTCAGAATAGCAAAGGCACAAACTGAGGAAAAGATAGCCAACTCTGTTAAGAAGGGGGAAACAACTTTTTATAGGTGCATTAGGGAGTGAAGAGAGACCAAGGGAGGGATACAGAGACTTAATAAAGGGGATGGAATGTGGGCAGAGGGTGACAGTGAAAAAGCAGGGATACTGAACGAATATTTCTGCTCAGTATTCACAACAGATGAGGAGGGGTGGTGCCTAAACCAAACAAGGGAGAAACTCTCAATAGGGGTTCAATACCAGTCCATTCACAGAAGAAAGGGTTTTGAAAGAACTCTTGAAACTGAGGGTGGACAAAGCAATGGGGCCTGATGGGATTCACCCAAGAATACTAAAAGAACTAAGGGTAGAACTAGTAACACCACTGACTACTCTCTTTAACAAATCATGGGAGAATGGAGTGGTACCCGAGGACTGGAGAAAGACAAATGTGATTCCACTTCACAAAAGTGAGAGCAGGGCAGAGGCAGGAAACTATAGACCAGTTAGTTTGACTTCAGTGGTAGGGGAAAATGATGGAATCACTTCTGAAGGAAAGAATTGTTGAGTACCTAGAGGCCAGTGGGGCACAGGACCCAAGGCAGCATGGTTTCACAGCAGGAAGGTCATGTCAGATGAACCTAATAGATTTCTTTGACTGGGAGACCAAAGAAGTAGACCAGGGAAGGGCTGTGGATATGGCCTATCTAGATTTTAGCAAGGCATTCAACACATTCTCTCACAAAAGATTAATATACAAGTTAGCCAGCCTTGGAGTGGGTTCCAAGGTGGTAGCCTGGATAAAAAACTGGCTGGACAACAGGACGCAAAAGGTAATAGTAAACAGAGTCCACAGTGAAGAAAGGAGGGTAACTAGCGGGGTACCGCAGGGTTCGGTACTGGGACCGGTCCTCTTTAATATCTTTATAAGTGACATTGAGAGCACCTGGAAGGAAAGGTATGCCTTTTGCAGATGACACAAAGATTCGCAACAGGTTGATACACAAGGTGGGGTGGAAAGAATGAAAAGAGACTTGGCAAGGTTGGAGGAATGGTCAAATACGTGAGCTCAGATTCAATGCAAAGAAGTGCAAGGTAATGCATCTGGGAAACAAAAACCCAGGGGAAGAGTACACAATGGGGGTGAGTTAATAACAACAAAAATTGAAAGAGACCTAGGAGTAATTATATCAGATGATCTAAAGGTGGGCAAGCAATGTGAGAAGGCAGTAAGGAGGGCTGGGGGATACTGGTATGCATGGGAGAGGCATCAACAGTAGAAAACAGGAAGTTGTTATCCTCTCTACAGACAGTTAGTGAGACCCCATCTGGAGTACTGCGTGCAATTCTGGAGACCCCATCTCACAAAGACAGACAGAGGGAGGCTGTTCAGAGAGGAGAACCAAAATGCAAGATCTGCACCAGAAGACATAAGAGGAGAGACTAAAGCAGTTTAATATGTATACCCTGAGGAAAGGAGGAGGGGGACATGATAGAAACTTTCAAGTATCTCAAGGAATTAACAAGGTACAAGAGGGTAGTATCTTTCAGAAGAAGAGATATGCAAGAACAGGGGCACAATTTGAAGATAGAGGGGACGGCTCAGAGGTAATGTTAGAAAGTATTTTTCAGAGAGAGTTGTGGATGCTGGAACAGCCTTCCTGAGGAGGTTGTGGAGTCAGGAACAGTGGGAGAATTCAAGCATGCATGGGACAGGCATAAAGCAATTCTAGTGGGGAGCAGGAGGAAGTAAGCTGTTGATTAACTAGAATCTGCAACTTATCCATCAGGTAGGGAAATGGGCGGACTGGGTGGGCCAAGTGGTCCTTATCTGCCGTCAAATTCTATGTTTTTATATTTCTACAGGGCTTGGAATTTTGGGGATAGCCAGTAAAGTACTGTTCAGAGTTATGCTCCTGTATGGTAGTGGGTCAAGTTTGCGAGGGCCAGTCCCCCTTTAGATGTTGGGAGTTACGGTGTGGTAAGTTTTATCTGAGGTCTGGATTCTGCCCAATGAAACTGAGAGATCATTTTATTCCAGACCCAAGTGTGGGAACATTGTAAGAGAAGTGGTATGGTTTGATCAAGATATGGGACCCTCAGTAGGATATTCATATGAATACTCTCCACTCTGTGAATTAAAGATCATATGCCAATGTTTTACAGATTTACAATAAACAATAAACACAGGAATTCGCAGGAAATGGGTACGGAACTGCAAGCGGAAATGGTAATGGTAACAGTAATGTAAGCACACAGGCTGGTTTTCCCTAAAAACTGCATAGAGAAGGACAGTGAGTACAAAGAATGTATGAATAATAATGGGTCTCGGAGCAGAAAATGAGGAGTTGGAATAGTAAATTGCTTATATCTCAGGAACCGTACAACATAGAAAAAACATTTTAAAGTCATATGAAGCATCACTTTCCTGGCTAGTTTACTACTGAGCCCCTGTTGGGGGCTAAGCATTTTTCTGACAAAAAGTCCGTATCTTGCACCTTTTCTGAGATACGGGCCCTGAAAGGTGCGGCTAACGCCGTAATGTTATCCTATAGGGAAAAAAGAGACATTTGGAGTGCCATAACTTTGGCTCCCTGTAATATTATTTCACCAAACCACTGAAAGGCACATCTGTAGGATGTTGGCTGCCTTCCCTTCAAATTTCAGCCCAAAAGACCAAACTTTTATTTTGCAGCAGGGTGCCAAAGGATTGCTGCAATGCGTCAGACGCCGTAATGTTATCCTATGGGAAGATGTGTCAAATTTGGAGTGCCTTAACTTTGCCGCCATGTAATATTTTTTCAACAAAACACTGAAAGGCACATCTGTGAGATGTCAGCTGCGTTCCCTCCAAATTTCAGTCCAAAACACCAAACTGTTCTTTTGTACCGGGGTGCCAAAGAATTGCTGTCATTTTCCCACAGCCTAGAAAAGTACTGTCGCAATTTGCGAAAGCTTTCGCAAATTCATTCAACAGTGTTGCAAGCGCAAAAGTACTTTGCGAAAGTACTTTTTCAAGAAATGTGAAAAACATATTTCTGGGGTGTTTTACCTCAAAATAAAGACATGGCTAGCATCCTCAGGGTCCAACTAGGTGAATACAAAAAGAATTAGGTTGCTAGAGGGTCCCAAATTTAAATGCCAAGCATTTTTCTGATCACCAACTGAAAACAAAATGGCAGATTTGCAACAGTAAAAGGGCCATTTGTGAAAGTAAAAACTGCATTTGCGACACTGTCAAACTTTTCAACTTTTCCCATTAACTTATAATGGGAAATTGTTTTCTGAATAACTTTTGAACCGTTTAATATTTTTTCACAAAATCTTCAAAAGGCACATCGAGGACCCTGGCCACATGTTCCCTGAAAATTTTGGACCGGTCGTGTAAAGCGTGTGACCTGTAGGCGCGACCGTAGAATTCCAAAAAAAGCATAAACACACGCACAGCTCTTGCTTAATAACTCCGCAGCCATATATCCAACTGGTATGAAACTTAGCAGATGCCAAGGCATATGGGTCTTGATCGTGTATGCCAAATTTCAGGCAACTCCATCAAACGGTTGCAAAGTTATTAAAGTGAAAAATTTTGGGTTTAACATGTAAATGGCTCCTCAACCCTAACTATGGCAGCACTAAAGTGCTACCATAATATATGTATATACACTACCGGTCAAAAGTTTTAGAACACCTCCATTTTTCCAGTTTTTATTGAAATTTAAGCAATTCAAGTCAAGTGAATAACCTGAAATGGTACAAAGGTAAGCGGTAAACTGCTAGAGGTTAAAAAAAAAAGTTTAGGTTAGCAAAAACTGCTGTAGAGAAATTGCAAAGAAAGCCAAGGTGTCAGTGAGTACAGTTTCCTACACCATCAAAAGGCACTTGGAAACTGGAGGAAACTCTGACAGGAAGAGGTCTGGCAGACCCAAAGCCACAACAGAATCAGAAGACAAGTTTCTGAGAGTCAACAGCTATGATAGGCGGCTCACAGGACAACAGCACAGAGTGACTGGCACCCTGAACCAAAAGGGCTACCACAGCATTTTGCAGCGCCATGCAATACCTCTGGTCTACGCCTAGTTGGTCAGGGTTCATCCTACAGCAAGATAATGACCCAAAACATACCTCCAGGCTTTGTCAGAACTACCTTCGAGGAAAGGAACAAGACAGTAGGCTTCAAATCATGGAATGGCCAGCACAGTCTCCAGACTTAAACCCCATCGAGCTGGTTTGGGATGAACTGGACAGAAGGGTGAAAGCAAAAGCAACCTACAAAGTGCAACACATTTGTGGAACTTCTGCAACAGTGTTGGGAAGAACTTCCGAACAATATTTGATGTCATTGTAGGAAGAATGCCACGAGTGTGTTCAGTGGTTACAGTATATCTGCAAAAGGTGGCTACTTTGATGAGTCAAAATTTAGATTAAATTTTGTTAAACAAAATGATTCTATGATTTCTTTTATCTCCAATTGTTTATTTGTTCTATGCTTTAATTTCAGAGTACATTGAGACATTAACCTCATGAAATTTCAATAAAAACTAGAAAAATGGGTGTTAAAACTTTTGACCAGTAGTGTGTATGTATATGTATATATGTATATATGTATATATGTATATATGTATATATGTATATATGTATATATGTATATATGATATATGTATATATGTATATATGTATATATGTATATATATATATATATATATATATATATATATATATATATAATAGTAAGCGTGTCGGTCGCAACACTATAGTTAGGGTTGAGTGGCCACTTACATACTAAAGTCAAAAGTCTGGACATTAATAACTTTGGACCTATTTAATGGATTTGCCTGAAATTTGGTACACACGTTGGGGCACACTAGGTCTCTTGATTTGCCAAATTGCGTTTGTATCGGAGTGCTGGTCTTCATGTACAAAAGCGCTGCAAAATGCAAAATTATCCATTTTTGAAGGCACCATTTTGGCATTCTTAATGTGGTTCTGCACAGCCATTGTGTGGTGTGCCACTCTGAAAGATGGCTTGTTTAAAAGAGATTTGGTGGCTGAACATGCTGCTTTTTGTTTGGTGAAAAAATATTAAGGCATTCAAAAGTTATGGCACTTTTAAGTTCCCATTATAAGTCAATGGGAAAATTTATATGTATATCTTGCAATCAAAGAATGGGGGTTCTGGCCATCTGGTCTCGCCTGGCGATCAAAGAATTTGCAGCCTCGCTGTTCAAGAATCTTTGTTCCTGAGGAATTTTCAAAATTCTTTGACCGTGAGGTCCGCCATCTTGTTTTCATTTTTCCAATCACTCAAACACAAATATCTCGGCTCAGGGGTCACTTCTAAAGTAAAACGTTGATGGGTTTTACTCAGGGGCCCTGATCTATCAAGCCATGGCTTTGGTTCCATCCAAATCAGTCAAACAATAGAATTATAAGCTTTTAAAATCTTAATTCGCAGCTTGCTAACGATCTTTGATCGCGAGCCTGCAAATTCTTTGATCATGAGATTCTTTGATCACGATCTTGCATTGTGACCTAAAACACTAATATCTTGGCTCTGGGGTGGGCTAGGGACACAAATGAGGGCTTGTTTTGCTCAGGAGGGTCCATTCTGTTGAACCATGCCATTGGTTTGGTTCAAATCGGTGAATAAATCGTGTTTCACCCTTTTTTTATTCTTTGATCATGAGCCTGCAAATTCTTTGATCGTGAGATTCTTTGATCATGATCTTGCATCGTGAGTAAGGGACGAGATAGCTTAATTTAAAAATAGTTTTTCAAACAACATGAAGTCTTGCTATATTATAGACATTAGCAGTTTGATCCAGCTCTAGAACTGCCCCGGAGTGAAATGGTTAAAACCATTCCAAAATAGAATTTTGGCACGAGAGCAGCTCTATCTGTGTCATTTCAAACTTGAACTGTCAGATTCTTTACTCCGCCTCAGTGAACAGTCGCTCCGGAGATTTCTCCTTCTGCTCGGTTCATTTCTCGGTTTAAAAAGTGTTTTCTCGGTTGGATTTAACCGAGAATAGTTTTATTTTAACCGCAAAACCGTTCGATTCAAGCTCTATCTGTGGTAACCGTAAGTAAATGAAGGTTTTGTCTGTGTGGAACTTGTAAGTTATCGGTTCGGTTTTGAACCGATCAGTGGGTTTAAAACTCATTTAAAACTAAAAGTTACTATTTTAGAGTGCGGTTCCCAGTTCTTATAGGTTCTAAAAAAAACGGATTTATTACGTTTTTTCAATACCCACGTATTCGATGTTAAGAACCGATAAAAGTGTATCTTGCACCTGGCACGTTAAAGGGCAAGTTTTGGTTAGGCTGGCATTATGTCTGAGAAACCTAAAAGAAAAACTGGGCGGTTTCAACACTGTGATGTTTGTGGGAAGTCTTTGCCAAGGCTGACCCACACCACATGTGTTTATTGTCTGAGGTTTGATCACCTCCAGTCAGACTACCAGGTATGTAAGAATTTCCCTGCAGCCACCCTGGAAAAAAGATTGGGCAGGCTTAGGGAACGAGAGGCCAAAAAGTCCGCTGACCCGGATGGCCAGCCCGGTTCGGTGCCAACCGAACCAGAGGGAGTGCCCTCTGACCAGGGCCAGACTTCCTCGGGCCAAAGAAAAGCTGGTTCTGAGGAACCAATTCCAGTAAAAAAAAACAAGAAAATCAGCAGGTCTGGAGTCCAAAATTCCTTCTCCAACTGCTGCAGAGATATGCAAAAGCCATACAAATTGTCCAGTCACTGTCTCAGGGTCCATCCGAACCACCACTATCTGGTAAAGGTCAGTTACGTCCGGTCCCAGTAGTTCAGGATTATGATATTGAGGAATTTTATGAACCAGAGGAGGGGGAGGAGGATTATGAACAGTATGAATGTGGCTGGGAAGGTCTGGGTGTGCCCATTGAACCGGACATCTCCCCAGACAGACCTTTAGAATCTCCCCTATGCTGTCTGAGTCCCCATCTCATTTTATGTTTTATAAAAAATTGCTGAAACCCTCCAGCTTCCTTTAGAAGAGGCTGTGGATGAGCAAGAGGAGCCTGATTTTGTAGAAATTATGGATATTCCAGAGTCTAGGAGATTGTCTATTCCTTTACATAAGTCTTTTAAGAAACAAACAATTAAAATTTTAAAAGCTCCTAATTCTGTGCCTCCTGTAGATAAAAAGATGGACAGAAGGTATACATTGTCAGGCCCCTGATACAGAATTCCTTTCTCAGCAATGCAGTCATGTTAGTAGTTCAGGCTGCAGCCTGTGATAAAGCTAATATTCCTTGGCTTCACATCCTCCTGACAAGGATTCCAGGAAGATTGATGCCATGGCAAAAAAAGTATATGGCAGCCTCTCTGGGACTCAGGCAAGCAAATTATATGGCTTATGTAGCTAGGTATCAGAAATCTAGATAGGATACTGTTATGCAATTGGCCAAGCAGGCCCATGGCCAGCTGGCTAGTGAACTAGAACAGGTGGCTGCTGATGGCATTGAAGCCTCTAAGGTTCAGTTTCATGCTGCTGTGGATGTTAATGATGTTTCCTCTAGGGTCATGGCCACATCTGTAGCTTTTCGTAGGTTGGCCTGGCTCAGGTGTACTAGTTTGTCACAGGATACCCAGACTAAGGCTATGGATTTTCCTGTGGTGGGAAATTCTCTGTTTGGAGAGCAGACAGAGAACTACATGAAGAAGATGGATGAATATGGGACTACTTATAAGGTGCCCAGGCTAAGGAGCGGCAAGCCACTCCTCAAAGGCATGCCCCAGGGGTAGGGGTAGGCCCTTTCACAGGCCTTTCTACCAGACTCAGGCCTCCTCTGCCTATGCTCAGAGGGGCTTCTTCAGAGGCAGGGGCAGACGAGGTGGGCAGATCCTGCTCCCACCCCCCAGCCTAAAGCTCCTGCGAAACAGGCACCCTGATGGGGTGCCCAGGGCCGATTCTCCTGTACCAATGGGGGGCAGGCTGGCTTACTTCAGTCAGAATTGGGCTTCTTTAACCTCAGACAAGTGGGTTCTGGAAGTAGTAGCAGGGTCTGGTTCTCAGCTCAAAAAGTTTCCCAAGCTGAGAAGCAGACTTTTTCTACCTGCAAGTGCTTCAGAGACCCTCGCTCTGGAAACAGAGGTCTCATCCCTGTTAGCTCTCAGAGCAGTAGAAAGGGTTCCTCCCCTGCATCAGTGCAGGGGTCTGTATTCCAGATACTTCCTTACCCCAAAAAAGACAGGAGAGTGGCGGCCCATTTTAGATCTCAGATATCTGAACAAGCATCTTTTGAAACCAAAGTTCAAAATGGTAACTCTGGCAATGATTTTACCTTCCCTAAGGCCAGGGACTGGCTAGCCTCCCTGGACCTCAAGGATGCCTATTTCCATGTCCCAATCAGAAGATCCCATTGAAAGTACCTCAGATTCAAACTGCCCTCAGGTCATTACCAGTTCAGAGCAATGCCCTTCAGCCTTACCTCTGCTCCAAGGGTATTCACAAAGTGTCTAGCAGTGGCAGTGGCCCACTTAAGGAGGCAGAGGATTGCTGTTTTTCCCTATCTAGATGACTGGCTCATTGTAGACTAGTCCCCAGAACAGGTAAAATCTCACCTGCAGGTCACCCAGCAGCTTCTCACCTCCCTGGGTTTTCTGCTAAACCTACCAAAGTCAGTTCTGGAGCCAGTCCAGGTACTCACCTTTATAGGGGCCACTTTCTGCAGCTCCTGGGGCACATGGCTGCATCCACAGCTGTTGTGCAGGGAGCCAGATTTCAGATGAGAGACATTCAGTTTCACTTGAGAACCTTTTGGTCTCAGAGAAGAGACCCCCCCTTTCCAAGTTGGTCCCAGTGACTCGAACCTTGATCCTAGCTCTCCAGTGGTGGCAGGATCAGAGCAATTTAAGAGTGGGGGTCCCCTTCATTTCCCTTTCTCATGACTTGACTCTCACTACAGATGCTTCCCTTCTGGGTTGGGGAGCCCACATGGGCGACCTTTCCACTCAGGGAGTTTGGTCCCCCCAGGAATCTCTGCTCCACATCAATTTGCTGGAACTCAGAGCTGTCTTTTTAGCTCTTCAAGCTTTTTCTGCATCTGTCCACGACAAGGTGATACAAGTCAGAACAGACAAAACCACAACAATGTGGTACATCAACAAACAGGGGGGCACTCTGTCTTTGGCCTTGTGCACCGAGGCAATGAAGTTGTGGTCTCTGGCCTATTCCCTGAACACTTCCCTCATAGCAGTTCATCTTCCAGGGAAGGACAATGTCCTAGCGGATGCCCTCAGCAGGATTTCCCAGGGCCATCACGAATGGTCCCTGGATCCTCAAGTGCTGGGGATAGTTTTTGCCAGGTGGGGCATCCCTCAGATAGATCTTTTTGCAGCCCCAGACAATCACAAACTTCTTTCTGTTCTGTTGCAGACCTCCAGTGCTGGGCTCAGTTCCCTGGATGCCCTCCTTCTGGATTGGGAGGAAGTTCCTCTATGCTTCCCCCTTTCCTCTCCTATTCAAAGTACTAGTCAAAATCAGATCTCAGCCTTGCAGGGTGATTCTGATTGCCCAGATGGGCCAGGCAGCCCTGGTACCCTCCTTCTGTCTCTGACAGTCCATCTTCCCTGTGCCTCCCAGGAATCACAATCTGTTGACTTGTGCCCAGGGAAGGGTTTGGTATCCGGACCTCAATTCCTCAACCTCAAGGCCTGGCTCTTGAGGAGTTGAGATTGCTGATTTACACCTCTCTCAGGGTGTTCTTGAGATCTAAAGGCTTCCAGAAAGCCTTCCACTAGGAGCTACTTATAGTTCTAAATGGAAAAGGTTTCCATTTGGTGTGCTGGAAAAATATTTCCCCAGAATCTGCTGAATTGCCCATTTGTTAGATTACATGGTACATCTTAATTCCTTGGGTCTCAGACCAGCTACCTGAGAGTTCATTTGGCAGCTGTGTCTGTTTTTGTGTCAGCAGGAAAGTCATCCCTCTTTCCTCTCATCCTGTGTTTTCCAAGTTTTTAAGGATTACTCCATACTAATCCTCCCTTTAGAACCAGCCCTGCTTGGGACATTATTTGCATTGCCCAGTTAATGCAACCCCTTTTGAACCTCTGTCTTCTGCAGAGCTTAAGTACCTAACTTGGAAAACTGTTTTTCTAGTGGCTATCACTTCTGCCAGGCGCATAAGTGAATTGCAAGCCTTATCAGTGGAGACTGACTTTATTTCTTTCCACAGGGATAAGGTAGTCCTTAGGACTAATAGGAAGTTTTTGCCTAAGGTGGTTTCAGATTTCCATCTTAATCAATCTATCTCCTTCCAGTATTTTTCACTGATCACTCCTCTTCAGGTGAGAGGAGGTTGCACAACCTGGATATTAAGAGGCTCTTAGTTATTATATAGAGCGTACCAAAGGTCACAGGTTAATCCTCCAACTTTTCCTTACCTATGGTGAAGTTGGGAAAGGTAAACCTGCCACTAAGAGATCAATAGCCAGGTGGATTGTCTCTTGTATCCAATTTTGTTATCAGAAAGTGGGCAGAGCCTCCTCCCCTGGTTTGAGGGCTCATTCTACCAGGGGTACAGTTGCGTCTCTAGCTGCTGCCAGAGATATCCCTATATTAGAGATTTGCCAGGCTGCTACTTGGAAAACGGTACACACTTTTACCATGCATTACTCCCTGGATGTCCAGGCCAGGAGAGATGCTTGGTTTGGCACAGCTGTTCTTCAGAGCCTATTCCCTTAGTAGGTTCTGCCCCTCCTCCATGGAGGTACTGCTGTGTATTCTGCTAATGTCTATAATATAGCAAGACTTCATGTTGTTTGAAGAAAAAAATTACTCACCTTAGTAATGTTGTTTCTTCTAATGGAGTCTTGCTATATTATAGACCTCCCCCCCAACCTGCCCCTCTCAGAACCTCTACTTGGTGTGGTGCGGGCAACTTAGTGTGGGCACTACTTATGTCCTGTTAGCATTTTGTCCCCTTTGGGACTTTGGGGGTGTGTATGTGTTGTGTGTGTTTTATTATACTTATGTTCCATTTTCATATTATTAGAATGGTGTTAGTATTTCTGGTCCCCTGACTTGAGTCTTGGGAGTTGGGACCATCAATGGTTGTTATTATTTAGGTAGCCATTTGGCTAGTGTAAGTTACAGCTTCCACAGACCTTAGTGAGTTTGGCTCGTAAAGGTCTGACAGTTCAAGTTTGAAATGACACAGATAGAGCTGCTCTCGTGCCAAAATTCTATTTTGGAATGGTTTTAACCATTTCACTCCGGGGCAGTTCTAGAGCTGGATCAAACTGCTAATGTCTATAATATAGCAAGACTCCATTAGAAGAAACAACATTACTAAGGTGAGTAATTTTTTTCTTCTCAGCCCATGGGTGCCCTAGGAAGTCAAATGAGGGTGGGTTTTACTCAGGGGGCTTTGTTCTGTCAAACCATGGTGGTGGTTTACTGCAATTCCTCCAATTTTTTGATTTATCACATTTTTTATTCTTTGTCCATGAGCTTGCAAATTCTTTGATTGTGAGGCTGCAAATCCTTTGCTCGTGAGATACTTTGACCGCGATCTTGCATCGTGAGCGAGGGACAAGATGGGCCAATTTAAAATTCAATTTTCTTAGCCCAGGGATGTCCTAGGAAGTCAAATGAGGATGGGTTTTACTCAGGGGTCTTCGTTCTGTTGAACCATGGCAGTGGTTTACTGCAATTGCTTCTATTTTTTGAATTATTAAATTTTTTATTCTTTGTTTGTGAGCCTGCAAATTCTTTGATCGTGAGGCTGCAAATTCTTTGATCGTGAGATTCTTTGATTGTGATCTTTGATCGCAAAATAGGGACAAGATGGCCTGATTTCTTATAATGGAATAGATAGGGAAATTTTTCCAATCTTTGACATTGAATATCTTAGAAATGGTTTGGTCTTTTTACTTGAAATTTGGAGGGAATAAAGACAACATCCCACAGATGTGCCTTTCATGGGATTGGTCAAAAAATATTACAGGGCAGCAAAGTTATGGCACTACAAAGTTGGCACTAACTAGCCAGGAACGTAATAATTCATACAAAATTTTAATTTTTTTCCTACGTCATACGGTTCCTGAGATATAAGCAATTTAGTATTCCAAGTCGTACTTTTCTGCTCTGAAGTCAATTATAATGCATACATTCTTTGTTTTCAATTAGTTTTTTTCAATGCAGTTTTGGGGGAAAAGAAGGGTGTGCCCTTTTGTTACTGTGACTGCTAGCGTTTCCAGTTGCGCTTCTGTTACCATTCGAATCACCATTCCTGTCTACACCGTGTGCGTAATGGTTTGCTTTTTCATATGCGCTTGCATTTCTGTTTCTGTTGTCTTTACTGTTGCTGTTACTGTTACCATTTACGTTTACTATTGTGGTACCATGACCGTATGTGTAACAGTTTGCATTTTCATATGCGCTTGCATTTCTGTTTTTATTGGCTTTATTGTTGCTGTTACCATAACCATTTGCATTTACAACTGTGGTTCCATGAGTGTGTGTATTACGGTTTGCATTTTCGTACATGCTTGCGTTTCTGTTTACTTGGGTATTATTGTTGGTGTTACTGTTACCGTTTGCGTTTACAATTGTGGTACCTTGAATGTGTGTGTTACCAGTTGTGTTCTGTATGCACTTCTGTTAGATGTCTCCATTTACGTAACTGTTTGGTTCAGCATCACTTTATGCTTGTGTTTCTATTAACGTTTGCTTTGCCATTTACATTTGCTTTGCCATGTGCCTTACTGTTGCCGCTTGCATTTGCTTTGCAGTTCCCCCGCGCTGCCGCCACTGCATTTCTTTCATTATTTATCATCCTCATTCTCAAAAAGAAGGGAAATTAGAGGCAAAAAACTCAGTTTAATGCATCAGTTAGGGTTGTTCCACAGCAAAAAAAAGCTAGGAAATTTGGGGTTAGGGTTGATACCCCCCCTTGGACCCTCAACCCACCCCCCAACCATCATTGGGGTGTGTGTTGGGGTTGTCGATCTCAACTCACCCCATTCTCCTATACCTCAGCTTCTTTACACACGTGATGGGGTGAGAGTTAGGGCTGACAACCCCAATGCACAACCCGGCCGGGTTGGTGGGTGGGCTGGGGGTTCAAGGGGGCTTTCAACCCCAACCCACTTCCTAGCTTTTTTTGCTGTGGAACAACCCTAACTGATGCATTAAATGGAGTTTTTTGCCTCTAATATATATATATATAAATAACATTTCTTAACTATTACTTCTATAGCTGTTTATAACATTTCTAATATGTTAACATTTCATTTAAAGCTCTAGGTAATCTTACTTTAGCTAAAACACTCTTAAAACCACTATAATGTTCATTAAAACCTTCTGATTTGTTAAACTATGTGACTGTGTTTTAGGATTACTCTTTTAAGGACTATCTATGAAAGGAAGGTGCTACTTGAAGGGCTCCAGTATGTATCTCCTAGGAGGGATATTGAAATTGGATCTCTGTGACCTACGAGGCTGAAAAACTATTGGTTCTATAGGAATACGCTCCGGCTCTAAAAGACTACCTGCTGGCTCTAGTAAATTTGGAGGTTCTGGATTTGCTACGGGTTCAGCTAAAGGACTATTAACTGAGTGTACATGGGAGGACCTAACCCGGGATCTATACACCATTTTGTCGGTGAACCCAGTTCCATCAGTTGGCGGGTAGGGTTATCCTGCCTTTCCTCTGGTGTAAAGTCCCTTCTAGTCTAGGTTGAAGCACTGTCTCTGAAGGTACAAGGTTTAAGAAGATTTCAATGCACTATTTTTGTGCCACTACCAGTTTCTTTTTGAATCTTGTACATGGTAAGTCAGGGTATAGGATTTCAACAATGAGGAAAGGTTCTGTTTCCCATCTTGTAGCTAACTTGTGACATTTTTGAGTCCTTCTTAGTAATACCCATTCTCCGATCTGCAGTGGGGTTGAATTGGCTTTAGCATCATATGTCATCTTTTGCTTTAGTCACACCTGATCCATGCATTGACTTACAATCTGACCAGCTTCTTACAATCTTTTGCTGTGTTCTTGTACCCAGTCTGTAACAGGTGGTTCATCTGGTTGGACTTCAAGTACTAGATCCATGGGGAGTCTACCATGGCGACCAAACATCAGGTAGTGTGGAGTATATCTAATTGCACAGTGGACAGTATTGTTATTCAAGTAGGTGAGTTCTGGGAGTAAGGCTGGCCAACACGGATGCTTGTATTCAGGTACGGCACTTAACATACCCAAGAGTGTCTGATTTGTTCTTTCACACAGTCCTTTACACTAAGGGTGATATGCAGTGATTTTCACTTTATGACTGCCATTTAGAGCACAGAGTTCTTTAAAGAACTGTGATTCAAAAGCAGATCCCTGATCTGTTAAGATCTTGGTTGGATATCCATATGGGAAAACAAAGTGTTTCAAAAATGTTTCAGCTGTGGTTTGGGCAGACAGATCTTTGACAGCACTGACAACAATGAATTTGGAGTAATGTTCCACCATTGACAGGACATACATTTGACCATTAGCTCTGGGTTCTAACTTGAGATGGTCTAAAGCAACTAATTCTAGAGGTGCTTTGCTGAGTATGGGATGGAGGGGAGCTCGCTGGTTGCTTTTATTCGGGCATTTCAAACTACAAGTCCGGCATTTTTTGCACTATTTTATGACATCTCTCATCCCGATCCAATAGAATTTTTTCTGAATGATGGCCTCTGTTCTTCTGTGACTGAAATGTCCAGAGTGATCATGATAGGCCTCAAGTACTACTGGCACACTTCCTCTGGGAACAATTGTCTGGGAGATCTCACAATGGGTAGTCAGATCTTGGGTCTGTTGAATGAGTCTAGAATTCTTTATGATCAGGTGGGTTCTGTGCCTCTACAACTTCACTGCTCCAGGATCCATCCTTCTACGTTCTTGAGGTGTCAGACTCTGTTCTGTTAAGATATATGTCTTTATCTGTTTGACCACTGGGTCTTGGTCCTGTAACTGCACCCATAAGTTGTTTTGTTCTGCAAG
Source organism: Neoceratodus forsteri (assembly GCA_016271365.2). Lineage (NCBI taxonomy): Eukaryota > Metazoa > Chordata > Ceratodontiformes > Ceratodontidae > Neoceratodus > Neoceratodus forsteri. Next base: position 795,394,887 of record CM028137.1, on the reverse strand, counting down.
TTTGTCTGGACATTCTGGTTCTTGCTCTGCTTCTGTACCCTCAACTGCACTGGTCTGACAACAGGCCTGTCCTATCTCTGCTGGTATTCGAAGGAAAGGTGGCATCTCTACATTTTCCAAAAGTGTATCATCAGTCTCACTCTCTGTTTGGGTGGGTATTCTGGGTAGTGCATCTGCATGGACATTGGACTTGCCTGATCGATATTTTATGGAGAACTTGTAATTAGGCAACCTCGATGCCCATCTCTGTTAAAGAGCTTCCAGCCTTGCCATGTCAGTGGATTATTATCTGAAGATGGTGAAGGGAGTGACTGCTAAGTAATGCCTGAATTTTTCAGTGACTGCCCAAACCAAGGCTAAAAATTCCATCTTGAATGAGCTGTAGTAGGCATCATTCCATTCTGACCCTCTCAGACCACAATTTGCATATGCTATCACATGCTCGATGCCTTCTTGCTCTTGCGCCAACACTGCACCTAGTTCTTTATTACTTGCATCCGTGTATAGCCGAAATGGTTTAGAGTAATCGGGGTATGCCAGTACAGGTGATTGAGTTAGACTCTGCATTAAGTTGTCAAAAGACTCTTGCTGCTCTGCAGCCCACTTGACCGGGTGGTTTTGGGGTCTTTTCCTTGCTTTTGTTCCTCAGAGAAGTTGATTTAGTGGCAAAACTATCTTGGAAAAATCTTTAACAAACCATTGATAGTAACCAATGAAACCCAGGAATCTTCTGACATCCTGCATTGTTACAGGGACTGGCCATTCCCACATAGATTCCAGCTTTTCAGGGTCAGGTAACACTGGTGACAGACACTATGAGGTCCAGGTAGTTTACTTGAGACTGCAGGAGGTGGCATTTGGAAGGTTTTACTTTCAGACCGTACTGGGTCAGTCGAGCAAAGACGTCATCTAGGTGCAACAGATGCACTTGGTGGTTCTTGGAATACATAATAATATTGTCCAGATACAATAGAATGTCAACATTTCAGCTTCTCAAGCAGCGTTCTACTAGTCTTTGTAAAATTCCTGGGGTATTGCATAGGCTAAAGGGCATGCAGGTGAATTCAAACAGGACCATGGGTGTTATAAAGGTGGTTTTCTCTTGATTCTCTGGATTCATGGGCACTTGCCAATAACCACTTGTCAAGTCAAGAGTGGAGAATATTGCAGCAGACTGTAGGGCTGTAAGGGAGTCCTCGATTCTGGGTAAAGGGTAGGCATCTTTGTGGGTGATATTGTTCCCATCTTTCTTTTTGACCAGGACAATGGGAGCAGCCCAAGGACTGTGACTTTCCTTAATAACCTTGGCTTTCTTCATTTCTTGAATCCTCTCCTTCACAGGCTGGTACTTAGCCGGGGGAATTGGTCTGAATCTTTATCTTATCAGTGGGTGCTGATTGTATGGATGTGGTGCTGCACCTCTCAAGCCAACCCAAAATCTAGTGGATATTGACTGAAAGCCTCTTGATTCTTTATCAATATTTGGAAGACATCTGCCTTTTGTTGTTCTATAGTCTTGGGGGTACCCAGGTTGATCTCCCGTATCCACTCTGGTACACCGAAGTCATAATGGTTTTCAGTCCCTTCCACACTGATGGCTGGTGTTCTTTGGTCGTTCTGGGTCTTGTCTTCCGGTTCCAAAATGTCTTGGATAGACACTGTGTGTAGCTGGGCAACTGACTGATTGCAATAGAGTCGTACATTTCGGTTCCTGTAATTGATGACCCGGACAGGGATCCTTCCCTTCATGACCGTAACCACATTTCTGGCCACCAGTATGGGCTCTTCTTTCTCATTAGGGTAGGGTTTGACCAGGGCATCATAGTCCTGACCATGAGGGACCACATTCACCTTGCACCACAAGGTAGTCTCTGTTCCTGGTTTCAGAGTAATGGGTTGGGCATCAGACACTCGGACCTTTCCAATCTTGCCAGTTGTACTTGCAAAGCATTGCTGGCACTGAAGAAGATGAATCGTCTGCTGCAATGCTCATTTTTCTACAGAAGGAGACCTTTTTGCTTGAATCTGCAGGATCTGCACCAAATACTCAAAGCAGTGCTGGCGGAAGTTCATTCCGAGAATAAGTGATGGCAAGTTGTCACTCCCCGTATCACTGATAATTATTTCTTGGCAGTCCTGTACATTCTTTCCCAGCTGGATGCTCACTTCTAGATATACTAGGTATGGAACCTTGGCTCCTTTGGTGTCAGTGTGGCTCAGTTGGTAGCACATCTGCCTCTGGACCAGAAGGTCGTGGGTTCTTGTCCCACACTGGGATTGGACTTGCACCTAAAAATCACTGACATCTGAGTGCAGTATTGGGGGGTGCTGTACTGCTGGGGTGTGCCATCCTTCAGATGAGACGTTAAACCGAGGTCCCTTCTGCCCATCCTGGTGTTGTCCTGGTGGGTGTCCAGGTGGAAGTAAAAGAACCCAGAGCACTCTTTACAAAAAGCAGGGAATATTCCTGGTGTCCTGGCCAACATTCCCCTTTCCATAAACTGCTTCATGCAATTATCAGGCTGTGTGTGGGTGATGATGTGCAATATGGCCGCCACCACACATTCAGTCACTTTACTACCAGTCTAGCATTGCTTCTAAAGTGCTTTGGGATACTGTGTATGAAAAGTGCTATATTAATGTTGATTCTTCTTCTTCTTCTTCATTGCTGGTGATCAAAGTGATCCAAGACTTTGGAGGTGGTGGAAGAACTTCCATGGTCCAATGTTGCTGAAAATATTGCCCTTGCATGGTAGTAACCTGGGAGCCTGTATCCAACAATGTCATTAACTCTACTCCATCTACTCTGACTGGAACAATAAGACTTCTGCTGATGAAACAGGATCAATCCATTACTGTGGGTGGACCTGGTCAGACATTCTTCGAGGATCGGTCCCAGTCCCTAAGGATTCCCTGTTTAACATCACTGTGTGTTCTGAAGGCTGCTGGCTTTGCCTTCCGATATGGCCACTGATACCACATCTTCAGCAAATTGGCCTGCCTTGACTGTTGAACTGGTCAGTCAGACACCTTCCTTCTCCCCTTCTGGGTTGGGACAGTGGGTCATCAAACCACCTCCCTCATTCGTTCAGCATCTGGGGTGCATCTCTCCTCCAATCTTCTTTGAGTCCTTTTTCCTCTTGACAGACCTGTCATTTTGCACATCTGGGTAGCTATCTGCTCCACTAAGTCCAGATTCAAGCTGGGATTGATTGCTGTGGGATGGACTGGCACATGTGCCATCTGACTGCTCAAGGGTTGGAAGTCTGGAAGATAACCTGGGTACCCACTCATTGATTCTAGACTATACGCCCATTCTTTACTGGACATTTCCTCACCTAGTGTTTGCCTGTGCCATGGGTCTTCTCATACCAATTCTTCCATTGGATACCCTGGGAATGTTGCACCTAGAGACATTGCCATTTGGGGGTAGGTTATTATGTCTTCTCCCGCTTAACCTTATCCCAACACCTTGATAGCTTTCTCTTTGAAGTCTAAGAAATCTGCTTCCAGATCTTGGAGCTGCAGCATACGAAGCTCCCTCCTCAGGGCTTCACTATGGACCCTCCACAAATTTTTCTGTCAAGACATGGTCTGGATCCATGATCTCTCTGGCATCCACCTTCTCAATCGCTCTCAACAGTTCATGAACACTCAGTGCATATTCTTGGAGAGTATCTTGGGGTCTCTGGGTACGGGAGAACAAGTTAATCTTTAAACTAAATACTGTGCAAGTGTTGAATATCTGTTGCATTCTTTGCAAAATCTGGTCAGCTGTGATCATTGCACCTGTGGCCCAAGACTGAACTTTCCTGTGGGCAGCACCCTTGAGTTGTCCAATGAGTATTTCAACTTTCTGTCTCTCTGGGATTTGATAAAGCCGAAACATGGCTTGCATCTTGGAGTGGAACTTACCCAAATTACTCGTCCCACTTCCACCCCTTTTCTCTGTGAATTGGGGAAGCCAAGGTGACCCAAAGTAATATGGCATTGTCAGGGGTGAGGGAGGTATGTTCTCTTGGTCTTCCATCCTAGTCTATGGGTTCATCACCTATGGATGCGTTATCCCCTGCAGAGTCTGCAATCCCCCTGAGTCCCTATTTGGACTGCCTGATCCAAGTATTCCAGAGAAACAGCTTTTCCTAGAAATAGAGGACATGCTGATACAAGAATCCTTTGAATATTTCCCAGAGATAAACCAACAAATAGATTTGGCTGATAGTCTTTTCTCTGAATTAAAAAATGACAATTGGAAATGCTTTGTCTTTTTGCTTCTGCTTTTTCTGAAAGAATACTTTAAGTAAAACTGTATCGCCAAACATAACTAAAGAACTGATTATCTTATAGTAGAGTGTGTATTATGTATAAACAGTTTAAAGATACATTAAAACTTTTTTGTGATATTAATAGCTTACAGTTTAAAAGCAAAATATGCATGTCTTGGTAGAATTTGTGATATTAACAGCTTACAGATTAAAAGAATAAAATATGCATGTCTTGGTAGAGTGGGGAAATTATATTTGAGGAAGAGAAAGAACATAGTTCAAGAAAACTATGTGCTTGAAAGGATGCAGGTTGAATCACAGTTTCCTCTGCAGCAAAAAGTTGTTTCATTAGCATTTTGAAGTAGCAAACATTTGAAACCAACTGTAGAATGGAGAAATGTTTTGAGGAAGTGAAAGACAGCACATTTCCAGAAGGCTCTGTGTTTACCAGAATGATAGTTTCCTCTATTTAGTATTTTTTAAGTTGCAAACATAATTTAGCCTTACATTTCTGTTTGTCTTATAATAAATTGAGTGTGTATTATGTATAAACAGATTAAATGTACATTATAACTTTTCTGTGATACTAACAGTTTACAGTTGAAAAAAATATATATATATGTTTTATATGGACTTAAACTGTAGAAATGGGAAGTTTTATTTGAGGAAGAGAAAGAGAGCAATGTGTTGTGCTTGACGGAATGCTGGCTATACCACTATTTCCTCTGTAGCACAAACAAAGGGCTTACAAAACAGCAAAGCAATAATTTGACATGACATTCCACTTCTAAAATAAGATATTATTGTTACCACCTTGCATAAATAACATACTTCTGCAAGAGGGGTGTCACAGGGCATACTTCTGCAAGAAGTGTGTCATGGGGCATACTTTTGTAAGAAGTGTGTCACGGGGCATACTTCTGCAAGAAGTGTGTCACGGGGCATACTTCTACATGAAGTGCAGCATGAGGTACATCAAGTCACTTCCATTTAAACATATAAATATAAACTCTGTTTGAGTCAAGGTAAGTGGGGCAGATGAAGTGGGAACCAGAGAGCATTCATCACCTAGCCTAGAGCCTCAAACTGAGCATCGGTGTACTGGAACAGTGGTAAGAGAAAGCCTGCATTCTGTCAGTTAAATGAACAGAATAAGAAAGGAGGTGCTTTGCATAATTTTAATTTGTGTATGTTTTATTTTCTGGTAAAAGTTTGTATTCTAATAAATTGGGGCTGCTCTCTGCCATGAGAATTATATATTGTTTTTTGCTTGCTACTGCTGATCAGTTATTGTTATATTTTCTGAAATCTTTCTAAGTAAAAGAAAATTGAGTGGACTTGGTATTCATTGGTACTTTTATAAATATCAAACACAGTTATAAGGATTATAGTACAAAGGTATACAATTCCTAGAAGGCAGACATGTGTGTCTAGTATATTGATGGTAATTAAGAAATAACAGTTAAGGTTTATATTGAAATATAACTTATTCCAAATAAGAAACAGGAAAATTAAAAGTAATTTTTCATTAAGTGATGGGGAATAATTTATGAAAAATAGCAGTAAGTAGTGATATTGTCCCAATCACATTCAAACCCAGGTAATATTAGGGAATTGAAACATTATAAAATTAACATGACATCCCTTGGTATAGCTCTTAGAGTACAGGGACTTATCATCTACAGAGGCATAGATAATGTATGGAAAGATAAATTAATACATGATTGTTGCTACATTCCTCATGCTGGTACTTTAAAAATTGCAACAGATGGCTATCAACATATCATACAATGTGAAGACCCACACTGTAATGTATTATTACATAAATACCTAGGTTGGTGTCATTATGACCCTTTCCAGGGAGACCAGTATAAAATAATGGATTGTCCCAGGCATTATTGGAAAACAATGAACTGTCTGGTGGTTAAGATTTTTGATTACCTCGGACGGTCCCATTGCAATATACCAGAAATATATGCCCATGAGCATGAGGGTGATTACGGGGAATATGATGTATTTGCCCTAGGGGACAAAATAGTTCTGGCCCATCAGATAGATGGATATGTAATTCATGTGGGTTGGATTAAAGGCCTTAATAATCCCAATGAACATCCAGCCATGATAATAACCTCTCCTGCTAGACTCTATCCTAGCCTATCAAAGTTGATAGAGGGAATGTCCACTCCTGCAGGGCATGGTGAGGCTGAAAGGCCAACCCATGCACACAGAGTGAACTCAAAGCCAAACTGGGGTTCAGGTACGGACCTCAGCCAGCACAGTTGGTGACCCCGAAGTGATTAAACAGCATAAAAACCATAAAAATAAAATTAGAACAGATAAGCTGAAATGATCTGCTAGTGCACCCTCTGTCCATGATATGCAGACACCACTGCATGGCAAACCTAAACAATAAGGTATCTTAACCCTTAGGCTGCTGCCGACAAGATATCTTGTCCTAAAAACCTATGTGTTATAAATCTTCCGGCAGCCTAAGGGTTAAAAGGTATCACAAAAGGTTTAAAAGAAAAATGTGGTCTTTCTAATAAACCTATACCCAGAGCACCAACCACCCTCCTGAAGAAGAATATGCTTCTTCAGAATTTGATTCTGAAGGCTCCAGTTCAAATTCCAGTTCTGAGGCAGAACATGAACAGGACCCATCTAACCATGACCAAAAATCTAAAATAACGCAACGTATAGTAACACCTGATTCTATAGGCCATTGCTATTTACCAGCAAATATGAAAATGCCTGTGAACCCACCCACTAATATGAAAGAAGCTATTCAGCAAATACCATATATAAACAGTGCTGCAATGAATCATATAGACCAAGAACTCCTTTATGATACTGAACTTCATGATGTCATCAGACAAAACCCACCATGGCTCACTGCTCTCCCAGATCTATATCTAGGTAATAAAATTCATTTCGCTAAAGTGCTAGCTATTTATTTGTCCCTAGTAGAGGCCATATATGATTATAATTTACAATTATTACAAGACATTGCAGAACTGCAACTTAAATGCAGCCCATCAGCAACCATGCCAAAATCTTCAGCTTTCCAACATGACATTACAAGCCCCTCACCCTATTTTTCAGTCAACCCCTTATAAGTATCCTACATCTACTACAATACAAACACCAGCCAATCTCCCTCAAGCATCATTACTACCATCTAAGCCCACTGTAAATAATATGTCCTTAGTGCAGGCTCAATTGTCTCAACCTCAACAGTTCCCTGCAACATACTCTACTTCTAATGTCTTACCAGTTTCCATGCCCTTGCAGCAAGTAGTACCCCCACCCCCCTTGCAAATTCCAAATCCACAATCTAGTTTGGCTCCCCCAACATACCTACGTCATCATCTATTCCACCACAATCTTCACTTCCTAAGCAACCTTTTTTCCAAATTACACAGTTAGACAAGTTAAAATTAGTTAATTTACTTAAATCCCATATCACTCCATGCACAGATATTACAACTACTAATATACATACTTATGCAGCACAACTTGAAAGTTTTCTTGAAATATACGGTGAGGATGTCTTACTGGAAGCCTTGCAGCAAATTATGGACACTGTTAAATATAATATATTTAAAATCACTTTAATGCTAACAAATCTGTTATAATTTGCCTGCGCCACACTTATGGCTTGCAGGTTGAAGGACTTTTACAAATGGCCAACAGACTGGCCCTTACACAAAGTAAATATTTTCATTCTTGGCTTTACAATTTAAGATGTGAGTTCAAGACTTTGGATGTTGCAGATTTAAGAATTTACTTGAATCCACATCTCCAAACTCAGTATGACCTCCTTGGAATTAAGCACTTACCATGGGAAGAAGCAATTCAAAAACTTGCCTTACTGCATCAAGTCCTAAAAATAGATAAACATGGTAATCAGCCCTTTCATAAGGAAACAGAACACAGAAAACAGAATGTTTCCCAGCACCAATCATTTCAGGGAATGAAGCCGCAACAGCAGCAGCAGTCCTTTCAGGTTACAAGCCCCATGCCATAGTCCATATCGAACAACACTGCCCAATCACGGCCCTCACCTCCTTTACAGGGACAACATTCCCAAAATCCAAGGCCCTATGGATATGATCTATGCCCTCGTGAAGATCTCAATAAGGGCTGAGAACGATCTTTTTGGGGACCTTCCAGAGGTGGAGGCAGAGGAAACTTTGCTTATTGATTCAGGAAGTACCTATAACATATTGCCCCAAAGGCATTATCCCATTGATTTATCAAAATTTAAACAAACAATTTTGTATTCCATCATGGGTCAGCCCACAGTGGTAGGCTATGAGGTACCTGTTAAAATTAATAATTACCCTACAACTGCAGTTATAGCAAATATCCAAACACAGGGCATATTGCGAGTTGGAGATGCCAAACACTTAGCCTTACAAAATTCTACCACAGACATATTTCCCTTACAAATGGATATGCCATTAAGTTATAAAAATTTAATTCAACAATTAATTCAATCAACTGCAAGGTCAGAGTATGCAGGACTTATTAATGCACTGCCTGTCAGAATACATGGCAGTACACATCCTAGACAGAAACAGTATCCTATTAAATCACAGTATAAATCTAAGTTAATGGAAACCATCCAAATACTTTAAAAAGATAATATAATTAGACCATGCAGGTCTTCTACAAGTTCCCCAGTTTTACCTTTACCTAAAAAAGATGGCTCTATCTGCCTAGTGGTAGATTATAAGCAGTTAAACAAACATGCCAGAGATTATGCAGTGCAAAACTTAGACATGTTACAACAGTGTGAGTCACTGCCAATTAAGATGTATAAAACTGTCCTTGATGTTTCAAATGAATTTTTTTTCAATACCTCTACATCCTAAAGATCAATATAAAATGGCATTTACAGTTAATTATCAACAATTCTGTTTTCAGCGACTGCCTCAGGGATATAAGAATGCACCTAATTTGTTTCAATTTATTATAACCAAGGACTTAGAAGATATTCCCAATATACGGGTTTACATAGATGACATCTATTTTAGCCATGACTCCCCTGAGGAACACTTTGCAACACTAAAAAAGGTGGCAAATAAACTATATGATAAAGGTTGCAAAATTTATTGGGAAAAAAGTCAAATCAGATTGCACAAAGTTAAATATTTGGGTAAACTTATACATTACAAAATATGCCTAGTAGGTGATTACCTTAATAAAGTAAAAAAATATAACAGTGCCTCAAACAAAAAAAGCAATTACAATGAAAACTTGGCTTATGCAATTTTACTAGAAGTCATGTACCTAATTATGCAGCTATAAGTAAACCACTGTATCAGTCATTGACACATTTTACTTGGGACAGAGAAAAAGAAAAAAACTTTGTACAAACTTCAGCATGCCGTTTACAGCATCATAAGTTAACACCACTAAATCTGGCCTTGCCAATTGACATACTTATTGACACTCACTCTGATAGTTACTCTGCTGCCCTGCAACAACAAAGTAGTTTAACTGCTTTTTATACTGGATCATTTTCACAAGCTGAAATACATTTTTTTGAACCAATCAAACCATTATTAGCCCTCTATCAAATATTTAAGCGAGCACCATACCTGTGGCAAGCACCAAAGGTGATGGTACATCTTAAGGATTCTGCCACTCTAGCTCTAGTAAAAAATCCTTCCTTAGCTCCTAATATGGCTCGAACCCTGCACCTTAGTGCATTACTAAATGCTGAAAAATAACTTATAATAAATAAGGAACATTATACTCACTCAGATATTAAAGGTAGCCCACCACATTTAAAGAATATCTCCTGGGCAGATATACCATATCATTGCATTATAACATATGCAGATGGCAGTGTACAATATATCAAGGATAAAAGAAAATCAGGTATTGGTATTATTCTTGGCATCAAAACATTACAAGGGAATTTTTCCATTACTCAATAGATGGCAGTGCCAATGAGAGCCAAGTCCTCTCAGCATGCCAAAGTACTGGCACTCAAAGAAGCATTAAAATACAAACCACAATTTATTTTTGCTGACAGCAGTTATGAAGTACATACTTATAATTCACCTCCAAAACAGTCTGAGACATTCTCATCAGACTGGGATGGAATTTGACAAGCAAAGTGACCTCTCTAGTCCAGGACCCAAAGTATCTCATGTTAGAGGGCACAGATGAGATGGCATTGATTCCAAGCAGTGTCCTGGCAACTCAGCAGCAGATAAAATGGTGAAACTTGCATGCACCATGCCGCTGCACCACTCAACCAGTTACACCATGATGGAGGCTCACCTGGTGGACCAGAGGGTTGGCCACTCTCTGGAAAGTCAGGTATTTCAGAAATTGCAGAAATGGGAGTTGGAAGGCTTCATAAACAAAACAACAAGGAGTACCTACCAGGTAAATAATGAAACCTGCAGGCAAGAATTAATTACATTGGCCCATATGGGTACTGGACACGTTCATTCAGGTATAAAGGCTACTTATAGAATATTAAGACATAAATGTACTTGACCTTCTATTATGACAGATATTGCCCCCTACATTAATAACTGTGTGACCTGTCAACAGTTTAAGCAAGGTTAGCCATTTCCCACTCACAATCTGCAGGTACTTTCATCTAAGCCATGGGAGAGAATGTACATAGATATTGGTCCATTACCATCAAGTGAAAACAAGAAATATCTTTTGGTTATTATTGATCATTTCACACGATATGTGGAGGCATTCCCTGCCTTGGCAGCCACTGCTAGATTTGTGGTGGATACACTCACCAAGGAAATTTTTCCTCGATGGGGAATATCCTCTCACATACATTCAGACCGAAGTTCACATTTTAAAAATGTTCATGTTTTACAATTAATAGAGGAATATGGCATGAATTGGCACTATGGTACTCCATATCACCCCCCAGGCTCAGGGTCTAGTTGAAAATGTTAGTAAGCAGCTTAAACAGGCATTGAGAATGGGACAATAAATTTTGGGACAGGAGCCTACCCATGGCACTTATGCACCTTAGAAACAGGCCATTAACAAAACATGGCCTGTCACCTTATCAACTCCTTACAGGAACTCAAATGCAAACACAGACTGTTTTGGATACTAATTCCAGACAAGACCCTACTGAATTGAGACAAAAAGTACAGCCACCAGTAAACCCTGATAAAATTGGAGACTGGGTTTTTTTTTAGAAAAAAATGCTAACTACACCACTGGGTCCTAAATACACTAAGCCCATGCAACTTAAACAAATATCAAATAATGCTGTACTTATGGAGGTAAAACACAAACCTAAATGGGTCCATATTTCACAATTAAAGAAATGTTCTACTTCAGGTGGCTGATAATAACCCTTATGTTCAGATCTAGAACCCAATTGCTAATGCCCAGGATGGAGTAGCAGGGAATAGAAGACAGAACCAAGTGCGTATCAGACATAACTGGGCCAGATCACTGCAAGGAGCTAGACCAAATTTACAGGAAATCAGAGAAGTAGAAGATTTCCTTGACTCTGGGGAGTGCTGAAGACCTTTAGAACGGTGTCAAGAAAAGGAAGTAGTTTATTGGACACTCCGAAGAATTGTATACAGAGATAGGGATGCTGGAAACTCATATTGTAGGGTGAAACAAATGGAAATTTCTCCAGTTACAGCTTGCTTTATAATTATAGCTTTTGCTTTTCTTTGCATGATTTCTGGACAAATCGTTTAGCTCCTTTTAGTAATTATTGTGGTTTTAATTGTAACCCCTCTATTACCCAGGGTTACTAGAATCCCAGTAAGACCTAGTGGTAGGCAGGGAAGGCAGCTTGTGAAACTCCGGTTAAATGGATTTCACACTGTCTCACTCTGTTCTCAGTCTCAGCTGAGACTGAGGGATGACATCACCATAGAACTCTCGCAGCTGCATGAGCCACACTGGAATCTGCTTGGGAAGTTAGGATAGAATGTTGGGGATTTTTGAACAGAGTCTGTGTGCAGTCTTGAAGAGAGTAGCAGCACAGCAGTCTGTGGACAGGCTCTCTGAGCCTTAAGCTCTGTCATAGAGCTACTGTAAGCGGAGGTGTGTGTTTCCACCAAAAGAGGAACACAGTAAGCTGTTTGTGAAGTGGTGGAGACCGCTGTTACTGTTCCATGTGCCCCATCTCTGAGGGGATGGGGGTGGAAGGGTTTGCCTGCCTTCCAGGGGCAACCCTCCTGGTTCCAGCTAAGGAAGTAGCTGCCTAATTTTAAGTTGTGCTGCGGCACCAGAAGCTGTGGGAAAGAAATTCCTGTGAGGAATCGCCTGTGGGGCACCTGCAACCAAAGGGTGAGTTCGCTCTGACAGAGGGCCCATGTTTTCACCTGAACTGTTGAAACATGGGGATTGGACTACTTAATTTGTAGGAGGTCTAGCATAATAGACATTGCCGGTTAATTCAAGTATGTTCAAGTCCAACACAAAGAATAAAGTAAAGTGGGGCTTGGACTGCTAAGTCAGTGGGAGGCCTAGAGCAATGGGCTAAGCCAAGTAAAAGTATGTTCAAGTCCAGCACAATGGGAAAGCAAGACAAGTAGAGGAAATGTGACATAAATTTACCCTTTAATCTACATTGCCAAGCTTTACAGAAAGAGATGTTTAATGTCCAGAGAAATGGCCGGGTATGAATTTTGGAAGTGAGAGTTGGGAGACACCCCCATCAGTAGTAACCAAATTCACCTCTATGGATTTTCTCTGTGGCACCTTTACTTTCTCTCAGGTACTTGGCCAGTGCCTGAGGAAAGTACCCAGACATGGTATTAAAAGGAAGTTTCCGTTATAGAGGTGAGGTGCTCTTATGTGGTTTAGGGAGCCACCAACAAATGTTTCCATGACAAATGGAAGGTGTCCAAGTGGCCAGCAAGGGAGCCGAGCCTGGAAATCCCAGATAGTGTACAAGTTTGGGCTGTGTACCCAAAGCAGCGTGCAAGTCTGGGCTCTGTGCCCGGTGGGTTCAGAGCCTGAGGGCTGAAGTGTTAAAGAAGTGTTTGATTCTTTTTAATCTGCATTACCAGAAGTGTAGCCCCGTGGGGGTCCTTCTATGCTTTGTTTGTTCCGCTTGGATGTGAATAAAAGCCACACTTTAGAATCCCATTCCTGGTTTTGGACATTACAGTTATTGCTTCCTGTGTTTGGATTTACTTGGGTGCCCCTGTGCAGAGTAGCCAAACCTAGCCCTTGTGCCGAGTGCCCTATTCCTCCCCGAGCCCAGTCCCCACCTGGTACTGCTGGCAGATTCAAACAGCATACCACCTGTCGTTTGCAAAAAGGCAAGGGGGTTGGGGTTATAAAATGGAGGCACTGCTTTGTATTTTAAATTTAGGGAGGAAAGGTGCTAGGGCAAAGGACTAGCATTTTGGTTATATGGCAGTGGGTAGCCCAAAAAGCTGAAGCAATTGTTAACTAGTGTGTTGCTGTGTACTGTTGTCCATGTGATGCTGTTAAATGCCAACTGTTTACCAAGGAGCAGTGAAGCCTGAGAGAATATGTCCTTGTCCTGCATAAAAAAAAAAATTGCAACATTTTGCCAGCTTTTAAAAAACTGTGTGATTAGAAAAAAGTGTGGAAGACTAGGGGTAGCAACAGGAAAATTGTGCCCTGGACATTGGAAATGCTTTTTAGTGAACTGAGAGACTTGCTGTGTTAATGGCCATGACAAATGGTTGAAATGGGCTCATGCAGTGGAGTCAGTTCAGAAAAAAAAAAAAAAGTGGTTTTTGCAGTTAAATTTGCCTGCTCGATGATCGCCTTGAGGAGAAGAGCACTCGTGAGGGAAAGAGGCTCATTTGCATGGCATCATGTGATTGGTGAGACTGCAATCAGTCCTACCCCCAAGCCAGCTTTACAGTGACTGCCCAGCATTCGAGAGGGATTGTGAGTGGAATGCGTGTACTGGCTTATCGGAGGAGCGTCGCAGTGATTGAAAGAGCTGTAAAAGTTTCAAAAACGGACTTTTCCATCTAAAATCGGGCTCAACCCGCATCTCGATTGACTGGATTGTGAGTGTGGTGATCGGAGGGACGATTGGCAGGACTGCCAACCCGCTTCTGCCCAGAGGTCTCCAAGACTGGCTGTAGGCCATTTTCCATTGCAGCAAACAGCTACTGATGACAGTGAGTACCAACAGTAATAATTGCTCAAACAAGTGATTTTTGCCAAAAGCCACCTGAATCTGTGTGCAGCAGTATAGTCGTTTTGCAAACAAAAGACTGTGTCAAGTTTTACCAGTGAAAGCAAGCCTGTTAAGCCATCGACTGAGTATAGTTATGGGTTCAGCATCAGAGTAAAGTTTCAAAGCCATGAGAGAGACTGTGAGTTGTATCAATTTATGCAGAACTAGTTACAGGCGATCCTGTGCTTGAAATACTTAGGCTTTAAGGGACTGTGAGCTAAAGCAATGTTTTCAGCAAGTGAAAAGTCCGTGGTAAATCATATAAACGTGCTAGGAAAAAGAACAGTGCTAGTTTGTGCAGTTTTGAGCAAAGTTATCAGTAGAGTGTGTAAATCGGATGCTCAGTGGCTTGACCCAATTTCAGAATGTTGATGCACAGGAGTGCTGCCGCTGCCATTACAGGGTGGGGTAGTAATGTAAACACAGCAGCACAGGAGCCATTTTAAAAGTAAAAGAAAGTGTTCAGTGATGTGGGACTTTCAATAACAGTGAGCATTTGTTTTTCCCTGCAGTCATGGCCTCAGGACCAGCCTGCTACCCGGATCATGCCCAGGCTATGGTAGCAGCAGAAGTAAACAAGTTAAGGGACATTGAGAGGTGTTACTGTGGAGGACAACTGCCTTCTCATGTGGCGATTCCAGGATACCCAGTGCAAGTGTTCTTAATATGCTTAAATGCTAGAAGGGATGTCTTCATGGTACCTCACTGTTTGGGGTGCTTAGAGAAATATGGCTTGTTTAAAGTGCCCAAGGTTCATTTGGCTCCCACATGAACAAAAGTTCAACAATTTGCAGTTGGCAGCACACAGCACCAGGCGGAGCCTGTTGGAGAAGGCCCCTTGGGGGAGTGTGGCACAAAGCTAGAGGGTGCAGAGTTGCAGACAGAACAATATGCTGATGTTTCGGATGCTGGATCGCAGACAGACAATTCAGGCAGAGCATCAGTAGACCCTTGGAGAGGGGGGCCTAGCCCAAGTCTCATAGGAGAAGATGAGATGAGGGAGGCCTTTAAATGGGAGGTATCGACCTCCGCGCCCAGTGAAGAATGGATAATATCAGGAGTGAGTATGGCTGGTCACTCCTGGGCACAGATTCTCAGTGAGGAAGAAGAAGAGGGGGAACCTAGGTGGCCTTGTGAAAAAGGAACAGATACATAGCCTCAAGCTCTTGCCTCAGAGGAATGCATGGAAGAGAGTGGTGATGCCACTGCCCTAGCTGTGCAAGAAGAAGAAGTCAGGGATCCATTTTTTGTCTCGTGGAGAATGTGTAGCTGGCAGAACCAGGACTGGCCACCCCAAGCCAGGCCAGCAGTCTCAGGTTGACCAAAGCTAGTAAAGATGAGAGACTGGTTCGTAGGAAGGTGAATGAAATATATGGGATGTCCTTTCCTACCTTTCCTCGGAGAGTCTGGAAGGAGATTAAGAACAGCAGGAAATCCTGGATTTGGCCAGAAGCAATGAAATGTGTGCATCCTGGTGCAAACAAGCATGTCAGGAACAGAATGTTTCATGAAAAATACAGCCAGTGGATAAAAGGCAGGACACTGTTTATGGACACTGTTAGAATAGTGGATGGAGAGGGACGTGAAACCTTTCACAGTGTGAATTATGTGCACCCAGACAGGGTAATAATTCAAGCGCCTGACCCCTTGTACTATTGGCCTCAATGCAAAGACCTCCCTGCAAATGTGCCCATGCCTACCAGATGGAAAGCAGAGCAGTGGTAGTCAGTGCTGCCACTCCAGCCATTGCAGTGCCTTTGTTGTTCCACCAGTATGGACGTCCAGGACTCAGGTGCCCCACATTCATCGGTTCTACAGTGTACTGACTTTCCAGAATCCATCGACTGGCCCACCAGATAGCTTCAGATCCAGAGATGACACCAGCCCAGCTGTATCCTGATACATCGCCTGGTAATCGGATGACATCTGACCAGCTGTTTTCCTTTTTGTTCCAGTTACAAGGTTCCTTCTCCAGAGATGACATCACCCCAGCAGTTTCCAGATATGCCCTCCTGTCGTTCCTGGAAGATGTCCACTCAGCTGTATCGGAAGAATGCTGCCAGGGAGAGTCTTCGGCCGAGGAGCGGGTCAGTGTGTTTTGTTCATTCTACAAGGGACTGGTAAGTCCAAACTTTTCTATTCTTATGACATTGCAGTACACACCCTACACTAGTAGACTCCAGATGTGTGAACTGTCCTCAAAGACTCTCCCCTTTGGGACGTTGGCCTGCTAGAACTGTGCTTCACCAGGCTCTGGCCCAGGAGAGACTCTTTAATGTACTAGCCTTCGGGCACTGTGGTCACTAGATGGGACTTTTAGGGCACTCCATCCCCCAAATGTGTATTGTAAATAATGTAATTGTTTTTCTACTGTTTTCTAATGTTTATACTGTTTTTCTACCTTTTCTAAAAAAAATCTTTTTGGGATTCTCCAGTGTTTTGATGGTAGGGGTTTAGATAGACTGTGTATGCAGATTAGGAGTGTGTGTTGTCTTTTTTTTCTTGCAGGAAGAAGATAGAAGAGAAGACAAGAAGAGGAGGAGGGGCTCATTGGAGTTCCTCACTAGTACTTTAGTGTATAGAATTTAAAGTACTGTTATTGTTGTTGTTACTGTAGTGACCCTTTTCTTCCACAGGTATGGTTGTGGGGGGGTGAGGGAGTGATGTAATGGTATGGTATTAGCTCCTGGTGTGTGGTTGCAAGGTGCCTTAGGTTGGGGAGGTTCCCTGTTTGTTTTGTTTTGGGGTTTGAGTTAAAGGCAGATAGGTTTTCCCTAGAGGGCTGGGGGGGATAGACAGGCTGTGGCCCTGACCTGCAGTAGGGGTTGCAGTGCTGATCTATTAGGGCTATGCTCTGGACAGTTCTACCAGAGCCACTAGGCACCCATAGTTAGTGGGTAGAGTAGAGGCTGATATGTCAGCCAACAGCCTCTAGGCCCTTAGTGTTGCCTGTCTGTGCTAGCACATGGTAGGAGGGGGAGTGATCACCCCACTCTGCAGGTAGCACATAGGGTGAGATGGCCTACACTGGGTAAATAATGACTGCAGACAGTCATTTTCCTGGCCCAGGGTGAGTGTAAATCCCCCTGTTACCCGGGGTTACTAGAATCCCAGTAAGACCTAGTGGTAGGCAGGGAAGGCAGCTTGTGAAACTCCAGTTAAATGGATTTCACACTGTCTCACTCTGTTCTCAGTCTCAGTTGAGACTGAGGGATGACATCACCGTAGAACTCTCGCAGCTGGATGAACCACACTGGAATCTGCAGTTGAAAGTTAGGATAGAATGTTGGGGATTTTTGAACAGAGTCTGTGTGCAGTTTTGAAGACAGTAGCAGCACAGCAGTCTGTGGACAGGCTCTGAGCCTTAAGCTCTGTCATAGAGCTACTGTAAGCGGAGGTGTGTGTTTCTACCAAAAGAGGAACACAGTAAGCTGTTTGTGAAGTGGTGGAGACGCTGTTACTGGTCCATGTACTCCATCCCTGAGGGGATGGGGTGGAAGGGTTTGCCTGCCTTCCAGGGGCAACCCTCCTGGTTCCGACTAAGGAAGTAGCTGCCTAATTTCAAGTTGTGCTGCGGCACCAGAAGCTGTGGGAAAGAAATTCCTGTGAAGAATCACCTGTGGGGCACCTGCAACCAAAGGGTGAGTTCGCTCTGACAGAGGGCCTATGTTTTCACCTGAACTGTTGAAACATGGGGATTGGACTACTTAATTTGTAGGAGGTCTAGTGTAATAGACATTGCCGGTTAATTCAAGTATGTTCAAGTCCAGCACAAAGAATAAAGTAAAGTGGGGATTGGACTGCTAAGTCAGTGTGAAGCCTAGAGCAATGGGCTAAGCTAAGTAAAAGTATGTTCAAGTCCAGCACAAAGAGTAAAGTAAAGTGGGGATTGGACTGCTAAATTAGTGGGAGGCCTAGAGCAATGGGCTAAGCCAAGTAAAAGTATGTTCAAGTCCAGCACAATGAGAAAGCGAGACAAGTAGAGGAAATGTGACATACATTTACTCTTTAATCTACATTGCCAAGCTTTACAGAAAGAGATGTTTACTGTCCAGAGAAATGGCCGGGTATGAATTGTGGAAGCAAGAGGTAGGAGACCCCCCACCAGTAGTAACCAAATTTACCTCTATGGATATGCTCTGTGGCACCTTTACTTTCTCTCAGGTACTTGGTCAGTGCCTGAGGAAAGTACCCAGACGTGGTAGTAAAAGGAATTTTCCCTTATAGAGCTGAGGTGCTCTTAGGTGGTTTAGGGAGCCACCAGCAAATGTTTCCATGACAAATAGAAAGTGTCTGAGTGGCTGGCAAGGGAGCTGAGCCTGGGAATCCCAGATAGTGTACAAGTTCAGGCTGTGTACCCAAAGCAGCGTGCAAGTCCAGGCTGTGTGCCCGGTGGGTTCAGAGCCTGAGGGCTGAAGTGTTGAAGAAGTGTTTCTGGTTCTTTTTAATCTGCATTACCAGAAGTGTAGCCCCATGGGGGTCCATCTATGCTTTGTTTGTTCTGCTTGGATGTGAATAAAAGCCACACTTTAGAATCCTATTCCTGGTATTGGACATTACAGTTATTGCTTCCTGTGTTAGGAATTACTTGGGTGCCCCTGTGCCGAGTAGCCAAACCTAGCCCTTGTGCCGAGTAACCTATTCCTCCCCGAACCCAGTCCCCCACCTGGTACTG
Organism: Neoceratodus forsteri; assembly: GCA_016271365.2. Classification (NCBI taxonomy): domain Eukaryota; kingdom Metazoa; phylum Chordata; order Ceratodontiformes; family Ceratodontidae; genus Neoceratodus; species Neoceratodus forsteri. Next base: position 795,375,752 of record CM028137.1, on the reverse strand, counting down.
CTGGCAGATTCAAACAGCATACCACCTGTCGTTTGCAAAAAGGCAAGGGGGTTGGGGTTACATAATTCAGTTCTTAAATTTAAACAAAGGCTTTAACAAATTCTTAAAAAGAGAGGCCAAGATCAGATAATTCAGAACCATCCTCAGAAAGTAATAAAAAGCTAATGTTAGCAAAAACAGTCTTAAGTCTCTAGAAAGGTTTCCATTGTATTAAATGAATGTGAAGCTTTCCAGGGTAGAAGCTAATGCTAAGGATTGCAACCATATGCTATTGACTACTACCTATTGATTTACTGAACATCTTTTTAATATTTGAGCTTATACTTTATTTTTTTCTTTCTGTGACAGTAATTTCTGGCATTGTCTGCATCCGCATATCTCTATATAAATATATTAACTAAGTTGAAAAGTTCATGACATATGATAGTACAATGTTTTACTATTTTTTTCCTCCCTTCCTCTTCTTCTGTTTTCTTTCTATCTCATTTTAGATAAAGGCATTGCTAAGCACGCTTTAAACGGTATTTGCTTATAATTTTATGGTTGTAAGGTGTTGTAACTAAATGCGTAAAAGGTCCAAAATCTGTTACAAAACAGGCAACATCCCTCGAAGGACATTAGTGTCAAATAAGAGGCAATCTTTTGGTTGGAATCTCTGTGGGCTCCTGTCAAGAATATTCTTTGTGAATTTAAATATGTATAATAATAACAGTGTTATTGTTTCATTATATACGTAACATTGCAGCATGGCATGACACAGTGGGTCTAAGTCCACCACTAAATCATTCCTATAGAAAAAACATGTTCCGTACACCATGCCAGATGAGCCTGTCAAGGCTCATGCAGCATCATGTAAGCTTAAAAATAAGCCATTACATTGCTCAACATGCAAGCTGTTGCAAAGAGCACTTACTATCACTCTTTTCATTGTTGTGCTAACTTTCTTCATTTATGTTTCTTATTTGTTGAATAATGATAAAACCGAAGTCCGGTTGTCCCAAGACTTTTTACCATCACCACAGTCTCATATGTCTGATCAAATTCACCCACTGCCTAAGACAGCATACAAAATTCATTTTAGGAATACCACATTAACAACATTTACATCACAACCCTTCATACCAATTTCTGAGACAAACATAAGAGGTCATTCAAAGCAGAATCCCACTAATGTACTCAGGCAATTATCTAAGTGCATATCAGTAGCAGCTGAACCACGTTTACAACAGTATAAATTTCTGCATGGACATCAGAAATTATATTGACTATTATTTGCCCCCATGATATAATTTGCCTTTACCTAAAAAACTGCAAGCATTTTTGAAAAATGTAAAGGTACACTGCAGTTCATGTTCAAAACAGAATGTTGATTACAATACCATTTCCATCAATTTCACAGCCAATTGGTGTTAGTTTGCAAAAAATGATACTTCTGATTGGCATAGAGACTATTCTGGAATCCATTACATTGCTTGAACCACAGGAAATGAGTCAGATGACCCCTTACTACACCAGTCTTGTCCACAGAACTATCTTTATTATTCCCAGGAACTTGGAATAGGAGATGTGGGACATATAGTCAAGAAAGGAGGGGAATATCATAGACTCATGCACAAATGCCAACCAGTGCCAGTTGTGATAATACCTATGTATTATCTTGACCAGTAAATTATCTCTTTTTGTAAAACTTCAGTGACCACACTACTGCCAAATTCAGGAGGTGAGGTCACAGTGGGACAACTCTATCAATATAAAAAGCTCCATGGAAGTATTTCTAACCAATATGTCAATACTACAAAACGTCACACTGACTTTCAAAATGAAACATACTGCATAGTTGATTATACTGGATCACCAACCCTTCCATTACACAAAATATATCTAGATGTGCCACAATTGAAATACATATGTTGTAGAGCAGTAGTATCCTGCCAGCAGCGCCACTTTGGTGAAGAAACTAAGATCTTCACAGCCTGCAACTTGCACCCCAATGAACTGTAATAAAACTGACTGCCCTATAACCATGATCAACATACAGATGCCTGTCGAGAAGTGGTATAATGAATTAAAGGACATTCAAAATGTGGACAAACCAGGCAAGCCTCCAGACAGAAAATCCCTGGGCCTTGCTAGTAATTTCCTTTCTTGTGAAGACAGTACTCCACCATGCCATACTAATATCTATGAATATGAATCCGGCTATAAAATCAAAAACTGTTACAGACTACAACAGCCTCAATTACAACATCATAAATGAACTTTGACCAATGCTTATCAACATATTGCCAACACTAATTGGGAATATCAGCAAGCTTTGAAACATCTGGGAGAAAATGTACAAAATGTAATAACTCATCTTCACGATCAACATATCCAGTTGGTAAATCAGTTGATCATGGCAGAAGACATTAAAGAAGCAACAGATATGTATTTAAATGCCCTCCTACGTGGAGACTGTCCAGACTATGAACAAGCCTGCAAAACCTAATTCTGCTTTGACCCTGTTAAGTATCACATTCAAGTAACAAAGTTAAGTCATTCAGTTCGCTCATATATAGGCACTCTGCATGTAGTTCCCCCTATAATATTGCAGTCACAGCTATTTTTATTAACACATCCTGTTATTTCTATACAGCATTATACTGACACATTACTGTTTAAATGGTGTTAGCCTTTTGATGGTTTTGACTCTATTACCCTTATAACATGCTGCCTAATAACACATTACTAAGATGTAGGGTTATAGGAAATCATGATGCTCCTATTCTTATTTCAGACTATGTATGGAAGAATATAACATACTGTATTATAATAATGTATAATGTATTATAACTGCACTGCTGAAACAATTAGCTATCCCACTCATTCTACAGTCACATACATTTACTGTTACTCAGCAGGACATAATTCAGCATGCACTTCTCAAACTTAAAACTGTCTTAAGTACAATGTTCTTTCTTAGATTTGTACAAAGACACACAAATACACAGTTTCAAAATGAACTGCATAAAGTTGAACATGATATATGCATAGTAAAGAGAGACATCCATGAAATAAAGGGTAAAATTAATAACATACAGAATGCTATGATACATTTGCAAGAACAAGTGGTAAAACTTGAATTGGCACAATCAGAATTGGAATTTTCAAATTGGAAATGCAAATTTCATCATGTAATGCAATCCTTTTTGGGGGAACTAATAAAGGAACCTTAAGTTGGTTAAATCCCCAAAAATGGATTCAGAAGTTATTAGATTGGTTTCTCTCACCTGTTAACCAAATGCTGGTGGTCTTGGGATCTCGGCTGTGGTCCTGCTGCTTTGCTGTTGTCACAAATAGAACTTTTTCATGCATCATTACTGTCACTCATTTTTGTTCTTATTTCAGAATGAGAAAGTATCACAACTATTTTTCTTTGGTCCAAGTCACCTCTGAGCTTGATTTTCAGAAACATAGATGGATGATCTCAGCATCTGCTCTGTTTCTTCAATCATTTACCAGCACCCATGTCAGAAGTATCCTGTGTGCTGACATCATTCTCTTATGTTCCAGATATCGGTTTACTGACGACATCTAAGTTCATATGCTCCAACAACATCCTGACTATAACGATTGCTTATCACTCCAATGTAATGGCCAAACTTGTCTTAAGGTTAATATTATCAACACTTATGCTCTGCATCAACCAACAGATCCAAAATGTTATTCTCCAATATATTTTTGTGACAGGAATGGAAATTGCAGAGTCTGCAATTCCCCTTAGTCCCTATTTGGACTGCCTGATCCAAGTATTCTAGAGAAAAAACTTTTCCTAGAAATAGAGGACATGCTGAAGCAAGAACTCTTTGAATATTTCCCAGAGATAAACCAACAAATAGATTTGGCTGATAGCCTTTTCTCTGAATTAAAAAATGACAATTGAAAATGCTTTGCCTTTTTGCTTCTGCTTTTTCTGAAAGAATACTTTTTTTAAGTAAAACAGTATTGACAAGCATAATTAAAGAACTGATGATCATATAATAGAGTGGGTATTACGTATAAACAGTTTAAAGACACATTAAAACTTTTTTGTGATATTAACAGCTTACAGTCTAAAAGCAAAATATGCATGTCTTGGTAGAAACCGTGATGTTAACAGCTTACAGATTAAAAGAAAAAATATGCATGTCTTGGTAGAATGGGGACATTTTATTTGAGGAAGAGAAAGAGAACATAGTTCAAGAAAGCTATGTGCTTGAAAGGATGCAGATTGAACCACAGTTTCCTCTGCAGCAAAAAGTTGTATCATTAGCATTTTGAAGCAGCAAACATTTGAAACCAACTGTAGAATGGAGAAATGTTTTGAGGAAGTGAAAGACAGCACATTTCCAGAAGGCTCTGTGTTTACCAGAATGATAATTTCCTCTATTAATAGTATTTTTAAGTTGCAAACATAATTTAGCCTTACATTTCTGTTTGTCTTATAACAAATTGAATGTGCATTACGTATAAACAGATTAAAGATACATTATAGCTTTTCTGTGATACTAAGTTTACAGTTGAAAAGAAAAAATAAATGTTTTGTATGGAATTAAACTGTAGAAATGGGAAGTTTTATTTGAGGAAGTGAAAGGGAGCAAAGTGTTGTGCTTGACGGAATGCTGGCTAAACCACTATTTCCTCTGTAGCATAAAAAAGGGCTTACAAAACATCGTTCCAGTAAAGCAAGAATTTGACATGACATTCCACTTCTAAAATAAGATATTATTGTTACCACCTTGCATAAATAACATACTTCTGCAAGAGGGGTATCATGGGGCATACTTCTGCAAGAAGTGTCACGGAGCATATTTCTGCAAGAAATGTGTTACAGGGCATACTTCTGCAAGAAGTGCAGCACGAGGTACATTAAGTCACTTTCATTCAAACATATAAATATAAACTCTGTTTGAGTCAAGGTAAGTGGGGCAGATGAAGTGGGAACCAGAGAGCATTCATCACCTAGCCTAGAGCCTCAAACTGAGCATCGGTGTACTGGAACAGTGGTAAGAGAAAGCTTGCATTCAGTCAGTTAAATGAACAGAATAAGAAAGGAGATGCTTGGCATAATTTTAATTTGTGTATGTTTTATTTTCTGGTAAAAGTTTGTATTCTAATAAATGGGAGCTACCCCCTGCCATGAGAATTATATATTGTTTTTTGCCTGCTACTGCTGATCAGTTATTGTTATATTTTCTGAAATCTTTCTAAGTAAAAGAAAATTGAGTGGACTTGGTATTCATTGGTACTTTTATAAATATCAAACACAGTTATAAGGATTTTAGTATTAAGGTATACAATTCCTAGAAGGTAGACATGTGTGTCTAGTATATTGATGGTAATTAAGAAATAACAATTAAGGTTTATATTGAAATATAACTTATTCCAAACAAGGAACAAGAAAATTAAAAGTAATTTTTCATTAAGTGATGGGGATAATTTATGAAAAATAGCATTAAGTAGTGATATTGTCCCAATCACATTCAAACCCAGATAATATTAGGGAACTGAAACATTATAAAGTTAACATGATATCCCCTGGTGTAGCTCTTAGAGTACAGAGACTTATCACCTACACAGGCATAGATAATGAACAAAAAGGTAAATTAATACATGATTGTTGTTACATTCCTCATGCTGGTACTTTAAAAATTACAACAGATGGCTATCAACATATCTAACAATGTGAAGACCCACACTGTAATGTATGATTACATAAATACCTAAGTTGGTGTCATTATGACCCTTCCAAGGGAGACCAGTGTAGAATAATGGATTGTCCCTGGCATTATGGGAGAACAATGAACTGTCTGGTGGTTAAGATTTTTGATTACCTCAGACAGTCCCATTGCAATATACCAGAAATATATGCCCATGAGCATGAGGGTGATTACGGGGAATATGATGTATTTGCCCTAGGGGACAAAATAGTTCTGGCCCATCAGATAGATGGATATGTAATTCATGTGGGTTGGATTAAAGGCCTTAATAATCCCAATGAACATCCAGCCATGATAACCTGTCCTGCTAGTCTCTATCCTAGCCTATCAAAGTTGATAGAGGGAATGTCCACTCCCGCAGGGCATGGTGAGGCCAAAAGGCCAACCCATGCACATGGAGTGAACTCAGAAAGCAGAACTGGGGTTCAGGTATGAACCCCAGCCAGCACACCCCTCCAGACAATCTACTACTACAACCTCCTCATACCACTTGCATCTTACTTTACAAGCTCTGGCTTTGGACTCCTTAAAATTAAACCTGCCATCTACACCCCAATTTTTTTTTTCCAGCGTGATGATCTAATCCAACTGAGTGCTGACCACGAAGATCACCTATCTCAGCTGCACACCCAGCATCACCTCAAGTAGGTAGACTGGCGAGACAGCACTGTGGTTCAAATGGGATTGGGTGGATGGAGGCACCTGATAAGGAGAGGCGGGAGACAATCTATAAGTTTGATGCCTGATGGGCTTTATTCATACCACAGGGAAAGGTAAACAGTCACAAGAGAGGAGGGGAACCAAACCACACAAGAACAGCAAGTAACACTCTATACCAACTCTAAGAGGTGCACCTTGGCCTAAGGCCACTAGCTATTGTACTCTGTGGTAAACTTTCTCTAAGTGGTCTAAGGAATAAATTTAATCATCTATTACTCTATCATGAGATGAGACAATCACTGTAGTGAACAATTGGTACCAGTATAAATCCCAAAGGATCGGGTGGCATAACCACCTCAAAGAGTTCATGAGGTCAAAGGAAGTCCAAATGTTTCCTGCCATCTTCATGTGCACAGCTGAAGTATGATGGAGCAATGGGGGAAAAGGGAAAATGGGGCTCCTGCTTGGTGCCAAGCTCCACCTCTGAGAAAACCTAGGAGAGGTTGAAAGGGGAATAGGAGAGATTTTTAAACAGATGCTGGTTCTTCGGCAAACCCACTCTCCAAGGTTGCCAAAATACTCTGGCACAACAGAACTGAACTCTTTCCTGGCACAAACCCTCAACCAGAGCTGCCAAGGATGAAGGAACACAAACTTGGTGTTGAATCCACTTGCAAGGATTGCCAAGGATGATGGTACATTGAAGCTTCTTTGGCAAAAGACCCACAGGAGGACCAGCAAGATCAAGCTGAATCCCAGAAAACACTGGACAAGCAAAACGGAACAATCAGGAAGAGTAGGATGCAGGGTGAAGATCGGAACCCTGTACTGTCCAGAACCAGAAAAATCAACAAACCAGCGGACTCAGACACACACTGGCCACATTGGACTCGACTTTTCGGTGAACAACTGGGAACGACAGAAAAGACATCTTCCAGGATGTTCCACTTCCAGGCTGATTGAACCACAAGGAAACCAGGAGCCGGCAGCCATGACTCACCAGGTTACGTCAACTTTGACCAATGGCTGATGACAGGGAAGGGAGATGCTGTGAAGTTCTTCACTGGCTGAAGCCTGCTTCAGTGAAGAATCAGCTGTTAGCAACCCCACCAGGCATGTTGTGGCAGAAGATTGAGTCCATACACTTTACACTTAAACACTGGTAATTCCACTTTGCACTACACCACGGTGTTCAATGGTTACTGGGGCAATTGTTTGTGGTAGTGGCAATTTGCCTGGAGCAGGGGCAAATTGCTGAAATCTAGGGCAATTGTTTGTTACAGGGGTAATTGTTCATTGCAGGGGCAAATTGCTGAAAAAATAGCCAAAAAGGTTGCACTCTCAAAAGAAAATGATGGAGTTCAGTTATGAACTAATGTTCACATTTATTGAACCACTTGTGGCATTTTCTTTTTTGAGTGCAACAACTAATAACTAAACCTGACTTAACCACTTTGAGGTAGTCTCCCTTTGGTTTGCGAACCCCCTTTTGTTCGAGCACTGCTTATTGCAGTTTGGATTTTGTGGCAAATTGCTGGAATCTGGGACCATTCACCAGAGTCTGAGGCAAATGTTTGAAGCAGGGGCAAATCACCACAATCCTGGTAAAATACAATCTTGGTACTTAGCAAGCAACACAACATTTCAAATACTGAGCAATATACAGTTCAGCAGCTGACAGTCATTAAATAGCAGTTGTGTGCTGAGAGACTCTTGGCAGTTGTGTGCTAAGAGGCTCTTTTCAGACCCTCCATGCTTGTGGATCTTGCTGCACCAGGATCTGGCTACCCCTCTGGATACTTTTGGGTGGGTGAGCGCCCTTCCCACTCTGGGCCTCTCTTGCCCTTGTACCTGATGGGCCTACTGACAGAGCCCTCTTAATTACTGTGGGCCTAATATGACCCCTTTAAACTCTAGGGCCTGTGATGCCCTTCTCCCACCTGGGCCTTCCTTGCCCTTTTCTACAGTTGTGGGACCCCTGAATGCTGGGCCCCCATTTTAGCTCACTGGGCCTAACTTACCCCCTTAAATGCTTGGGCCTGGCGTTGCTCTTTTAATTGCAGGCCTGTTCAGGGCCTTGCTGTCAATCCTTCAGGCTTGTCCTGCCCCTTTCCCCCCCAAGCCTTATGAATATTTAAATATTCTCCTTCAGGTCTCTACATCTGGCCCCTCCCCATGGGCGTTGCTGCCCAAAATATTAAAATTTATCAGCTGGCCCTCTTCTTTGGTGGCGCTCCGTGTGCCCAACAAATTAAACTTTTAAAATCAAATTAAACTATTTGGTCAGCACTCTTCGGTGTGCTGCCACTTGACTCACCGCCCCGGCCCAGGGTGTAGTAGCTGCTTTGGGAGGTGGGAGGTCTCTGGCAGTGGGAGGGAATCGTGGAAGTAGGAAGCAGGCAAGCGGTGGGCAACAGGGGGCCTTGCAGGTTACCTGACACCTGGCGGTTGATGACACAGTTCTTCTCTGCTGCCTATGAGGGACTGGAACACTTGCGGGGGGGGGACAACAAAAAAACAAATGGGGCTTGACAGAGCCCACACTGCCACAGGAACAGGAGTTTCTTCATGGTAATAATGACCGCTGGACTCAACTGCACATCAGGAGCAGCAGACTGAACAGAAGTCTTCACTGGCTGGAGGAGGGGAGGTACCAGTGCAGAGGTGACGAGACGGCTTCAACCACCAGGTAAGCCCCTTGTCTCTCATTCTCTAGGTCCCTCCTCTCCACTCCACAGCCCAGCAGGAATTTACCAAAAAAATGGTTTACTAGCTTGGAAAGCACTCAGGGGGTTCTGATTCTAGAACCCTGAGCCCATGTCCACACTACAGCCCGTGATTCAAATGGGGCACCACACGCTGGCCAGAGGTAGTGGTCCCATGGTGTGGGTGCCCACTCTAATGCTGCCTGCTCTCGGGGGGGTGGAATGGAGCAAGCAGGCAGCAGAGAGCCAGAATAAAACTTATTTCTGCTGTTCTTTTTTTCTTTTATAGTGCCCTGTCCAGCCATTGCGAGGGGGAAAGCACTCACAGGGACCCCTCAACACAACCCCAATGCCTCACAACACAACAGGGAACCCTTGGGGCATTCTTAAGCCCTTTTTTCTTTTCTGTGGTGCCTCTTTACTTTAGCCCCTTACTTTGGGGCACTACATGAGTCCACTAGGCCATTCAGCCTGCTAGGATACCTTCCTCCCTCAGCTAGTGTTGATCCTAAAGCTTGTTGTCACATGATAGAAAATGCTTCTAATATTTTAAAATTCTCACAGTGCAACATGAGACAAACTGTTCTACTCCCTCCTCTCAACCTTTTGCTCACCATTCTCTTTAACTAATCCCATATGCTCTGAACTCTCCAGGTGTATATACTGAACATTCGACCCTTGCTTCTAGACTCTTTCAAAGGTGCTATATTATTCCTCTAGGCTATCCAGCCTGCTAGACTTCCTCCCTCCTTTAGATTGTGTTACTTCTTAAGTGCAGTGGTCACATGACCTGAAAGCTACCCTTTTCCTCAGACTTGCAATTCTCCTCCTTATCTAATCCCCCCAGTTTAAATTTGAGCTTTGTTGTTTGTAATCTGCCTTAATCTTTTTTTTTTTTTAATTAGGATTAGAGAAATAAATGTATGTCTATCACTGTTAGGTTAATCCCAATCATTATGCATCCCCTACTACTACTCTTACTCTTCTCCCATCCGGTCTGGTATAAGCACACTGATTCCAGAGTTACATCACCTGTTTCTCATGGGCAAACTTTATTTCAGTAAGTCCTTCCCATGTAACTAGCTCACATAATGTATGGAATGCATCCCCAACTCCTTTTTACCCACCCTGGATACTCTCACAAGCCATTTTTAGTAGGGCTCTTACACTTTACTATTTACAGTAACAATAGTGCCCCAGACAACATATGATCATGAGGCTGACTATCTACACATCATCCTATTCCAAAAAAGAGCTTATAAATCAGAGCTATATGCTTAAGAAACTTCTTGTCATACTACTTATTCGCTCGGGGAATGTTGATGTTAACCTGGGTTCTAATATGTTTACCTCTCCCTTAGAATTTGGTTCAGCTAGTGGTCTAAAAATGATGTTGATCTATTACAAGAAGGTGGTTATTACCAGTGATCTCCACATATAAAATGGAGAGACTTACAGCTCTAACAAACCATTGGAACAAAAGTTTTGGATTATTCTGGAGAAGATGGGTGCTTTATATTATGTCATATAAACAGGATTTTGTACCTTGAATGAGGGCATGGGGAAGAGCCTAATTTATACTTGACAAACTGTGTCTCTATATTTTACATTGATTTATGATCCCTTTATCTAATATTGCTATGATTGGTTTTCCCACTGATCTCCCCTTACTTTCAGCTGCAGTCAAAATGGAATATAAATGATGATCTTACTTCTAAAGATGACAGACTATCACTCAATACAGATAATATTTTATTGATATTTGTGTCGTCCCCACTGAAGCAAAAGCACTTGCAAATATGGATTTCTCCAACCCTTGGAAACTGGTATCTTTTAAACTCCTGACCTTGTTTGTGTTTTTGATGTTTAATGTATGAACCGATTCATTTATGTGTCATGTGTGACAAAATGTTGTTTGGTATTTGTTTATATTGAAACATTGATAAATAAAAAGTTTAAAAAACGTGATGTTGATGAATACATGTAGCCTCCAAAATAAAATAGTTTTAACTCATTCATTCCACAGGAGATATTTGAGAGTTCCACTGCTTGTGTCCTGTATACTTTTAGCACTGCATCCTGGACCTTTCTAAACGAAATCAATCCATAATCAGCATGACACAAACAAATGGTAATACCTCATGAACCATAATTTCTACACACAAAGTATGACTGGCAAAGTTATTCAGCACAAAATTACCTTTCCAATGATGCTATGCAATTAATAATAAGCAATTTTGTTTTCTATACTAGTTGAAATAACCATTTTTGTTGCACAAAAAAAGGCAATGTAAGTCATTTCTGGTTGGGAAATATGTAACATATCAACACTAAATTAAGCATACATACATTAGATGTAGTTACAATAGTACATTTGCACAAAAAACTGTTTTTTCTAGTATAAAATATGTATTTTTCCCTGTTTTGAGCAAGCTGCTTAGATGAGACTTGATAGCCACAATGTCTGCCATACATATCATATCATAAACAAATGTGAATAACTCCTACAGTGTACATGATACACATGAAGTATCAGTGGCAAAGCTGTTCAACACAAAATTACCTTTCTAATGGTGCTAGGCAGTCAATTCTAATCAATTCTGGCTGGCAAGTAATATTAACACATTTGAGTGATGTCTCCAGATGTTACTAGGGCACATAGGAAGCCTGTAGCTGACTTCTGTAGTCATTCTGGCACACATTGCAGTACATTTGCTGCCACCTACAGGCGCGTTATGGGAGGCAATGAGTTAATGAAGACTTGGGTATTTCACACTAATCCTAATATCCTGGTGGTTACAGAAACTTGGCTAAAGGCTTCCATCCCTGATCAGCAGTAAGCACTACCATCCTTCAACACCTTTTGGGTAGATAGACCAAGAAGGGGAGGGGGTATGGAAATTTATATCTGCGATAAGCTTTCAGACACCAAAATATTTGCTTCAACTAAAGCTAAGGAATTTGAATGTTTGGCACAAACATTTACAGTGTCATCCTCCAAAGCAATCACAGCTCAGCCTTAGATCTAATAACCTTAAGGAATTATGCAACAAACTAGGCATCTCACAACTAATCACAGAACCAACTAGGCCCAACATTAAAAATCCTAATAAAAGTGCATTGCTTGACCTTTTATTAACAAAAGGGCCTCATAAATTTACTTGCTCTGCTGTATTTTTTAATGACATCGGTGATCACAACATTGTGGTTGGAATAAGGAAATTAGAAAGGTGTCTCCACAGTGCAAAATTTGTGACCACGCGCAGCTACTGGAAATTTAATTTGGAAAATTACTTAATAGATCTCAGGAACATAAACTGGCAAACATTTTATCTAGCTACCTCAGAAGATGAAGCAGTTGGCATTTTTACTATAACGCTGTTATCACTAGTAAATAAACACGCTCCATCCATAAAATCTAGAGATAAAAAGGCCTCACAGCCATTGTTCACACCTGGCCTTACCCCTGGATTGGTTGGCCTTCAAAAGGGCAAGAAATGCCTGTACAAAACTCCTTAGGACAGCAAAAGTCAATATCTATGTGAATGTACTGAACATGCTAAGGGAAATCCAGCAAAAATGTGGCACACAATTAAATCTGTCAAAGGACATAGACCACCTCCACCAATCCTATCAAAAATGATGTCCCAAGGAAGTATAATTTTCAGACCAAACAATAGTCCTTGAAAAACTGAACTTGCATTTTGCCACAGCTAGACAAGCATTTGACTCCTCTCCGTCTGCAAAACTAGCAAAGGACTCCTCACTGGAGGATACCCCAGCCAGCTCCCAAATCCTAAACTCTCTCAGCCTATCCCCTATAACTTTCAAACAAGTAGAAGACTAGTAATGTTAGATACCAAGAAGAGTGCTGGTGCAGATGGGATAGACTCTTTTTTCCTTTAAGCCAGCTCTTACTTCCTTACTTCCGCTATAACTCATTTATTTAACATGTCAGCTACTTCAAGCTCCATCCCAACCCTATGGAAAACAGCCCACCTACTTCCTCTGTTCAAATTGGGCAACCCTTGTGACCTGAATAACTATAGACTCATTTCAATATTACCTGTACTCTAAACTTCTTGAAAAATTAATCAATGCACAACTAAGGGATTACCTGGAAAAAATGTAACTTTTTAATCCACTCTAAACAGGCTTTCAACATCAACACAGTACAGTTTCAGCCCCGGCTAAAGTGACAGATGACTGTCTCACTGCCCTAGACCACAAACCTTTTACCAGAGCTATGTTTCTAGATCTAAGTAAGGTGTTTGACATGGTAGAGCATAACCTACTGTTGTTGAAACTTAAGGACAATGGACTAAATCACTTATGTGTTAGCTGATTTGCTAGCTACCTATCAGGGATAGTCCAATGTATTAAAGCAGATGGCCTACTGCCCCTCCTTTACCACTCCTGAGAGGTGTGCCCCAGTGATCCATATTAGATCCCCTCCTCTTTTCAATCTATATTAATTCCTTAAATTGTAACATTCTGACAGCAAAACTGCATTTTTTTTGCAGATGATCCCGTCCTTTATATCTCTAAACCGTCATTAAATGAAGTTGGTGTTATATTCCAAACTGAATTCAACCAATTACAATTTAATCTATTTAGTTCAAAACTTCAGCTAAATGCAAATAAGACCATGGTAATGCACTTCACTCCCACCTTATCTCCATCATCAAGGCAGGACAACATGCCTATACTAACATTTCTGGGAGATTCACTGGAGATTGTACAAAAATTTAAGTATTTTGGGATGAGTCTAGACAATCATTTTTCCTTTACCATCCATACTGAAACACTAGTTAAAAAACTGAGAGATTAGGAGTTTTCTTTAGAAATAAATCCCAATTTCCTACAGAAGTCAGGAAACAGTTAGTCCAAGCCACATTTCTCCCTTTACTAGATTATGCAGGCATTCTGTACTCCAACAGCCCAGCATCTTGCCTTCACAAATTGGACACACTTTACCATCAGGCTCTAGGTTTTTTAAATGCCCCTTCAAGAACACATGATTGCACACTATATTTAGTGATAAGATAGATGTCACTTGCCACCAGAAGAAGGATGTATAGCTGTACCTGTGTGTACAAAGCATGCTGAATAAACTCCCCTCCTATATTTCTTTCCTATTTCACCAATCCCTTAGCTGCTACTTACTTAGGGAAAACTTCATAATCTTACTAAACATTCCCAAATTTCACAACCATTTTGGAAAAACTTCAATCAGATACAATTTATCTTATTCTTGAAATAAACTCTAAAACACCCTTAGGCTCTCCATTACATCTCTCTGAATGTCATCAAATCCCTTATAAGAAGTCCATTAAGGAGGACTGTCACTGTTACACTAACTTGCTGGGCCCCTGGATTCTTTTGTCTCCTAAATACAACTGGGTCTATGCACTTTACCAGCTATGGTGGGAATCTCTGTATCCATTACTGTGTACTTATTCTGCTCCCACCCCACCCCATCTGCTGGCTGGAAATTGACTGTCTTGCACTATATTTGTATTTTTGCTGCTTATGGCTAATTCTATCTTTTGTACTATGCTTTCTATGCCATTTTATCTTCCTGTACAACTCATTCTGCAGTGTATGCCATCCTGTATTTGTAGTTGCCCTGATTTATGATTTGTATGTATCTGTTTGTGTTTTGCCTGTGGCAGGACCTCTGTGTAAATGAGCTTGCTCAATGTAACTTTCCTGAGTAAATAAACTTGAATTTGAATATGCCTGGGGGAGTTATAAATATTCTGTGGTATTGATATAAAGTCAAGGGGAAACTGCATACGATGTAGAACCTGAAACAAGAAAGACCATGCCCCCCCCCCCAGTCAGAAGCCTTTTATGCATCTAGGCTAAGCATTCAAATGGGAGGTTTGGTCCGGGTGACATGTTGAAGTACATGCAGGATACGTTTAATATTATTGTGTGTCTGTTGGGCTTTCATGAGGCCTGTTTGATCTGGTTGAATTATAGTCAGTAGGATAATATCCACTCTTTTGCCTAACACTGATGGAAATATTTTATAGTCAATATTTAAGACTGAAATTGGTCTGTAGGAAGAGCATAGAGTTTCATCCTCGTTTGGTTTTAAAATTGCTGATATGGTAGCTAGATTTTAAGGGGGGTTGGTTGCTTTACCTTTCGCTACTGAGGAACATGCTTCCACTGTGTAAGGTAATAACTGTTCCTGAAATTGTTTGTAAAATTCAGATGTGTATCCATCTGGTACTGGGCTTTTTGAGTTATGTAGATTTTTTATAATACTACTAATTTCAGTTTGAGCGATGGGAGCTTTGAAAAGATCCATCTGTTTCTGATTTATGGTGGGAAGGTCTAAGGAGGTCAGTAACTGGTTAATCTGAATGGGATTTGAAGGCTGTTCTGCGGTATACAGGTGTTCATAATATTGGCAGAAAGTTTCCAAGATGCTATCTTGGGCTATATATACAGTAAGGTCTATGACTTATCATCCCGAATTCATGTGACCACCGTAGTGGCCATTTTTCAGTGGAGATGAAAGGCCAGCAGTTTAGTGGCCATAGGCCCTCCTTCATAGCACCTTTGACATAGATATCATAGGGCAGCTTCTATTTTGATATTTAAAAGGCCCTGAATCTCCTGTTGTGTAGATGCCAACACGGGGGCCACTGACTCATCCCCATTTGTATTCCTGGCTTGCAGTTCTTTAATGGAAGCTTGTAATTTATTCAGTCTTTCTGTATGTTGTTTTTTAAGGTGTGAGGAATATTTAATTAATTCACCTCTAAGTACTGCTTTAATGGTAACCCATAGTATGAGAGGTGTGGTTTCAGGTGACTGATTTTCCTCTATTATGCATTTAATTTGGTCTTGTATGAGTGTACTGCACTCCTTTAAGTAAAGTAATAATCGTTAAACTGCCAAAGGGTTTGGGTTCGTGGCCTATCTCATGTCAAAGTCAGGATTATTGGGGCATGATCTGAGAGGATGATAGGTAAAATTTACAGTTACCTACCATATGTTGATGTTCTTTGGGAATATGGAATAAATCTATTCTAGTGTATAGGTGGTGTGGGGCCGAATAATGGGTGTAAGAGCAGGTGTGTGGATTTAAGAAGTGCCAGATGTCCATCCATATGTAAGTCTTTAGTAATAGCTTGCTAGGTTTAGCAGAGGCTGATATTTTTGGAGGGCAAAGGTTAGAAGTCTCAAAAGGATCATATACCAAGTTATGGTCCCCTCTGATGTATCCATGACTGGTCGTCGACAAAAATTTTGTTGAACGACCAGAGGGAAAAACCGGCAGGTTGACCACTTTTCGTGGTTGGCTGCCAGTTCCAAGGAACACATAGTGTTTTCTTTGGGTGGCTTTACCCCTGAACCCCCCCATGTGGGGGGCTGTGCCCCCTGCACCCCCCCACAAAGGATTATCAACTCCAAGTCAGAGCTATTTAGAGGGTGCAAGACCCCCAACAGACAGTGCTGGGCTCCAGCATGGATACTACAGCAACGTTGTGATGTAGTCACTGGAGTGTCATTCGCTGCACCAGTATTGCTGTTGGGGGGGTATACCCCCTCTGATAATGAGAATTCCTTGTTGTAGGTCCAGAATTTTCACTAACAATGCATTCATGGTTATCGAGTCTGTGCCTGGGGGTAGATATAGGCTGACCAATGTGGCTAGTTGATTTAAATAGGTACCCGTAACCACCACTATTCCACCATCTGGATCAGTCTAGGATCCTGTGAGGTGAAATGGCATGGCTTTTGGTATCAGGCTGGAAGTTCCCCATCTCTTGTCCCCCAAATGATGATGCCACTAGTGAGCTGTAACCAAACTTCTGTAGTTTGGCATGTTTAGCAGCAAACAAATGAATTTCTTGTAGAAAAATCAAGGTTGGATGTACTTTTTTGCTATCTGTTAGTACCTTTTTCCTTTTAATTGGATTATTCAAACCATTAACATTTAAGGAGTATATCTTTGTATGCTGTACATCATTCATGATGAGTTATCAATGTCAGATAATTTAATGTACCTGAATATGAGGAGATTCCCCAGTAGGACATCCAGCTGGGACCAAAAACAGGCCAGCGTATTGTCCTCGGACACTGGCATGTCCCACCGAGGTCTCCGTAATATTGTGAATGAACACATATTAGATAGATGAAAACCCATCTTTTAGTCATAGTCTCTCCTTTTATGCAACTCAAACATACATTCCATTCAGGAAAGCAAACAGGGAACATCCACATAAACTGGGTATATCTGCATGCAACAGGCAAAACAGTAATGGTTTGAACTATACACAAAAAATGGCTTCCAAGGTACAGGAGACTTTGTTCTGGCTTCTTAAAAAACCCTGACTTATTCCAGTTGAGCAGTCGGGTCCAGTGAGTTTGGAGATACGGCGGATCCCAGGTTACCTAAAGGTGGGAAACACCCACCTGTTTTAGGGATGTGGATTGACCTTACATCCAGTATGGGATAAAACGTCACCTATACTCCATATGCCAGAAAGGAAGCAGAAAAGTCTGAATAGTAATAACATATTAACTGCATGCATACAACCCCTATAGTTTTATTAAGAAGATAACCGTATGGGGAAAATCCTGGGTACTATGCTTTAAAGTAAGTAAGGTGCATCTAATATATCTCTGTCAGAGGGAGGTACCGCTCTGGTTCGTTTCTCAAAGACAGCACATCTCTGTCTATGAATCAGACTGCATAAGGGAAAAAACCACAAGGAAAGAAAATAAAATTTCTACAAATTAAAAGAAAATATGAAAAGCATCACCTGTATTCCTCAGACACTGGGAGGGCATTTTAAAGTGCGCTTCCAATAAAATCCAAGGTAGTCAGGGTACCTGTGAACATTTTTAACAATACAGTGAGTCATGGTTGCATACTTCTTATTACAAATATATAAAGCATCATTGAAGGTAAAATAAAAGCTAGTGTAAATTGTTTAACATTGTCTCATGCATTAGGTCTGAGCTCGCTATACATCAGTTATATGTGATTTCTTCACTATTCTGCCCATAATAGGCAGTTCATTTTGGCTATGGTTTGTTTATACCCTGGGAGGGGGAAGGCAGTCAAAAACTGCAATGCCCCAGCCCCCACCTAGGCTTGATGCAAGAGTCAATAATGTTGTTAAAAGTTAACATATGCCTTTTACTGTTTAATGTCTGTAGAGAGAGGGGCAGCTCTTCCTCAGTAGGGAGGGGTGAAATAGAAGCAGTTAAGAGACACACTTCAATTATTTGTTCCTTACATAGACTGTAGGTAGTAAAACAATTATCATTGGTCTAGTAAAAAGGTAGTCTCATATTCATTTTGCCCATGTTGATACAGTTTTAGATTTAGATCTCTGTATCTTCATCAATAACTATATTTTCCCATTGTGGTCACCTCAGTATTCTATATAAAAGGTGCATTCTCAATAAAAACATATGAAATTGCCAGCAAAACAGGCCTCACTGTCTGTCGAGTGTGCAGCTAGCATCTCATCTCACAGCTGCAGCTCCCAACCCCCTCTTGCCAGTATCCCTTACCGATACCTTGTCCCAACCCCTCTTGAAACTGACCACCATCTTACAGGACACTATCATCTGGTAAGGTGTTCCATTTGTACACCACTCTTTCGGTGAAAAAATGTCTCCTCATCTCCCTCCTGAATCTCCCCCTTCCCCAATCTCAGTCCATGACGTCTCGTGCCCCTCCCCTTTCTCATCTGGAAAATCCCTTCTGTGTTGATCTTGTTTATCCCCTCTATATACTTAAAGGTCTCGTTCATATCCCCCCATCCCTCCTCTCCACCAGTGAATACATGTTCAACTCTCCCAGCCTGTCCTCGTAGAGCTTGTTCTCCAATCTCTGGATCATCTTTGTGGATCTTCGCTGCACCCCCTCCAACAATCTGATGTCCTTCTTCAGGAATGGATGCCAGTACTGCAAGCAGTACTCTAGGTGGGGCCTGACCAATGACCTATACAGGGGCAGGATAACCTCCCTCCTTCTGAAGGAGATCTCTCTTGCAATACACCCCAGCATTTTGTTGGCTTTTGCTGTTGCCTTCCTGCACTGAGCAGAGTTGTTCATGCTCGCCATAATGATCACTCCTAGATCCTTCTCCTCTGTGGAGCAAACCAACTGTAATCCATTCAAGTGATAATCCTTCCCCTGGTTTCTGGGTCTGAAGTGGAGAACCTTGCACTTCTTGGCATTGAACCCCAACTGCCATGTTTCCACCCACCCCTGCAGCTTAGTCAGGTCTTCCTGCAACCCCTTCCACCCCTCTGCATCATCAACCACAGCTCCCATCTTGGTATTGTCTGCAAACAGACTTATCTTGCTCTGGATCCCATGTGAGATATCTGCAATAAAAATCCCAAACAGCACCGATCCCAGTACCGATCCCTGTGGCACCCCACTCTTCATCGCTCTCGGTTACAAGAGGTCCCACCCAACCTTTGCTGCCTTCCCTTTTGCTAGTTTGTGATCCATTTCACCATTTTTGGTCCCACCCCCACATGTTCCAGTTTCCCCCCAACCTACCTTGCTGAAGTCTAACTACAGGACATCCACTGCATGGCCCTTGTCCAGTTCCCATGTCACCCAGTTGTAGTACTCTACAACGTTTGTCTGGCAGGGTCTGCTTACTACAAACCCATGCTGTTGACCATCCTGGAGACTGTTTTACTCCAAGAAGCTCACTAGCCTCTCATTTAGGATGGTCTCCATGAGCTTTCCCACTATCGATGTGAGGCTCACTGGCCTATAGTTTCCTGGTTCATCCTTTGGGCCACTTTTGTGGATGGGCAACACATGGGCCATTATCCAGTCATGTGGTACACATCCTGTATCCAGGGAGGTATTGAATAGATCAACTAGTGGCCCTGCCAGGACCTCTACCAACTCCCTTAGTACCCTAGGGTGAATGCCATCAGGTCCAGGTGCACTGTCCACCCTTATTGCCCTCAACCCATCTAGTACCCTTCTCTTTGTAATCCCTACATCTGTTGCCTCCTCCCCTTTTTACCCTCCTCACCTGGGGTATCGGCCCCACCTTCTCCTGCATCAATACAGAGTAGAATAATTCATTCAGTGCCTCTGCCTGCTCTGCCCCTTTCTCCACCAACCCTCCAACCTTCTTAATCCTCACCAGGTGATCCCTGCTCCTTCTCCTCTCTCCAATGTAGTGGAAGAAGTCTTATTCTCCACTCTTGATTCCCTCTTCTAGTCTCAGCTCCCTGGATGCCTTCGCCACCCTGATATACACACATGGAGAAGTCAAGGGAGGCTAAGGATCTTCACCCCTTCCCGATTTCCTGTACTTTCAAAATGCTGTCCTTTTGGCCCTCATCCCTTCCTTAACTTCCTGTGTCAGCCAACTTGGTTTCTTTGTCCTCCCCTTCTTGCTTTTCCTCCTAGTGCAAGACTCCATAGCTTACACCAGCCCTTCCTTTATGATATCCCCTTTTTGACCTGCATCCATGTGTGGTTGCATACCTGCTAGATGCCTGCCCAAAATTTCCCCCACCTTCTCAAAGTCTGCCCCCTAAACTCAATCACTCTTGTACTCATGCCTCCTGTTTCCCTCCCCATGTTGAGCGTGAACCACACCGAATAGTGTTCACTCCCAGCCAGTGGTTCCTCCACTTCCATATTCCTTACAGCTTCCCTGTTAACCAGTACAAGGTCCAGAGTCCTTTCTAATGAAGTCGGCCCCTGGACCAGCTGTGTCAGGAAGCTGTCTTGAAATTCTTCTAACAGGCCCCCCTTCCTTGCACTTGTGGTGGATGGGATGCCCCACTCCACCCCTGGTAGGTTGAAGTCCCCCACCACTACTTTGCTCCCCTTCCTGCAGATCCTCCTTATTTGTTTGGATAATTCCCTATCCAGGTCACTTCCTTGAGCTGGTGGTCTGTACACTACCCCCATCCTCAGTGTCCTATTCTTTGCATCTTGTAACTGCATCCATAGTGCTTCTGTTCTCCCCTACTCCCCTTCCTCACTTATGCACTTTATCCCCTTCCTTACATAGATCACCACTCCCCCCATTCCCCTTAGCCCTATCCTTTCTGAATAACCTGAACCCTAGGATCATCATATCCCAGTCCTGGTACTGGGTAGCCCACATTTCTGTAATGGCTGCAATGTCCACCCCCTCCACCATCAAGAGAGCCTGTAACTCTGTTGTTCTATTCCTTAGGCTTCTTGCATTCAGTGAGACCACACTCCAGACTGTACCCTCTCTTTCCTCCCCCCCTTATCTCTCCCTGTGCTGCTTCACCACTACCTTAACCAATAACTAGGGGTGTTAGGTCGCTAGGCTCCCTTTTCCTATCAGAGGTCCCCTCACCACCCTCCCTACTAATTTAAATCCACCTTTTTGATATATATCCCTCTATTACCCATTTTAGTACTCCTTTCCCCTGAGGAGCCAGAGCTCATCCCAGCAACCCACCAGACCCACCCCATTCAAATGGGTGCAGTGTTTTGCCCCTCAGATTATAAGTATATTGATTTGGATGAGTTTTAGCGTGCAGGGTTTGGTGCCCTCTCATTTCTCCCAGTGCCCTCACCCTCTCATTTTCTGTCTGTCTGTCTCTCTTTTTTTTTTTTTTTTTAAATACTATCTCTATTTCTTTTTGTTGCCTTCTTCTGGCTAGTCCTACCTGTAGTATATGCAGAGAGATAAGGGTGATTAACAGTATCTTCCAAGGAAGGGGATGGCTAATGATATCAGTGGTAGTTCCTTGCATCTATCATTATGCACCCTGTTCCCTTGCAGAAGGAACCCTGAGCATTGAGCCCACCAAGTGCTGCATCCTTTAATTTTTCCTCGAGGTCACTACCCCCTTCAGAGATTTTCTTCTTGTTTACCTTGTGGCTGTCAGGGGGAGGGAGGTAGGTATAGTTGTGTCTCCTGTTAACTGATTGATCATTAATTCACTCTTGGTCTTAAAGATGCCAACAGCCCCAGTGCAATCCTTTCTGTCTCTCTCTCCTCCTTTCCTCAGAATCCATCAAGGCAGTCATCCCACCATTTAGCGATTAACCAAGAGGACCCATCGCCACATATCCCAGAGGACACATTAAAAATGAGCAGATCCTTAATG
This sequence comes from Neoceratodus forsteri, assembly GCA_016271365.2. Classification (NCBI taxonomy): domain Eukaryota; kingdom Metazoa; phylum Chordata; order Ceratodontiformes; family Ceratodontidae; genus Neoceratodus; species Neoceratodus forsteri. The sequence continues at coordinate 795,353,530 of CM028137.1, read as the reverse complement.
CTTGTATGGGTGGTGGATACCTTGTGCGACATCTAGGTCACCCCTTGTAGTACTTTAGTTAATTGACTAATCAGTTAGCAGCATAGAAAAAAGTGGGGAGTGAGAGAAAAGAAAAAGGGAAAGAAATCCCTCTCTTAGACTTCTTCTCATAGCTAGCATTGCTTTTTCAGTCAGGCATCTTGGTATATTTTAAGTTCAAAAATCTTTCCCTTACATTAGCTGAGGAAACCATGCAGTGGATAAAAGATACTGAGGTGGACCACGAGGAGTCGCTTTCTCCCCCAAATCCACATCATCACACTTGTAAAAATGTTTTCTTCTTTTTATTACCCTGAGGTTATTAAATCAATTTTTATTTCTGTATTATCAAGGTCACTACCATATTCAACCATGTTCTTCTCACTTACCTCATGGTTCTCAGAAGGATGTGCAATAGCATCTCCCAGCATTGCACTGTCCATGGATTTGCCATTGGGCATAATGGTGTCGCCAACACCAGTGCAATCTGCCCTTCCCCTCAATCATCTAGGCAGTCACCCCATCCTTAACTAAACATTCAAGAGGGCCCCTCAAACCTTAGTCCAGGCCATACAACAGAAAGGAGCAGAGCTCCAATACATGTAAGAACAGAGGATACCTCATACGACTCTTAGTTCACATTTTGTAATATTTCAGGCATCGGCTTAGTGAGTAGACAATTGACAGCAAAAGGTACAGTGGGGAAAGAAAGAAAAGAAAAAGGGAAAGAAACACCTCCCAGGGATCCTGTTCTCTCACAGTCTACCTCATTTTTGGAATCTGCCATCTTGGCATATTTTAAAATAGAAATCCTTCCATTCCATTAGCCAAGGGAACTGTGCAGTGGAGATACATTCTGAGTGGGACCCTGATGAGTTGCGACCCCCTCCATCCACATCCCCATATTTCCAAGTCTTGTGACATTCTGAATCTATGAAATTGATGTTAAGTGCTGTGATCATATGGACATGAGTAAAAGCCCCTCCCCCTCACATCTCACCTGCAGTCTGACTCCCTCTGCCAGAAACCCAGAGAATGACAAAGTAAGTTACTTACTGAAAGTGATCAACTAGCTGCTGTCATCTAAGATCAAAGGACAAACCATTTTCTGGTGAATGTCTGTAGAAGAGATTGGATGTCATTCATGGTTGCTGCTGTATTAGCCCTTCTATCTTGGATCTAGGTAGCTGTCAGCGCTGAGTTCATTTTTGGATCCTGACATGAATTTAGCTCATTGGGCTTGCAGTATGGTAAACCCCTTCTTTTGTAGTTCTGTAGTAGCTATCTGGGGGTTATCATCTACCACCATACCATCTGGAAAGATTGGAAACCTGGTGGGGAATTTCAGATTTTTATCTCAAAGAGTGGCAATGAGGGTACCTAGTTTTTTCCATTCCTCCATCACTGCAGGAGCATAGTCATGATTGACATAAATTCTGGTTCCTTCATAGAAAAGGGATTTCTTCTACCAGAGCCCCAAAATAATTTTTTTGTTTTGTTGCAAATGACATAAACTGCAATGCTACGGACCATGGCCTCTGCTGATTATGTGTTGGAATTGGTCTGGGGGCTTGAAGGGCCCTCTTAGTATGGAATTGGTAGTCTGTGGGTAGGTCTAACTGGTTTTGCAAAAATCTCTCCAGAAAAGCGATAATGCCCGATCCTTCTGCTGCTTCTCTAAAGTCATGTAAATGGATGTTCTTTCAGCAAGATCTGCCTTCCAGATCCTTGCATTTAGCTATCACTTGTTGAATACATATAACAGAATCCAGCAAAAGTCTGTCAATCTGGTCGGCCTGAGTATCCAGTTCAGAAATAGCAGTCTGGTGTTCCATTAGTTATTTGTAGCTGTGATATTGTCTGATTATTTTTTTTTCAAATTCAATTTTAGTGTCAGAGCAGAAAGCTCTAATTTCTTCCAGTATTTAAGTGAGGTTTTTTTTTCCATTTTTTCCATTTTTTAAGTGAGTTTCTCTCTTTTTTTTTTTTTTTTATTAGCAGTCATTGTGGACATCGTGGTCGGACCCAAGATCTCCCTGTACGAGTTTGATGAGGCTTCACTTTCAGAGGCAGCAATTCTCATCCTTCAGCATCTGAGCAGGTAAATTCTATTTTAGCCCAGCTTCTTTTCTCCATATGTTTATAAGCAACATCCAGGGTGTAGGAGATGAACTGAGGTTGCCGTCATGGTATTGGGCTCCCTCACCAACTGTGCTATTGGGCCTGTCCTGTTACGATCATATTTGACTGTTATGTAAACAATAATACCCAACAGAGTGGGTGCTATTGGAGTATACCAGACTACCCAGTAGTGTAATGAGGTCCAACAGCATGGGATGGTCTGGTATAGCTCATACCACCATCCCTGGAGGGCATTACTTTACTTAGAAAATGGCTTACATGTAACATATTAAAGAACATTTTTTAAATTTGTAAAAATCCATTAAAACTCACTCTTCCTGTAAAGTAGTCCCTCTACTGGTATGCTTGCCAGTAGAGGCACCGCTGTGTTTGATAGCTTCTTCAAAGGGTCATCAATTGATCCCCCCCCACTCACTGCTAGCTGATAGAAAGTATATAGTGCCAATAATAAGGACTCTTATTTATCATTAGAAAATGAATATACATTTGATTTTTTTGTTGTTGTTGGTAGTGAGTGCTGTTAGTAGGTAGAGGTCTTTCAGTGAGCACTGCTAAGAGCACAGCTGCATGACATTGTGAGTAACAGTGTAGTCAGATCTGATGGCTAAGTGCTAGGTGAGACAGTCTTTATAGAGATGCTGACTATGAGAAGCAGTGGCAAAGGATGGATGAAGGGTGTGTGTGGCAGTGACAGTCACAGGATAGGGCAGAATATGGAAACATATTTTTTTTTAATCTGGCAGGTCTGCAATGCCTTCAGCAACAGGTGGTTGAAAAGTGCTTTCTGAAATGTAGCAAGAGGACAAAACTGAGTGCAGTCAGGATAGCTGACAAGAGCTATCAGGCAAGTCAGTATTTCATGGATCAGGCGGCAATGTACAACTTTAGTTAATTGGTATTTTCTCAGGAAAGCACAACTAGTGCAAACTCTTTTTGTGTTGGCAGGGCATGGAAATTGACAGGCAAGTGGTGCCAGCTCGTAAGTGAAGAGAAAACATGGCTGTCATCTCGGAGCTTAACGTTCCAAATTTTCTGTAAGAAAGCAGACAGACACATGGGTTAGTTATTTGCTGGTCTCCGTTACCTCATACCTGCCTAGGTACTGGTCAGTCAATCAGGAAGTTCTATTTCTCCAAGATATTTTTTAAGCTACAAATGATACCTGACAGGGTGGGTGGTATTGGGCTATACAGGACCAGTCTGGGGTGTAATGAAGCCCAATGCTGCAGGTGGAGGGCCTTATAGCCCCTAGATGGTCCCTTTATAGCCTGTACCACCCACCCAGGCGGATATTATTGCACTTAGAAAATGGACAAGTTATGATATTCTTATTCATAGTTTTAAATAAAAAGAAATAAAATACTTAAAATTGGGCATTTATGTATGTTTATTGTAAAGTAGTCCTTCATCTGGTAGTATTTTCAGTAGAGGGTGCTGCTGTTGGATGCCATCATATTCATTCATGTGGCCATGGTAAGCTCTCCCCCCCATTGATGGCTGTGCTTCTTGTTCCTCTCCCGTTTTGCAGTGCAGCTTTTCAGCACAGTGAGGGATGAGAAGAGCAAACATTTGTGAACTTCTCTGCCGCAGATGGAGACATGTTGCCTACTTGGGCTGTACGAGAAGTTGGGACTGTGGCTGGGTGAGAGTGCAACAGTGCGTTTTGGTGGAATGGTGTTGTTTAGCATGGTTGGGAGAAACATTGCATCATTCTCCCTCTGCCATGTCATTGTGGGCTGATTATTGGTTTTTGAACATTTTTTAATTACTGCTTGGGAGCTCCTGTTGAAGATGATATGCTGTTCATGACGGCTGAGTGGATCATCATCATCAATCTTTATTTATAAAAGGCGCCTTTCCAAAACCAAGGCGCCTGTACACAACATAATAAAACAAATCAATAAATAATTAAAACCATGAATAAAATTCCATGGCAGCCACATTAAAAATCATTGTATGCATGGCTAAAAATAAATGTTTTTAATGCTCCCTTAAAGCTTTGGACGGTCGGGCAGTCTTGTACCTGATGAGGTAGAGAATTCCACAGGGTTGGGGCCATAAAACTAAAAGATATGACCCCAGATGTCTTTAAACGAACCCTGGGAATCTCTAGCAATCCCTTGTCAGTGGATCAGAGTGAGCGGGAGGGACAGTAGGGATGAAGGAGATCTTTCAGGTAACCAGGTCTCTGATCGTGTAGGGCCTTATAAGTCAGCAAACCTACCTTGAAGATGATCCACCAGCATATTGGCAGCCAGTGCAGTCCACGGGGCACAGGCGTTATATGACTGGTCCTAGAAGAACTAGTCAGTAGCCAGGCTGCTGCATTCTGCACTAGCTGCAAGTGGCAGATATCAACCCCCAGTAACCCAAGGTAAAGGGAGTTGCAGTAGTCAAGGCGGGAGGTAACGAAGGCATGGATCAATGTTGGAAGATACTTGGAAGAAACCAGGTGCTTCACCTGGGTGATATTCCTCAGATGGTAAAAGGATGCTTTGACAAGTGCTGACACCTGAGATTTAAGTGTCAAGCAGTCATCAAACACAACGCCCAGGTTCCGCAACGAGTCTGAGGTAGTTAGCTGAACACCCCCAAGCCTTAAACCTGAAGGTGATCCTGCCAACAGACCCACCTCCCGGCGACCTGGGTCCACAACCAACACCTCAGTTTTCTCAGGATTCAACCACAGCCAACTCACATTCATCCAATCCTGGATTTCAGCGAGACAGTTGTTAAAGACCGAAATGGCAGTATCTTGGCCGGGCACAAAGGACGTGTACAGCTGAGTATCATCTGCATAGCAGTGAAAACCCAAACTGTACTGCTTAATAATAGCTTCCAATGGCAACATATACACCGCAAACAACATGGGTGCCAAAATGGAGCCCTGTGGCACCCCACAGGATAGGGAGAATGACGTCGAGGAAAAAATCCAAGACACCACCCTCTGAGTCCTACCCTCAAGAAAAGATCGAAACCAACTGAGGACTGTACCAGACAGCCCACAGATAAGCCGCAGGTGCTCTAATAGCACACCATGGTCCACAGTGTCAAATGCTGCAGAGAGATCAAGAAGGACCAATATAGAATGGGTCCTTCGATCTCTCGCTAATAGGAGGTCATTTAGTACCCGGACAAGAGCTGTCTCTATACTATGTCTCTTCCTAAATCCGAACTGGAGAGAATCATAGACATTGTGGCTGGTCAAATGATCATCCAGCTGTAACCACCTTCTCAATAACCTTGCCCACAAAGGGCAGGTTAGAGACAGGCCTGTAGTTAGCCAGACAATCTGGGTCCAAGGAGGGCTTCTTAAGAAGGGGCTGAACCACAGTCTCCTTCAGGGGATTAGGAAAATCTCCCTCTCCAAGGACCTCCAGACTATCTCAGCAAGGACTGGACCAATTTTATCCACACAGCCCACTAGGAGACGTGTGGGGCCCGGATCCAAACCACAGGTTGTCGGACACAATAACTGGATGACCATCACAATGTCATTGATTGTGGGAAATCTGAAGTTAGACCACACAAACTGGGTGTCCGACATCTCCTGCTGACCATCACAGTTCCATTAGGGAGGGTTGAGCGAATATCAGACTTGATTGTGGCAACCTTATCTGAAAAGAACTGAGCAAACTCCTCACACCGTTCTTGAGAAAAAGCACCTCCAGGCTGAAGACAGATTGGGTTGCACAATCTGTCCACAGTCCAGAAAAGCTGAGCTGGTCAATTCTGTGCAGCAGCAATCTCTCTGGACAGGAATTCTGCCTTCTTATGAGAGATTGCTGATTGATAGATCACATAATGGTCCATCAAACTAAGATTGTCACAATCCAGGCCTGACCACTGCCAGCACCTCTCTAGCCTTCGTCCAACTCTCCTCAACTCCCTCAGAGTCTCATCAAACCAAGGAGACCTGGGGCGAAGAGTGAGAGGACGCACACGAACAGGAGCAATGGAATACAGGGCGCCTACTACCACCTTATTATAGGCAAGTACCAGGCCCCCTGGATCCATGCAATCACATGGTAAACCCGATAGGTCCAGCATTGCCATCAGGCCATCTGGGGAAACACCCCTCAAAGGGCGGTACCGGACAAGATGTGTGATGCATGCTGATGCAGGCAGCAAGGCAGGGATGAGTGGCACTGGATACAAGGTACTCTTTTAAAACAAATTAAATATGTGATGCTAATTACAGGGAAAAAGTAGTTTGTGCTAGGAGAGATGGGGGAGACCATCCACCTGCTGAAGACTCATTCAGGAAGTGAGAAAAAAAAATGGTGGCCAATCAGCATTTTCAAATTTAGTTCTGGAGCCTGGTACACAAATTTGGCCAGGTAAGGAGGCAGCTGGCAGTGGGTCTTGCTTTTTCCTGGTATCTATGGCACATAAACATACCCCCTTGGCAAGAGGTTCAGCCAGTTGGAGGCCAATCTATCTCTCTACCCATTTTCTATTATAAAATGTATAAGAGAAATCAAAATATGTTATAGGTTATATGTGATCACATGACCATGAGTAATTCCTGCACAGCAGCACAATTCAGAAATAACTTTCTGAAACTCATTTCTTAGTTTTAAATTTCATATTCCAAGGAATCATTTTATAATGACAAAAAGGCCATCCAGGTATGCATAACTACTGTATATGTAAATAAGTAAGCAAACCTTTATTCATAGACCACCCATTCTCAGCTCAGAGTGCTGTACAATAATTCAGACATATTAGCAACATAGTAAGCAATCAGTAAATATTCTAAACAAATTCTTTATTATGTTGATTGCGTGCATGCGCAAGAAACATGTGTCAGCTTTCTCCACAAGCAGGTTGTGGAGGCGTGGCACTGTTGTCCCAATGCCCCCACAGCCTGCAAAGGCTTGTCCCCCATCTCCAATGCTGTGGCATGCTGCTGCTGATACTAGTTCAGCCAGCGTGCCACAACTTTCTAAAAAAATCAGCCACTGCAATCAGGGGCTGCCTCGTCAGTACAGCGTCAGCCATCCGCTGCAATGAGGGAGCGACCTATCATTGCAGGGTGGGATGTAGGATCTGTGATATTGTTTGTGAACATGGCGGTGGCTTGCCACCATATTCTAAACAACATGTACCCTCCATGTTTATTTGCCGAAGAGGCCCACTCCCACCGGCATAATATACCCAGTTTTATTGCTTGCCGGCGGGTGCCCAATCCCTGTCGGCAGAAATAATTCCCACCCCCTTTGATTTGTTTGCGATGGGGTGCACAATCCCTGTCGGCTACAGCTGCCCCCCTCAAAACAACTCTGGTGGCATGCTGGGAGCCCACCCCAGCATGCCACATGCCCCTTTACGGTTTAATGGGGGCAAGCCCAACTCTCCATCGGCTACAGCTGCCCCCAAAACAAGAGTCTGGTGGCATGCTGGGGCCCAATCCAGCATGCCACATGCTCCTATAAATGAAAAATGGTCCATAAAGTCTTTTGGTTTTGTACCTGAAAAAAGGAAGCGGTCCCTCGTAGTCTCCCTGCCTCCCCACAACCCGCACCCACTGCGCACCCTGCCTCCCCACACCCCCCATACTTACCTCCGGAGCTCAGTGTGATGATCTTCGCTGGACCAGGAACACATCTGCACTCTTCAAAGCCGACCGCGAACTGAGGAAATGCCGATAAGCTGTATAATGGAATAAATAGTTTTATTTCAACTTTAGTGCATATCACGGGCATTTTTGGGAATTTCTTCACCAAATTTTCAACATGGGGTTTTTGGGACCCCTCCTCATGAATTCTTGAACTGTCATGGCATTAATCGGCCCCAAAAAGTGGCTTCGCGGTCACTGCGCGGAATCACCCTTTGGGGCCAATTAACGAAATGACAATGCTAGTGTTCATGAGGTGGGATCTCAAAAAGTCTATGTTGCAAATCTGGTGGAAAAAATCCAAAAAATTACTGTTTTACGAGCATGCGTTGTGCGGTTGCTATGTACTCACGTAACTTCACGAATTTACAATATTTTCATGCCAGATTTTCAACATTGGCATTTTGTCATACCTTCTTGTGAGCAGTATAGCTGTCATTGTTCATATCCTGGCCGAAACATGTTTTTGCACTTCTGGCGCAGAATAGCACGGTCGCTGTGGGAAATCAGTGTTCAGGACAGATTAAGAAAATGACAGTGACACTGTTCATGAGTAGAGGTCCTGAAATGCCTATGTTGAAAATTTGGTAAAGATACTCCCTAAAATGACTGTTACGAGCGAACGTTGCGCAGTTGGCGTGCATGCTCGTAAGTTCATGAATTTCTAATATTTTCACTCCAGATTTTCAACATTGCCATTTTTTCAGACCTACTTATGAATAGTACAGCTGTCATTTTTCCCATCCTGGATGAAATGTGTTTTCCCACTTCCGGGGCAGAATAGAGCAGTTGCTGTGGGAAATCACTGTTCGGGACAGATTAAGAAAATGACAATGATACTGTTCATGAGCAGAGGTCCTAAAATGCCTATGTTGAAAATGTGGTGATGATAGCCCATCAATTGACTGTGTTGTAAGTGTACATTGCGCATTTTCCACGCACCCTTGTAACTTCGCAGATTTGTAATATTGTCACACCAGGTTTTCAACAGTGCCATTTTTTCACACCTCCTTATAAGCAGTACAGCTGTCATTTTTCACATCCTGACTGAAATGTGTTTTCACAGTTCCGGCACAGAATAAAGTGGTCACTTGGGAAATCAGTGTTTGGGACAGATTAAGAAAATTACAGTGGCACTGTTCATGAGCAGAGGTCCTAAAATCCCTATGTTGAAAATTTGGTGACAAAACTCCATACCATGACTGTGTTACAAGCGTGCATTGAACTGTTTCCACGCACCCTTGTAACTTCGCAAATCTGTAATACTGTCACGTCACATTTTCAACAGTGGCATTTTTTCACAACTCCTTATGAACACTACAGCTGTCATTTTTCACATCCTGGCCAAAATATGTTTTTGCTCTTCTGCGGACAATAGCACGGTCACTCTGGGAAATCAGCATTTTGGACAGATTAAGATCGACCGAGTGAAAGGGGGGAGTGACAGAGCTCAACTGAGCTTCGTCGGGACTGTTGCGGATTTGCTTGTGGGCAGACAAAGGCCCCAACACAAGAGCCCAGTACGAAAGGGCAGCCTGCAGCACTGGGAAAAACAGAATGAGAGCGAGTGAGGGAGGGGGAGTGAGCGAACTCACCGAAGTGCTGTCAGGACTGCTGCGGATTTCTTTGTGGGCAGAAAAAAGCATCAGTACAGGCATAGAGGCCCAGTACAAAAGGCCAGCCTGCAGCAGTGGGAGAAACAGTACAAATGAGTGAGACAAGGGGACTTACTGAGCTCAACGGAGCTATGTTAGGACTGCTGGGATTTCTTTGTGGGCAGAAAAGGTGCCAATGCAGGCAGGAGCCCCGTACAAAAGGGCAGCTTACAGCACCAGGACAAACAGAATGAGCGATGAGAGAGGAAGACTGTGCAACCTCAACAGAGCTCTGTTGGGACAGCTGTGGATTTCTTTGTGGACAGACAAAGGTGCCAATGCAGCCAGGAGCCCCATACAAAAGCGCAGTCTGCGGCGCCAAGAGAAACAGAATGAGCAAGTGAAAGAGCAGTAGTGAGCGAGCTCAACGGAGCTCTAGTGTGACTGCTGCAGATTTCTTTGTGGGCAGAAAATACGGCAACACAGGCAGAAGCCCAGTACAAAATGCCAGCTTGCAGCGCCAGCAGAAACGGAATGCAAGAGTGACAGAGGGGGAGTAAGCGAGCTCAGTGGAGCTGTGTCGGGACTCTTCAGATTTCCTTCTGGCCAGGAAAAGCCTCCAGTGCAGGCAGGAGCCCAGTACAAAAGGGTAGCCTGCAGTGCCAGGAGACACAGAACGAGCGAGTGAGGGAGGGGGAGTCAGTGAGCTCAACGGGGCTTTGTTGGGACTGCTGCAGATTTGTTTGTGGACAGAAAAAGGCAGCAATGCATGCAGGGGCCCAGTACAAAAGGGCAGCCTGCAGTGGCAGGAAAACCAGAATGAGCGAATGAGTGAGCTCAACAGAGATGTATTGTAACTGCTGCAAATTTCTTTGTGGGCATAAAAAGGCAGCAATGCAGGCAGGAGCCCAGTAGAAAAAGGCAGCCTGCAGTGCCGGCACAACAGAATGAGCAAGTGAGAGAAGGGGAGTGAGCGAGCTCAACGGAGCTTTGTTGGGACTGCCATAACATGACTGTGTTACAAGCGTGCGTTGAACTGTTTCCATGCACCCTTGTAATTTCGCAAATTTGTAATACTGTCATGCCACATTTTCAACAGTGGCATTTTTTCACAACTCCTTATGAACACTACATCTGTGATTTTTCACATCCTGGCTAAAATATGTTTTTGCACTCCTGCCGGACAATAGCACGGTCACTCTGGGAAATCAGTGTTTGGAACAGATTAAGATCGACCGAGTGAGAGGGGGGAGTGACGGAGCTAAACTGAGCTCTGTCAGGACTGCTGTGGATATGTTTGTGGGCAGACAAAGACCCCAACAGAAGTTCCCAGTACAAAAGGGTAGTCTGCAGCACTGGGAAAAACAGAACAAGAGAGCGAGTGAGGGAGGGGGAGTGAGCAAACCCTCGGAAGTGCTGTCAGGACTGCTGCAGATTTCTTTGTGGGCAGAAAAAGGCATCAGTACAGGCATGGGCCCAGTACAAAAGGCCAGCCTGCAGCAGTGGGAGAAACAGTACGAGCGAGTGAGACAAGGGGACTTAGTGAGCTCAACAGAACTCTATCAGGACTGCTGGGATATCTTTGTGGCCAGAAAAAGGCGCCAATGCAGGCAGGAGCCCCGTACAAAAGGGCAGCTTGCAGCACCAGGACAAACAGAATGAGCGATGAGAGAGGGAGACTGCGCAACCTCAACGGAGCTCTATCAGGACAGCTGTGGATTTCTTTGTGGACAGACAAAAGTGCCAATGCAGCCAGGAGCCCCATACAAAAGCACAGTCTGTGGCGCCAAGAGAAACAGAATGAGCGAGTGACAGAGCGGTAGTGAGCAAGCTCAACGGAGCTCTAGTGTGACTGCTGCAGATTTCTTTGTGGGCAGAAAATGCGGCAACACAGGCAGGAGTCCAGTACAAATGGCCGGCTTGCAGCGCTGGCAGAAACAGAATGCAAGAGTGACAGAGGGGGAGTGAGCGAGCTCAGTGGAGCTGTGTCGGGACTGCTTCAGATTTCCTTCTGGCCAGAAAAAGCCACCAGTGCAGGCAGGAGCCCAGTACAAAAGGGCAGCCTGCAGTGCCAGGAGACACAGAATGAGTGAGTGAGGGAGGGGGAGTCAGTGAGCTCATCGGGGCTTTGTTAGGACTGCTGCAGATTTTTTTGTGGACAGAAAAAGGCAGCAATGCATGCAGAGGCCCAGTACAAAAGGGCAGCCTGCAGTGGCAGGAAAACCAGAATGAGCGAGTGAGTGAGCTCAACAGAGCTGTATTGTAACTGCTTCAAATTTCTTTGTGGGCATAAGAAGGCAGCAACGCAGGCAGGAGCCCAGTAGAAAAGGGCAGCCTACAGTGCCAGCAGAACAGAATGAGTGAGTGAGTGAGAGAAGGGGAGTGAGCCAGCTCAATGGAGCTTTGTCGGAACTGCTGCAGATTTCTTTGTGGGCAGAAAAAGGCACCAACAGAGGCAGGAGCCCAGTACTAAAGGGCAGCCTGCAGTGCCAGGAGAACCAGAATGAGTGAGTGAGACAGGCAGAGTGAGTGACCTCAACGGAGCTCTTTCGGGACAGCTGTGGATTTCTTTGTGGGTAGAAAAAGCCACCAACACAGGCAGGGCCCAGTACAACAGGGCAGTCTGCAGCGCGGGAGAAACAGAATGAGTGAGTGAGAGAGAGTGAGCCACCTCAATGGAGCTCTGTCCAGGACAGCTGCGTATTTCTTCCTCAGCAGAACAAGGTGCTTAGCATGCATGTGAGCCCAGTACAAGAGCAGCCTGCAGCACTGGGACAAACAGACTGAGCCAGTGACAGAGGGCCACTGCGCGAGCACAACAGACCAATGCAATCAACATTCGGCATTGACAAATGCTTGTTAATCTCCCTGATGTAAATATTCCTCAACCATCTAAACTGGAAAAGGGTGATGAGAAAGATAAACCAAAATATGACAAAGGTTTCAAAGTCCCAAGAAGTAGATTTACATGTATTACATGTAGAGAAGTAAAAGATGTAATAAGAAAACTAAATAAAAACAAATCTCATGAGATTAATGGTATAGAAAAAAGGTTTGTAAAGGATGCCATTGATGTTATTTCACCGGTGTTAACAAATCTTTTTAATTGGAGTTTAAAAGAAGGGACGTTTTCCGCTTTGTGGAAAGAGGCTGAAGTAGTGCCAGTATTTAAAGGTGGTATATCAACAAACCCATCAGGCTACAATTCCATAGCATTACTACCTGTGGATTAAAAAAAAATTGAAAGAGTGGTGCAGGGACAGCTGTATGGTCACCTAGAAAAATACATGCCATTGTCCAGATACCAGTCAGGATTTAGAAAAGAACATTCCATAAGCACCACACTCACTGACTTAATAGATATAGTAGCTTCTTTCCAAGAAAAGGGATTGTTGGTGGGTTCAGTATTTTTGGACTTATCAAAAGCATTTAGCACAGTAGATTGTCAAATTTTATTAAACAGACTTTTGGAAATTGGTATATCAACTGATGCTTGTCACTGATTTACATCATATCTTTCAGGAAGAACACAAGTATTGTTTGGTGGAGAAATCCTGGATTGGAAATCCTGGATGCATTCAACAACCACTTCACAACAGCTGGCCTTGCCTTTGACTCCTCCCCAGCTAACCTATTAAGGGATCATTTATGCTCCCACTATACTGGTAAACAAAGAGTTGACTCCTCCTTTAGCTTCAAACCTATACTGTTAAAACAAGTTGAGGATCTATTATGCATCTAGATACCAAAAAAAGTGCAGGAGCAGATCTTCTGGACCCATTCTTTCTAAAGATTGCGTGTCATGTGCTTGCAGTCCCCCTAACCTTTCCCTAAACTCTGGCTCTATTCCCACGCTGTGGAAGACAGCCCAAGTGGTCCCCCTTCTAAAATCAGGGGACCCTATGGATCTTAATAACTACAGGCCCATTTCCATCCTACCTGTGTTATCCAAGATGCTGGAGAAATTAGTGAGTATTCAGTTAAGGGAATATCTGGACAATGCTAATCAAGTAAATCCGGCTCAATCTGGATTCAGGGCCAAACATAGCACTATCACTGCATTAGCCAAGGTCACCAATGATTGGCAAACCGAACTGGATAAAAAGAACAATGTCTGTGCAGTATTCCTGGACCTGAGCAAAGCATTCAACACTGTGGACCATGAACTGCTACTCTCATTCCTACACTCCATTGGCCTAGATCCATCCTCCCTTAAGTGGTTCAGATGCTACCTCTCCGGTAGATCACAGCAGGTAAAAGCTGAAGGTGACCTCTCCCCATTAAGACCACTGTCAAGAGGATTCCCCCAAGGCTCTATTCTGGGTCCTATCCTTTTGCCATTTATATAAATAAAATTGATTCAACCCTTACCAAGTCCTCAGTACATCTCTTTGCTGATGACACTGTACTGTATGTCAGCAACCCTTCACCTAAAGTTGCTCATGAAATCCTACAAGCAGAATTCTCCCTGTTACAACATCAGCTTCTCAGAAAAAGCTTCTGCTAAATGCAAAGAAAACCAAAGCAATGATGTTCACAACCCAAAACTCCACCAACACATCCTCTTCAATCAGTCTCCCCAGATATGCACTATACTTGAGAAAATCTGAGTATGTTGAAAATTTCAAATACCTAGGTGTGTGGATTGACAACAGACTTGACTTTACTCAGCATCTAGAACAACTGCTGAAAAATCGCTCAAGGCTTGGCCTCCTCTACAGATTAAAACCCTTCCTTAATAGAGATTCAAAGATGAGATTAGTCCAGGCCATCTTTCTATCAGTCATTGACTACGCAGACTTCCTCTATAGTCACTGCCTTACTCCCTACCTTCAAAAGTTGGATACCTTATACCATAGAGCAATAAGGTTCATTACAGACCTGCCATATGATACTCACCATTGTTCTCTCTATGATGCAGTTGGATGGGTTTCCCTTCATGTCAGGAGGAGCAGAAATGCAGCTCTATGGATCTACAGAGCTTTATCAAAAAAACTCCCAAGATATATCCTGGACTGCTTCAACCTGACCTCCCAGCTCCTATGCCCTAAGAAGCAACAATATCATCCTGCTCAAATTGCCCAACGTCAACACCAAAATAGGGAGGCAGCAATCAGCTATTCTCTAGCCATAGCATGGAACACCCTACAAAATCCCTAAAACTGTCCATTATCATTCCATTTACATCCTTCAAGCAGCACTGTACAGCCTTCTTCACAGAGAAATGCAGTTGCTACCGCTAGAGATAGAATAGTCATCCCACAAAACCATATTCCAATCACATATGCATATTCCTTCCAGCCAGACACCGCCAGTATATGGCACCCAATATTCCCTTCACCATCCTTGTACTCATTATGTGAGTGACTGTCATGGCCCTCATTGTGATATATATGTACTGTACATATTGTAGATGTTAGTTTAACTTTCTCTTGCCAAGCTTTAACTTGTGAATTCTCTGTATATTATTGTGTTATAAATAACATTTTCTTTTTTCTGTATGTATAACTGTCTCATAAGTATGTGATGTAATTGCTGTGCACCAACTCGAACCTTGACCTTATCAGGTCCATCTTGTAAATGAGCCTTGCTCAATGATGATCACCTGAATAAATAAAGATTTGATTGATTGATTGATTGAACATGGAATGAAAACACCAGCACACAAAGGAGTTCCCCAAGGATATATTTTGGGCCCTCTGTTCTAAATGTATCCCAACCAGTTGACAAACCTTGCAAAAAAAAAAATCAGAAATTAGATTATATACAGACAATACAGTAATAATGACATCTGGAATTAATGCAACACAAGTGCAGCAAGATTCACAAAGGAATGTTATACAAATAAAAACATGGTTTGAAGAATCTACATTAGTGCTGAATAGTAAAAAAAATTGAAAATCATGGCATTTAATGTGATTCCCATTGGAAAAGAGAAAAAAGCTCATCATTAGAAATAAAAACAACTAATGAATATTTCTCCCAGGTTTCAGAATACAAATATTTAGGACTTTGGGTGGACCAAAAATTAAAATGTGATTATCACATCAAAGAAATGGTTAAAAAAATAAATAGTAGATTGGAAACATTACGTCAAACAGAACATTGTATAAATAGAAACATGAGAATGTCAAATGTAAATCAACTATAGGTACCAATTGTTGAATATGGAATTCTTATATAAGGACTTGCAAACAAAAATGTTCTTAAAAAGGTTGTAGTTATCTATAAGCACTTAAGATTTGCACTTAAGACCAACCATCGGACCCATCACTGTAAATTATATAAAAATCTCGGGTTGGTCAACTTTAACAAAAAGAAACTAGTCTGTGCCAACCAACTCTATAAAACATTAATTTCAAACAAACTCTTGCATTTATATGATAAACTAATAAGAACTGAACATAATTATAATCTAAGGAAAAACAAGTCAAGGAATATAAAATTTCGGTGCCAAAAAACAAATATGGAGAGATTACTTTCTCTTTTGCAGCTTTAAATATGTGGAGTGCAATAAGTGTACAAACCATAATTATAACTGAAAATATGAGAATGTTTAGTACTGCATTGAAAAAAAAATATTGGTGGTTCGCTGTACATGTTATATTTGAAATATTGCTATGGTTCATTTCTGACCTGACATGAAGAGTTGTAAAGAGTGGAGATATCTCCAGTCACTGTAATACTGTATGTCTGTGTCCTATCTGTAATTTTATCTGCTACTTTTTTAAATTGTATACAGGAACACCATGTAAATAGGCCTCTGGTCCTTATGGTGTATATTTTGTCACCTATATCCTGTATAAAAATACTAGAGAATACTAGATGGGCAACTATGCATGACCAGTGTGTTTTGCCACAGAAGGGTTCTGATTCCCTCTGACCTCAAGAGTGAAGTTTGAGAGGTCTATGGAAATCAGAACCCCAAGGTAACAGAACACACTGGTTGCACATAAAAATTGCTCATTCTGTGCTTTTTATGGTATATAGTATTATGTGAAATGTGCACGTGCTCTTTTGCTTTCATAATGAAACTGACTTGTGCAGTTTTTTTTTTTTATTTGGGGTTCTTTTATTATTTGGCATTGGGGGTTTTGTTTTGTATGGTGGTTTAGTGTTGGATTTTACGGCTAAATAGGATGTGCTGTCACTTGGGTCTCCCGGTCAGGCGCTACTCTTCCACCGAGCTCCAGGGCCTTCGGTCCTTTAACTGCCCCCTACTTTCGGCTGTGGTTTATGGGTGGTGTAGGGCTTTTGGTATCATGAATAAAGGAGAAGGAAGGCCGGGGCTCCAAACCTTGAGGAAAAGTAATGAGGCGGGTGGGGTTGTTAAGTCCAGGAGACGTCCTGGGGTGAAATGTGTTCCAGATTGTGGTCCATCTTATAGGGTTACCATACCCAAGGGCTCCTGTATTTCATGGCCGGTAGCCCGGATAGTTCTGGAACCCCATCCATCTCGAGTGGTGTTGTGCAATGTCAGGTCTACAAAGAATAAGACAGCTATTATAGCTGAAATTGTTGGAACAGCTGACCTGGTATGCATTACCGAGATCTGGCTGGATGGAAATGCTGACCCAGTTTTGGAGGTGGCTATTCCAGCCGGGTTCTCTGTGATACACCGCTCGATATTGGACCACAGAGGCGGGGGTGTAGCTATTTGTTTTAGAATGAAATTGGGCCTTGCAGAGGTTCCAGTTGAGGGTCCCAGATCATTTGAGTGTACTGGGGCTGCAGGTGTGGGATGCAGGTTCATTCTCATCTACCATCCACCCAGGGGTGAAAGAATGGTCCTGCAGGAAGTCGCGGACTTAGTCACCGACATGGTGTTGGAGTCGCCCAAGTTGATGGTGCTGGATGACTTCAATGCCTGGGTTGATGACAAACTCACAATTTGGCCAGGACTTCCTTCAGCTTATGAATATGCTGGGCTTCACACAAGTTGTTACCTCTGCAACCCATGTTCATGGTCACTCTCTTGATCTGGTTTTCCTCCCGGGAATGGAAGCCACCGATCGGTTGGTGGAACCGGTCAGACGGTCTGACCATTGCACTGTAGGATTCAATTTCCAAGCTCCCCCTTATAGGTCTGCTCCTGTGGAGATGGTTAGATATCGCCATTTGAGGGATGTTACTCCCACTGGACTTTTGGTGGTACTTGACCTATCGGGATGTACAGATATCAGTGAGAGTCCAGAGTGCCTAGTCCAGGCCTATAATATGGCCGTGGGGGATGCCCTGGATTCCATCACTCCTGTCCATGTTCACCACCTCATTCTCCACCCTTGGTCCCCTTGGTTTGATGGGGCTTTGAGGGAGTTGAGGCTTGTGGGGCAAAGGCAAGAACGTTGCTGGCGAAGATCGCCCTTGATGTCGACAGCCTTAGATTGATGGAACATTATCAAGTCTATCAATCAGCAATCTCCCATAAGAAGGCAGAGTTCCTGTCCAGAGAGATTGCTGTGGCTCAGAATTGACCAACTTAGCATTTCTGAACCATGGAAAGACTGTGCAATCCAGCCTGTCTTCAGGTTTGGAAGGCATTTTCACAAAAGAAGTGTGATGAGTTTGCTCAATTCTTTGCCAATAAGGTGGCAAACATCAGGGCTGAGAATCATATAGCATGTTCTGTGGGGGTTAGCAGTGATCAGTGCACGGTCACTACACCTCAGCCCTCCTGGGGTCCCATTGACCGGCCGGCAATCAATGATGTTGTGTGGATTGCCCAAAATATGCAGTCTACTTCCTGTAGTCTTGATCCGGGCCCTACACGTTTCATTTTGGGGTGTGTAGATGTCATTGGCCTTGTCATGGCAGAAATAGTTTGGTGTTCCTTAAACTTAGGTGAGTTTCTGAACTCCCTATAGGAAGCAGTGGTTACACCGCTCCTCAAAAAAATCTTCTCTGGACCCAGACTGTTCTGCCAACTACAGGCCAATCTCTAACATTCCCTTTCTTGGCAAATTGATAGAGAAAGTAGTTGCTCTTCAGTTGGACAACCATTTGACCATCCACGACATCTATGATTCCCTCCAGTGTGGTTTTTGGAAGAGGCATAGTATGGAGACCGCTCTGGTTCAGGTGTTCAGTGATCTCCTGATTGCTAGAGATTGGAAGTGTGCAGTTTTGGTCCTTCTTGATCTCTCGTCAGTCTTTGACACTGTGGACCATGGTGGTGGTGGGGGGGGGCTGTTTGAGTGCCTAAGAGATATCTGTGGCTTATCAGGTACAGTTCTCAGCTGGTTTAGATCCCTCCTCACTGGCAGAACTCAGACAGTGGTGTTGAGATTTATTCCTCGGCCTCATTGTCTCTGCCATGTGGGATTCCTCAGGGCTGTGTGCTGTCCCCTGTGTTGTTCGTGGTGTATTTGCTGCCATTGGGAGACATTGTAAGATGGTATGGGCTGCGGTTTCACTGTTATGCAGATGATACCCAGCTCTACCTGTTGTTTGCCCCTGACCAGGATAGTGCAGTCTCTTTCTTTAATAGCTGCCTCGTGGAGCTCCTGGACTGGATGCGGGCTAGCTGGCTAAGGTTGAATCCTGGAAAGACTGAGGTGTTGGTGGTGGAACCAGGTTATGGGATAGAGAGGATGGGAGGGTGGTCTACCTCCGGGCTTTGGCTCACGAGTATCCAGCTCCTGCCCTCTGTTCAGGTGTGGAATCTGGGTGTGATATTTGATGAAGGGCTGACACTTCATTTGCAGGTGTTAGTTGTAGTCAAATCCTCTTTTCACCATCTCAGGAATATCACCCAGATTAAGCACCTTGTTCCATCCCATGATCTTCCAACATTGATCCATGCCTTTGTGACCTCCCACCTTGACTACTGTAACTCCCTATACCCAGGGCTTCCAGGGGTAGACATCCGCTGTTTGCAGCTGGTGCAGAACGCTGCAGTCAGGTTACTGGTCGTGGTTTCCCGGACCAGTCATATTACTCCTCTGCTGCACGAACTACACTGGCTGACAGTTCAGTGGCAGATCACCTTTAAGGTTGATTTACTGACCTTTAAGGCCCTTCACAGTCAGGGTCCTGGCTACCTGCAAGAGCTCCTGGTCCCTCACTGCCCACTCCGACCCCTCCGCTCAGCCAATGAGGGATTGCTAGAGGTTCCCAGGGTTCGATTAAGGACATCTGGTGCAAGGGCATTTAGTTACACAGCTCCAACCCTGTGGAATTCTCTACCTCATTGGATTAGATGGTTGCCTGACCCTTGAGAGCTTCAAGACAGCATTAAAAACATATTTATTTAACCTTGTATTCTGTGATTAATATTTTATGATTCACTGTTGTATTTTATTGTTTTTTTTTATGTTTTAATTCTGTACAGTGCTTTGATACATGTTGAATTGCACGTCATAAATACATTTTATTATTATTATTATTGTACAGTCTCTTGAGGTTTCAGAATGCTGCTGTACCACAGAAGGGTACGATCGCATTCCATGACCATTGAACTATGGTACAACAACATTCTGAAAGGGATGGGATTCTATACAGAACAATACCCTACTATACACTATAAAGAGTTTTACTACTACTACTACTACTACTACTACTACTACTACTACTACTACTACTACTATATAAAAGCTTCCTTAAAAAGGTGAGATTTCTGCCTTCTTATGGGAGATTGCCCTTTGATACTAACCATAGTGAGTCCTCAATGTCAGTCTGTCCTTCTCCGTTCCAGATCTCTGCTAACAATGCTCCAGCCTCCAACCCCTGGTCTTCATCTCCATGAGCTGCCTGTCGAATCACAGGGATTTCATGTGAGAAGACCTGCGTTGAACACGGACAAGTGCAACTGAATCAAAGCTGCAGTGACAGCCTTATTATAAGCTGCCACCACTGGTCCTACACCTGCCCCACAAGCAGCAATACCTGAGATGTCCATCACTGCCTAATGTCCTTCAGGGGACAACCCCTTAAAAGGGTGGTAACAGACCATCTCAACAGGACATGGACTACTGAGGGGCCCAAAATGGGAACTTTACCATGCAGTGATCTGTCCACATGATCAGATCAATCTCTAAGTTATCTATCTCGAGCCCCAGTGAGAATACCAAGTCCAAGGCATGGCCATGTCTGTGGGTTGCAGTAGTAACAATTTCTGCTAGGTCCAGTGAATCTGTTATCTGGAGGAAGTCTTGCCCAAATTGTGATAGTTCATTCTTGATCCAAGCTTTGGAATTGCTCAGAACCAACCATCTGGGCAATTCTAACATTGTCTTGGTGATGAATCTGCCACTTCCTGCAGGAATTCCTTCTTGTGCCTAGAGGCTGGTAGACCAGAAGGATTCTACAACCTGCACTTGGACTCCCTGCATAGCCATGCATTCAAATGACATGGTAGATGCCAATGGGCTCACCCGAAAAGTTCAGGTCAGATCTTAAACAGATGGCCACACCCCAACCTCTTTGATTACTCCTCAGGCAGCAAACCAGAGAGAACCTGGCCAGGACTGATGCCTCCAAAATTGGGCCAGCATCATTACTCAGCCAGGTCTCCATGATGCAAGCCAGATCAACTGTTGAAATCAAGTCCTTTATAATTGCAATTATGTTCCTAACTGATCTGACACTGTAAAGTGCTCCCTGAAGAGGACAAGCAGGTGCTGCTGGCCTACCAGCTACCTGCCTACTTGGCCTTGTAAGAGCTCCGGGTATGGGCACTAAAGACATTTGGCCTCTCCCATGGTCTCATTTTGCACCAGGGCACCTCCTGGTCCTCACCACCCTAATGCCACTCTCCCTGTTAGCACTCAATATACCCTGCCACCTACCATCCCATTCCTCACAATGCCCACCTCCCTGTAGTGCTATACGCTGCTGCTGCTGGTAGGGGTGATCATCACAGGGGAGGAGATCCAGTAGCTGGGATGCCAAGTAGCTAACCCTGAGGTATCTGACACCCACACATATAGCTACACTGGCTAAACACACACACACCACAAATACAATATAGTTCTAGCTTAAAAAAACAATTTAGAAGTCCCCTACCCCTTCCCCGCATTCACCCTTAGCCCTATATCCACAATTAACCACTAACACTACTCAAAATCCCTATCAACACACATCCAACTAATAATAATTAAGTCATGCAACTAAAATAAATCATACACCCCAACAATCAAACCCTAACCTATCCACTCATATCAAAACCCACCCAAAACCCCTTCAGACAACGAATATAGAAACTTAATTTAGGAGAACCATAGCTAATCACAATAGGTCAAGAAAGAAATAGTGTCCAGCTTAGGTGAAGACACGTACAGAGAAATAACCACTTTAGCTTTTCCTAATAGTCCACAACAGGGAATCTATGATAATGGAAATGTCTATGCTTTCACTAGGGAAAGTATGCAAGTTTTATTTACTTCAGGTGAGGGATCTTTTTCTGCTCTCTCACTGCGGCTCAAGTATCAAGGCAACTGATGTTAAAATGAATAGAGCAAAGCAAAGGTGATCCTGGGGGTTATCTCACCACCCATTTCAATATATGTTGGACAGTCTCATTCCCATCTGTTCAGGCTTCAGATCTTCACAAGATGGACCCAGTAAGTGAAGTTCGAGAATGGTTCTTTGCTGTCGCCTGGCAGTCTCAGATGAACGTTGGACACTGAAACAATAGTAAACGAGCAGACAGGCTGAAGCAAATCTGCTCAACTGCTCAACTCTGTCCTGCTCCATGTGCACTATTTTTCTGGCTCAGAATCAATCACCATGCTCAACTCCACCAATGACCCTTGAATCCAGAAGAAATAAGTCCCAAACCTTTGGCAGGTACAAAAATACTGCTCCATTTCTCTCCACTGTTCTGTCATTCATATACTTCTGCGTGAAGGGGTCAAACTACTGCAGAAACAGCTCTAGGCACTCCACACTAAAGCAGAGTTACCACAGAAGCAGGAAAATTGAGAAAAAAAGATTCATTGGGCCTGCGCAAACAGAATAGTGTTATGTTTGTGCAACTGTGATAACTGTTTGGACATTTACACACACTGTTCCATGGGGAATTAGTACCCTGAAAGAGTACTGATGGTAAGGAACTTTCAAAGAGGGTTTCACCCCTAGAGGTACAGTGGGAAAGATTCCTTTTGCTAAAGGTACCTTAGGAAATAACCTCCCAAGGAAAGAGGTTTGCCATTGGAGGATGAGGAGAGGATGTTGGGGCAAAGAATAAATGCTTCGGAAGGAGGCTGGGAAGAACTACTGATATAGCTTAGGAAGAGGGCGTGGCTAGTTGCTCATCCCATTGAACTACAGGCACAGCCTTCTAATTTAATGGGCCTATGCAATCAGAGTAGTGTTATGCTTGTGTAACTGTGATAACTGTTTGCCAATTTGCACTCTATTCTACAGGGAATTACCACCCAGTAGGGATAACAAAGGCAAGGAAACCTTAAAGAGGGTTCCACCCATAGAGGTGCCGTGGGAAAGATTCCCTTGGCTAAAACTACCTTAGGAAGGAGCCCCAAAAAGAGTATTAAGGAGTAAATGTTGACTATGAGGTTGAGAAGCAGACTGACACCAGCATAATAGCTGAAGAACACAAATAAGATGTACAGGTTGTGAGCATTGCACTGATTAGAATGGATTGCACTGATGACATAAAGGCTTCCTAAGGAGAGAGGGAATGGTGAATAGGACCATCATCCATCTCCTTCCAACAGCAGAACCTACCTAAGGAAACTAGGGACTATACTATTAATAACTAAATATGTATTATGATCTTTGGCACGGAGAAGAGGAAAAAAACCTTTTAAAGGAAGAAACCTCTTGGGGTCCAAGGCTTAGGTTGCCGTCCCATTAAGCTTTAAGGTATTTTGGTTAGTGATGGCTCTGCTGCTGCAATTTAGAAGGCCAATCAAAAGGGTGGAAAATATTCCAATATGGGGGACAACTGTCACTCTTATCCTCTTGTTTTTTTTTTGTATCAGCTCTTCTCCTCCAATCTCCCACTCTGCTTGCCACTCCTCCATTCCAATGCTTACCCCCATGGGTGGGACCACCAGGTGGGTACCCCCTTCCCAAGGCGCTTGGTCACTAAGCCCTGGCTTGCTCCCCAGGGTGGTGCCACAGGAGCAGGACCCCCCCGGCAGACCTTAATCTGCAGCAGAAGTGGCAGTGGAGATAGGGACTATCAATTGCAGGCTGGCATTTATGTATGAGCTTTTCCTTGTGGATTGGGGATGTGCAATGATGCCAGCATCTGCCCAACCCCCCCCCAACATGTGGTGCTGGCCACGATGGTACCCCCAGCCTTCATCAGAGGTTTGCATTGCACCAAACACCCTTCCCCCTCCTCCAGAAAAGGACAGAATGCCTGGGACTCTCAATCCTTCTCTTCCCAGCTGGCCCTCCAACTCCCGAGTCCATCGCCAAACCCAGGATGTACAGTAGTAGCCACAGACATGGCAGATATTTCCAGATATTTTGTGAAATTTCTGAAGAGTTTCTCTCTGTTGCCTTTATTGTGTAAATGGAGAAAGCAGGATATTTCTCTAGAAATATCACAGAAATTTCAGGAAATATCTAGCCATGTCTTTGGCTGTGACTGTAGGTGCTGCAAGCGGATGCCTTGAAGCTGTGCCAGCAGGCCAGCAACTCTATCCTTCCAACATGAACACCTTGTAGGATTGTGAGATACCTCTGCAGCATGGGATACATGATGTGGTGCCATCTTCAAGGCTGGAGGAAGAGAGTGACAACCACTGAGGTACTCAACCAGCCTACTGATCTAAGAACAAAGTGGGTGGACTGGAGGGGTTCATAGGGAGAATAGCTTAGAAGGTGCCTCTGCACCCACTTGGTTAGCTAAATGGGCCCAGATTGATGAGGTTCCACCCCTCAAAGCTGAAGTCTTAAATGCTACATCAAGAGGTGCCACCAATGAGTTTGATGGCTGAAGTTCCACCTGGAGTGAGGACATTGCCACAGTGGGCCAAATGAGAAGGACCCCACCTTGAGTTTCACATGCTAAAGATGTGGACCTCGTGGGTGCAGAGTGAGACTGTCAGATGCAAGGCAAGCCCTGAACCAGAAAAGGTAGTGCTTATAGTTGGCATGCCTCTGATTTATGAGTGAGAGCATGAATCGGCCTCAATATGCCAGATAGGATTAGGCCAGGCAAAGCCAGCAGCTGTAGATTAGGTAACAGGTTATTGATTAGGATGCTGGGTTAAGTCAGTGGCTGTAGCCTAGGTAGCAGGCTAGTGATGAGGAGGATGCATGAGGCCAGTGCCAGGGAGAGGTAGGAGCTTCAGTGCGGGCCATTTGATAGTAGTAGCAGCCAGCAAAAAACAAGCCAACTAATTCCATTACGGAAGCCAAATTAATGGTGACATAGAAGGTAGGTGTTTAGCTAAGGAGAGGCTGTGATGGCAGTGATTGAATCAACGATGTGTAGTGTAAATGAATCAATGAGGTTTAGCAGATGGTTGCTATGGTTTCAGCATTAATAGCAAATTGAAATGATCAGCATGAATACCTTAAATGCCATAAATGCCAAGTTAGGTTATTCCAGTAGGAGCATTTGCAAGGCAGTAATGAAATGCAATGAATATTTTGAAGCCATGTAGGCTGCAAGGTTAATGTATTTATGCATGGATAAATGAAAAATCATGTTGGCAAGGCAATGGAGTTGGGAAGAATCATATAGTTTACATAAAAGCATACTCCTACTTGGAGCCATGATGCCCCACTGTGACATCACAGTCCCCTACCATGGGAATAACAGGGAAGCCACAAGCTGAGCACCATGAGACCAGACAACTGTAATGTCAGTAGGATAGGAACCTCTAAAATAGAGGTTTTTGTATTGGCAAGGTTCCAGGTAAAGACAGAGCCAATGATAGCAAGGCCAGTGTAGTGTGAACCAGTGGAAGCAAATTAATGAGTGCAGGTTCAGAATAGGTAATATCAGAAACATACTTTTAAAATCTCTGCAGTTGTAAGCCATGGCAGTATAGTAATACAGCAACAAGATATACTAGAGCAATGCAAAGATTACAAGTTGAGAGTAATAGCTGCCTAACTGAGCTAAAACTAAATGATTTGGGCAGAGCTGCTGAGAAACAACATAACAGAGCAGGGAGAGGCAGCAAGCTGGAGCAGGATGAAGAGAGGTCCAGGTGCAAACAAGTAAGGTGGATAAGAACAGGAAACAACAGAGGCAAGGAAGCATCAGCTTTGAGCTGAAGCAGACAGAACACAAATGCAGCTGAACTGAGGATTTGCTAAAAGCTGGTGCCTGAAAAGCACAGGGCAGGAATGGCAAAGTATAAAGGGCAACAGGATGCTAGAAAAACTAGAAAGTCCCCAAAAGACAGAAAATGAAAAACAAAAAAACACAAACACAGAAGGACAGGAAACAAGCAACACAAGGAAGCATGCAGCAGCAGGATGCAGAACAAATACCAACCAAAAGCAGGAGAAACACAATGAATAGAAGTCCAGTGCAATCTAAGCACAGCCAAAAGCACAAGCGAAGGAGGGAGGCAAATGCTGAGGGGGATGGGGGCAAAGCACAGCAGACCCCAGGGGAGAAGGCAGAGATGGACAGCCTCCGGCCACAAAGAAAACATGCTTCAGAATGAGGCTGGGAGGAACTGCTTATATAGCTCAGGAAGGGGGCATGGCTGGTTGCTCAGACAATTGAACTACAGGCATGGCCTTTCAATAGTAGTACTAGTGGCACTAAACTGTTACTGTGTAAAGTGGTTGTCCTCCCATTTGGGAGACAGAGTGTGATAGGTAGAGCTTCAAAGGACTTTGGAGCAGCATTTGAATTGGGGCTTGAGCATGTTTAATCAGCACAGTTGATCTGGTTTCCCAGGGATTGTGTGGTTGAGAGGTAGCAATTTTGGCCAACTGTGCTGCATCTGTATTGCAGCAGTCAAGGACTTTACCAACACTTGTTTCTGTGTGAAGCACCTGTCCTCCATTTGGGAGGAGGCATGTGTGGTAGAGAAAGCTACAAAGGACTTTGGAGTGGCATTTAAATTAATGTTCAATCAATGTTTAATCAGCACAGCTAAACTGATTTCCCAGGAACTTCTTGCTCTGAGAATCATGGATAAACCATGGTCATACATGGTTAAACCATGGCTAGCAATGACCGGTGCCCATGCTCATTCATGGTCTGTCTGATTTTAATCACTGTTACTCATGTTTTTCATGGACAAACACTAATGGTTAGTGGTCCAGGAACAGATCAGGGTCAATATAGTTTAAAAATTATTTAAGGTAACCATGGTCATCCATAATTGTTAATTTCAGATGTTTTCTGTGTTATAAAACACATTTCTAAACATCTCGGGTAATTTCATTTTTCCAACAACCTTAGAATTCTTTAATTAATGCATATTATCCACAGCTACATTTAAAATATATGTAACCTACTTACTCTATACTGCTGGTGTTCCACTTTCTAACAGAGTCTCTTCTCATGCATAACTGACAGAATAGCCTAATTGCTATACCACCATAAAATGAAACTATTTTAAGATGTGGTGACTTCTCATAGCAATTTATTTTTAATGCTCAAATAATTTCTGTGTGTAAACTTTAGTAGGCAATGCACGTTTATTTATAAAGTGTCCTTTCTCAAGGGTTCAGAGTGCTATGCATAATTTACAATTATAAACATAACAAAAGCCTAACAATGTAAGATGTAATAAAATACATAAAACCTCTTAAACATATAAGATATGCAAGTCTAAAACTCAATAGCTTGAGAAGGTATTTTTATTTATTTATTTTTAATATATTATGAAGCTAATCTTAATATGTTATTTATATTACTTTAAAGTATCACATTCTAAATTCAGATATGGAATTAAATTATAAAAATGTGGTAGCTATTCCATACTGTGATTATCACATACAAACCATGGTGAAACATGGATGAACTATGGTTAAAGATTGTTGACCATGATGTATCCAGAACATTCTGAAACATATTGGGAAAGGTTATAATACAAGGAGATCTTTCTGGAAGAATTCAATAGAAACATTGACTGGAAACAGTAGCTAAATGGAACTCAGATAATATATTAATAATTAACATGGCCTATTGATAAACAATAGATTTTTGGAATCAGCCCTTAAAACTCATCTTTTTAACCTGGCTTTTTCAGATTTTGACTAATTTGTAAGTTGTATTTACTAGACTTTCTCTGTTCTTTTATACTGTGCTTTTATATATTCTTTTTTAATATTTTATTGTAAAAGTGCTTTGGTCATTTTATGGAATTGTGCTTTTTATAAATAAACATTGATTGATTGAACACAGCTACACCTTAAACATACTTTGAGAAACTGTTTTACTTTGAAAAAAACAAACAAAAAACTATGTTAGTGTAGGAAGTGTAGTTGTCATTCACAGCTAGTATAAGAGATCTTAACAATAAATAAATAATTAATAAAACTGATTCTAGTAAGCTTTTGGATGGATTATGATTAACTGAAATAAGAGATGGCATAAACTTAAAAAGAGGTGAATTAGAAATAAGATAAATTAGTAGAGTTGCATCTTTCAATCTAATTGTCACATTTGGGATAGATACCTCTAACACTACTTAACATAATCTAGACCCCTGTGAAGGGCTGAAAGCAGTAATATTTGTTAGTCAGCATGTCATTTTTTTTCAGCAATGTTTTTCTGGCATATTATTGATATACCCATTTTTCATTTCATTTACTTTCATTCCTGAACTACAGATAAAGGATTTTGAAGTTTTTCACCATGAAAAAAGTTCAGTATCTTGGTACTGTGCTGTGCTGTTTACCATCAAAAACATGTAGTAGCACCAGCCTAGCAGATCCACAGTATGACACTAGCATGTTCATTGAACAGGTAATCTCAGTGGAAGAAACTTCTTTAATGACTTGCATCATTAATTACAAAATTAGCTATAAAATGACAGGGAAATTTAAAAATATACTGAGGATGACTCTGTAAATACCAGAATTTCATTTTTGCTAACAAAAAAAAACAACAAACTATGTCATAAAATGGTTTATGACCAACAAATACTGCTACCTTAAGTGGAACCATCACAAAATAGGGCTAAACTGACAACAGGAAATATCGTTTACAGTTTTACTGTTGTGTCTGTACAATAAGTATTTACATGCTACAACTACTGTACTAATGCATTAAAAACAATGCTTTTATTTTAACCAGGATACCTTCCATTATACAATGTGAAACAAGATACAAAGAGATCAAATTTGACCAATGTAGTAATTATTTTGGACACAAAGCCACATCTAAGTTATGGATAATCATGGCTGCTACCTGACAGTTTACCATTCTATTTTATCAGAACTTTTTCATTTGCTAAATTGAAAATTAATTTAGGTCTCCCAATTAGTCTCTCTTGATTGTTTGGTGTTTCCAAACATTTGTGTCCATTAACCCTGGACTATCTTATCCATGAATCATTTAAAAACCATGCATGGAGTCATCATGGACAAAAAGATCAGACAGAGCAGGCTGATCATGGATGTCCATGGAAAACCTTGTTTGTTTATGGAAATATGGACAACTGGAGTGTGGGGATGTGTGAAGGGGGAAATAGCCAGCCAGGTTGTCTGCCTCTACAAATTGCAGCTTTCAGGGACTTTACAAATAGCTGGTCCTGTGTAAAGTGCCTATCTTCCAATCAGGAGGTGAAATATGTGGTGGGTAGCTTCATAGTCCTTTTTATGTTTGCTTGCACACATTTGCAAGAAACATAGTGCCATCATCTGAGTTTTCGGAGGTATGGCTCCAGTCTTCCAATTCAGTCAGTGTGTTTGCAGGTGCGGCCACCGTTCTCCAATGAATGCTGCAGCTGTCTATGACAGCAGTTGAAAATGCAGTTGAAAGGGAGAGCTATGCTTCAGTGAGCAGCGATAAGATATCGCATGCTCATGCGTACCTCCCACACACACATGCACATGCACACGTATTGCATGCTCATGCGCTCTCCCCCCCACGTACACACTGTATAGCCAACGGGGGTGCACAATCCCCCATTGGCTGTGCTGTGCTCCCCAACAGAGTTCCAGGTGCCATGCTGGGAGCCAACCCCAGTGTGGCAGCAGTCTGTATGGCTGACAGGGGTGCCCAATTTCCCATCGGCTCCACTGTTCCCCCCCAATAGACTATTGGGTGCCATGCTGGGAGCCCACCCCAGTGTAGCAACAGTTTATGGCTGACGGGGGTGCCCAATCCCCCTCCGGCTCCACGCCCCCAAACAGCCTTCCAGCTACCACGCTGGCAGCCCACCTCAGTGTGGCACAAGTCCCGTGTCATCTAAGTAAAAAAAAACCTGAAAGAAAAAACCTTCCCTCGCTGACTGTCCTGAGCCCCCTCCCCCCACCCGCGCCCATCATCTGTGCATCCACCTCCCCACACCCCCACCTCACCCCATACTTACCTCCGGAGTCCGGTGTGATGATCTTCAGTGGAACGGGAACTCGTCTGCACTCTTCAAAGCTGGCTGCGAACTGAGGAAATGCCAGTAAACTGTATAATGGAATAAATAGGGTTTTTTCAACTGTAGTGCATATCTCGGGCATTTTGGGGAATTTTTTCACCAAATTTTCAACATGGGTTTTTTGGAACCCTACCTCATGAATTCTGTTGCTGTCATGGCATTAATCAGCCCCAAAATGCGATTTCACGGTCACTGCATGGAACCACCTTTTGGGACCAGTTTATGAAATGACAGTGCCACAGTTCATGAGGTAGGCCCCCAAAAACCCTATGTTGAAAATTTGGTGAAACAATTCCCCAAAATGACTGTTTTATGAGCGCGCATTGCGCTGTTCCTACGCATGCTCGTAAGTTCACAAATTTTCAATATGTTCACTCCAGATTTTCAACATTGCCATTTTACCTCACCTCTTTATGAGCAGTACAGCCGTCTTTTCTCGCATCTTGCCCAATATGTGTTTCTGCGCATGTAGCACAAAATGGTGCAGTCAGTGTGTGAAATCAATGTTTGGGACAGAAAAAGAAAATCGCAGTGACACTGTTCATGAGCAGAGGTGTTAAAATGGCTATGTTAAACATTTGGCAAAAAAATTCCCCAAAATGACAGTTTTACAAGCATGCGTTGTGCTGTTCCTATGCATGCTCGTAAGTTCATGAAATTTCAATATTTCCACTCTAGATTTTCAACATTGCCATTTTACCACACCTCCTTATGAGCAGTATAGCTGTCATTTTTCACATCTCATCCAAAATGTGTTTCCGTCCATGTAGCGCACAATGGCGTAGTCGGTTTTCTGAAATCAATGTTCAGGACAGAGTAAGAAAATCACAGTGACACTGTTCATGAGCATAGGTGTTAAAATGGCTATGTTAAAAATTTGGTCAAAAACGTCCATAAAATGACTGTTACGGGTGACTATTGCGCAATTTCTACACACCCTCGTAACTTCATGGATTTCTAATATTTTCAGCCCAGATTTTCACCACTGGCATTTTTCCTTATGAACAGTACAGCTGTCATTTTTCATACCATGGCCGAAATGTGTTTCGCACTTCCAGTGCAGAAATGCGTGGTCGCTGTGGGAAATCACTGTTCAGGACAGATTAAGAAAATCACAGTGACACTGTTCATGAGCAGAGGTTCCAAAATACCTGTGTTGACAATCTGCTGTAAAAAAAATCCCCAAACTAACTGCATTACGGGTGTGCATTGCGCATTTTCTACCCACGCTCGTGACTTCACCAGTTTTTTTAATATTTTCACTGCAGAATTTCAACATTGCCATTTTTTGTACCTCCCCATGAACTTTACAGCTGTCATTTTTCACATCCTGTTTGAAATGTGTTTTCGCACCTGTGGTACCAAATGGCGTAGTCGTGTGAAATCAGCTTTCGGCTAACAAACTGATATTGCCACTGTTCATAAGGTGGGGGTCACAAAAAAACCCATGTTGAAAATTTGGAGTGAAAATGCCAACGAATGCCTGAGGCGTTAGGGTTTCCGACCATAACACTCCAGCCTGTAGAAATTGACAGGCATCAGGGGTGTGACTTGGGATTCTCGCCTATAATGCTCATACCATTCCATACCCTGCAGCCAGTGAGAGGCATCGAGGTGTGCCTTGGACTCTTCGGTACCAAAGTTCACCCCATTCTCCTATACAGGACCCATCTCACCATATTTCCTGATGGAATGGGGTGAGCATAAGGGCCAAAGACCCCAAGGCACACCGTGACACTTGTCAGTGTCTGCAGGGTAGGGTGTGGTGAAATGGCATGGCCGTTATGCCTGATGACCCAAAGGCACACCCCAATGCCTGTCAGTCTCTGCAGGGTGGTGGTGTGGTTGGCTTCAGTTCAATACTTCACTGTCATTCCTATTATGCAGCTCTCTAACTCCTACACTACCAATACCAATGCCAGCAAGCAAACATTCGGCATTGACAAATGCTTGTTATACTTATTTTTACACAAGGAGCTCTCCATGAGACAGGCTTTAATGCAAAGGTGGGGGCATAAGTGTTTCACACTCTGGGTGTCAGCTTAGGGCATCAGTCTGCAGGAGATGCTGCACCCCAAGTGCGACATTCTATAAAGTGCATAATGTAATGCTTAAGTTTTCAATAGTAGTACTTATTATTGCAGTGTATAATATGTGCTTTGTTAAAGTGTTTATATTTTTATGTCTTGGGTATCATCTATGGAAGGCCTAGAAAAAAATCAGTCTGAGGTGGTGTTATCCACTTCTTTGTAGTAAGGTTTGTGGTAGGTATCTGTCAGGGATTGTGCTGGTTTGCTGCCCTAGGACAGAGGTAGAAGGGGACTTAAGTGCTGCTATTTTTATAATCCCTGCTGTGGCTGACAGTACAGGGGTGAAGAAACTGTCTAATGAAGTTGGGTATAAAAGCTTTTTGTGGTAGAATGACTTTTAATGTTAAGTAGGTTCAAACTAAACACACATCTGTGGTACAATGAATTCCAGATCTACTAGGTCTGTACTAAACATACAACTGGGGTATGGTGCATTTTAGGTTTTGCTGCCAGTGTACTAAAATGCACATCCAGGGTAAGGCAACTTTCATGTTTTACTTGAATTTATACAACTGCAGGGTTTAAGTGACATAGGTCATCAAGGGATCGCAAGTTGGTTAAGCAGGATTATACTTGGGTATTGTAAGACAGGTACAGGGGGAGAAGGAATAGGCTCAAGACTGGCAACATGTAGGACTAGGGCTATTGGGAGTGGTAGCCTAGTAAGCTGCAAGAACTGTGGGAACTGTGGGGTTGCCATCTTTTGGGAGTCCTGGAGGCACAGCACTTGCCAATGTGCAGAACATTTTGCAGCAGTCATTTCGGAGCTAGCTGCAGGTGGAATTAAATTGTGTATTTTTGTAAAGCAGTGGACTAAAGTGGGGCTAGTTTAGAAGTGGGTCTAAAAGTGGTAAACTGGGTAGGTTAGGGGATAAGCAACATTGGGCGGTGGTAAATGGAGATCACTCAGAGGAAGGGAGGGTGACCAGCAGGGTGTTCCTGGATCAGTGCTGGGACCAGTCTTTAATGTCTTTAAAGGAGCTGAAAGGGAAAGTCTACCTCTTTGTGAATGACACCAAAATTTGCAATAGGTTGGACACTCTTGGGGGGGTGCCTGAAAGGATGAGCAGAGACCTGGAAAAACCTTAAGGAGTGGTCAGGGGAATGCCAGCAGAGTTTGTTTGAAAAACTGCAAAATAATACACTTGGGGAACAGAAACCCAGGTTGGGGTACAAAATGGGGTAGCTGTGTTGATGACCATAAGCAAGAAAGAGACCTGGGGGTGATCATATCTAATGTCCTAAAGGTATTCAGGCAGTGCGACAAGGCAGCTGGGAAGGCTAGTGGGATGCTGGAGTGCATAGGGAGGGGTATCACCAGCAGAAAGAGGGAGGTGGTGTTTCTTTTCTATGTATCACTGGTAAGACCCTACATGGAGCACTGTGTCCAGTTCTGGAGACCACATCTCTTTGGAAGGACATAGACAGAGAGGAGGCAGTCCTGAGGAAGCAATTAAAATGATGCAGGGCCTGCATCAAAAGCCCTATGAGGAGAGACTAAAGGACATGAATATGTACACCCTGGAAGGGGGGGGGAAGAGGAGGACAAGATAGAGACATTTAAATACCTCAGGGAGTAAATAAGGTAGAGGAACAGAAGGGAAGTATTTTTCAGAAAAAAATTGTGCTCAAGAACAAGGGCACATGCTATGAAGCAGGGGGGTAGATTCAGGAGAGTTGTGAGGAACTACCTCTTCATAGAAAGAGTGATGGACTCTTGGGAAAGCCTTCCAGCAGATGTGGTTGGGGGCAAAAGCAGTGGTGGGGTTCAAGAATGCATGGGATAGGCATAAGGAAATCTTAGTGGAAAGGAAGGGGGGAAGGAGAAAGAGCCAGCGATCAACTAAGGTCTATGGTGATGCTGTTGGTAGGGAAAAAAGGCAGAGTGGATGGCCAAGGTGAAGATGCTAAATGATCTCCTAATGGTGAGGGATAGAGGAGAAAATACATCTGGGTCCTCCTGGATCTCTCCATGGCATTTGACACCGTGGACCACGAGGTGCTACTGAACTGACTTCAGAACTGGTGTGGACTAACCGGAACTATCATCAACTGGTTTACATCATCGATAGAGTGCAAAGGGTGACAATGGTGTTAGCCTCATCTAGCCTGATGCCTCTATGTTGTGGAGTTCTACAGGGATCAGTCCTGTTGCCCTTATTGTTCACAGTGTACATGCTACCATTGAGAGACATTATCAGATGGTGTGGGTTGGGTTTTCATTGTTGCCCTGATGATACCCAGCTATACCTGCCCTGTACACCTGGAAACCAGATGGTGGCTCTGGTGTTTAAAACCTGCCTGGAGGAGATCCAGAACTGAATGACTCACAACAGGTTATGACTCATCCCAGACAAGATGGAGGTACTAGTGGTAGATCCAGGTCATCAACGTAATGGAGGAGAATTTGGAGATACCTCCAGGCTGGTTCTGGGGGGGGGTGTTCCCCTAGGCACGGGGTCATAATGTCGCACGGCAGAATGCACTGCAGCAAAATCACGTTGCGCGATTTTTTTTTTTTTTATTTATTGTTCTGTGGGAGGCTCTGCCACCTACCCCGCCAATATGGGGGCTTTGCTCCCCCGGCTCCCCCACTAAAGATTCCAACTCTGGGGGGATCCAACTCAGAGTGCGCACAGATCTGGGGTTCACCATAATGCCATATGCTATTAAGCCTACAACATTATGACCTGGTGCAGTTCCCCTAGCCCCTGCTGTTCAGGTTAAGGATCCAGGAGTGGTCCTTGATGGTGGCCTGACACTTGATGCACAGGTGTTGACAATCAAAAGCATCTTTTACCATCTGAGGAACATTGCCCCGGATCCAAGACTTGATACCAACTGAGGACCTGACCACCCTGGTGCACGCCTTTGTCACATCTCTTACCTTCCAGCTTCACCCTATGACCTACAAACAAGTAGAGGACCACCTTAGTAAACTTTACATCAATAAAGGTAGTGGAGCAGATGGTATTGATCCCATCTTCATCAAACTAGGCTACTATTATTGAGCTGCACCAATCCTTCATATCTCTATCTCCTCAGCTACGGTCCCTTCCTGTTGGAAACCAGCTCATATCTTGCCTTTGTTCAAATCAGGTGACCCCTGCAACCTAAATATATATAGGTCCATCTCCATCCTCCCTGTTCTATCCAAACTGCTAGAGAAACTCATCCATCTCCATTTTAAAGACCATATTGAAAAGTTTTCACTCCTCAACCCTGCCCAGTCTGGGTTCAGACAAAAATACAGTACCACCTCCGCTTTAGCTAAAGTCACCAACGACTGGCTGACCATGCATGATTCCAAACAAGTGACAGGTACCATATTCCTTGATCTCAGCAAGGCATTCAATACCATCAACCATAGCCTCATCCTCAGCAGTCTCAGTAAACTAGGCACAGCTGAAACCACACTTCAATGGTTCTCGAGCTACCTTACAGGTAGAGTTCATAAAATCAAAGCGAGTGGTCAGGTGTCCGACTCCCTCCCCGTAAAATAAGGTGCCTCACAAGGCTCCATTTTAGGCCCTATACTATTTCCTATTTACATTAACCCACTAGATTCCAATATCAGCAACTCCAAAATACAAAATACACCTCTTTGCGGACGATACTGATAGAGATAGATAGATAGATAGATAGATAGATAGATAGATAGATAGATAGATAGATAGATAGATAGATATCTACATATATATCTCTCCCTACATATATATCTCTCCCTACATATATATCTCTCCCTATCTCCCTATCTCCCCATACACATACACATACACATACACCCATCTACATATACACACACATACACATACACCCATCTACATATACACACACATACACATACACCCATCTACATCACACACACACACACACACACACACACACACACACACACACATATATATACATACATACACCGTATACTTCTAAGCCAACCTTATCCGAAGTACGTGATGCACTTCAAGCTGACTTTGCACAACTAGAGCACAGCCTAATCAACTTTTAGCTACTACTCAATGCAAAAAAACCAAGGTCCTATATTTTGCATCTGGTAGCAATAGGCCCTCCCCTCGGCACAGCGCATCATCTGTAACCATCATGACTATCCTAGGTGAATCACTAGATGTGGTTGATCAATTCAAATATCTGGGCCTTTGGATAGACAGCAAACTTACTTTCAGTGTGCACACTGACTACCGTTCTAGTAAGTTGAAATCAAGACTCGACTTTTTCTTCAGGAACAGAGCACTCTTTCCCCCTGACATTAGATGTAGACTAGTACAGGCCACATTCCTGCCATTTCTAGACTATGGTGACATCATATACAACTGTGCCACTGCTTCCAACCTTCACAAGCTTGATATACTGTTCTATCAGGCTCTGCGCTTCATTACTAAAACACCTTTCAGGATGCACCACTACAACTTATATAAAGAAGTCGTCTGGCAACCCCTCACCACCCGGTGGCTACCCCATTTAGGTACCCGGACCCTCAAAAGTCTACTAAACAAATTACTGACCAATATCTCCTCACTTGTTAATATTTATCATTGCTCCTACTACCTTAGGAAATCCATCTACATCCTCCTCGATGTACCCCAGACATGTACCTCCCTTGGCAAAGGTGCCATTAGCTATGCCATCCCGTTGGCATGGAATCTCATCCAGACATCACTCAGGCTCACCAGCATTGTATCATTAAATTTCTTCAGAACCCTGACCTACAAATTCTTCCCAGTAGTCTGTTACTGCCATAGGTCCTAGCATATCATGCCAGTTTCTTGCCACTGCTATCAAGTGAGTACCCTCTGGCTTCTTGTATCCTTCTCCCTAGTCTCCCTGTCTACCCTGGCCCTGTCCTCCCTAGTTCATCCCCACCCTTACTCCCAGGACTTCTTCTATACCCTCCATCCCTGATCCCTGCCCAACTCTCTCCCTTGCCCTTCATCCTCTTGTAACTTCTTGCACTTATCCCTTACCCCCTTAGTTGGACTCCTTCCTCATCAGAGAAGTTATGTAGTTCTCCTTATCCCTTCCTTCCTGCGCTCTCAGCCATCTTGGGAATCTGACAACAATCACGTAAGTTCTTACTGATACTATTTTTTTTCTCCCTCTTAAAATGAATTGGTTCCTGTATACTTCATTATTGTTTTTCTTTTCATTGACCCTGTATGTATTTCCTGCCAATTATTGTTACCTTATTTTACCTTGTTTTTACCAGGTGAGACACACTAAGCTGAAAGCTTGTTTACAGGTGCAACCTGGGAGCACAGAGACGTTAAATGATTTGCTCAGGGTCACACAGTATGCAAGTGGGGGCTGTGGGATTCAAACCCAGGTCTCCAGGTTTGCAGCTCAGAGCCTTAAACCACTGCACTATACTGTCTCCCATATGGTATGTCACTGCTGTTTACCTGGGCATCGGTTCTTCATTGCCTGTCTCGTGATCTCTGTTCCTCCAAGGGTTGCCTGCTTTTGGTTCCCAGGTCCAGGTTGTGGCACTCGGGGGACCATGCTTTCTCAGTTGTCACACTAGCCCTGTGGAATGCCTTGCAGAGATATCTAAGGGAGGCACCCTCAGTGGAAACCTTTAAAAAAGGATTAAACATGTTCTTATTTAATCAGGCATTTGTCCTACGCTGAAGATGGAAAATTGAACTGACTGCTGTTTTATGTCTGAATGTTTTAAATGAATGATAGATAGAATTTACCTGGATCTCTGCATTATGTTTTGAAGTATGCCATGTATGGATTGTTTTTAAATATTGTTTAGTGCTCTGAGCCTCTGGAAAGGGGCACTATATTAATAAAGTCTTTCTCTCTTTCTCTCTTTCATCAAATTATATGTTTCTATGTTTCCAGGTACCTACAGCAAGGAGGGATATCACTAGGATAGAGAGGATACTTGGGCGCATGGGGGAAGAGTCAAATATGATTATCCATTAGGGTACCAATAACTTGGACAGCAATGCATTTGGAAGTCAAAGCTAGTTTCTGGAGAATGGGAGGCAAGCTGAGGACCGTAGCAGCATCAGTGGCCTTATCAGAGGTGCTGCAGTACGAGATAACGAGACAGGAGGGCTTCAAAAGATTTATCAGTTCAACTTACAGCTGATGGAGTGATGCAGTGAAGCGGTGATTAGACATTACTGGACTGGAGACAGTTCTGGGATAGGAGATTCTTTAAAAGAAATTGCTTTCATTTTACTGAAGAAGGAGCAAACATCTTGGGTCAGAAGTTTGTTACCTTTATTACTAGTCCTTTAAACTAGGTGATGGGGCTGAAGTTAGGGGACCCCAGGGCATGGTAGCCAGCATGTGGGGAAAATTAGTACTCAATCATGGGGGGTGAGGCAGAGCCAGAATAATTGTGAGAACAAATAATGAGACGGGAGGTGTGAAAAGAAAGGATGGGGAAGGGACTTAGAAATGTCAGAGCAGGGACAGAGGAAAGGAAGCATGGAGGGTGATCAGTTTTTATGCTAGGAGCCTTGGAAACAAGACAGGGGACCAGCATGCATCAGCTACAGAGGGATGCACTGACATCACAGGCTTAACAGAAACAGGGGCCACAACTAATAATGATTAGGTTCTCTCAGTCTAAGACTATGGCCTCTTCAAGAGAGATAAGGATCAGTGAGGGAAAAGTTGTGTTATATATAAAGTGGTATAAGGGCATTGGATGAGAAATCCATCAGAGCAAAGGGGGTGCAGTCACTATGGGTACAGCTGATGGAGGTGGAAGAGAACATTGGGTTGGGGATTACTTACAGGCCTCCAAACCAGAATGAGGTAGCAGAGAGATTTTTCAAGGGGGATTAGGAACATGGGTAATGTAGTCATGCTGGAAGATCTGAATCTGCCAGATGTTAATTGGGCCATGCACAGAGCAAGCAGTCTACAGAGCCATGGATTGGTGGATGCTAAATAGGCAAACATTGTGGGAACTGTGAAAACAGCAAATGTCACTGCCTATAGAAGGGATTGCCTACCCCTAACATGCAACACTGCTCTACCCCAGGTCCATGGTACTCAAGGGGAAGTGATTAAATGACACCAGTGAGTTGCAACAAATAATCAAACTTTATTCCCAAATGGCAGTAAAAAGCTTGAGTTCAGAAACTGGTGGTAACAATGGGTTGTTACCACTACACCTTTTCCCATTTAAATCTCTGCATCTCTTCCAGTGCTAATGCTGCACTAGCTGCTTCCATTTTCCTGCTTAAATTGCAATCAATGAGATACAGTCAAACCAGATTAACAGCTCGTTTGTGATAGTTTCACTACACTTCCCAAACCTGTGCTGTCCCATGATAGCATCTGCATTCTGCAGTTCCCTAGGCAGTTCCAAATAGGCAAACAATTAGTATGGGAACCACAAAAAACAGCAAATGGTTGGTGCCTGTAGAAGTGGTTGCCTGCCCCAAGCATGCAACACTGCACTACTCCAAGTCCATGGCACTCAAGGGGAAGTGATTAAATTACACCAGTGACTCACAACAAATAATCAAACATTATTCCCACATGGCAGTGAAAAAACTAGCGCTCACAAACTGGTGATAACAAGGAGCTATTACCACTACCCCTTAATGGTAACAGCTCTTTGTTATCACCAGTTTGAGGGTACTAGCTTTTAACTGCCATTTGGGAATAAAGTTTGATTGTTTTGACTCATTCTTTTAGGACTGCTTTCTACTACAACATGTCAAGGAAAACACTAGAGATGGGACCACCCTAGGCCTGGTACACTTGAACCTTGATTTCATCAAAGTAGCAAGGATCAAGGCCCCTCGGGACAAAATCGCAGCATCATATGGTTTAAAATAACCCTCAGTATTTGATGCCCCAGGGCCACGATACTAGTGCCACACTTCAAGAGGGTGGATTTTGGAAGATGGAGGATTTACTGTAGGGTAAGCTCAATCGGCTTTGAATTTGGATGGGGGTGAAAGCAAAATGGGAGGCCATTAAAAGTGCTGTATTGGAAGTTTCCACATATTACATGAAAATGGTGGAAAAGGTAAAAGTCACAGGAAACCTAAATGGTTCTCTAAGAAGGTGAGGGAAGCTTTAGGGACTAAGAGGGAAGCCTTCAAAATGTACAAAAGGGATCAGACAGCAGAAAGTAATTTATCAGAACAGGCTGAATACAGTCATAAAAAAGGTCAAAGCTGAAGTAGAGCTCAATATATCACAGAAGTAAAAGAGAATGTTATTTCTTTCTTTAGGAATATCAGTATGAATATTGTGAGTAATGAAGGCATAGAAAGGTTACATAAAGGATGGCAGTGGCTGGTAGAAGATAAGGAGAAAGTAAACCTGCTGAATGCTTTAGCTCAGTATTCCTGGTCAAGGAAAGCCTCTTCTGGAGAGCTCACCAAAGCTGAGTGAGTAGAATTGGCAGAAGTGGACCATGAGGCTCATTTCAAGGGGTAGGGTACTCAAAGGGCTGAGGTGGGTGAAGGCAAACAAGTCACTGGGAACAAATAGGGCTCCATTTCAAGGTACTGAAAATGAAGAGTAGCACTCTCAGATCTCTTTAATTGCCCTCTGGCAACAGGAGTAGTCCTGGAAGACTGGAGAGTGGCAGATGTAGTCCCTAACAAAGGGTGAAGACAAAGGTGACATGGAAAATGACAGGCCACTAATTATAACCTCTATTATCTACTTTGCATTATCAGAATCTACTGTTGGTCAATCTGCTTTTTCTTACCAATTTCCTAAACTGTGGTCCTCCCTTCCCCTTTCAATTCAATCTGCCTGTTCTTCCTCCCTAAAGTCTCCTCTTTGTGACTTTTGTTATCCTACCAGCAACTGTCTGACCCTTTTCTCCTCATTCTTCCCTTCTCAAGTAGAGGTTTGTGAAAGCTGGCATTTATGACTTAGCAAAACCTTTGCAAAATTTGGTAAATTTCATGGACATTCCCGAACTTCCACCTGTAGTGGATTGGAAAACTTATGAATGTTTAGGGTGAAAGTTTGCCCTGTTCCAACCTTAACATGTTAAATACGCCGCCGCAGGTAGCAGTCCCCACTCCGTGGGTCACCCGTCGCATCCTGATTAAATAAATAAAAAAAATGGTGGCTTGTGGTCCCTCCCCTGATCCCATCACCCACCCATGTCCAGACTACATGATTCATACTTGTAGTAACCTCCCCATCCCTATCCCCCATATTTAGTAAAATATCATTGGTGGTCTAATGGTAAGAATCCCCCCTCCCTCCTTATCCCCAATTCCCATATGTAGTATAAATAGAATTTTTTAAAACTTATTCCCTCAGTCTCCTGCCAAATTCCAGTTCCTCCCTGTGGTCTAGTGGTATGGTAGTAGTCAGGTAGGGCCCCAGGCCACTCTTTCCTGGCAGGTAGTGTTCCACCCTGCTCCACCATCCCAAAATGGAGCCGGCCATCAGTATAGCCCACCACTCCTCCACAGCTGGCAGCTCACTGAGATGTCAATGAATGAGCACTTGCTTGTACAAGCACATGTTCATTCATTGCCAGCTTACAGTCACTGTGGTTTTTCAGGGAACAGAGAATGGGGGGCTGCTCTGGTCACTGGCAGGGGAGGGGTGGGGGTGGCATATAAAATTGTAAAATGGAGTGTAGAACCAGTGTATAAATCAGAACTGAAGGCTAAATAAT
Organism: Neoceratodus forsteri; assembly: GCA_016271365.2. Taxonomy (NCBI): domain Eukaryota; kingdom Metazoa; phylum Chordata; order Ceratodontiformes; family Ceratodontidae; genus Neoceratodus; species Neoceratodus forsteri. Next base: position 795,311,924 of record CM028137.1, on the reverse strand, counting down.
GAGCACTTTGGAACCAGTATTTCAATAACAGCTTCTGCAAAACAAATTGCATTGTAGATTAATTGCAGTTGTCGTTTAATTCCATGTTTCTTTTTAATCAAATGATTGAAATTCACTTAAATAACAACTGTGTAATGTTTTAATTAGCCCCTTGTTTAAAATCTTGTATGTGGAGTGTTGTGCATTCTTACATGTAAATACTGTATAGACTCACCTATAAGTTGATTTCACAAATAAGTCCACTCCTTTTACCATGCCAATTGTAGCAAAACTACAGACATTATTTTACCCCCCAAATTGCATGGCAAAAATCTGCCTTGTGACCAACAATCAGGCACAGAATCAGGCTTTGTGTCCTAAACTGGCCATAAAATGAGGTTATACAGTTGCAAAAATTGTTTATCATTGTGTATACAATATATGTAGGGATTCCACTACTTAAATAAATGCTTTATTTTCCCAAGATAAACAATGTTATTCACCTAATGGGTAGATTAATACTATTTATATTTCAGTTGCCATCACAATCAACTTGATTGACAGCACATTCTGCTAATCCCACAATGAATCTGTCCTTAATTGTCTCACAGAAAACAGACACTGCATACACAGAACATACAATGGACTGTGTTCAAATATGCAATTAATTTCCATTCGTGAGGTGGCAGGACTTTCAAAACTCACTTGTGGCTTTGCCACTTTTGAGGTATGGTCCTGCCCCCACCCTAATGGAAATACATTCTTTTTCTTTTTTTTCTCCCTCTTTTATTACCTACACTGCCTACCTACCTCCGTTACATATCTTTCCCTCCTCATTTGTTTTCTATACTTTTGAAAGTGCTTAAGTTATTATCTGCTGTACATTTATGTCATTAGATTTAGCTATTTGTGCAACCTTGTACCTCTATTTGTCTGTAAATGTTTTTGACGTGGAACCTTTGTGAAAGAGCCTTGGCTCAAAGGTATTAATTCCTTGATTTTTACAATAAACAATAAACAATAAACAAGGCATATTTGAACACAAGACATTATATATCCTCTCTAAACCCTGCAGATAGGTTGATCTTAGATAATGTAAGTCCCTCATCTTGGAGGCCTATTTTTAGCATCAAAACTGAGACTTATACATGACTATATACAGCAATAAGAACAAAAATTAATAAAAAAATGTACTTTTTGAAGAAGAAAGGACTGATAAGTGACATTATTTCTGGACTTAAAGAAGAACTTCATTAAGTCTATAAGTCACTTTTCCCAGTAGAAGCTATTTTTTTAATTACTTTTTCAGATTATGTTACTGATCTAACTAGTGGGTGTTTCTGATTTACATGTTGCTGGTAAGAACCATTTTAGAGCTGTATGTTGTAGTTTATATCCCTCTTCTACTCTTCTGTTGGCACAAAGCATCAATGTTCTACAGTAGAACTAATTCTGTAACTAAGAAGGAACTATACATCGTACAGTTCTAAAATGGTATTACCACCGGGCTGTAAAGAAGAAACACCCAGTGAGGTTACCAAAAGGATTGTGTAGATGGAACAATAACAGAACTTTATCTGGAAAATCAGTCAGTCAGTCTTCAGCTAGAGGAGAGGGAGAAAGGGCCTTTAGCTGCTGAGTGTGTTTGTAAGTTGATTTGCAGTAGTTTTTTAGCTGCCATTTCAGTGTGTTGGAAATTGTATTTGGGGTCTGTTCCTAACTGCCTTTTTTGTACTTTTAAATTTGGTTTGGGCAGGGTTAAGGGATTTTAGCAGACAAATTGGTGATTGTGTTTAAATGTTGCTCTCTGGCCTGTAAGTGCAAGTATCATATTACGGGGATTAGTGCTGTTAGAATGTGATGGTTAACTGCCATCTCAGTCAGTCTTCAGCTAGAGGAGAGGGAGAAAGATCCTTTAGCTGCTGAGTGTGTTTGTAAATTGATTTAAAGTAGTTTTTTAGCTGCCATTTTGGTGTTTTGGAAATTGTATTTGATATCTGTTAACTGCAGAAGCAGTTGGGGTCTGGCAGAGGTTGTCTGAACCTTCTTTTGCTGAGCAGTTAGGGAAAGGATTTAGTTGTTGGATAAGCATTACATTCTTTTTCAGTTTGTGGATTTTAGGGCAGTAGTGCGACTTGTATAATACAGTGTTTGTGTGGGACCTTCCTCCAGAGGAGGTTGCAGTGCTTAGAGGTGCAGTGAGGGGCAGACACAGGGCTGATACACTCTTGTGAGAGTCAGGTGTGGGCCCTAATCACCCTCCCCTCCCTCAGCTCGGCTCCTATGAGGAAATGCCTGACCCAATTGGAGGAAAAGGCTTCAAGTGCAGCTCATGTAGTTCTAGCCACTGGGGGTTGGGTTTAAAGGCTGGGAGAGAGGCGCTTAGGGAGTTATACACTTCCCCTATAAGTTTACTGTGTAGTACTGCACCTAGTAATGGGGGTACCTGTTTACTGTGGAACTATATCTAGGATTAGTGGGTGACCCGATTAGTGGGTAGGGGTGTATCTTGGACTAGTGGAGAACCTAGTGGTTCACCCAAGGAAACCTACTTGGAGGGGGATGGGACCACATGTCATAAGGGATGGCATCTTTGGGAGGGTGGTGGGGTGCACAGGGTGTGGGGCAGCCATGGTACTGGACTGGTCTTGGAAGTTCGGTGGTTGCCCAGTGTGCTACCAGCTGGCACAGATTAGGGAGGAGGTTGAGGGGATTAGGAGACAGCTGGAGGGAAGGGGCAGATATGGTTGGGGAGTAGGGCAGGGGATCTCCCATGGGGTTGCACCAAGCACTAGGGGTAGGGGCATAGGGAAAGAAGTGCAGGAGAGTACTTTGGGGTCTCATAGGGACCCTGACAGAGGGGGACCTAAAGGAGAGACTACCAAGGAAGCAGGCAGGTATCTGAGGACCCTCACGGGGGGGGCCAAATGGAGGATATTCTCAGGGAAGTAGGCAGATGGCTGGAGCTGGACAGAAGGAAGCAAGGTGGGGAGGTGGATCGGACCTTAAGCTCAGTAACTGCTTCAATTCTCTTCTTCTGCTTGGGGATGAGGGGGGTGATGTAGCCATGACAGGGGTGGTTAGAGTTGGAAAGGGAGTGGGGGCAGGAGGCGGGGGCTGGATAACAGGAAGAACAGGGGGAACTTGGAATGCAGGAAAACAGGGGGAAGTGGAGGATCAAAGCAGGAGAAGAAGGGGGTAAAGGGAGGAAAATGCAAGGAGAAGGACCAGTTGGGAGGAAAGATCAAGGAGAAGGACCAGAAGTACAAAGGAGGATACAGTGAAGGGAGCTGAGGGTTTAGGCCAGGGGAGCACGACAGGCAAGGAGGGGCTGAACAGAGATGGGAAGGTAGGGAGGATGAGCCAGGCTAGTTTAGCAGATGTGGGGGGAGGACCAGTTACGAGCAGTGACTGGTGGGTAGAGGGGTACAGAAGGATACTCGGGAGGAGGAGAAGCATAGGATCAGAGGGGATGGGTTGGCCAGGGTAAATAAGGAAGGGGCGGCAGGTGGCACCCAGATAGGGCAAGGAGCAAGGAGCCAGCTGGGGAGAGGGATCAGTAGAAAGGATGAGGGACATGGAAGGGGGAAAAGGTGGAAAAGGGGCGATCAGAGTGCTCCTGTTGGGTGATTCCATGATCAGGGGTATCAAATGAGATAGGGAGGGGGAAGCCTACCCTGTTAGAACAAAATTCTTCCCTGGACTAATGGTGCACAGGGCCAAGCATGAGGTATATCAGCTTGCAAAGGATTGTGGAGGTTCCCCGGACATACTGGTCCACCTGGGTACCAATGACATTGAGGGAAATAGTGAACTAGAAACACAGGCAAGGTTCAGGGAGCTTGCCAGGGTCTGTAATGACATAGGATGCGTGATTTTCTTCTCAGAAATCCTGCTGGTGCCAAGGGCTAGTGGGGAACACAAGAGGAAGATTAGGAATATAAATAAGTGGCTCAGGGAGTGGTGTGGGGCCAGAGGGTATGGGTTGATGGGAGATTGGAGACAGACCTGGGAGGATAAGGGGCTGTATGCTAGAGATAGGCTCCATCTCAATTTGGAGGGGAAGGAAATCCTTAAGTTGAAAATAGAGGGATTCGTTTGTGAAAGGTGGGCTTTAAACTTGTGAAAGGGGAGGGATGGGAGAAAAGGCTGTCAAGGAGGGTTCGATAAAGAAGGTACTCTGTCTCCACCCCCCCCAGGGAGTGGGAGGAATGTGGGAGAAGGCTGACAGGTAAGGTGCAGACCGGGGGAAGATGGAATCCCCATGGGAACGCGAGTAGGGGAAGTGGAAGTATCGGGAAAGGGTGGAAGGTAGTCCTGCTAAATGCCAGGAGCTTGGGTAATAAAATGCCTGAGCTCCAGATGATGCTAACTGAGGGAAAGGTGGATGTGGCAGCAGTCACTGAGACCTGGACCACCTCAGGGCATGACTGGGACCTGAACCTGGAGGGTTACACCATGTTCAGGAAGCACGGGGGGAGGGAAGGGTAGGAGGGGTAGCAATAATAGTCAAAAACTGGTGGAGGAGGCAGAGGGAACTGTGGAGGCAATTTGGGTCACCTTGATAACGGGAGGGAGCAAGAGAGTAAAAATAGGAGCTGTGTATAGACCCCTTGCACTAGCGGAGGAGCTGGAGGAAAGTTTGGTGGCAGATGTTGGGAGACACTGCAGATTGAGCAGGGGAAGGGTGGTGGTGTTGGGGGACTTAAACATGTCAGGAACAGACTGGAAGATTATGATGTCCTCGGTGGCCAGGGAACAGAGGTTGTTGGATGTCTTTCAGGGCGTGTTCATAACTCAGCAGGTGGGGGAACAGACCAGAGAGGCACAAATACTGGATGTGGTCCTGGCAGACAGTGACCAGACTGGGGTCTGGATGTAAGGGACCCATTGGCAGGAAGCGGCCATGCCACGGTCTGGTTCTGCCTGGATCTAGGAGGGGTAGAAGGCTACACAAAGACAGAGGTAACTTACTTCTGGGGGGTGGATTTCAAGGAAATGGGAAGGATCCTTAAGGAACATTTAGACGGGATTGGGCCAGACATGGACGCTGACAGTAGGTGAGAAATCATCAGTGGGGGGTGCAGGATGCTACCAGCACCTGTGCAAGAGTAAGACAAAAATGCTGTAGGGCCCGGAAGCACTGCTGGTGGACCAGGGAGGTTCAAGGTGGTGAGGGGAAAGAAGGCATCCTATAGGCATTTCAAGTGCTCATGGAGTGAAAGGGATTGAGGGGAGTATGAGCTGATGGTCAGAAGAGCCACTAGGGTGGTGAGAGCGGCTAAGGCAAGGAAGGGGCAGAACCTGGTCAGGGAAATTAGGAGAGGGAACAAGGGGTTCTTTAGATACATTGGGGAAAAAACGAAGTGTGAAGGGGCAGATTAGCAGGATTAAAACAGGTGAAGGATGGGCACAAGACCGGGGGAGCAGGCTGAGGTACTAAATGAGTACTTGACCTCAGTTTTCACCAAGGAAAATGGGCTGCATCATACATAGGAGGAGACGGGGAAACTGAGGAGGGGGGACCCTTACCGATCGGTGGGTCTGGGGAGAAGGGGGGCCATTACTGGCAGGGGGGGGGAAGGTAAAGCAGGAGGATGATGTAGTGGAGGTAGAAATCATGGCAGAAAGAGTGAGGGAAGTCCTCAGGTCCCTTAAGATAGAGAAAGCACCAGGGCCAAATAAATTACATCCCAGAGTGCTGAAGGAACTGGCAGATGTCCTGACGAAACCCCTGGCAGAGCTTCTCAGCATCTCTCTGAGGACAGGGTGGGTGCCCCAGGACTGGAATGTGGCACATATAGTTCCTATCCACAAGGGGGGCTCAAGGGAGGTGGCAGGGAACTACAGGCCCGTCAGCCTGACATCGGTGGTGGGCAAGGTGATGGAGGGCATTGTCAAGGAGAGGCTGGGGGGGACATGGAAAAGTGAGGGTGCCTGGATGATAGACAGCATGGATTTGTCCTGGGGAAACTGTCAGACAAACCTTGTGGAGTTCTATGACTGGGTGATGAGTGCCTTGGACCTGGGAAGACCGGTGGACATCTTCTTTCTTGACTTCAGCAAGGCATTTGACTCTGTTCCTCACAGGGGCCTGTTGGATAAGCTGGGAGAAATGGGGGTGGGGAACCAGATGATCAGATGGATATGGCTCCAGGACCGGACTCAGAGGGTCATGGTTGGCGGGTTAGTCTCATCCCCAAGGAGGGTCATTAGTGGGGTCCCTCAGGGATCGGTCCTTGGGCCCCTCCTGTTCAACACCTATGTCTGACATAAGGTATGGTATCAGGAGTGAGATGAGTCTCGTTGCAGATGACTCAAAAAAGGGGACGGTGATGGATGGGGAGGAGGGGAGGATGGCCCTACAGTGGGACCTGGAGGCTCTAGAAAGATGGTCTAGAAAGTGGAAGCTGATGTTCAATGCAGGTAAATGCAAGGTACTGCACCTGGGAGCCAGAAACCCTGGCCAAGTGTACACCCTGGAGGGGAATGCTACAAGTCTTGATGGCTGAGAGGGACCTGGGGGTGGTGGTGGATGTCAAGATGAACAACTCTGAGACTTGTAGGAGGGCAGTGGCCAAGGCCAACAGAATGCTGGGATGCATTGCTAGGGGGATCACCTCCAGAAGGAGGGAAGTGATACTCCCTCTGTATAACTGCTTGGTGAGGCTGCACCTAGTGTAGTGTGTGCAGTTTTGGAGGCCACACTTAAAGAGGACATTGAACTCCTGGAGAGGGTCCAGAGGAGGGCAACCAAAATGATCTGGGGCTTGGGGGACAGGACCTATGGGAGAGGCTCAAGAGCTAAATATACACATTGGAAGAGAAGGGACGGGGGACATGATAGAGGTCTTCAGGTACATGAAGGGGTAAATAAGGAAGGAGGCGGTCAGGGTGCTCCAAAAGAAGGAGGGGCAACTAGAGGGCATGGGTGGAAGCTGGAGGGGGGAGGTTCAGGGGAGAAAGGAGGAGGTACTACCTCACTGATAGGGTGGTGGAGCCATGGAATGCACTGCCCAGGGGGCTGGTGGAGGCAGAGATGGTGGAGGGGTTCAAGAGGTGGGACAGGTACAGGGGAAGTGTTCTGGAAACAAAGTCCAGTGCAGCAAGAATATCCGGGACTGGGAAGGGAGAAGCCAGAGAGGGCGAGGGGAGCAGCAAGGTCAGCTCCCAGGGTGGGGGTTGACCAAACGAGTAGACACGAAAGACTGTTAGGCCTATTCTGCTGGCATTTTAGTATGTTAGTATGTTAAAATGACTCATTTTCAGCACAGTTCTACTTTAACATTATGGTAGACTACATGAAGGTTAACACTGGGAGACTTCTTAGAGCTGATCAACTGGTAGAATAAGAGGACATGAAAGAAAACAATAGATGGAAGAGTTCTAATTAAATGTCAGGGTATTGTTGTTTATAAAAAGGTTATCAGACCCTACTATGCCCCTTTATAACATGGAAACAATATAGTAGCGGGTTTCAACGTAATTGTAACAAATGAAATTTAAGAAGTATAGAACATCTTTTACTTAATTGTACAAATATGTTCTTATAGAGAATACTGGCTGTTACCTATTTTGAAGTCCTTTGCCAAATGACAATAACCTGGAAACAATAAAATATATGCTAAACTCTAATTCTCGGAATGCTCTCTATAGGACTGCAAAACGTACTATTATTACTAAGTTTGCATATAAGAAAGGAAAAGGATTTTAATGCATTCACTGTACCCTAAAAATATATATAGAGTATAGTAGAGTGTTGTTCTGTATAGAATTACACCCCTTTCAAAATGCTGTTGTACCACAGTTCCAAAGGTCATGGAATGTGATTCTGCTCTACTGTGGTAGAACAGCATTCTAGAACCTCTAGAGACTGCATGAGTCAGTTTTATTTTGAAAGCAGAAGAAATAATGCAGACATATTTCACACAGTACTATATAAAAAAATACAAGTTTGAGACTCTATGCACAATCCGTGTGTTCTCCCACTTCAGGATTTTGATTCCCATGGACCTCTCTAGCTTCACCCTCAAGGTCAGAGGGAATCAGAACCTCTCTGTGACAGAATACACTGGTTGTGCATAGTTGTCCATCCAGTATTCTCTATATTTTTAATTGTACTGTGTATGTTTGTAATCGTTTTAATGCCTATGTTGACAACCTTTCATTTTATACATGGATTATTGTCAATAAACTTGACTTGGGTTATTAGGTTATGATATTCACTTCCAGAAGAGCTTTGGAGAATGGATGACCTTGTTGCATTCAAGTAATGGAGTTCATAGTATTTGTATAGGCAGAATGATGAGTAAATAGAACAGATGCAGTAGGTCATGCCCCCTTCTGTTTTAACATAATGTAAAGTTTTCACTGTAACATTTCTGTGCTGTCAGTGCTAGGTCTTAGTTGGAAAAAACAGGATTTGATTCAACAATGGTTTCCAGGTATACTAATATTTAAATAAAATAATCTAAAACAATTTATAAAAGGCAAGCTGTGGTGGAAGAGTTTAATATTACAGTGGTAGTGGTTGATTCAACTAGTTACCATCAACTCTTAGATTGTCTGGAAATATATAAAGAACAAAATCTCTTGGACTGTCTACGCTGCAGGAAATCTTGTGAAAATATCCTTAGAGATCACCAGAAATTTTGGAAAAATAGCTTTCCAAACAAACTGCTACCACTGTAGAATTAAAGACAGGGTTATATGAAGACAGGATCATGAGAAATGGATGGCCCTGCTGGATATATTATTTGAATGGTTGGGAGAGAAACCAGAGGTTTTCACCTATACTGGAAGAAACAACAGAGGAAAGGGCAGATCAGGTTCTCCTATATCTTCACGGGGTTAGGGAAAAAGTGCAGAAGCGAGGACCTCTCAGGTAGCGTTCTCAGAACCCCTAACCATGCTATGCACAAACCAGTGTACAGTAATTAGAAAGACTAATGCATGACTAAGAGTATAATGTAAGGTAGTAGTAGTAGTAATAGTAATTTTTATTCATAAAAGTATGATCAGGGATGATATAACTCCATTGAGCATTGCTCATTTCCCAATGAGATCCCTTTTTTGCTGTCTTACTGTTGCATATATATATACACAGTATATTTTTTATATATGTTAAACATATATACACGTAAAGTTATACAATAAAGGATTAATCAGATTACTGATACAATCAAAGAGTTTAATACATAGAAGATTATCCCATCAAGCTATACCCTCTAAACCACATTGCAAGGATGCAGCAGCCCTGTTCAAAAGCCATTTTGCATGGTGCCCTAACAGATAATTGAGTTTAGCCCCTGGAAGCAAAGGGGGCATAGAGTTCCATAAGACAGGTCCTCAGTAAGAGAGTAAAGACCACCCTACTCCTAGATTAAAATTTGGAACCATATATTCCAAACCCTGTGTAGATCTCAGACTCTCCTTGGTAAATCTGATCCTGACCACATCTAGAACATAGCTGGTCAGTTCTTCCTTTTGTAATTTAAATATAAAGATCAAGAGATGCAAGTTTCTCCTTTCCTGTAGTCTCAGCCAGTTCAGAACAATATATACTGTAAATCACAGTGGTGTGTTCCTCTAGAGACATCGAGGTCGGATTTTCATGCAAACATTGGGGATTTGCAGGGACACTGGTTTACCGTGATTGAGAAAAGGCAAGTTCCGTTTCACAGACTTTAAAAAACGTTACTGACACTGGTGTCAGCATTGCCAAAATCAATTTCTACCAGTGTTTTGTGTTGTGACACATATTTTACCATTTTTGTACTCCACTAGCATGCATTTTAGCTATTTTGACAACTAATATTGTAGATCAGCCCTTGTATCCATTAAAAGTACTTGTAATATGGCATATGGATGAACTCAATCTTTACCTCTATTTGCTTTGTCTCCTATATGTACTATATACATTCCTTCCACTGTTATCCATCCCTATCCACCCCAATAATTTACATATACATTTTGCACATGTATATCATATGTGTACGTGTCAGTTTGTCCTCTTTGAATTCTGTAGTGCCCCCTCTCACCGAGATCATGTTGAATCCATCCTTCTGTCAATGTGCAGGCCATGCCCTTTACCAGTAACCATCCAATTAATTGATTAAAGAATATATACTGAATACACTGAAATGACAAACTTCAAAATTGTAAGAAAAAGTAGTGTTTTAATATAAATGTACAAAAAGTTTAACATTTGCAAAACTGTGCATCAAATCAGTGATCTTTAGCTAAGCGAAAAACTGTAAATACATTAAAATAGTGTTCAGATACAAACAATGCAATTCACCAGCTAAACTAAAACCTATAAATAAAATAAGTGTGCAAATGTGTTTTATGCAGACTGCTGGAAATTACGTAAAAATACACATGAGCTGCTGTCAAAACCTATGTAAATATACACACACATATACAAAAGTAGTGTAGAATACAAAACACTGTACCAAAAATCAGAAATACAATTAAAGTCTGTATAAATTTGTATAAATAGGCAAGAAGTGGAAATAAAGAAGTGTGTTGAAACAGAGTCATAGCCTTCTTAAAGTGTTAGCAACCTGGAATTTAGATAGAATAGGTAGAATGGTGGAGAGGGAGTTGATTCTACACAGGCCTCAAAACAGTTGTCTTAACCTCAATAGTAGGGAAGCAGATTACTGATCAAAGAGTCTTAGACTACCTAGGACCTCAGATTACCTAGACAGCAACAGGCTCCAGAAAAGTAAACAGCATGAAAAATGAAATAAAACTGAACTTAAACTTGCACACCTAGGGCAATAAGCACAAAACCATGCCAATGTCCAGAAAACATTCTCACTTATTATACATCAGCATAGGTAGTGTCTCCAAATTGCCTGCCAGCAAGTTCCTTCGTTGATCTCTGTGGATTTGCCCATACACAGAGAATTAGCATTCCACATCCGCACTGGAAACAGGTATCCAGATTACTTGTTGTGCTGCTCTGGTTAATACTGGTGTAAGATTTTCCATTGCAATCCAGTACTGCCCGACATCAAAGTTTGACCTTTCTGGCAGCCCTTTTAAGCCCTGGCTAATGTACAGTTCCCAATCCTTCTGAATAGCAGTGCTGTTGTGCAGGCTAAAAGGGGCATTTTCTCAGTGTACTGCTGGAAGTCTCTGTTCAGTTTATGACATTACTTTATCAAAGTGCTTCCCCTCCAACTCTTACCTGTGAAGGTGTGACCTCTGATTTCACATCTGCACAGGAAAAGGATTTGGGGGGGGGGCTTCAATAAGGTAATGTCATACACACTTTATCCTTAAGACCCCATTCAGCCTGCATTGTCATGCCAGAGCTCTGTCACTCAGATGATGTAATCACGTACTGATGTTGCCGCCATCTTAGGGTGCTACTGTGGTGGGGGGTTTAAAGAGGAGCCAGGGGTTTGTTTATATGCTGGCCACACATTTCAGCATTAGCGACTATGGACTACCACCAGTTCAGAGCAAAATGGACCACTGCATTCAGTTGGAAAGCCTCTGACACACGAGGCTGTGTTTTTGGAACGCTTTTGATTACATCTTGTTTATGAGTCTTTTAAACATGCCTGGGTCATGCATAAGGGAACCTTAAGGGTGCAAAGAGGAGATAAAAACCACAGACCAGATAGTGTCAGAGGCCACAAACAAGTGTGGGGCTAACAGTAGACTAGATGTGCCTAGCAGTTCTCATCTGTCAACAACTTGTATGTTAATGTTTATGTAGAGACTCTATTCTGTGTGCAGGTGAGTGCCCAATTTCTACAATGCTGACTTTTCTAAATATAGATTGTACCTTTCTGAAAATGACTTCTGGTAGCAAGTCACAGGCAGACAGACTATCTTTCTGACAGGAGGATGTGGATGATGATGGTGCCTTGCAATAGCAGCTCAGACAGCAGCAAATCGAAGACCTAGAACAGAATATAAATAATTATCCAAAGGAAACATAGATCACACAGACAGACACATAGGATTTATATAAACCATAAAGCGTTACCGTAGTGTACTGTACCTTAGAAAAATGTGAAGGACTTGCAGCAGCAGATCTCATTCAGCACCACTTTTGAGACCAAAACATATCATTTTAAAATTAATACAACATCACCTCTTGAATTCTTGAAAGACACATATCAGTCAACATGAGAATGAATAAATGCCACCTAGTTAGACATTTAAGTTTATCTGCCTCCTACTCCTGGAGCCAGAACCTGAACTTCTGCTGGAGGCCACCAGGGCTAAGGTGATATCGATAGCCATATTTAGATCCAACTTCCCTAAAAGTCAAGCACTTTCAGGCAGAGTTCCATGGAGGCAGGGCCTTATTGTAGTGACCCAACTTGCCACCCACACTCCCCTGCACTCTTCTCATTACCATCCACCTGAAAACATACCTTTGTGCCAAACCATGGCTAGTATAAATGCTTACAGTGGCAGACCCCCATATGTTTGTCATGAAGGGCTCTGGGTAAACATAACTGGCTGTAGCAACACAACCCACTGTCATTGTGGATGATACAGAATTCTCAAGGACTAACACCAGGACACTATGGACCAAGTGTCGAGCCAGGGTTGAAGTCTTTATCCCTGCAAGTACCTTTGCTGTATCATTGTAATCTTCGCTGATTGTGGAGCCTTGTCTCAGTAGCCTTTACATGCCAGTAACACTCCAGTCACTAAATATTACCTGTAATAGCTATTGTTTCCCACCAACCAGACCAATAAACCAAACCAGACAACTCTGACCACAACCCTGACCAAGAAAATGAAGCAGACATCCACCAACTTACTTTGAGTGGAGCAGTGGCACAATTGCAGGAAATGATGCTGTTAGTCTGTCTGAGGTTCAGGCATCAGTCAACAGACCAGAGCTGTGTGGCAGCTGAACAGCAGTAAAGATCTGTGCAGCACACATTCTTGAAAGAGCTGAGCACAGACTTAAACTTCCAACTCCGGGCAAAATGTCAAGAGTCGTCTTTCATCAATCCTCTAAGTTAGACAGCAGTCAAGTCAGACAACAGCAGCACTGCAGTGCCAATCAGGTGCAATGGTGACAGTAGCAGCACTGTGGCCTCCAACCCACAGGCGTGGCAGCAGTAGCAGATGCAACACTGCAGCCCCTACCCCTCAGGTGTGGCGGCAGCAGCTGGTGCATCACTGCAGCCCCCACCCTTCAGGTGTAGTGGCAGCAGCAGCCACTGCCCCTCAGGTGTGGTGGCAGCAGCAGCCAGAGCACTGCAGCCCCCACCCTTCAGGCATGGCAGCAGCAAGTGCAGCCCCCACCCCTCAGGTGTGATTGCAGCATGTGCAGCCCCCTCTCAGGTGTGATGGCAGCACGTGCAGCAGTGCAGCCCCCACCTCTCAGGTGTGATGGTGGTACATGCAGCACTGCAGCCCCCACCCCTCAGGCATGACGGCAGCATGTGCAGCCCCCACTCCTCAGGTGTGATGGCAGCACATGCAGCACTGCAGCCCCTACCCCCTCAGGTGTGATGGCAGCACGTGCAGCACTGCAACCCCACCCCCTCAGGTGTGATGGCAGCACATGCAGCACTGCAGCCCCCACCCCTTAGGTGTGACGGCAGGAAGTGCAGCCCCCACTCCTCTGGTGTGATGGCAGCATGTGCAGCACTGCAGCTCCCACCCCTCTGGTGTGATGGTAGCAAGTGCAGCCCCCACTACTCAGGCATGATGGCAGCACATGCAGCACTGCAGCCCCCAACCCTCAGGTGTGACAGCAGCAGGTGCAACCCTGCAGCCCCCAACCCTCAGGAGTGATGGCAGCAGAGGTAGAATGACGGTACTCATCCAATGCCATATATCAAAGCTTGACAGAGCTTAGACGTGAATTAAGCTGAACCACCAGACACCAAGGTGGACTCCGTCAGTTCAGTCCCTAACATCTAGCTACCTGGATTAGTTTATTTATATGTAAACAAAGTGCATCCAATTAAAACAAAAATCCACAGCTGATTAATGAGGATTGAGGATGCTAATGGAGAGATCAACAATCTACACTGAAGAATAAACCAATCAGGAATTGCACACATAGTAAATTGGGCACTTTCTAACTTGGTCCTCATGAAAATGGAGCCTCTTAGTTTTCATGTCGGAGCTCAAACTCATGAAAGAAGTTCTACCAGTAGAGGTCAAGCAAGCCATAACCACTGTGCAGCTCGTGGCTTCATCTCTCCTATCCCCCCTGCAGTCAACAGAAACAAATTGATCTTAGCACCCAATCACCAGTTTGAGTGATCACTCAGGTGCAAAGATTATTTTTTAATATAGTGCCTGCAGGGAGGACCACAGAGGTGAAGCCCCAGTCCGTACAGTGGTCAGGGCTTCACCTCCGCCGGTAATTTACCTTCAAGTACTTATCAATTCTCTGTAGTTCCCCAACACTTCCAACAATATTCCATTAGACATTCCTGCAAAAGTCCAACTTAAAAGTGGTAAGATTATTATTAACATGCAGTTAGACAGTTTAATCAACTTGACTTTGTTTACCCCTATTTAATTTGATGCCTACATCCTCCACAATTGATCAAGGAAACCAAGGAGGAAAATCCACAGTTTTGAAGGGCAAAAATTAGACATGGTTTATTCAGTTTGATGTGGCTTAATAAAGTTATTTTGTCTGTGTCTCTATTATTTATTCTACATGCACACGCAGACACACATGCACACACACACATGCGCATGCACACACACACACACACACACACACACACACACACACACACACACACACACACACACACACACACAGAGGCAACCAACAAACCAATGGAATGTGGCATGGACCCAGCAAACTGGCATACATGCTGGAAAAATGGTTCTGTGCCACTCTGCCCATCCACCCCTCCCTCAGAGGCCAGAACCATTTTTTTTTCAGTCATGTGAACCAGTCCGCAAAGCCTGTCCCTCTGCTGACCATCAATGAACCACCAGAGTGTGGTACGGAACCAATAGACTGGCATACATACTGCAAAAAATAGTACTCTGCCACTCTGCCTGTCCACACCTCCCTCAGAGGCCAGACCCATTTTTGATTTAGATATCAGAAACTTTTTTTTTTTTTTTTTTATTTAGCTCATGCACTCCCCCCCATGGCACCCACCTCCCATCGCCATCTCCCTTCCCATGCTTTTCCCATTCAAACAGCAATGCTATTACCCCCCCCAACAACTTACCAGACCATGGCAGGCACTTAAGACAGTTGTCCTGTGGGCTGCAAAAGAAGATGGCAAAACAGATCAGAGGCACCACAAAGAAGCAGAATGGGCAGGGCATCAGCTGAAGGAAGCTAGTACAGCAGGTTTGCAGCCAAAGATCACCTCAATGCACCAGCATGGCCACTCTCCACACCCCAAAGCAGCATGGCTACTCTAGTCTCCCTGACAAACTGCTCTCTGTACCACAGGTCATCAGTGATTCACCCCATACCACCATAATCAGCAAGTGTCCCCACCCCAGCAACACACAAACATGGCCAGTGTCACAACCCCACGACCAGAACAGTGCACCCATGGTAACATGTCCATTATCTCCAAACAGTGTCCACCATACTTCCATGGTCAGTGTCCCCTCTCCACCATGCAGCTCTGTCCAGTGTCTACACCCCACAAACAGAACCAACCTCAACCCCCCCACATGCTATACATCTCAAAGCTGAAACCCAAGATGGCCACCAGGCTACACACACACAAGCCTAAGATGACAACCAATCCATACAACCCACAGCTGAAACCCAAGATAGCTACCAGGCTATAGATCCTGACATGCTCAAAACTAAGATGACAACTAAGCCATACAGCCATCATCAGTCGAAACCTAAGATGACCATCAGGCCATACACCCACAGCTGAAACCTGAGGTAATGACTGCCACTCTCTCTACACCATCAGCATGTCCACTCTCCCCACACCAAGCCACCACATGGCCACTCTCCCTACACCACAAGAACAACCACTCGCACCACCCCACACACCTCCAGCAGCTTACTGTCAGCAACCCACCCAGAGATATGGCCAGCATCCCCCCTGCCACACACACACGCATATGTCACAGCCAGCAAATCCCCCAACACATGGACAGCAACCACCCAAGCTCATGGTCAACAAGCCCCCCTCCAAGCTCAAAGACACCCCCATCCCCAAGACACAGACAGGACCCCCAAGAGACAGAGAGCAAATCTCACCCCTCCCAAGACACAGCCAGCAACTCCCACTAGGGGCAGACAAAAGGGCAGCAAACTAAGGGCACAATACGGACACTGGAGAGAATTTTAAGCACTCCCCACCCAGAACCATGACCAGCAATCCACCCCCAAAACATGGACAGGACCCCCAAGAGACACATTAAGTAAACCTTCCCCCTCCCAAGACACAGCCAGCAACCCCCAACCAGAAACATGACCAGCAACCCACCTACCCCAGCACCGCACCAAGACAAGGTCAGCATCCCACCTAAAACACACAGACAGCACCCCTCTCACAGCTAGCAGTCACTCCCCCCCCAGCTCACAGTCATTAAAAAGAAAGGCAAGGCTATGGGGAAACACTGAGGCAGCAAATGGGCAGCAAACTATAGGCACACACAGTCACTGGGACACCAAATTAAGAGCACACAGCACACAGTAACACCCAATGAAATGGATCCCCCCAGTACACATCAACAATACAGACAGGAATAGCATTGTGGCACATGGCTACATGTCGGTATCCCCATTGGAACAACTCCAGGTCGGCAGGTTCGAATGATGGATGGGCCAGAGTGGCAGCCAAAGTAGTAATGGGACCCGGCAATGCTGTGCATCCTCCACAATGTTAGACCGCAGCCAAACCAGAATGACTAGATGGAAATTATCCCAAGAAAGTAGAGACTGAGGGAGAATAAATGAACTGAGTGAGAAATCCGGGGAACATTAAGGAAACTCCAGAAATCACAGCACCACAGGACTGCCCCCCTGAAAAATAAAATTCAGAAAGAAAAGCCCCAAGTAGAAGGAAGGTAACAAACTGGGTCAGTAAGGCCGGAGAAGTCAGCATTTTGTAAAATTTAATGTTGCACTTTACAAACATAGATTTTGTCAGTATTCTCCAACCAAGTCCATACCCTCCACCTAGCTTGAGTCCCAAACGGCATTAGCACCATAACCATGGGAGAAATACTCAAAGAAAGAAAAACAGGGAATTTTGTAAAGAAATACAAAAGCAGATCAAAGCAGATCAAAAACGTACTATTTAAGTGTGGAATGGCGAGTCAGGAGCAGGAACAAGTTAGTGAGAATTCAGGCAGCAATGTAGCAGGACAGAGTGTGCAAGACCAACATGCTGCAGAGCTATTTAAGGTGCTGTGTTCTCGAATTTAGTGAGAACAAACGCTGTTTCCATTTTTCACACCATGTTCCACGGTCCAATCAAAATTCCATATTTTCGTCCACGTCACCGCATATACGGCAGACCAGTGTCCCTGAGGATTTGTGGCATGATCATCATATATTCCTGGTGCTTGTGCCAATATATTACACACCATAAAGGTAGTCTGTCATGTGCAACAGCCATGACATGCAGCGATGTGCCCTAAAATAACAGTCATCATTTTATGATGAATGCATAATTTTGCCATAAACCAGTGCCAGCTGCAATACTGTAAATGTGGCAAATCTGAAACTAACAAACAAATATTTTGCTGCATTTACCCTGCTGCAGGAACATACCAAAAGTGGTATGTGAGCCTGTGACAGCATGTCTAAACAAATTCTGGTCAGAGTCAACATGGCAGCATAAAGCCGTTCACACCGCTAGCAGAGAGTAAGGAGCTTATGGGGGAAAGTTAGACACATGGGGCACAATTCCAGAATGGGATACACATGGCACAAGATGACTTGCGCTAAACCCAATGGTGTAAGTCACACCATGGACATGCGTTGTGCTGCCCATTATTCTGAAAGGTGGCCTGTGACATGGCGCAGGCTGCCTACCCCAAAGGTGGGCTGCACCACTGGCTATGCCAGAAACCCCCTGTGACATGGCACAAGGGGGTTTCTGGCAGAAGTTATGGCTCGATTCCTGAAGGGTGGCCGATGGAATGGCAAATCGCTATTCTGAGATGGCCATGGTAGACAGTGGTCTAAGTACAATTAGACCAGTTAATAGCTGGTCTAACTATATGCTACGGCCATGGTGTGTGCACCTCTGTGCCCGTTGCCCCACCAACCACCCCCCATGGTCTCACTGAGGCCCCCACCCATCCCCCACTGGCAAGGCAGCCCTCTGTGGGCTGCTGGGAGCTCCAGACCCCCGTCCCAGGGCAATGCCCCCACAGGACAGTTTGCAGCCTGGTGCACCATCCTGCCACTGTTGGCATGCATGCCACACACACCATGGAGGTTCAGTGGCCCTCCACCCCCCCACAAGCCCTGCATGGCATTTCCATGGTGTCAGGGTGTGGGGTGGGGGGTCATGCCATGCATATTGTGCCCTGTCAGGGGGTGGTACTGTGGCTTGCAGCACTGGGTGTGGGTGCACCCTCCTGCGGCACAATGCTGGAGGTGTCGCAAGTCACAGGGCATAGTTGCCGGGGACCCTGCCTGTTCTGTAATCTGGTGCAGGTTGCCCAATGTGGCGGCATATGGTGCAACTTGCATATGCCAGTGGGTTGTGCCATACGTCTTGGAATCAGGCGCATAGAAACATAAAAAATTGAGGACAGATAAGAAAAAATTACTTACCTTAGTAATTGTGTTTCTTCTAATGGAGTCTTGCTGTATTATGACAATCTGCAGTTAGTTCCAGCCTTTAAACTGCCACAGAGAGTAGAGGATTAATTTTCTATGTAGTGCATAGAACGTTGTGCTCGAGCTCGGTTGAGGTCTCTGTCTGCAGCACTTTGAAACCCAACCGTCAGATTCTTATGAGCAAACACTCACTGACTAACTATGTGGAAATTGTAAAATTTTTTAACTAGCCAACTGGCAACAGAAAGTTTTGGATTCCCAAAGGAAGACTCAAGTCAGGAAACCCAAAACCAAAACCTATCCAAAAATAAGATTGTAATACAAAGCACCCAGATAAAACGGAGGGTGTGCTGAAGCTACCCCTGGGGTGCAACACTGCACCTGCCCACCCACTTCCCAAAACCAGGTTCTGAGAGGGGAGGCAGGGAGGGAGGTCAGAATACAGCAAGACTCCATTAAAAGAAACACAGTTACTAAGGTGAGTAATTTTTTCTTCAAACAACATGAAGTCTTGCTGTATTCTGACAATCTGCAGACTACCAAGCAGTACCTCCATGGAGGAGGGACAGAACCTTCTTTGGGAACAGGCTCTGAAGTACTGCTTTGCTAAACTGAGCATCACTCCTAGCCTGGATATTCAGAGAGTAATGCTTGGTAAAGTTATGGACTGTTTTCCAGGTGGCTGCTTGACAAATTTCTAACAGAGGGATATCCCTGGCTGCAGCCAGGAAAGCAGCTGTACCTCTAGTGGAATGAGCCCTCAGGCATGAGGGTGGAATTTTTCCCAGTTTCTCATAGCAGAATTGTATACAAGAAACAATCTATCTGGCAATAGTTCTTTTGGTGGCAGGTTTGCCCTTCCCCACTTCCCCATAAGTGAGGAACAACTGGAGGGAATCAAACCTGTGACCATTGGTACTCTCTATGTAGTAGCTAAGGTCTCTTTTAACATCTAAACTGTTTAGCCTCCTCTCCCCTGAGGAAGAATGATCAGTGAAGAAAATAGGGAGAGACATGGACTGATTCAAATGGATGTCTGAAACCACTTTGGGCAAGAACCTCCTATTGGTTCTAAGGACCACTTTATCTCTATGGAAGGAGATAAAATCAGGTTCCACTGACGGCTTGCAATTCACTGATATGTCTGGCAGAGGTAATGGCTACCAAAAACAGTTTTCCAAGTCAAGTACTTAAGCTCTGCTGAGGACATAGGCACAAATGGGGGTTGCATAAGTTGAGCAATGCAAACATTTAAGTCCTAGGCAGGGGCAGGATCCCTAAAGGGAGGACTGGTATGAAGCAACCCCTTGAAAATTTTACGGAATACAAGGTGAGGTGACAGTGAGGAAGGCTTTCTCACTGACAGAAAAGCAGAAACAGCTGACAAGTGCACCTTGAGAGTAGCTGGTCTGAGGCCTAGAGCATTAAGATGGACCATATAATCCAGAACTGTAGGCAATTAAGCAGTGTCTGGAGAGATACTTCTTGGAACACCAAATGCTGAATCTTTTCCATTTGGAGTCATAAGTCTTTCTGGTGGCAGGCTTTCGAGAGGCTTTGAGAATATCCAGAACCCCTTGGGACAGATGCAAATCTGCATACCCTAACTCTTCAAGAGCCATGCTTTGAGATTGAGGGACCAAAGACTGGGGTACCAAATCCTCCTCTGAGAGGAGGTTAACAGGTTGTAATTCCTGGGAAGAGACAGGGGAAGATGGACTGCTACGGCAGTAAGAGGGGGTACCAGGGCTGCCTGGCCCAATCTGGAGCAATCAGAATCACTTTGCAGGGTTGTGACCTCACTTTGACCAGAATCTTGAACAGTAGAGGAAAGGGAGGGAAGGCATAGAGAAATTTCCCTTCCCAGTTCAACGTCAGAGTATCCAGAGGGACTGAGCCCAAGACTGGGGGTCTGCAACAAATCAGAGGAAGTTGGTGATTGTCTGGGGCTGCAAAGAGATCTATCTCTGGAGTGCCCCACTTTGAAAAAATCACTTTTAACACCAGAGGGTCCAGGAACCATTCGTGATGGCCCTGGGAGATCCTGCTCAATGCATCTGCTAGCACATTGTCCTTCCCTGGAAGGTAGACTGCTATCAAAGAGGTCTGCAGAGAATAAGCCAGGGACCACAATTTCATGGCTTCCGTGCACAAGGCCATGGACCGAGTGCCTCCCTGCTTGTTGATGTACCACATGATGGTGGTGTTGTCTGTTCTGACCTGAACCACCTAGTTCTGCACTGACTGAGGGAAAGCTTGCAGGGCCAGAAAAACTGCCCTGCGTTCCAGGAAATTGATATGAAAAGGGATTCCTGAGGGGACCACAGTCTCTGGGCTGTGGGAGTCCCCAGATGGGCTCCCCACCCCAAAAGGGAAGCATCCGTGGTAAGGACCACCGAATGAGACCGAGTAACAAATGGGACCCCTTGCTTTAAATTGTCCTGATCCTGCCACCACTGAAGAGCTTGGATCTGTGTCCGAGTCACTGGAATCAGTTTGGTAAGAGGATCCTTCCTTTGGGACCAAAAGGCCCTCAGATGGAACTGAATGTCCCTCATCTGGAATCTTGCCCCTTGGACCACTGCTGTAGAAGCTGCCATGTGGCCCAAGAGCCGAAGAAAATGCCTTGCTGGTCGGGACACCTGAAGGCTGAAGGAAGAAGCCAGATCTATAAGAACTTTTGCCCTTTCCAGGGGAAGAAAGGCTCTTGCTTTGACAGTATCTAGCTCTGCTCCTATAAAGGTAAGAAGCTGCACCGGTTCGACAACTAACTTGGGGAGGTTGAGAAGAAATCCCAGGGAAGTGAGCACTTGTTGGGTCACTTTCAGGTCTGACTTGACTCGGTCTGGAGACTGATCCACTATGAGCCAGTCACCTAGATATGGAAAAATTGAAATCTTTTGCCTTCTTAAAAAGGCAACCACTACTGCCAGGCACTTTGTGAAAACCCTTAGAGCTGATGTTAGACCAAAGGGCATTGCTTTGAACTGATAATGGCCTGAGGGCAACTTGAACCGGAGGTACTTTCTGTGGGAGCACCTTATGGGGATTTGAAAGTAGGCATCTTTGAGGTCCAGGGAGGCTAGCCAGTTCCCTGGCCTTAGAGGGGGAAGAATTATTCCCAGAGTAACCATCTTGAACCTTGGTTTTAAAAGATGTTTGTTCAGGTATCTTAGATCTAGGATGGGTTGCCATTCCCCTGTCTTTTTTGGGGTAAGGAAGTACCTGGAGTATAGACCTTTGCTCCGGTGTAGGGTAGGAATTCTCTCTATGGCTCTTAAGGCCAGAAGAGAGGAAACCTTTGCCTCTAGGGCAAGGGTTTTGGAAAGACCTGCAGGTGGAAAAGATCTGGCTCTCATCTTCGGAAATTTTTTGAAGCTGAGAACCAGTCCCTGGCTTACTACTTCCAGGACCCACTTGTCTGAAGTAACAGACATCCAGTCCTGGACAAAGTAAGCCAGCCTGCCCCCTACAGGGATAGGACAGTCAACCCGGGCAGACCCATCAGGGTGTCTGCTTGGCAGGGGCCTTAGGCTGAGGAGTGGATGTAGCCCTGCTCATCCCCCTTCTGCCTCTCCCTCTGAAGAACCCCCTCTGTGAAAAGGAAGAGGCCTGTGCTTGGTAGAAAGGCCTATTAAAAGGCTTGCCCCTGCCCCTAGATTGTTGCCTTTGAGGAGTTGCCTCCCTCTCCTTGGCCTGAGCACTCCTGTAAGTGGTCCTGTACTCATCCATTTTCTTCATGTAATTCTCTGTCTGCTCCCCAAACAGAGAATTAGCCACCACAGGGAAATCCATGGCCTTAGCCTGGGTGTCCTGTGAGAGGCTAGTACATCTGAGCCAAGCCATCCTCCGAAGAGCCACAGATGTAGCCATGACTCTTGAGGACACATCATTGGAGTCCACAGTAGCATGAAATTGTACCTTTGATGCCTCAATCCCATCAGCAGCCACCTCCTCCAGCTCCTTGGCCAGCTTGGGGGAGGCCTGTTTAGCCAGTACAGTGTCCCACCTGGACTTCTGGTACCTGGCTGTATAGGCCATATAGTTAGCCTGTCTGAGTCCCAAGGAGAATGCCGTGTACTGTTTCTCTGCCATGGCATCCATCTTCCTGGAGTTTGTCTGGGGGGTGAAGCCAAGGGAATATTTGCCTTGTCACAGGCTGCAGACTGCACTACCCCAACACGGCTGCATTGCTGGTAGAAAAACTCCATATCTGAGCCTGATAAAATATACCTGTTGTCCATCCTTCTGTCAAACAGGAGGTACAGAATTAGGAGACTTTAGGATTTTTTGTGTCTGCTTCCCAAAGGACTTATGAAGGGGAAAAGACAGTCTCCTGGACTCTGGGATGTCCATCATTTCAACAAATCAGGCTCCTCTTGATCCTCCGCAGCCTCCTCCATAGGAAGCTGGAGGGTTTCAGCCACTTTTCTGTAAAACAGATAGTGGGGAGGAGACTCAGAGCCTAGGAGGGGAGACACTAGAAGGTCTGCCTGGGGAGCTGTCCGGTTCCACAGGCACATCCAGACTTTCACCATCATCACCATCATCTTCAAAATCCCCCTCCTCTTCAAACTCCAGTTCATAAAAGTTTTCAGGGGTATAATCTTGAACCGGGGGAACTGACTGAACTGAACTCCTGCCAAAAGGTGCCGAATCGGTCGGAACCGGACGAAGCAATTCAACAATCTGAATCGCTCTGGCTATTTCCTCGGCGGTCGGAACATGAACCTCTGGATCCGAACTGGTCGATTTCTCTTTGCATTTTCTTTTGTAGGAACCGATCCCTCAGGATTGGTTCTATTCTTGCCCGAAGAAGTATCACCCTGGTCAGAGGGCACTCCTTCTGGTTCGGTCAGAACCGAACCGAGCTGACCATCTGGGTCAGTGGACTTCTCGGCCTACTTTTCCCTAAGTCTACCTAATCTTTTCTCCAGGGTAGACTTAGGAAAGTTTACAAATTTGTCAGTCTGTATTGAGGTGGTCAAACCCCAGACAATAAACACAGGTGGTGTGGGGATCGGCCTTAGAAAACACCTCCCCACACTCATTGCAGTGTTGAAACCCAGTGGGCCTGATTTTTTTTCTTGGGTTTCTCAGACATGCCAACCTAACCAAACGTACCCTTTTTTCGGCAACCACCAGGCAAGACTCCCTTATTGGTTTCTAACAGTGTTACAGGTATTGGAAAAAACTGTTAAACACACGTTTTTTTAAAACTGATAAGGACTGGTAACCACACTCTAAAGAAAAACACAAGAGTTCAATAAATTGGATCAGTTCAGCTGAACCGATAGAAAATATAAGTTTTACAATTTCCACAAATAAACAGAGAAACTATCTGAAGTACTCATGGTACCGCAGACAGAGCCTGAACCGACAATGTGGAAATAAATTCAGAATGAAACCGACAACTTTAACCAACTTTGAACCGAGCAGAAGGAGAAATCTCTGGAGCGACTGTTCAGTGAGGAGGAGTAAATAATCTGACGGTTGGGTTTCAAAGTGCTGCAGACAGAGACCTCAGAGCTCGAGGTCAACGTTCTACGCACTGCATAGAAAATTAACCCTCTACACTCTGGGGCAGTTTAAAGGCTGGGACTAACTGCAGATTGTCAGAATACAGCAAGACTTCATGTTGTTTGAAGGACCATTAGCTCCACCTATTCTGCCCTTTTTATGTTTGCTTGCAGGCATGTGCAAGAAACATAGTGCCACCATACGAATTTTTATAGGTATGCCACCCCACTTCCAGTGCCCTGCTCCTTCTTACAGGTGTGGCCTCACCGCACCAATAAATGTCTGA
The DNA here is from genome assembly GCA_016271365.2 of Neoceratodus forsteri. Lineage (NCBI taxonomy): Eukaryota > Metazoa > Chordata > Ceratodontiformes > Ceratodontidae > Neoceratodus > Neoceratodus forsteri. Next base: position 795,287,391 of record CM028137.1, on the reverse strand, counting down.
GCTGTCTATGACAGCAGTTCAGATGCAGTGGGGTACAGTTCAAAGTAAAATACTGCTATAATCAGCAGTGGTAATGTGCAGGCAATTTGCATACTGCTTTCGGCAGGCAATTTACATACTGCCATCCGCAGTGTGCAAAGTGTCTACATGTCAGCACTGCATCTGAACAGCTGTCATAGACAGCTCCATTTTTTTTCTTGCCCCCCCAACAAACACCCAAGTAGCATACTGGGAGCCCACCCCAGCATGCTTATGTGCCCCCCCACACTGTATGGCCGACGTGGGTGCCCAACTCGCCTCCACTGCCCCCAAAACAGATTTCAGGTGCCACACTGGGAGCCAACCCCAGTGTGGCAAAGTCTCTATGGCTGACAGGGGTGCCCAATCCCCTATTGGATCCACTGCCCCTCAAACAACTTCCAGCTGCCATGCTGGGAGCCCACCCCAGCATGGCAAAAGTCCCGTCGCTTCATAAAAAGAAAAAGACACCTGTAAGAAAAATGGTCCCTTGTTGACTGTCTTGCCCCCCCAACCCACACCTACCCTCTGTGCACCCACCTCCCCACATCCCCCCTAACCCCATACTTACCTCCGGAGCCCAGTGCGACGATCTTCAGTGGACCGAGAACATGTCTGTACTCTTCAAAGCCAACCACAAACTGAAGAAATGCTATATAATGGCATAAATGTTTTTTTTTCAACTTTGGTGCATATCTCGGCCATTTTGGGGAATTGTTTCACCAAATTTTCAATATGGGGTTCTTGGGACCCCACCTCATGAACTCAGTCACTGTCATTTTGTTATTCTATCCCGAAAGGTGATTTTGTGGTCACTGCGCAGAACCACCTTTTGGGACTGATAAACGAAATGACAGTGTCAAAGTTCATGAGGTAGGCCCACCAAAACCTTATGTTGAAAATTTGGTGAAAAAATTCCCAAAAATGACTGTCTTACAAGCGTGTGTTGCACAGTTCCTATGCACGCTTGTAACTTTGAGAATTTTTTATGTTTTCACTCCAGATTTTCAACACTGCCATTTTACCACACCTCCTTATGAATAGTACAGCTGTCATTTTTCACACCTCACCCAAAATGTGTTTTCATACATGTAGTGCACATTGGCACGGTCAGTGTGTGAAATCAATGTTCGGGACACTTTAAGAAAATCACAGTGACACTGTTCAGGAGCAGAGGTGTTCAAATGGCTATGTTGAAAATTTGGTGACAAAAGTTTATAAAATGACTGTTACGAGCATGCATTGTGCAATTTCCACACACCCTCGTAAGTTCACGAATTTGTAATATTTTCAGTCCAGATTTTCAGCACTGACATTTTTCCACACCTCCTTATGAACAGTACAGCTGTCATTTTTCACACCCTGACCAAAATGTTTTGTCGCACTTTTGGCACAGAATAGCACGTTCGCTGTGAGAAATTAGTGTTCGGGACAGATTAAGAAAGTTACAGTGACACTGTTCATGAGCAGAGGTCCCAAATGCCTATGTTGAAAATCTGCTGTAAAAATCCCCAAACTAATTACATTACGGGTGTACATTGCGTAGTTTCTATGCACTCTTGTGACTTCACCAGTTTTTGTATATATTCACTCCAGATTTTCAACAATGCCATTTTTTACACCTCTTCATGAACAGTACACCTGTCACTTTCCACATCCTATTCAAAATGTGTTTTCGCACCTGTGGCACCAAATGGCACAGTCGCTGTGCAAAATCACCTTTCCCCTAACGAACTGACAGTGTCACTGTTCATGCAGTGGGGTCACAAAAAGCCCATGTGGAAAACTTGGAGTAAAAATACCAAGAAACACCCAGGGTGTTAGGTTTATCAACCATAACGCCCTAACCTGTAGGGACTGACAGGCATCAGGGGTGTGACTTGAGATTGTTAACAGTAATGCTCATGCTATTCCACCCCCACCCCCCCCCTGCAGCCAGTGACAGGCATCGAAGTGAGCCTTGGACCCTTTTCCCCCAGAGTTCACCCCATTCTCCTATACTGCACCCATTTCAGCATATTTCCTTATGAAATGAGGTGACTGTTAAGCCCAAACACTCCAAGGCACACCTCGACACTTGTCAGTGTCTGAAGGATAGGGTGAGGTGAAATGTCGTGACCGTCAGGGCGACGACTCAAAGGCACACCCCAATGTCTGTCCATCTCTTCAGGGTGAGGGTGGAGTTGGTGTCAGTTCAACACTTCAATGCCATTCCTATACTGCATCTGTCTAACTCCTACACTTCCACTGCTAATGCCAGCAAGCAAACATTCAGTATTGACAAATTCTTGTTCCTTACCTGTAACAGTGGCTGGTAACCCTATCTGGGCGTCAACTTAGTCTCTCCTTCCCACCTCTAGGGTTCCTTTATGTCTATTCCAAGCATGCATGAATCCCTCTACTGTGCATGCTCCCACCACCTCTTGGGGCAGGCCATTCCATGTATTCAACACCCTTTTAGTGAAGAAGAACTTTCTCTTGTTTCCCCTTATTCTGCCCCTCCAATCTCATATTGTGCCCCCTTGTTCTTGTACTCGTTCTATACTGAAAGATGTCACCCACTTTTACCTTATTTATGTCTTTAAGATACTTAAAGGTCTCTATCATATCTCCACTTTGTCTTTACTCCTCCAATAAATACATACTGAGGTCCCTCAATCTCTCTTCATATGTCTTGTGGTGCAAGCCCTGTACCATCTTCGTTGCCCTTCTCTGAACCACATACACCCTGTCTACATCTTTATGAAGTTGCAGCTCCAGAACTGCACACAGTGTTCCAGATGAGGTCTCACCAGCGTTCTGTACAGTGGCATCACCACCTCCCTTCCTCTGCTTGTGATAGCCCTCAGTGCACCCCAGCATGCCTCTGGCTCTTCCTATAGCCTTTGTACATTGTTTGGCAACTGTTAGGTCATCCAAGATGATAATCCCCAAGTCTCATTCTTCCCTAGTTACCACTAGCAATTCCCCCATCCTGTAGCTCTCTGGGGTTTCTGTACCCCAGGTGCATGACCGTGCACTTCTTCATATTGAATCTCAGTTCCACACTTTGGACCATTTTTCCAGCTTTTCTAGGTATCTCCTCATTTTCTCCACCCCTTCTGGAGTGTCTACACAGTTGCAGATCTTGGTAGTATCTGGCAAGAGGCAAATATTTCTTTCCAGCCCTTCTACAACGTCACTAATGAAGACATTGAAAAGTACCGGTCCAGGGCTGATCACTGAGATACCCCACTGATAACCACCACCCAGCCAGTTCCTATCCCAGTTCCTGTGATGAAGTTCTGCATGAAGATGGAGTTCATGGCAGAAAAGTGTGCCATGTCCAAGATGGCAACTGGAGTTTGCACATACGCACTGACTCGAGAGATTCATGGCAATCAGAATCACGAGGTGGCATAATACAGTGGTTGTGAATTAAGTTGTTCATTCTGAATTTTTATAGTATATAGTATTTATTTATTAATTTGTTAACTGGGTTGGTGCACCAGTTCAAGTACCTTTTTCAAGTATGGCCTGGGCCAGAGACTGGCACAATCAATGTTAAAATATAGTGAACAACAGCAGTGAATCATACATAAGCAAGTGCAGAATCCAGTACAGTCAGGCGACAAAGAGGTAGACAAATAATAGTACAAACACACAGTGCAAGAAACAGACAAGGTGGGCGATATACAAGATATATAAATACATAAATACAGGCAAGATATCACTGCCTTGTAACATAAGGTCATGTTACAGTTATGTGAAATGTGCACACAGCAGTTCTTTGCCTTTCAGAATGAAACTGTTGTGTGCAGTCTCTAGAGGTCCTAGAATGCTATTGTACCACAAAAGGGTACAATCACATTCCATGACCTTTGAAATGTGGTACAAAAACATTTTGAAAAGGATGGAATTCTATGTAGAGCAGTGCTCTACTATACAGTGTATATTAGTTCTTGGCAGTTAAGGATGTCTCTCCCCACCTAGACAGTCTGTTTTCCCTACCTACAGTAATGCAACAGACCCTACTTACTTGCCAGCTTTATCACCTCTTCCACTGCATCAGTGTTCCATTATGTATATCTTATGCATTTGTGAATGTTGGTGTCAATTCAGACCCTACCACCTCTGCTTTGAGGATGTTCAATGCATTCACTGCCCTAGAAGAGAAGGACTTTCACACATTTTGCCTAGGTCTGCCCTCCTCCAGTTTCATATCATGACCTCTTGTTTTTGGACACATTTACATCTGAGTATGCTTCTCTCGTGAACCTTATTTATACATGTGAGGTATTTGAAAGTCCATATCATATTATACCATCTCCCTAGTTACCTCCAGAGTACATATAATGAGATACCTTAGTCTCTGGTAATAATTATTTTATAATAACTGGTCAGCAAATTTTTACATAGGCTGACCGAGTAATAATCTGCCATTATAACTCATGGGTTATAATGGTGAGCATGCACTGAGTCACTCAAAAAAAAGCTACTCCCTGATTGGCTGTTGCTTTGCTATTGGGCAGGATAAACAGTTTCAGAAACATGGCCGCTCCTTATCCTGCGTGCCGAGGAGCCGCCAGACCAAGAATTGTCATTGTTTTTTCTTTTTTCAACCAGCTCAACACCTACAAACAAACAAAATCTATCTGGTTGATCCTGCCATTCAGAACCTGCAGCAGACAACAACTACCAGTGGGAACCAGGAATGGCTCCTAGGCTGAGGTGCCTGGGGTAAGCCTGATCGTTATTGCGATCCAAATGTCCAGCTCTACAAGTCTGCAAGTTAAAAAGTAAATGCCAGATTAAATAAAAAAGGTTTTTAAAAAAACAATGGAGACAATGATAGAGTGTGTGTGTGTGTGTGTGTGTGTGTGTGTGTGTGTGTGTGTGTGTGTGACACCTGAGTGAGACACAGCAATACCAAATGCACTTTGGCCAAAACAAATTGCTGACAGCAATTATAGAAAATAAAAGATGGGGAAGTGTACTACTCAAATGTAATGGTCACCCTTGGTGTGTGATGCTTTATTATACAATGGCAAGAAAATTTCCAGGGCTCTGATTGGTCAGTGTGTGCCTAAGACAGTGATGTTATTACACAACAACATCACTGTGAGGATTTGTTGGCTGGCATCAACTTATTTTTTTCAGAAACAAAGATATATTGCCACACTAAAAATCTACTAAAACCTTTCTTAAATATTTGTTTATTTTATTTTGTATAACATCAAGCCATTGTATAATTGCAATAAGGCACTCCAAGGTGTGTGTTATTGAGTAATAACATTATTCCTGGGGTGGTGGAAGTACTTGGCTTCGCCTCATGCTTCAACCCACCCGAGGAGTGATGTTATTACACGATAACACACAACTTGTCGTGCCTTATTGTTAATTTTACAATGGTAAGAAAGAATCCTGGCTTCCAATTGGTCAATTGGCCATCACAGCAGCTATGTTATCCTGGCATAACATCCCAGCATCATTCTTAGCAGCATGATTGTTAGCATCTTCTCTTAAGAAACAAAAATATTTGTACACTAACAAAAACATTCTTTAAAATATTTTTTTTATTCTGTATAAAACAACAAGCCACTGTATAATAGCAATAATGCCCTCCAGGGTAGGTGCTATGTTGGGATAACATCCCTTGGGTATTGGATGCCCTCAGCCTGCAGCCTCGGACCCAACCATCCAAGGTGGGATGTTATCCCAGCATAACACCCACCCTTTTGGGCATTATTCCTTTAATAAATCCCTCAGGCTTTGCCCTTGGGGTTTATGTAGCATTCTACACCTCGGGCGACCATTAAATTCTTGTAACACAAACTTCCCCATCCATTATTCTATATGTGTCACTGCACCATTTTTTTATCATAGAAGGATTTTATTGAGATTTTTCAACAATTGAACATGCATGAAGTAGAGATTACTTGGCATCAAATGTGGTGGATAACAGTTGTATACTTAACTTTTGCTTATAGGATACACTGTTTGCAGATACAGGCATGCACTGAAGAAATGCAACACTAACTAGAACTCTACATTGGGATAATTCATCTCTTTATATTAACCATAATAAGTAAGAACATCAGCCATTGCATGGTGATCCATACCCTCTAGCCCTGAGCCAATAAAGGAGTATGCAGCCTAGGTATATGTCAGCCTGGAAGCAGCATGGGCTCATCTTGTTGAATCTCTACAGAAGGGAACTGAGCAAAATCCTGACCTGTCGGGGGTGTTGACTGAACCTGTTTATTAAGAGTGACCCTTTCCTAGGACCTTTCAGCCTATAAGGACTGAAGTGAAACAGTTCAGGGGTGGAAGTTTAAAGTGGAGTAATAGTGTCATCTGGGTCAAAAGGGTGGGTTGCCAGGTGGTGGGGTGGGGGTAGAGCATAGGTGTGATCTGAGATAAAGTCCTTGGGCCCGATTCTAAAAGAGTTATGCCTGGCGTAACCGCACTTGTGACAAGTAGAATGGCGTAAGTAGCAACTTATGCCAGCAGTTGCAACTTTCGGGATTCTACAACGCAGGCCACTTGCACCAAAGAGCAGTTATACCAGCAGTGGCACCATAAACCCCTGCGACATGGCACTTGGGGGGTTCACGGCAGCAGTTGCGCCCTGTTCTAGTAGGGCAGCAACAAAGTCCCCAATGTCAGGATTCTACAAGAACCCCCGGAGGAGAACCAGCTACATAAGTCACAGCAGCATTTAGCTGTTCTGGAGACCCGCTGCACCCACTCCAGAATTACCCCCCCATGCCCAGAACACCCCCATCGGTGCCCTACAGGGTGGCCCACAACCCCCCTAGCCCCCGATCCCCACAGCAGATGTGCCCAGCTGGGCATCTCACACCAGCCCCAGAAACCCCAGACCCTCAATGCCCTGGAGAGGCCACACACATCATGCTCCTGACCCCAAAATGCTAGCACCCCACAGGGCAGCTCTGTTCTCCCCATCCATGCCCTGACCCATATGTAGCAGAACTGTGTAACTATTAGAACCCAGAGATCCCTGTAGTCCAGTGGCCCCCACCCACCTCACCCAGCAGTGCCAGTCACCCCCACCCATCCCCAGCTGGCGACTAGCACAGCCCACCTCACATCTCCACGGCCAGCCGCCGACTGAGCACCACATGAGCGCTTACTGTATAGACGTGCTCAGAAGTGAATGAAGAGGGAATGTGAAGAAGTTCTTCTTCACAGAGAGGATAGTGGACATGTGGAATGGTCTGCCTCAGGAGGTGGTGGGAGCAAGCACTGTGGGTGGATTCAAGCATGCTTGGGACAGGCATAGGGGAACCATAGAGGTACAGCAGGTAGTAGGTCAGAAGCAGTAATCCAGTACAAGGGTTTACAGGCAGATTATATGGGCCAGGCAGTTCTTATCTGCTGACAATTTCTATGTTTCTATATCTGTGTCTCTTTCTCTTATGAATTACAGACAGAGAGAGACACACAAGCATATGCAGCTTGCATGTGCTGTTCCCCACTATGTCCTCCCTAACACACTACTATCCACAGACACACAGAGAGAGGACACAGCACACATTGTCTCTTCAATGCTGCTCCCCCAGTGTCTCTGTCTGTCTCTCTCACTGTTACTCTTCTTGTCTCACTTTCTCTATGTCACTCTCTCTAAGCACCGAGCTCCGTTCTTGAATGTTGGATAAAAAACTTCAGTTGCACTCTCTCAACTTCTCTCACTGGGATGGGGGGGTTGGCAGAATGGGACACAGAGAACTTGTTGTATGGGAGGTGGGAAAGCAGCACAGAGGTTCCCAAAGAAAAAGACTCAGAGAGAGAGAGAGAGACATACAGCAAACACACGGGTTTCGCCTGCACACGAAGTGCAGAACTGTTCTGTACTGGGGAGCAAGGGGAGGCCACAGACAACAACATCCCAATGTTTTTCTCTCTTGCTGTCTCACAGGACATTTCAGCCATGGTGCAGGTGTGGAAGAGTGATGATGATGATGCTGTCTCTCATTCTCTCTATAGTCTGTGCACTGAGGGTGGGGAACAGGGAATGGGGTAGCCACAGTTGGGGGAAGGGTGCCAGGAAAAGAAACTCTGGGTGGCCACTGTCAGGCTTTCTCTCTCCTCTGCTCTCCTGTATTACAGCCTGTCAGAGGGCTCTATACTGCTGATCATTGTTTCCACTGTTTCTGCGGACAGAGCCATAGACAGACAGACAGAGAGAGACGCAGCACATTGCAGCAACTTTGGTTCCTACTGTCTCCCACTGTCTGTGTGTGTGTGTGTGTGTGTGTGTGTGTGTGTGTGTGTGTGTGTGTGTGTGTGTGTGTCTCTCTCTCTCTGTCTTACACACCAGATCACATGGCCACTGTCACTCTCAACTACCTCCTTGCCCACTCAGACTGCTGATTATCTGCAAACTGGACAGGATAGTGGCAGGCAGAACACACACAGATGGTCTGTCTCTGAGCTCACAGGCTACACAGCTGCCATGTGCGTCTCACTGTCTTGCACTGTGTGGTGTTTGTGTCCCTTAGCCACAACTTGTCACACAGGCACAAGATTGCCATACCATTGCCTGACATTGTCTCTGTCCCAGTTGATCTCTCTCTCTCTCTCTCTCTCTCTCTCTCTGCATCAGACTACACAGTGGGATCACTTCTCCCGGCTTGTCCTCATTGCACTTCACCAACTTGGGGACATAATCTGTCTGTGCCATTGGACTGCAGTCTGAAAAAGCAATCTGACTGCACAACAGCATAGACTGGGGCCTCAGAAGCTACAAATTGTGCAGGATGGTACTGATTTCACTGTGGGCTCGGTGCCCGGTGGTCTGCAGGGTGGCTGAGTGTGTACACAGAACTTATTAAGTGTGCTCTGGTTGCACAGAGGTCTGCATTATCGCACTGTCAGGTGCTGCCACACAGTCAATCAAATCCATTCAGAAGAATTGTATGGATTCACTCTGAGACAAAAAGTGTATTCTTAGAGCCATGGGAATATTTGGAGCGCTACCGAACTATTCTGCTAGTCACAAAATGCATGCACAGCCTGAATTGGCCATCCACTCTGGCACTCAGAGCTTATCAGGTTTCAGCTCTTACAGCAACGCTTGGCCCACAGAGCACTAGGCAGCTTTGTGGTGCATCATTTAAGCTAACGCTTTTCTGGTTCCTCCTGTAATTTTTGAGGCTGATAGCAGCACATCCTAGCCAGTCACATTAGAGCAGTCACTGGAGCCTGGCTCAAAGAAATGCAAAACATGAGGAGACAGGAGGGTCAGATGGACAACAAGGGAGAAATGAGGTACGGGGAACACATGAGACAAAAGGTGTGTGCAGGGAGGAGGGAGAGACAAGGAAATCAGAGCAATAGCAGGGAGGGGGGACGGCTTTGTGTATATGAAACAGAAGAAGTGTTCTCTCATTGGAGCGCTTCATTTGTTTCAAGTACACAAAGTTTCCACCCATAAACTGTAAACCATTGTTATACTTAGCTTGCATGATAATTGGTCTATAAAAGATGAGCCCAATGCAACTTGACCTGCATTGGGCTAATCAGTGACACACCTCTGCAGTGCCATTCTCAGTAGCAAAACATTTCTTTTACAAGTGCAAGCAACGTAAAAAGAAAGAGAAAGGCAGACAGTGGTTGTAATTAGGGACTAGATTCAGTATTCTGAAGCTTTGATAGGTGAAAGAGGGGAAGGTTCCCTGCCCTCGAAGCCACCTCACTGTTCAGACCAATATCAATATGTTTGCTTGCCTTGGAAATGAACACAAGCATTTGTCAATGATGAATGGTTGCTTGCTGGCATTAGCAGTGGAAGTGCAGGAGTTAGACAGATGCAGTATAGGAATGGCCGTGAAGTACTGAACTGATGCCAACTCCACCCCACACCCTGCAGAGATGGACAGGCATTGGGGTGTGCCTTTGGGTCATCGCCCATAACGGTCACGAAATTTCACCTCACCCTACCCAGTAGACACTTACAAGTGTTGAGGTGTGCCTCGGGGTGTTTGGGCTTTACACTCACCTCATTCCATAAGGAAATACACTAAAATGGGTGCAGTATAGAAGAATGGGCTGAACTTTGGGGGCAAAGAGTCCAAATATACCTCGATGCCTGTCACTGGCTGCAGGGTGGGGGTAGGGGTGGAATGGCCGGAGCATTATTGTTGACAATCCCAAGTCACACCCCTAATGCCTGTCGGTCCCTACAAGGTAGGGCATCATGGTCATAAACCCTAATGCCCTGGGCATTTCTTGGTATTTTTACTTCAAGTTTTCAACATGGGCTTTTTGTGATCCCACCGCATGAACAGTGACACTATAAGTTAATTAGCTAAAAGGTGATTTTGCACAGCGCCTGCGCCATTTAGCGCCACAGGTGCAAAAACACATTTTGAACAGGATGTGAAAAATGACAGCTGTACTCTTCATGAGAAGGTGTAAAAAAATGATAATGTTGAAAATCTGGAGTAAAAATGTTAAAAAACTGGTGAAGACTGCACAACGCACACCAGTAATTATTTTGGGAATTTTTTACACCAGATTTTCAACATAGGCATTTTGAGACCTCCACTCATGAGCAGTGTCACTGTTATGTTCTTAATCTGTCCTGAACACTAATTTCCCACAGTGACTGTGCTATTCTGCACCGTAAGTGTGAAAACACATTTTGGCCAGGATGTGAAAAATAACAGCTGCACTGTTTATAAGGAGGTGTGGAAAATGCCAATGTTGAAAATCTGGAGTGAAAATATTACAAATTCATGAAGTTATGAGGGTACGTGGAAACTGCTCAATGCACGCTCGTAACAGTCATTTTATGGACATATATCACAAATTTTCAACATAGGCTTTTTAAGACCTCTGCTCAGGAACAGTGTCACTGATTTTCTTAGTCTGTCCTGAACATTGATTTTGCACACTGACTGCACCATCGTGCTCTACATGTGTGAAAACACATTTTGGGCAAGATGTGAAAAATGACAGCTATACTGTTCATAAGGAGGTGTGGTAACATTGCAATGTTGAAAATCTGGAGTGAAAATATTAAACATTCTCAAAGTTATGAGTGTGCATAGGAACTGTGCAATGGATGCTCATAAAACAGTCAGTTTTGGGAATTCTTTCACCAAATTTTCAACATAGGGTTTTTGGGGGCCTACCTCATGAACTGTGACACTGTCATTTCATTACTCGATCCTGAAAGGTGGTTCCACACAGTGACTATAAAATCACCTTTCAGGGCTGAACAACAAAATGACAGTGACTGAGTTCATGAGATGGGGTCCCAAGAACCCCATGTTGAAAATCTGGTGAAAAAAATCCCAAAAATGGCCAAGATATCCACCTAGGTTGAAAAAACCCTATTTATGTCATTATACAGCTTACCGGCATTTCTTCAGTTCGCAGTTGGCTTTGAAGAATGCAGACATGTTCCCAGTCCACTGAAGATTGTTGCGCTAGGCTCTGGAGGTAAGTATGGGGCGAGGGGTGTGTGGGGGGGGTGCCACAGACAACGAGGGACCGTTTTCTTTATTTTTACAGGATTGAAAAAAAAAAAAAAAAAACAGAAAAAGGACACAGCAGGACTACTGGCATGCTGGGGATGGGCTCCCAGCATGCCACCTGGATGTTTGATGGGGAAGGGGGAGTGGAGCCGACAGGGATTAGGCGCTCCATCAGCCATACAGTATGCTGGGGGGGACGCATGAGCCGGGGGGACTGGGCACCCCCTTGTGACACTACAAATGGGGGGCACATCATGACAACGAGGAATGGGCTACCCCATCAGCAAATGAACTGGGGAGGGGGCATGCCAACAGGGGGATTGGGCATCCCACATCGGCTTTTAGACCTGGGAGAGGTGGGTGGTGGCTTTCTGGCAGCTTTGTGGAGACTGAGAGGCTGACGGAGAAGCCGTCACCATGGGGACACCACACAATGCAGCTGTAATTGGCTGCTGCAGTCAGGGAAGCCCCGCAGTAAAAACAGCTGATTGTGTAGTGATGGGACGCTCCCTGATTGCAGTGGCCCAAATTCTCTGATCATAGTGGCATGCTCATTAACTGCCATCATCGACAGCATGCTCCTCTATTCGACGCGTCAGAGACCAGCCCCAAAATGGACTGCTGCCATTCGGCACAACACTGCTGTGCCTCCACAACCCGCTTGTGAAGGAAGCTGATACAATGTGTTTCTTGCACATGCATGCAAGCAACAGAAACATACATTATATCACCACCCATAAAGCTGCACACTCAGCATAATTGTAAGTCCTGAGTGGTTGTGTGTCTGCATGTACACACACACACACACACCACACACACACACACACACACACACACACACATGCACATGTACAGCCACAGCTACCACAGCTAAAAGGTTGGGGGAAGGACATGGCCCTACCAGGCCTTTGTACCAACATCAGTCCCACTGAATACCCACCACTAATGCCCCCCCACACACACACACACACACACACACACACACACACACACATATGCACATGCAAACACACACACACACACACACACACACACACACACACCCACCCCATTGGGGCACTCAGAAATGTATTCCTAGTGTAACATGGATATACATATGTATCTACGGGTTCAGGGAAGGATGAGGTTACCTGGCACAAGAGACCTAGGTTTGGCTACTCTGCACAGGGGCACCCAAGTAAATCCAACTACAGGAAGCAATAACTGTAATGTCCAGAACCAGAATTGGGATTTTTCAGTGTGGCTTTATTTATTAACTCACTGAACATAAATAAAGCACTGCATGGTCCCCCAAAGGGCTACGTTACTGTAATGCAGATTAGAGGTTAAACACAGCGGTCCATTTGAGGAATGAACACATTACTACAGATGTCTGGCTTTGGACCCACCAGGCACTCAGCCCGGACTTTGCATGTGCATTGGATACATAGCCTGACTGGCCCGGCTCCTCTGCCGGCCACTCGACTGACGATCCACTTGGCGAATGAACCCAAACTTTACTTGGAAAGACATCCTATCAAACAAGGAGGCTCTCAAACTGTGGCTCCCCACACCACTTGAAGTCTGCGACTCCTAGAGAGATTTTCAAGTTGCGACCCACGTCTGGGTACCCACCCCATCACTGGCCAAGCGCATGAGGCAAGTAGCAAAAACACAGAAGAAATCTGTAGAGGTGGACCTGGTTACTAAAGATGGGGGGTTTTCCCACCTCCAGCTCCCACAGCCCATACCCACCATTTCTCTGGACACACAGAAAACTTTAGACTTTAAATGTAGATTGAACAGTGGATGACCTGAAGCACCCTCTACAGCGAACTTTAAATCCATTTAAACTTTAAACAGTTGACTGCTCTATTTGTTTGTCCTAGTTGACATAGTCCTCCCAAATAGCAGTCCACATTTATTTCCCAACTGAAGAAAAAAAAGTTGTTTTCCCCTTCCAATGGAGCCAAACACTCACCCATTCGTTGCAGGTGCCCCACAGGCGAAGTACTGTAACTTTTGCTGTTATACATGAACAGACTGAAATTAAGTCAGGCAGCTTCCTTCCCAGGGTGGGAGAATGGGATTGCCCCTGGAACCCACAGAGAACTTTCCTCCACCCCCCCAGAGGGAGGGGGGCACTGAGACCGGGGGAGCGGTCTCCACCACTTTAAAAAGGTAAAATACAGAAACAGTTCCTTTTTTCTGAGTGAGAAATCACACTGCACACTAATGCTTCCTTCTTGCTTAAGGACAAACGGAAGACTCACTTTGAATTTCCCAAAGTTCTAAACTTCACTCCCTGAGCTGGAGATTCCAAAGTGGCTCATGCAGCTACGACAGTTCTATAATGATGTCATCTCTCAAGTCTCAGCTGTGACTGAGGACAGAGTGAGACAGTGTGAAACCCATTTAACTGGAGTTTCACAAGCTGCCTTCCCTGCCTACCACTAGGTCTTACTGGGATTCTAGTAACCCCGGGTAACAAAGGGGTTTCTCTAGTCCATCCTCACTGTACAGCTAGTAATTAGGTGGGTATCATAGGCTTGATTTAAGTCCTTAGCATCCTAGCCATCACTGACACTGTATGGTTACTATGGAAAATGACACCCCACCACACACACCTCCAAGAGTCAAACAAAATATTGTCAAAGGAAGATTGTTGTGACTCACTACAGGTACCTTGCTTCTTAGTGGCTCCTGATGGAGTTGAGGTAGACTAGAATAAAAGACACCACTTTTGCCAATAGCAGCCTAACTGTAGATACATTCTTTTTTGATCAGGAGAGACACATTAAGCTGAGGCTTGTTTACAGGTGTGACCTGGGAGCACAAGGAAGTTACAGTAAGTGACTTGCTCAGGGTCACAGTATGCAAGTAGTGGCTGTGGGATTTAAACCCACGTCTCCAGGTTTGCAGCTCAGAGTCTCAAACACACATTACTGGTTTAAGCAATTACAGATGCTATGGTAGGTGGGAGAGCCTTCCTCTGTAAATGAACTGAAGACGGGAATGGAGAGACTGAAATAGATCAACAATCATCACCTTTCATACATGCAGTGATGTGACAGAAGCTCATTAATATGCTCAACTGCTTTCTTTTACGTATTGAAACCATATAATTCTGATTAATGAATGGGAATGCATGTTGGGTCTATGCTTGTAAACTATATACAATAGTAGTCACCCTCACTTAGGTAACTACAACTACATAACAGCTTCAGCTTGGATGTGCAGTCCTCCTCATAGAGAATAAAACAGTGCAATACAATATATAAGTGGAGAGGACTTTTTATATTTTGGAATTGACAAACAGAGCTGCAGCTTGCATAACTGTATGATGCTGTTCTCTCTCCTATAGATGTCTATATCTAAACTGAAGCCTCCCATGCAGGAAAGGTCAGATAAAGCATCTGTACTAATAAAATGCCCACTTGTTTAGAATCAGGTACACGCATACACTGTGTCTCTCAATCCTAACACAGTGCATGTATGAAACTAGTGCTTCAACCTGGTGTTTCACTTCAACCCATCTGAATAGCATCAGATGTCTTGAGTTACAGTCCCCACAGTCACATTCCTTTGTAAATTAACCCATTCACCACTGACTGTAGTATACTTTCTTAAAGGAATGCATGCACCACACAGGAAGGGTAACTTGTCTTGCTGTAAACAAAGCAGAATGTCCTTGTGTGTGCAGCAGACAGCACAGGTCTGGGGAACAAAACTGTAGGCATACAAATGTAAACAAAAACAAAGAAGAAACGGGGCACATTTTAGCCAAATGCTGCACTGCTCAACAGATTTTTAAACAGCTATGTACTCAACAGATCAGAAGGAAGACATCTACATGGTACTGACTTTTTTATGTACTGTCGTACTGCAGCTTTAAGCAGGAGGCAGAGATTTGCACCGTAGTACCAGCCAAAACACTTAGCAGAGGAAAACTGCCTCACATGCTTGTCACAGTAATTTTTCTCTCCTACATCATGGCAATACGTGAACATGGCTCCACCCATGCTGCTATAAAAATCCAGATCTCCGCCCTTACAGAAATATAAGTGTACTGTGTACCTGCAGAATGCATGGCAAATGCTTAATTGTGCAATGTTTGCATGCGGTTCGCATACAAAAAGTGAACCTAAGTGATCCAGGTCTGAAATCAAATCAGGCTCATATGCTGCAAGCTTGACATGTGTGCTACAGGTAAGCTGGTGCAAACATCTTCTAAAAATCACATCTCAAACTACTTCTACCAATTAGAGCCATTACATTTTTTATTGATTTACCATTAAAGTTAGGCAAACTCATCAATTCTGATCCTTTTGCAAGTTGTTTAATGGATTTTGATTTTTGTCATTAAATTGCTATTAATTTGTAAAGTATTGTTTGCTTACTGCATTAAATGCCTAGGATATAGTCAGCCAACACCCCCTTCCCCTTTCCAAATGTGTGAAGAAGGGCCTCTGTGTTGTGAAGTCTGACCTTTTTGTTTTGGGCCATGCAAATCCCTTTATACATATTTAGTGCCACAAATGTGTTTTTCCATGACTGTTCCAGCTCAATTACTTTCTCCTTATCATTCTGTATACAGCATATACACTAGGGCCATGCTTAGCACTCTTTGTGCTGAGTAGGGTCTTGAAGGCATGCACCATACCTCACATTTTGTCACTGAAATGAGGGACATGGAAACTCAAAATGAATGACAATAAGGGACATTAACCCTCACAATGATCAGGACACATCCTGAAACATGAAGATACAGTACCTCAGAACACAACTGAAACCATTGTATTTACTTGTACCAATATTAGCACCTCAGAATGAATTTGTACCGTAAAGCAGTGGTGCCATTTAGGTAGGGCAGAGGGGGCAGTTGCTCTCCCCCACATTTGTCCCTAGGTTGTTCTTATGGTATGGCAATAATGGCATTGAATTTAGAGTCAATCTTTTGCACATTAAGTGCCCCCCTGGCCTGTATGTGCTCACACTGCAAGTGTACTCCTGACTTGACTATGTCTGTATTGTGTTGTCCACTCCCTCCATCTATTAGTGGCAGCACCATCAAATGTGATGTAGAGGAGCCCCAGCCAAGCAAGAGCACATGAGTCATTCAAGTGTGACACTGTCTTTTTCGCCAGAGTCGGTGAGCTATGAACTCTTAACAGCAGTATTGTGGTGGCATATATTTGTTGGTCTACTCTTAATGAGTTTCCTTCTCCCCTGGTGGCTGAAGGGGCTGAGGGTGAGCTAGAAGCCAACTCGAGACTAGGCTACCTACTTATTCTACTAGGTTTGCCTCACAAAAAACAGCACAGGCCACCCTTGGCAGCAGGCTAGGCCTATCAGCAGTGGCAACAGCAGTGTGGGTGGCCTTCATATACCTTGATCAGTGCAGTGCTGCAGCAGCCACAGCAGCAGCCAAGCAAGAAGCAAGCAACGCAGGTTGGGTGGGTTCGATTGGTGAGGTGACTTGGTCGCAGACCATGCTGGGGACCTGGGGTGGTCATTTCTAGCATCCAGCTTCTGGCAGACGGAAGGCGGAGGAGGAGAGGAATGAAAACTGGGCTGGTGGCACACTGGGCCAGGCCACAGGTTCTGGCCAGATGGCCAGGCAAGTAAAAGTAAATAGTTTTTTTTATTGATGTGTTTTTCACATTTCTGCACCTTTGGACAGCTTCACGACCAAAATGGGATGGATATTGAATGGAATGGAGTCAAGGAGAGAAACTGGAATAGCATTTTTTCTGGTGTTCAGAACTTCAGTGAGGAAAAAAATCAGTTAGTAACTGGGTGGGTTTAAGCCTAAATCTGATGCACTGCTCTAGGGTACAGACAGACAAATCTTATACATTTGAAATTTTCCTGATTTGCGTATCACTTTTCAGTCACAACAAATATGTTTTACCTTTTAGAGATGTTCCAAACATTCTAGAGCTTGTCACCTAGGGGCTAACTAGCACCTGGCCTCCACAGGTTGTTGGCACCCCTGCTGAAATCTGAAATTGCACCCCTGCCATAAAGTCTAAATTTACAGGATGTCCTCTATGTGAGCAGCATGTTTTCCATGAGGGATGGAGGAGGAGCAGAACAGTTTTCAGGGGTAGAATGAGAGCTAGCCCTTACATTCAGGGACAGTTGAGTGGTATGGTATGCACAGACTATTGGAGCCCCACTATAGTTGGGCTTATGCCCCCCCCAGTGAATCTGACCTCCACATCCCCATGCTCAGGCACATTATGACATAGGGTAGCGGAGACTGCAGGGTTGTTCATCATTGAAATGAATGGGGGTATTTTTTTATTACTATTTTGTGCATTATTGATGGAGAGTTGGAGATTAATGAAGGTCACCACTCAACTAACAAGGGCCTTGTTAGTAGAACAGTGTCCTTCATTATTCTCCAACTCACCATCATAACATATAAAATAGTAATAAAAAATAACCCCATTCATTTTAAGGGGGTACGCCCCAGCACTCTGACCCATGGACATCATCACCTAAAGACTCCTGCCTCTGGCTCCCTATTACTCAGGTAAAATATTCTCATCTTATACCTATATTTGGTGGGTTGTCTGTAGCAGCATGGCCACACCTGCTACAGTGTGTGTGCATGGGGGAAGGGACTGGCCATGTGGGTGGGTGTCGAGTTATTGCTACTTTTGTGTTTGCCCCTTAAAGCCTGTTTGCATGGATGCATTCAAAACCATGGAGAGAAAATAGTAGGAGTACAGGCCAGACAGAAGTAATTAAGTAGTCATGTGGGTCGATGTGTGTATTGGGGGTGGGAAGAACCACATGTATTTCTATTGATATGTGTACTACAGTTCAGCTGTGAAACTAAAATGTGTAACAGTGGCTATAAGCATGCTGCATGCTTGCATATGTATGCAGATTTGTATTGAAGTACAAGTGAGCCATATGTGTGCAGGAAGTATAGTTTGAAGGTTAAAGACACTGAACTGTAAACCAGGAGACTTGGAGACCTGAAGATCTGGGTTTGAATGTCATAAACCCCAACTTGTATATGGTGTGATCCTGAGCAAGTCACTTAACTTTTATGTATGCAGGTATCAGTGACCACTTGCTTTTTACACGCATGCCACATGCATGCAGTCATTTCCAATTTATAACATGAAAACTATACTTTCCACACTTGCTTGCTGCACGTATGCCACATGCATGCCATCGGTTCCAGTTTAACATTTCCAGAAAATCATGCTTGCAGCACACATATCTCATGGGTAGTTTTATGTGTGCAGCATGAAAACATTTCATATTATTATTTCTGTAAGGGACGGTTCAGATTTCTAAGCCACTTGAAAAACTATTGTACTAGGAGGGCATATATGGACTTAGGAGGAGATGGGCTACACAAGTACAAATAAAAGACTGACATTCAGGTAAGCAGAAGAGGCAGAACTGTCAGGGAATGTTTAAACAAAATGAGGGAATGGCTGTGGCAGATGAAAGGAAGGACTCATGCAAACAGGCTAAAAAATAAATGGAAAAGTCAAGAAAGAGCATTAAGCAGAATTAAACTGCATGATGAGAAATGTATTTCTTTTTTTGAAATTACTTCAACCAGCCAGGATAAAACTGTGAGATGCAGCATCTTCTTTTCCACAGTCTGAGGGAAGATAGCAGTAAACAGGATAAAATTTTCCAGCAGGAATAGGTATAGTACTTACAGACTAAAATATACACATGAAAGAAAAACTTTAAAGGTAAGTACATCCAAACATCAATCTGTAATCGCCCAGTCCCCTGGGGCTACTAAAATCCTATCAGTATTAGTCTTAGGAAGGTAGCAGGCAGTTGTTAGGGAGCTTATTAGGGGCTTATTACATAATGACATCATTGTTTGCTCAGCTAGCCTCAGAGCAGAATGATTATGTCATTCAGAAATCAGCAGCATAAGCCACACTGCGTGTATAGCTGCTCTGGGGAGCTTAGAATGTTTAGTCGGTAGCAGTCTATTGTTCAATGAGGAGGTGAGGGTGGTAGAAGGACTGCTAGCTGGGCTCTGAGTGGAGGGCCCAGCATTTCTCAGCCTAGAGGAATGTTATTTCCAGCTTCCAGTGAAGTGGTGGAGACCAGTTCTAAAGCAGGATTTCCTGATTTCTACTCCCAGTGAAGTGGAAGGAACTGCATTTCATCAGTGGACTCAAGGGGCAATCCCCTGAAGTTTCTGTGTGTGTTTCAGCTGCCTTCAAAAGGAATTTTGAGATACTGTTTTGATCTGCTACCCAGGAGAATGTCTTTTTGTTGTTCCATGCCCAGTGGACAGGACAACCAGTTCTGTGAGTACTGTTCTAGGAGATAAGATCTCCATATTTTTAGGGGGATCAGTCTGGGGTGTGTGTGCCTGCAGATAAGGCTGGATCGCACTTGTCAGTGCCCATAGTTAACCTAGGAGAGTGAATTTTCTGTTAAACTGTTCACCCAGGAGAGTGCAGTTTATTCTTTGGTCACTCCAGTGAGTGATGGATATGGAAAGTGTGGGATCTCTAGCATTTCAGTGGGGAATGGGTGTTTCAATGGTGTAACCCTGAAGAATGGCCGAGACTGTCGGTTGGGACAAAGGGTGGGAGGAACGCCATCTAAGTGCTTACAAGGCAGTGCTTCCTGGTTCATAAAAGGGCACCAGTTTCACCTGAGCGGAGTGTCACTGCTGAAATTAAGGTGTATGGCTGAGTTTCACATAATTGCACCTATGTTTGAAGAAGAGTTCTGAGTGTGTGGCTTAGTTTTCACAATATGTACACTCATGGGAGCAAAATGTTTGGGTGCATGGCCAGGTGTCTACTGAGATGCACCATTGGGAAATTGGGAAGAAGATGTTCTTTTGTGTGTTCATGAACTGTACTGCATGCAAGGAGAGTTCACAGAATGTACCTGTCTTGCTTAGACTTGACTTTTGGGGGCCCACTACTGCTTTAAATTTCCATCTGTTGAATAAAGCCATACTGCACAATCCCAGATACTCTTCTGGACATTCCAAGTATTGCTTCTGGTTGTTGAATTTACTGGGGCCCACTCAGCAGGTTAGATCTAGCACATGCCTAGCTGCCTCCACCCAGGACCTGGGTTGTGATTTTTACACAAGGTTCATGTTGTTTTGTTCTTGTACCCCCAACCCTCTCTTCCTCTAGAAAATGAGCCAGGTATACACCCTAATGCCAAGATTGGTACCAACCTTTTGTAAAGTAAATGGTATGCCAGTATGTGGGTACCAGTGTTTCCAGATTTTAATGGGGGGGTGTTCTAACTAGTTAAAAAGTGGCCTGGGGTTACAAATCAAAGCAAGAAAACAAAGTGGGGACATAGCAAATGAAGAGCATGAGTATTGATAAGCAACATGATCAATGAACATGTTCTGTAAGATGGTAATTCTGAACCAGAACAAATAGGTGGCTGGAATGACTGGACTTGAACACTTGCATGCTAGAAGCATTCCTCAGATGAAGAGGGAGTTTGTTCCAGGTGTCTGGTGCTGCAAATATAAATTGGTGGTAAATCCAAACAAACAATAAAAAGGTCAGGACAATTAAACTAGAAAGGTGCTTGTATGACTGCAAGATGTATTGGGGCTTGATCCACAAACTGTTCCTGGTGTTCTGCATGTGTAGAGGTCCAGGAAAAGCTGTGGTGTACCCCCTTCATGCATGATGCACATAGGTAGTTGCTCTGGGACATCCACAGTGCACAAGGTGCACAAGGTGCACCTCCTCTCCATCCAATTGCGAGCTGACCATGTCTTGATGTGGGTGGCACTGTTGGGGCAACCATGGGGCAAGGATGCACATCTGTGAAATGCAGAACACTGTGTGTAGCAGAGAAAGGACATTGAGTGAAATGGGTAGAATCTGCCATGCTAGTCATCCACCATCTATAATGTCTCAAATGTTCCTTGCTGGTTCATTTCATAACCTGTGTAGTCCCAGAAGCAGTCAACTAGCCCTCCAAGATGCCATGGAGTGTTGGGAGCAATGTTCTGGCATTGTGTTTGTTTTAAAAAAACAAACAGTCAGCCTACTTTCAGGAATCTGGCAGTTCCTGAGGACTGCCATACCCACTATTCATTGCTTAAAGTGGAGCAATGGATCTGCTGGACAACTTGGCAGAGCATCCAATTGGGTACTCACTGTTGATCCCTGGACCACCCATAGCACTCCCCCAGCCCCTCAGCACTAGTTTACATGCACAGGGAGGGACCAGGGATGGAGGCTGTGGAATGTGGCTCACAGTCCTGGAACAAACATCACCTTGTGTGGAATTGTTTATTCTGGATAAGCACTTGTGGTGTGCATCCAAACAACTTCTGTGGATGAGCCCTAAGCAATAACATATGTGACTTACAAGCCTTAACTGGGGTAGATATTTTGACATTTATTTATTTAGTTATTGACAGCTGGTAACTCAGAAAGGCATACAGAGCAAAACCTTGCTTCCAGGTGCAATCGGGGGCACAGGGAGAGGGATAAAGAGGTACAATGCAATGGAAAAATACAGTCAATGTAAAAAAGCAGCATATAGGCATATGTGAAATAACAGGATATTAAACAGCAGTAAACAGGATATATCAAAGGAATAAGAGAGCAAATCATGACTTTACATAATTAAGTATAACCCTCCTACAATTTGAGGTTTACTATAATGTCTTCCTGGACTCCTTAATGCCCACTGTCAGGCTGGTGTCCTGTCTGCAGTAGTTCTGTTTGTCTGCATGAGAGCGCTTTAGTGAGTCTCCATGCCTGTTTCTTTAAGAGAGTGTCTATGCTGTGTTTGGAAATCAGTCTGGGCTGGGTCTGAGTAATTAAGGCTTGCGAACAGCCAGACAGCCTGTTGTATTGCTCCATTCTGCAGTCGCTATTAGTACAGAGGGAGCCCTTTTAGGAAATGTGATCATTTACTGTTTATCTGTCATAATAGTGATAATAGAGAAGTTTGTCTAATTTGTTTTCATTTGCAGCTTGAGCATTGGAATAGGAGCCACCATTTTGGTTCTGGACTGCCAGTATTGGACCAATCGAATCTCAAGAGCTTAAAATGGAGACTGTCCCCAAGTGTTGTATGGGAAGGAAATTTTGTAGTTTTAAGTGTTGGTGCTTAAATGGACCTGGAGGGGGAGCTCCTACTGTGACAGGCAGCTCCTTCAGCCAACTGAACCTGCTGGATCTAAAGGAAATGCCCAGAAATGCCTGAAGCAGTGTGTCAGTCGAGAGTGGAAGCTGGAGAGTGAACAGTTCAAGCAGTCGAGCAGCTGCTCCTTGGAGGAGCATAGGAGAATCGTCAGGAAGGCTCTGCTGGCCTGCCTGTCATGTTCTCCAGCCTAAGGAGATTGTCTATTGCAGAAGTCAAACTTCTCCAATTGCAGATTTAGACCTGCAGCAGAGAAAAGAAAGTGTGTTAGTACTACTTGTAAGTGGGACTGAAGACTTGCTCCAGAAGCGATCGGCCTGCCTGAATGAGAGAAGATAGCCTCGGGTTGCAAAGTTTGCATGATAAAGTTGCAATTGGCAAATGGACTATATCCAAACTGTGGCTTAGAGAAATAACTGATTTAAGTGTGCTGAATGTGTACCGTGGATCACAATTTGATTCCCTAAGGTGAATCCTGTTATGCCAGCTGGAGGCTGTCCAGCAAAAGATCACTAACGTTTCTCAGGACAGTTCATCCTGCTTGGGCCTTGCCATCTTGGCTTAAGCCCCTGCCCCCATTCCAGAGATCATCTTGGTGAAAGACCGGCTTGGGGATTTGGCCCCCTGCTCAACACCATCAAACAGGTAGCGACCACCGGGAGGTGAGTCGTGTAGGCCCTGCTTCCCCTGGCCTACTGCATCAACACCATGAGGTCTTTATCTCATCTGTCCTGCATCGTGGTCTGGGTTGTGTAAGTACAAATGAGGGTAGCTTCCTGCAATGACAGCTTCAAATCATTGTGTGCCATCTGATTGTTCTGTTCTGGGTTATTGTTGATGGACTGAGCCATCCAGCTCAGGATTACAA
Source organism: Neoceratodus forsteri (assembly GCA_016271365.2). Taxonomy (NCBI): domain Eukaryota; kingdom Metazoa; phylum Chordata; order Ceratodontiformes; family Ceratodontidae; genus Neoceratodus; species Neoceratodus forsteri. Next base: position 795,263,889 of record CM028137.1, on the reverse strand, counting down.
ATATTTGAGTTGAGTACATGCTAACTGATTTCTTTCCTAAAGAGCTCCAACAACAGCTGCAATGCCGGCAACCCCAGACATGCTTTAGGCTAACCTGTGTAAGATCTGGGTACCCAGGGTTGCAAGACTAACTATCAGGGATGCACAGTGCATGCTAAATCAGCCTAAAGTAAATCAGAGTGCCAATCATTTGACTAAATTGATGCTCACCCACTGTTCACCTCCCCTGAATAAACCTGATCATTTGTTTCACATTTAACTTGGCTAGTGTGCATGTTATTAGTTGGGTCACAGTGAAAGTTTTGTATTGTATGCTGAAATTATTTTCCAGGGGTCTCCAGGGTAATTGCAGCATATCCATGCCCTGGTGGTAAGTGTGAGGGGTGTGAGCATATTCTTACTGTTATACTGCGCATGTAAATGTTTTATGATGCTACTGTTTAGGCCACTAGAAGGGTTGGTGGGTGGTTATAGAATCCTGGAGGGCTATACCAAAGCAGTTAAGCTACCCCAATACCATTCCTCTGTGTGGAGGCACCCATTCACAGAACTCAGGCCCCTAAACCTGTGCCTATTCTCACAGGCAGGGGTAGTAGACCATATGATAATGCCACCTAGGGGTTACAGGTTACATAAACAATACAGCAAAGAATAACATAGCAAGACAGAGGGAAATGAGTAAAGCTGAGCACATGGTGAAATGACTAACAGGTAGAGACAACATCAGAAGAGGAAAGGAGAAATGGGTAAAACACATATTGGGACAGAAAAGACAGAAGAAGTAAATAGGTAAGTGGGAGAACAAGAGGCAGACTTGCCAATTCCAGAGCAGGAGCAAGATAGAGCAAAAAGACGTCTGAGTGGTGTTTAAGAGAAGGATAGAAAGGAAACAAAAAAAACTGATGGGGAAAGGGAGTTTGAAAAAGATAGATGAGAGAAGAAAGCAGATTGCCCAGCAGCATATTTGGAATATGGGATGAAGAAAGAGTGACAGTCCCTTATGTGAAGTGCATAAAAAGAGGGTGGACTGAGAGACAGTAGAGAGGAAAGGAAAGGAGGTAGAGATGAAAACCAGTATTTAGAAATAAAAGCAGTTCAGTGAATAAGGTATCAATAGGCAAGGGGAGGCTTGTATATAGGGAACAGTTATAATTAAGAATGGGAGCATCAGTAGAAAAGCAGCAAAAGGTATGGCAAAGAGTATTCTGTCTGGCAAGAGACGAAGAAAGGTGCCTTACATAAACCACATCCACATAGTCAAACACCAGAAGTAACATCTTAGCGATTATCTCCCGGTGGACTGTGAGTGGTAGACAGTCCTTGCTGCAATAAATTGCACTGAGTTTGGGGTCGGGTTTTCTGGGGATAGCATTAATGTGAGTGGAGAAGTCAAGTCTGCTATTAAGGCACACACCTAGATATTTGAAATTTGGAACTCTATCAAGGGAAGTACCATCCAGGGTGGAAATGACTAGAGGTAGGGGAGCCTAATAAGCTTGTGCCTAAGGACATTGACATTGTTTCTTGCCATTGACCCAACATTCATGTGCATGGGACCAGTGTAGGAAATTATCAAAGACATGATGAAACAACATTTCCAGGACAGACATCAAGGCACTTGAGGTAAAACGTAAAGCATCATCTGCATACATGTGAATATGTGAACTACACAGGCAGAGGGCAGGTTATTAAGGAAGACTTAAAAGAGAATAGGATCCAGCACAGTACATAGCTTTAAGGAACCCTACACTGTATGGGGAGTGGGGACTCAAGGCTTGGCTAACCTGTACTGACTGGAGGTGGCCAGAGAGGTAGAATATGAAGCAGCTGACAGCTACAGCAGAAAGATCAGTGGCACACAGCTATCTAGAAGGAGGGAGTGGGCTACTGAATCAAAAGCCTTAGCAAGGTCAATGAAACAGGCAGCAGTGATGTGTCCCTGGTCCAAACCATTGAGGATGGCATCCGTAACACATAGGAGAAAGGATAGGTGAGTGATTTTTTATGGAAACCAGACTGAAATGGAGTGAAGAAACTAGAAGAGTAAAGAAAATCTCCAAGTTGGGAGTAGACACACTGTTCGTATAGCTTGGCAAGAGTAAGGAGAAGGTATATGGGTCAAAAGTTGCCAGGAGAGGATAGGTCCTCACCTTTGTGGAGAGGAAGAACCGTGGCAAACTTCCTGGACTGAAGTACAGAATGGAGACAGAATTAGAGATTAAGCAGGTGGGTGAGAGGGATGGCAATAGTAGAGGCAGAAAGGTGAAGAAGAGTGGGCTGGATAGGACAGACCACTTAAAGTATCCTGCAGAGAGATGAGAGAGAAGTCAGAGCAGAGGTCAGATGATTGATGAGAAGGAGTAGACTGAGGTAAGAGCGGAGAAGCCAATGGCTGCAAAGGAAGAGGAAGAGGGAGAGCACAAGTTGTGAAAAATTCATTAAAATGAGAAGCAACCTGAGAGAGGGCAGAGATATGTGTACCATTCACAACTAAGATAGGTGAGACAGACTGGAAAGGAAGATCAAGGAAGGAGTTAATCACCTTCCAGAATTTGGCAGTAGAGTTATGATTATTCTGAAGGTTCATAACCAAATGGATAGCTTTAACTGCTCTAGTGAGCTTAGTGCAGGAATTTCTAAGTTTCCTGTAGCTTAGGAGGTCAGGTGGAGAAAGTGTCAATTTGTAGCAAGACCAAACAGCAACCCATGACTTTAAAAAAATAATAAGGTTGGAAGTTGTCCAAGGGACATGAGACTCTTACACCAAACTTTTTTAAGGGGGGAGTTGAATCACAAGGTGGGGTGGAAAGGATGAGAAGGGACTTGGCAAGGTTAGAGGAATGGTCAAATGTATGGCAGCTTAGATTCAATGCTAAGAAGTGCAAGGTAATGCACCTGGGAAACAAAAACCCAAGGGAAGAGTACACAATGCGGGGTGAGATACTAACAACAACAAAAATGGAAAGGGACCTGGGGCTAGTCATATCAGATGACTTAAAGGTGGGCAAGCAATGTGAGAGGGCAGTAAGGTGGGCTGGGGGATACTGGGATGCATAGGGAGAGGCATCACCAGTAGAAAAGAAGAAGTTGTTATCCCTCTGTACAGACAGCTGGGGAGACCCCATCTGGAGTACTGCATGCAGTTCTGGAGACCCAATCTCCACAAGGACATAGACAAGATGGAAGCTGTCCAGAGGAGGGCAACTAAAATGGTGCAGGGTCTGCACCAGAAGACATATGAAGAGAGACTAAAGGAGCTTACTATGTATAGCCTCGAGGAAAGGAGGGAGAGGGGGGACATGATAGAAACTTTCAAGTACCTCAAGGGAATCAACAAAGTCCAAGAGGGTAGCATCTTTCAAAAGAGGTGTGCAAGAACAAGGGGGCACAATTTGAAGATTGGGAGGGCGGCTCAGAGGTAATGTAAGGAAGTATTTTTTCACAGAGAGGGCTGTGGATGCATGGAACGGCCTTCCAGAGGAGGTTGTGGAGTCAAAAACAGTGGTTGAATTCAAGCATGCATGGGACAGTCATAAGGCAATTCTAGGGGGTTGGGGTAGAAAGAAGTAGGTTGCTGGTTAACTAGGATCTGCAGCTTATCCATTAGGTAGGGAAATGGGCAGACTGGGTGGGCCAAGCAGTCCTTATCTGCTGTCAAATTCTATGTTTCTATGCATGTCCTATCTGTGCATGAATTTAACATGGAAACAGTAGAGGGCCACATCAATGACAGAGGAGACAAGAATAGATGATCACTCAATAGCAGAAAAATCAAGTAGGAGAGAGAGATAAGGTTTAGTAAGTAAGTAAGCAAATCTTTATTTCTCTAGCACACAATCCCAGAGTCTCTGGGCACTTTACAGAGAGGTGTAAAAGACATACAAAAATTACAGATAAGAAATACATACCGGGTCAATAAAATAAATACAAACAATTTAAAATCAATAATAAGCTAATAATATAAGACCAATGCTGTAGCTAAATAAACAAATTTTGGTCAGGGCCAACAAGGCTGCTATGCATTAACATGACAAAACATTTTTTGGGGTTTTTTTGGGGGTTACAGAAGTCCTTCAACAAATGTAATGCTTTAATTGATCGTCTGCATTGGTTGATTTTGTTGAAGTGCTATGTGTTACATTTTAGGGATGCAGCCACAGAGCTACTTTGTCCATTATGCCTAGGTTTAGGTACAGTCACAGCCAAAGACATGATCAGGTATTTCCTGAAATTTCTGTAATATTTCTAGAGAAATCTGCTGCTTTCTGCTTTTCCACATTAGGGGCAGCAGAAGGAAACTTAGAAATTTCTTGAAATATCTGACCATGTGCACACCACCACTTGATTATTGATGCATGACCTCTGACAGTAAATCGTGCATGCATCGATGTGTGACTACTGTTGTATTGGGGATATCAACAGTTTTACAGCAGTAACAACACAAACCAACTCCCTTGGACACATAGGCAAATCTGCCTCCCTCAGTTTCCCATATACAAAATAATAATAGTCATATACTAACGTATGCACAATTTACTGTCAGAGGTCGAGCCCTGCAAAACATCAATAACAAGGTGATGTTGCACCTAAATCAATACATACTAGAATAACAGTTCTGGGGTTGAACCCCTAAAGTTTATCACATTTCACAGTCCAGAGATGGCCCTGATACCCCACCAGCTCCTCTGTTCTCAGTTACTGCTTCTGAGATACCCCTATCACCTGCTTGTAACAGTTCTAAAAGCAGGGGTGTCACAAAAGGCTGTGCCTAGGTTTCCAAGGGTTGCCCTGCTTTATGAATGCATTGGCAATCTGACCTCCTTGCTCTTCCTTACATGGTCCTTATAGTAATAATTCTAGGGGCTGTGTGTCTGAAGTTGTACGTGCTCTGGCTGCAGTTGATAAACCAAACACAACACTCTAGTATTTTAGGCATGAAGCATTTTGTACATTAAGATTCTAGATGGCTGTCTCCTCCTGACCTGCTTTGTGCTACGTATTTGATGGGAAATCAACTGGCTCAGATCACCCACCTAAATTATTATGAGCTATCTATTGGGGACCCCGTGGAGCTGCCCACGGGGGTCACCACCACCATTAAGAAGGACAAGCTGTAGGTCGGGGTCATCTATTTCTTCTCAGATGAGGAGAAGGAGATGATCAATGACAGGGTGATGACCCAGCCTAGTGGAAATTTGACCAGCAAACAGATGCATGGAAAAAAATATGCAAATGCATCTCCAACACAGGCTGCTAGAATACCTCAAAAATAACAAAAGATAAACTTTATAGAGACTTCCAATTTTCTAATGGCATGCTAGACACATAAAAAAATGCCCTATGTTTGTGTATTTTGTATTTTCCCTGTGCTTATGTAAATACCATTTTGAAGAGGTCTCTGTTCAAAACTGTAAGGAGAAGCGAGGAACTACCCAAAGGAAACTGCTGAGTCCATTGAGCAGATAGGTTATTGGAAAGTGGACCACTGATTAAATTACTCCTGGAAAAGCTAAGCTGGGTACCCTGCTGAGGATAACTGTGAGGGTTGATCCGAGGGCTGAGCTTAGACATGGACACCTCTCCTGAGATCAGTTCTCCTACCTGTTACCAAGCCCAGTCCCAGTTCTTGATTAGTGTGCAGCTATGGGTCTTAGAAATTTGTACTTCCATGTAGGGGTTAATGTGTAGCCAAACACAGAAGTAATAAAGACTAGAATGAGAATGTATTTTGTCTTCCTGCACATAAATACAGGCAAAAGCAATCAGCTGTTCTGCATAGGTGGCAGTTTCACTGAAGCATGAAAAAGTGTTGTCTCTGTAGGACAGCTGGATCACTCATAATAGTCTGAGTGATAATATCAGCATTTCTTTTAATAAAAAAAAATGTGACATTGATTGACAATTTCACTGCCTAACAGAAAGTGACATCCGCATGTTAGCTTGTTCAGTATGGTTGTGCATATCACTGTCAGGTAAACACGAGTGAAATCAGCCAAGAAGATTAGTTGAGAATTCCAGGAGATGAATCCGCTCTTCTCTTTGTATAGCCATGTGGGCTATATATGTATCAGTACTGTTTCACAAGCACAAAAATATACAATACAAAAATAAACTATGGACTGCTGCTTTATTTTACAAAACTTGTTCACCCTGGCAAGTCTCTGAAAGAGTCGTCAATTATCACTGTGGAGTTTGTGTTTTTTAATCCCCCTGTCACACACTGTTTCTACTGATGTTTTTCCTTTTGGTTTTGTCAGTGTGTGTGTTCTAAAATAGTACTTTTACATAAATGGTGTCATGTCCCACCAAAAAAGCAAAATCTGCTAAGCAACAGAAAAAAATGGTGGCTGGTCAATTTGAAAAGTCAAGGTTGCCCAATGATATTCTAAGTAATGGGGGATCCCAAATTGGCACTCATTTTCAGGGTGTTCTATTAAAAAAATATCTGCATACCTCTGGAGTGTTTTCAGCCAATCAGGTGCCAGGATGTTTCTTGCCCCTTTTCTAAATAAAAAAATAAACAATGCTGTGCAATTGCCAGTCCCTTACCCACCATTCAGCCAAAACAATTGTTAATTCATTTTCAAACCTCACTACATAGGAAATGTATTTCCAGGAGCAGCTTGTTCGAATCCCGCCACTACTGGCAAGAGAACATATACAGCTAGCAAAGGTATCCACTTATACTAATATAAAAATTGAATTATTATAAGATGCTACCCAATTTGACTTCAGTCTTTTATGTAGTGACCTACACATATACTACTCTCACCTCCATGGTCGGCTGTTAAATGACAGTTTACTATCATCTGCATATTACAACAGCTGATACTGTATGCAGGCGGTCATTTATTTATTTATTTAGTTTTTGTTGACCAGGTAAGTGCACTAGACAGATTCTGCCTATTTTGAGGCATGACCCAGGGGAGGGGGATACAGAAGAATGTCAACTGACCTTGAACCAGATTAAGCTGTTGATGGTATTTTTAGTGAATGGAGGGGGGGGGGAATTTGGCCAGGGTACTGGGGAAGTTCCCCTACTCTTTCTGCAGGGGAACTTGCTTCCTGTGAGCAGAGGGGAAACCTTTGTCTGCTGTACCAAGATGGTGGAGGAGGACAGAATGGAAGTGGAGAAGGCTGGGGAGCTGGTCCCCCCCCGCAGTCAACACACTGATGGAGACCAAGGTATTTTTTGACACAACAGAGAAGTTGGGGAGTAAAAAGGAAATGAGATTAAAAAAGGACAATCAAAATATTGCAACCGAAGTGGAACTTGCGATCGTGAATAGTGATAAGAAACAAAGAAAAAAGTATGATGTTCTGCAGGCTGTACTGCAAGAGGAGAAAGCTAGATTTGAGAGGCGACAGCAGGAAATCTGCTCTGAAATTGGTAAAATTCACCCAGTGTCATGTGGCCCCCCTGAGAAACTAGAACTGGATGTAACACTCATCAATACTTCCCTTGAAGACATAAGAAACAAGGAGAAATCTCAGGAGCAGCACAGGCAACCATTTTCAGGTACGACTATAACATACCAAACTGATAAAAATGAACAGGATAATGTTAGTCTTTTTGTTTTCTGCATGCAGGGTTGAGAGAGAGGCTCGGCCCTCCGTGTCCCAAACTAAATTACAAACTTCTGTAAAAGAGAAAAACTGCTGGCCAGTGAATAGTGCAGCAATGTTGTCAACTTGGTGTAAAATGAAACAAGATGTGGGAAAAGTGTGCCTGAGGTTGCAATTAAACCAGGGGAGTCGTTGTCAAGGCCAAATGTTATGGTTACAGAGGAGTGGTCAGGAGTAAAACCTGGCATGGATCAGATAATGTAAAAAGTTGGAGAAAGCAGAGTGGGGGCTGAGTCGGGAATGGCAAAACAGGACAAATGGATCCTGGCCTAAGACCAGCCCCAAATCATCCTAAAACACCAGGGGGGCCTATTAACTATGGGAAGTCAGAAAAAGAGAGGGCTGAAAACATTTTGAACATAGACATGAAGAAACAGAGAAGGAATTGGATATTTTGGTACAGGAAAATTTAACTGAAGGAAAAAAGGGAAAAATAGTGGCGGACACTGTCCACATGGGAAACACGACAACAGAAACTGGGCTGATTTAAAAAGACTAGCATATTCACATTAAATGAACAGCAGTGACAGAAGCCATAAAACAGGCCTTTGAAGTTACATCAGGGGGAGCACAGGATGAAGCCTGGTCCCTTGAAAAAGCCTTGCGAGAAGCAGGGTGGAAACAGACAAATGGGGGGGATGGACCCCAGATTGGAGTGAGGACAGTATGCCACAAGGGCTAACACACTGGAAAGCTATGAAATCTCCAGACTTTCCCATAAATGCATCCAAGAACACTGATATTACCACACCTGCTTTACCAGACACTCTTGTCTCACCTGATGCAAGTGGAACAAAAAGGGACAACCAGGGCAGGAGAACCAGGGAAGCAAAAACACTGGAGAACAGGAGGACAGGACAAATACAGAAACACCAGACCACTATTATCAGAATTGTTTAAAAATAAATCAGAGCCTTTGCCACAGAGATATGCAGTTCATTTAAAATATAAAGGAGGATTAGAAAACAAACCAGATAGACATTATGTGGGGAAGCAACTTATCAAAGAGTATCTACGTTTCACATCGGCAGATGTTTTTGCCTTCATTTGTACCTCAGGAGAGGGTACATTCAATATCAGTTTTCACACACCGCTGCTGCTGGAGACCTTTGGGAACAGATTCAATCAAGCAAAGTTCTCCCCATTATGGACCTCTTTCCTGGTAATTCCTCTCACAAAGCTCTTAATAAAAATGATGACTATCATGTTTCGAAATGAGAGTGTTCCAGTGGATGACGTTACAACAAAAATGCAATATACCAA